>CM058232.1:2543866-3815799 GCA_030180135.1 Orychophragmus violaceus | reverse complement strand
AATATAAGAATAAAATTTTGTTTGCTCAAAGACTTGAATTCGATAAAAAAATCAGTATCTTTGCATTTTTGTTTTAGAGACTAGAGTACTTTTAATATTTATAAACATTATTAAAAAAAAACTTCATCAGAATAATATTTATATTTTAAAATAAAATAAAATTTGAAAGACTATTTTATAAATAAAAAGAAATTACAAAATAGAATTGAAAATGAGATGGTTTTATATTTGAAATTAAAAATAGCACTATACTATTTTGCAATTAAGAATGAGATAAGATCAGAGTAAATTTTATTACAAAATAGAATTTGATACTAAATTTGGACTAAGATTAGAGATGCTCTTAGTATCATTTTTTTCTTTCAAATGTAGCCTTCTCCATCAAAGCAAGGACTCGAAGGATAAAGTATGAACCTAACCACTGTTTTTAGTCCCTCAATTTACTTTTCTGCATTTGTTGACTTGTTTGGCACCACCCGATTTTTTTTACCAAACAATACTTTTTTCGTGTCACTTTTGGTTACTTCAGTTTACTTATCTAGTATCTATTTTTGGCTTATTCTTACCTTAATCACACCCACGATTCCTTAGCTAAATACGTGTTGTTTGCTAAATAGTATTAAGTTGAAGGATGAATTATTTTTTTCCTACGTGGTATCAAAAGAAGGAATGAATCATTTTGGATATCACGGAGAACGACATCAAACGACCGAGCAACCATGTTTTCTCACATTTTCTTGTCAAATATCTGGTTTCTTTCTTATTTTGCAGAATTTTCGAGACTGCTAAAAGCTTTCTTGGACCTTCAGCTTGCCAAGGGGGAAATAGTTCTTGATATGGATGGAGCCAATCCTATTTACCAGTTCTTAAACATGTGGGCATGGCCTGGTGAACATCTGGAGACATCTCTGCATATAATCATTATATTTACAGCTTCATTGGCAATAATACCTTAAGAAAAAGGAGAAACATGGTTGATTTTGTTTCTATCAAAATTCTAGAATACCCAAATGACCCGACTAGAACAAAGTTTTACACATATCTAAAGCCTCCTCCTTACTGATGCTGATGGCAGCTTCCGTATCAAAAGAAACATAAACAAAAGTCACACATGCTTTCTTGTGTAGCAAGCAAGAGCTTAAGCTTCACATGTTCTCTCTCTACTCTTAACATATATGACGACTCTGCATGTGGTAGAGCGTCTTGAGAATTCCAGAATAGTGTTGATGATGTACTTTTCATTTGTACCATAATAGTTGAAACAATGAAACGCACTGCCAATTTCTTGATGATTCTCACCTTACTAGATCCAGTTCTGCAATGTGTCCCGAGATGCAGGTTTTGATATCAACAAACTCAATCGACGATAGCAAACACTCTGGCACCAAGGAATAACTGAATCGACGAAGCTCTTCGGAATGCATTTTCTTAGAGTTAGTATTCCAAACCTGAGGGAAAAAAAAGTAATTGTCTTATAGTAGGGAAACTAACACTTTTTTTTTTTTGGTAAAAAGGGAAACTAACACTTACCAACTGTGCAGCAAGCATAAAGGAGCATAAAAATAGACCTGAGTCACAATGCGTAACTTGTTTATAAACAACATTCCCTTTGGTATTTTGACGTCAAAAGAGGGCTGAGTGAGTAACAACATTAATTGTGTCCAGAGAAGGAAGACTGACCTAAAGTTTTGCTGCCCAAAACAAAAACACCAAAAGAAGGTCTGTTGCAAACAAAAGAAGGCTTAAGAGTTTTCATCCCTATCTACTCCAAAAGAAACTAATAAACAAAAGCCCACACCTGCATTTCATGTGTAGCAATAGTTTAAGCTTCACATGTTCTCTCTCTACTCCTTACATATCAAAAAAAAATTTCAGTGTTAAAAGAACAATGGATTTCACAAGCGCTAGAGCATCTTCGCATTGTAAGTAGTTCTTGAAGGAAGCCACACTTTGCTTTTTCCGGACAGTAAATATCAAGCCTTAGTTTCTCCAGGATTCTTGAATTCTTCAACAAGTATCTTACCAGCTCTGTCTCTCCTTCACACCCTGTTGTCTTAGACCAATCCAATTTCACAAACTTGAGCGATGATACCAAGCACCGAGGCACTGTTGAAAACATCACCTTTGGTTCTTCCTTCTTCTCATGAGGCATATATATGTCTCCCTTAACCAATGTCTGCAAGAAACAGAAGAAAAAACAAGAGAGAAGAAAATAAATTGAGTAGAGATATATTCACAAACAATATGCGTAAAACTCAGAGGGTTAAAGTGATTTATTACCAGTATAAAATATTCTAGTTTTGGGCAGCTCTCAAGAATGGTAGGCAATATTTCAAGATTACATTTAGAAATGCTAGCATGCAAGCGAGATAGGTCACCAAACTGAAGCACTGGTCCTGATTTGGAGTATAGAAAGATATCCTGGTAACACAAGTAAACAAGTCAAAAGGAATGTAATGGTGTGAAACTTCCCAAGAGAAATATTCTTATATATGCTCAAACATTGAGATGTATACCTTCCAAAAATCATTACTAATGACTAGGTCCTTGACCCTGGATATACTGGTGAGGATGTCATGAATCACGCTACTACTGAATGTCTGATTGCCGTAGCGCGCGGCAACAATATCTAGTTTGGTAGATATACCCAAATTGATGATCTCAAAGGTCTGTGTTGAAGAAACCTGTAACAGCAGATACTGGAGTAGAGGAGCATCAATCACAACTTTGGTAGGCAGATTTATTTGGATTTTCTTTACTGTCTGAGAGAATATTTGTAAAACCTTTGCAACAGTTGAATAACCGATGATCGTCAAATCTTCCAGAAGTGGAGAGCCTGAGATAAGTTTCTGCAACGCGGCCTCACTGGGATCTTTAACACTATTTAAATGCATGATCTTCAGGCAAGGTAAGGAAACAAACTCAGCCAAGGTGGCCTTATAGAGTAGTAAGTGTACCAGTAGAGGAGCATCAATCACAACTTTTGGTAGACATATTTATTTGGATTTTCTTTACTGTCTGAGAGCACACTTGTAAAACATTTCCATCATCAGTTGAAACACTGATGATCTTTAGATCTTCCAGAACTGGAGAGCCTGAGATAAGTTTCTGCAACATGGCCTTATTTGGATGTCTAACATGTTCTAAACGCAAGATCTTAAGGGAAGGCAAGCAGACAAACTCAGCATTAACAGCAAAGGAGGCCCCGTAGAGTTGTAAGTGTACCAGTGCCTCCCAGGTATATAAGCTCACGGGTATCTCATAGGCGAGATAAGATTTAACATAAAGATGCTGAATCCTACGCGTAGTAACAGCGTCAATCCATCGAGGGATGAAAAGCTTGGCTTGAGAATTATCATTGATATGTAACCGAAGTTTGCGTAACCATGACTTCCTGTGGGAATCAAAAACCCTATCAGCGAAATTCACAAAGGCATCATAAGTCCGGAAATAGTTGCGGCTTAAGTCCAGTGCAGGAACGCATTGCCAGAGATTTCTCCATCTGGTAGACAAAACACTGGTTCGTACAGCTTCCTTAGTCCAGAGATGATAAAGTATTTCAGATATCAAAGAATCAGGCAGCTTGCTTATCCTATCTTCTTGCGACACTTTGTCTTTGTCAAAAAAATTGGGTTTCTTCTTCCTACCCACCATTTGTCTTCCTTCACAAAAAACTAATCTGCATCATCATCAAATCATCTTGTCAGGTTAGGGTTTCTAAAGAGAAACTAAAATACATTGACACTAAGTCAGGCTAGGATATTTCAAAGTTTTTATGAAGATGATTTTACAAAAAAAAAAAAAAAAACATTTACAGTGTTTGGCTCCGACGGAATGTTGGAATTACAGCCGGAACTGTAGGTAGGAATTTGGAAACACTTGCTGGAAACCTTGCTACCGGCGGAACTGTAGTTAATAGTTATGCCGTGTCTTATATAATGGCTGTTTGCCACACAGAAGCCCAACAAAGGCCCACTAAATCTTGGTTTAAAAATTGATAGATTATTAATTTTCTATGCATATATTTTCCCTCTTTCCTATGGTCAAAGTCAAGTCAGTGAAGACCGCTTCTCTCTCTACGTCTAGAGAGAACTTTCTCTCTACCTCCTTGTTCACCATTTCCATCTTTTACAGGGAGCAGAGAGCTTTGATTATGCGGTCCTTTTTGGTGTTTATAGCTGGGTTTTTTTTTTTTTCTGATTTCTACTCTCGTTTTATCTCTCTATCTAGGAGTGAAATCTTTTTTTCCCCAAGGTTTAGTTTTATGTCGCCGCTTTGTTTGGCATAATAAATCCAGACCTTATGTCTGGTTGTTCTCCCGGATTTGTTCCGGATTTCTATTCCGATTGATTCACCTAATCATGCCTTTTCATTTTCAATTCTGATGGATCTGGTTTTGTCAATCGGTTTGTTGCCTCAGGTGAGGCTTTATAGATCTTGTTTTCGCCTCTTACTTTCACTGGAACTACCGAAATCTTCAGAGTTTCTTTTTATCTTTCTGTTTTCTTATGGAGTAATATCTCCGGTGGTTTTGCTCGATCTGGTTTCACGAGCTGCTATGGAGGTTTTCGTCTTCCTCCTTGCTTTCAACGGCAAATCAACTCTGGATTTGCCACCATCGAAGCTTCCATGGTCACAGCGAGTTCTAAAGGAGGCAACGGAGCAGTTTTGTATCTCGATGCGGGAGGTTCCTGTTGATTCTTGGCGGACATGAGGTCGGCAGATCTAATTCGGTCTAAGACTTGAAGCTTTTCGACGGAGGTGTTGGCCATCGTCTCTTTGCCGGCAAACTGACGGGCATGACGTCAACACCAAAGCTTCCTGCGCTCATCTCAACGGAGGCCACGTCTCATGCTGACTCATCCCAACAATTCTACACGTGTTCTGTTTATTTCGTTTCATATCTCTATCATGTTCATGTGTATTTGGCTTAATGGGCTCCTCTCTATTGTACTGAATTATCTAGCCTTTGGGCTTATAAAATGATCTGCTTGTCGACCAAAAAAAAAAAAAAGTCAAGTCAAACTATACTCTTAGTTAAAAGAAAAACCGACTATCTTACATTAAATTAGGTCTGAACAAAATACCAAATACATAACCAAATCTGAACCAACAAAATATCTAAACAGATCGTAAATTTTTATATTTGAAAAAATAGAACTGAATCAGAACCGAAAACCGATTGGGTATCCAAAATATCCAAATTACAATTATATAACCAAAATATTAATTATATTTTGATTTAATATAACAAAATTATCCAAAATTACAATTATAAATTCAAATATATCGGTAATAATTAGACTAAAATAATTAATTACGAAAAATAAACAAAATATATGAAGGTTTTAGTTATATTTGTCAAAATTTGACAAAATTTTATTTAAATATAACTAATTTTTGTCTTAGGGTATCCGAACCGAACCCGAATGAAACCGAACTGAATCCGAACCGAAATTCTAAAATATCCAAATAGATCTTATATGCCTTAATCCGAAAACCTGAAAATCCAAAAGACCCAGTCCAAACCCGGACGTTCAGGCTTACATTAAGCAGTAGAGCAAATAAGTACAAATCTAGATACTGTAGTTAGCGCTAAGTTAATTCGCTAGTAATTGTTTTATGAGAGATTTACGCCAAATGGCACTTATAAGTGATTTTCTTACGCCAAAAGTCACCTTGCCTTTTTGGGATACCTTACCCATATGTTTTGACTGTTTTAACCTCCATATACAACTAATCCAGTAACCAATTTAGTTCTAGTTAACCAAACCAGTTCTTAACTGAATGGAAACTTGTTTTTTTCCTTCTTTCTCTTCTCTTACTCACGCTTTTTTTCTCTCTCTTTTGAAATCAATTTTTATTTTTAGTTTGCACACCCCTCTCATCTTTATTCAATTTTATAGATTTTTTAAAAAACGTAAATTATATTTTTCTATTACCATAATTTATAATTTTTTGTTCTCTACAGTATGACATCCATTTTGGTATATTTCAATTAATTTTTCATCAAACCTTGTGGACATTAAAAACTTGTAATATGATGAACGTACGAACAAATGTACATAGAAATAGTGGAAAATAATATATGAAAAATCATTCAACGAAATAATGTCCACGTACAAATGTACACAAAACATGTCGAAATAAATATATTAGAGTGGATGATTTAGTGATTTGTGGATGCTACATGTCGAAATTTGTTGCTGTGGACACTTGCTGTGGACACGTTTAGATGGACGACATACACTTGCTGTGAAGGTGAGTTGTTGGTGACTTCTTATTTTCGATGGAATGTAAATTTTTTGTTCATTTCTTAGATGGGTATGCCTCGTGGATTAGGTTCTGTTGTGGATTCTGAAGCGTGACAATCTAATTATCAATCCTAGTGATTCTCTCATCCATAAACCAGAATCACTAGCTCTTTAGCTACAATCAGAATTCTCATACGTACACACTTGGCATCATGAACATTGAAGCTTGAATAATTTTGATTTACACTCTTGGCCACCTTGTTATTTCGTTACACACTCAAACTGTCTTGTCTTCTCTCCGCATTTTGTTTTCATGAGAATACGTTGATATGGTATTCTGGTATTATCGACCAGTGAAAGTGATCAGAACCGCATTGATTTACATTCGTGGATCTGTAAATTGCTTGAGATTGTGTGTGTGTGTGTGTGTGTGTCTTATGGTCTTACTGTGTTGTTGTTATGTCTTAGGACTCACTAGTGTGTTGTTATTATGGATCACTGCATTGTTTGTCCTCTCAATGTAAAATGTTGGAATTTGTTTTGTTGCAGAGAGATGATTGTCCATCAGTTTCAAGATCCTTGTCCATGCCATATATAAATCTTGAATGAAGCAAGGATCTTGTCCATCAAGTTTGTAAACGTTTACATACTGCCTTTGTGGAGTTATTTCCAAGTGACGTTCACTGCAATTTCAATACAATTTCAAAGTGACGTCTACGTTCACCATCCTTCATCCACCAATTTTTTTTTTTGATTTTGTTATCCATTTTAATCATGTCTGCATGGATACGTTTAGATGTATATCTAGTTATGTCTATTTTTTCGTTCATTCCATTTGTATGTACAAGTTTAGATGGACACTCATTAGTCGGTATGATATGTCTGGATATGATATTTGGTGATATGAAATTACGCAAATTGTTTTGTGTACGAATAGAGATTTTATCATTGCTTTGTAGGTGAAAGTGTATATATATATATCACTTGGATATGCTATAATTGATACATCATTGTATAATAGAGTCGACATTATTTTGTGGATAAAAAGTTTATTTTTTAATCTAATTTGGATGACTCTTGTTTTCCATCACTTAAATGTTTATGTGGATCATCATCTGAGTAACATCATAATTTGATGTCAATGTCCACCAAACATTATCCACAAACTTAAAATATGTCAATGTTACAACAATTTATTATCATATGTTTGTTAAAATTGTGGACATCGTTTGGTGGACACATGGTTTATCTTTTAGTCTATTTAGATATTTTTTGTTTGACTGTGTACACCAATGCCACTATCGTCACTACAATGTCCACTAAATGAATTCCCCTCGCTCATGAAGCGAATCCGCTTGCTCAAGAAGACGACAAGGAACAAGGAAGAAGACAAGAGGGAGAGGGAGAGTGTGGACACGATGTGGGCTTTTTAATGGGCTTCTTAGTATGGACACGATCTTAAACCTGTAATCTCAATGCATTTGTTCATGCTAAATTATGTGTGTGGATAAGTGTGTGTCCAAAATACCCTAAATTATGTATACTCAATCGTGGACATGTTAACACGCATTTGTTCATGCTACAACAATTGTATATTTAGTGGACAACAATTTTGTAACACGCATTTGTAACAATTGTTGTTCGTGGACAACAATTTTGTAACACGCCTTTGTTCGTGTTATGTGTGTATGAATGCTTATGGATATCATAGACTTATCAGTGCTTGTAATTGATTGTGTACATTTGTATATGGACATACGTTTCGTATATCATTCAAACTTTAGCTTTTTCAACATCCACAAGATTTAATTCAAATTATAGTAAAATATATCAAAATGGATGTCATAATGTAGAGGGAAAAAAATTATAATTTATAGTACAAAAATTAATTAATTTGTTTATCTCATAAAACTTATAAATAAAGAGAAAGATGAGGGGGGTGAGAGAAATGAGAAAAAAATATATTGGAAAATTAAAAAATGCAATTGTTATGAATCACACGATTTGTTTGTTTTTTAATTGAATGGCTCAGATTAAAAATGTCCTCAACACATTTTCTTTTAGTTACTCAATCCTAACCGACAAACACAAAGTTAGAGGGCAATTTGGGCAGAAAAAGGCTGGCTGGAGTGAACAGTATTGAAGGTGTCCTTTGGTGTAATAAAGACACCAAAAGGTGCCCTCTCATGTAATAATCTCTTGTTTTATCTCTTGTATGATAATTATGTCAGTAAGTCGAACTATGACTTGTCATTGATAATTGTGCAAATCGCAAAAACATTTATTGTCACAAATAAATAACGAGAAAAAATAACCAAAATAGCATTCATTAATCCTAACTTAAATCCTAAATATTAAATACTAAACTCTAAACCCGAAATATTAGATACTAAATCTTAAATAATAAATTGTAAATCTTAAATACTAAACTTTAAACTATAAATATAAATCTTAAAATAGCAAGTTTTTTTGAAGGAAAGGAAGTTTCTCCTACGATGACAGTTCAGTTAGCAATTATTGAGGCGGAGGAGTGGAGGGACGCAAACAAGAAAGAGAAGGAGGAAGAGGAGGAAAATGAAAATTTTATGCGATCTTTGGAAAACCGCCGGACCACTAGCATGCCTTCGACAGTCCCGACGTGTCAAATTGATGCCTCATGGAGGGAAAATGACGCGGCAAGTGGGTTAGAATGGTTCTTCAAGGATCCTTCAGGAAGAAAATACACGGGAGCACGAGGATGTAGACGCAGTCTATCACCGTTACACGCCGAGCTGGACGGATTACTTTGGGCAATGTCATGCATCATAGAAGAGGGAATCGTCTCGGTGGTAATCGAGACAGACTGCTCAACTTGTTAGCTATGACAGAGGATCCACAAAAATGGCCGGGTTTTAAGACGGAGTTGAAAAATTTCAACTCCCTTAGAGTTTACTTCTCTTTCTTTGTTATAATTTTAATTTCTAAGAAATCAAATGTCCGTCCCGACTCCCTTGCAAAAGAGGCAAGAACACAAGATACTATATTTTCCCATGTAAGTCATGACGAGTCGAATCGGTTTACTTTCTTGAGTGAAATTCCGAACCGAGCAACAATGATTTAATATATGGTGTTTATGTTGAAAAAAAACTCTAAATTCAAATAATAAATCCTAAACCATAAATTATATAATGTTATAAATTTTTTGTAATCCAAATAAAGATAAAAGTATTAATTATTTTTTTTGGTGTTATATTACGACAATATATGTTTTTGTGTTATTTTATGCATTTTTAAGTTTATTTGAATTTCAATGTCCTTTATTTATTTATTATTATTGTCCAAGATACTATAATTAGTCTTACGCGGTGCCGTTTAAAGCAAATGCATTTATACTATATAAAAATATGTTTTGACTTTTGACTATGGTGCATGAGGTGATTTTGACATCCAGATAGTCATTATAATTCATCATAGGACGTTAAGTGGGTCACTTGAACCAACTTTTCTTATAGATATTTTTTTTTTCTTGTACCGTGTTGATTAAAATATCTTTCAATAAGTTAGCCATCGAATGTGTGATTACTTTTGATTTCAAAATCAAGATGACAATATTAACGTTTTCTATCCAAGGTCTTTCAAAGTTGATCTAGATTGAGTTATTATTGATCTTCTAAAATTTGCAATCTGAACAAATATCATGTTAACGGGTTTGATGAGTTTTTTTTTGATCATTCATTAAATTAAGATATTTAAAATTAAAACTAGTTTGATTAAAAAAACTATACTTTGTTTGACTAAAAGACAAGTTTTTTTTTTGATAAAGACTGTTTTTTCGTGCAAACCAAACTTGACATTAAAAGGAAAGAGTTGCCTTCAAGAGAAGGTTACAAGATCAAAGCAACGGAGAACGGCTTTAGCTAGTGAATCCGCTTCCAAATTTAAAGAGCGAGAAACATAGAGGAAGGAGATAGAGACAAAGAAAAAGCTTAAGACATAAATGTCATGAAAAATGCATCTAAGGTTTTTAGTAGTTCCTTTTGAGGTGATGATGGAGATAAGACTCTGCGAATCCGAGAACACGTTCAGGGATATGATTCCTAATTCAAGCGTCGTTAAGAGCGCTGCCTTCATTGCAAGGGCTTCCGCTACCAATGCGGAAGAAACAAAACGTCTAGAGGCTGAGAGAGATTAGGCATGACCCGTGCTAAAATCCTTTATTACCCAGCCAAAACTGCCATATATTTTGAAGAATTCCAAGCAGCATCCACATAAACATTAGGGACATGAGTGAGAGGCAGACTACAAAAAGTCATATTACGCAGGGGAGGAGAAGGCTTTAGGCTGGTGTTGGTTGCTTGCTTCCATTCTTTAGCATCTCTAATAGCTTTGAGCATAACCTCTCTTTCATTGAAGCTCCGGTTCTCAAAAATGAGAAGGTTCTTCGCCTTCCAGAGATTCCACATGATCCAAGGGAAGAGCAAAGTCGAAGCTAAACCGGTCGGTAGGTTTGTAGACTGAGCAACAAAAGCGTAAAGGGGTTTGATAAAGACTAAAAGACAAGTTTTCAAAACTTATTTTCTGCAAAAAAAGTTTTCCAAACTAATAAACGAATATAAGAAAATTCGAAATGAGGACGACTTCAATTGACAACTAGTTAATGAAATGCATCGACCTAGAGAATTGAGATGGAAACTCAACGTGTGCATGAAAATGGTCAAGAAATACTAAACTTTGCTTGAAAGTAAAGTAAACAACAAATATTAGACGAAACGTTCAAAAATATCATTTAATGTTGAAAGAACAATGGATTTCACAAGTGCTAGAGCATCTTGGCATTGTAAGGACTTCTTGAAGGAAGCCACACTTTGCTTTTTCTGGATAGTAAATATCGAGCTTTAATGTCTGCAGCATTGTTGCATTCTTCAGCAAGTATCTTACCAGCTCTGTCTCCCCTTCATGTCCTGATGAATTCTTCGACCGTTTCAATTTCACAAACTTGAGCGATGATACCAAACACCGAGGCACCGTTGAAAACATCACCTCTGGTTCTTTTTTCATTTTCTTATGACGCATGGGCAGCAACTCCCCAACCAATGTCTGCAAAAACGGAAGAGACAAAAAGAGAGTAGAAAAGAAATTGAGTACAAATATTTTCACAAACAATATGCATAAAAAACCAGAGGGTTAAAGTGATTTATACCAATATGAAAGATTCTAGTTTTGGGCAGCTCTCAAGAATGGTTGGCAACATTTCAAGATCATATTTAGAAAATTTAGCATCCAAGCGGGATAGGTCACCAAACTGAAGCACCGGTCCTGCTTTCGTGTATAGAAAGATATCCTGATAACAAAAGTAAACAAAGGTCAAAAGGAATGTAATGGTGTGAAACTTTCAAAGAAGAATACTCTTATATATGCGCAAACATTGAGATGTATATGTATACCTTCCAAAAATGATTACTAATAACTAGGTCCCTGACCCTCGATACATTGGTGAGGATTTCATGAATCACGCTACTATTGAATGTCTCATCGCCGTAGCTAACAATATCTAGTTTGGTAGATATACCCAAATTGATGATGATCTCAAATTTACAGTGTTTGGCTCTGACGGAATGGAATTACTTGCCGGAACTGTAGGTCGGAATTTGGAAAGACTTGCTGGAAACCTTGCTACGGGAACTGTAGTTAATAGTTATGTCGTGTGTGTTATATCATGAGACACATAAATCCAACAATGGCCCACTAAATCTGGGTTTAAAAATTGATGGTTCATTAATTTTCTATGCATATTTTCCTACGATCAAAGTCAAGTCAAACTATGCAAGTTTACCTTACTAGCTTCATTTCTACGAGACATCCATGGGCGGAGCTGACGTAACAGAAGTTGTAGGCGAAAAAACGGGAGCCTTCATTATAAGACATAATAATTTTTTTTTTAATTCAAATGATTTAGTTATTCAAAATATTATGAAAAATAACTTTTCCAAAACAAAACCCAAAAAACTGATAATAAAAACTTCAAAATCATTAATCAAGTTTTGATAATCAGTTTTTTACCCACTCAGCTCTATTTTTAAGTTGGTTGTGCTCTGTTTTTGAGTTTATCAATTTGCTTTTATCTCTACTAAAACAGCAAACATTATTCTTTAAAAAACGGGGACCCTACACAAATGGCTCAAATGTCTTTGTTTAGCTCCGCCACTGGACACATCACACATCCCAAGGTATAATGGTAAAGTGTTAAGAGTCTTTGTGGATTTACAATCGTAAAGTTTTTCATGTTGAGCTGGTGGAGGTGATGATTGATAGGCATTGAGATGGTTCCGACGCGGCACCTGCAGGACAATAAGCAAAGGAGTATTGATGAACATTCTGTTAGAGGTCTCAACAAGTATAGATAAGAGAGTTGAGAGTCGAGAACTTTAGGCTTTGACTGTTGTTTGTTGTAGTCGTGATGAGTCTAGACGGTACGATTGCTATGAGATCGTAGGTGATCTCTATGTTCGTTATGAGAGCATAGAGTAACCAAACTATCAAAGCTAATCTTTGTTCTTCATCTTGTAATTGATTTTTGTTGATAAGATTCAAAGACTTTGGAGTTGCGATCTTATCAATGATCTATATGTAACTTTGCGTTAAGGAATAAAGAATTGAATTTCATTCCTCAACAAACCTTTGCATTTATCAGTTGAACATCATATGATTGGAAACAAACTCCGCATTAGCCAAGGCAGTCCAACAGATTCGTTAATGTATCAGTATCTCACAGGTATACAAGCTTAGGGGTATATCACCAAAACTAGAAACACTAACAAAACAAATATACCTAGATGCTGAATCTTGCAAGAGTCGCATCATAAATTTCTGTGGAAATAATAAAAGACATGTCACTAAAACTCGCAACATTCGAGAATCTAAGTCCAAAGGAGCCATGTGAACGGCCTCCTCTCTATTGGGTTTGAAAACCATGGAGGATGCCGTTCCCATGGCTCCTTTGGACTAAAACCAAAATGTGTTCTTAATGGTTCAAATCCAACACTATGGCAGCTTATGTGGTAGTGGACAATCATTAGAAGCTCAAAAGGAAAAGCATGGGCCTTAATACTAGCTAGTTAATTATCATTAACAAGTAACCAATTTTTTTTGTTGCTATTAAGATGATCAAATGGAACACTTTCGAACCTCTTGTATAATTAGTAAAGAGCTAGAGTCGTCACATTGTGAGGTGATGAGGGCTAAGGTGCAGAGTTCTAATGAAACGTGTTTGGATGTTTTTCTGTGTTACGTACGTTTGCTTGATGCATTGAGACATAGTTTTCTGACCTATGCTTGTATATATAAAGATCAACTGACAAGACAAACCAGCTATGAAACTACTACTCATATTCGCGTTGTCCTCTACTACTCTTTCCTCTTTTTTTTTTTTTTTGAATGAATGTAAAATTATATTCAACCAAAAAACGTGATTACATCCAGGTGCATCTGTTTCTAAACTGTGAAGAAATTATCTAACGTTTATCGTAAGGATCTGTAAGAGCAAAAGAATGAAAGAAAGAATCTTCTTTGCTAGAGTCTTAGTGTCTTGAGGCAAACCAGACTTGGAGACCTGATTGCAGAGACTTATCCTCATATTGGACTGTCATAAGACGGTTCCTGACTGCCTTATCAATGAACCGAAGAAGTTGATATTTTGATTGATTCTCATTTCCTTGTCGTCTAGAGTTTCTTTCTCTCCAGATGCAGTGCACCGCCGTTTGAAATGAATACCGAAGGAGAAAGAGGACTGTTTTGTCCAGCAATGTACTTGAGATCAGTTGTATAATCCCCTGCCACTCGGAAGTATACTCCTGTTCAATTAGACCCCTTACCAATTGCTTGATAGTTTTAAGAAAGATTTAAGCTTGAAGGTTCAGAAATGGGAGAATTGTTTGCTCAAGAGAAGAAGAGAGAATAGTCACAAAAATGACTTAACTTTTGATATTTGGTGGCTACACAAGTTATATAGGATGGGTACACAAGAATAAACCTAAACCTAATTAGATAGAGGACAAATTAGACATTTTGTCATTTTGGTCCGAAATGAACATGGCAGACTTGTGAAGCAGACTTGTGAGCAGACTTGTGAAGCAGACTTGTGAGGCAGACTTGTGAAGCAGACTTGTGAACAGACTTGTGAAGCAGACTTGTGAAGCAGACTTCACATTATTGAAACATACATGATCAATACTCCCCCTCAAGTTCAGACTTTGGAATCACCCTAAAGTCTGGACTTGGAATGATCATGGCAACACCTCATTAAAAACCTTGATGTAGAAAACCACTTGGGACAAAACCACATCAAGGGAAAAAGAGTATGCTGCACATGATCAGGGAAGTTCTAATCATGGGTAGGAAGGTCTACAAGTCCTAGTTTGCTGAAAATATGATCGCAAACCTTGAGACTTGCAGCCTTGGTGAAGATGTCTGCTAGTTGATCTTCGCTCTTTGTGTAGCAAGGTAGAACCGTCCCATCTTCAATCTTCTCCCTTACCTTGTGACAATCTATCTCAATGTGTTTAGTCCTTTCATGAAACATAGAGTTGGTAGCAATATGTATTGCAGCCTGATTGTCACAATGAAAGGTAATGGGACTTGATTGCTCAATGCCAAAGTCCTTGAGTAGAGCCTTCAACCAAGTTAACTCTGTTGTAAGCTTCCTCATAGCTCTATACTCAGCTCCAGCACTTGAACATGAGACCACTTTCTGCTTCTTTGTCTTCCAAGTCACTAAGTTACCTCCAATGAAGGTGCAATAACCGGTTGTGGATCTCCTGTCACTCTTATCACCAGCCCAATCTGCATCACAGTAGCCGACAATCTCAGTGCTATCATTCTTACCCATCCAAATTCCTTGTCCTGTTGAGCCTTTGAGATATCTAAGGATCCTCTCAATCAAACTCCAATGATAAACCGTGGGTGATTGCATATGCTGGCTGACTTGATTCACAGCAAAACATAGGTCTGGTCTAGTGAGAGTTAAATAGATAAGCTTCCCAACCAGTCTTCTATACAAGGAGACATCCTTGAACTTCTCCTCATCTGATTTCTCCCCCTTTCTATTGACTTGGTAGCCATCTTCAAGAGGAGTCTTTGCTATCTTGCAATCATGCATTCTTGTTTCTGTCAGCAAGTCTTTAACATACTTCCTTTGGGACAGAAACAGCCCATCATTGAATCTGCATACTTCAATACCCAAGAAATACTTCAACTCTCCAAGGTCTTTGATGTCAAACGAACTTTTGAGAAAAGCCTTTGTGGACTGAATTCCCTCATTATCACTTCCAGTAATGATTAAATCATCCACATAGATCAGAACCACCACCACTCCTAAAGGGCTTTGAAGAGTAAACAATGTGTGATCAGATTGAGACTTCTTGAATCCATAGTCCATGAGTGTATGGCTTAGCTTATGGTACCATGCTCTTGGTGATTGCTTCAAACCATAGATTGCTCTCCTAAGTCTCAATACTTCACCAGGTTTACACAAATGCTCTAGTCCCGGTGGTGGAGTCATGTACACTTCCTCTTCAAGCTCTCCTTGTAAAAAGGCATTCTTAACATCCATTTGCCATAGGTTCCATGAAAGGTTTGTGGCCAGGGACAGTGTGACTCTTACTGTATGGAGTTTAGCTACCGGTGCAAAGGTATCAGTGTAGTCTTCTCCATAAGTTTGTGTGAACCCTCTTGCAACCAACCTTGCCTTGTACCTCTCAATGTCTCCATTGCTCTTATACTTGATTGTGAAGACCCATTTTGAGCTGACAGTTTTTTTTCCCTTTGGCAGCTTCTCCACATTCCAAGTGTGATTCTTTTCCATAGCTCCCTTCTCATCAATCACAGCATCCATCCACTCCTTGGTGTCTTTAGCCTCTTCATAAGTTTTAGGAACATGATTCATCTCTATCTTCCCAAGAAAAGCGCAATGACTTGATGGCAACAAGTCAATAGAACACATGGACTGGTTGGGATGAGCAACAGCCTGATTGTTGAAGTAGAACTTCTTGTTGATGTAGCTTGATAGATCCGTCTTTTCTCTAGTGCTTCTTCTGAGTTGTTGGACCGGTTGAGCAACTTCCTCTACACCCATCTCTTCTTATTCATGATGAATAATCTCCTCATCATTCATATTCAAGTTGTCTTGATCTTGATTCTGAGATAGCACTTCCTCTTGAGTTTGAGTGGGTTCTTGATTAGCTGTCACTGGTTCTTCTTCTTGCAACTCTTCTTGATGCCTTCCTGTTTCTGTTTCCCCTTGTCTTGGTACTTTATGAGGGCCATTTCCCAAATGATTCAAGAGAAACCTCAGACTTGTAGCAAGGTCAGACGGTGATCTTGAAAGATCCTTCAGTCCTTCCCAATCCCTTTTCTCATAGTACCCCTGCCCCTCAATGAACTTAACATCTCTTGACACATATGTGCGGTTGTTGATTGGATCATAACATTTGTATCCCTTTTGAGTAGTTGAATATCCAAGGAACATGCACTTGATGCTCTTAGCCTCTAGCTTGTTTCTTTGATCACCTGAGATATGGACAAAACACACACACCCAAACACACGTAAGTGTTCAATAAAGGGTTTAGTTTTGTTTAATACCTCAAATGGTGAGATGTCTTGTAGAACTTTGGTTGGAATCCTATTAATGAGGTAGCAAGCTGCCAAGACTGCATCTCCCCAAAAGCTTTTAGGCACATTGGCATGGAACATCATGGATCTAGCCACCTCCATAAGATGTCTGTTCTTTCTCTCAGCCACTCCATTTTGTTGGGGTGTATGTGGACAGCTTGTTTGATGTAGGATTCCATGTTTGTTCAGATTTGCTTTGAATCTTTGACTTGTATACTCTCCTCCATTATCTGATCTAAACACTTTGATCTTGGCATTAAACTGATTAGTAATGTAATTCTGAAAATGAATGAATGCTTCATAAACTCTATCTTTAGATGGAAGCAAGGTGACCCAAGTATACTTTGATTTTTCATCTATAAATGTCACAAAATACTTGTTCCTATCTCTGGACAGACATGGTGAAGTCCAAACATCAGAATGCACTAGATCAAAGCAGTTTTCATAGATAGTAGTAGATTTAGGAAATATAGTTCTACAATGTTTGCCAAGGATGCAAGCTTCACAAGTTGAATGATCAAAGTTAGCATTAGGCAACATTAAACTGAGAGCACGAGCATGAGGATGTCCAAGTCTAGCATGCCACAAAACATTTTGATTAACAGAAAAACAGGAATTGAAAGCTAAGGAATCTGAATTGCTTGGAGAAGTGTTTTCAAGGAGGTAAAGCTCATCTTGTGTTCCACCTCTTCCAAGTACCTTGCCATTCTTAATATCCTGAAAGCAAACTTCATTAGGCCCAAATATAACATTGCAATTCAGATCATTTGTAATCCTTTTCACAGACAGAAGATTAGATTTAAACTTAGGCACAAAGAAAGCATCACTATCTTTGTTAAAGAGTCTTAACTTTCCTGTTCCTACAATGGGAATACTTTGACCATCAGCAATAGTTACTCTACCTAGAGCCGGTTTAATATCTTTTAACCACTTAGCGTCACTAATCATATGGTGAGAAGCTCCTGAGTCTACTACCATTTTATGATCAGATTGAGCAAGCAATTTATGAGACAAAAGTGTGATACCAGAGAGTTTAGAGGCATAAGCCTTGATGAGATCCTCCAGATCACTTCTCCTCACATACTCAGTGTTAGTGAACAAGGCAAGCTCTCCTCCTTGAGTAGATGAAGTCGCCTGCTCAGCCACTTCTTGAGAGATGTTGGCTTTTGAATCCCTGAACTTGGATGGCTTGAGGTGTGGATGGAGGATCCAGCATTTTTCCTTGGCATGTCCCTTCTTCTTGCAATGATCACAGGAGATGTGCTTCCTGTCCTCTTGCTTGAACACGCTTCTGTCCTCATGCTTGAACACACTCTTGTTGGCGGTGACAAGCTCCCCCTTTCCTCCAAACAGCCCAATGTTCCCTTGTTCCTTTTGGATCCTTGAGCACACTTCTTCAAAGTCAGGAAGAGTAGTTTCCCTTAGAATGGACTTGATAACATCATTGTAGACCGGATTCAGATTGAGGAGGAGTCCAAAGATCTTGTCTTGCTCCTTCCTTTCATTAAGAACCTTTGGGTCCATGGTGCTTGGCCTTAACATGTCAAGCTCAGACCAAGCAGATGAGAACTTCCCAAGATACTTGGTGAACTCACAATCCTCTTGGTGAAGGTCACTGATTGTCTTCTTCACTTCATACACACGGCTGAGGTTAGAGACATCACCATACACCTTCTTCAGAGTGTCCCAAAGTGATTTAGCAGTTTCGCAATGGGAGTAAGCTTCAAGGATGGGTGGATCTAGTGAGTTTTGAAGAAAACCCAGAACTGATTGGTCTTCTTGAAACCACCTTGCCTCCTCCTTCTTTGTTGCCTCATCTTTCTTCTCCTTTGGATCTTCATCAGGCGGTGTCTTGTCCTCAAGAATGTGCTCCCAAAGTCCTCTGCCACAGATTGCGGTCTTGGTTGTTCTCTGCCATGTCCTGTAGTTTAAACCCTTGAGAACCACAGGAATGACAGTAGGCTTGAGGCTTGAGTTTACTTGGACAGTGTCTTCCATTGATGAAGCTTGAAGGTTTCAGAAAAGAGAAACAATTGGAAGAGCAGAAATGAAGAGAAAAACCCAGATTTAGAACTAAGAATGAGTAGAATCAATAAGAGAATAGAGAGAATCAAAGAACAATAACTCTATTGCTCTGATACCATGATAGTTTTAAGAAAGATTTAAGCTTGAAGGTTCAGAAATGGGAGAATTGTTTGCTCAAGAGAAGAAGAGAGAATAGTCACAAAAATGACTTAACTTTTGATATTTGGTGGCTACACAAGTTATATAGGATGGGTACACAAGAATAACCCTAAACCTAATTAGATAGAGGACAAATTAGACATTTTGTCATTTTGGTCCGAAATGAACATGGCAGACTTGTGAAGCAGACTTGTGAGCAGACTTGTGAAGCAGACTTGTGAGGCAGACTTGTGAAGCAGACTTGTGAACAGACTTGTGAAGCAGACTTGTGAAGCAGACTTCACATTATTGAAACATACATGATCAATATTGCTCCCAAATCCACTTGGTGTAAGTGCAATCGAAAAACAAATGTTGGCGAGATTCCTCATGGTTTAAACACAGAGGACATGTAGTATCTATGCTATTGTTCCATTGACCCATTCTATCTCCAGTAGATAGCCTATCATGCATTGTTACCCAAAGAAGAAAAGAGTACCTTGGAGTATTATGCTTAAACCAAACTCCCTTGGTCCAATCACAAATATCTTTAGGCTCCCTCACCTGCTGCCAAGTAACCTTTGATGAGAATTTGTTTTTATATCGATCTGCACTTTGTCTCCACAGGGAAACGTCATCCATCTCAACAAGCCCAACTCTTCTGACTTTTTCAATTTCCTCCTCCACTTCATTGTATACACTCGATCGATGCCTTCTCCTCCTATGAGTTTTCAGAACTTCCTCCACTGTCATGGAGTCGCCAATACCCATGTCAATAGTGCCACGCTGCCCAAGCAAGTCTCTGATTCGTCCTAATTGTGACCAAGAGTCATGCCAGAAAGATGTTTGACGACCACTCTTTATCTCCATTCTGTGAAACAGCTTTGCACTTTCTCTGTTTTTCAATATCTTCTTCCAAGTCCAAGAACCCATTGTAGAATTTTCTTTTAAAGACCAGAACGATCCTTTCCTCACCAAGTAAACTTTGATCCATTTGACCCATAATGACTGATGCTCAGAAGTAATCCTCTACTACTCTTTCCTCTTACTGAATGGTTAGCCAAACATAGAGTGAGATTCTTGAGTATGGCTGAATTCTTTAGAAAGTACAGCTTTGTTTCTGTAACTTGTCCCAAACTGAGATAGCACTCATTCAAAAACTGATTTGACTCGCCCCTCCAAAGGCACTTTGTTATGATCACCGTAGCATACCTAAGGAAAGGGTTCAAACACAAAAGAAAGATACGTAGAATCTTCATAGAGGTGAAAAAACTTATTGGTCAACTACATATAGTATCATATCCTTGAATCCTTGATCTATGAAAGCTCGGGGAGAAAACTACGGATGGTATCTTATTAGCTCCTTTTCTCCTTCATACCCTGTTTCCTTCGACTGTTTCAATTCCACAAACTTGAGCGATGATACCAAACACCGAGGCACTGTTGAAAAACATCACCTTTGGTTCTTTCTTCTTCTTACGGCGCATAGATCTGTCCTTAACCAATTTCTGCAAAAACAGAAAACACACAAAGATAGAAGAAAAGAAATTAAGTAGAAATATTTTCACAAACAAAATGCGTAAAAAAAATCAGAGGGTCAGACTGATTTATTACCAATATGAAAGATTCTAGTTTTGGGCAGCTCTCAAGAATGGTTGGCAACATTTCAAGATCAGATTTAGAAATTCTTGCATCCAAGCGGGATAGGTCACCAAACTGAAGCACCAGTCCTGATTTGGAGTATAGAAAGATATCCTGGTAACACAAGTAAACAAAGAAATGTTATGGTGAGAAACTTCCCAAGAGAAATATTCTTATTTATGCTCAAACATTGAGATGTATACCTTCCAAAAATGATTACTAATAACTAGGTCCTTGACCCTGGATATATTGGTGAGGATGTCATGAATCACGCTACTATTGAATGTCTCATCACCGTAGCTAACAATATATAGTTTGGTAGATATACCCAAACTGATGATCTCAAAGTTGCTTGTTGAAGAAACCACAGTTTGCAGATACTGGAGTAGAGTATTGATAGAAGAATGAATCGTGAGTTTTATTGATAGACTATACTCTGTTTATATACACACAGAGGTTTGTACAAACAAGGTAATTACAATATATGCTAGTTAATACAGCTCAATCAATGGGATTGAATTATATGGATTTCCATATCTCATTACACCCCCTCAAGACGGACGGCGATAGGTAAGTCCGATCTTGACACATAGGTTGTCGAATCGAGCACGGGATAGGGGCTTGGTGAGAGCATCTGCGAGTTGGTCGTGAGTGGAGACATGGGATACACGAAGCTGTCCACTCTGCACAAACTGTCGAACAAAATGATAATCCAAAGCAATATGTTTCATTCTTGAGTGGAACACCGGGTTGGCAGCGAGATACGTCGCGCCCATGTTATCCGAGTAGATCACCGGCGGTTTGGTGTGTGGGATGGACAGTTCAGATAACAATGATGTTATCCAACACAATTCAGAAGCTGTGGAAGCAATGGACCGGTACTCGGCTTCGGTTGATGAACGGGATACGCCAGTTTGCTTCTTTGACGACCAAGCAATTGGATGCCGTCCAAGGTAGACAATATATGCTCCTGTGGATGTGTAGTCGTCACGGTTTCCAGCCCAATCAGCGTCTGTAAATGCATGAAGTGTTGGTTGGTTGACAGAATTTAGGTAGAGACCACGATCTTGAGTGCCGACGAGGTAGCGGAGAATGCGTTTCACGGCTGTCCAGTGCTCCGTTGTTGGGCAGTGCATGTATTGCGACATTCTGTTGACGACGAAAGATATGTCTGGCCGTGTTAGTGACAGGTACTGCAGGCTTCCTACGACTGCACGATATTCTGTTGCATCGACGAGGGCACTTCCTGAAAAGAGTGTGATTGGTGTATTTGGGCACATTGGAGTGGAGACTGATTTGGCGTTTGTCATCTTCGTCCGTTCGAGCAGATCTGCAATATAACGACGTTGGTTTAAGTGTAAGCCATGAGGTGTACGAGTTACCTCGATACCTAAGAAAAAATCAAGGTCACCCAAATCTTTAATCGAAAAACGTTGAGAAAGGGAAGCGATAAACCGAGTGATGAGTGCTGGACTGTTTCCCGTGATGATTATATCATCGACGTATACGAGCATATAGAGGAGGTTCCCATTATTGTTGTAAATGAATAGTGAAGCATCCGCCAAAGAGTTTTTAAACCCGGATTGGAGGAGAAACGTGCGAAGTTCGTTGTACCACGCGCGAGGTGCTTGTTTGAGACCATAGATTGCCTTTCTTAGCTTGCACACCGCCTGTGGATTATCTTTATCGACAAAACCAGTTGGCTGAACCATGTATACTTCATCTTCTAAGTGGCCCTGCAAGAACGCAGTATTAACATCAAGTTGTCTTAGCGGCCAGTTTTGTGTTACCGAATTACTGAGCACAATGCGGATGGTCGCTGGTTTAACAACAGGACTGAATGTCTCATGATAGTCAATGCCGGGTCGTTGGTTATAGCCTTTCGCGACGAGTCTAGCTTTGTATCTGTCAATGGAGCCGTCGGCCTTTCTTTTTATCGTGAATATCCACCTGCAACCAACAACATTAGCAGCATTAGTTGGTCGAACAAGATCCCAAGTATGCTGAGTTACATGGGAGTTGATTTCTTGGCTCATGGCATTGCGCCAATGAGGATGTCGGAGAGCTTCAGTCACTGAAGTTGGTGTTTGTTCTGATGTTGGTGTGACTGTGGCATGGAGGTTGAGCTTTTCCACTGGTTTTCTAGGTCGTGTGCTTGCACGAGTTGGCGGAGGTGGAGGAGGTCTGATAGGCTTGACTGTCGTGATCTGTACTGGCGAGGGCGATGTTGTTCTGGTCTGTACTGGGGAGAGCGATTCTGGTGGGGACGCTCCTTGTGGATGTTCATCTGGTGATGAATCTGTCGTTGGTTGTACAGGAGCTGTAGCTTCTGATTCAGCAGGTTGCAGTGGTGTAGTAGATGATATCTGCGGCTGCGGTTCACTGGTCGGTGCAGTAGGTGGCGAGGGTGGTTGATATAATGTTGTTGGTCGTATGACCGAGACCGGAGCACACGCCTGAGTATCTGGTTCTGTATTTTCGATCTGTTCAAGCTGACAAGTATTAGTAGCAAACGGAAATACAGTTTCATGGAAAACAACATGACGAGAAGTATAAATCCTTGACGTTTTGCGATCGAGACAGAAGTAAGCACTTTGTGTTTGAGAATATCCTATGAAAACGCAGGGTGATGATTTATCATCGAGTTTATGAGATGCATATGGTCGTAACCATGGGAAGCATAAGCAACCAAAGATGCGCAATTTTTGAAAATTCGGTGAATGCCCATAGAGTTTTTGAAAAGGCGTAGAGAAATCAAGAATTGGTGTGGGCATTCGGTTGATAAGATAAACGGCTGTGGCGAATGCATATGTCCAATACGACTTAGGCATTGACGCATGAGACATAAGTGCAAGGCCCGTCTCGACTATATGTCGATGTCGACGTTCCGATATGCCGTTATGTTCTGGAGTATGAGGTGGGCTTGTTCTATGTGAAATACCATGGCTAGATAGAAAACTCGAAAGGCCAATGTATTCACCCCCATTATCCGTATACAAAATTCGAAGCTTGGATTGAAATTGGTTTTCAGCCAAGGCTTTGAATTGTGTAAAAGTATCCAGAACTTGTGATTTCCTCTTAAGAGGATACAGCCAAATGTAACGCGTAAAATGATCAACAAAGATCACATAGTATTTAAAACCATCGATCGAAGTGATCGGAGATGTCCAAACATCGGAGAAAACAATATGAAGCGAATGTTCAGAGATTAAAGTTGAATCTTTGAAAGGTAACTTGTGCATTTTATTGATCGAACAAGCAGTGCATGGACTAGCCATTAAAACATTTGAAGAAACTGGTAAATCAAAAGCAGAAACAATTTTTTGAAGAATAGAAAGCGCAGGATGACCGAGACGAGAGTGCCAGTCCGACAAGCTCGCCTTGACCACCGAAGCAAATGCAAGAGAAGGAGATTTCGAGAATGAAGTTTTTGGCCACTCATAAGTGCCATCTTTAGGTTTGCCTTCCAATCGAAGGCCCCCTGTTTGAAGATCCCTCACCTGGAAGTAGGTCGGAGTAAAAGTAACAGAAACACCATTAGTTTTGCATAATTGGAAAACAGATATCAAGTTCTTGTCTAAAGATGGAACACATAAGACACTATTTAGGAAGAATGGACGAGAGTAGGAGGGGAGAGATAAAGAACCAGTGTGGGAGATGTGAAGTCCGGAGCCATCTCCGAGAAGAACATCGTCGCCACCAGTGTACGGATTGTGCAGTGAGAGATTCGCCAAGTCTGACGTCATGTGGTGGGACGCACCTGAGTCCACCAGCCATGTTGACGAGTCTGAGAGAAGAGCTGGGTTGGCTCTCGGCTGCCATGTCTGCTGAGATTGCGGTTGCTGCCACTGCCGCTGGTTGTGGTTAGAGGAGGCCCAATGTTGCTGTGTCGATGCTCCCTTGACGATGTGAAATTCTGGGCAGTATTTTACGCTGTGACCTTGAACTCCACAAGCCTGGCAGCGACCCAAGTATGGTCTGGATGTGCGAGTACGACCCTGACTTGTGTTGTTGTAACCATGCTGTCCCTGATTCTGATTCCTGTTTTGATACTGGCGCGGGCGTGTATCAGCAACATTTGCCACGATTGGTTGAGCAGGGGAGGTTTCGCTGCAAAGAATCATCGCTTCACGGTTCAATAGACGCTCGTGAAGCTCGGAGAACGGAATTGGAGTGTCACGTCCATTGATAGCATCGACTTCAGGCTTGTATTCATCAGTGAGGCCAGCGAGTATGTGTTCAGTAACATCTTCTTGGTCCATCGGCTTCCCAAGTAAAGCTAAGTCATCCGTCTTGGACTTAATAAGGCGCATATACTCACTGATCGTTTTTGTACCTTTGACGCAGGTGCGGATCTGATGTTTGAGCTGGCGTATATGACCCCGAGTCGGATTTCCGAAGGTCTGAGCAAGGATGTCCCAAACCTCTTTGGTTGTTGTAGCACTTGATACAACAGATTGGATTGGTAGAGAGATGGATCCGATTATGGCAGAGAACAGAAGTCGATCTTGGCGTCTCCAAGGTGCAAAGGAGGGATTCGGAACAGAGATACCATCAGTTACCATCGTCGCCGCTGGTGCGTTGTTAGCATCATCAATGAAGGGCTGTAACTCATGACCTTCGAGTAACGCACGGACTTGTTTACTCCACATCAAGTAGTTGACATTGGAGAGTTTTGTCACACTTGACATGTTCACAGAGAGGAGATTACTTTGTGGATCCTGAATATTGAAAACAGTAGTTCGTTCAACAGAAGATTCAGAGGCCATGGTTAGAGAAAGAGAGAAAGCAGGCGTGAGGAAGAAGGGGAGGTGGAGAGAAGAAGAAGACGATTGGGGAAAGAAAAATATTTAGAAGGCTCTTGATACCATATTGATAGAAGAATGAATCGTGAGTTTTATTGATAGACTATACTCTGTTTATATACACACAGAGGTTTGTACAAACAAGGTAATTACAATATATGCTAGTTAATACAGCTCAATCAATGGGATTGAATTATATGGATTTCCATATCTCATTATAGAGGAGCATCAATCACAACTTTGGTAGGCAGATTTATTTCGATTCTCTTTACTGTCGGAGAGAATATTTGTAAAACCTTTGCATTATAAGTTAAATGACTGTAATAGATCATTAAATCTTCCAGAAGTGGAGAGCCTGAGATAAGTTTCTGCAACATGGTCTCACTGGGATCTTTAACACTATTTAAATGCATGATCTTCAGGCAAGGTAAGGAAACAAACTCAGCGTCAGCCAAGGTGGCACTACAGAGTACTAAGTCTACCAGTAGAGGAGCATCAATCACAACTTTGGTAGACATACTTATGTATATTTTCTTTACTGTCTGAGAGCACACTTGTAAAACATTTTCATTATCTTTTGAATGACTGAAGATCATTAAATCTTCCAGAACTGGAGAGCCTGAGATAAGCTTCTGAAACATGGCCTCATTTGGATCTCTAACATATACTAAATGCATGATCTTTAGACAAGGTAAGGAAACAAACTCGGCATTAGGCAAGGAGGCGTCACTGAGTTGTAAGTGTACCAAGGTCTTGCAGGTGAATATGCTCAGAGGTATCTCATCAGTGCCATTAGAAGAATCAACAGAAAGATGCTGAATCCTACGCGTAGTGACAGCATCAATCACTCTAGCGAGAAGAGACTTGTCATGATGAGAATTATAAGGCGTTCTCAACCAGAGTTTGCGTATCCATGACTCCTTTTGGGAATCAATAAACCTTTCCGCGAAACTCACAAAGGCATCTAAATTCGGGAATGAGGAGTAGGCTAAGTCCAATGCAGGAACCCATTGCCAGAGATTTCTCCATCTGGTGGACAAAGCACCTGTTCTTACAGCATCCCTAGTAGAGATATGAGAAAGTATTTCAGATATCAAAGAATCAGGCAGCTTGCTTATCCTATCTTCCTGTGACACTTTGTCACATAGTTTGAGTTTCTTCTTTCTATCCACCATTTGTCTTTCTTCACAAAACTAATCAAATTTTCAGAAAAAAATTGCAAAGTTAGAAAGAAGCAACCAATGTACAAAATAAAGTAAGGACACAGTAGCTTGCATGCAACTAATCTAGAAAGTTCGTTCGGACACATATACTTAAAATTTGCAACAACAATACTTAAAATTCGCCTGAATTTTAGTCATAAAAACAGAGCGAGCGAGAAGACCACCGAAAGCGAAGAACTAAAACTATCGGCGAGGTTTCTGAAGATGACTGAACATAAAGGAACAGTAAACAAGAAGAAAACGAACCTGAATATATTCACCACAGATCAAACCTATTCTCTTCCTCCGTTGGGGTTGATGTAAACAGACGGCTGTGTACCTATTATTTGTTTTAAAAGTTATTTTATTTTAGAGATAAAAATAAATTCATATAAAAAACAAAAAATAAGATGATAAATACAAAATTATTTTTGAAATAAAAGAATCAAATATTTATAAATATGATTATTGTAGATAATAAAATTTTATATAGTAAATTTATATTATTTATATAAATTTTGAATTTAGATAAATATAAATGATATAACTAATGTGAACATATGTTCACAAATTAGTAGATACATATATATATATATATATATTATTTTAATTTTTGTTTTTGTTTTATTAGTTAAATATAAAATTTTATTAATGTGTTAAATATAATTATAATTAATATGATATAAATAATTTTAATAATATATTATTACTGAATTAAATTGATGATTTAAATAAATGTGCGAGCAAATTATACTAGTATATATACATTTGATTAATCTGAGAGTATCCGGAATTTATGAAGAGTCTCGACTAAATTTTTTCTTCGGATATTTCAATAGGTCCCTAATGCAAAGTTCATATTTATGTACGTACGAAATTTGGGAAGTGATTTACATAAAAAACATCCGGATAGCTATATATTTGTTTTGTTTTCTTTTAACGTTTTTATTGAATATATTATCGAATAAAGGTATTACAGTATTACGTCTTTTTCAGCTATATATTGGATCTCTCTTTTTTTTTCTTCAGAAAATTCATTTTTTAAAAGATTTTCATATTATTATTTTTTTGTTTTTTTCTAATACCGACATCTTTAATGAAAATAAAATAAAAAGCAAAAATTAAACACAGATCCAAAAATCCTAAACGGGTCTGGAAACCCTTAACACAATTCGGCCCATTACAAACCTAAACCTTAATCGCAAAGGAAGAGTCGCCGCGCAGGCAAACATGCTGACTGGAGGAGACACCACTGCTGTCGGAGACCGCCACCTAGAAGAGGAAAACCACGAGCCACTACGAACGCCGAGAAAATAAGGAGCCACCGGAGAAGGGAGAAAGAAGAATGAAGCGAGATTGGGAGCTAAAGAGGACATGCCTAAGAAAAGGCAAATCGTAAGAAACCACTGGCTTACACTATTTTCGGTTCAGTGCTTACCGGATGGAGCCTAAACGGAAACCGACAACCACCACAGACACCGAGACCATAATCAGTCCACACCCACCGCCGCGAAACTTCCAAATCTGAACCGAAAATAAGGAATTACACTCGAACTCGAATCGACGAAATATTCAAACGGATTATAAACTTCTTTATTCATAGAACCAGAACCGAATCCAAACTGAACCGAGTGGATATCCGAAATATATGAACTATAATTATATAGCCAAAATATAAATTATATTTATAATTAATATAACAAAGTTATCAAAAATTAAATTATAAAATTAAATATATTAATTATTTTAGACTAAAATAACTAAATTACCAATAAAATAAAATATGTGTATTTTTGTTATTTTTGTTAAAAATAGATAAAATTTTATTCAAATATCTTTATATTAATTGGAAAGTGCTTTTGGCCTTATATTCTCTCCCAAAATGGTTGATTACTAATTTATTATTAATGAATTAGGCTTATTACAGTGTTAACCTTAATTTCTATTGATAATTTTTTTATTTTTTTATTTTATTATGGAGATATATATAGTATTGGATAAACAATGAGATTATAAATATGAAATATTTATTTATGAAGATTTTTAATAGGGATATACATAACCTTAAATAAAAATAAAAAATCAAATTATAAATATAAATAATTATGAATGTTTTTAAATATTAATAAATATTGTTTTGGATTTTATATAGTAAATTTGTATTATTTATATTTAATAAATAATTTTATTTATATTTAATAATATTTGTGGTCGCACATGGTGCAAGCGAATCATACTAGTAACTATTATATATATATATATATATATATATATATATATATATATATATATATATATATATAATGATTTTTGGATTTTGTTGACAAAAAAAATAATGATTTTTGGATATCCCGAAACAAATCCGAATGGAATCAAATCTGAATTGAAATTCTAAAACACTCGAATAAATCTTATATTCGTGGAGCCGAAAACCGAAAAAATCTGAACCAAACGCGAACGCCTAAGCTTATTTCATATGGTCAAAATCAAGTCGAACCATGCAAGTTTACCTTACTACCTTCATTTCATTCCGATATTAAGTAACTCTCACAATATTGACAGCCTTTGTTTGTTGTTTTTTTTTTTTTTTTTTTTTTTTTTTTTTTTTGATTAACTTGGGGGTATCCCGAGCCTATGGAAGGGCTCAGACTAATCCCCAAGGGGAGGTGCAGCCCATGGATAGACCCTCTCTCCGGGTATTCAATTGGGTCCCTAAAGCAAGACCTATATCCATGTGGGTGTCCTTAAACAAATGTGACTTAGTTTCGCATGGAAGGAGGATCGAACCCGGAACGTGTTAGCGTCCAAGACCTGTCCCCAACCACTTGACCACAAGAGCTTGGACTATTGACAGCCTTTGTTGCTTAACATGTATAGGTATACTCATGGATTCTCACGTATGCCACTCCAGAATCTTCTATTCTTACATGGCTAGCTACCCTCAATAGATTTGGGACAGGAGACAAAGTAAAGAGGTGGAGCAGAGATGCAGACACTAAGTGTGTTCTATGCGGACATAGTTTTGAAACAAGAGACCATATCTATTTTTTTCAGTGTACTTATGCTGAAGAAGTATGGAAAAACCTAACTCAAAATCTCTCTGGAGTAAACTACAACATAGATTGGAACATCATCCTCCAGGATACACCTCTTCCTTTGCAGATGTCTTCCAAACCTCAGCATACGCAGTTGGGCGGGAAGGAAATGGGCGTAAGCATGGTGAAACTTCTTTGCCGGCTGCAACTCTCATCAGGAACGTAGACAAACAAGTAAAGAACATAATCTCTTCCATTGCACCTTTGGGAGATAAAAGGTTTTCAAGAGCTATGGAAACTTGGCTAGCTACAAGATAGTTTTAAAATAAAAAGCTCTCTTTATAGCATCTGATGTAAAAAATGAATTTTGGTTTTTTGAACTAATTTAACATTTATTCCAAAAAAAAAAAGAAGAAGAAAAATGACCAAGTCCAATACCGAGATAATTGACATATATACCTTGACATTGTCACTACATATAGTCTCATATCCTTGATCTATTAAAGCTCGGGGAGAATGGTATTTCTCTTTGATTCATGCAAAACCAACAAACCAAATGCAGTCGAAATATCTCTACTTGGCGTTGGAATGCAATTTTTTCGTTACAAAGCTTTCTAATAAGTTGCCGTTGGTGCTCAAATGCTTAGTAGAGGAGCATCAATCACAGTTATAATAAAGGCTTAGGGGCAGCTCATAAGAAACACGGACATGCATATTTTGGATCCTAGGCTTAACTGCAGCATCAATCCATGATGTGATAAGATATGGGCAACATCTACACCGTTTTCTAACAAAGACCACACTTTCAGCTTTAGAGGCTCAATGGCCATGATTGCAGCCCTTCAATATGCATGGATTATTTTGGATGTTAAAGAACTTGTTGCAACATATTTTGCATTTCGGAGGTTGCAGATATGTTAAGAAAACAGAGAACTACCTTTGGGGTAGTTATTCTTTATGAATCTTTTCCTTGTACATGATGACTAGTTGTATCTCAATTCCAAGTTATATACTGTGATGTTCATAACACAATAAAATAAAACAGCAGGCACAAAAAGGAACATAAAAAATAAAAATATCATTTAGTGTTGAAAGAACAATGGATTTCACAAGTGCTAGAGCATCTTTGCATTGTAAGGAGTTCTTGATGGAAGCCACACTTTGCGTTTTCCGGATAGTATATATCGAGCTTTAATGTCTGCAGCATTGTTGCATTCTTCAGCAAGTATCTTACTAGCTCTTTTTCTCCTTCATACCTTTTTGTCTTCAACCATTTCAATTCCACAAACTTAAGTGATGATACCAAATACCGAGGCACTGTTGAAAACATCTCCTTTGGTTCTTTCTTCTTCTTATGACGAATGGATAAGCCCCCAATCAATGTCTGCAAAAACAGAAGACACAAAAAAAGAGAGAAGAAAATAAATTGAGTAGAGAGAACTTCACAAACAATATGCGTAAACATCAGAAGTGATTTGTTACCAATATGAAAGTTTCTAGTTTTGGGCAGCTCTCAAGAATGGTAGGCAACATTTCAATACTAGATATAGAAATTCCAGCATCCAAGCGGGATAGATCACCAAACTGAAGCACCGGTCCTGATTTGGAGTATAGAAAGATATCCTGGTAACACAAGTAAACAAAGAAATGTTATGGTGAGAAACTTCCCAAGAGAAATATTCTTATTTATGCTCAAACATTGAGATGTATACCTTCCAATAATGATTAGTAATAACTAGGTCCCTGACCCTCGATATATTGGCGAGGAGGTCATGAATCACGTTACTACTGAATGTCTCCTCGTCGTAGCTAAAAATATCTAGTTTGGTAGATATACCCAAATTGATGATCTCAAAGGTCTTTGTTGAAGAAACCACAATTCTCAGATACTGGAGCAGAGGAGCATCAATCACAACTTTGGTAGGCAGATTTATTTGTATTCTCTTTACTGTTTGGGAGCATATTTGTAAAACCTTTGCATTATTAGTTGAATAACGGATGATCTTCAAATCTTCCAGAACTGGAGAGCCTGAGATAAGTTTCTGCATTGCGGTCTCACTGGGATCTTTAACACTATTTAAATGCATGATCTTCAGGCAAGGTAAGGAAACAAACTCAGCATAAGCCAATGTAGCATTATAGAGTCCTAAGTGTACCAGTAGTGGAGCATCAATAAGAACTTTGGTAGACAGATTTATGTGGATTTTCTTTACTGTCTGAGAGAATATTTGTAAAACCTTTGCCTTATCAATTGAAGAACTGATGATCTTTAGATCTTCTAGAACTGGAGAGCCTGAGATAAGTTTTTGCAACGTGGCCTTATTGGTAAATGTAACACGTCGTAAATGCATGATCTTCAGGCAAGGTAAGAAAACAAACTCGGCATTAAGCAAGGAGGCATCATGGAGATGTAAGTGTACCAAAGTCTCACAGGTGAATATGCTCAGGGGTATCTCATCAGTGCCATTATAAGAATCAACATAAAGATGCTGAATCCTACGCCTAGTGACAGCATCAATCACTCTGGTGAGACGAGACTTTTCATGATGAGAAAAAGGAAGCCTTGTTAACCAGAGTTTGCGTATCCATGACTCCTTATGGGAATCAATAAACCTTTCGGCGAAACTCACAAAGGCATCGAAATTCGGGAATGAGGAGTAGTCTAAGTCCAATGCAGGAACCCATTGCCAAAGATTTCTCCATCTGGTAGACAAAGCACCTGTTCTTACAACATCCCTAGTAGAGATATGAGAAAGTATTTCCGATATCAAAGAATCAGGTAATTGGCTGAGTCGATCTTCCTGTGACACTTTATCACATAGTTTGAGTTTCTTCTTCCTATCCACCATTTGTCTTTCTTTACAAAACTAACCAAATTTTCCGGAAAAAATTGCGAAGTCAGAAACAAGCAAGCCACTAATTTACAAAATAAATTACGGACACAGTACAACTAATTTGGATGTGTATAATGTTCGTTCGGACAAATTAAATGCAACAACAATACTGATAATTCTCCTTCAATTTAAAATCTTAAGTTCGTGACAGAGCGAGAAGAAGTAAAATCATGGACGAGGCTTGTTAGAGCATGATTATCCAGGTATCTTAGTTGGATATCTTAGCAAACATATATTAAAATATTGTGGGTCCCACGTGGGACCCACATGAATAGTTAACATATTTATCCCAAAAGTTTCTTAGCTAAGATACGTATCTTATCTGTAGCGCCACGTAGGCGCTACAGGATTGGTCCAATTTTTTTTTTTTTTTTTTCAATTTTTTTTTTTCGAATTTAAAAAAAAAAATTAAAAAAAAATTAAAAAAAAAAAGTTAAGATACCCAAACCGGGTATCATAGATATTCATGCTCTTAGATACTTAGGGTTTCTAATAAAAAACATTGACATCAAGTCAGACTAGGATTTTTAAAGTCTTATCAAGATGACTTTACAAAAAAAAAAAAAAAGAAGAAGAACGTTTACAGTGTTTAGCTCCGACGGAATGGAATTACTTGCCGAACGTAGGTCGAACACAGTGGAAACACTTGCCGGAACTGTATTGATTAGTATCAAAGTGCAAACGTCAATAAGAATCCTTCTATAGGGAAATATAACTCTAAAACGCTATATTAGATAACTTCTAAAGATATTAGATATCTTCCATATCTTCCTAAATCTATTTAGAAAATTTCCTAAATAGATATGTATATTTAGATAACTCCTAAATATACTTAGCTTAGCTTGACTTTTAAGCTATCTCAAGTTTATAACAACATTCTCCCTCTTAAGCTTGAGGCCTTGATTGTTTGTAGTTTTTCAACTGGTTTTTGGTTTTTGTTTTTCAGAAAACCATTTTAATAGCCAATCAAGATTTTGGTAAAATAGATTTCCTAAAATGTAGGAAAACTAGTTTTTGAGTTCTTTAACATCATTTCAAAGGAAAACCAAAATCCACTTTTTGGAGGTTTTCATCTCATCGATGCCTTTTTATTCTTTTTATTTTCTTATTTTTCTAAATAAAAATATAATATCAAATAAAACTTGTGTTACTTATATTTATATTTAAAATAACAAATAATCAAAACTAATTAAATATTACCAATTAAAATGAATTATCCGAAGTAACTCCAATAGTTTTATCAAAAATATCCTAAACCCAAAATTCTTTTGAAATTCCTGAATTATCCGATATTTTCACTCGAATTATCTAAATTTCTCTGAATTATCCGATATTATTCGTAAAAAGCGATTGTAACCGAAATCGATTTTTTTATTAGCCGGTTCTTAATTTTAGTACTCGAAATGAACCAAAACGGACCCGAATTTTATAAATGTCCGAACGGTTTCTATATCTCAAAAATCGAAAGAACTGAACTGAATCAAACCAAAAAAAAACGAACGAGCATGCGTTACTATTACCTTAAAATATATTTGTATTGTTTTTTTATAAAAATTATTTCTATTTATTTTAAAATATATTTTGTAAACAAAAACCAAAAACTAAATATTTCACCATTCAAATTTCTTAAAAACTAAAATCTACTGCAAAATCAAAAACCAAAAATTCAAAAACCAAAATCTAAAAATCTAAATCTAAAAACCAAAAACCAAAAACTAAAAGCCAAAAACCATTTAAACATTCATGGCCTGAGATTATCTTCTCCAACATCTTGTACTCCAATGAGATCTCTCATCTTTTTAAACATGATCTTTCCAAGTGCTTTAGTTAAAATATCCGCCTTTTGTTCATTTCCAGGAATATGCTCCACTTCCACTTGTTCATTCTCAACACACTCCTTTATGATATGATATCTAGTGTGTATGTGCTTGCTTCGTCCGTGAAACACTGGATTTTTGGTAAGAGCAATAGCTGATTTATTATCAACTCGTATTGTTACCTTCTCACACGCCTTACCAATAATCTCACTAAGCAATTCTTGAAGCCAAATTGCTTGTTTGGATGGCTATGTAGCTACCATAAATTCTGCTCACAAGATGATAATGCCACCGTCTCTTGTTTTTGTGAACACCAAGTAATAGGACAATTATCAAGATAGAATATATGGCCAGTTGTGCTTTTACCATCATCCACATCAACATTATGTGAACTATCGTTGTATCCCACCACACTCACCTCATTCGTGCAACAAAACAAGAGACCAAATGACACTATTCCATGTAAGTACCTCAAAACTTGCTTTATTGCCGCTCCATGCGATTCCTAATGCTCATGCATGTATCTATTTAACACTCCAACGCTATAAGACAAGTCTGGGCGTGTGTGGGGCAAGTATCTCAAACATCCAATGCTTCTTCTATACTCCATTTCATCAATGTTTTTCTCCTTTTCGGATTTCGACAGCTTCAGATTTATGTCCATTGGCACATGGGTCGAGTTTCATTCCTCCATACGTGTTTCCTTTAGTATCTTCTGAGCATACCTTCCTTGTTTTAACACGATTCCACCTTTGAACTGATGTACTTCAATCCCAAGATAGTACGTCAATTGTCCAAGATCACTCATTTCGAACTTAGACGCCATTTCTCCTTTAAATGCATTTATCGAATCCAACGATGAACCTGTAAAAAGTAAGTCGTCTACATACATGGCTACTATGAGAAGTTGCCCTTTCTCCTTCTTGTGATACAGTGATGGTTCCTTTGAACATCTATGAAACCTCATCTCTCTAAGAATTTTATTTAGCTTATCATTCCATGCTCTAAGTGCTTGTTTCAGGCTATAGAGAGCTTTATTCAACTTGTAAATCTTGTCTTCTCTTCCAAAATCACAAATCCTTTCGGTTGAGTGACAAAAACTTCTTCTTTCAATTCACCATGAAGAAATGCAGTTTTTACATCTAGATGATGTATTTCCCAACCATTTGAAGCCGCTAACGCAATGATGAGAGGAATTGTTTCAGTGCATGCCACTGGAGCAAAGACCTCGTCATAATCTATGCCATGTTGTTGAATATACCCCTTTGATACTAGTCGTGCTTTGTACTTATTAATGCTTCCATCAGAATTTCGTTTTATTCTGAATACCCATTTGAGTCCAATAGGTTTAACTCCAATGGGACAATCTACGAGCTCCCACATTTTATTCTTTTCTATCAAAGAGATTTCATCCTTGCAAGCTCCTATCCAGACACTTAGTTCACTTGCTTCACCAAAATTCCATGGCTAGTCATTTAACGTTAATAGTAGACGTTCACATTCATATTCAGCTTCTGCCCCATGTAGAACATAATCATCTGGATATGAAGGTCTTGTAATATGTCTCGTTGATCTCCTTAGTTGCTGTTGTAGCTGTTCGTTATCACTATCTTCATCTCCGTCACTAACAACCTCTTCTTTTAATTGTTCTATTTCTATGTCCACCACATCTTCTCTCATTGCTCGAGGTATGTGATTAGTATTCTCTGTTCTTGGAGAGTTTTCAATTCTCCTTATGTCTTCATCATCAGGCTCTCCTAACTCGACATCAAATGTCTCGAATTCACAACCAGATTCGATGTTACTCCAGCTCCAACCTTTTTCTTCATCAAAAATTACGTTTGTCTGACTATTATTTTTTTGGCTGTAGGATCACATAGGCGATAAGCTTTCGAATCAGGTTCTGTTCCCAAATGCACGAGCGTTCTTGATAATCTGTCGGTTTTATATATGTCGGTAATCCATCGGTAATTACCGACGAATATTTTTTTCCGACGAAATAGAACTGACAGATTTTTTTGGGTGGGAAATCCGTCGGAAATGACTGTTTCCGACGGACACTCGTCGATTTCTTCCCTCGGTATTTGCGTGTTTTCTTGTAGTGTTAGAGTTTACAGTTTAGTATTTAAGGTTTATGATTTATTATTTAGGGTTTATGGTTTACTATTTAAGGTATGGAGTTAGGGTTATTTTAGTCTTTATCCTTTAATAAATGCTATTTTGGTGCTTTTTATTCCTTATTGCTATATTTGTGATAATGCATGTTTTTGTGCCATTTTTGCGATATGCCCTAGTTTTTTTTATTAAATGAGAAACACAATGGAAAAATATGGACTTTGTTTTTGTCTTTGTTTAACATTTATAATATAATAGATTTATTAATTCATTATCCATACAAAAAATGTGGCCCTAAAAAATAAAATAAAAAATAAAAAATTGTGGATCTAAGCAATGGTCTAGTCCGCCTGTTCTGTGGGCCGAGACTGGTTTTAATTCATGTTAGTTTGGATATTATGTCAGATCAGATATAACCATATATCTGAACTACGACCTGAATTAAACTGAACTTATATAATTTGTGTTTTGACATTATACATCTTTTTATGCCCATTGCAATTCTAAGACAAAGCAAACAAACCCTAGATCCTCAGTTAAGTACTAAAATCCTTACTTCTCAAGCTGAGCTATCTAAATCACCTTGTACAATTTAGCTTTTCTATTCATGTCAGAGATTATTATTAGTTCAATACATATATTTTGTATACTCTAATTTAATTTATCTATATCTTTTAAGATTTATATCTAGAGAAGTTAAAACGGGCGGGCCTAGCCCGTTTAAGCCCATACGCATTTAGGTTCGTCTAGATTCGTATCCGTTTAGACAAGTCCATTTAAGCCTGTTAGATTAACGGATAACCCGTTTAGACATGTTTATATATCTGTTTAAACAATTTTAAAAAAAACTTTTAAAATAAATATTTAGATTCGTATCCATTTAGACATGCCCGTTTATTTTAGGCCCTTTTTAATATCTCTGTTTATATCATATAATGGCAAGAAACGACCGAGTAATAAGGTAGAGAGTGACTAAACGAACAAGTAGGAGGCCATACGATTACGACGTAAGCGGAGTGGTAAAGCTTGACATGAGCCTTCTAAAAAAAAGACCGTACCAAACTCATGTCCATAAGATTCTCCTTTTCAAAACTTATATAAATTGAATCACAAACTTTCTTCAACAATCCATTCTCATTAATCATTTACTTGTCTCCTAAAGAAAAAGAAAAAAAGAAGAAGAACAAGATGAAGTCCTTGCTTTACCTAGTAACGATCTTTCTCTTCTTACATGTTTTCGTAACCGCATCACCTCTCATTCGAGATTCTTGCAAGAAAGCTGCAGATGAAGATGAGAAACTCAAACTCCAATTCTGCATCCAGTCTCTAGAAGGGAATCCGCATAGCAAAACCGCGAAAAAACTCCACGACTTGACCGTAGCGTCCCTTCAGAACGGTGCGACGAAAGCAAAGAGCTTGAAAGCAAAGACTAAGAAGGCTCTAGACGAGAAGAAATATCCAAAGGGCATTGATCTGCAGGTACGCGAGTGCATTGAGTTTTATCAATACGAGGTTGAAGCCTTCGAGTCAGCTTTGAAGGAAATGAAAAAGCATAATTACACAGAAGCCCACAGCGATGTAAAGTATGGTTTCGTATTTCCGGAAGCTTGTGAAGATCAATTCAAAGTAACGCCTGAGGATTCTCCGTTTACAAAAGAGAACGATCTTTTGATTCAGATATTGAGGATTAATAAAGCTTTTACACAAATGTTGAATTCTACCATCCACTAACCAAATTAATTGTGTAACAAACACATGGGTTAAAGAATAATTATATTTAAGATAGATATGGTTACTCAGAAAGCCAAATTGTTCTTGAATTCTACCATCCACTTGCCAAATTATGGGATGAATATAATAAGAGATATTTACATGTGGATATTTCCCTTTGGGGTTTCATTTTTTTTTTTTTTGAAAAATATGTTAAATTATATTCCAAAAAAATACTTTTTACATAAGAAGTCTGTGTAACAAACACATGGGTTAAATATAATTATATTTGATATTATACCTTAAAAGAGTAATCGGCTTGCTCACTATAGAAGCCATGTTTGTAGCTTCCAGCCTTTTTAAAAGTCTTGTACAAAGAGTTATCTGCATATTTTACAGATTGAAGTAGCCCGGCAACAATCGCGCAGCTCGGCGATGTACCCGTCCAACCTGCATGAAAGAAATAGATAAACATTTATCTTGAAAAAGTTAAGAAAGAATATCTTTTAGGGAAATATTCTCCTTATTATTACTCAGACTTTTTTAAAAAAATATCATATTCTCTCATATAAATATTATTCCTATGCGCGAGAAAAGATTAAGTCGAAACATACATACATTGTACTGACAAAAACCCACTAACAAAAACCCTAAGAGCTAGCGATAACCAATCGATTTCGGCTCGATTTCATAATAATAAGACTAGATTTTCTGGTTTAAATCATTCCTAATTTTTAGTTCTTGTTTAATCAATCTTATATCCAAGTCTCTAATTTACTAATCGATTTAACAAATTGATTATTGTTTGATTTTCTATGTGTTGACAATGGAGGACATACTCTATTGCTTAATTAACATGTATATGTATACTCATGGATTCTCTTTAGTGCTCTGAGAGCGCACTTGGAAAACATTTATAAGCCTTTGCAAGTGTATGTGAGGAGAAATGGTACACGTGAGAGTACATAGAAGGCCGTGATGACTGAAGTGAAGAGTAACAGTAGAAGCTGAGCTGAGAAAATGTACTTTGCTTGTAACTAGCTTTAAACTATAAATAAAATGGCTCTAAGTGTCAAGAGTTTTTATGCATTTACTCTTGTAAAGTACATCAACTATGATGTTCATAACAAAATAAAATAAAGGCTTAGGGGCAGTTCATAAGAAACACGGACATGCAGATTTTGGATCCTAGGCTTAACAGCAGCATCAATCCATGATGTGATAAGATCTAGGTAACATCTACACCGTTCTCTAACAAAGACCACACTTTCAGCTTTAGAGGCTCAATGGCCATGATTGCAGCCCTTCAATATGTATGGATTATTTTTGGATGTTAAAGAACTTGTTGCAACATATTTTGCATTTTGGAGACAACAAGGCTGCAGATATGTTGAGAAAACAGAGACTAGTTGTATCACAATTCCAAGTTATAAACTATATGTTCATAACAAAATAAAATAAAACAGCAGGCAGTAAGGAACATAAAAAGTTCAAAAATATCATTTAGAGTTGAAAGAACAATGGATTTTACAAGCGCTAGAGCATCTTGGCATTGTATGGAGTTCTTGAAGGAAGCCACACTTAGCTTTTTCCGGACAGTAAATATCAAGCCTTAGTTTCTCCAGGATTCTTGAATTCTTCAACAAGTATCTTACCAGCTCTGTCTCTCCTTCACACCCTGTTGTCCTCGGGCGTTTAAATTCCACAAACTTGAGAGATGATACCAAGCACTGAGGCACCGTTGAAAACATCACCTTTGGTTCTTTCTTGTTCTTCTTATTCTTATGACACATGGATAAGTCCTCCTGAATCACTGTCTGCAAAAACAGAAGACACAAAACGAGAGAAGAAAATAAATTGAGTAGAGATATTTTCACAAAAAAAAAAAATCAGAGGGTTAAAGATATTTATTACCAATATGAAAGACTAGTTTTGGGCAGCTCTCAAGAATGGTTGGCAACATTTCAAGATCAGATTTAGAAAATTTAGCATCCAAGCGGGATAGGTCACCAAACTGAAGCACCGGTCCTGATTTGGAGTATAGAAAGATATCCTGGTAACACAAGTAAACAAAGGTCAAAAGGAATGTAATGGTGTGAAACTTTCAAAGAAGAATATTCTTATATATGCTCAAACATTGAGATGTATACCTTCAAGAAATTGTTACTAATAACTAGGTCCTTGAACCTCGACATATTGGTGAGGATGTCCTGAATCACGCTACTATTGAATGTCTCATCGTAGCTAACAATATCTAGTTTGGTAGATATACCCAAATTGATGATCTCAAAGGTCTTTGTTGAAGAAACAAACAAACCAAATGCAGTCGAAATATCTCTATTTGGCGTTGGAATGCAATTTTTTCATTACAAAGCTTTCTAATAAGTTGCCGTTGGTGCTCAAAATGCTTAGTAGAGGAGCATCAATCACAGTTATAATAAAGGCTTAGGGGCAGCTCATAAGAAACACGGACATGCATATTTTGGATCCTAGGCTTAACTGCAGCATCAATCCATGATGTGATAAGATATGGGCAACATCTACACCGTTTTCTAACAAAGACCACACTTTCAGCTTTAGAGGCTCAATGGCCATGATTGCAGCCCTTCAATATGCATGGATTATTTTGGATGTTAAAGAACTTGTTGCAACATATTTTGCATTTCGGAGGTTGCAGATATGTTAAGAAAACATAGAGCTACCTTTGGGGTAGTTATTCTTATGAATCTTTTCCTTGTACATGATGACTAGTTGTATCTCAATTCCAAGTTATAAACTATGATGTTCATAAAACAGCATTGCGTAACTCAACATTCCTTTTGTTATTTTAACAAGCAGAAAGAGGACACAATAACAAAAGAAAGCTTTCACATGTGACAGAGCGTCTTGGGATTTTCCTGGATCTTTTTTGACGATGATAACTAACCTTCATGTTCAATAATATTATTTAGTTGAAAGAACAATGGATTTCACAAGCGGTAGAGCATCTTGGCATTGTAAGGAGTTCTTGAAGGAAGCCACACTTTGATTTTTCCGGATAGTAAATATCAAGCTTTAAGGTCTGCAGCATTGTTGAATTCTTCAAGAAGTATCTTACCAGCTCTGTCTCTCCTTCATACCCTGTTGTCGTCGACCGTTTCAATTCCACAAACCTGAGCGATGATACCAAACACTGAGGCACTGTTGAAAACATCTCCTTTGGTTCTTTCTTCTTCTTCTCATGAGGCCAAGATTTGTCCTTATCCAATGTCTGCAAAAACAGAAGACACAAAAAGAAAGAAGAAAAGAAATTGAGTAGAGATATATTCACAAACAATATGCGTAAAAATCAGAGGGTTAAAGTGATTTATTACCAGTATAAAATATTCTAGTTTTGGGCAGCTCTCAAGAATGGTAGGCAATATTTCAAGATTACATTTAGAAATGCTAGCATGCAAGCGGGATAGGTCACCAAACTGAAGCACTGGTCCTGATTTGGAGTATAGAAAGATATCCTGGTAACAAAAGTAAACAAGTCAAAAGAAATGTTATGGACAGAGAAGCTTCCCAAAAGAAATGTTCTTATATATGCTCAAACGTTGAGATGTATACCTTCCAAAAATCATTACTAATAACTAGGTCCCTGACCCTCGATATACCGGTGATGATGTCATGAATCACGCTACTACTGAATGTCTTAGTATTAGTGCTATAGTCTGCAGCAATATCAAGTTTGGTAGAGGAACCCAAATTGATGATCTCAAAGGTCTTTATTGGAGAAGCCACAGTCCTCAGATACTGGAGTAAAGGAGCGTCAATCACAACTTTGCTAGGCAGATTTATTTGGACTTTCTTTACTGTCTGGGAAAATATTTGTAAAACATTTCCATCATCAGTTGAACCACTGTAGATCTTTAGATCTTCCAGAACTGGAGAGCCTGAGATAAGTTTCTGCAACATTGTCTCACTGGGATCTTTAACATTTTCTAAATGCATGATCTTCAGGCAAGGTAAGGAAACAAACTCCGCATTAGGCAAGGAGGCCTCATAGAGTAGTAAGTGTACCAGTCCAGGAGCATCAATCACAACTTTGGTAGACAGATGTATGCAGATTTTTTTTACTGTCTGAGAGCACACTTGTAAAACATTCCCATTATTAGTTGAATAACTCCAGATCTTTAAATCTTCCAGAACTGGAGAGTCTGAGATAAGTTTCTGCAACATTGTCTCACTGGGATCTTTAACACCATCTAAATGCTTGATCTTCAGGCAAGGTAAGGAAACAAACTCAGCATAAGACAATGTGACACTATAGAGCACTAAGTGTACGAGTAGAGGAGCATCAATCACAACTTTGGTAGACAGATGTATGTAGATTTTCTTTACTGTCTGAGAGCACACTTGTAAAACATTTCCATCGTTTTTTGAATAACTCCAGATCTTTAAATCTTCCAGAACTGGAGAGCCTGAGATAAGTTTCTGCAAGATGGCGTTATTTGGATCTTTAACATTTTCTAAATACATGATCTTTAGACAAGGTAAGGAAACAAACTCGGCATTAACAGCCAAGGAGGCCCTGTAGAGTTGTAAGTGTACCAAGGTCTTGCAGGTATATTGAAGGATGTTTTGGTTGTTAATCCTGATTCAATTCACAGATTCAACAGTTCCTAAACATGCGGATCTAGGTTCTCTTGAATAGAAACTTTATGGATCTCACCTTTTACCTGTTTATGCAGCGGAAAGAGAGAACATGTCAGAGATCAGAGAGCCACCGAGTGATAACTCCTCCAGAGGTTCACACACGCACACCAAGCAGGAATAGAGGCTGCTAGACCGAGCTGAGGAGGCGCAGAGAGAGAGAGAGATCGCGGCTGGGGGGCTAGGGTTGGAGAGAAAGAGATTTGGGTTTTAGTTTATAAAACCCTTCTCTTTCCCTTTTGGGCTTTTGGGCCCAAATACCAATCTGATTAAATCCCTTGGATTTAATCAGACCCATTAATCTCTCTCTAAGTACGACAAATGCCTGGCACTTTTACCGTACTTCTGCTAAGCCGTTCCTACACATTTTCCTGTTAGCTTAGGCGTGTGACCCATATGGGATCATATAATAAAGGCAATAAGTCCAAGACTTATAGATCATGAGCGGACTCTAGCAAGCCATCATGACCCCCAGTATTATATGACTTATGTCTGATCATTGACATACTCTTACTTTCTAGAGACAGTACCGAGATTACTGGACACAATTCCAACAATCTCCCACTTGTACTGGAATCTCTGTATTCATAATCCTTTTGTCTCAATATCTCGATTAGTCATAAGGCAAGATTAGTGTCATCCTTATAAAGCCTAATCTTGTTCATCGGACTCTGATTCGATACTGACAATCCAAACGACTCGGGAAAGTCCGTTTGAGCATGGCCATGCGTTTTCCAGTATTCAAATCTCCGATTGGCCTAGAGATATTCACTCCATTTATATTGGAGGGACAAATTCCGTCTTGTTCCATCACTGTAAACTACTCATTTTATGATGTACCCAAACAAGGTCCTTATAACTATCGCAAAACGATAGCGTTAGACAATGATCAAAGTGCATCAGTCCATGTGCAGTCACATGCATGCGAACTCAGGTCTAAGGACTATACTCTATAGTCGTAGTAAGAATCTCTTATGACACATATATAAATATCCTGAAGAGTTCTTATAATCGGGTCTTGTCCGGTCGTATGTTCCCAACATACACCTATGTACTGACTTTGATGCCGCGCATCTATGACACACTGAGACTTTGTCATAAGTCACATACCAATCCAGTCTCACACGGTTGTTGGTGTTCCAATTTCAACAACCTTCGACTAGGGACAGGATGATATAATCCATCTATCAAATATAGGGTCTCATGATCAAGCTAAATGACTTTGATGACTCAAGATCAAGTCACTTACTTCGATGACCTATAAAATGGTTTATGTCACTTTGGAACGATTATTTCATCACAGTTAAAATAATTTTGAAATAATAATTTCATTAAACATAAAAATGTTTTACAAGAACATATCAAATAACTAAATAAAGCCCTCAAACTCCCACTCAAATTTAGATTACATTTCAATGTCTCTAATGCCTACAACTTCAGTCAGAAACTCGAGCTTAGGCCTTGGGAGTGGCTTTGTCAACGGATCAGCGACGTTATCATCTGTCTGAACTCGGCTGATCTTGACTTCCTTTCTATTAATGATGTCACGTATCAAGTGAAATCTTCTTAGAACATGCTTGGATTTCTGGTGTGATCTTGGTTCCTTTGCCTGAGCAATAGCACCATTGTTGTCACAAAACAGTGCCAGAGGCTCAGTCGCATCTGGTATCACACCTAGTTCAATAATGAACTTTCGTATCCAAACAGCTTCCTTCGCTGCTTCGGAGGCGGCGATATATTCAGCTTCTGTAGTGGAATCAGCAACGGTGTCTTGCTTGGAGCTTCTCCAACTGATTGCACCGCCATTCAGACAAAAGATATAACCGGACTGTGACCGAAAATCATCTTGGTCTGTCTGGAAACTTGCGTCCGTGAATCCACTGACTTTAAGCACATCACTTCCACCGTACACTAAGAACTTATCCTTAGTATGTCTTAGATACTTCAAGATATTCTTTACGGCAATCCAATGGTTTTCACCTGGATTTGACTGGTATCTACTCGTCATGCTCAATGCATAAGCAACATCAGGACGAGTACAGATCATGGCATACATGACAGATCCTATTGCAGATGCATAAGGAATATTCTTCATGCGCTCAAGCTCAGCAGCCGTCGTAGGGCTCTGCTTCTTGCTTAGCGTTGTGCCATGTACCATTGGCGTGAAGCCCTTCTTGGAATCTTTCATGCTGAATCTTTGTAGGACTTTGTCAATGTATGAGTCTTGACACAAGCCTATCAGCCTTCTAGATCTATCCCGGTAGATCCTGATTCCAAGAACGTATGCGGCTTCACCCATGTCTTTCATGGAAAAACAACTTCCAAACCAGTCCTTTACCGACTTCAGCATTGGAACGTCGTTTCCGAGAAGCAGTATGTCATCAACATACAGAATAAGAAATACTATCTTGCTCCCACTAGTTTTCTTATACACGCATTGTTCTTCTTCGTTTCTGATGAAGTCAAATTGCTTGATCGCTTCATCAAAACGAAGATTCCAGCTCCTCGATGCTTGCTTCAATCCATAAATGGATTTATGAAGCTTGCATACTTTCCCAGCATTCTTTGGATCTATGTAACCGTCAGGTTGTGTCATATACACATCCTCTTCCAGAATACCATTCAGGAAGGCGGTTTTCACGTCCATCTGCCAAATTTCATAATCATGAAAAGCTGCAGTTGCCAGTAGAATCCGAATAGATTTCATCATAGCCACTGGGGAATAGGTTTCATCGTAATCCACACCGTGAACTTGTCTGAAACCTTTTGCCACCAACCTGGCTTTATAAATCTGGACATTACCATCCACGTCAATCTTCTTCTTGAAGATCCATTTGCACTCAATGGCTTTTACGCCAGCGGGTAAGTCAACCAACGAAAATACTTGGTTGACTGACATGGAGTCCATTTCGGAATCAGTGGCCTTGCGCCACTTAGAGGAATCTGGGCCCATCATGGCTTGATTGAAGTTCGATGGTTCATCACCATCAATGATCAGAAGATCATGACAGTCAGTCACGAGGAATCCTTGATATCTCTCGGGTTCGTGACGGATCCTCCCGGATCTTCGAACTTCAGGTACTACAGGGTCAGGCTCTACAATTTCTTGTAGGTCCTCCTGCTGCTCTTCCTCATTAGGTTGAGAAGTATCCTGTTCATCTTGAATTTCTTCAAGCAGTACCTTACTCCCACTGTCTTTCTTAGAGAGAAACTCTCTCTCAAGAAAGTTACAATCCCGGGCAACAAAGATCTTGTTCTCGGAACGTAGATAGAAGTAATAAGCCTTGGTTTCCTTCGGATAACCAATGAAATAGCATTTATCAGACTTTGGTGTAAGTTTGTCTGAGATTAATCTCTTGACATAGGCTTCACAACCCCAAATTCTAAGATAAGACAACACTGGAGCCAATCCAGTCCATAATTCATATGGTGTCTTTGCTACCGCTTTCGATGGCGCTCTATTTAGAGTGAACACTGCTGTTAGCAGAGCATATCCCCAAAGGGATATTGGAAGGTCTGTGTGACTCATCATAGATCGAACCATATCCAATAAGGTCCGATTTCTCCTCTCAGACACACCATTCCATTGAGGTGTTCCAGGAGGAGTGAGTTGGGACACGATCCCACACTCTCTTAGATGATCACTGAATTCTTGGCTTAAGTATTCTCCTCCTCGGTCGGACCGAAGAGCCTTAATGCTTTTGCCAAGTTGGTTCTGTACTTCATTTTGGAATTCTCTGAACTTCTCAAAAGATTCAGACTTATGTTTCATTAAATAAACATATCCATACCTACTGAAATCATCAGTGAAGGTAATGAAGTACTGATAGTTTCCTCTTGCATTTGTGGACATTGGGCCACACACGTCAGTGTGTATCAGGCCCAATAAGTCACTGGCCCTCTCGTTAGGTTTATTAAAGGGGGCCCGTGTCATTTTGCCCATCATGCAGGATTCGCATTTCTCACATGACTCAAAGTCAAATGAGCCAAGAAGTCCATTCGAATGGAGCCTCTTGATGCGTTTCTCGCTGATGTGCCCTAAACGACAATGCCATAGAAACGTTCGGTTCTCCTCATTAGGTTTGAACCGTTTGGTATTAATGTTATAAATTGGCGCGGATTGATCGAGTATGTAAAGCCCATTCGTAAGAGGGGCACAACCATAGAACAAATTGTTGCGATTGAAGGAACATAATTTATTCTTAACTGAAAAATCATAACCTTCCAAATCCAACAAAGAAATTGAAATAATATTCCTGCTTATAGCAGGTACAAAATAACAATTATTGAGTTCTAAAACCAATCCCGAAGGTAAAGACAACAAGTATGTGCCTACAGCTAGTGCTGGAACTTTCGCTCCATTCCCAACTCGTAGCTCCACTTGTCCTTGCTTCAGCCTTCTACTGTTGCTGAGTGCCTGCATATTAGTACAAATATGAGCCCCACAACCAGTATCCATAACCCATGAGGTATTATCAGAAGTAGTTGTATTAACTTCTATAACAAAAATACCTGTCGAAGAAGTCTCGAGAGTCTTCTTCTTCAATTCCTTTAGACCTTCTTGGAATTTCTTACATTCTCTCCTCCAATGCCCTGGTTCTTTACAGAACCTGCATATGTCAGTGGGCCCAGCCTTGGACTTGGGCTTGGGCTTTGGCGTGTCCTTGTCCGCGACTTGGACAGCCTTGGCCTTTCCCTTATCCTTAGCAGAGGATTTCTTAAACCCCTTGCCCTTTTGCACCATAAGCACATTGGGGTCCTTGGCGGTTTTCCTCAAGTTGGGCTCTGCAGTCTTGAGCATTCCGTGAAGCTCAGGCAATGTCTTACTCAAGCCATGCATATTAAAGTTCAGAATGAACTGATCATAGCTTGCAGGTAAAGACTGCAGAACGATGTCGCAGGCAAGTTCCTGGCTGATAGGGCAGTCGAGTTTCTGAAGATGATCGAGATAACCCATCATCTTCAAGACATGAGGACTCACTGTCGCATTTGCAGCCAACTTACAGTCTAAGAGGTTCTTAACCGTCTGAAACCTCTCAGTCCTTGCTTGCTCCTGAAAAAGCGATTTCAGGCTTGCCATTATCTCAATTGGTGACAACACACTCTCGAACTGCATTTGCAGCTCAGCAGTCATTGTCGCCAACATAAGGCAATACACATCATTTTCATCTGACGAATGCTTTTCCCAAGCATTATGCAGAGTCCTGGCGGCATTGTTAGCAGGCCTCTCGGGGAGAGGATCACGAAGGACATAATCTTTCTTCTCCTGCTTGAGGACCAGCCTCAAGTTCCTTGACCACGTCAGGAAGTTCGTTCCAGTCAGCTTCTCCTTCTCGAGAACAGACCGGATTGAGAATGTGTTTTGTGTGCTTGTAGTAGTCATAGCTGAAATATATAGATAAAAAGGTTATTAGTTAAAATGTTCAATATGATTAATCTCGTATTAAATTTAATATGATTAATCACGCATTATATTCAATAACATAAGTTACCCTCAATAGAATATAATGATTCCAAGATCCACATATAACTAAGATCAAAGTGGGCCACTGGCCATCACCCAACCTTAGCTTATATCGGTAAGCCCTATGTCGGCTAATTATATCCGTGATATAACTCTTGGTTGTGAATCTGGGCCCGAGGCCCAATTCACTCTGATGTCTCAAGGCCCGGGACTCCCGATGGCCTAGTCAAAAAAACCAGACTATACAGTCATGTAATCATTAATGTCTGGGACGCCCAATGACATTTATGAATCACAAACCGTCTTATCCACGCAAAAGTAGACACCCTCACACTGTAAGGCCATGAATACAATTGAATGGGCTTCGACAGCTGGCATAGCCTGGACAAGACATCCAACGCTTGATATTATTCGAGGTTCATAGGTTTATTAAAATTTCATTCCCAAAATAGAAGATTACTATTTCGGGAAACTTTCTATTTTTTGAAACCTACTATTTTTGGAAACTTTCTAAAATTGGAAACTTTCTAAAAACGGAAACTTTCTAACTTTAGAAATTTCTTAAAATCCAAAACCCGCAAATCTAGAAACTTCTATTTTAAGAAACTTTCTAATTTCAAAATTTCGGAAACTTTAATTTAAAATCGACTTTATAATTTTATAAAATAAATTTTAAATTAATCTGAAGAAAAGACTCAAATAATTGGCCCAATTGTTTTAACTTCTTGGCCCGAGGCCCAAGAATTGGTCCATGTCCAAGACATGACCCAATTGTCCAATTAAATGACATAACCGGTCTGGTTCATTAAAATTGGTCTAACCAAATTTTAATTACTACGATGACCACAATTGTCAACCGGTTATTTACTAAACCGGATTTTCTCAATTTATTTGGTCCAACCAAATCAAATTAGAAAATCCTGGTTTAGGCACAAAATCCAATTTTTGACTTTGGATTTCTTATCCCGGTTTAACCAGAATTTAATGAAATTATTAAATCTGTTTATTAAACCGAGACGTTTAAGTTTTAAAATCTTAAACCGAACCTTAAACCGAACCATCTCGAACCGACCATCTAGGTCACGGCCGCAAGCATCACCGCGAGTGGATGATCGAGACAGCCGCGATCCTCACGATCGGGACGGGACGCGGACGGTACGATCGGGACGATCCGAACGTGCGGGACGGGTGCAGCATCCACGCGACGGGACGAGCCGCGATCGGGACGCGATCCATCCGACGATCGGGACGAGCCGCGATCAGGATGCGATCCATCCGACGATCGGGACGAGACCACGCAACACGATCGTTCGTCGATCGGTTCGTGCGTCCTTTCCGATCGTCGCGATCCGACCCAACCGGCCAACTCTTGGCCGATCACAAAAACCGAGTCATATAGCTCTGTTTTGCGATTTCAAAGATGTTTGTTCAGGATTCAATTCATGTTTCTTAAGTGTTTTGCTCTTATCAGTAGGTTGATTCAAAAACACACTTTAAACAATCTTAAACTTGAATCTAAACAAGAAAAACACAGAACCAATAGCTCTGATACCACTGAATGATGTTTTGGTTGTTAATCCTGATTCAATTCACAGATTCAACAGTTCCTAAACATGCGGATCTAGGTTCTCTTGAATAGAAACTTTATGGATCTCACCTTTTACCTGTTTATGCAGCGGAAAGAGAGAACAGGTCAGAGATCAGAGAGCCACCGAGTGATAACTCCTCCAGAGGTTCACACACGCACACCAAGCAGGAATAGAGGCTGCTAGACCGAGCTGAGGAGGCGCAGAGAGAGAAAGAGATCGCGGCTGGGGGGCTAGGGTTGGAGAGAAAGAGATTTGGGTTTTAGTTTATAATCCCTTCTCTTTCCCTTTTGGGCTTTTGGGCCCAAATACCAATCTGATTAAATCCCTTGGATTTAATCAGGCCCATTAATCTCTCTCTAAGTACGACAAATGCCTGGCACTTTTACCGTACTTCTGCTAAGCCGTTCCTACACATTTTCCTGTTAGCTTAGGCGTGTGACCCATATGGGATCATATAATAAAGGCAATAAGTCCAAGACTTATAGATCATGAGCAGACTCTAGCAAGCCATCATGACCCCCAGTATTATATGACTTATGTCTGATCATTGACATACTCTTACTTTCTAGAGACAGTACCGAGATTACTGGACACAATTCCAACATATATAAACTCAGTGGTATCTCAAACACGTAAAAAGATTTAACATCAAGATGTTGAATCCTACGCCTAGTAACAGCGTCAATCCATCGGGTGATGAAAAGGTCGGCTTTAGAAACATTACCCGTATGTAACTGAAGTTTGCGTATCCATGACTTCCTGTGGGAATCCAAAACCCTATCAGCGAAACTCACAAAGGCATCAAAATTCCGGAATGAGTTGCGACTTAAGTCCAAAGCAGGAACGCATTGCCAAAGACTTTTCCATCTGGTGGACAAAACATTGGTTCGTACAGCATCCTCAGTAGAGAGATGATAAAGTATTTCAGATATCAAAGGATCAGGCAGCTTGCTTATCCTATCTTTCTGCAACAAATAGTCACATATTTTGGGTTTCTGCTTCCTACCCACCATTTTCTTTCTTTACAAAAAACTAAACAAATTTCAGAAAAAAAAATTGCAAAGTCAGAAACAAGCAAGCAACCAATTTACCAAATAAATTACGGACACAATAGCTTGCATGCAACTAATCTGGAAAGTTCGTTCGGACAGATCAAATGCAACAACAATACTCAAAATTTTCCTTCAAATTAAAATCGTAACAGAGCGAGAAGAACTAAAATCATCTTGTTAGGTTAGGGTTTCTACTTGTGACAAAAAAAGGTTAGGGTTTCTACTAAAAAAACGTTGACAATAAGTCAGCCTAGGATTTTTCAAAGTCTTATCAACATGATTTTACAACAACAAAAAAATAAGAGAAGAAGAACAATCACAGTGTTTGGCTCTGAGGGAATGGAATTACTTGCCGGAACTTTAGGTCGGAATTTGGAACTTGCTGGAAACCCTTGCTACGGGAACTGTAATTAATAGTAGTTATGTGGTGTGTGTTATATAGTGAGTGTTTGCCACACCAAAGCCCAACATGGCCCACTAAATCTGGGTTTAAAAATTGATGGTTCATTAATTTTCTATGCATATATTTTCCTATGGTCAAAGTCAAGTCAAACTATGCAAGTTTACCTGATTTCTACATTACATCACACATCCCAAGGTATAATGGTAAAGTGTTAAGAGTCTTTGTTGATTTACAATCTAAAGTTTTTGATGTTGAACTGGTGGAGGTGATTAGGCACTGAGATGATTCCGACGTGACACTTACAGAACAATAAGCAAAGGATTATTGATGAACATTCTAGAGGTCTCAATAAGTATAAATAAGAGAGTTGAGAGTCAAGACCTTTAGGCTTTGACTGTTGTTTGTTATAGACGTGATGAGTCTAGATGGTACGATCGCTATGAGATCGTAGGTGATCTTTATGTTCGTCATGAGAGCATAGAGTAATCAAACTATCAAAGCTAATCTTTGTTCTTCATTTGTAATTGGTTCTTGTTGATAAGATTCAAGGAGTTTGGAGTTGCGATCTTATCAATGATCTATATGTAACTTTGCGTTAAGGAATAAAGAATTGAGTTTCATTCCTCAACAAACCTTTTGGGTTTGAACCATGGAGGATGCCGTTCCCATGGCTCCTTTGGACCAAAACCAAAATGTGTTCTTAATGGTTCAAATCCAACACTATGGCAGCTTATGTGGTAGTGGACAATCATTAGAAGCTCAAAAGCAAAAGCAAAAGCATGGGCCTTAATACTAGCTAGTTAATTATCATCAACAAGTAACCAACCTTCCTTTTTGTTATTAAGATGATCAAATGGAACACTTTCGAACGTCCTGTATAAATTAGTAAAGAGCTAGAGTCATCTCATTGTGAGGTGATGAGGGCTAAGGTGCAGAGTTCCAAACTCTTCAATGATTGAAATCATAAGAAACGTGTTTGGATGTTTTTCTGTGTTATATACGTTTGCTTGATGCATTGAGACATAGTTTTTTGACCTATGCTTATATATATATATATATATATATATATATATATATATATATATAAAGATCATCATTCATCTGACAAGACAAACCAACCATGAAACTACTACTCATATTATCTGTGTCCTCTACTACTCTTTTACCAATCAAAGGATCATGACGACTTCACATTTCTTGATACTAGTAGGCTTTCCTCTTACTGAATGGTTAGCCAAACATAGAGTGAGATTCTTGAGTATGGCTGAATTCTTTAGCAAGTACAGCTTTGTTTCTGTAACTTGTCCCAAACTGAGATAGCACTCATTCAAAAACTGATTTGACTCGCCCCTCCAAAGGCATTTTGTTATGATCACCGTAGCATACCTAAGGAAAGGGTTCAAACACAAAAGAAAGATACGTAGAATCTTCATAGAGGTGAAAAACTTATTGGTCAACTACATATAGTCTCATATCCTTGATCTGTGATAGCTCGAGAAGAAAACTACGGATGGTATTTCTCTTTGTTTCATGAAAAACCACCAAACCAAATGCAGATGCTGGCATAACTGCAGCATCAATCCATGATGTGATAAGATCTAGGAAACATCTATACCGTTCTCTAAAAAAGACCACACTTTCAGCTTTAGAGGCTCAGTGGCCATGATTGCAGCCCTTCAATATGTATTAGGGGATTATTTTGGATGTTAAAGAACTTGTCGCAACATATTTTGCATTTCGGAGGTTGCAGATATGTTAAGAAAACAGAGAGCTACCTTTGGGGGAGTTATGAATCTTTTCCTTGTACATGATGACTAGTTGTATCTCAATTCCAAGTTATAAACGATGGAGTTCATAACAAAATAAAACAAAACAGCAGGCACAAACGAACATAAAAATTTAAAAATAGACCAAGTAACATCATTGCGCAACTCAACATTCCTTTTGCTATTTTGACAAGCCGAAAGAGGGCAAACAAAACAAAGCTTTCACATGTGACAGAGCGTCTTGGGTTTTTCCTGGATCTTTTTGACGATAATAACTAACCTTGGAAGAAATGTTCAAAAATATCATTCAGTGTTGAAAGAACAATGGATTTCACAAGTGCTAGAGCATCTTGGCATTGTGAGGAGTTCTTGAAGGAAGCCACACTTTGCTTCTTCCGGACAGTAAATATCAATCTTTAATGTCTGCAGCATTGTTGCATTCTTCAGCAAGTATCTTACTAGCTCTTTTTCTCGAATTGTGTGCATTTTCTTCAATCCCTTATTTTTAGTTTTCGAGGAAATTCGAGTTTATTTCCTAATACACCAAAATCTCCATCCAACGAATCTTTAAACCAAGAATGAAGTGGACTGTTCTCAAAAGTCCTCACAACATGTCTACACACATCATATTGATCAATATGCATCGTTTTCTTCAGGTAACTTGTTCGTAAGCTCCTTCTCTAAATCAAGATAATGAGTCCCACCACAAGCAACATTCAAAATCTGAAATCGCATACGTTTCTCTAATCTCTTGAAGCTCTTCTGGAGAAAAAGAAGAGATTTCAGATTCATAAATCTCAGCAGAGCAATGTATAATAGATTTCCCCTCTTTTTCTATGGTCAAAGTCAAGTCAAACTATGGAAGTTTACCTTTACTAGCTTCATTTCTATGACACATCCCAAGATTTAAGTAACTCTCACTATGGATATTTGCATTGCCATAGAAAGACTTTATATATATGATCGTTTCATTGACCTTTGGATTTTTAACTTGGCATTACATTAGAGTCCAAGTTGTGGCTTTGTGAATTATTGTCAGGCCCTAGGGTGCAAAAGATTTCCTGGAAACATGAATTGATTATCTGAAAGTTTTTTGGTGCATAAACATCAGGTCCTTAGTTCTCAAACACTGGAGTAGAGTATAGAGGTGCATCAATCACAACTTAGATTGTTATTAAATTATTATGCTCATAATAGATTGATGAAGAAGAGTGTAGAGCATGCATGCTTTGAATTTGGTGGTACGTGAGATATCAAGAAAAGCTTCTTATGTAAATGTAACTGGGAGAAAGAGTCTCAATTAGTATAATTACGAGAGGAGATGATTATGCTTTTAACAAGTGATGTATGTCACCAAAACTAGAAACACTAACAAAACGAATATCAACATGCTGAATCCTGCGCTGAGACACAGCATAAATCCTTGTGGTACGTAATAATAAAGCAAAACTCACAAAAGCATTGACATTCGAGAATGCGCAGGAACTCTTTAAGTTCAGTGTTTTGAAACAGACGTGTGACTAATAGGTTCGCTGCCGAAAACAAAACACCAAACATTTCTAAAAAAACAAGAATACTTCTACTCCAAAATCCAAACGAAACATAAACAAGAGCTTACACAGTACACCTGCATTTCTTGTTTAGCAGGAACTTAAGCTTCACATGTTCAAAAATATCATTTAGTTGAAAGAACATTGGATTTCACAAGCGCTAGAGCATCTTGGCATTGTATGGAGTTCTTGATGGAAGCCACGCTTTTCTTTTTCTGGATAGTAAATATCGAGCTTTAATGTCTGCAGCATTGTTGAATTCTTCAGCAAGTATCTTATCAGCTCTGTCTCTCCTTCATGTCCTGGTGAATTCTTCGACCGTTTCAATTCCACAAACTTGAGTGATGATACCAAACACCGAGGCACTGTTGAAAACATCACCTTTGTTTCTTTCTTCTTCTTCTTCTTCTTCTTATTATTATGAAACATGTATAAGTCCTCAATCATTGTCTGCAAAAACAGAAGACACAAAAAGAGAGAAGAAAATAAATTGAGTAGAGATATTTTCACAAACAAAAAAAACCAGAGGGTTAAAGTGATTTATTACCAATATGAAAGACTCTAGTTTTGGGCAGCTCTCAAGAATGGTTGGCAACATTTCAAGATCAGATTCAGAAAATTTAGCATCCAAGCGGGATAGGTCACAAAACTGAAGCACCGGTCCTGATTTGGTGTACAGAAAGATATCCTGGTAACACAAGTAAACAAGTAAACAAGTCAAAAGAAATGCAATGGTAAGAATATTCTTATATATATGCTCAAACATTAATATGTATACCTTCCAAAAATCATTACCAATAACTAGGTCCTTGAACCTCGATATATTTGTGAGGATGTCAGGAATCACGCTATTGAATGTATCATCGTCTTCCCTCACGGCAACAATATATAGTTTGGCAGATATACCCAAATTGATGATCTCGAAGGTATTTGTTGAAGAAACCCCAATCCCCAGATATTGGAGTAGGGGAGCATCTATTACCACTTTGTTAGACACAGCTATTTCGATTCTCTTTACTGTCTGAGAGAATATTTGTAAATCCTTTGTAGTATCAGTTGAAAAACTGATGATGCTTAAATCTTCTAGAACTGGAGAGCCCGAAATAAACTTCTGCAACGCAGTCTCACTGGGATCTTCAACTTCATCTAAAACTAACTGCATGAACTTCATGCACGGGAAAGATACAAAGTCGACATTAGGCAAGGAGGCATCATGGAGATGTAAGTGCACCAATGAAGGAGCATCTATCATAACGGTTAACATATGTATCTCGATTCTCTTTAGCGTATGAGAGCACACTTGTAAAACATTTCCATCATCAGTTGAAAGACTGATGATCTTTAGATCTTCCAGAACTGGAGAGCCTGAGATGAGTTTCTGCAACATGGCCTTTTTTGGATCTCTAAGATTTTCTAAACACAAGATCTTCAGGGAAGGCAAGCAGACAAACTCAGCATTAACAGCAAAGGAGGCCCCGTAGAGTTGTAAGTGTACCAGTGCCTCCCAGGTATATAAACTCTGTGGTATCTTAAAGGCGTAAAGACATTTAACATCAAGATGCTGAATCCTACGCGTAGTAACGTCGTCAATCCATCCGGGGATGGAACGCTTGGCATGAGAATAACCAATGATATGTAACCGAAGTTTGCGTATCCATGAGTCGGAATCCAAAACCCTATAAACGAACCTCGTAAAAGCATCAAAAGTCCGGAATGAGCAGCTGTTTAAGTCCAATGCAGGAACACATTTCCAAAGACTTTTCCATCTGGTGGACAAAACACTTGTTCTTACAGCATCCTTAGTAGACAGATGATAAAGTATTTCAGATAATAAAGCATCAGGTAATTGGCTGAGCCTATCTTCACGACATGTTTTGAGTTTCTTCTTCGCACGAACCATTTGTCTTTTCACAAAAACTAATCTGCATCATCAAGAAACAAAATTTAAAGTTAAAGAAACAACAAACAAATTTTACGGACACAATCTGGATGCATATAAAGTTCATTCGAAACACATATAAAATGAAACAACACATCCTCGAACATCAATATTGTAACAGAACTGAGAGAGTATACTAAAAATAAAGGAACAAAGAAAGAAGAAGACGTACCGGAATTAGCACCGGAGATAAAATCTATTCACCAGAGAAGATAATAAAAGGATTTCAAACTAAAAAATGGAAGAGAAGATTGTATAATCCTAAATGCTACAATGAGACTGATATATTAGTAACTGCGAGGGATTATATTTCGGGTTTTTAGCACCGGAGATCCCTTTTTCAAAAAAAAAAACTCTCAACTGACAAATTTGAACGGATAATTTGATAACGTATCAAATCATAATGGTGACTTAATCACCACGAATTACGCTTTAACGTATCAAATCATAAATTATATGTCACCATTAATTTGTGCATATATCGACATTAAACTCATCAATCACAATTGATTATGGGTCTCTGATTGGTGTTAGGAATGTCAAGACTAGGATTTTTAAAAATCCTAACATTTTTTTTTCTCCAATAAGTTTTAGAGACTTTATTTATTTTTAGAGAAATTGGGCTGTATGACTATCAATGGGACCAAAATTAGGAAAATAAAAAGTGATTTTGTGGGTGTGTAAAAATGACCATTTAGTACACCATCTTTACTTTTTGTTCTGTCAATGTCTCTCTTCCTTTTGTCTTTTTCCTATTTTTAATTCTATCACAATTTAGGACCCCACGTCGGAAAAAAAACAAGAGACAAATTTCTTGGCTTTCTCTCCCCCTCTCTCCTCCCTCTTCCCCTCTTTTCCTCCGTCTCCCTTCCCCTCCAGTTTCTGGCGCCGCCGTCGATGATGTGAGGGGAACCAGTCTCCTTTTACTTTCCTTTGCCATGCGTCTCTCTCCTTGGACCGGCTTGAATCTTGAGCGGAGTTGGTGGCGTGAAGTCGGCTCGTCCTTTTAAACCGGGGTGGTTCCTTTCTTTGCGGCCGGGGTGGTTCCTTCCTTGCGACGGCGGAGGTCTCGAGTGACCGGATCTATTGAGGATAAGATCCGGAAGCCTCCTCAAAGTCCGAAGGCGTTCGTTTAAGGTAGTTATCGCCGGTTTGTCTTGGGAGTTGGCGGTGTCGGCGTAGCCGAGTAGTAGATCTGCGGCGGTGGTGAGACGCGATGAGGATGGTTCAGGATGTACGAACCATTGGTGAAGCTTAGTAAGCTTGCGGCTAAGGAGGCGTGAACCGGCTCTGCAACCGGGACCGGATCTGTCGTTGTTCTCTAAACCGTATCGTTTCTTCTTCCCGGTCATGGTCTACGCTGATTCGCCTTTCTCCTCTACTCTTCGGTGGTGGTTGCTTGGTTGGTCTTCTTCTCGGGGCTTCGGGTTCAATTTTTTGTTACTAAATTTGTATAAACTATTTGTAGTTGACTATTTTACAAATAGTTAACTAATTCGGTTACTGAATATGTATAAACTACTTATAGTTGACTATAAAATGTAGACTATTTTACAGAATAGTTAACTACTTATAGTTGATTTTCTTCTCCGGTTACTGAATTTGTATAAACCATTTTACAAATAGTTAACTACTTATAGCTAAATATAAAGTTTAGACTATTTTACAGAATAGTTAACTAAATAATAAAAATAATATGTCCCTATATGATGTAATTTATCTTATGTAAATAGTTAACTATGTATGTTATAAACTATTTTGGGTCTTCGGGTTCAATTTTCCGTTACTGAATTTGTATAAACTATTTTACAAATAGTTAACTACTTGTAGTTGACTATTTTACAAATAGTTAACTAATCCGGTTACTGAATTTGTATAAACTACTTATAGTTGACTATAAAGTTTAGACTATTTTACAGAATAGTTAACTATTTATAGTTGATTTTCTTCTCCGGTTACTGAATTTGTATAAACTATTTTACAAATAGTTAACTACTTATAGTTGAATATAAAGTTTAGACTATTTTACAGAATAGTTAACTAAATAATAAAAATAATATGTCCCCATATGATGTAATTTATCTTATGTAAATAGTTAACTATGTATGTTATAAAAAGTAGTTGACTATCTTTTCAAAGTATTAAATATAAATTATAAAATAGTTGAAAAATAGTTGGTTATGTATATCCAGTATAAAGTAGACAACTATTCTGGTCGAAACAGACAAAAGTACATGTCACTTTCCATCGGTACTTTATATTTAATTTTTTTTTTTTTTTTGCAGGTCTGAAAAGTGCTTTTTGCAGGTCTGAAAAGTTGTATCCATGGAAAAATCAAGGCTAAAATTGTCCAACATTGTGTGTCATTTTAGTTGTGTTATGCCATAAACCTAATTTCAAGTGAAAACTTTTCATAGACCTAATTTTTGTTCCAAAACATAATATTGATGCAAATAACCCTTATTTTTAAACTTCACAGTCCATTTTTTTTAGCCAACTTCTTTCTTTTTAAAAAAAAAAACTTCTTAAGCATTTTTTTAGACATCTTAGTTGAAAGAAAAATGGACTCACATACATTAAACAATACATAAAAATAAGTACAAATCTATATATTGTAGTTAGCACTAAGTTATAGTATTATTAGCAATTGGAATATCATACACGCTAGTAATTGTTTCATCTCTTGTATGATAATTATCAGTCATTCGAACTATGACTTGTCATTGTATGCTTATTTGAATTCTCGTATGATAATTAATAGGTTTTTTCCTTCTAATTTCAATGTTTTTTCTTATATACATATATAATTAACTATTATCTCTTCTTTTGTGACTAGATTAAAGTTGCTGTTGTTGTAACTTATAACAAACCAAAAAAATATAAAAGCTCAAAAGAATTAGTGATGAGAGATAAGGCTGAACTTGGTCATAATTTGCAAATTCCTACGTGTTGCAAATGATATTTTAGTTCTTCTATTTGCAGTTTTTGTTTCCTCAACGCTGCTAGCAACTCTTCTTTCTCCTTCATGAGTACATTATTATATTCCATCACATCAGCTCTTGTGATAAAGAAGCCTGGTCTCGGAATGTTCTTCATGAGCTGAGGTTGGCCTCTCATAAAATTATCATTTGCATATTCATCTGGCTTAGATCCAACCTTTCTAAAATCCTGCCAATAAAAAAGATTAAAAATAATATAGGAAGAATCAATCACTAATTAAACATATAAAATTAAACTTACATAGTCGCAATTGCAAAGTACACAGTGGATATAACGGATTATAGCGTGGATAGAACCATAACAACGTAATATAACGTTTCTGGAAAACTCTACCGGATTCCAAACGATGAAACTCTTGCCGTTCTGGCTCCACGAAGCAATTGAATCGGTTGTAGGATTATCTACCATATTATATAACCTGGTGAGGAAAGCTTCATCGCTCTTCCTCTCTATCCCAAGCATTCTTGATATTTTTTGTTGTGTTCTTGATAGTGCTTTCAAGGTTAAATGCCTATATATACTTATAGTTTTAGGGTTTGTATATTAGCTAAAGTGGGTCATGATTATGATTTCTAGGAGGTTCGAGGTAACCGAGATATTTGGATGATATTGCTAATTTATAAGTAGAATTGACAATTTCAACATTAATTTTTTTATAACATCCTACAAACGTGCAAATGAGAAGAACGTCTGCAAAATAAAACATGTGCAAGGATTTTTTTTTTTTTTTTGGGGATCAAAATAGCAATAAAAATGAAGAACGATTTAGTACAGTTTTGATCTTTTGTTTAACATGCAAATAAAACGGAGAGAGTGAGTAAAAAAAGAAGATAAATTTGGAATATATCGGCTCCGATTGGTGACCATAGTTTAGGAAAAGAATGATGATGAATTTTTAATTCCTCAAAATTTTTACCAATTAAAAGGAATTTTTTGTCAAAATTCAGACATATGGGTCCCACAATATTTCATATTTTTCCTCATGTTTAAAGAATGAATGAACAAAAAAATTCCCCTGCAAATTTGATGAGGAACAAAATATGAATAAAAATTCCTCTACATTCCTATTTTTTGTTAATTCAATTCCTCAAATGACATTTTGTTCAATTCCTTTTGTTCATTTTAGTGGTTACCAATTGGAGCCATCATTTTATCTTTCAAAACTTTTTAAAGAGAAATTCTATGAAAATCAGATAATTCTGTATTACTTTTTAAAATTATGAAAATTAAAAAGATCTATTCAAATTTAGTTTTTTTTTCTCACTCTCTCAGTTTTACTTGCATGTTTACCAAAAGATCAACATTGTACTTAAGCATGGGTGTTCATGTATTTTTTTTTGGATTCAGTTTGGGTATTTAGAGTCTTTTGGGTTTCCGGGTCCATGCATATACCCATTCGGTTATTTTATAATTTTGATTTGGTTCTATATTCGGATTCGATTCGATTCTGGATACCTTATTATAAAACAAAAATAAAATAGTTATATTTAAATAAACATTTGACAAATATAACAAAAACCTCTATATATTTTATTTATTTTTAGTAATTTCGTTATTTTAATTTAAAATAATCAATATATTTGAGTTTATAATTGTAATTTTGGATAATTTTATTATATTAAATCTAAATATAACTAATATTTTGAATATAGAATTGTAATTTGGATATTTCAGGTATCATTCGGTTCGAGTTTGGTTTTAGTTCTTTGGATATAAGAGTTTAAGATCCGTTCGGATATTTTGTCGGTTCGTGTTAGGATTCGGTTCTATTTTTCGGTTAGGATTCGGTTTGGTAATTCGATCGAGGTATTTTGCCGAAGCTTAATTGTACTAAACCGTTCTTCATTTTTATTGCTATTTTTATCCCAAAAAAAAAAATCGAATCCTTGCACATGTTTTATTTTGCAGACGTTCTTCTCTTTTTCACGTTTGTAGGATGTTACCAAAAACTTTGGTCCCCAAAAACTTTTGAGTAGTGTTGAAATTTTCAATTCCATTTTTCAAATTAGCAACATTATCCAAATATCTCGGTTCTCTCCAACTTCCAAAAAAATTACTGTATAATCCTGACCCACTTTACCTAAAATTATAAGTATATGTAGAGTCGTAGACATCTAACCTTGAAAGCACTATCACGAAGACAAGAACACAACAAAAAAAATATCAAGAATGGTTGGGATAGAGAGAAATAGTGATGAAGCTTTCCTCAGCAGGTTATATAATATGGTAGATAATCCTGAAACCGATTCAATTGCTTCGTGGAGCCAGAGTGGTAAGAGTTTCATCGTCTGGAATCCGGTCGAGTTTGCCAGAAACATTTTTTTCAATAGCCGCAGTTCAGGTTCTATCTGCGATATACTTTGCCATTGCGGTTATGTAAGTTTGATTATTTATGTTTAACCATTTCTAGAGGTCAACTAATAGTGCTTGGTTCTTCCTATATTATGATTATTATTTTTTTCGCAGGACTTTGTAGAGGTTGGATCCGAGACAAACGAATATGCAAATGTTAATTTTGTGCGAGGCCAACCTCAACTAATGAAGAACATTCCGAGAGCAGCCTTCTTCATCACAAAAGAGGATGTGATGGAACATAATAATATACTCATAAAGGAGAAAGAAGAGTTGCTGGCGGAGTTTAGGAAACAAGAGCTGCAAATAAAAGAACTAAAATATCATTTGCAACATGTAGGAATTTGCAAATTATGGCCAAGTTCAATCGCTTCTCATCATTAATTGTTTTCTTTTGAGCTTTTATTATATTATTTTCATTGATCAAAAAAAAAATAATATTATTTTCGTTTGTTATAACAAACACTTTAACCTACTCACAAAAAAAACGACAAACTACAAGCTAAATTTTTTAAATATTAGTTTTGTATATATAATTAATTTATATTTTGATTTTATAGTTTATGAAAGAGTTAGGGTTAGAGTATGATGATGGTTTAGTGTATAGGGTTTAGTGGGTTGTGTTTAGAATATAGGTTTGGAGGGTAAAATTTAATGTTTGAAATTTTAGATTTGGAAATAATAATTCATTTTCTAATTAATGTTTATATTTTGATTTAATAGTTTATGATTAAGAGTATGGTTTATAGTATGATAATGGTTTAGAGTTTAGGATTTGGAAGGTAAGGTTTGGAAATTTTAGATTTAGAAATAATAATTTTTTTTTATAATTAATGTTTATATTTTGATTTAATAGTTAATAATTAAGAGTATTGTTTATAGTATGATAATAGTTTAAGGTTTAGGGTTTGGAGAGTAAGGTTTGAAAATTTTAGATTTGACAGACCTTGACCACGAAATAAATGTGTATAAATCGTGACTAATTAGACACGATTTAGCCACGTTATTTTACGTGGATAGGTTTGCCACGATTAGTTCGTGACAAAACGTGGCTATACCTAGTCACGTTTTGTAACGTAACTATAACGTGACTAATTGTCACATTTTGGACACGATTTAGCCACGTTTGTTTGTCACGTGACTAATCGTGACTAGTTCGTGACTAATTATAAAATAGCCACGATTTGGTCGTGACAAAAACGTGGCTATACAATATATTTTTACTAGTGATCAAGAATTGACCATCGCCACAAAATCGGAGAATAAAAGAGTTGTCGCACAAACACAGGCGAGACCTCGACCCCTAACAACTCCGATACCTCGCTCGATCGAAGAGGTGCCGGAGTAGGAGTGCATGGCAAGGCCAACTCATTTACATGCAAGAAAAGCCTGGAATCCTCCAATGACCAAATATTCCTTTTAGGCTAAGGCAAACTGCTTCTTACGTCAGATTTCTTACTTTTATGTTTTCTAATTTATATACTTTTGTGAATGTCAGATTCCATCACACACGTCAGAAAAAATTAACAATTACAGGATAAACTACATATTTACATATTTTAATGTGACCCGTCATATTTTAATGTGACCCATCATGTTCTGTTATGGATCTTCTTTTTATTTCCCTTTTATTTATTTTTATCTTTTCTTGACCAATCAACCATTTCCTATTCCCCACCAAATATATTTCTTACTCACTATTACGTGTCGACATACAATCTTCGACTGCTCCTATATTATAGTCAAAATATCTTATCCAACTAAGAGCATATACATCGCTCAACCACCTCACATGGGGTTCTTAACTTTTGTTTATTAATATTTTTTTTTTTTTTTTACAAATGAAAAAAAAAAAATTAAAAACAATAAAATGACCAATGAAATCGTGCCACCTCACCTAGAATAGTGAAGATTCGGTTCTAAGGATTCCTAATATAAGACCACATACATTGGTGTTACCCACTAGGGGTCCTTAGGAAAAAAAAATTTATTAATTTATTAATTTTTTTTTTTCAGATCCGAAAAAAAAAAAAAATTAAAAAAAAAATGGACCAATCGTTATGTGACACGTGGCGTGAACAGTGTAAGGATCGATCCTTATATAAGAATTTTAAGGGAGAGTTTCTTAACTATTCACGTGGGTCCCAAATGTATGTGCTCTAAGAAACTATCGGTGTGGAAGTTGTTAACTGTAGTAATTTTTTATTGTTTTATCTTTGGAAATCGTGTCAAGAGCCTACCGATGTATATGCTCTAAGGACATGGACCCCGAAAATAATGAACACTAAAGCTTGAAAATTAAATGAGTATTGACGGTAGAAATAATATGCTTTTAGATAAATGGGTGATGCTTAAGGTGATGCAGAAATATTGACTGTTTTTGTAGCTATTCGGATATATATATATATATATAATATTCGGATTATAATATCACCGTCGATCAACTGATTTTCATATATATGATTTCATATATTGTATTTGCGTATACAGGAGTTAAGCCAAATATATACTCGATAATGTGATACATATATATTAAGTTTAATCTTACTTAGGTTTAGCATATGAGATCGAATATTATTCAGGGTTTGGTACAATCGACACTACGCACTTCAAATAAAAAATATATATATGCATCTTAGATGTCGTTGTGACATATATTCTTTCTTTGAATTTGATGTCTTTATAACAACTACCGAATCATTCATGTCTTAACAACTAACTAATCATTCACATACTTTTCGAAATACATGTACCTATTTATAATCATCTACTATATCTAAATACAATGTCCACTAAATTTTATCATGCATATTTATATATAACAAATTAAACTTATATATTCATTAACCATATATGGTACATAGACCATGTGAATATCACATGGGTGACGAATTGATGAAACAACATGTCTTTTATATGGTGGGATCCAATTCAAATGGATCTTTTTTTGAGTTTTTATTTAACAATTTTCTTGCTTTTTAATTGCTTTTATATATTAAATAAACAAATTATAACCGATCTTTCTTATCGTAGCATGAAATTATAACCGATCTTGCTTTTGAGCGGTTGAGGTAGTCCAAGTGGTTGAGGGGCTCGGGGTGGTAAACACCATTCCCGGGTTCGAGCTCAGGCGGAAACAAAAATGCCTCCTCTGCTCACACACACGGATATGGGCCCATTGCTTACGGCCCATTTGCATACCCGGAGAGAGGGTCTATCCGTGGGCTGCACCTCCCCTTGGGGATTAGTCTGGGCCCCTCCATAGGCCCGGGATAACCCCAGGTTAATCAAAAAAAAAAAAAAAAAAAAAAAAAAAATTAAAGAAATAAAGGCTTCAGAAAGTTCCAAAGCCACGAGGTCCCCTTCTTCACGACTCTATTTCCTCTCTCACATATTAAAAAGTGTTACGTAATATTTGATTTTTATCCTGTTTCATGTTCCAATTAACTAGGAAACATATCTTATCTCCTATGCATATATAGATATATGTCAAATTATAAAATCAGGCTAAGCAAAAGGAGAAAATAAAAGTAAAAAAGGTTGCTGTTTTGCCAACTTGTTGGGCATCTATAATATCAAAACTTTAAATTGTGATTTGATATTTTAAGGCGATCAATGGATCATCAATTTGAATGGCACCTTCGAAATTTCAAATCTAAAATAGAAACTAAAGGTTTCGATACATTTTTGAAGATGATCCATAGAATTGCACTCCTAAGTTGTTCTGTAATGTATATCAAAGATACAAACCTAAAACACTTCACCAATTCTTGAGATTACCTTACCAGTTGTGTCCTTCCAGGATTTGGTAGTTACAAAACCTTTATTTATTTGTTTGTTTATTTCTTCTTTAGCTATATTATTAGTTTCTCAAAAACAAAACAAAAAACAAAAACAAAGCATATGCTTGATCGTCTCATTGCCTTTTTTAAGAATAAAAGAAAAACTTCTCATTGCCTTTAACCCCAAGAAAGTGGCTTTATGTGTTTGTTGATGACCCATACATGACTCATCCTTTACAACAAAGGTCTCAAGTCTCAACGATTCAAAGCTTTGTTTCAACTGCCTCTTGTCTCTTTGTCTTTCCCTTTAAATAACCACCCAACCACACGGTTTCATCATCACCATCACTCACAATCTCTCTCTCTTTCTCTCTCAAGATCAAGATTAAGATTCAAGATCAAGATCACTATTCAATCCTCCAAGATGACATTGAGCACAGTCCACCAACAAGTTCTTACTTTTCCGGCAGTCAAGACTGCTGCGGCTGGTTACTTGCCTGATCCAGCTTCCATCAACAAGCTCCATATCCCAACTTCTTCCAAGAAATCTGATCAAAGTAAGGGAAAATCGACTCTGCGAAAGAAGAAAACCGATAGCTTCACGGACGGACAGAGCAAGTTAGGACCAAAGCTGACCGAAACAGTCAAGAGAAAGCTATCCTTGGGAGCCAAGATCCTTCAAATGGGAGGCTTAGAGAAGATTTATAAACGGCTCTTTAGAGTCTACGATGAAGAGAAACTCTTCAAGGCCTACCAATGCTACCTATCAACAACCGCAGGTCCCATCGCAGGCTTACTATTCATCTCATCAAAGAAGATTTCTTTCTGCAGCGAAAGATCTATCAAAGTGGCTTCTCCTCTCCACCGAAAGTTGGTTCAGTGGAGGAAAAAGGCAATGATGGTGGTGGATGGCCGACAGAGGTCACGACGGTGCCTCCCCCAAGCCCAAAAAAGTCACCGGAAAATGCAGAGAAGCTTGGAAAAGAGTCTCTAGCAGATCTTGTTGACGTTTCTCCACCATCAACACTGATCACTCAACCGATCTCAGCACCTTCAGCAACTACCTATGCTGGTATTGTCCAAAAACAGAGAGCTTTAACAAAGTACGAGATTGATATTACGCTGCACGAGGGTATAGGCTCTTGTGTTGTACCAGATGAAGTCTTGCAAGATGCTTCTCCATTGTGGGAAGACTTCGTCATAGGCCGTTTCTTAGCGAAAGCACCTCACATCGCTAAGATTCATGCAATTGTCAACAAAATATGGGCTTTGGGAGATAAAAGCCAAATGATAGATGTCTATGTAGTCAATCCTACCACAATGAAGTTCAAAATCAGCAACCCAATGACCAGATCAAGAGTATTGCGTCGAGGAATGTGGAATCTAGCGAACATACCTGTGGTTATGTCCGCATGGACACCAAACGTGGAGAACACTCAGCCAGAATTACAAATGATTCCGATGTGGGTTCATATGCGGAATGTTCCATTAGATATGTTCTCTTGGAAAGGACTGAGCTTTACTTCAAGTCCAGTGGGCACTCCGGTCCGAATGCATCCCGAAACGGCCCAGTGCCTAGATCTAAAGGTGGCGAAGATGTTCGTGAAGGCTGATCTTACTAAAGAACTACCTAAATCGATGAACTTCACCGTCAAAGGGAAAGAAACTCGAGTTGACTACACCTATCCATGGCTGCCTTCGAGGTGTTCAACTTGCAACAAATGGGGACATCTAGCTAAAGCATGTCTGATTAGCCAGAACCAAAAAGAAGAATCAGCTAAGGCGGCTCACTCTGAACCTGCAACAACAGTAAATAACATTGCTGAGGACGCGGGGAAAGAGGGGGAAGGACAGGAAAGTACAGCAACTTCAAACGGTTCTGTAGTTCCGGAAGGCATATCTGAAATAGTGGTGAACAACAACGTTGGCAAAGAAAAAGCAAATGATTATAGAGTTCAGTTGGAGTCTGTGGAGGAAGGAGTTGAGGAGGGTGAATGGCTGACACCAACAAATACTAGCAAATCTCCAGAGCTAAAGAAAAATGGTCCTGAATATGGGAAATTCTCACTACTCTCTAAGTCACGTTTCGCTATTCTAAGCGTCTCAGGCGAGGAAGAAGAGTCTTTGGAACAAGACCAGACAGATGTTGAGGTACCTGATACGGTCCCGGTTGAGGACGAAGTAATGTCAGCTGAAGATGCCTCTGTTGCGATAGCAGGGGGAAAAACAGAGGAAATGATGGCAGGAACAGACCGCACAGTTGGTGAGAACAATACGGCAGAAGCCGAGACGTCTCAACCAAGGCAATCTCTCCCTAGGTCCTCCAAGAACAACCATAAATTCATTTCAGACCCTTCAGTTCATAAAGCTAAGGACACCGTCCGAGGCAAATTGAGCAACAAAGCCACCCGAAGATTTCATTAATGTCGGGGTTCTTTTGGAACATCCGGGGTCTAAACAAATCAAAAAAGCATACGGTAATCCGTAAATGGTTAAAAGAAGCCCCTCTTCAATTTGGATGTATTCTAGAAACAAGAGTCAAAGAACCAAAGGCTATGCGTATAGTCAACTCAATCTTCAAAGACTGGTCTTTCCTTTCAAACTATGAAAATAGTAGAAATGGAAGAATTTGGATCATCTGGAGCTCAAAAGTGAGAGTTACACCCTGCTTCAAATCAAATCAGATGATCACTTGCTCAATACTTATGGAAGGTATGGAGGTCGAATTTTTCTGCTCGTTTGTCTACGCCTCAAACTCAGTGGAAGAAAGAAAAGAACTATGGACAGACTTGAAAAATCATCAGGACTCTTCTCTCCTTCGAGACAAGCCATGGATAATCATAGGAGACTTCAACGAAATCCTAGAAGCGGATGAACATTCAAACTATGATACCTCACCTGTCGTTTCTCCGGGAATGGCCCATTTCCAGAACACAGTCAGGTACTGCTCACTTCTAGATATGAATGCTCATGGTCCTAGACTAACGTGGTGCAACAAAAGGGAGGAAGGTCTAATCTGTAAGAAACTTGATCGTACATTAATGAATGATGCTTGGATCAGAGCTTTGCCTCATACATACTGCGTTTTTGAATCGGGTGGGTGCTCCGACCACTTAAGGTGCAGGATAAACATTCAAGCTCCCGTTCATCAACCAAAGAGACCATTCAAATTTATCAATGCCGTAGCAGACCACCCAGAGTTTATGCAAGTGGTAAAGAACTACTGGGAGGAAACGGCAGATATCTTCTCATCAACATCGGCCCTATTTCGATTCAGTAAGAAACTAAAAGCCCTGAAGCCATTGTTAAGGAATCTGAACAGAGATCAAATTGGAGACATAAAGAAAAAGACAAAGGAAGCATTTGACAGATTATGTGAGTGTCAAACTCGTACACTGTCAAGTCCTTCTGCAACGGCAGTGGAAGAAGAGAGTACTGCTTATGCTCGTTGGAATCTGTTGTCTGAAATTGAGGAAAAAGTCATGAGTCAGAAGGCTAAAATTCATTGGTTAAAAATCGGGGATGGAAATAACAAACACTACTATCAAACAGCAACAGTGAGCAAGGTCAAGAATGCAATAAAAGAGATCCACCGGGAAGATGGGTCAGTTGCAGATACTCAAGAAGGAATAAAGGCAGAGGCAGTGACTTACTTTGAGGAATTCCTGACTCGTAAGGATGAGGAAATTCAAGAAATATCGATTGAAGAGCTGCACAACATATTGGGATTTGAATGCTCTGAAACGGACCGGAACATGCTCCAATCCGAGGTTACAGACGATGAGATAAAGAAAGTTCTGTTTGCAATGCCCTCTAATAAATCTCCGGGACCGGATGGTTTCACGAGTGAATTCTACAAATCAGCATGGCCAACTATAGGAAAAGACTTCACCAATGCAATCAAATCTTTCTTCAAGAACGGTTTCTTGCCAACTGGAATAAACTCAACCATTCTAGCTTTAATTCCGAAAAAAGAAGAATCCAAACACATGAGAGACTATAGACCCATTGCTTGCTGTAATGTGATCTACAAGGTAATCTCCAAGCTTCTGGCGAATAGACTGAAAATCATGCTACCAAAGTTTGTCTCTCCGACACAATCTGCATTTGTAAAGGGCAGGCTCCTAATGGAAAATGTGCTACTGGCTTCGGAGTTGGTAAAAAGTTATCACAAAAGTAATGTGACAACGAGATGTGCAGTTAAGATAGACATATCGAAGGCTTTTGACTCTGTACACTGGCCCTTCCTTCTATCTGTCCTCTCCGCTCTGGGATTCCCTGCCACATTCATCAATTGGATTAAAAAATGTATAAGCCTTGCTTCCTTCTCGGTGCAGATCAATGGGGAACTGGCCGGTTACTTCAAAAGCAAGAGAGGTCTTCGTCAAGGATGTTCTCTTTCACCATACCTCTTTGTCATTTGTATGCAAGTCCTATCTAAACTCCTTGAAAAGTCGGCTGCAAAAGGGAAAATAGGATACCATCCATACTGTCAAAGCCTAAATCTCACTCACCTATGCTTTGCAGATGATTTACTGGTTTTCACAGATGGAAAGAAAAGCTCGATTGAGGAAACCCTTAAGGTGTTTAAGGACTTTGCTCAAATGTCAGGACTGAGGATAAGCTTGGAGAAAACCACGCTATTCATGGCGGGAACTACTGATTCTGCTCAAGCGGATATATTGGAGAACTTCCCTTTCGAATCAGGTTCATTACCAGTGAAATACTTAGGGCTCCCACTGCTAACAAAGAGAATGACAGCTCATGACTATGCACCGCTGATAAATAAGATCAGAACTCGCATAAGCAGCTGGACTGCTCGCTATCTATCATTCGCTGGTAGACTACAATTGATTGGATCGGTAATCCGTGGCTTGACAAACTTTTGGATGTCTGCTTTCCTTTTACCACGAAAATGTATTGAAGAGATTGATCAATTATGCTCAGCTTTTCTGTGGTCGGGTCCGGATTTGAATGGTAAAAAGGCGAAGATTGCTTGGAAAGACATTTGTAAACCTAAGGAAGAAGGGGGTCTTGGTCTGCGCTCTCTGTCGGAAATAAACACAGTCACATGTCTGAAGCTATTTTGGAGAGTGATGTCGTGTGACTCATCACTTTGGGTACAATGGATACACCGCTATCTGATACGCAAAGGGTCAATCTGGCTCGCAAGTACCAAGAGTACCATGGGGAGCTGGATGTGGAAAAAATTATTAAAAATCAGAGACAGAGCTGCAAAGTTCTTAAAGGTGAATGTTAACAATGGTTCAACGGTATCCTTTTGGTATGATGAATGGTCTATTCTTGGTAAACTCATTGATCTGACGGGCAACAGAGGCTGTATAGATATGGGGGTTAAGATTAACTCCACTGTGGAACAAGTCTTCAATGCACGTAGGAGAAGAAGACGTCACAGAAACCCGGTTCTTAATAGTATTGAAGATGAGCTCGAAAAGCTGAGAGAAAGGGGTTTAAATACTGATGCAGACGTGTGGCTTTGGCGAGGTAAGAATGATACATTCAGACCCTGCTTCAAATCAACAGAAACATGGAAGCAAGTACGAGTCGCACAGCCAAACGTTAGCTGGTACAGAAGCGTTTGGTTCACTGGTGAAACACCAAAATACTCTGTTATGACTTGGCTAGTGGCCCATGACCGCCTAGCTACAGGAAACAGAATTCTAAGATGGAACGCTACAGCTGATGGGACCTGCTCTCTTTGCAGTAATCAGTTGGAAACAAGGGAGCACCTGTTCTTTCAATGTTCATACTCAAGAGAAGTGTGGCGTGTCTCAGCTGGCTCTCTATTTGGCGCAAATGTTTCTGCAAACTGGACCAGCATTATGGAATTCCTTGCACAACAAACAGGGGATAAGGTGACATTCTTCCTCTCTAGGTACACTCTACAAAGCACTGTTCACACAATCTGGCGTGAAAGAAATTCAAGGAAACATGGAAATGATCCGATCCCAGCTGCATCAATCATCCGCACCATCGATAAGAATGTTCGAAACCGCATAACCTCTCTTCAACAAATGGGATACTCGAAGCTCCAAGGCGCAATGGTGGCTTGGTTTATGTCGAGATTACCGTAAATCAATCTAGCTAATCTTGTTTTCTTCAAAATCAAGTTGCACTCGATGTAAAAATGTTTTTTTGGGTTTGAATAAATTTAAAATTCATTCAAAAAAAAAGTGGCTTCTCCTCAAGGAGATCTCACTAGGGTTCACTACAAAGTGTCAATCCCTTTGTGCAAGATCAAGAGAGTGAACCAGAGTCTGAACACGAAGAAGCCATCTCAAAAGTACATTGAAGTAGTCACGGTCGATGATTTTGACTTCTGGTTCATGGGATTCTTGAGCTACCAGAAAGCTTTCAACTGTCTTGAGCATGCGCTTTCTCTCGAGCAATAACAAGTGGAAGGTTAAAGAGCAAATATTTCTTACCTATTTTTTTTCACTCGAAGAATGTTAGAAGAGAGCCTAGAAAAGTCCAACAATATTGTACAAACTTTTTATTTTATTAAGATTATTTAAACCTTTTGTAGTTTGTTATCCATTGTTGAAAAGAGCAAGATCGAGATTGAATAAACAGAATGTGTGTCTAAAATGTATCAATAAATAATCAACCTTTTATGTTTCATCACTTTTCTCTTGACTTACATCAGTGTTAAAGAAAACGTTAAACGTTAAGCGTCTAGAACGTTTAACCGAAAACGTAAATTATAACTAAACAGCTTAATCATTCAGAAGATTAAACAATATAATATATTGAATATATACAACAAAATATATGAAATACCATGCATTATAAATAATAAAATTCATGTTAATGTATTATCATAATATTTTATAATGTAATATATGAATTGTTCTAATTTATAAATAATAAATATTATATTAATTTATTATTGTAATATTATGATTTTTTAGGCGAACTAAAAAAAAAAGAAGTCGACACAGTTCATTGGAACTTAGCGTCTAGATGAGATCTAAACGGCTGTCTACAACGCTTTTTAGAACATTGCTTACAATGAGACGATAGCATTATTCAAGAACTTATATTCCATCACTTGTCTCCTGAGTTATGATGAGACAATAAACTTGAATACAAAGATGAGCGCCAGAAAATAACATATCTATGCAAACGATGATTGGTAGATTATTTATCGCTATTTAGTAATGCTAATGAACAGAGATAAGACACAGCAACAGAGATAATGCACAATGCCAACTCAGAAAGCTTCCCAAACCGCGACGTCCTTTTCTTCATGGCTCAATTTGCTCACACATTTAAAAAGCGTTACGTAATATTTGATTTGATGTTTTTCTGTTTCATGCATGTTCCAAATTAATCAGGAAACATATCGTATCTTCTATACATGTTTAGATATCTTAATTTTCAAAAGAGAATTTAGTGTAAAAAGGAGAAAAATAAATAAAAAGTTTGCTGTTTGGCCGACTTGCAGGTAGAAATCTTGTCGGAGTCTAACGTCATACCGTGTGGTCATCTTTCTTTCTTTTTTACTTTTTTTATCTCTAATTCTAATATTATAAATTTAATATGTGCTTTAATATTAAGACGATCAATCAGTTTGTTAATGGAATGTCAAAAATTCTAAGATATATGATTGGTTTTTTTGTCTGAAAATAAAAATTTCATTAATTTCTAATCAAAAATACAAATAAACAAAACATTCAAAAATTATTACATGAATAATATATATTAAAAAGTATAACAAAAATAAAAATAAATGAATTTGACGATGTTTTCGGTAAGCAAGCCATACTTGCTGGGACTAGGTAAATAATTTAAACCGAACCAACTGAACTGAAACCGAATCGAAAAGAGAGTTTTGGTTGATATCCCATTATAAGTAAATTACCGATTGAATATTGTTTTGGAAAACTATGGTTAACGGTTATTAACTGAACCGAACCAAAAACTAAAAAGAAATCGAATAAAACCGAAATTATTAGTAATACTCATAATTTACATTAATAGCAGATTAATCGTTAAACAATACTAATATGAAACAATGTTAAATTATAAATAAAATATTATATTGCATAACTTAAACGATTAAAGCCAAATATTTTTTACATAATCTTCCAAATTATCATACAAATAATAATACATGATCATTTTTTGTTATTTTGGTTTGTTCGGTTAATGATGATTATTTTGGATTAATTCGATTGAATATAACCAAACAAAACTATAACCAGAAAAAAAAGAGAAAAGCCTAATTTATATAATAGTTATTAAAATATCTTATTTTCTATTTATTAGATAGTATTGTTTTTATCTTAAACAAATTACTATTATATATAATATTTAAATTGTTTTTCTAAAAGATATATAATCTATAATAAGTTTGGATCAAATAACATTCATTTACTAAATATGTCTCCAAAAATAGAAAAATTAATCTTGAAAATATTAAAAATCTATAATATATTAATACAACTAAATATATTAGCTTTATTATTCTTTTGTAAATTATTATTAAAAAAAATCAAAATATAAAATGATAAATGATCTTTTCTATTCTTTTGAATAATAAATGTTATTTCATATTCATTTTAAACAGATTTTGAGGTGTAAACTAAATATTAAATTTAAGTGATTTAAATGTAAATGATGAGGTGACACAAAGAAAAAAAAACATACTTTATATATATATATATATATATATATATCTTTTGGCATTGTTATCATCTGTTTGAAGTAAGTATGAATTTAACTTATCATGATTCCTGTTTAATAACCATTAAAGGAGTAAGATAAGAACATTAAAGGCAAAGGACGTAGAAGACAAGATATATGAGTTTTCAAAACTGTAACCCAACAACTTAGTTAGGCCATTAAATTCAATCCCTAGCTTACATTTCAACATTCGGTTATTGATATTATAAATATGTTTTTTTTTAAATGTATGTATATGAATTGTTGACAAAACTCATTCATCGTTCACAACAACAACAAAAAATCTTCCAATATTCAATCATGCAGCAACACAATAAAATTCATTTTCAACAAAACATTATAATTGTGGACGCATGACTCAGACACCAGCTAGACTATAACTTGGGGTGGAATATGGTAAGGGGTCGGCCCGAGTCTACGAGTTGATCCACTTATTACAAAGGAAGTAGTTACATGGATATATGCACGTTCTTCGGAATCAAAGATGTCAACTAAGTTAGGGAACATGCCAGGAAAGGAAGTAGCAGGGACAGCGAACGGTTCAGATTGTGAGAGGAAAATGTTGAGATCTCCAATGTCTTGAGTGTAAACAGCGTTTCCTTCTCCATCTAGTTTGAACACCGTTAAATGTTCTGTTTTCATTTTAGCAGTACCGTCGATAAACTCGGCAGTTTTCTTGTACAACTTAACCAAGAAAGTTTCCCCAGTGGATTCAGACTCCACCAAGTATTCTTTCGTGAAGCACGAATCCAGAAGCTCTCTTTTGGTCTTCTCCAGGTCTGGAAGGTTTTGAAATCTCAACTTCTGAAGCATGGGAGTGGGGGGCTGGTGTGTGTGGAGATCCCATGATCCAATGAGGTGGCCTCCAGATCCGAGTAGGCGAAACATGTCGTCTTTCTTGGAGTACACGACACGGGAGTTGTAGAAACAAGGGTTTTCGGTTCTGATATTGATCCACTCAGTGAATCTTTGACCGGGTCTGCAAAAGCTGAGCTGAGGTCCCAAGAACTTGACAGCCACAACACAGTCTTCATCATCGGGAGAAGATGAGGACATCGCCACGTTGGTGACGATATGGGTTTGGCAGCGAGGCAGAGTCACAAGAGGAGGCAGCGGGATACATTTACGGTTTATATCCGATGCAAATGGGTTTAGATCATCTTGGAGACGCAGGATTCCATCTTCTTTCAAAGTAGCTACCCAGCCGTGAGATGCCCCTATTGTTACCATGTTAGATTTTCTATAAGCATGGTTATACACCAACTCCAGAGGCACCTTCTTTTCTAAACTAGTGCTCTCAAGTTTGTTAGCTTCTCTAAGGACGAGTTTTCCGAGGCCCGCTCCACAAGGACTAGCGCCAATGATGCGACAAGGAGGGGTTTGCGGCAATGAGGAAGATGAGAAGCCATTAGAGAGATTCAGAAGAATAGAGGATCTAACGGACGCAGGTTTCCCAAGGCGGCTGAGTAGCTGAGACATTTTTGAATGAAAACCAACAAAACTTATTAGCAAAAAAAAAAAGAAAAGCAATAAAACCCTAAATGGAAGACTTAGTGGTTCTCTCCATCATTAATACAGATGAATGACCTTGCCCACCAAGTTTTCCATCTCCAAAGTTATTGCCGAAGATTTTCCTTTCGTGGGGTCTTTCTCATATGATAAATCATTCATTTCAATGTTCTCAAATATTTTCAATTTTTGTTAAAATCTGGCTTTGCCTAATATTGTTTTAAACAACTTTTCTTAGAATTAATCTTAAATTTTTCTTCTTTTTTTTTTTTGTTTAGAAAACCTATGCACAAGACTTATCTTATTGAAGGAGCAAAAAACACTTTCGGAGTGTTATTTTTTTAGAAAAAATTATTATTATGTTTTAATTGCATTTGCACCGTATGTTTCTTGATGAAATTGCACAAAAGATAGCTGAAGTGTGACGCTTTAAATATTCATATGTTATTTATCATGACAGTTTTATTAAGTTACGGCTCAAACTTAATTATTAGAAGATTAATGCAAAAAACTCCCTTTGCCAAATCTTTGAAGTAGAGCTTCTCTGCATCACGAGACACTCTGGTCGTGTCGTGACAATGTGGAAAGGTAATGGAACCGTGGAAGTCAGTGGATTTCGAGTTTTGTATTTAAACAGTAACCATGCACATGTGACATATATAATAGAACTTGGACAAGTTCCATACGGCAATGACAGCTAGAAAACGACTTTTGAACACCTAGTAAAACTGCTTAGTGCTGAAACTATTTTGTAATCGAGTTATACTGCTTAGTTAGTACTGACAATATTTGGATTATTCCTAAAATATAGAACAAGAGTTTTATCTGTTATTATAACTACTGCTCCATTTAATCAAATTAGCCTTGAGAAGCATTCTTCCTTCCACAATGTTGTTATTACGGAATTTCGATCTAGTTCAAAAGGTCAGAATTACGACCAAAAAGATCTGAACTAACAAGATAAGAATAAACTTTAAGTGGGGTCGAAAACTGTTCTTATTGATGATAAGGCCGAAGCCGGACAATGAACATGATGTTTCGTCACTTTATAAGTGTAGCTCGGAGCCTTCACAAGTTATGTGTAAAATGAAGAGTGAATGGTCTATTTATAACGTGAAATGTCTGACTTCTTGCTGGACCGTTTTACTCCTTACCGGGCTTGATCGTTGGGCCGAAATATTTTTGATGAGTTAGAAGATTTTGAATATGCTTATGGATGGGTGCTAAACACATATCCAACATATGTTATGAATATTTTCGAGACAAATCGATTTAAATCTAATATATCAAGAGTTTTGTCGACCCAAAATATCATATAATAGTATATTTTTCCAAAAAGTTAAGGAAAACAAAAAAAAACCTTGAACTCAGAGTAATAACAACAAAGCCTAAAGATTTGTCTGAGAACAAGATATAGAAAAGGCTGATCTTCAACAACAGACAGAGACAAATACCAGCAGCACCGCATCACTAGGGTCTGCCATAAAACTTACGGGACATAAAGAAGTTGAAATCGCTGTGAGTGAAGCACATTGTCTTAAGCCACGAGGAAGCAGATACTTCATGCATCTCTCTCTTATTATTATCGAGCCACACGTTACCAAAGGCCTTGTAAGTCATTGCTCCAAATGGAGAAAGCACAACTTCTCTTGTACTTGACATTCCATGCTCATTCACCTTCTTGTCATCTTCCACAAATCTTTCTAAGAAATCACAAGCAAAAACTAGTTGAGATCTAAGAGGATATTGATGTAAAAACCCGAAAAATGTAATCAATCGAACACTAGTTTCATAATATTAACACCAAAACGATCACCACAAGTTGACTAGTTGTGCCTACAACAAAAACTAGTTCTACTCTAAGAAAATATTAGAATCAAGCTCAGTCATCATTTCTTATATAGCTAAAAGGAGGCATGCATCTGGTACAGACAGAAAGGAAGTATCTAGAAACTGAAGACAAGAGAGAAGAGACTGGCTCGAATTGGTAAAAGAGTAGCGCCAAAATGCAACTTTCTATCTCTTGTAATCTACATAATAGTACCACAATATAGACATAAACCCTTTTCTATATATCCACACTGTGATAAAAGTACATGCTCGGCTTTGGGCACAGCCAGATAAAATATTGGTCTTGACCCCAAAACTTGTTAAGCTAATATATATATATATAAGCTGTACGTCCCCAAAATTACAAAAAGAAAAAAATAGTAAGCGTTACACTAAAATACTTCTAGCCCCTCAACATCTCAGGGGCGGCCTTGTAAGAGTAAAGATTTGGAAAGAAAATGTAGAACTACTTGGGCGGGTTTTTGCCCTACTAATTGGAGCCCTCTTTGTTTTCAGCATAGCCAGCTACTGCTTTTAAAGTAATAGAGAAACACCAGAAGAAAAGGGAAACACAATCATAATCCTTTTAATTCTACTCCCAATTAAGATACTACTACAAATCAGTCAATCTCAATAAATGAATCCTCACAAAACACTGCTAAAAAATACTACCAAACTGCATATTCTATTAGTTAAATAAAGATGGTTTCCGGATATGAGTATCAGTGTATATTACTCAGTTCCCTAAAGTAGCATACAACTTAACAAGAACAAAGTGCCCTAACTAATATGTCCAAGTTCCTCGACCTACTTCACATTGAAAAGGTAATGCTAATTCTTAAATGACCAAAGTACCTGGAAAGTAAGGTGTCAATGAATGGTACGTTAGGAAAGAGGCAGATAAATCCTTCATGTTTTTCACTGATGGAATTTGATAAATGGGATACCTAATGTAATGCCAATCATTAAGACAGCAACTAACATCGAATATATATTAGAAGATAATAAAAAACTCTGACATACCAAGCAACGGAAATCCAGGTATATGGAGAAAGATCTGAACTTGTAAGACTATTCAATCCATTGTGCTGCTCAGCTAGTTGAGCAATCTACAAAACATGTATGCAAATCACTTGTAGAACTAATCTAACATCAAAAAGGGAAATATAAGATAAGTATAAGATACTTTGCAAGTAAGAGGAACCCTCTCGAACGGACTTGTTGTCTCGTTATATTCGAAATAAAGGTAGCCGAAGCGATCAGGATGCAAAAACCGATGCTTATAGTTGCTGTAAAGGTTAGGATTAGCACATATTGTATCTGTACCATCTGTTCCAATCGACAGGCTCCTACATTCAGAAAAAAATAAGCAAGTACTTGAAAGAACTAAACGATCTCCTACATATAGTCATTTGATTTGTAACCATAAACAAGAAGCAAACTTTAGGAATGTAAACAGAGAAGACTCCGAGTAACTTTACAAAAGCATAAAGGGTTTAAGTGATATGTGAGATGAATAGTAGAATAACGGAATAACTGAAAAATTATTAGCGGAAAGAATTGAACAAAATAAATTTTCTACGGAATAATTATAAAACACCGAAAAACTAATTTTAGTAGATTAATCATGTTTTATTTTTTTATAGTTATATTTTTAACAGGCTAGTTGTATATAGCCAAATCACGTGTCAAAAATGAGAAAACTTGAAAAATGATGAATATTAGGAATGAAACAAAAATAGCACAATCACACTTTCAAAATATGAAAACTTCAACAAGTGGTACCATTCATCTCTAAAGCTTACTAGTTCATAGGCCATCACAAATGAACTAATTCAGAAACTAGACAAGACATTCAAACTTGTAAAGGCCTTAATCCATCCCGAGAAGACCACACAATCAATCCACCGCACAAAAACAAATAAAGGCACATATTTCATATCACATCTTGTTACCCATGAAACAATAAAACATAGCATGGTGGTAAGAGAAATCGAAAACCTTAAAGAAGATTCATCAGCGAAGGGTTTGATGGTGAAGATCTGAATGGCTGAGAGTGAAGGAGCATAGTACTGGGTAACCTCGGAGTTAATGTTTTCAAGCGAAAGAGGAACCCCAACACCAAAACAGCTCCACTCTTCATAGGCAGACCAAACATCTCTGAGGCCTATGCGAGGCCTTCTCACGACGTCTGCTTCAGTTCCTGGAGCTACTGATGATGAAGACGACGCTCCCGCTCCACTTGTCTGCACACGTTGATTGGTTAAATCGTAAACCGGGTTCGGAAAAACCCTAATTCTTATTATCTTAAGAAGCCCTCGTATTGTTTTCGTTCTTAATATATATTCTCAAACTATAGTTTATTAGATTAATACCCAAATGATTAAGATTTAGCTTTGATAAATATCAGTGTTCTAAAATACGCTATACGGTTGGCCACCGTACATCGTATAGATGTATATACGGACGTTTATGCGGAGTATATACGGTGAATATTTTCTTTAATATATATATATATATATATATATATATATATATCATATAATTTATATTGATTTATTAAATAAAATATGTATTTATAACTAATATAGTTTATGATTTTAGAAAATAAAAAATTTAAAATATGAACAGTAAACATAAAAAATTATAGATAAAAGATTGTATTTAAATTATAATAAGATTATATATATTTTTTAAAACTAAATTAGTTGAAATTTCATAATTCTCCAATTAATACTACTAAAATAAAAGTTATTTGAAATAGTATGTTAATCAATGAAATTGTAATTTAAAAAATATATATATAATTTTTTTATTTTATAAACTGTATAAAAGTGTTGATAAAAACGTATAAGTATCGTATATACGGCTGAATAAACTGTTTATACAGCTGTATATACGCTGTATAATTGATTGTATCATTTAAAACGTATTATCTTACCGTATAGACAAAAACAGTACAGTCCTTCACTGTATAGTGTATAGACGTCGTATATACGGCCGTATACGCTGTATTTTAGAACACTGATAAATATAAAGTTGAATTCAAGTTTATTTTTTTGGCCCATCTGTTAAATATGTTGATTGAAAGTTGAAACTTTTGATCAAAGGTTGCAACATAAAACCGGAAATGATTGAATTTGGTCCCTCTAGAAACACGATTGGTGAGTTCATAAAACGAACATCACGGAAACAAAAGCCCAAAAAAGTCAACGAATGTAGTCCATTTGTTTTACCACTATGATAGTACAATCTTCTTCTTCTTTTGATAAATGTTATTGGCTGCTCCGGTCAGTTCTAATGGGAACACACCGAAATTCTATAGAGTGGACTTGATTGGTTCAACGGTTCAACGAATACTATGGATTTTGAGCTAAATAGTACAATCTTTGAGACTTTGACCAATCTATTCGATTTTCAACTACAATCTTTTAGTTTATCAAAGCATGTCAACCACACATGGTTATAGATCGTTAAAATGTCGTAACTATATCATAATATTGTAGAAGGTTCTTGTATCTTCTTGCATAGCAAGTCGCATTACATTTGAAAGTATTCATTAATTCACGCCGACCTTTAGAAGAAAAAGGAAAGAAAGGATATAAACGTTACCTGAGTATGATAATGGACAGATACAAGAGGAGAAGTCCTTTCGAGAAAGCTCTCGAAATTAGATTTACCTCCGGATGAGAACATTTTCTTCCCACCAAATAAGTAAATACTAGTGAACAGAACCTTTAAAAATGATTTCTCACTATATGAAAATGGAGTAGGAGGAATATGAAACGTAAATAAAAACTGTATAAAACTGTGGAAAAGGTAAATAAATTAATTCAAGGGAGAATCAAACAAATTAGTGTCTCAAAATTAATATATTTCTAACTATAATACTAAATATTGGCCTCCAGTATTATTTCTATTTACTCCCAATGTGGACCTTATTTCTTTGTATTTATCTCTTAGTTGGTTACAGTTTTCCCCTTTCCTATTTATTATTTAAATATAATAATAAAATAAAGGGTTAATTAGGTGAATATTACAAAAGTTGGTCAAAATTAAGTCCATGACAAATTGACCATAGAAATTAAGAAAATAGTACAACATAACTAAAATGACACACAAAGTTAGACAATTTTACTCATGCATACAGCTTTTCAGATTTTCAGACCTGCAAAAAAACACTTTTCAGACCTGCAAAAAGTAATATCTTTTTTTTGAATATAAAGTACCGGTGGAAAGTGACATGTACTTTTGTATGTTTCAACGATAATAGTTGTCTACTTTACATTAAATACTTTGAGAAGCTGGTCAACTACTATTTTATAATCTAATAGTTAACTATAAGTATACGACTATTTTACGTGGATAAATTGTTGAAAAAGTAGTTGAATATGTTTGACATACAATCTTAATTATACTCTATGATGTATTCAAATATTGAATGTACATAGCCAACTACTTTTTCAACTACTTTATAATTTACATTTGACATCCAATCTTAATATTTTTTTTTTAATATAAAATACCGATGGAAAGTGACAGGTACTTTTGTCTTTTTCAGCCATAGTAGTTGTCTACTTTACATTGAATACTTTGAGAAACTAGTCAACTACTATTTTATAACACACATAGTTAACTATTTAGATAATATAAATTATATCATATCTTTAAAAGTATACGACTATTTTAGGTGGATAACTTGTTAAAAAAGTAGTTGGATAAATTATATCATATCTTTAAAAGTATACGACTAATTTAGGTGGATAAATTGTTAAAAAGTAGTTGGATATATTTCCGTGACAGGTACTTTTGTCTGTTTCGACGAGAGTAGTTGTCTACTTTACATTGAATACTTTGAGAAGCTGGTCAACTACTATTTATAATCTAATAGTTAACTATAAGTATACGACTATTTTACGTGGATAAATTGTTGAAAAAGTAGTTGAATATGTTTGACATCCAATCTTAATTATACTCCATGATGTATTCAAATATTGAATGTACATAGTCAACTACTTTTTCAATTACTTTATAATTTACATTTGACATCCAATCTTAATATTTTTTAAAAAAATATAAAATACCGATGGAAAGTGACAGGTACCTTTGTCTTTTTTTGGCCATAGTAGTTGTCTACTTTACATTGAATACTTTGAAAAGCTAGTCAACTACTATTTTATAACATACATAGTTAACTATTATATTAAAAAAATTGTTAAATTGTGACATGTACCGATGAAAAGTGGATAAATTGTTAAAAAAAGTAGTTCGATATATTTTTTTAATATAAAATACCGATGGAAAGTGACATGTACTTTTGTCTTTTTTGGCCATAGTAGTTGTTTACTTTACATTGAATACTTTGAGAAGCTATCAACTACTATTTTATAACATACATAGTTAATTATTTAGATAATATAAATTATATCATATCTTTAAAAGTATACGACTATTTTAGGTGGATATATTGTTAAAAAAAGTAGTTAAAAAATCTTAACAAGCTGATTACGGATCAGAGACATATCTTCAAGCCCTTTGCAGTTACTATTATTCTGGTTTTCAGACAATACATGATGTCATGTTCCCATTGTAACATTGAGAGAACTAGTAATACCTCCTAGCTTCTGCATCTTCTCGTGATTAGAATGACTCGCTTCCTTTGTGTTTTCATTATGGGCGTGATATTCTTCTTCAAGAGGCTCACCAGCTCTTCCTCCAGTTTTCTAGTCCAATCTTCTCCTTACATTTGATTTACCATTTGATTCTCCTCTATCATCTGATTCATCATCTCTCTCACAGCTTTCACCTAAGCACCATCAAGAAACCAATCAAGAATTGAAACTTCCGATCACAACAACTCCCACAGATTCCGCCTTAAACGCGTTACACTTCACTAGTTTCTCCAGTCTAGGCATAAGTATCTGCCCTAACCGAGTCGGATCCGGATCCTCCGCAGCATCAATAGCCGCCGCGAGACACAGCGCTGCTCCGATCTGAGCATTAACCTCATGCTCTATGAAAAGCGTGTCCGCTAACGGCTTCATGAATGCGGAAGCAAAAGGAGGCTTAGTCGTTCGAGAAGAGATCGCTGACACTGCTGCGACGCAAATTGAGCGGATAGAAGAGTCCGGATCACGGAGGCGTCGCGTGATGCCCATTCAAATTTTGGTTCAGGAATTACATCGAGCAGGTTCTGTGCAGCTCTCTGAACCCAGAAATCAGCTTCTTTACCACCACCCAATATTTCCCTCGCCAGCCTTTTGGTCCCAGATCCTTAACGCAAAACCTCTGATACTCAGAAAAGAAGAAAATTTTTAAAGATATTTGGGAAAGGCCCGTCCTTTCTTAAAGATACAAAGCAAGGATGAATTTTTTTTTCTTTTTTAGGTGAAGAGCTCATTCCAATCTGAAACGAGAGAGAGATGAGAGAATAAGAGGATGAATCTTTTAAAAAGAAAGTCACAACAATAATATAAAAATTGTTTTTTTAAAAAAAAAAAGTACAATGTCAGATTAAATAAAAGTTTTCAATGTGTGATAATGAAATGGTGATGGACAATATTGAACTTTCCATCCTTTCAAAATGTTGCTTTTTATTTACCTAATTTTGGTCTCATTTATAGCTATGAGACCTAATTTCCCTAAAATAAATGACGATATAGAAGTTTATCAAACTTAAACATATTTACAGGTAATATATGGTTTTATAACTTTTTACTGAACAGAATACAAAAAGTACTAATAAATAAAAATGGGACTAGTTTGTACGACCATGAGAAAAGAACATCACCTAAATAAAAATGGGACTAGTTTATGCTTAAGGTTTAGATTTTGTGGTTTTGGGAGGAAACATTATTTTTACGATTTTGGCAGGAAAACAAAATTTTTCACTTATGGCGAAAACCCGTTTTTTGCAGTTTTGACGGAAAACTAGTCTTTAAGGTTTTGGCGTAAAATCACGATTTTGTGGTTTTGGGGGGAAAACCTTTATTTTGCGATTCTGAGGGGAAACACAAATTTGCAGAAAATCATGATTTTACGGTTTTAACGCCAATATATAATTTTACGTTTTTGGCTGGAAAACACAATTTTGCGGTTTTGACAATAAAATGTGATTTTGCAGAAATCGTCATTTGGCGATTTTGCAGAGAAACGTGATTTTTTGGTTTTGACGAAAAAAATGCAATTTTGTGGTTTTGGCGGAAAATCATGATTTTGCGGTTTTGGCGGAAAACACGATTTTACGGTTTTGGCGGGAAATCACGATTTTACGATTTTGGCGGGAAATCACGATTTTGGCGGGAAATCACGATTTTGCGGTTTTGGATGGAAAACGTGATTTTGCGGTTTTGGCGGAAAAATCGCGATTTTGCATATTTGGCGGAAAATCGCGATTTTGCGGTTTTGACGGGAAATCACAATTTTACGGTTTTTGCGAAAAATCATGATTTTGCAGTTTTGACGGAAAATCGCGATTTTGCAGTTTTTGCGGGAAACACGATTTTGCGGTTTTGATGGGAAACACGATTTTGCGGTTTTGGCGGGAAATACGATTTTGCGGTTTTGGCGGAAAAACGCGATTTTGCGGTTTTGACGGAAAATCGTGATTTTACGGTTTTTGCGGGAAATCGCGATTTTGCGTTTTGGTGGGAAATCACGATTTTTTCGTTTTATTGATTTGACGAAAAATACTATTTTGTGACTTTGGCGAAAAATACTATTTTATGATTTTGGCGGCAAAACGTTCACTTGCATCATAATTTTTAATTATTTTAGATATAATATCTGGTTTTTGCAACTGGATGCATTTCTTAAATAACAATAAAAAAACAACATATTGTTTTTGCAATGAAATGCAGTTTCTCAACGCACAAAAAAACATCACCTAAATGAAAATGGGACTAGTTTATAAGACCATGAGAAAAGGAAGTTTCATGGTATATGATGATATCGTATGACTGTGCTCGAGTTATTACATATCTATTGACTTTTTGTTTGTTACATGATTTTGTATGTCTAAACTTATTTTTAACCGATAGTTCAGTTTCATGTAAATTATGTCACAACTATAAAATAAATATTTGTATATGAAAGATATAAAACTACAGTTATTTTGAAAATCAAGAAAATCTATATGAGAATAACTTTGTGAAATTGTAAATATCATTAAGAATAATGAAAGTTACAGTATTACAATTTAAATAAACAAGTTGCAATATCTAAAATATTGGTTTTATTGCAAAAAAAGTTTTTAAAACATAGAAACAAAAACATTTAGTATTTTGATATTTCTACTTGGTAACATACGAGTTAAAATAGTGATAAAAAAACTAATAGCCAGAAGCCCACATAAAAGAGAACGCAACCGAAAGAGGACGACCCTGAAAAAGACATAACACACAAAAAGAATTTAGAAAGTTGATTTATTCGGTAACTCAGAAAAAGAGCCATTTTTCAATGATGGCAGAAAAAAGCCCGATCACGGACTGTCTTCCAAATCATTGAATCAACGCTCCCTAACACACTTAAATCCGATTTTAATCTAGAATTATAGTAACTAACAGAGATTAATATCAGTTGTTCGATATCATTCCATGATGCCAGCTAGAAAATAGACCACACACCACCACTCCAAAACCCTATTACTTGCTCCTAAACCTAAAAAAACGAGACCATACTAGCCTAAAACACAAACCGGCCAGCAACTTCAATGCTAACAAACCGACTAAGCCATACTTCAAATCAGATCTAGTACACAAGATTAGAAACAAACCATTCCAGGTAGTTAAACCGGGCCAGTCAACCCTAACCAAGATTTGGAAACAGCCGCAAAAATTGACTAGAAACCAAATCCAAGAGGCATCGAACCAGTGGCGGAGCCACATGGAGAGGAGGGGGGTCAATTGACCCCGGTTAAATATCAAAAACAAAACTTGTAAGCTTAACTTAGTGAAGAACAATAGTTCAATTGGACTAAATCTCTTGCATTATCCCCCTGAACAAAGTTCGATTCTCCCTGTTGCACCAGTTTTTTTTTCTTTAAACAATTCTGGGCCTATAAACCCATTTTTAAATTGAAAATACGGGTCACGCCTTTGCTTTTCGAACTTTAGACGTTTTTTCATTGTTTCTTAAATATTTCTACATATATTATTCTTCTTTTGTCGCATAAAAACTTTTCTTTACCCTTTGGTTTTGGTCATTATTTTTAGTTCATTTTCTAAAATTGTTTTTTAAAAAATTATATAATAACTATTAAAGTTCTTTTTAAATTTACTTTTTGTTTTACTGAATGTAATTTCTCTTTACAATTTTTTTTGTCGGTTTCTCTTTACAGATTAAAAACAACTTTATAACCTCTGATACTTTATATAATATACATTTTATATAAAAAAATTTAGATAATATTAATATTAATTTCAAAATTAATTTAAAGTATGATCTTGGTAAAAAAAAAAATTTGGATTTGCCACACCAAACCTCATCGAAAATTGACCGTCGCCACTATATGGGATAAGAAAGAATCGCCGCACAAGCACATGCGAGACCTCAACGCCTAACAACTCCGAGACCTCGCTCGATCGAGGAGGTGCCGGAGCACGAGTGCATGGCAGGGCCAACCCATTTACATGCAAGAAAAGCCTTGAATCCTCCAATGACCAAATATTCCTTTTAGGCTAAGGCAAACTGCCTCTTACGTCAGATTTCTTACCTTTTATATTTTCTAATTTATATACTTTTGTGAATGTCAAATTGACAAATTCCATCACACACGTCAAAAAAATTAACAATTACAGGATAATGTGACCCGTCATGTCCTGTTTTTTTTTTTTAACACTAGACATTTTATTAGAAAAGCCTAAAAGGCCAATACAACAAGCCTACAAAAGAAAATGGGCTCTGAAACCGGCCCAACACCGAACCCAAAAAAAGATAAGGACAGCCGGGACACGTGTTCACAAACGGAGGAAGATCGGCATGCAACCGCCACCGAAGAGCGGTCGCCGCAAGGCGCCGGAAACCACCACCGAACTCGAAGTCAGAGGCTGTGAGAGAGGCTTTCAGTCGATCGCACCACTCCCCTAGTAGAACCGGTAGAAGAAGAGCCGCCAAGAGATGAAGAACAGCTGCAGTAAATTGCCAGAAAACCCTACACCAAGGAAGCTTCGCCGCCGGCCAATCGCACAGTAGTGAACCAGCCATTTGGACTCCCAGTCAAATCGGGATGGAGCTGCGAAGAATTACTCCAAGGAGATGAAGCCGCTGACGAGATTACATGAGAAATCGGAGTTGACGACGGTAGGAAGAGAAGGGAAGGAGATCGGGAAAGCACTGAGAAAACGAAACTGAATAGCCGGTAAGAAACCCGGCCCAAATCGGACAAAATCCGAAACAGACCCATCGCCACCGATCAAAACGAAAACGAAGAACACCTAAAAGATCAGGTGACGAACCAAACCAGAATTATTGACACACCATAAAGATATAAACAGAGCCGCTGAAACAAACCCATGATTCTCTTCTGAAAAATAGGAATCCGAGAAGAAGAAGAAACACAAGATTTATTTCAGAGAGAATTCTCTCTCACTAGAAGGAGAGAGAAACCGGCCTTCTCTTTTTCTTGACTTACGGGTTTGTCCTGTTATGGATCTTCTTTTCTTTTCCTTTTATTTATTTTTTATCTTTTATTGACCAATTAACCATTTCCCCATTCCCCACCAAATATATTTCTTACTCACTATTACGTGTCGACATACAATATTCGACTGTTCCTATATTATAGTCAAAATATCTTATCCAACTAAGGACATGGACCCCGAAAATAATGAACACTATAAAGTTTGAAAATGAGTATTGACGGTAGAAATAATATGCTTTTATATATAATATATTGTTGAAAATTCCCATGCTATATAAGTTAAATGCGTGATGCTTAAGGTAATGCAGAAATATTGACTGTTTTTATAGCTATTCGGATATAGAATATCACCGTCGATCAATTGATTTTCATATATTGAATTTGCGGGTACATGAGTTAAGCCAATTATACTTGATAATGTGATACACATATAAAGTTTAATCTTAAGTTTAGGATACGAGATCGAATATTATTCAGGTTTTGGTATACCCACTTCAAATAAAAATATATGTATGCATGTTAGATGTCGTTGTGACATATATTCTTTCTTTGAATTTGATGTCTTTATAACAACTACCGAATCATTCATGTCTTAACAACTAACTAATCATTCACATACTTTTCGAAATACATGTTATAATCATCTACTATATCTAAATACAATGTCCACTAAATTTTATCATGCATATTTATATATAACAAATTAAACTTATATATTCATTAACCATATATGGTACATAGACCATGTGAATATCACATGGGTGACGAATTGATGAAACAACATGTCTTTTATATGGTGGGATCCAATTCAAATGGATCTTTTTTTGAGTTTTTATTTAACAATTTTCTTGCTTTTTAATTGCTTTTATATATTAAATAAACAAATTATAACCGATCTTTCTTATCGTAGCATGAAATTAAAGAAATAAAGGCTTCAGAAAGTTGCAATGCCAGCTCAGAAAGCTCCAAAGCCACGAGGTCCCCTTCTTCACAATTCTATTTGATCTCTCACATTTTAAAAAGTGTTACGTAATTTATCTTGTTTCATGTTCCAATTAACTAGGAAACATATCTTATCTCCTATACATATTAGATATATGTGAAAATATAAAATCAGGCTAAACAAAAGGAGAAAATAAAAGTAAAAAAGGTTTCTATTTTGCCAACTTGTAGGTAAAATGCTTTATTTTTTTCTTTTTTTTTCTTTTTTTCTTTTTTTCTTTTTAACTTTTTTGTCCATCTATAATATCAAAACTTTAAATTATGATTTGATATTTTAAGGTGATTATTGGATCATCAATTTGAATGGAATAAATTAAAGGTTTCGAGACATTTGAAGATGATCCCGTCTCCTAAGTTATGTTATTTGAGTATCAAAAACAAAAACCTATTTAATCAAAAAAAAAAAAACAAAAACCTATAACACTTCACTAGTTATTGAGATTACTTCACCAAATGTGTCCTTACATGGATTTGTAGTTACAAAACCTTTATTTATTTCTACTTTAACTATATTATTGTTTTTCTGGAAAACAATAAAGACAGCATATGCTTGATCTTCTCATTGCCTTTAACCCCAAGAAAGTGGCTTTATGTGTTTCTTGATGACCCATACATGACTCATCCTTTACAACAAAGGTTTCAAGTCTCAACGATTCAGAGCTTTGTTTCAACTGCCTCTTGTCTCTTTGTCTTTCCCTTTAAATAACCACCCCACCACACGGTTTCATCATCATCACTATCACTCACACTATCTCTCTCTCTCTTTCTCTCTCTACATCAAGATTAAGATTCAAGATCCATACTCAATTCTCCAAGATGACATTGAGCAGAGTTAACCAACAAGTTCTTGCATTTCCGGCAGTCATGACTGCTCCGGTAGGTTACTTGCCTGATCCAGCTTCCATCAACAAGCTCCAAATCCCAACTTCATCCAAGAAATCTAATCAAAGTAAGGGAAAATATATCCTGCGAAAGAAGAAAGTTGATAGCTTCACTAACGGAGCTAGAGATCAAAGCAAGTTAGGACCAAAGCTGACTGAAACTGTCAAGAGAAAGCTATCCTTGGGCGCTAAGATCCTTCAAATGGGAGGCTTAGAGAAGATTTATAAACGGCTCTTTAGGGTCCACGATGAAGAGAAACTCTTCAAGGCCTACCAATGTTACCTATCAACAACCGCAGGTCCCATCGCAGGCTTACTATTCATCTCATCAAAGAAGATTGCTTTCTGCAGCGAAAGATCTATCAAGGTGGCTTCTCCTCAAGGAGATCTCACTAGGGTTCATTACAAAGTGTCAATCCCTCTGTGCAAGATCAAGGGAGTGAACCAGAGTCTGAACACGAAGAAGCCATCTCAAAAGTACATTGAAGTAGTCACGGTCGATGATTTTGACTTCTGGTTCATGGGATTCTTGAGCTACCAGAAAGCTTTCAACTGTCTCGACCAAGCACTTTCTCTCGAGCAATAACAAGCCGAAGGTTAAAGAGGAAATATTTCATTTCTAATTTAACCTATTTTTCACTCGAAGAATGTTAGGAGAGAGCCTAAAAAAGTCAAACAATATTGTACAAATTTTTTTTTTGCTTAAGCAGTAAGTCTTTTGTTATCCATTGTTGACAAGACCAATAGATTGAATATATAATATATAATGTATGTATGAAAATTTAATGAAGCTTTTATATTTCATCACTTTTCTCTTGACTTATAATGAGATGATAGCCATATTTAAGAACTTAGAGCATATCCATCGGGGTCCCTTAGCCATGGGTCTCTTAAAAAAAAAAACAATAAAATAATGTGGGTCCCACTGGGACCCACTTTTTTTTAAGAAACCGTAGCCACAGTCGCTTAATTAAGAGACGTTTCTTCCCCTGTCTCGCCACGTGTCGCCGTTCTATTGGTCGACTGTTTTTTTTTTAATTTTTTTTTTTTTTTCGCCTTCTCAAAAAAAAAAAAAATAATAATAATAATAAAAAAAATTGAGTTAAGAGACTTACCTTGAGTATCGCTGGTGGAGATGCTCTTATATTCCATCACTTGTCTCTTGAGTTATGATGAGACGATTAACTTAAAGAGCGCCAGAAAATAACATATCTATGCAAACGATGATTGGTAGATAATTTATCGACATTTAGTTGATGAACAGAGATAAGACATAGCAAAAAATCAACAAGATGTTTAATAGCTCTTCCTCAAGATTGAATCAATATCGAAGTAAGTTCTTGAGCATATATTTAACATTCCAATACTTTAGTCTCCGAACATGATTGTTCCAGCAGCAACTCAAAACTGATCTCAAGCTTCTATAACACTTCGTGGCAAGAAAAGAATCAAGTTTCTACTGAAAATGAGAAGTTAGAGTAAACTTTTTTTTCTTTTGATAAACCATATCGGCTGATCCGGTCGGACTCGATAGAAATGCACCAAAGTATTACAGAGTGGATTCGTTTGGTTCAACAATTCATGAGATCCATGAGATCTTACCATACTGTCTATCTCGAATTTGGAATGTTTTCTGACTAATGTCAAGGATAGATGGATCACTTGTTAGTTGTTATCAACTACCAAATAAACTGTTTGGATCAAACTGCGTCTAAACCCAAACTTTCCACACATTGATGATGTTTATTTTTAGTAGGACTTGAACTCAAAAGGAATAGTTTTAACACATTCTCAAGTCAAATACCACTAGACCACATATGTGTAGGCATACAAATAAGTTATACTAGTTTGTTTTTTTTAACTGAGTTGTACTAGTTAGTTAGGATCCGAATATTTATTGTAAACTAAAATGGTAACAAGTCTTTTATTATCTTAGTATGAAATTAAAGAAATGAAAGCATCAGAAAGTCACAATGCCAACGCAGAAAGCTTCCCAAACCACGACGTCCTTTTCTTCATGGCTCAATTTGCTCACACATTTAAAAAGCGTTACGTAATATTTGATTTGATGTTTTTCTGTTTCATGCATGTTCCAAATTACTTAGGAAACATATCGTATCTTCTATACATATTTAGATATCTTTTCAAAAAATGAAAATTAGGGTAAAGAAAAAGGAGAAAATAAAATAAAAGTTTGCTGTTTGGCTACCGTGTGGTTATCTTTCTTTCTCTCTTTTTTACTTTTTTTGTTCTTTAACTTTTTAATCTCTATTTCTAATATTATAGCTTTAATATGTGAGTTAATATTAAGACGATCAATCAATTTGTACATTGCATGTCTAAAATTTTAAGAAAGATTATTAAGTTTTTTTTTCCCAACAAACAAACAATTTCATTCATTTGAAATCAAAATCGCAAAGTCTATGGGGTGAGCGAAACGCGAGACTTCATGGGAAAAGCCAAGGACGGCTGAGGTTATCATCCATCACATTATAAAGGAGTCCGAAACAAAATTTCTTCAATCAAAGGACAAAGATACAAGAAACTAGACAAAACCATGGAGGTATGGTTCGCTTCAAGAGCACCTTAGTAGCTTAAAGGAAATGTAAATACTCAGATTTCATTTGCACTCGTTGTAAAAACAAATTTTTTTTGTTTAACATTCATTCAAAAAAAAAATCGCAAATCAATAAACAAAACATTCAAAAAAACAAACTATTACATAAACATATACATGTATTCATATTTAAAATAAAATAAAATAAAATAAAATAAGTGAAGTTAACATGCTATCCATAAACAAGCATATTCATTAACACATTAAATTTTTTAATTTTATCTTCGTATTTAATATTTCTTTAATATATTTTGCCTAAACTCTTAAGTTTGTATATGGCATTACATACCCCAATGTTTTCAACCTGTTGAAGTGATTGGAAATTACTTTACAAATTGTTTGAAGAAGTTATCCGTATACAACTTATTAACTAAACATATTAAAAAAAATATTTTTATCTTCTTATTTAATCTTTCTTTAATACAAGTTATGTGTGTGGATAATATATTTTGCCTAAACTCTTAAGTTTGTACTTGGCATTACATAACCCAATGTTTTCAACCGGTGATTGGAAATTACTTTACAAATTGTTTGAAGAAGATCCATAGAGCTCTTCTGCATTCCTGAGTTGTATTGTTATTTGTTATGTAGAAACAAAAACATAAAAACTAAAACATTTCATCAGCTATTGAAATTACTTTACAAATTGTTTCATAAGATTGATTAGGTAGTTGCAAAACATTTACTTATGTATTTCTTGAATAAAGCAAAACAGAGCATATGCTTGATCTTCTTCTCATTGCTTTTAACACCAAAGAAAGTAGCTTTATCTCGGTGTCTTGATGACCCATCCATGACTCAGCCATTACCACAAATGTCCTCAAGCCTCAACGATTCATAGCTTCTGTTTTAACTGCCTCTTGTCTCTTTGTCTTTCCCTTTAAATAACCATCCCACCACACGGTTTCATCATCACCATCACTCACAATCTCTCTCTCTTTCTCTCAAGATCAATATTAAGATTCAAGATCAAAGTCACTATTCAATCCTCCAAGATGACATTGAGCAGAGTTAACCAACAAGTTCTTGCATTTCCGGCAGTCAAGACTTCTACGGCAGGCTACTTGCCTGACCCAGCCTCAATCAACAAGCTCCAAATCCCAACTTCATCCAAGAAACCTGATCAAAGTAAGGTAAAATCGATTCTGCGAAAGAAGAAAACCGATAGCTTCACTAACGGAGCTAGAGATCAGAGCAAGTTAGGACCGAAGCTGACCGAAACTGTCAAGAGAAAGCTATCCTTGGGAGCTAAGATCCTTCAAATGGGAGGCTTAGAGAAGATTTATAAACGTCTCTTTAGAGTCTACGATGAAGAGAAACTCTTCAAGGCCTACCAATGTTACCTATCAACAACTGCATGTCCCATCGCCGGCTTACTCTTCATCTCTTCAAAGAAGATAGCTTTCTGTAGCGAAAGATCTATCAAGGTGGCTTCTCCTCAAGGAGATCTCACTAGGGTTCACTACAAAGTGTCAATCCCTTTGTGCAAGATCAAGGGAGTGAACCAGAGTCTGAACACGAAGAAGCCATCTCAGAAGTACCTTGAAGTAGTCACGGTCGATGACTTTGACTTCTGGTTCATGGGATTCTTGAGCTACCAGAAAGCTTTTAACTGTCTGGAAAAGGCGCTAAACGGTGACGAGCAATCAACCGGAGTGGTTTTTTCTCAGAGGAGCTGATTAGTGAGGGTTGAAGAGGAAATATTTCGTTTATACTCTTCACCTGGTTCAATCAGAGAATGTTAGGAGAGAGTCTAGACAAGACATACAATATTGTACAAACTTGTCAAGACTGTAGGATATCATAAACATATATGTAGAAGACCATTTCATAATCTTAATCTCTAAGCATTTCATTGATCACCACAAAAGCTTTAGAACAATCACATTTTGCTCCATTGTATTACATAGAGAATCAGAGTCTTCAAATATCAAGTGTTGAACCTCTTTTTACTCTCAAGGAGAAGCAGATCCAACATAAACTACACACAGTTTGCAAGCAAATATAGAATAATAAAGGAGCAGCCACAGCCAAATATACAATGCACAGAAATGTACAAAAGCTTCAGAGAGGACTCACTGTTGGACCATAAGCCATGTGTGCACTCATACACGAGACACGGAGAGAGATAGAAAGATAGAGAGATAGAAAGATAGAAAGATAGAAAGATAGAGTGATCACAGAGGGTTTAGGGCACACCAGAGAGTCCTGACAGACACAATCTTTCCTCCAAGTAACGATTTCCCAACAGCAACAATCAAAGCAGAACATCTGGCTCGGTTAAACTTCCAGAAAAGTTAACTTTACAACAATTGGGGAACTCAAGGCCAGCTTCACTGCATCTTACTTCTGTCACATGTGGAAGAGACCTTACATCTAAATACTCCAGAGAGCTACATTTCTCCAAAAGCTTGCCTATCCCTACAACTGTGATCTTGGGGCAGTTGCTCATCTTTAAAACCTTCAATCCCAAAACATCGTCGCTCCCCAAATCCCCGAAAGCAGAGTCTGTGACCTCTTCGCAGCAGCCGATATCAAGAGCCTCCAAGTTCTTGCACTGCTTCAGAATGCAGCTAAGGGAAGAGTCAGATATATTCAAGCACCAATCCATCCTCAAGTTCTTGAGACTGTCTTTGCAGGAATCTGCCAGTAATATGATAGATTCGTCAGAGATGTCTCTGCATCCACCGATTATCAGAGTTTCCAAATTCTTGCAAAACTGAGCCAGGGAAGAGATTGATTCGTTCCCAACTTTGTAACAGTCCAGCAATTTGAGCGTCTTGAGTGAAGATGCACAAGCTTTAGCCACACTAGAAACTCCAGCATCTCCTACATTGCTGCATTTATTGATATCTAAAGCTTTTATCTTTCTGCATCCTTTCACAAGATCAGCAAGGCCTGAATCAGTGATATTGGTGCAGCCTTGAAGCCCGAGAGCTTCCAGGTCACGGCATCTCTCAGAGAGTGATTTCAGCGATTCGTCGGTGATGAAACGACAACCAGCTAGATGCAATGCCCTTAGGTCGTGGCAGCCTTCTGCAACAGCCGATAATCCTTTGTCTGAGAGCTTTCTGCAGTATGATACATCCAGAAACTGTAGAAGAGAAAGACACCGTCCAATTGAGGCCAAACCAGTATCTGTAATACCTGTTCCCAGGAGTCAGAATCATTACACAAACAGTCAAAATCATTACCAATATTCACAACATCCAAGGATACAAAGAGAAACCTATCGTCCAAAGTATTGTTTCACCATCATGACAACACATAAGCCATCTATTTGGCGAAGAAACAGGCTCATACAGACACTAGGAAGTTCAGACAGAACATCCATACCAATACAAAGAGGCAAGTAACCATAGAGATGTTAAACAAGTTCATAGATCCTCTTTTCAAGAGGGGTCTCAGAATAACTTAAAGGTGATGGATTGCAGACAAGCTTAACACACAGATCGAACACTTCTCTTCATCCCATGAGGGAAACACTCACAAAGAGACAAAAGGCAAACAACACCAAAGTTAGCAAGAACCTGAAAAATCACCAGAGAACAAATCTAATACCTATACTGTCTTAAAGATTCTTCCTTTCAAGTTTAATCAGATATGAACCCAAATAGATAGAGAAAAGAAGAGACTTTATTGTTTCAAATCCAGAATATGTTTGGTAGGTACCTAACCTTTACAGTTATGCAGATTAAGAACTCTGAGGCACTTGAATCCCTCAGCAATAACAGTGAGATCAGAATCAGTGACACCTGGATAAAAAGACCTTGAGACTGACTGAGACAAGTCTAATTCCACGATTCGAGTGAACCTGGATGCGAGACGACCGAGCATATGTGGACCGGCACGCGCCGCCAGCTTCTTCCGATCAGTACTCTGCAGATATAGCCACCGCTTGCAGACAAGACCGAACACTTCCTTGTCCTTATCTGTGTCTAGCCTCGACAATATCCATCTCAGCTCGTCGTCTGTTAAAGCATCGTTAACGCAGACCGATGTCATGACCAGAGAGACAAGATCAGATTAATCCGAATCAAGATCAAAACCCCTAATCTAATCTAAACCAGACCCTCTCTCTCTCTCTCTCTCCTCAGCTGTTCTTCTTCCTCTTCTCTCTTGCTGTTAACGGGGCTTTATTAGATGAGCCTTACCGATCGTGTGGTACAAGGAAAGCAACAAAGATTATGTGAAGATGACGCAAAGATCCTCATCTCTGAAATCATTCTATGTTCGGTGGATGGGCAATTCAGTAATTTTAACATTTGGTACTAAGGAAATGCGTCTTATCATTGAGCACTTCCAATGGCGGTTTGTTTATGTTTGGTCAGTAAGAGACACTCAACCAACGAAAGTCAACGAATGCTTTGTCTTCTTCCACCTTGTCATCACGGTGGCTTTCAATTACAGTCATATTAACACTAAAGCTCATAACTTTTTCATAAATTCGCAATCAAAATCAGTATTAAATTGCTAAGTTGGCGTCAAAGTTTTTGTCTAATGTGTGAATCAACCGAACTCAATCCCTAAGAGCAGAAACTCTTGAGACCCATCTGAGTTACAGAACCGTACTTCTTCTACCTCCTCTGTTTCTATATAAAGATTCCATGAATCCACAACAACCTTACACGAGATTGGATGTTCATCACCAACTGTAAAGGAACATGCTTTATAAACTCCATTACCAGGTGGTAAATTCAGCAGCGACGATTTCTGAAGTGTGATCCTCCCTCCTTTGTTCTTTACATCTTGTGTTCTCACCTTTGAGATAAGCCTGTGTGGTCTTCCTAGAAGCTCTGTTACATATCTCACATCTCCTGCAGCAAGAGCATGACAAACTCGTGTAGACGAAACTTGTCCTCTTTCTTTTGACTTTGAATCCTCTTCTGTCTCTTCGGTTCCACAGATTTGATTCTTATCCATCACTGAGTTGATGATGTAAGCGTTGATACCATACTCTTTGCATAACCTCACAAGCTCAGAGGCGTCACCAGAAGCTCTATATCCAAACCGATAATTTTCGCCTGTGGAGAAACAAAAAACAGAGTTTGGAATGAAAATTTTCCAGAGCTTTGAGAAAGGAACTGAATTTTGAGATGTTCACGGAATTTACCTGCCACAACTCCGCACACTCGGAGCTCTCTTGACAATTTCTCCACAAACTGTTGGGGGTTAAGATGTCGAACGCTGGCAAATTCTATCTCCAACTCTACTGGTGCTACGTACCCACAACATGATGCCCAAGAGGAAAGCACTCGTTTTCGATCACATTTGGCTACTATTGGTGCTCTGCTCATTAGTTACAATAGAAGAGGGCACATACATATAGTAGAGACGAACAAGATCAGTAGAGGCACGGTCGAATGATGGGATGTTAAGTTCATTGGGAAGGTGGAAAGAGGATGTTACCGAGGTTTCCAACCGAGTACTTCAGCCATTCCAACAAAAGACAATAGATATGGAGTACCACCTCTTGCTGCTTGAATTACAAGCTCTCGATGACCGATATGCAGCGCATCAAACTTCCCTAGAGCAACAATACCTCCTGCATTTTATAAACAAAATGCATAAAGAACTCAATGAAGCTCTCTCCTAGAGTCAGAGAAATCGCTACCCAAATGAAAAGGAACATTACTGAAACAAAAGTATTTATTCCCTAATCCAAAACCAGAAGAGTCATAACAGGATGATGGCTGTTGATGGAAGGAAAATTGAATCTTGAATGAAAATGAAAAAGACAAGCAAACAGTTACCTGCAACTGGCGAAAGCCCTTCAACTGGAAGCTTAGAATCATCTTCTCCCTGGCTTCGGAAGAAGAAACAGACAAATACTTCAGCAAAGACAACCTTCTGAAGAACATTTTTAACACAAATCTATAGCTTGTTCTGTCCATACGCTCCAATTAGTTGTTGACTGAACCTCAAGAACCCAATTCTCGGCTACGAACACAACTCCCAGTATGGTTTTATTGAAAGTTCATTAATTTCACATCAAACAACCAGATTCCAAACTCGAGAAAGAAAATACATAAACAATCAAATTTAAAGTGAGACTCGAAAACCTGAAACAATTGTGAGGAACTGGGACTTGGCCTGTAGTTTGGCCGTTAGACCTAGACGAAGACTTAACCCGCCGTTGCAATTTAGCCGAAGAAGGTCTGAGCATAAATAAAGATTGCCGAAAAACCTTACCACTGGAAAACCATAACTCGAGCGTAGTAGGAGGATGACGGTAGTCCCACAAATGCACGGAGGCACGAGAGCCTCCGCACAACATGGTATCCGACTCAAGTTCCCAAACTAAAAAAAAACGAACTTGTTAAACTTTCGCCGGAGCTAAGCTTCACCGGTGACAGGTGTCGCTTAAACAGTCAAACCCTGTGGTAAATTTTATGTCCACGTCAAAACCTTCTGTCTGAGGTAGAGTGTCTCTTATATCCTCGAATATTTTTGCACCACTTTAGCAATCAAGATATTGTCTTTTTTTTTTTTTGACATCAAATCTCCATTTTATTAAAAATTCGGTGTTCGACTCTCCTCAAGGGAGAGCCAATCGGGAACCGATGAACTTACATGGGAAAATAAAAGACCACGTGCTCTAGCTTTCTTAGCAAGACAATCAGCACGGGTATTAAACTTTCTACTAAGATGCTTAATACAAAAATTAGGAAAGAAAATCTTAAGAGCGTGGAAGTCTTCCAATTCCGACGAGAAGGAGGGCCACTCCATTGGATCCTCGAGCATACTAATGAGTTCCACACAATCCGAAAAGAAGCAAGCGCTAGTCAGATGTAGTTTATGAAGACATTGCATAGCCCAGAGTAGGGCGTCGAGCTCGGCATGAAGGGGAGAGAGACTTCTTCTTGAGCCCTTAAGACCCAAATGCACAATCTCAAGTCCTTGTTGGACGATCCAACCTTGTCCGCTTACTGAATCCGATTCTGCCCAAGAACCATCAATGAAGCATGAGAGACATACTGGCGATAGGGTCATGGGTGGAGAAGTCCTTTGCGGGGAAATTGTGAAAAGATTCTCCTCTTCCTCCACATTTGCTTTCCTCCATGCTTCTTCTTCAAGACTAGCTTTCTCTAGAGTCGATCTAGGATCTTCATTAAAATTATCAAACACTTTCCTATTGCGAGCCTTCCAAATAAACCACATAAGCCATGGAAAAAAACTTATGGAATCCTCGGAACCCATCATCTCTTTCGCTCTCCAAAAAAGGAAGTCTGAATTAGTAAACACTGATGAGGATGGAAAGATATGAGGGGCAGAAGGAATAGGAGAAAGTGCCCACGCTTGACGAGCTGGGGGACATTCATATATAGCATGGTTAATAGTCTCTTTATCTGCACCACATCTAGGACAAGTGGAATCTCTACCAATATGGCGATATGCAAGAGAGTCACAAGTGGGTAAGAAACCCGACAGACATTGCCACACGAAATGTTTAATTTTCCGAGTGGTTTTTAACTTCCAAACTTGCGCCGTAAGTACCGTAGTACTTGGTCCCTGAAAAGGGGGTTCGCAAGCTGGGCGAGAAAGAGCTCTCGCGGCCCAATAACCGGATTTTACGGTATAGTTTCCGGATTTGGTATAGATCCAACAATAGCTATCCCTCGAGACTAACTTACTCGGATGTAAACCCATAATGAGGGAGATATCTTCTGGTGGAAAGAGCTCTCGAAGACGATCAACTTTCCATTGCTTTGTTTCAAAATTAATTAGTGAATTCACATATAAGTGTGGATCAATCTCATTATTGATATTTCTCGGTGCACGAGCCGGATAGTCGGGAATCCAAGGTTCGCTCCACACTCTAGTACCGAATCCCGACCCTATAGTCTTCCTTATACCTGATACTAGTAATGGTTTAGCTGCCATCAAACTTTTCCAACCATAGGAAGGTCTATTTGAGACTTGGATCTCTAAAGGGCTTGAGTACTTGAAATATCGTCCTTTTAGGATTCTACTCAGAAGTGAGTCTGGAAATTTGAGAATTCTCCAAAGTTGTTTCGCAAGAAGAGCAAGGTTCTGTTCTTCCAATGCTCGAAAACCTAGTCCTCCTTCAGAGGTTTGACAACAGAGTTTATCCCATGCCACCCAATGGATACCCTTACTATTAGCGTTGGAGCTCCACCAATAATTGGAGATGACACTTCTCATTTTGGAACATACCGATTTTGGTAGAAGATAACACGACATCACATAATTCGGGACCGCTTGGGCTTGTGATTTAATGAGAACTTCTTTGCCTCCCCGAGACAAGAATTTTGAAGACCAGGTGCTAGCCCGGTTCTGCACTCTATCTCTGACAAAGGCAAAGGTTTGCGCCTTCGAACCATTGATCTGCTCTGGTAGACCAAGATATGAACCCATCCCTCCTTCTTGAGAAATACCTATGATTCGCTTGATTTCACCTTTCATCTCGTGAGGGACATCATTACCGAACATGATAGATGACTTAGAGAAATTAATTTGCTGTCCAGAAGCTTCTCCGTAAGTCCTAATGATGTCTATTAGATCCTTACTCTCCTGTAAGTCCGCTTTACAGAAGAATAAGCTGTCATCAGCAAAGAGAAGGTGTGAAGTCGGTGGACTAGCCCTAGCAACTCTCAGACCTTGAATCCTTCCATTGGCCTCTGCTTTGCGGATTAGAGAAATGAGACCTTCGGTACATAAAACGAACAAAAATGGGGAGAGCGGGTCTCCTTGACGGATGCCTCGAGAGGGTCTAACACAACCACTTGGCGTCCCGTTCAGGAGAATCCTGTAGGATACCGATGTCACACAATGCATAATCCATCCCACCCATTTAGGATCAAATCCTAAGTGACTCATAATGGATGAGAGATATGACCACTCCACTCTATCATAAGCCTTACTCATATCCGTCTTAATCGCCATGAATTTTTTGCGACATGAGGGGTTCGTGCGTAGAGCGTGGAAGTTTTCTTGAGCAATAAGGATATTATCAGTTATTAATCTTCCTGCTACAAAAGCAGATTGAGTCTCGGAAATTAGTTCCGGAAGAATCCGTTTCAATCTCAGACTTAAGACCTTAGAAATAACCTTATAGCTCACATTGCAGAGACTAATGGGACGAAATCCTGCCATATCTCTTGGTTTTTCTCCTTTTGGTATCAGACAAATGTTTGTCTCATTGAGCTTCTTATCAAACGAGCCTGTCTCAAAGAAAGCCTTCACCGTATATACAAGTTCGGAGCCCACTGTATCCCAGAACCTTTGATAAAAAAGTGCTGTCATCCCATCAGGTCCCGGAGTTTTCCCAGGATTGAGGGAGAATAAAGCCTTTCGAATCTCTTCTGAAGATATCTCTTTAGTCAATTCCGAATTCATCTCGTTTGTGACAATCCTTGGAATATCTTCGAGGAGGGAGCTTGGGTTTCCTAAAATTGATGAGGTAAAAAGATTCTCAAAATATTCCTCCGCTATCTTCTCAATTCCTATCTCATCTTCAACCCAGATATTATCTGAATTTAAAAGACCTAAGATTTTGTTCCTTGCTCTTCTCTGTTTGGTAATCGCTTGAAAGAATTTGGTATAATTATCTCCAAACTTAAACCAAGTATTCCTGCTCTTTTGTTCCCAAAAGGCTTCTTCTTCTTTATATGCTGCTAATAGTTGGCCCTTTAAGGCAAGAATGTCTTCCGAAGAGATTGAATCATCATTTTGGGCTCGATCTATCTGATCTTGTAGCTCCTTAATGAGAATTTCAGAGTTTGTCTGGATACTTTTCTTCCAAATTGAGATTGATTTACGACAGTGTTGGATACATCTAGATAAGGAGAGAGGCCCCGGGGACAAGCCTTCCTTCCAACCAGACTCTATTGCTTCTTTTAATCCTGGTTTACCAATCCATCGTTTATCAAACATGAAAACCCTCCTCTTTTTCTCAGGCTTATTAAGGATCGAAGCTAGGAGGGGTCTATGGTCAGAGCCCCACATCTTAAGATACTCCACATTCGTATGGGAAAATATATTGTGCCATTCTTCATTACCTAAAGCCCTGTCTAATCTACACTTGATTAATCCTTTTCTTCTTCTACCGATCCAAGAAAGAAAATCTCCGTGATACGGGAATTCTAAGAAACCACAACAAGAAACCATGGCTCGAAATGGAAGGAAAGAGGCTTCAGACCTTTTCTTTCCCCCACTTTTCTCATGGTTACCAACTATTTCATTAAAATCTCCAATAATAAACCATGGACCTAAACGGGAAATACCTATACGGATTAGTCTTTCCCATACATAAGCTCGGTACTTAACAACCGGATCACCATAAATAAAGGTCATAAAGACACGATTTCCATCAATAATAGTCTCAATGTCAATCAATCGATCATCGAGACATAAAATTTTAACCGGAAAGTCTTTAGAATAAAAAAGGGCAAGACCTCCACTATATCCTCTCGGATTTACCGTGTGGAGGTTATCAAACCCTAAAGATACTTGCAAATTTTGCAGAAAAGGAAGATCGTTCTTAGTCTCTGATAAAAACATAAATCCTGGCGAATACATTTTACACATCTCCTCCAGTCGACGGGTGGTAAGTTCCGATCCCGCCCCTTGACAATTCCAAGCAATAATCCTCATATGCGAGGATTGGGTGGGTTCTGGAACCCCACCAAACCTATGTAAACAATCGAAGATTTAGAGACATTGGAAATACGAGACTTGATAGAACGAGTCGCCTCATTACGAGGGAAGTTAAAAAGAGCCGGAAAAAATAAGTCGGAGACAAAATTCGAACGCTTCTTCGAAAAGATTTGAAACTCCACCAGATACAAAATGTGAAGAGTCAAGGCGCTCCCGCAAATGAGTTTAGAATAATTAGCATACGGCTTGAAAATTGATGACTTAATAAAGATGTCAATCCTTAATGGGCTCAGGCCCTCTAGGATGAAAATGAATGAAAGGCCCATAACCAATTTTATGGAAAGCTGCCCGCTTGTCCACTGAATCTTACGGACGGCAAGCAATACACTGGTGATCACGGTCGCGGCGGAGAGCACGCCGGAGAAGCTCGTCGCAGAGGTGAGTAAATCTGAGAAAGAGGGAAGAGCGTCAGTGTAGTGGGACGTGGGGTCGGAAACCATCTCACCGGAGCAGAGACATGAACCAGACGAAGGGGCTGAAGGTAGAGGTGGTGAAAGTTCTCCACCGGAGGAGAATTCGAAACGCACTATTCTCATTGATACACGAGCGGAGGCGTCAGATCTGAAGCTCGTAAGGCTCGTCTGTGTGTATGAAATTGCAAATTCCGGCAGACAATGATAGACCAACGGAGGGTACGGAACTACAGATGCCAAAGGAGGAAAAGGTGAATCCGATGGTTCCTCTGAAGAAAGTTCTCGCCGTAGCCGAACTACCGACGGATCTGATTCTCTTGTCAACGGCGAGGTAGAGGGATTATCTCCAACGATGGAGGAGGGGCGAGCGATTGAAGACATGGCAAAGGTATGGCAGCGGTACAAAAGACCAGAGGTCCACCTCGCATACCGGAATCTCACCGTTGGATAAATCTGTGACGGCGGCGGAGCAGCAACTGAGAAGCTCACCGGAGAGGATAAGTGAGATACTTGAAGGGTAGAGGCGCTAGATCTGAGATTTTGATGATTCACCAATGGAGCAGGTTTTGCAAACACCGGAGATTGAGGAGAGTGAGACGGAGGATCCGACAATACTAATGAATCTGGCAGGTGAAGAGAGTCCAACAATGAACTCAGTGAGCAACGCTGGTGGGATGGGAGTAACGGGTGTGGATCCATCTTCATCAGTGAAGCATGTCTCCCATGGAGAGGAAGAGCAGGACCAGTAAAGAGCTCGCCGGCAACCGACGGAAGTTGAAGACGGATCTTCGGGCAAGTCATGTCTGAACCCAGAAGCATCAACACCCTAGAACAGGGGAAAGAATAAAGACCAAAATCTCTTGCTTTCATGAAGAAGATGCAGGCTCTATCAAGACATTGTCATACACCTCTAACTCATATGTTTAACAATGATTCAAGTGTGTACAAATGGAACACCAGAAGCAACACTCTCTGCATACTCTACATACTGAACTCCAAAAAACTGCTTCAGAAAATACTCCTCATACGGTATTCTCTGAGCAAAGAACCGCCACACAACAACCGTGAACAAAACCGTTGAAACAGGATTACATACCATAACCTGTGTCCCAACCGACCAGATGAGAAACCCGCAGTAACTTGGATGTCTCATTAGTCTATACACACCGTGAGTCACAAGCCTGTGATGCTCCTCGTGGTTGATCTTTATGAGGTGTGTGAACGATTTTCCCGCTGTTACTATCGCTGTTTTCCGGATGATTTCACCAATGATGATCATTATGAGTCCAAAGTTGCTGATCCACATGTGTTGTTTCAGTTCCGGGAAGAGGAGAATCTCGGTTAGGTATTCCAACAGCGACATGAGCATTGCTAAAGTGTAGTGCTTGGTGATCAAAAGTGAGCTTAGAGTTACATTCGACGCTCCGTGAATGACGATGGCTAGAATGTATTCCGATGTGTGGAAGAAGAGTAATGATAGTAGCATCTGAGATAACTGTCTGAAGCCGGTGTCACTGAAGATCTCTGTCATTTTCATTAATCAAGAAAGACTTTTTTGAGTGATTTTCTCTCCTCTTTAATCAAAGCTTAGGAAGATTTGTATTGAGTACGACCACATACCTGTGAATGAAGTGAAGACATAGTGTTGTATCAGTAATAGAAGCCGTGTTTCGATAACAAACCCGATGGGATCCAAAAACTGCATAACCACCTACGTAAGAGGAAACTCAATTAAACTGAAGATTCGTTAAACCTGAACTTTCCAAACACTTAATCTATGTATCGGCCTGAATCTGAAAACGAACAAGTTTTGGCATGAGGAAAGATATGATCTTGATCCAAATGTTAAACTTTCCCGAGAAATTATATCCAAATCAATCTCGTAGTCTCTAAGTTGCATCAGGTTGACCACGTTTAGCAAGAATTCAAAGGAAACTTGAGTAGTAAAACTACAATGTTCATTGGTTCGTCAGACAAGCTTTAACAATGACACTGAATATGCTAATAATCGGTTCCTACATGAACCTTAAGAGTTTTACACACGAAACATCAACCAATAAAACAAAATAAACGCAGTGAATGATTGATACAAGGATTAATGATCGAGGATATATAGGAGCCGAGGATCAGAGACATACCCAATCGAGATCGAGAGGTTATGCGAGAAAAAAAGATTGGTATAATAAGTGAATTACGCGACGCTGAGGAAGAAGGCAGAGAGATGATGAAGTGGATGTTTGAATGTAAGGAAGAAGAAAGTTTATACCTTTACGTTAAAGAGAAGGGTTGTGCCAAATTGTCAATCGTATTCTGAGGAGATGAAGAAAAATAAGACCAAGGAGAAGAAGAGAGATACATAATATTACTGTGTACTCTCTCAGTCACGTGCGAGTCACGTGGGTCAGCCTTCGCTTATTATTTCTTTTGTTCATATTTTACAAGTTTTTTTTTTATTATTTTGGAGTTTCACATATTCATTTGTATGTCTGAAACAATTGTGTATTGGTTTTGTATAGTAGGAAGATCGGACTTGGAACATGGTAGTGTCCAAGACTCGTACTCTACCACTTGACCACAGACGTACGGACTTCACTTTTGTTGTTTCATCATGCAAATCAACCAAGTCGTCGAGCTTTTTTCACGAGACAAATGACATAATCATGATTTTTTATGTTGTTTAGATCGAGAATATATTCAATTGATGACTATTACTCTTATCTTATCGGATGATCGAGAAGATAGATTTTAAATGGTACTAGCGGTCATAGTGAATTAAATGATGTTTGGACCAAACTATTATATTTTAAGATTGTACATCAGTCCGATGTGGATAAAGTTTATTTGTTCACAAAAATGGTTTGCATTTGATTTACATCAGATTTATTTTTTTTTTTTTTTTCAAACACTAAAATGATGAATTGTAACGGTTAGACCATTCATACACTAATCCGCTATACCGCTGCTATTATTCAAAGCCATTTATTAAAGACATAGATAGAAATATTCCTTTTTAACTTATTGAGATATTTAACATAGGCAACTACATCCTGTCACAATTATATAGGATTTGCATGTCCAAATGCATCCATCTGCACATGGAAACTCTTGCGGATGCGCAACATTTGGAGATGGTGCTTCGTGCATCACATGCGAGATGATCTCTTTCTGCAACAAACTTCGACTTTCTACCATTCCAATATTTGAAAACATCATTTCTATAACAATTAAGTTAGAGTAAGTTAATTGGTATTAGCATTTAGTTGTATAGACTATCACTATGGAGATTATAAATAAACATTTACCAGAAAGGAGAGCCAAGAACACAAATGTAATGAAGATGTTGAAAACCTTCTTCATTCTTATGGTGAGTTTTGTTACAAAGATAGAGAGAGATCCAAAAAATAATGTTGAGTTTGATAACCTATCACCATTATGGTTCAATCTTATTTATATTGGTTACTGGACAAGTGGTATATATATTTATGGTGATTAATCATTCTTATGAAGAAAAAAATATTAAGATAAGTATTCATATCATATGTATGGAAAGTTGACTAATAAAAGTTGTATATGGAATGAAATCTTAGTTTGCATCAAATGTTATCTGATAGTTCTCATGGAGAAATATATATATATATGAAAAGTTGATTAATAAAAATTGTATATGAAATGAATTCTTAGTTTAGATCGGATTTAATAATATATGATAGTTCTCGTGGACAAATATATTGTTTTTTTCTAAAATAGTTCAACATTTTATTTTGAACAATGAACACATAAAACTAATAAAGAGGAATTGATTGCAATGTACCAATTTTAACTTGGTTGTTTAAAGAATTAATACTAGCAAGAAAAACTAGTAAGTAAATAACAAAGAAGTCTATGGCATATTACACAGGACAAAAAGATCGGTCACTTGAGAAACCTCTTGTTTGTTGTTTGGGACCTCTGTTGCAAAAATGGCACTGCTAAAGCTTTTGAAGGATATGCTTTTGGACTTTCACATGGACTCTTAGCTTAAGCAATTGGAATGTTGGGTTCACCAAGATTCACAAACGCCTCAGCACGAGCCATCCGACTCATGGCAGCGTTCCAAGACACCAAATGGTTCAGAAATGTGTTTATGTACTTAGCCCTCTCGTTCTATCACCCGGAAAAAATAAACAAACTCATTAGCCTTTTGAACGAACAAGAAGAAGCCGAAATGGTCGAACTTGAGAGCTAGTTTTTATACCTTGTAGTCCAGATAATAAGAATGCTGCAAAGTAAGAACACGAAAACAACCGAAATTAGAAGATTTATAAGTGTTTCAGGGAGTATGAGGGAAGAGATGATATAGTTTACCTCCCACACATCCAAGCTGATGATTGGCTGTAAACAACAAAAGAGATGTGATCAAGAGGAAACATCGGAGTATTAACAAGAAAACTAATGAGACTCTCACATACAATATCGTCCCACACGAGTGGGTTAATGGCGTTTGAGGTTTTGACCACCTCAAGTCTCTTCTCTTCCCTCTTCACTGAACATTCCAAAGAAAAAAGCATCAAGAGAATCAAGAATTTTCATTTTCATTAATAACAAGAGAAAAGCTTGTAGAGTATCTCACAGACGAGCCAAACCCATCCAGAACCAAACTGAGTAAGAGCTGAACTAGTGAACTTTTCACTGAAATTCATGAAGGAACCAAAATCTTTCTCAATCTGCTCAAGAACACCCTTTTCAGGCATCTCTCCACCACCAGGTTGCATTGACTCCCAGAAGAAATCATGGTTATACACCTTAAACAACAATCTTCACAACATTAGCTTGTGTACCTCAAGTGATGTACAACAAACAGCTTAGAAAGTAAGTACCTGTGCAGCGTTGTTGAATTCGGGTAAAGGGTTCCCGTTGTTGTATGTCGCCTTGATAAGCTCTTCCATGGTGTATCCATAGAGTCTATCATCTTTCCCTAACTGTTTATTTAGATTGTCTACATAGCCTCGATGGTGTTTACCCCAATGCACTTCTAGTGTTCTTTGACTCATATACGGTTCCAAAGCATCCTATTCACATTTTGTTTAGAATATCAACAAAAACATGTTCTTTGGCATCCTAAGATCAAGTCACATGTAATTGCAAGCAAGAAGATACACAGATCAAGATGCAAATTTTCCCTGAGATCACTAGACATTTCACCCATTTCTGTGCTTAGTAGACAACATCAAATGGATTTACAGAAGCAAGACATAAGTACACAATGAGAATCCATATGCAACACGAAGCTAAAATCATTCACAGTCTGAAAACTAGGAATAAGCGTCTCTGGCTCATTTAGACTTACAAGAGGATAAGGAGGAGTCTTTAAACCATAGTAAGCTTCAACCTTTAAACCACCTCGTGACCCAAGAGAGCGTCTTCTCTGCTGATTACTCTAAACAGAAACCAAAAGTAACGAAATTTGAAAGCTTTAGTGATTGAAAGATACAGACTCATAAGAAGCAGAACCAAAAAGGAATCGAACCAGATGGAAGAGCTTGGAGGACTTCAAACGTGTACTAGAATCTGGAATAGTGTAGAAACTGCTTGTCGTCACAACACAAGAAGCCATTGTTATTTCCTCCCACCGTCGTCGCCAAAATCACACGCTCCTGCTTCGAACTACGGCTATGGAGGATTAGAAGACAGAGTGCTTCACTCCTGGGCTCGCTTTTACAGAGAAAGGGCCTTATCAATCTATTAGCCGATCCGGTTAATGTTATACCGGTTAACCAAAATAAACCGGTAAAGCGAACCGAATGATTAGCCTGAAGGAAGCTGTGCAACAGCTAACAAAGTAAGGGTTTTAGCAAATACTGACGACTCTTGAAACCGATCCTCTGTCAAGCCGTGAGCTCAAATCCTAAAACCCTCTTCCTATAGTTATCCGGATTGTCTGAAAAAGCAATCCTTTTTTAATTCACTTTGCTTCCACTGTCGATTTAGTGAAACTAATGGCCGGAAGGGCTGCGACATCGTCGGCTAAATGGGCGAGAGAGTTTTTGTTCAGAAGGGTCTCGTCGAATCCTCTTGGAGCGATTCGAAACTGTTCTTCCGCTCCTGGAGCTTCCTCTACTCCTAAAGTCCCTCATTTTTCCAAGAAAGTAAGCAGCTTTGATGAATCTCTTGATAAATTACTCTCTTCTGCTGTGTCCGAGAATCGAATTAGATTCCATCTGTTTTTTCTTTTATGATCAAATGCTTTATCTGGTGTAGTAGAGTTAGATCATGTTGTCTCTTGAAAGAGCAATTCAATTTCTCATGTCTAAAGTATTTAGCTTTGTCTGTCTTGAAATCTATAGGGGAGGATATTGACAGGAGCTACCATTGGTCTGGCCATAGCTGGAGGAGCTTATGTGAGTACTGCAGATGAAGCAACCTTCTGGTACTTCCTTAATAAATGCCTGAGACATTACATATCTTTGTTAATTTACAACTCTTAAGGCTTACCTTCTGTTCTATCTTGTGTGTTGGACAGTGGGTGGCTGTTCTCAGCAACAAAGGTTGTTAATCCTCTATTTGCTCTTCTGGATGCTGAGTTTGCGCATAAGCTGGCTGTTACTGCTGCTGCTCGCGGGTGGGTACCTAGAGAAAAGAGGCCTGATCCACAAATCTTGGGACTTGAAGTTTGGGGAAGGAAATTTTCAAACCCAATCGGGCTTGCTGCTGGATTTGACAAAAACGCTGAGGCTACAGAGGGATTGCTAGGACTTGGATTTGGCTTTGTTGAGGTAGGCTCTGTAACCCCAGTTCCACAAGAAGGGAACCCGAAACCACGCATCTTCAGAATAAGCGAAGATGGGTGAGAATCTCAAATCCACTCTTCTTGAAAATATTACCTTTAGTGTTCAGATAAGCAAACGTTTCAACTAAACCTGATGTGTTCTTGTCATTCCAGAGCCATTATCAATAGGTGTGGATTTAACAGTGAAGGGATTGTTGTCGTTGCAAAGCGGTTGGGTGCTCAACATGGTAAAAGAATGTTGGCGGAAACATCAGGCACTTCGTCATCTCCAAGCGATGAAGTAAAACCAGGGGGCAAATCTGGACCTGGTATTCTTGGTGTCAACCTTGGAAAGAACAAGACAAGTGAAGATGCAGCTGCTGACTATGTCCAGGGAGTTCATAACTTATCCCAATATGCTGATTACTTGGTACAAACTTCTTCTCGTGGTATATAGAGCAAATCTCGTAGCATTCTTTGTTTTTAATTTTCATTTCTTCTGTACAGGTTATCAATGTTTCATCACCCAATACGGCAGGGCTGCGAATGCTTCAGGGAAGGAAACAGTTGAAAGACCTTGTAAAGAAGGTTCAAGCTGCTCGGGATGAGATGCAATGGGGTGATGATGGTCCTCCTCCTCTTCTTGTGAAGATTGCTCCTGATCTATCCCGAGGAGAGCTTGAAGATATTGCAGCGGTACGTTGTACTAAAAAACACAAACACACAATCTATACTTTTCAAGTAAAGGGCTCGGCTCTTACAACATTGTATTGTATTGATTTCTGTAGGTTGCTCTTGCTCTTCACTTGGATGGACTGGTAAGTTATCTTAATAGAACTAACTAATTTCTGTTTCATTAGTGTCAATCATATATGCCCCCAACCTGTTTAACGCAGTGTTGCAAAACCATTAAGCTTCATATGATGATGATACTGTCTTTGTTTCTCCCATAGATCATATCAAACACAACAGTGTCGAGGCCAGATCCTGTAAGCAACCACCCCGTGGCAACAGAACAAGGTGGTTTGAGCGGGAAACCTCTATTTCCTCTTTCCACCAACATGTTGAGAGAGATGTACACTTTGACACGAGTAAGTTTTTATTATCTAGAAGGAGATGGTTCACCATTATACCAAGAAACTAAAACATATCTGATTCGGGTTTTTGGTTCATAACCTCTTACTTAGGGAAAGATTCCACTGATAGGTTGTGGTGGTGTTAGCAGGTAAACGTCTCAACATGTTTTAGATTGTGAGGAAAAAGAAGACTCAAAATTTTGATTCAGATGAATGTTTGTGTATTTTCAGTGGTGAGGATGCTTACAAGAAGATAAGAGCCGGAGCTACTCTTGTTCAGCTGTACACAGGGTTTGCGTATGGTGGTCCTGCTCTCATCCCACAAATAAAGGTATCTCCTTTCATTTCCCATAAAAACTGGTCCTTTCCTGGATCAGAGAAGCTAAACAAGCATAGATCCACAAAGTTAAAAATTCTTAGGCTTTGAATGGTAGCATTGGTCTTGGCCGAATAGTCTATGAATGGTTTATGCTGCTTTTATTTACTATTTATAGATTTTAGTCTGCAACAGTCTGAAAAGAAAAAATAAAAGAAATAAATTTGGTAAGCAGACTGTTGTCCGTCCCGGAAATTGAACGGTTTAGTCCGCACATCATTTAATCCGATGTGACCGTTGTTACCATTCAAAGCCTTATTGGACAAGTCTTGAATCATTTGGTGACAAAACTGAAAAAACATCCTTGTTGTAATCATAATCAACTCTATAACGTCTTCATTGATATATTCATGTCATTTTGGTGTAATAGGAGGAGCTGGTAAGTTGCTTAGAAAGGGATGGCTTCAAGTCGATTCAAGAAGCAATTGGTGCAGATCACAGATGATGAAACACGAAGAACAAAATAGACGAGGAGGGAGTCTTTTTCTTACAACAAAAACAAAAAGTTGTATTTAAGTTTCATTGATTCAGCTGTTTTTTTTCTCCCTAGACAATAAAATCATGGCTTTTCATCTCGTTTTATGAGAAATAACTAAGCTACATTTGTTTTAAATTTTATCATTTGTTTTCTTAAATATTACACAAAAATTCTTTTAGCACAGAAGAACACAGCCCGATCGAGTTCATAAGAGTCGTAACAAAATAAATCAGGCAAAAAATAATGAGCATTCTCAACATAGGTGAAAGCCACTGGATAAGAAGAATTTTCACGACGTGGTTGGAGCTTGTAATAGTCTAACTTTAGACTGCAAGACCATCCCGGCTTCATCTGCCACGCTTTTCTTTTTTGCCAACACCTGCAGCATTGAATAAATATTCTTCAAGTTTATAGCAAAAACCTCAGGCAAGCTAGCTATAGTTTATAATAAACACACAAGGGTATTGGAACAGTTTTGGCACTGATGCAAGATTGATGTTAATAATACTAATCGAAGCTGTGAAAGACAAGATCTTGCTTTGAACAAAAACAATACTCAGAACTAACAATAACTACTGGAACATTGAATCAAATGCCGAGTGAAGTGAAGACACTAGTTAGTGTATGCAGCTATAAGGAGTGTTTGTATAATGTGGATGAAAGGACCAACCAAAGGGCTTCATCGATTGCATTTCTTGGCAGCCATCAATCTATCATCCCTCAAATTAGAAATTCCATTCGATATGAACTCCTTCCACTTACAAATTTCTAAACTTTGGTAAATGATAATGATCACTTGGTTATTCTGCTGTATGAGGACAGTTCTAACGCATAAATCTATAGGCCCTTTTCCTTTCTTTTCCCCTCATGATCTATCTAATAACCTAATCACATGCATTTGAAAGTTGCAAAGAGAGTGAAAATTTCTAATTCGGATATATATACTGTCCACCAAAAACATACCTCAAAAAGTTGTTCATAGTTGGATTTCAACAAGTTGATCTTCCTCTGACAATAGTCTTTTCCGTCCTCCATTGTTTTCTACAAAACACATATAAAACACTTGAGCTACAGGAACGAAACTCAACGACTCTTCTTAATCCATTCTTCTTGATTGTATATACCTCAATGAAGTAACCAGTTCCAATATCAACTAGAACCTTATCAGCGTCATCAAGTGTCCCAGGCACGTAGAGAGACGCAGTGAGTGGTACAAGCATCTTCTTACCTACAATAATCAATCACTGAATATCAGTTTGGAAAAAGGATGAAGCGGGATAAGATGGTGATGCCAACAGACCTTGAGGTCGAAGAGAGAGATCGTTGAGAGCTCCGGAGGCGGATTCGAGGCGGGCGTTGGCTGTGCGGATGTTGTTGAGACTGTCCTGGAGTAGATTCACTTCCAGATCCGCTTGCTCCTTCAACGCTTTCAGCTGATCGATCCCCATCTTCTCCAGCTCTCCTCTCGACGATGATGACGCCATTCTCAATCTCTCTCAGCCGCGTCCTCCGAATCGGTTCAACTCTGCGGCAAAAGCACTTCTCCGCGTCAGAGACGAAGTGTGGCCCATTAAGTGGAGTTAGCGTCAGAAACTAAGTCTGGCCCATTAAACCCAGTATTAAGGCCCATATAAGTCCATTGTTTTTTTACACATTCCTCTTTTTACTCAAAGCACAACTGTCGTGGGGTTCATCTCTTTTAATGTGCGATTGAATTATGTCCGTAGAATTTAAAAGTCTGAGTATCTCTATAATAATTTTTAGTAATAAATTTCTTCAGATTTGTTGGTAAGATTAAAGAGAAACTATATGACAGTACATTTAATACGGCATATAGCTGGTAGAATGACGTGAATGAGAGGCTATTTTAACTTATGTGTCGGTCCAAAATGAAAAAAATATATTTATAATTTTTCAAAATATTTAGTTGTATTATATGCCAACCTATAGAAATTATTTTTTGGTAGACAAGAATGGGACCATGTCAATTATTGGGGTTGGGGTCATTTTGTATGATTCGACAATAAAAGGTACGGGATGTTTTGATACGAGTTTGATTACTATCCCCACCTATAATTATATTATATAGCTGAGTGTTAATTACTCTAGTACTAATTAAGAAATAAAAAACACCAACTTTTTGGTTAAGATCTTTCCATTAATGGATTCTTATTTTATGACGAGATATGTTTGATTCTTTGATTAGTTAGTGCCACCTAAATTATCTAAGAAACCTATCTACTATTTTTCTTCTTTTTGTCAACACTCAACAAAAACATGTCTAATCACTTTGATTGTATTGCTTAGATAGTATACATCAAAATACAATTATGATAAATGAAATATTAATTTTAATACAACATTAAGCAGATATAGTCAGGATCCCAAAATATGAAACTACAACTAACATTATCTAAGCATTAGTCACTGACGGTAAATATAGCATACTTTATTATTATATACTATATATACCTTGCATGAGAAATTACTATTTCAAGCTTTGAATATACTATTGCAAATATTTTTCCATTTCATAAAATCAAGTTTAGTGTTGTCAAAAAAAAAAAAAAATCAAGTTTAGTCGATTTTTTCGAGTTTTCAATAAAACGCTGATAATTGGTTGGTTTGACATACATGGAAAAATAAACATTTATGTGATCTCGTCATCGACTACATTCTCACTGTGGAAAATATAATACATTCTAGATTCAATTTATTTTTGGTACTTGTCTTTCACTAATATTTACATTACAATAGTGGATTTTTCTTGCAAAAATCAGAACAAGCACTGAAATAATCAATTGGTAATATACAAAAAAAAAATAGAACTCCAATTGGACTCGTATAAACAGAAAAGCTGATTATGCATCCGGAACATATTTGAATAAGCTAATCTCGGACACGAGACATAACTATTTTGATGTCCAGTTTTGTTAGAACTTATAAGCAAGCTTCTAGAACAAAAATCTAGACAACCTGATTTAAAGATATTCTGTCGTCTTCTGGTTTTAACTTCCAACAGTAAAAAAAAAGAAACGAGTCAATCTTTTATATCTGACTAACGTTACAAACCAAACTTCAAAACACATGACATAAATTCTTCCGAAACAAAGAAGGTAATAAAAGTTGAAAGATTTCAGACAGATGACACATCTGTTCTGTCTTTTTTTACTTAATCCTCTGTTCCCGCATTCAAACCGAGACGCGAAACCCCAAAAAGAAGGCCTTATGAAAACCACACTACATAGTGAATATAAGTTCATAATCCAGTTCGATTTCAACGAAACAATCACACTCTCATCAAACCAAACCAACCAAACAAATACGAAGTCTTGAACATTTATTAAAAACAAAACGTGGTTAACAGCTTGCGCAATCTTGCTCACCACAATTGTTGTAACACATTACACAATTAGCAACAAAAACAACAATAATAATATTATCTGGAATTTTGACGACGGCTCTGTTTCGCCGGAAAAAACCAGACAAAAGGGACAAAAACCTCCGCGGTTTCTTTAATTTCCCTACACGAGGTGGTACTAAGTAAATTTTGGATCCGATGAGATATCGATCTCCCACAAAAAAAAATAAAGACCAGATTCTTAAACCCTAACCCTAGTCTTAACTTAAACACTAACGATACTCTCAAATCACTCTTGGAATCAATCAACCAATCTCTAAAAAACTAACACACACATAAGCCACTCGAGTAAAAAACAATGCAGGAGATTGATCGATGACAATAGAGAAACAGAGATAAACATTTATATACCAAACTAAAAAGGTCTTAACTTTCACCACCATCAACGCTGGTCATCCTCTCTCCGACCCGACCCGGGAGCTCCACCAGACAAAGAAGCAAGCAAATTAAGATGACCCGGAAGATAATTACCGACTCTAGCTGCCGAAGCTTCACCCATTGCAGCTTGTTGCTGTTGCTGCTGATGAACAAAAAGTGCAGCTGCTGGTTGCTGTTGTTGTTGTTGCAAGAACATCTCTTGTGGAGTTCCAGCAGCAAAGCTCCAAACTTGTCCGAAATCTGGCCTTGCCGGAACCGCCCAGAACCCACCTGTAGGAAAAGATCCCATCTCGTGACTCTCGTCTTTACCACCTCCGGAATCATCGTCTGCTCTGACACGTTTCCCGAGTATAAACGGTGAGGATCCTAGCAATGGTTTATGATCTAGAGGCGAGGATAAAGTAGTGGTGGAGTTTCCTCGGACTGAGACTGATGCGGTGGAGAAACTTGCTGGAGTTGTACCGGTTCCTGTTGCGGCTATGATTGAAGGTTCAGCTTGACGGAGTAGCCACTCGATTGTTTGGCCGTCGGATTTGTGACCGAGCTCTCTTGTTAGCTGGAAAACACGTGCTGCGCATATGATTGGCATACGGATCCTCCTCCCTCTTCCGTCTACTTTGCTGTGTCGATCTTTCGCCGGAGGTTTCTTCACGACCAGAGCTCCTTCTGTCGATTGTTGCTGCTGCTGCTGTTGTTGTTGTTGTTGTCTCTGGCGTTCCATTATAGCTCCGTTAGAGATCATAACTCCGTCGTTGTTATTCGACATGGTTCGGTCTGAGAATCTGAGATGTGTTGATTCTTGGTGGTTTTAGTTTCTTATTAGTCTGTGAGAAACAGATTGAGAGGAGGAGGAGAAGAAGGGAAGCTAATGATTGAGAGGCAGGAGCTGGTGGAGACAGGAAGGAGGGCACATGGGTGGTGGGTCCTTTTCACAGCTCACTCCCTCTGCTGTTTTTTTTTTCTTTCTTTTCATTTACTTTTTTTAAGAGGACAATTTTTTTTGTTTTTGTCATGACGCGGTGGACTTCACGCTCCTGGCCACCGGTGAAGACCTCGCGTGTGGGCCACGCTCCGGCAAGGGAATTTAAGTTAGGTGGGTCTTGGTCCTTTCTGCGGTTGATGCAGGCTGTTACGTGCATTTATGAGACGTTTATCCATGCTTTTCGACCCGCCACGTCACTGACGATACAAGAGGTAGTAATTCACTAATTAACCCATTTACTGAGTAATTTTTATTTTTCTGGGTTTTGAGATTAATCAAAACTTGGGTTTGAATCTGAATATTGTAGCACAGTAATTAATCTAAGGTATTCTCGATCCCATAAACCTGTTACCAAAGCCACAAAACTTTTTAACCTGGCTAGTAGTTTTAGCTAATGTGAACAAATTCGGTGGAAACTAATCTTTTGGACAAAAAGTTGTTTATATTTAACTTGTTGAAAAAATTGAAAAAGGAGACAATCAGCGAGGTAATTGATTGGTAAGGCCATGTACAACCATGAACCCCCTTTGGGGTTCTTAAAAAAAAAAAAAAAATTTTTTTTTTTGGGAAAAGTGTAAAAAAAAAAAAAAATTGAAAAAAAAATTAGACGAATGACAGGCTGCCACGTGTCATGAACAGTGTAAGAAACTCACCCTTTGGGATTCTTAAATAAGAATTTTTAGAACCCGGTTTCTTAACTATTCACGTGGGACCCACGTGAATAGTTAAGAAACTCACCCTTAAAAACCATGGTTGTACATGGCCTAAGTAGGCTTTGACATCAAAACTTATTACAAAGTTATAGTTCTATTAGTTCTCAAAAAAAAAAAGTTATAGTTCTATTATTATTTATATCTGGCAATATTTGTTGCCACTCAATCTAATAAATATCTGCAGTATCACGTGTTTTACGTGAAATAGCAAATGTCCAAAGCTCTATCATTCAAAATTCCTTTTTTTTTTTTGTAACAAGGGCTTCAAAATTCCTTTGTCGACACTAAAGAAAAAAAGTTTACATTTTTAATGCAACTAGTTGTCTGCTCGATACGTTTATGCATCCCTGGTTTATATGTTTAGGCATCTCTAACTGCATTAGTAAATTTTGTGATTGTTTGCTTGCATCTTCATCAAGAATTTCATCTTCATTCTTGGCTAAAAAAATGAAATAAAATGTTCGTAATTTGAATTGTTACAAGTTTCAAGTATTAATTTGCACAGTACAGATATAAGTTAAACATCTGATAATACTCCAGGGTGACGGTTTTTCCATAATTGTACTCCATAACATCGAGTGTGAGAATATGGGCTTTGGGTCAATATTATTCTATTTGGGCCAAAAGTTGAATAAAGCCCAATTAGCATATGGTTGCCCACGTTAGTTTTTGTTAGGAACCGTAACACAGAGAACAGTGCCGCATATTCAAAGAAGTGAGACTGTAGAGTACAAGATGATACACAGAGGGGGAGAGAGCAATTAAGAGAGAATCCAAGGGCACAACAGAGAGAAGTTAAAGTATTTATCTTTTTGTCTTGTGTTGAGGTTCAAGTATTTTTGTTTTGTTTGCTCTAATTTTGTGTATGAGTCCCTTTGTGTATTGTATCTGAAACACTAGGATGCACCAGTTAGTGCGTTTGTGTAACCCTTTGATTGACAGGGAAGGTTTTGACTCATTTGTTTTTCGCTCTTTCTTTAGCCAACAGGTCTATATTGAGTTGATCTGGCCATCTAAAATCACGTTTTTGGAAAATTTTGCGTTTTTTCATGAGGCTTTTGGGAATATTGCTGTTCTTCGCCAACTGTTCTCCAAACAACAGAAATTTTAACATAATCTTCACTATGAAACATCAGAACAATAGATTTTTCGCCAGTGTTAATAAACCTAATTTCCAGGGAAACATGATTTGGAACACATCTGCATTTACGTAAACAGTTGATCTCTAGTTGGCAAATGTGAGATGATGATGAATAAATATTAGTATGATTAATATTATAACCAAAGACCATAATGTTTCTCAAATGAGACAAGGTTCCATGGCACACCAAACAGACACAAAAGAAGACACTAGCTAATTAAAATACGTAACAAAAGACATAAATGATACTTCTTCATTCATTCATCTCCAGAAAGAAAGAGTAAATCTGGTTGCGTATTATTCAATCTTGGCCGTTGTTTTTTCTTTCTAAAGATTAGGCTGAGCAAGCTGGAGATGGTAATTAGGATCAATCTCGGAAGGAAGTGTAGCAAGCTGAAGAACACTGTTTGGTTGTTGCTGATGAGGATCATTATAGTATTGAAGCTGCTCTAGAAACTGTTGATACTCCCCTGGTTTGCTCTCTATCCCACCTTGCTGATATTCAATCGCGGTACGGTTCTCATGAAGCTGCAATATAGCCACACCGGTATACATAGTAATTAAATTATGTGCAAATAAATTAACATTCTCTAGCTAATAACCAAACTTACCCAACGGTACATATTGTTGTTATCGTCTTCTAGCATCAGCCTCTAAAACATGCATAAAACATGGTATATTAATCATTAAACCAGCCGTATATCAAGATCGTTTTTTATAAGAATTAGTGAAAAATATGTGTGATTTTAGAAGCGACCTTTCTGCTTAGATTCTCCAACTGTTGCTGCATCAACTCATTCTTCAATATATATTAACATTAGAGTTAAAATCAGAGACAAAACTGTTATGAAATATAGTTTTAAGCTAATTTAGGTCGCGAATGTACGGTTTTAGAGTGCGGTGTGGTTCAAGCTTGGTGCAGTTCGGGAAAATGTATTTGCGGGACAAATGCAGTTTTTCATTTGTTTAAAAAAATGTAAACAACGTTTTAGATAAACGCCAATGATAAAAAAAAAAAATATGATTAATAACTTGAAAACGGTATTTTAGAAAATGCATTTGAAAAACGCTTTTTTAGACATTTCAGAGCCTTAATTTATATGAGCATATATCACGTTACCTTACGCTCACGGACTTTAAGGAGAGAATGTTCGAGCTGTTGCTCTAGTCCATTGAGCTCGTGTGGAGGAATGGAGGCTAAGTCATGTCCATGGTATGGACGCAGATGAAGCTCAAGCTTACATGTCTCCCTTCTTAGTAGTTCAAGCTCATGGCACAATTGATCCTACATATATATAGACACACAAAAACTCAAGATTTAATGAGTATTGATTCTTGTAAAAAAAAAAAAATCTTATTTTGAATTGGTAAGACCAATGAATTAGTGTGTGGAGTATATATACATATACCCGGTTGTCATTAGGATCAGGAAGTCGCAATCCGCGGGTCTGCATGTATCGGTCAATGAGCTGAGGCATCCTATTCAATATTGGTAATTATGTGATAAAATTAGTGTCTTTAATCTCACAACGTCAAGACTTTGATAATCAATGGAGGAACACAAAAAATCAAATTACGGAATCTAGTCCTCAAGATTAGGATCTCTAAACATATATACATTTGACAAACAAAAACAAAAAGGATATATATGGCCAGAGAATTGGTTACAAGAAAACAAAATTAAAAGGTGTTTTCTTGGACAAACCTAGTTTTGTAAATATCTTTAAAATTTCTAATTGTTTAAGAAATGTCAAATCTTTGCAGATCTCCTCGGCAGGTGTAGAAAATATAGAATTTTGACCCATATATACCAATAATGATTATATACATGGATGTACGCATATATACAAATAAAATACTCTATATATATAGCATCAGAGAGATTCTTATCTTCTGGGCCAAATTAAAATCTTAAAACATATTCATGGTACCTGCACGAGGAAACTAATGATGAAAAAACTGTCTGTTCACAAGCACGAGGAGCTATATCTCTCTCATATCCTCGTTTAATTAGATCAATACAGTTGACCAAACAAACAAAAAATAGATATCAATACATACACATGTATGTATAGATCTCTGAAACCCTAATTTTGAGAGAGAAAGAGAGAGAAGAGAAGAAGGAGCTAACTTGGAGTTTTCAGAGCAGAACTCGTGGAGCTTTCCGGTGGCCGAGAAGACGATGAGACCGATGTCAGCATCGCACATAACAGAGAGCTCCTCAGTCTTCTTGATAAGACCTTTTCTTCTCTTAGAGAATGTCACTTGCCTTGATGTTTTGTTTTGTATCCTCTTTATCTCGATCTTTCCTCTTCCCATCTCTCTCGTCTTCCTCTTAGTCCTCCTTTCCTCTTCTTCCTGATTCAATTGTATAGGTACACACAGTTGCAAAAGTTAGATCAACTAATTAAGAAGAAATCTCTTGTTAACTACAAAAAGAACCCAAAAAATCAAGAATCTAAAACCCTAGTGTTAATTACATGATTCATTTCAATGATATATAGTTGATTCTTGAATCTTGATGTGTGAATTAAAGAGAAGCCAGAGAATATGTGTGCGTGAGCTAGTGGGATCTATATATAGAGAGAGATAGAGAGAGAAAAGAAGAAGAAGAGAGAGAGAGTCTTTTAAAGTACTTGTTGTTGAGTTGTGTTCTTGAAGATCTGGAAAATGAGATCAGTAGTATTATGAGGTTGTATGACACAAAGAGGATCAAGAGAGGTTAATGAGGAAGAATATACTTAATTACACTTTCTCTTTTCTCTGTAATTCTGTGTAGCGTGTGGTTTGAGTTCACCACTGATGTGTATATATAAGGCTTACCTATTTTTACTTGAACAAGACAACAATTTCTTAGGGTTGATTAATTTACATTGTTACTGTGTTATGCAATTAACCATGTACGCTCGGCATTATACAACTAGTGTCGTTATATGTCTTGATTTGTACCTTTTAACTACCTATATACATAGTTATATATTATATATGTATGTGTGTTAATATCGTAGAAAGAAACTTTACATATATATGTTCCGTTTCTTTTTATATGTAGAGTGAATTAACCAAGATTTCTACCCAACATTTAACTCTAAAGTAAATAAAAACTACCAAGGTAAAAAAAAGTTAAGCTATCAAAAATTAAAGCAAAAAGTTAAATATTAAGTTGTAATTATAAAACGCGTAATGGCAGTTTAGTAGTTTCTTTAGCAGTTGCTAATCAGAATTTCCAACCAATAATTTATTTGATCAGTCCATGCTTGACGTAACACGTTTAAAGAATCCAAAAATGGAAATTTCATGAGAAAAGTTAAGGAAAACAAAGTTACCACAAAGGGTAAAAGGCAAAAGATATAGAGGGAGTGGCCAAATGGGAAAGGACAAAGTGTAACAATACTTGAAAGTGACTTTTATTTATTTTTTCCTACCCACCTCCTAAGCACCCTTTGATTCTTTTATTTTGATTGTAAAATCAATATATGTGTGTGAACAGGGGCGGACGCAAGGAAATATCTAGTATGGGGCACAATTTTTAATTTTCTTTTCTTTTTGTAAACGAAATAGTTTTAGATTAGGTTCATTGTAAATTTGTAACTATTGTATATGTGCATACAAACTTGCTTTGATAAAGAATGTTATTTTTATAGATTTAATGTCCGAAACTTTAACAATAGAGAAGAAGAAGAACATGTGTATTTTGATCAGACACACAACACACGTAAGAAAATGTTGTGGCTATTATGATGAGTTTCTAGCATAGTAGTACACACTTTATGAAATGGCATCTGAATATTTTGTTTGGTGTGTTTGGATGATAATGTACTATAGCTGTAGTTTATACTAAGGGCAAATCGCATTAATAGCACAAAAATATGACTTGTCAAAAATATAGCACCAAGGAAGAAAAATCATAAAAATAGCACAAAAACATGTTTTGTCACTAAATTAGTCCTAACCCCAAATCTTAAATACTAAACCCTAAACCCTAAATACTAAATCCTAACCTTGGATAATAAACCCTAAACTCTAAATACTAAACCTTAAACCCTAAATAATAAACCCTAAACCCTAAATAATTAACCCCAAACCCTAAATTATATAATGCTATAAAAGTCTTTATAATTAAAATAATGCTACAAATGTGAATTATTTCTCTTGGTGCTATATTTATGATAAAGTATGTTTTTGTGCTATTTTATGTCTTTTCTCTTATACTAAAGCTCGAGCATTAAAATATTGAAATGCCAATGGTCCATCCAAATTTTTAAAAACTCTTAAAAGAAAAAAGCTCCTACAAAAATTATTAGAAAGATCCATAGATTTGTTTTTGCCTAGGACTCTACAAAAAGTAGAGAGAGAAATATTTCTCAAAAATATGTACCGTATAATCATATCAGCCAGCAGCTAAATCTCATATCAGATTGATAATATAAGAAAGAATCGTTACTATGAATTGATGAGCAATTTAAATGGCATGTTTCTACCAAATCGGCCAAGTAGAATTAGAGGAAATCATAGTGTCGATTAAGTAACAAACGAATTTACATACATAGTGACAAATTCATCACAACGAAAATAATTGTCATCACGATTTACATACATAGAAATTGTCTTGGTAATTGTATATACATACAATAATATATATATATATATATATCTATTCGTTTAAATTCTAAGGTAAAGTCTTGTCCTTTGAATTTTGTGTCATAAGATTTATTAAGGAAGCAGAGACAGAGAGAGAGAGAACTCTTGTGTTTTGTCAGAGAGTCTCAGGAAACATGTTATGGTTTCTAATTTAGGAAACTAATGATTATAGAGGAAAGAGTTGGGTCCAAGGCTATTTTCTTCATTCCAGCTATCCATTCCCTCCATCTTATGGCTTGTCTACGTACACATACGTATATAAAACATAGATGTAATTATTGAGTTTTTAATTTATTTATTACAGTTCAAAAAAAAATTATTTATTTACTAACATGCAAATGTTTAAAAAAAAAAAAAAAAAATTCAGGCTTACGTAAACTCTAGACAGAGAAAGAGTAAAACGTTAAACGTATGACTTGTATGTTACAGTATCTGACGTCAGCGTCTTTAATTAAGTGATTAAGTGATTACCATTAGTATTAAAGAGATAACCTAACTCGTGGATTACCATTGATTAACACTAGGAGGAGAGGACCCAATAGGTCTCGTCTCTTTTTGTATTGTCTTCTTTCTTAACAGTCACTCGGATATGTCAATTAGTTTCCTAAATAAGTATAACTTTATGAATCATCTCTTATATATAATTTACGAAGCTAACAAATCTTGTTTGGCCTATAAGTGTCATAAAAGTAGGTTTCAAATAAATAAAAATCTGGTTAAAAGGAAAAGGTATCATTAAAGTATAGTTGATATGATGATATCTCATTAATTTAGTTGCTAATAGTTATTTGTATAAATACTGCTAGTTTTGTTTTCTTGTCAATATTCTTAGTTTTGTTAACATTTACAAGACACCATTTAGTCTAGTCTCATTTAATTACATTTAGGTGGTGTTATTTATTAGGTGAGATAAAATTAATTTTATCGGTTTTATAATCTATTATTAATTAATTAATGATTATAAAACTTGTTTTGAAATCAAGTGCTATTGAATTCTTTATTTGTAAATCACACCTAAAATATTTTGAAATTTGGTGTTATTCAATTATGATTCCAAATACATTTTTAAATCCAGTATTATTCACAACTAAATGATTTTTAAAATTTTAAAGTTGGTTGTATGGGTTGATTCAAACCCCAACGACATAGGATATGTTTGCTATTATCTTCCGGGAGATTGTGTCGATTGTGTTGATTGTTTAATTATGTCATCTCTTTACTCTAGATTTTCGGAAATGTTCTCTTGGTGGTGGGATTGTGATCTTAATCTTAGTGTCAGGCTTTTGCTTCGTTTAGAGTATCTTTTTCTTTGTTGAATTTATAACCTTAGTCTCTTTTGTGCCGCTTTTAGTTTAGATGAATAAGTAGTCTTGTCCTTTGGTTGTTTCGTTTATTTGTTTTAGTAAGGCTAATCTCTTGTCGGGATGTATAGATCTTGGTTTAGATTTGTTAGGATTAAGATTAGGTGTGAAGAAGTTAATTAGATTCGCATTGCATTTCCTTGAGTCATCTAGTCCGAGTTTATGGTTTTTAGAGTTTGCAGTCTAAAGAGTTGTAGGTTTTCATGTCTTCTTCTCTTATCTGCTTTCCCACTTTCCTATGAATTTTTCACCGGTAGTCTCGTTTTAAAGTGGATTATGTTGTCCGTTTGTGGGTTCTAGTATGCAGAAAAAGTTTATTCCTTGCCGCTTTAGTTGTATAATATTCATTCTAACGTGGAAGATCGGAAAAGTCGAATTTAGAAAGTTTGTAACTTGTAATTGGTGTCTTTTGATAATATACATAACACCATATGTCTAAAAAAACCCACTAAAACTTTCAAATAGTATAAAAATCAACAAGTGAATGATAAACTCAGCTGTCTTATAGACAAAAAAAAGTAAACAAGCCCCAAAAATATTTATCCAAGGCAAGGAATTTTAGGGTTCCCCTTTCTCTCCTCTTTGCAAATTTAGAGAAGTTCACTGATTTGATCATATTATAAATATTAATTCACTTCTACTTCAAAAGACCTCTTTCTTGGAAAAGCTCAAACATCGCCGCACCAATCTTAGCCGGTGACTCAACCACCTTAACTCCAGCGTCTCTTAGACTCTTTATCTTGTCTTGAGCCGTGCCCTTACCACCGGAGACAATGGCTTCATCCATTCAAAGAGAAATACAAGATTTAATCCCGGGAATGAGAAGCTGTGTATGAATGAAACAGCCGAGTAAAGCTTATTTACCTCCAGCGTGACCCATTCGCCGACCAGGTGGTGCAGTGAGTCCAGCAATGAAGGCAACTACAGGCTTGTCTGTACCGCTTTCCTGATTAATTAAAAACAAGTATGTTTTTTACTCTTGATCATCTATAAATGGAAACTCTTGTTTCTTTAGGGAGATGCATTGCGGTTACCTTTATCAAAGCAGCGGCATCTTCTTCTGCAGTACCACCGATTTCTCCAATGAGAACGATACCTGAAAACAAATCAATCCTCTCTTAGTTAATAAAACAAAGCTGGAGTCTTTAACTAATCTACAAACAGAGCTAGATTGGTGAATACACCAAGTGAAATAAACTTGAGTCTATCACTGCAAATGATTCACTTTCTTCTACATACTAAAGAACAAGTATTCTTGGGGTATTAGGTAAGTATTGGTTATCTACTACATATCAACGGTAAGTGACTTAAAATGAAAAAAAGTTCACTTATGGTGTTCAGAAAACGAGACCTTCTGTTTGAGGGTCAACAAAGAACTTCTCCAAGCAGTCAACAAAATTTGTGCCGTTAAAAGGATCACCACCAATTCCTACACATGTTGATTGCCCTAAGCCGACTGCAGTAGTTTGGAAAACCTGCATGAAAGATAACCGGAAAGCAACCATTAGAAGTCCTTAACAAGCAGGTCTTCCCGAAATACAAAAATCATCATACAAATTCAGAAACTGACATCCGCGAAAGCTTAGTCTAACAATCCAAAACCCAACAATATCAAAACTTTAACATCTCACTAAGCATTCTGGATTTAGAAGAAACTAAAGGCCATGGAGATTATAAATTGAGAACAAAGAGAGCCAAAGATGAAGGCAACAGAAAGAACCTTACAGCTTCATATGTCAATGTTCCAGATCGAGAAACAATCCCTATCTTCCCGGGCTTGTGGATGTATCCCGGCATGATCCCAATCTTGCATTCACCAGGTTTAATAATCCCAGGGCAGTTAGGGCCAATCAGCCTAGTTTTTGATTGACTGTTAAGAGCAGCCTTTACACGAACCTACATTACAAAATCCAGATAAAATCAGTAGAGCAGATATCACACAAAAAAGGGAACCGTAAGTGACTATTATACCATGTCATGCTGAGGAATTCCTTCAGTAATACAGACAACAAGATCTAACTCAGCAGCCAGACCTTCCATGATAGCAGCAGCAGCGAAAGGCGCAGGAACGTAGATCACAGAGGCATTGGCTTTTGTCTCTGCCTTAGCTTCAGCAACGGTATTAAAAACAGGGAGACCCAAATGTTCTGTCCCACCCTTCTTTGGTGTCACTCCTGCTACCTTTTAACGAACAACACAAACCTAAATTAGCTTATCACAAGCTTTTAAATTAAACCCTCATCTACAGAGCGACTGCACAGAATGATGAAATCAAGAAGATTCCAAGTTGATTTAGGAGACGAATAGTAATGAATCGTCTATCCAGCAGAAACGAGAATAGTTCCGACCAATGCAAGCTCGTTGAGCTCAATTGTAAAATGAAATTCGCGCAAAAACCAAACTTTCAATCGGAATTGCAAAAACTAAGAACATGGATCACCACTTCGTAGTACTTTTGAATCTATGTAATTTCTCAAATACGATACCATTTTAGTGCCGTATTCAATGGCTTGTTCAGTGTGGAAGGTCCCGTTCTTTCCAGTAATACCCTGGCAGATAACGCGGGTGTTTTTGTCGACAAAGACCGCCGCAGGAGGCGGAGGTGTCGTCCCGAAGGAGCGAGACTGAGTCAACGAAGTGAGAGAGAAGCATGAAGGGTACACCTCCGAGCAGCCGCCGGAAGAGCGAACTTTGGACGAAAGAGATCCGAGAAGTCTCGTGACTTGCCTTGACATGGCTTTCGATGATCCGAATCTCGTACTGAAAGTAGAACCCTTTATGAACGGAGGGGAAATCGATCTTCCTTGAAGAATCAGAATCGGCCGTGGAAGGTGACGAAAGGTTATGGGCCTACTTGAATAGATCCACTTATAAAAAGCCCATTAATATTTTGAGAATTTATTTTTGAAAGCCCATACAAAATTTAACACTCGAACAGTTCCGCCCGGGAGCAAGTGATTCCTAATTTCCAGCAAGTGTTTTCTAATTCCGACCTACAATTCCGGAAGTAATTCCAGTCGTCGAAGCCAAACACTGTAAATGTTCTTTTTCTCTTATTTTTCTGTTGTAAAATCATGTTGATAAGACTTTGAAAAATCCTAGCCTGACTTATTGTCAATGTTTTTTTAGTAGAAACCCTAACTTAACAAGATGATTTTAGTTCTTCTCAGCTCTGTTACGATTTTAAATTGAAGGAGAATTTTGAGTGTTGTTGTTGCATTTGATCTGTCCGAACGAACTTTCCATATTAGTTGTGTGCAAGCTGCTGTGTCCGTAATTTATTTTGTACATCGGTTGCTTGTTTCTGACTTTGCAATTTTTTTTTTTCTGAAAATTTGATTAGTTTTGTAAAGAAGGACAAATGGTGGGTAGGAAGAAGAAACCCAAAATTTGTGACAAAGACAAAGTGTCGCAAGAAGATAGGATAAGCAAGTTGCCTGATTCTTTGATATCTGAAATACTTTCTCATCTCTCTACTAAGGATTCTGTGAGAACAAGTGTTTTGTCCACAAGATGGACAAATCTCTGGCAATGGGTTCCTGCATTGGACTTAGACCGCTACTCATTCTGGACTTTTGATGCTCTTGTGAGTTTTGCTGATAGGGTTTTGGATTCCCACTCATGGATACGCAAACTTCGGTTAGATATGGGTAATTTTTCTAAAGCCGAGCTTTTCATCACGCGATGGATTGACGATGTTACTACGCGTGGGATTCAGCATCTTGATGTTAAATCTTTTTACGCCTATGAGATACCACATAGCTTATATACCTGCAAGACCTTGGCACACTTACAACTCTATGGGGCCTCCTTTGCTGTTAATGCTGAGTTTGTTTCCTTACCTTGTCTAAAGATGATGCATTTAGATGCTATTGAAGTTCCCAATATGGACCCGTTGCAGAAACTTATCTCAGGCTCTCCAGTCCTGGAAGATTTAAGGATATACAGTCATTCAAAAGATAATGGAAATGTTTTACAAGTGTGCTCTCAGACAGTAAAGAAAATCTACATAAGTCTGTCTACCAAAGTTGTGATTGATGCTCCACTACTGGTACACTTAGGACTCTGTAATGCCACCTTGGCTTATGTTGAGTTTGTTTCCTTACCTTGCCTGAAGATCATGCATTTAGATGCTGTTAAAGATCCCAGTGAGACCACGTTGCAGAAACTTATCTCAGGCTCTCCAGTTCTGGAAGATTTGAAGATCATCGATTATTCAACTAATAATGCAAAGGTTTTACAAATATTATCTCAGACAGTGAAGGGAATCCAAATAAATCTGCCTAGCAAAGTTTTGATGGATGCTCCTCTACTCCAGTATCTGCGAACTGTGGTTTCTTCAACAAGCAACTTTGAGATCATCAATTTGGGTTCCTCTACCAAACTTGATATTGTTGCGGACTATAGAACTAAGACATTCAGTAGTAGCGTGATTCATGACATCCTCACCAATATATCGAGGGTCAGGGACCTAATTATTAGTAATTATTTTTGGAAGGTATTCATCTCAATGTTTGAGCATAAATAAGAATATATTTCTCTTGGGAAGTTTCTCACCATAACATTTCTTTGTTTACATGTTTACCAGGATATCTTTCTATACTCCAAATCAGGACCGGTGCTTCAGTTTGGTGATCTATCCCGGTTGGATGCTAGAATTTCTAAATATAATATTGAAATGTTGCCAACCATTCTTGAGAGCTGCCCAAAACTAGAATCTTTCATATTGGTAATAAATCACTTTAACCCTCTGATTTTTTTGTTTGTGAAAATATCTCTACTCAATTTATTTTCTTCTCTCTTTTTGTGTCTTCTGTTTTCGCAGACAATGATTGAGGACTTATCCATGTCTCATAAGAAGAAGAAGAAGACGAAAGAACCAAAGTTGATGTTTTCAACAGTGCCTCGGTGCTTGGTATCATCACTCAAGTTTGTGGAACTGAAACGGTCGAAGAATTCATCAGCACATGAAGGAGAGACAGAGCTGGTAAGATACTTGTTGAAGAATTCAACAATGCTGCACACATTAAAGCTTGATATTTTCTGTCCGGAAAAAGCAAAGTGTGGCTTCCTTCAAGAACTGCTTACAATGCCAAGATGCTCTAGCGCTTGTGAAATCCATTGTTCTTTCAACAAAAGATATTTTTGAACGTTTCGTCTAAGGTTAGTTATTATCGAACAACTGAAAAGTTCATTTTCAAGAAGATCCAGGAAATCCCATGGGAAGTCGTCATAGATTGATATGTAAGGAGTAGAGAGAGAACATGTGAAGCTTAAGCTTTTGTTGCTACACAAGAAATGCAGGTGTGGGCTCTTGTTTATGAGTTTCTTTTGGGGTAGATATGTAAGAAAACTGTCAAGCCTTCTTTTGGTGTTTTTGTTTTGGGCAGCAAAAATATAAGAGACTATTGGCTTGGTCAAAATACCAAAGGGAGTGTTGTTTATAAACAACTAACGCACTGTGAGTCGGTCTGTTTTTATGTTCCTTTTGTGCTTGCTGCTTAATTTTGTTCATAACTTGGAATTGAGATACTAGTTCCAACCAGTCATCATGTACTACTTAGACACTTGAGCCATTCTATTTAAAGTTTAAATTAGCTAGTTACGAGTAAAGTACATTTTCTCAGCTCAGCTTCTACTGTTACTCTTCTCTTCAGCCATCACGGCATTCTCTGTACTCTCACGTGTACCATTTCTCCTCACATAGACTTGCAAAGGCTTATAAATGTTTTTCAAGTGCCCTCTCAGAGCACTAAAGTGAATCCATGAGTATACATACCTATATATGTTAATTAAGCAACATAGGCTGTCTTACATTGTCAACACCTCAACAAAGAGTTTTTTTTTCGGATTGATCCACTACACCACTTGTTAAAAGTATAATCCTCTCCTCTTGTATTTATACTATTTGAGACTCTTTCTCCCAATTACATTTACATAAGCTTTTCTTGATATCTCAATTCTCACTTACCAACTTCAAAGCATGCATGCTCTCCGCTCTTCTTCCTCTGTCTCTTATGGGCATAATAAGTTAATAACAACCTAAGTTGTGACTGATGCACCTCTCTACTCCAGTGTTTATGTACCAAAAAACTCTCAGATAATCTATTCATGTTACCAGGAAATATTTCCACCCTCAGGCCTGACAGTAGCCAGAACTTGGACTCCAATGTAATGCCAAGTTAAAAAATCCAAAGGTCAATGAAACGATCATATAATCAAGTCTTTCTATGGCAATGCAGATATCCATAGTGAGAGTTACTTAAATCTCGGGATGTGTCGTAAAAAAGAGAGAGAGATTGATATGTGAGGAGTAGAGAGAGGAACATGTGAAGCTTAAGCTCTTGCTTGCTACACAAGAAATGCAGGTGTGGGCTCTTGTTTATGAGTTTCTTTTGGAGTAGATAGGGATGAAAACTGTTAAAGCAACATTTGCAAAGAAATCTTGTTACTGTTTAGAAACGTTTGGTGTTTTGTTTTGGGCAGCAAAACTGTAAATCACTCGTCCGTCTCTGAACACTATTATTGTTGCTACTCAGCCCTCTTGTGGCTTGTCAAATTAACAAAGGGAATGCTGTTTATAAACAAGTTACGCACTGTTACTTAGTCTATTTTTATGTTCCTTTTGTGCTTGCTGCTTAACTTAATTTTATTTTGTTATAAACATCATATAGTTCATAGTTTTGCTAGTTCCACAAGGATTTATGGTATGACTTGCACATGATTCAGCATGTTTGATATTCGTTTTGTTAGCGTTTCGAGTTTTGGTGACATACCCCTAAGCTTGCATTGTAAGTTAGGGTTTGTGACACTTTGTTTCGAAAGAGGAGAATATGAGTGTTACACATTCCATGTATAAACATGTTTTCGGTTACACTTCAGTCTTCTCTTTATCTTCAGTCTTCATGTGCCTTCTTTATACTCTCATGTCATGTGCAAAGGCTTATCAATGTTTTTCAAGTGAGCACAAAAGAGAATCCACATATCTATGTTAAGATCAATACATAAATTAGTATTTCCGATTTAGTCCTTGCGTTGCCAATTACAAAATACAAACAATATCTTCGTGCTTCTCGGTTCAGACCGGACAAAACCGAGTTGGTCCAGTTCAAGAATAATGCTAGATAAAATTAAAAGTGATATGAAATATTTATGGAATTTATATAAGATATATATGTTTATATATCTTGAGAGAGAAAATGATCTTAAGAGATTAAGAGAGATAAAATGAGAGAGAGATTCTTATTGATTTTTGGAGTGAGTTTTACAATGAAGAACATCACATATTTATAGTAAAACAATAATAGTAAAATATTGTGATGGTGGTAAGATTTGGTAAAGAGAGTGGAGAGAGTTGGTAAAATGGAGTGGAGGAAGTTGGTAATTGAAGTGGAGGAAGTTTGGTAAATGGATGGATAATTATCCATAATTTAACACTCCCCCTTAATTATCCATTTTGAATTATGTACTGCCTCGTTAAAAACCTTATCATGGAAAAACCCAATGGGATAAAAACCATGAAAAAGGGAAAAAGAGTACAGTAACATAATCTCCCCCTGGAAATGATAAGTCTTCATAAATCACGTAGATGACGCATTCCGATATTATTAACATGTTTCTTGAACGTTGAGGTAGGAAGCGCCTTTGTGAAAAGGTCTGCTGCATTGTCACATGAACGGACGTACTCGATGTTGACTTCTTGATTTTTCACGAGTTCTTGAATGTATGAGAAATATCTTGGAGGGATATGCTTGGTTCGGTCGCTCTTGATATATCCTTCCTTCAGTTGGGTGACACATGCAGAATTATCTTCGAACAAAATTGTTGGTTCTTTCTTTGTAGCTATTCCGCTTGATTCTTGAATGTGATGAGTTATGGATCTCAACCATACACATTCTCTACATGCTTCGTGGAGCGCAATAGTTTCTGCGTGATTTGATGAAGTTGCAACCAAAGTCTGTTTTTGGGAACGCCAAGAGATTGCAGTTCCGCCAATTGTGAAAACGTATCCAGTTTGCGATCGAGCTTTATGAGGGTCTGATAAGTAACCTGCATCTGCAAAACCAACAAGACCAACCTCGGATTTTCTTGGATAAAATAAACCTAAATCAATCGTACCTTGGAGGTAACGAAGAATATGTTTTATTCCGTTCCAATGTCTACGAGTGGGAGATGAGCTGTGTCTTGCGAGTAAATTAGTAGCAAATGAAATATCTGGTCGAGTACAATTTGCAAGGTACATGAGTCCACCAATAGCACTCATATAAGGTACGTCAGGACCTAATACATCTTCGTCATTTTCGCAAGGTCTAAATGGATCCTTATCAACGTCAAGTGATCTATTTATCATTGGAGTACTCAAAGGATTTGCTTTATCCATATAAAAACGTTTTAAGAGCTTCTTGGTATAATTTGATTGATGCACAAATATTCCATCTCGGAGGTGCTCTATCTGTAGTCCAAGACAAAGTTTTGTCTCTCCGAGATCTTTCATTTCGAACTCTTCTTTCATATGATTTCTTGCATCAATAATTTCCTTTTGAGTTCCAATCATGTTCAAGTCATCAACATATACAGCAATGATCACAAATCCCGACGAGGATTTCTTAATAAACACACAAGGACATATCGCATTATTGATGTAACCTTTATTCAACAAGTATTCACTTAATCGATTATACCACATGCGTCCGGATTGTTTTAATCCATAAAGAGATCGCTGTAATTTGATCGAACATATTTCTTTAGATTTGGAATTTAATGCTTCAGGAATTTTCATTCCTTCTGGAATTTTCATGTATATATCATTATCAAGTGATCCATATAGATATGCTGTCACAACATCCATTAAGTACATTTCAAGATTTCTAGATGCTGTTAGGCTCATTAAGTACCTGAATGTGATTGCATCCATAACCGGAGAGTACGTTTCTTCGTAATCAATTCCCGGTCTTTGAGAAAAACCTTGAGCAACTAGTCGGGCTTTGTATCTTGTGATTTCATTTTTCTCATTTCTCTTTCTCACAAATACCCACTTGTATCCAACTGGTTTTACACCTTTAGGAGTTGTGACAATAGGTCCAAAAACATTTCTTTTATTGAGGGAGAGTAATTCAGTTTCTATGGCCATCTTCCATTTTTCCCAGTCATGTCTTTTCTGACATTCTATTATAGACGTTGGATCCAAATCATCATTTTCATGTTCAAATTCCTTAGATACATAAAAGGAGAATACTCCATCCAAATCATCAATTTCATGTCTTACCCATACTTTTCCATCTTGGGCATAGTTAATGGACACTTCACATTTTTCTGTATCATGCTCGACTTCGAGGTTTTCATCTTTATCTGGTTTTTCGAGATACTTTTCACAAATTTCTTCTGGACATTTTTCCAAATGTGGTTCAACATGAACCTTTTCATTTTGTTCTCCCAACTTCTTTTTCTTTCGGGGATTTTTATCTTTTGAACCCATTGGCCTCCCCCTTTTCAATTGGATCTTAGGTTCATTAGCAATGCTCCCATCAGTTCGTTCTTTTGGAATTTCAACTCTAGATGGAGCATTCGCAGCAGGAATATATGACTTCGTCACTCTCTTTGTATTTGTAAATGCATCTGGTAGCTGGTTTGCTATGTTTTGTAAATGCACAATTTTCTGAACTTCCATCTCGCGTTGATTTGTAGGAGGGTCAAGATAAGCCAAAGATTGTGTACACCATGTGATATCTTTTGGTGATTCTCTTAATCCTCCCCCTAACGCGGGGAATTCATCTTCATTAAAATGACAATCGGCAAAACGTGCCGTAAACATATCACCAGTTCGTGGTTCAAGGTACCTAATTATACTTGGTGACGTATAGCCAATATATATTCTCAATCTCCTTTGTGGACCCATTTTTGTTCTCTGCGGTGGAGCTATTGGAACATAAACCGCACATCCAAAAACACGGAGATGAGATATATTTGGCTCTCTGCCAAATGTTAATTGTAACGGAGAATGGTTATGATACGCACTTGGTCTTATCTGAAGTAGTGCTGCTGCATGCAAAATAGCATGACCCCATACTGAAATTGGGAGTTTTGTTCTCAATATTAATGGTCTCGCAATGAGTTGCAACCGTTTTATCAAGGACTCAGCCATGCCGTTTTGTGTATGAACGTGTGGAACCGGATGTTCAACATCAATTCCCAATGACATACAATAGTCATTAAAAGTCGCTGAAGTGAATTCTCCAGCGTTGTCAAGCCTTACTTTCTTTATTGTATAATCAGGAAATTGTGCTCTTAACCTGACTATTTGAGAAATAAATTTTGCAAAAGCTGTGTTTCTTGTGGTCAAAAGACACACATGTGACCATCTACTGGATGCGTCAATTAACACCATAAAATATCGAAACGGTCCGCAAGGTGGGTGAATCGGCCCACATATATCACCATGTATGCGTTCCAAAAATATTGGTGATTCATTCCCAACTTTAGTTGGTGATGGCCGAGTTATAAGTTTTCCTTGAGAACATGCATCACATAAAAGCTCATTCGATTGCAAAATTTTCTCATTTTTTAACGGATGGCCATTAGAATTTTGCACTATTTTTCTCATCATGACTGAACCAGGATGCCCTAGCCTTTCATGCCAAACTTTGAATGTATTTGCAAGCTTCGGGTTTATTGTAACATATGATTCAGTTGTATTTATTTTTGTGCAATATAATCCAGAGGATAACATTTCCAATTCTTCTAATACATGATTCCTCTCCGATGTAATGCAAAGATATTCAATACCGTTTTTACTCATAGTCTCAACATGATATCCATTTCTGCGGATATCTCGAAAACTTAATAAATTTCGTTGAGATTTTGGAGAATATAATGCATCATGTATTTCAAACTTTGTTCCCCTTGGCATTGAAAAATTCACTTTTCCGGAGCCCATTATAATTTTTGCATTACCAGAGATCGTACTCACGCTTCCAGCGGAGTCGTTTATTTTGAGACTGGAGAAATACTTTTTATCACTGATTATTGTATGAGTTGTAGCACTGTCTGCCAGACATATATCTCCATCATGAATTCCGATTTGTGACATTCTGTTTCATAATATTCATATAGATGTATTAATAAAGTAAGATAAATATATAAAAGTTATTTTTATTTTTATTACAATGAAAAACACACATTCACACAGGCACACAAGACAAACATATTATACAAATGCAAACATTTATTTTAAGCCTCCTTGGCAGTTTGTTTGGTCTCATTTGTCATAGCCATTTTAGTTTTCGGAATTCACAAGGAAATCCGCGATATCAAGAGAGGCATCATCATTTAGGCCACTGAAGGAAGGCCCAGCTTCATTGTTGTTGAAGTTGGTTTCAACATGATTAACTATGGCCTTTTGAGACGCTTGATATAGATTGACAAAGTGCTTTGGTGTGCGACATGTTCGTTCCCAATGTCCTTTCATGCCACATCTTTGACAAGCGCTCTCGGTCGGTTTCTTTATTTCGCGACCACCTTCATTAATCTGGAAGTAATTGTTCCTTCTGGGGTTGAAACCACCTTCATTACTTCGGAAATTATTGTTTCGCCTGGCGTTGAAACCACCTTCATTGGCTCGGAAGTTATTGTTTCTTCCGGTGTTAAAGTTCCTTCCACGTCCATGATATCGTCCATAATTTCGACCACGGCTTCTGCCGCGTCCACGACCTCGCCCACGATAGTTATTGTTGGATGCTACGACATTCGCTTCAGGGAATGGAGCCGATCCAGCTGGACGACCTTGATGGTTCATCATCACGAGCTCATTGTTTTGCTCTGCAACAAGAAGCACTTGCATTAAATCAGAGTAGCGAGTGTACTCTTTGGCTCGATATTGTTGCGATAAGACCACATTTCCAGAGTGAAATGTCGTAAGCGTCTTTTCAATCATGTCATAGTCGCTTATCGTTTCGCCACACAATGCCATTCTGGCAGTAATTCCGAACAACGCCGAATTATAATCTTCGACGCTTTTGTAGTCCATGAAACGAATGTGGACCCAATCATATCTCGCTTTTGGTAAGATTAAATATTTCTGATGATCGAAACGATCTTTAAGCGATTGCCAAAGATCTGCTGGATCCTTTTTAGCAATGTATTCATTTTTTAAATTTACGTGGATATGGTGGCGTAGAAACACCATGGCCTTAGCCTTGCTCTCTTCTGACGTCTTTTCCGACGGATCGATGGTCTTAACAAGACCATTTGAGCTTAAGTGCCAAACTGCATCTGATGCCCACGACATGTAATTGCTTCCACCGGCATCAAGGGCAATGATATCGAGACTTGTTAATTTTGCCATGATAACTGTATCATAATATAACTGATTATTAATTTCATAATTAGCAAAATTTCAATTCATAGTTGAAATTATTATAAAAACGGTAAATAACCGTTAAACTTTAATTTGATGATAATATATTAAGATGAACCATTAACATAAATGATAACAGAAATTAAAAGAAAAATCGAAGCATAGAAGATTAATGCAACCACTATTATGAATTCTTCGGGAGTAAATTCTCCAACAAAAATACCATAAATGGAAGCAAAAATTGAAACCGTACATAAACTTAACAACAAGAGAATCATTTTTTAAAAAAAAATTATTTGAGAGATTTTATGAAAAGATGAAATATTTGAGTGAAAAAAAATGAGTGAAAGATAAGTGTATTTATAGATTGAAAATACTGTTCATAGCCGTTTGAAAATATGAAAAGTTTTGAAATTTTTGAATTTTTATTTTGAATTTTTTTTTTCTTTTTTTTTTATGACCGTTGGAGATAAAGCAAAAAATTGATTGTTATTTTTTTTCATTTATATATAACTAATATTAACATTCATACATAATATAATTAATATTAATATTATAATAAAATATTCATATCAGAACATTAAATAAATAATAGTCATTTAAATTTTTCATTTTTTTTTTTAAACTTAAATAAATTATGGTGACTTATATCATTTATAGTATAACAAAAAATGAGAATTAACAAAAATGAGAATTAACATGAATAAATTATGAAATTTAAAAGCATGATTTAAGATAGTTGAAAAATCATCACTTACCTTCTGATAAATTTAAAAATAATTTTATCGTTAATTTAAAAATAATTTCACCTTCTTTGATAGTGAATAGTAAAATTAACACGGTATGTCGGACGGTAAATCGGTAGTTAATTAGACGGTAAGACGGTGGTTAATCGGACGGTAAGACGGTGGTTGATTGGACGGTAAGACGGTGGTTGATCGGATTGGTAGAGTGTCGTGCTGATAACGTGATATGAAATATTTATGGAATTTATATAAGATATATATGTTTATATATCTTGAGAGAGAAAATGATCTTAAGAGATTAAGAGAGATAAAATGAGAGAGAGATTCTTATTGATTTTTGGAGTGAGTTTTACAATGAAGAACATCACATATTTATAGTAAAACAATAATAGTAAAATATTGTGATGGTGGTAAGATTTGGTAAAGAGAGTGGAGAGAGTTGGTAAAATGGAGTGGAGGAAGTTGGTAATTGAAGTGGAGGAAGTTTGGTAAATGGATGGATAATTATCCATAATTTAACAAAAAGCCATTTAAAGCAAGCACCGTTTTTCATCAACCCTAACGGAGGAAGGCACACAGCACACAGGTTCGTTCCTTCTTCTTCAGAAAATCCTCGCCTATAATTTTAGTTCTTCGCTTTCAGAGGTCTTCTTGCTCGCTCTGTTACGAAATTGATGTATGACTAATTTGGTTCAGTTCAGATTTTAAACTCATGGAGAATTTTAAGTATTGTTGTTGCATTTGATCTGTTGTCTTAACGAACTTTCTATGCATCCAGATTAGTTGCATGCAAGCTACTGTTTCTGACTCTGCAATTTGTTTTTTCTGAAAATTTGATTAGTTTTGTGAAGAAAGACAGATGTTGGATAGGAAGAAGAAACTCAAACTATGTGACAAAGTGTCACAGGAAGATAGGATAAGCAAGTTACCTGATCCTTTAATTTCTGAAATACTTTCTCATATCTCTACTAGGGATTCTGTGAGAACAGGTGCTTTGTCCACCAGATGGAGAAATCTTTGGCAATGGGTTCCTGCATTGGACTTAGACTACTACTCATCATTCCCGAAATTGGATGCCTTTGTGAGTTTTGCCGAGAGGTTCATTGATTCCCAAAAGGAGTCATGGATACGCAAACTCTCGTTGAGTCCGCCTTCTTCTCATCATGAAAAGTCTCGTCTCACCAGAGTGATTGATGCTGTCACTAGGCGTAGGATTCAGCATCTTTCTGTTGATTCTTATAATGGCACTGATGAGATACCCCTGAGCATATTCACCTGCGAGACCTTGGTACACTTACAACTCTGTGATGCCTCCTTGCCTAATGTCGAGTTTGTTTCCTTACCTTGCCTGAAGATCATGGATTTAGTATATTTTAGAGATCCAAATAAGGCCATGTTTCAGAAACTTATCTCAGGCTCTCCAGTTCTGGAAGATTTAAGGATCAACAGTCATTCAACTGATGATGGAAATGTTTTACAAGTGTGCTCTCAGACAGTAAAGAAAATCTACATACATCTGTCTATCAAAGTTGTGATTGATGCTCCTCTACTGGTAAACTTACAACTCTATAGTGTCACCTTGGCTTATGCTGAGTTTGTTTCCTTACCTTGCCTGAAGATCATGCATTTAAATAGTGTTAAAGATCCCAGTGAGACCACAATGCAGAAACTTATCTCAGGCTCTCCAGTTCTGGAAGATTTAAGGATCAACAGTCATTCAACTGATGATGGAAATGTTTTACAAGTGTGCTCTCAGACAGTAAAGAAAATCTACATACATCTGTCTATCAAAGTTGTGATTGATGCTCCTCTACTGGTAAACTTACAACTCTATAGTGTCACCTTGGCTTATGCTGAGTTTGTTTCCTTACCTTGCCTGAAGATCATGCATTTAAATAGTGTTAAAGATCCCAGTGAGACCACAATGCAGAAACTTATCTCAGGCTCCCCAGTTCTGGAGGATCTAAGGATCGACGGTTATTCAACTTATTATGTAAAGGTTTTACAAATATTCTCTCAGACAGTAAAGAGAATCGAAATAAATCTGCCTACCAAAGTTGTGATTGATGCTCCTCTACTCCAGTATCTGAGGACTATGGTTTATTCAACAAACAACTTTGAGATCATCAATTTGGGTATATCTACCAAACTAGATATTGTTGCCGCGCGCTACGGAGATCAGACATTCAGTAGTAGCGTGATTCATGACATCCTCACTTGTATATCGAGGGTTAGGGACCTAGTTATTAGTAATGATTTTTGGAAGGTATACATCTAAATGTTTGAGCATATATAAGGATATTCCTATCGGAAAGTTTCTCTGTCCATAACATTTTTTTTGACGTGTTTACTTGTGTTACCAGGATATCTTTCTATACTCCAAATCAAGACCGTTGCTTCAGTTTGGTGACCTATCGCGCTTGGATGCTGGAATTTCTAAATCTAATATTGAAATGTTGCCTACCATCCTTGAGGGCTGCCCGAAATTAGAGTCTTTCATACTGGTAATGAATCACTTTAACCTTCTGATTTTTACGCATATTGTTTGTTTCAGAGTATAGGTGACAGGTTTTTCGATTCGAGTAGGGTTTCATGCATAGACAAATTCAAGTTAACTATCAGACATTATAATCCCTCTTATCTTACACCGTGGATTAATGCAGCAGTTAAGCGTAACATCCAACATCTAGATGTTTGGTTTCTTCCTAATACTTATATTGAGATGCCCTTAAGGCTTCGTACTTGTGAGACACTGGTATCCTTGAAACTTTCTGGGCTGACCCTGGCTAATGCCGAGTTTGTTTCCTTACCTTGTCTGAAGACTATGCAGTTGAAACATATTTGGTTTCGCAAAGAGGCCATTTTTGAGAGACTGATCTCTTGCTGTCCTGTCTTGGAAGAGTTAAAGATTTCAAGATGTGTGAATGACGAAACAAAAGTATTCCGGGTGCTCTCTAGGTCATTGAAGAAGCTCAGAATAAAAAGAGACGAATATGACTCAAGAGCTTGGTCCAATAGTTGTAGAGATCAAGATTTTGGTTCAGGATTTGTGATTGATGCTCCTCAGCTAAGCTTTTTGCGCATCTATGATAAATTATCAGAGAGTTATATAATAAAAGATATGGATTCCAATGCCAAGGCAGATGTGTCTCTCTCCTTTGGTTTGGTTGTTTTCGATGAAGCAAGCATATCATCCAGGAGAAGTAGTATCTACAGTTTTCTCTCCGGAATTTCGAAGGTCAGGGAGATGACTATATGTAGAGACACTTTCAAGGTATATATGACACTTCCTGTATATGACATGTACATTTTCTTTCATGATAGTTTCTGACCCACATTATTTTTTTGTTCCAGCTCATCTGTCAATACTCAAAAATACAACAGCTCCCTCAGTTTGGTTACATCTCCCACCTGCATGTTACTTTTCGAGTATCTGATTGGAAATGCTTACCAACCTTTCTTGAGAGCTGCCCAAACTTGAAATCCCTCATATTGGTGACAATTTGCTTAACCATATTTCTCATCTCTGTGAAAGGTTTTGCCTATCTTTTCATTACCTTTTCTCCTTTATATTTTTTCCCTCAGGTGTGGAATACTAACTCTAAGAAGATGCATTCCGAAGAGCTGCGTCGATTCAATTATTCATTGGTGCCAAAGTGTTTGTTATCGTCGCTTGAGTTTGTGGATATCAAAACCTGCATCTCGGGACATGTTGCAGAACTGGATCTAGTAATGTTCTTCCTAAGGAAGGCTAGAATACTCAAGAAATTGGCAGTGCGTTTGAACTATTATGGTACAAATGAAAAATACATTGTCAACACCATTCTGGAATTCCCAAGATGCTTTACCACATGCAGAGTCGTTATATATTGATGTGTTAAGAGTAGAGAGAAAACATTGGAAGCTTAAGATCTTGTTGCTACACAAGAAAGCATGTGTAGACTTTTTATGTTTCTTTTGGATGCAAACTGTAAACTGTTAGGCCATGCTTTCAAGAAATCTACTTTTGTTTACAATCGTTTGGTGTCGTAGAAATGAAGCTAGTAAGGTAAACTTGCATAGTGTGACTTGACGTTGACCATAGGAAAATATGCATAGAATTTTTTTTAATAAAGGGAAAATTGCTTTAAAAATCCCAAACTTTCTAGATTGAGCCATTTTAATCCTCAACTATCATGTAAACTATTAAAAACCTGAATTTTTATTGACCTTAAATTTTAATCCCAAACTTATTGTTGACTTCACCAAAATAAACACGCCGTTAAGTATAATAATTTGGAGTTAATTTCTCCCGTTAAAACCCTAAACGACGTCGTTTTGATTAAATATGAACAATTAAAAAAACTGTCTTTGATGGGGCTCGAACTCGGGTTTGTTAGGGCATTAAGCGTGGGCTTTAGCCACGGGGTCAATGGTACATCCGTATTTTTAACACTATTAATTTCATATGTTATTAAGCGTGGGTTTTGTCATCATTTTGCAATTAGTGTCACATCCTCAAATAGTTATGGTTACAGAAACTCAAAGCTAAACAAAGACCCCTCATTTGATCAAAGAGGTTTCTTCCTGAAAATAACAAAGACACAACAGTCACTTACTTGCCAATTTACACAAACATAAGGACCATCTTCCACATCTAGACCATACAAGACTCCAGTATATTTCTTAGTCGATCCATTGAAATAACGTTCTTTAAGCTTCCTAAACGAGCCTAAAGTAAGCAAGCTATCTAACCCAGCTTGATGACAAATCCTAACTCTTTCAACTCCCATAACATAAATTAATAGTGTTAATAATTCAGATGATCCATTGACCCCGTGGCTAAAGCCCACGCTTAATGCCCTAACGAACCCGAGTTCGACGCACACCTGCGACGCATTTTTTAACTGTTTAATTCTTTGTCGTGTAATATAACAAAAGATATTACTTGTGTTAACATTCCCATATGCCTATGTGTCACAGTGGCAAAAACCCATGTTTTATGTCTCCCAAACCCAAGTTCGAAACCCATCAAAAACAAATTTTTTAATTGTTCATATTTAATCAAAACGACGTCGTTTAGGGCTTTAACGGAAAAACTAACCCCAAATTATTATACTTAACGGCGTATTTATTTTGGTGAAGTCAACAATAAGTTTGGGATTAAAATTTAAAGTCAATAAAAATTCAGGTTTTTAATAGTCTACGTGATAGTTGAGGTTTAAAATGGTTCAACCGAGAAAGTTTGGGATTTTTAAAGCAATTTTCCCTTTTAATAAACCATGAAATTGTCAATTTTTAAACCCAGATTTAGTGGGCCATTGTTGGGCTTCTTTGTCTCATTATATAACACACGACATAATTATTAACTAGGTTTCGAGCAAGTCTTTCCATATTCCAACCTACAGTTCCGGCAGCAAGGTTTCGAGCAAGTTTTTCCAAATTCCGACCTACAGTTCCGGCAAGTAATTCCATTCCGTTGGAGCCAAAGACTGTAAATGTTCCACTTCATTTTTTTTTTTTTTTGTTGTAAAATAATCTTGATAAGATTGACTTTGAAAAATCCTAGCTTAACTTAGGTTTCAATGCATTTTAGTAGAAACCCTAACCCATGATTTTACTTCTTCTCGATCTGTTACGATTTTAAATTGACGGAGAATTTTGAGAATTGTTGTTGCATTTGATCTGTCCGAACGGACTTTCCAGATTAGTTGCATGCAAGCTATTGTGTCCGTATTTTTTGTAAACTTGTTGCTTGTTTCTGACTTTGACAAAAAAAACCTGAAATTTTGATGATGCAGATTAGTTTTGTAAAGAAAGAAAAATGGTAGGTGCGGAGAAGAAACCCAAAATATGTGACAAATTATCACAGGAAGATATGATAAGCAAGCTGCCTGATTGTTTGATATCTGAAATACTTTATCATCTCTCTACTAAGGATGCTGTAAGAACAAGTGTTTTGTCCACCAGATAGAAAAGTCTTTGGCAATGCGTTCCTGCTTTGGACTTAAGCCGCTACTCATTCCAGACTTTTGATGCCCTTGTGAGCTTTGCTGATAGGGTTTTGGATTCCCACAGGAAGTCATGGATACAGAAACTTCGGTTACATATCAATGATTTTTCTAAAGCCGAGCTTTTCATCACCGGATGGATTGACGATGTTACTACGCGTAGGATTCATCATCTTGATGTTCAATCTTTTCAGGCCTATGAGATACCCCTGAGCTTGTATACCTGCCATACCTTGGTACACTTACAACTCTATGGGGCCTCCTTGCCTAATGCCGAGTTTGTTTCCTTACCCTGTCTGAAGATCATGCATTTAGAAAATCTTAGAGATCCAAATAAGGCCATGTTGCAGAAACTTATCTTACGCTTTCCAGTTTTGGAAGATTTAAGGATCATCAGTCGAATGACTGATGATGGAAATGTTTTACAAGTGTGCTCTCAGACAGTAAAGAAAATCTACATAAATATGTCTACCAAACTTGTGATTGATGCTCCTCTACTGGTACACTTACTACTCTTTATGGCCACTTTGGCTAATGCTGAGTTTGTTTCCTTACCTTGTCTAAAGATCATGTATTTATATGGTGTTAAAGATCCCAGTGAGACCATGTTGCAGAAACTTATCTCAAGTTAGGATTTGACGATCATCGGTTATTCAACTTATACTGCAAAGGTTTTTCAAATATTCTCTCAGACAGTAAAGACAATCCAAATAAAATTTCCTACCAAAGTTGTGATTGATGCTCCTCTACTACAATATATGTGGACTGTGTCTTCTTCAACAAAGACCTTTGAGATCATCAATTTGGGTATATCTACCAAACTAGATATTGTTGCCGACGGCGGTAAGACATTCAGTAGTAGCGTGATTCATGACATCCTCACCAATACATCGAGGTTCAAGGACCTAGTTATTAGTAACCATCTTTGGAAGGTATACATCTCAATGTTTGGGCATATATAAGAATATTTCTCTTCGGAAGTTTCTCACTCTAATATTTCTTCGTTTACTTTTATTACCAGGATATCTTTCTGTACACCAAATCAGGACCGGTGCTTCAGTTTGGTGACCTATCCCGCTTGGATGCTAAATTTTCTAAAACTGATCTTGAAATGTTGCCAACCGTTCTTGAGAGCTGCCCGAAACTAGAGTCTTTCATATTGGTAATAAATCACTTTAACCCTCTGATTATTATGCATATTGTTTGTGAAAATATCTCTACTCACTTTATTTTCTTCTGTTTTTATTGTGTCTTCTGTTTTTGCAGACAATGATTGGGGACTTATCTATGCCTCACAAGAAGAAGAAGAAAGAACCAAAGGTGATGTTTTCAACAGTGCCTCGGTGTTTGGTATCATCGCTCAAGTTTGTGGAATTGAAATGGTGGAAGAATTCATCAGGACAAGAAGGAGAGACAGATCTGGTAAAATACTTCTTGAAGAATTCAAGAATCCTGGAGAAAATAACGCTTGATATTTACTGCCCGGAAAAAGCCGAGTGGGGCTTCCTTCAAGAACTCCATACAATGCCAAGATGCTCTAGCGCTTGTGAAATCCATTGTTCTTTCAACACTAAATGATATTTTTTTGAACATTTCGTCTAAGGTTAAAAGTTCATTGTGCAACTGAAAGTTCATCGTCAAGCAGATCCAAGAAATCTCATGGCAAGTCGTCATAGATTAATATGTAAGAGCATGAATATCCATGATACCCGGTTTGGGTATCTTAACTTTTTTTTTTAATTTTTTTAATTTTTTTTTTAAATTAGAAAAAAAAAAAATTGAAAAAAAAAAAAAATTTGGACCAATCCTGTAGCGCCACGTTGGCGCTACATTTAAGATATGTATCTTAGCTAAGAAACTTTTGGGATGAATATGTTAACTATTCATGTGGGTCCCACGTGGGACCCACAATATTTTAATATATATTTGCTAAGATATCCAGCTAAGATACCTGGATAATCATGCTCTAAGGAGTAGAGAGACAACATGTGAAGCTTAAGCTCTTGCTTGCTACACAAGAAATGCAGGTGTGGGCTCTTGTTTATGTGTTTTTCTTTTGGAGTAGGGATGAAAACTGTTAAAGCAACGTTTGCAAAGAAATCTTCTTACTGTTTAGAAACGGTTGGTGTTTAGTTTTGGACAGCAAAACTGTAAGACACTATTAATGTTGCTACTCGGCCCGAAATGTTAAAAAATTATCCGATAGGTCAAAAAAATACCCAAAATATAAAAAAATTACATGATATCTCAAAAAAATTTCCAAAATGTAAAAAATAATTTATCCGATAAAATAAAAATACCCAAAAAACTTAGAAAATATCCGGAATGCTATAAAATCATATACTATATATATAGATGTATATGTATATTCGGGTAATCGGTTCCTCTTATCGGTTCCCGGGTATCCCGGGTCCCGGAACCGAACCGGTACCTGCGGTTCTACAATCTATATACCCAATGGGTATTTTGGTCGGAACCGGAACCGGAATCAAACCGATATTTTTAACCGGTTCTGGTTCGGTTTTTCGGTTTCGGTTTTTATGCCCAGGCCTAGTATATTCGTTTTGTTAGTGTTTCTAGTTTTGGTGACATACCCCTAAGCTTGCATTGTAAGTTAGGGTTTGTGAATCTTTGTTTCAATAGAGGAGAATATGAGTGTTACACATTCTATTTATAACTACATGCTTTCGGTTACTCTTCATTCTTCTCTTTATCTTCAGTCTTCACGGCATTCTCTGCACTCTCACGTTTTAACATTTCTTCTCACATACACTTGCAAAGGCTTATCAATGTTTTTCATGTGCGCTCACAGAGCACTAAAGAGAATCCACATACCTATGTTAAGCAACAGATCGAGTGTGTCCATCCATTGTCAGGACCTCAACAAATGAGTTTCTTTTTTCCATTTTGGTAGGCCTGACAATAATACAGCCTAATAGGCCCAAAATGTAGGGAGATGACTATATGTAGAGACACTTTCAAGGTATATATGACAATTCCGGTATAACATGTACATTTTCTTTCATGATAGTTTCTGACCAACAGTTTGTTTTTGATTCCAGCTCATGTGTCAGTACTCAAAACTAGAACAACTCCCTCAGTTTGGTTACATGTCCCACCTGCATGTTACTTTTCGAGTATCTGATTGGAAATGCTTACCAACTTTTCTTGAGAGCTGCCCAAACTTGAAATCCCTCATATTGGTGACGATTTGCTTAACAATATTTCTTATCTCTGTGAAAGGTTTTGCCTATATTTTCATTACCTTTTCTCCTTTCTATTTTTCTTCCCTCAGGTGTGGAATACTAACTCTAAGAAGATGCACTCAGAAGAGCTGCGTCGATTCAATTATTCATTGGTGCCAGAGTGTTTGTTATCGTCGCTTGAGTTTGTGGATATCAAAACCTGCATCTCGGGACATGTTGCAGAGCTGAATCTTGTAATGTTCTTCCTAAGGAAGGCGAGAATTCTCAAGAAATTGGCTGTGCGTTTGAACTATTATGGTACAAATGAAAAGTACATTGTCAACACGATTCTGGAATTCCCAAGATGCTCTACCACATGCAGAGTCGTCATATATTGATATGTTAAAGAGTAGAGAGAGGACATGTGAAGCTTAAGATCTTGTTGCTACACAAGAAAGCATGTGTAGACTTTTGTTTATGTTTCTTTTTGGATGCAAACTGTTAAGCCATGCTTTCAAGAAATCTACTTTTGTTTACAATCGTTTGGTGTTCTTTATGGCAATGAAACTATAAGTCACTCTTCCAGTCTTTCTTTTGTCTTGTGAAAATATCAAACGAATATAGAAGATTTTGGAGTGGCATTCGTGAAGCAGTTACCTCTGTGCCAAGTAACCTTTGGAGAAGCAGTTCGGGTTTGTCTCCATGTCTCTTTGGAGCTGAACAACTCTTTAAAAGAATCATTTTGCCCAGACCTAGTTTAATGTACGAGAGTCGGTTTTTCTTTCAACTAAGAGCATAATTTGACTTGACTTTGACATAGGAAAGGGGGAAAATATATGCATAGAAATTAATAATCCATCAATTTTTAAACCAAGATTTAGTGGGCCTTTTGTTGGGCTTCTGTGTGGCAAACACCCATTATATAAGACACGGCATAACTATTAACTACAGTTACGCCTGTAGCAAGGTTTCCAGCAAGTGTTTTCCAAATTCCGACCTACAGTTCTGGCAGTAATTCCATTCCGTCGGAGCCAAACGCTGTAAATGTTCTTTTTTTTTTTTTTTTTTGGTAAAATCATCTTTATAAAACTTTGAAATATCCTAGCCTGACTTAGTGTCAATGTATTTTAGTTTCTCTTTAGAAACCCTAACCTGACCTGACAAGATGATTTTAGTTCTTCTCGCTCTGTTACGAACTTACGATTTTAAATTGAAAGCGAATTTTGAGTATTGTTATGGCATTTGATTTGTCCGAACGAACTTTCTATGATGTCAGTAATTTATTTTGTAAATTGGTTTGCTTGTTTCTGACTTTGCAATTATTTTTTTTCTGAAAATTTGATGATGCAGATTAGCTTCTTGTGAAGAAGGACAAATGGTGGGTAGGAAGAAGAAACCCAATTTTTTTGACAAAGACAAAGTGTCGCAAGAAGATAGGCTCAGCCAAATACCTGATGCTTTGATATCTGAAATACTTTATCATCTCTCTACTAAGGATGCGCTAGGAACAAGTGTTTTGTCCACCAGATGGAAAAGTCTTTGGCAATGCGTTCCTGCATTGGACTTAGGCTACTCCTCATGATTGTGAGTTTTGATGCCTTTGTGAGTTTCGCCGAAAGGTTTATTGATTCCCATAAGGATTCATGGATACGCAAACTTCGGTTGAATATGCCTTTTAATTCTCAACATGAAAAGTCTCTTCTCACCACAGTGATTGATGCTGTCACTACGTGTAGGATTCAACATCTTTTTGTTGATTCTTATAATGGCACTGCTGAGATACCCCTGAGCATATTCACCTGCGAGACCTTGGTACACTTACATCTCCAGGAGGCCTCCTTACCTGATGTCGAGTTTGTTTCCTTACCTTGTCTAAAGATCATGCATTTAGTATATGTTAGAGATCCAAATAAGGCCATGTTGCAGAAACTTATCTCAGACTCTCCAAGTTCTGGAAGATTTGAAGATCGTCGGTTATTCAACTGACAATGCAAAGGTTTTACAAATATTCTCCCAAACAGTAAAGAAAATCCAAATAAATGTGCCTACCAAAGTTGTGATTGATGCTCCTCTACTTGTACACTTACAACTCTATAGTGCCACCTTGGCTTATGCGGACATTGTTTCCTTACCTTGCTTGAAGATCATGCATTTATATAGTGTTAAAGGTCCCAGTGAGACAATGTTGCAGAAACTTATCTCAGGCTCTCCAGTTCTTGAAGATTTAAGGATCATCAGTTATTCAACTGACAATGCAAAGGTTTTACAAATATTCTCCCAGACAGTAAAGAAAATCCAAATAAATCTGCCTACCAAAGTTGTGATTGATGCTCCTCTACTCCAGTATCTGAGGACTATGGTTTCTCCAACAAAGACCTTTGAGATCATCAATTTAGGTTCCTCTACCAAACTTGATATTGTTGCGGACTATAGCACTAAGATATTCAGTAGTAGCGTGATTCATGACATCCTCACCAATATATCGAGGTTCAAGGACCTAGTTATTAGTAACAATTTTTGGAAGGTATACATCTCAATGTTTGAGCATATATAAGAGTATTCTTCTTTGAAAGTTTCACACGATTACATTCCTTTTGACCTTTGTTTACTTGTGTTACCAGGATATCTTTCTATATTCCAAATCAGGACCGGTGCTTCAGTTTGGTGACCTATCCCGCTTGGATGCTAGAATTTCTGAATCTAATCTTGAAATGTTGCCAACCATTCTTGAGAGCTGCCCAAAACTAGAGTCTTTAATATTGGTAATAAATCACTTTAACCCTCTGATTTGTTTGTTGTGAAAATATCTCTATTCAATTTATTTTCTTCTGTTTTTATTGTGTCTTCTGTTTTTGCAGACAATGATTGGGGACTTATACATGTCTCATAAGAAGAAGAAGAAGAAGAAAGAACCAAAGTTGATGTTTTCAACAGTGCCTCAGTGCTTGGTATCATCACTCAAGTTTGTGGAATTGAAACGGTTGAGGACAACATGGTATGAAGGAGAGAAAGAGCTTGTAAGATACTTGCTGAAGAATTCAACAATGCTGCAGACATTAAAGCTTGATATTTACTATCCAGAAAAAGCAAAGTGTGGATTCCTTCAAGAACTCCTTACAATGCCAAGATGCTCTAGCGCTTGTGAAATCCAGTTTTCTTTCGACCCTTACTGATATTTTTGAACATTAAGGTTAGTTAATAGTTATCATCATCAAAAAGATCCAGGAAAATCCCAAGACGCTCTGTCACATGTGAAAGCTTTGTTTTGTTTGCCCTCTTTTGGCTTGTCGAAATAGCAAAAGGAATGTTGAGTTACGCAATGCTGTTATATTTTATTTTGTTATGAACATCATAGTTTATAACTTGGAATTGTGATACAACTAGTCTCTGTTTTCTTAACATATCTGCAGCCTTGTTGTCTCCGAAATGCAAAATATGTTGCAACAAATTTTTTTAAACATCCACAAAATAAACACCTAATACATATTGAAGGGCTGCAATCATGGCCACTGAGCCTCTAAAGCTGAAAGTGTGGTCTTTGTTAGAGAACGGTATAGATGTTTCCTAGATATTATCACATCATGGATTAATGCTGCAGTTAAGCCTAGGATCCAACATCTGCATGTTCGTGTTCCTTAAGTTATGAGCTGCAGCTGCCCCTTTTGGAACTTAGAAGATACCTATCTGATGGATCTGGATCCGGATCGACAGTCAAACAATCCCAGACGGCAATACCATCAAATTCAGCAGAGGTTGGTTCTGTCACCGGCAACACACCTTCGGAACCTTTAATGGCAGCTGCTTCCTCCTCCGTGGGTCCAAGGAGACTCAAGAAGAGAGGAAAAAAACGCAGCTTTGGGGGAAACAAACAGAGCTCAGTACACGTTGCTTCGCAGCCAAGAAATCATTTTCCCAGGCGTGGCTCTTCCTTGATTCAAAGACAGACTTATCCGGACAATCATTACAGCAGAGGTTTCACCGGAAATCCTAACTCCGACTACGATTATGAGCAGTGGATACAGTCGGAGGGTCCCCAGTACAATTATGAGCAGTGGAGACAGTCAGAGGGTCATCCCCAGTTTGACCAATGTTATCAAAATCATGATCCTTTTTACAGACCTAATTTCTAGTGGACTATAGCTTCTTGGGAGATTATTTTTTTATTTTTATTTTGGGTGATGCAGGATTAAGTTGCAAAATGAAAATAAACTTAGGCTCCGACTGGTGACATGTAGTATTAAAGTTGAATTGCAGTATATTTTGTAATTCGATGTAACTTGCAGTTAAAAATATGTGGTAAAAACTGTAAAAACTACATATTTATGTTGTACGTTTGCGGTAAAAATATGAGTTATTATTTTGATTATACCTAGCGATTGGTAACCTTTTTGACGTATAGTTTGCAGTATGTATTATTTAATTTTTTACAATTAATAATAATAATAATAATATTTAATCCTTTATCAATAATAAAAATAAATTAAAGAAACTAATAGTAACTTAAAATTTAAATAAAAAAATATTCAATTGTTAATAAAAAAGCTTCTCAACGTTTATTCTAACGTATATTTCAATTTCATCTTATACGTTGTTCATATATTGACCATTAATTGTTGTTTTCTTCTTCTTTGAATCTATTAAGCTCTTCTTTTTCTATTCGCCGCCTTTAATAATATTGATAAAAGAATTGTAGTCTTATAAAATATTATAAGTAAAGAACGCACATATAATTTTTAGTTTTATCTGAATATCAAATAAAATCTGCAATTAAGATAATTAGAAAAACAATGCAAAATGAAACAATAAAAATTTCTAAAATATTTCACTAACATAACTTAACATGGGAATATGTTGGAGTCGAATCTAATTGCTCTAAAAATGGTGTATAAGGATATCTTAGCTTAGATGGAGTTGAAAATAATTTGTGAAAATCTACTCAAAAACAAACGCAAGTTTCCATAAAATATAGAAAATATAAAAAAAAAGAAAAAAAAGAAAACAGTATACGTACATAAAATGGTGAAATGGAAAAAGAAATAAATGAAAAATGCTAACTCAACACTAACACAATCTAACACATGGGATTTTCCATGATGTTGATTTTTCTTTTGCCTTAACAATTTTACAAAGAACGTAACACAAAATTTTAACTCAAGTGTAATACATGATAACCCAAACTTAAAATCAAAAACTCAAAATCAATGCCTAATTGGTAACATTTTTGAGTTATCAATGAGTTAGACTTCTAACTCAAACTAAATCAATGGTAACTCATGTTACCAATCAAAGCCTTAATTGAATAGACGTTCGATGTTGTCATTTTGTTTGTTATGGATTTGTGTTGTTCATATATATGTTTTTTTATAAAATAATCTGGGGCAGTTATTAACATTGGGGGTGATTATAGCTTTTGAGTAGTTTATTTACAGTGTTTTATAATGGAAAATGTGACACCTTTTTGACATATGAAATGAAAAATATTAGATAGTTCATAGTTTCAATGATTGAGGAGAATCCATTAGAGATCCCAGACCAATAGAGTAATTCATCTTCAAATGTGAACCACTAGACCATTGTGTTGTTCATATTCCCCTTTTAAGATACCAAATGGGGACTAGAGTTCTTGTCTCAAGTCGGTAAGCTCACGATAAAGTGAATCTATAATTAGATTTTCAAAGATGACCAGAATTTTAATCTAATAATTTGTAGAGTATTATTTTAGCATTACTTGTTATCTATAAATAATAACAATGACCAGAGTTTTAATCTAATGATTTGTAGAGTATTATTTTAGCATTATTTGTTATCTATAAATAATAACAATCTAAAAAATATCAATAAACAATCGTGACTTTAATAAGTAATCTTGAAAATATATTTCTATGTATAATAGAATCATCATCTAATTTCAGTGTATCTATACTATCTAACAACAATCTCATAATTAATCACTACAAATAGTATGATATTATCGTTTACCTTACATATTTTTCATAATGTCACATACTGAAATATGTTAGAGCAATATGCAATTCACGATTTTCTTAATTCATGAAAGTGTCAAACCAAAATATGTTATTCAATATGCAAATAATTTTTTTTTTGAGATTACATTTATCAAAAAGATATAAATAATGAAAAATATAAAATGTGTGTGATTTGTTAAAAATGATTTCTTAATCATCAAACTATTTTGAAATGACTTTACGATTATGCTTTTGATGTTGAATATCTTCTTAAAAGGTTTAAAATAAGTCAAAAGTATCATTGTTATCAATTCAAACTGCCTTTTTAGTTTAGTAAAAAAATACTTCTAAATATGTAATTTACATATTACATATAGTTAAACATGAATTTAAATAGTTGCAAATATATTAAAAATAGTTTTAAAATATTAAATTTGAAAAATATTTACTTAATAGTCTATTATTATATTATTAGGTAAAATCTAACCATATGATATGTAGGGTTTGGGCAACAAGTTCTTATCTCACATCCGAGAAGTGTATTCCATCCTCCAGGTTGTGCGCTGTTTTGAGGACAACGACATTATTCATGTCAATGGCAAAGTTGATCTCAAGTCTGGTGGCAAACCTGCGCGCTCAGTTTCATTGACTGACCTCGAGAAGGAAGCCGTCAAGCATCTCTGCTTGCTTACCATGAAGCCTATGATCTACGTCGCAAATGTTGTTGAAACCGATCTTGCCGAGCCGGAGAAGAATACTTACGTTGAACAAGTAAAGGGTCTTTCATCGGATTTGCAGTCTGGACATGTGGTTGTTTCAGCATTTGTTAAATTGTTTTTAGTTATACTTTTAATGATGTTTTTTTAAGAAAAAATGCATTTCTTAATCTTTGTGCTTTTAGGCAAAACTACTTATATTTAGAAACAAAGTGAGTATTGAATAAATCAAATTCTCTTTATTGAAAATGAATTTTATTGTAAAGAAAAGAATTGTGGCAACACATTTTCTCTTGTTAAAGTGTTTGTGCAGCAAATGAAAAATGTATGCTGAATGTGAGATAGTTCTAACAAAATAAATTTATATAATCACATATTTTGAAGCTCAAATATTCGTGAAAAAAAACAAAAGAGGAAAATTTTACTTTTTATTTTGAATTATTTGACGACTTCGTTTGACAAAAATGAACAATTGTGCAGTTTTTTACCTCAAACTCGGAAGAGAACATTGACTAAGCTATTAAAACATACATTCCATGGTACAAGAAAATTAAAATGACTTGAGTTATAAGTGTTACATGAAAGAAGGTTAATTATGTGAAAAATAATATTTGGTTCACTTGTAAAATAATCCTTAAAATAAGATTATGCATAAACCGATATCAAAGATTTTGAAAAGGTCACACATTATATTAAACAAACATGCTCAACAAATGCAGTTGTCATATTTATGAGGATCAAGACGTAGATCAATGGCTTCCTTTTCTAAGATTTGATATCTAAAAGTTGATATCTAAACTACAATGTTGTTCCTCTTTGACATATAATATACATTAAAAATAAATAAAAAGGTAAGTACAATTGTTGTACAAAAAAAACTAATGTTGTTCCTCTATCTCCGACAGCTTGATAGCCTCCAACTCTAATCTCAAATTCTCCGATTTTTTCACATGCTTCGAGTCATATACTTTCTTCCTCTTAATCAATATTGGTGATCTTCACCTTCAAGATTTTCATTGTCATTTGGTGATTGATTTTTGTATTTCAGGGACGTCTTCTTGCAAGGTTTGAGCCGCAAATTTTTGAATGTGAGGTCTATGTATTTTCATAAGCTTAACATCTTTGGAAAGTTAGCACAATTGCACAACCTTATACTCGATAACCTTATACTCGATACCAATTGTTTAATCAATTTTGGGGAAGACTGTTTTTCTTGCATGTGTGACACTCTAGTGTCGGATCTTTGGACAGCAAATGCTGATCTCTTGAAAATCACTCTCTTGAGGAGCTCAGATTCCAAATATGGATATGTTACAGTGATTCCAGCCCGCAGTCATCGTCGTCATCTCATGAAAACACATTTAATGAGTTAAACTTTCGTAGTGGAGTGGATCTTTCGGGCATTTTCGAAAAGATAAATCTTGATTACCTATTGAAGAGACTCTCCATGGCATGGATTTCTCGTATAAGATTCCTGAGCATGATGATTTGGAGTTACATATCTTCATGTATTGAGAAATGAACGCAAAAGTATTCATGAGGGAAAATGTAAAATACTTAAAACATATTTTCATATGTGTAGGTCAACCGATGAGACAAAAAACTAGGATGGATGATTAACGCTTCTTTATTCCATTTTGGCAGGTTAAGAAAGGGAAGATGTCATACCAAACCAACGATGGTTCAGCCTTTGGTTCATTCACAAGACAATTTGGGAATGTTGGGTTGAAATATATATCCTCCAAAGCATCACTGTATGTTTTAAAAAGCATTACAGAATTTACATGATAAACTCTCTGCCCAAACTAAAAATGTTGGACAATTTGGCTATGAGAAATTGTAGTTAGAGTCCTCGAGAAGCGTGAAACGAGATCAAGCAAAGGTAAATCTCAGAATTCATATACAAGGTCTCTTTGTGCGGCTAGGATGGGATCATCTGCTTGGCCTCTCTTGCATTCACTTCCTTTTAGAAGGATTCAACGGGAAGATGAAAACATGAGATTAAGTCCAAGGCAGTTTGAATACCATCCACTAGATCCTAGCTTAATGGCATTTGGGACTTTGGATGGCAAGGTGGTTGTTCTCAATCATGTAAGCGGGAAAATTGTCCGTTACTTCCCATCTCATGGAGCTCAGAGTAGTATCTTGGGACTTTGTTGGCTCAAGATGTATTCATCTATGGTATGATTACAAATTTTAAGCTGCATTTATTTCTTTTGGTTATGTTAGTTGTTACCTAGCGAGTTCATTATCGTCAGGTTATAACTGGCTCAGACAACGGCTCACTGAAGTTGTATGACATCCAAAAAGCGTCATCCACACTTACTACTAGAAGTCACACTTCTTCTGGTTCTGTTATTTTTGATGATTTTGATCAATTAACTTATGTTCATGTTAATTCGACGAACAAATTGTTTTTTTTCTAGTGAATACTAAATGAACTACACCCCAAACTTGATTTTTTTTTTTAAGTTGGATGTTGGAAATGAAGTTTTAGTTATGAAGAGAATTTATATTTATTTATTTTTGTGTATTTTTGTTTGGGTGATAACTTGATACTTAAGTTTATGTTTGATATATTTTTTTTCTACAATTTAGTAATTCTATCTGGGTTATGCATAAACAATATACATCCGGTTATAGGCATGTGGAATAGTTAGTCCGAACATATGATATAAAATCGTTAATTAGTATCTCATATCAAAGTCAAATAAATATATCACCATGGATAATAACATTGGTTCACTACAAGAAAACATGTTATATTCTAACAGATTTTTCTAACAATCGTATTTTGTTGCAAATTTTCAATAAATTTCTCATAAAATTTCATATAATATTCTGTTTGTTGGAAATTCATTGCAAATTTCCGACAATTTTTACTGTGGCAATTATGTCGCATATTTCGTAGGAAGGTTGTTGGTATTTTCCAACAAATATTATATCGTTGGAAATTAGCAATAATTTTTAAGTTGTTGCAAATTATCAACAAAATATTTGTTGGAAGCTAATTAGATTTTATATGTTTTTTGATTATATATTTCCCACAATATTGTGAAAAAAAAGTTGGTTGGACATTTTTCAAATAAAAGAGAAAGAGAAAAAGGAAAAAAAAAAGAAAAAGGAAAAAAAGATAGTAAAAGATCTCTATCTTAAGATTCGTAGGTCAATTCTCTAGAAAAAAAAAATGTCGCTTACATGCAGTAGTGCTCCTCGCTTAATTATTATCGTCTTGTAGTGCCTTAATTTATTGAATACAAAAGCTTATTGGTGAAGGTTTGTATACTAATGATTTTGTCTTTGTAAAAGCGTTCGTTGTATACTAACGATTTTGTGTTTTGGTGAAGGTTTAAAGACAAGACACCATTATTGCCTCGAATACCCTAAGTTTCTGTTTTAATAATCCATTTTATGTTCTGTTTTTCATTATATGTTTTATGGAAATGTGTTCTTACTAGTTATACTACTCATATTCAAGGTTTGAATACACAAAAGGGATCACCAAAGCAGCGAAGAAAATAGTGGAGAGTGATTTCACAGAACCAGCTCCTAATTGGTCAACCCTCTCAAGTGATAGCAAATTACGTTGGTTCAAAGCTTTTGCGGTATAGTTTTAGTGATTAGTTTATTTTATACACATTCTTATATGTTTGCTCACCAAAATTTTGGGTCATAAAACTCTTAACGTTCATAACATTGTTGTTATTAACATTTACATTATGTTGAGAGGTTTTTTTGTTAGTCAATTTAGATGTGTTATATGAATTTTCTGCCTTCCTCTACATTGACGTGAATCTGCTTGGTTAGTGACGTGAATATTAGTAATGTTTGATATATATTGTATAGCTACGAATATATCCATAGCTATTGAAATCATGAACCTTAAACAAACCCCAAAACTCTAACTAATAAAATTATAATTAGTATAATATATCCAAAACTAAGTTTTAACACTTATAAAATAAAAATATATTTTAATCTATTATTTATAAATTTAAAACCTTAAACACAACATTTACAACCCTATACCCTAAACAATAACCATACTCCAAACATTAATCTCAATCATAAAATATAAATTAAAATATGAAAACTAATTTTATATATATATATATATAAATATTTAACAATTTACATATATAGTTTACATAAAACAAATTAAAAACTCTAAACCCTAACCCTAAACAAACCCCAAAACTATAAGGTATAAATAAAATTCTAGTTAACAAAATTTCAATTACTATAACATATCCAAACCTAATATTCAACATTTATACATTTTTTCAATTCTATTATTTTTAAACATTCTTATATATAATTTTAAAACCAACCCATAAAACCATATACCCTAAACCATAATAATACTCTAAACATCAATCTCAATCATAAACTAAAAAATCAAAATATAAAAACTAATTATATATACATAAAACTAATATTTAAATATTTAAATATATAGTTCAAATAAAAAATTAAAACTCTAACCCTAACTCTAAATTTAGGATTTTTTTTTTGAAAATCTACTAATTTATAATATTAATCATAAACTAAAAGTCTTAAAATTTTCTTTTTAATTATTGTATATATACTAATAACTAAAATTTAACACTTTTAAAATAAAAAATTCATATAAACTTAAATTAAAAATTAAATTTATTCATTTTAATATTTTAAATTATTTTTACGTATTATATATACTAATTTTAATATTTTGAATCACTTTTTAATTTTTAAAAAGTTTTTCTATATTATACTTCAAATTTAAAATGAAAAAATTAGTTTTAACAATTTATTTTATTTTTAATGTCATTTTCATAATTTTATATTATTAAATCCCAAACTATTTGTATTGGAGGATAAAAAATCACACCGATCGCAATCTTGACCATTGATTTAAGATATCAACGGTTCAGATTTAGTCTAGAAAACACACAGATCTCATCTTCGTCCGTCAGATCTTAACCTTATTTAATCTCGTTGATAACTTTTAACCTAATTAATTAATTAGGTCTCTCTCCTTCCTGCGCAGCCGTCACGACCCTTCTCCTTCTTTTTTTTGGTTGTTGTATCACAGTGTCTGAGAAATTGAACATCTCGTATCATCTCATAACCAAGACCAGAACAGAGAAAAATTGATGGAAGAGATAGAGAGAAGACACGATGAACCGAATGGGAGAGACAAAGACGAAGACGATGAGCCGACCACGCCGTCAAATCCGAACCGTTGGCTCCGTCATGAAAATAGGAGGAAGCTGAAGAACACCAAAGAGGAAGTAAGCACATAAGAGATGAGGACGTGGAATACAATCACCATGGGAGGGACAAGTAGAGAAGCGATGATGCTGGTCAGCGACGTGGAACAGTGAAGGAGGAGGATGAAGAATACAAGCGTGGCAGAGACAGGTACAGAGGCGATAAAGGAAGACAGTTATAGAGGTGATGTTGCTGCTGGAAAAGGAAAAAGACACGCCGTCAAATCCGAACCGTATCAAGTCTCCATGCTCGAGCCACTAGATGATGAGGAATCGAGAGAGGGAGAGGAGAGGCCAAACTGAAGGGCAGGAGCTAGACAAAATTTTGTTCTTTCATCCTGCTGAGTTGGACTTCTCCACGCAGTTATCAGTTATCGGCCTCAGTGAAGGTCTTATTACTTTTACTAGGTCAGCTTGCTCTACAGACTCTTCTAGATTTGGTTGCATTTGTAAGATAGATCAATCACCTTAGGCTATAGTCTGTGTGAATCTGGTTCACATTTTGACGCATGGTGTGAGTATAAATGTAGACTTTTTTCTCCGGAGGCAGCTTGTGAGGTAATAGAAGCAGAAAGACATTCTCATGTTTTTTACGAGGCTGAACCCGATATCTGGATGGTGATGGTAAGACAACTCCGAGGAAGGAGGTGGGAAGAAGACGAAGACGAAGGTGAAAGAGATAACAAGATCGAGGACGACGTGAGAGAAAAGCCAAAAATCGTTATTACCGGAGCAGCACGGCGGTGGTCGCCGGAATGCCATGCCGGAGTGATGCCGGAGCTGACGCGTGGGACAAAGATGGAACCTCTTTTTCTTCAGTTTTTGTATTTTATTTAATTCTTTAATATATTGTATTTTATTATAAAGATTCATTTAAATAAAATAATTATTTATTTGTTTATTTGCTTGTTTATTTATTTTTTATTTATTTTTTGTAGTGCGAGTGTTGAATATTCATCACAAACTATCAATGATTTTCGAACAAAATAATTGACGGAAATTTGTTGATACATTTTCTTGATAATTTGTGGGAAATTCATCACAAAGTACTAATGATTTTCGAACAAAATATTTGACGGAAATTTTTAATAACTAATTTGTTGGAAATTTGTTGATACATTTTCTTGATAATTTGTGGGAAATTGCACGGTAGGTTCTGACAAATTTCCAATAAATAATATATCAGAAAATTTCAACAAATTGGTGATAAAATTTATTTGTCGGAATCGTTCCCAACAAATTTCCGACAAATCAAGGTTTCCAACGATCATATTCCAACAAATGAATATTCTGTTGGAAAATTGTTGGGAACGTAAATTTCCCACGAATTAGTGACTAATTTGTCCGTTGGAATACTCTTTTTTTCTTGTAGTGGTTGGTTGATGTCGTTGGGTCAGTAATAATTTTATAAAAACATATGATAGAGAAAAAATGATTAGTTTTATGTTTATGGTTCTATATTAGCCAATTCATTAAAGTAACGATAAACGTAACAATTATACAGAAATACATGAAAAATATATAAAATATATAATGTTAATAAAAAATATCTATAGTGCTATATAATCAGAAAATAATTATTTTTTAGATCGGATAACTAGATAAAATTTATGTTAGATGAAAGAATAACTAATTAAAATAAATAACACTATAAAACCAACAAAATGATCTCGAATAAAAAATCGAAAAAGACCAAACAAACATAATATCAAAGTAATACTTCGCGTTCAATGCGGTTCAAATTCTAGTTTTTATTATAAAATAACTTAAACTTGTGCCACCAAATTAGTAGATTTATATATACTATTTTAAACACAAATAATAAATTATAAGATATATGAATACTTTCTTTTAAACCAAATAATGTATCATAGAGTATAACTTTTATATTAATATATATAGTATCATGCGTGTAAAATCATTATTGTATACAATAGAAGGATGTTATTGATTTATACTTTTGTGAAAACAATTTCTGTAGAGATTTTTGATGTTTTAAACTAAGATTTTGTCTAAGATCTTGTTTAAAAATCTAGAATAATATTTTTACGATTATTAAATTTATATCAAATATATATATAAACATATACAAATAAAATTAAAAAACCATAATTTTTTTTTATTTGTCTTAGCCCTATCTAAGTCGAAGCACGACACGACACTGGATGTGGATAGACCGAAACTGAACCCTATGTATCAAAAATATCGCTTACCGTTTTAATTACACAGTCAAAATACAACATTTTTAATAAGAAATTTGAGTAAGGTTTTCAAAACAAGTTTTTTTATGATAGATACCCATAAAATTATAATAGAATACAATTTTTATCCACCACAACATCGTTAATCCTCAGCCTTAAACTTTTTATTCATATGAATGGATAACATCACAAAAAGTTCAACTCTTTTTATTGCAACCAAACAACAATATTGTCGGCTTTCATTCAATTTGCCATTTTCTTGCCCATTTTCTTATTTTTCAAATTTATATTCTTGATTTTTTGGAACAATCTTTTTGCGTCTCAAATAAAATATCTTCCAAGAGAGATGGAAAAATAGTTAACCAATATATATTTTCAACTTCCATCCACCGTCCGGAGCAGAGAGACAAGAAGAAATAAACATGACGCCGACTATTCTTACTCCGACGACTCTTCCTCCGTCGACTATTACATGGCCATCTCAGAAGCTCACTACCACTAGAACACCATTCAAGATCTCATGTAGAGCTACTTCATCTTCATCTTCTATTACAGACTTTGATCTTTACGACCTCTTGGGTATTGACCGGAGCTCCGATAAGTCTCAGATCAAAGCAGCCTATCGCAACCTACAGAAACGTTGTCATCCAGATATCGCAGGAGTCCCTGGCCACGACATGGCCATCATACTTAACGAGGCTTACAAGCTTCTGTCTGATCCGATCTCACGCCAAGCCTATGATAAGGTTATAATTCTCATAATGTTCTTTGATTTTTGTAGTTTTCTTCAAGGTCAAGTTAAGTGAATATGGTTGCGTGTGGCAGGAGCAAGCAAAATTGGAAGAACTTAGAGGCTACACAGGGAAGCCGATCTACTCAGTTTGGTGTGGATCAGAGACAGAGCAACGAGCTGTGTTTGTGGATGAGGTCAAGTGTGTTGGTTGCTTGAAGTGTGCTTTGTGTGCAGAGAGAACATTTGCTATCGAAACAGCTCATGGGAGAGCTAGAGTTGTCGCTCAGTGGGCTGATTCTGAATCCAAAATCAAAGAAGCTATTGAAGCTTGTCCAATAGACTGCATCTCGTAAGCACATACATACTAATGGTAGATGTAGTAATGGTGTAGAGTTTTGATCTCTTTGATTGATTCTTGATGAGATGTGCAGAATGGTGGAGAGATCTGACCTTGCGCCATTGGAGTTCCTTATGTCAAAGCAACCTCGAGGCAACGTGAGGATCGGGGTTGGAAACACAGTTGGCGAACGGGTCTCCAACGTGTTTGTTGATGTCAAGAAGTTCCAGCAAAGATACGCCGAATCCATGAGCAGAACCACAAGAGATAGCTCCCAGGTGTGTGTTCTTTTCATGGCCGTCATGGGTACAGTCGGATAAAACATTGGTCTCGATCCCCAATTTTTTAAGCTAGTATATATAGGTTTAGTGGCCCCTGAATTCCAAAAATAAAAATTTAGTAAACTTACACTAAAATATTTTTAGCCCCAAAATCTCAGGACCAGCTGTGGTTCTTTTTCATTGTCTTAAGCAGCAATAAAAGTCAGTTATCTAAACTTTAGTTGTGTGTTGGGTTGTCTTGACCAGGAGAGTGACTTGCAGAGAGAAGTAAGAATGAGTGCAGTAGAAGCAATAAGGTCTATTTCAAATTGGCTATACTGGAGATCATCACCCTACTCAAGACCACTGAGTTCAGATTCAAACATGAGTCTCACTTTTACCAAACGGAAAAAATCGTCTGATCCGGATATCAGAAAGCTTCAAGACGCTGTGGCAGCAATGAAACAAGCAGAACAGAGCGGGGAAACCAAAGAAAGACGACGACCAGTTTCCGCGGTTGGAGATGATTATTGGACTCCATCAAACCTAGCTCTTCCCTCATCCGGAAACAGCAGTTCCAAGACTACTTCAAGTCCTCAAGTGACTCAAAAGAAAACTCCATTTGAAGGTAACTATACTAGTAGAAGAGAGTTTAGAGGGCAGAAGTTCCGGATACAGAAATTCCCAATTGGAACAGCCACAGTAGCAATGTTCTTGGTTCAGTTCCAAGCCAGATACATAGCCTCTGAGCTGAATGACCATATAGGTGGCTCACTGGCTCTGTCTATAGTTAACAGCCCATGGCAGCAGATTTTGTTAGCTGGGGTTACCTGGTACTTCATTGGTGCAATGCTACTCCAACTTGTGGAAGCTATCCAATCCAAGCAAGAAGATAAAGAAGCATAGGCTTGATAGATATATGTACAGCATACTACTTGTTTACCTGTTAAAATATATGTAACAATGAAGATATACTGTATACAACAAACAAATGCTTACAGTCAACAAGCATAGGTTAGTTGGCACAGCCTTTCAACAGAAAAACAGAGACCAAAAACTCAAATTCACCCACTGAGAAAACACAGAGCACTGATGATACTACCAACCTCTTAAAATTTAGGTTCCGTTTTGGTTCTTTCGATTTCTAAATTTAAGATTCAGTGGTTATGTTTTTCTTTCGGTTCGGATCCGGTTCAATTTCATAATTAAAAACCCGTAAAATATCTGGAATTTTTTGTTATTAAACGATTCCGAGTATTTTTTTATCCAAAATCAACAAAAATATCTAAAATAATAGTTAAATACTCGAAATAAAAAATAGATATTTAATACTAAAATAGCAATTTTATATTTGAAATGTAAAATAATATCCGAAGTGACAAAAAAAATACTCTTAACCAATATCTGAAATGTTAATAAAATATTTGAAAGCCTATAAACTATTCGAAAAATCAACATATCCAAATACTATATGTATAAGTGTAAATATATGTTTGGGTATTCGGTTTTTCATTTCAATTCTCGGTAATACATGTATCCAAACCGATATCCGTAGATCCTAAGTGTATTTAGTCGGTTCCGGTTCCATTATTCAGTTCCGGTTATTTGGGCTAGGCCCGGTTTAAAATTCAGTCGGCCCAATAATACTTGACTCAAGAGTCGGTTAGAATCTTCTAGTTCTACCGTTCTACTGACTAGTCCAAGCTCTGTTTTTTTTGTTCTCAAATATCTAATCTCCACCGATCAAGAAGAGCTTCTTCATCATCTCCAGCTCTAAAGATGGCTTCGCCGTCGAGAAAGTACGAGACCAGAATAACATTTGTTTTTTTATTGGCTATCACCCACGCTGTCAAAACATTGCACTAACACATCTGTGTTTTGCAGACGATATTATGGTGTTTAATGATGGCAAAAAGAGATCAATCGAGGGTGTAATACAAGTTTTTGATGAGTTTGCGCGGATTTCAGGTCTGAGAATCAGTCTGGAAAAATCAAAAGTGTTTATGGCAGGAACATCAATCCCTCAACAACAAGCTATTCTCGAGTTTTTCCCATTCGATTCGGGCCAGCTTCCTGTGAGGTACCTGGGTCTCCCACTTCTCACCAAAAGAATGACTGTGAATGATTATATGCCCCTCATTGAAAAAATCAGGAAAAGGCTGAGTAGTTGGACAGGAAGGTTCCTTTCGAGAGCTGGTAGATTTCAGCTTATAAGTTCAGTCATCACTGGTCTAACAAATTTTTGGCTCACAGCTTTTAGACTCCCCAGTAGTTGTATCAAAGAGATTGAGAAGCTTTGCTCTTCCTTCTTGTGGTCTGGGCCAGATCTAAATCCAAGGAAGGCAAAGATTTGCTGGAAGGATGTCTGTAAACCTAAACATGAAGGGGGTCTTGGATTAAGGCCACTGAAGGAAGTTAGCAATGTGACAGGACTCAAGCTAATATGGAGACTGACTTCTTCGCAATCACTTTGGGCTTGCTGGATAAAAGTCTACCTCATTAGAAAAGGTTCACTATGGTCATTAAAACAGAATCAGACTTCAGGTTCATGGATCTGGAGAAATATCCTGAAAATGAGAGAAAAAGCTAAAGATTTCCACAAAATGAACATCAAAAATGGCCTTTCAACAACTTTCTGGTATGATGATTGGACAAGTTTTGGCAGGCTTAAAGAGCTACTTGGGGATAGAGGCCACATTGATCTGGGTATTCCTGACAATGCAACAGTCTGGGAAGCTCTGAACAACAGAAGAAGAAGACGACATCGAACTCAGCTTCTAAATGACATTGAAGATGAAATAGAAAGGGTAAAGACTGGTCTAATTCAAGCTGAGGAAGATATGCCTATGTGGAAACATAGAGATGGTTGTTTCAAAAGCAGCTTCTCGGCCAAAGCTACCTGGTCCCAAATTCGCGAGATACACATCTCCAATGAATGGTATCGAGGGATTTGGTTTACTCACCATACACCGAAATTTTCTTTCATGGCTTGGCTATCTATACATGATAGACTATCTACAGGAGCAAGAATGCTCCAATGGAACGTCAGCGTTGATGCTTCATGTGCTCTCTGCTCTGATCATCTGGAAACTCGCAACCACTTGTTCTTCGAGTGCAGTTATACGAAAGCAATATGGACATCTCTGGTTAAAGGTCTTCTGCAGCAAAGATTCACCACGAAATGGCAAGAAATCGTGGAGCTGATATCAGGGAACTCTCTGAACAATACCATTCTCTTCCTGGTTCGATATGCTTTTCAATGTGCTCTACGTAGCGTCTGGCGAGAAAGAAACTCTAGACTGCACAACAATCGTCCGCAAACTCATCAACAAGTGCTACGTTTCATTGACAAAACTGTCAGAAATCGTATCTCCACGGTTAAAGGTACAAACAACAGTTCCTTGAAGGATGGACTACAGGTTTGGTTTGGCTCTCGAATCTGCACCTGATCTTGCTTGATGCAAGCTTATTTTTTCAAATTTTTGACTTTTCCATAGAAGTATAGCTCAGCGTTTGAGTTAGTTTTATAGAACAAAGGTTCAAACATTAAGCACTTGATGTAACAGGTTTTTGATGAATTAATTTTACATTCATTCAAAAAAAGAAAGTACGAGACCAGAAAGCGAGACCCAAATCCCCAAAACGCCGCTCTTCTCGTCATCGACATGCAGAATTACTTCTCCTCCATGGCCAAGCCTATCCTCCACAACGCTATCACCACCATCGACCTCTGCCGACGCGCCTCTATCCCCATCTTCTTCACGCGCCACGTCCATAAATACCCTGCTACTGACCTCAGCATGCTCGGTGAGTGGTGGAACGGTGATCTAATCTTAGACGGAACCCCTGACTCCGAGCTTATCTCGGAGATCGACCGTCAGGTAACAAAACCAGAGGAGGTCGTGAAGAAGAACACGTACAGCGGGTTTCACAACACGGGTCTTCAGGAAAAGCTGGTAAAGATCGGGGTGGAGGAGGTGATTGTGATTGGGGTGATGACGAATCTGTGCTGTGAGACGACGGCTCGTGAGGCCTTCGTGAGGGGTTTTAGGGTTTTCTTCTCGACGGATGCGACTGCGACGGTTAATCAGGAGCTTCACGATGCAACTCTTATGAATCTAGCTTATGGCTTTGCTTATCTTGTTGATTGCGACAGACTTGCGAAGGCTTTTAAGTAATTAAACCAATAATAATACACTCGCTACGCTTTGTCTTGTTAGATATTGTTGTCTTAAGTATAGTTTGTGTCTTAAGTACTTTTGTAATATTTTACTTCACCCTAAAATAAATTTCTTACCACAAAGTAATGTTTTGTCTTAGGCATGGAGGGCGTTCGGGTATTCGGATCGGGTCTATTCGGGTATATTTATATTCGGGTAAGGAAGTTTAGTATCCATACAGGTTCCGACCAAGTATCGGTTTGGGTTCGGGTCGGGTCTTTTCGGATCCGGATCGGTTCGGGTCCTAAATTATTATACCCGTAAAATATCCGAAATAAACGGGTTTATTTTAGGTTCGGTTCGGTTTCAGATATTTTCGGTTCTTTATGAGTATTTTTTACCTAAAATACTCATTAAAAATTAGCCAAATCAAATTAAGCAAAGAATTTTCATATGTCGTTTGAGTATAGTCTTCAGTAGCACCATGCATAAGGTTATCTCTACTATTTTATGTCATATCCGTGTAAAAACATATTAGTTAAATATTTATACAATTATATATATAACATATAGTAACACAAGTTTTACTAAGTCCAAAAAATAATCTCATACTTAAAGTTCTCCTAATATAAAACTCATTGACACGAATGATGAAACTAAATGACTAATCCTAATAGCTAATAATGTTAAGTATAAATATTTTTAGTAGGTTATTGTCTTTGATTCGGATCCTCGAATATCCGTTCGGGTTTCAGGTAAATACCCATATCCGTACCTATATCTACGGGTATGCTAGCTAAATACCCAATAGGATAAAATACTTATTTCGGTTCGATTACAGGTTTGGGTATTTTTTATCGGGTCCAGGTTTGAGTATTTGAATTCAGTTATTTTGTCCAGGCCTAATCTGTCTAATATATTTGTAAAATCTTATTTTATATTCGTGTAGAAGGCTGATGATGTTGAAAAAATGATAAGTGGCTGTGATTCTCATTCATTTATACTTATATCATGTTTTAAGTATATAAACCAGCCAAAATAATAAGTTCCATCGGGCCGCTTCTCTCTCCTTAGAGAGAGAAAATTTTCTCGTCTTCACTTCTTCTCTGATTACATCTTTGAGAAGGAGTCTCGACCGAATTGATTTTGCGGATCTGTTTATAGTTCGTTTCTCTCAATTGCTTCAGGTTTTGATTTCCTTCTTTTTGTTCGAAGCAATTTGCTAATAAATTCGGATTTTCATCTGATGGCTTCTGATTAAAATTGGATCTTCCCGGATTTGACGGGCTCTTCTCCGATCTCCTCTCCTGGTTTTTCATCCTGTCGGACGGTCTGGTCTTCTTCGGTGTCTCTTTCGACGATTTCATGCTCTTGGAGTAATATCTCTGCAGCTAAGTCTCACCTTTGACCGAGAATTTAATGGCCGAATCGATCTATGTATTCGGACAGTGGTGGAGCTTCCCTGGCGTTTTCATGCGTGATATTTGAAGCAGCGCTCATCTTCCTCGTGGATCTTCTCCGATGGTAATTTCTGGTGGAGCGGTTTGATCGGCAACATAGTTATCTTTGGTGAAGAGTTCTGGTGTAGTAGAGACGATTTCTGACGATATTCTGGCGGTTGCATGCCAATTTGAGTCTTTAGCTGCCATGTGTACTTGCATGTTCTTATCCCTAGTGATAAGATTCAGGTTTAGGCTTTGTTAGCCCATTTTGGTTTCTTTTGTGAGTTTGTATTAGACCATGTTGTTATATATTTTGCCTATTGAGCATTTCTAATGAAAATGTTGGCAAAACAAAAAAGTATATAAACCCGCCTCGACAAACTTGTGAAATAGTTCTTGGTTTTGTGAAATAATCATTAAATTAAAATTAGAGTTTCTAAGGTCATAACACAAATAAAACGAGATAAGCCATATATACAATTCTAATGGCCTATGTTCTGCTCAAATCTGTTTATTAATTTTCTTAAAAATTATGCAGAGATGATCAATAATCTATGGCGGGTATGCGAAATGATCAAAAGGGAAACGTAGGAAGTTTCTTGTTAGCAAGAAAATGGTTAACAAGCTGAAGAGCCTCTCTAGGTTTGAATGTCGGTACTTGGTGTCCCGCTCCTCTCACCGTCACAAACATTAGCCCGTCGTACTCCACCGTCCATCCCCCGACCTTTTTAACGGTACGTAACAAATATGTTTAATTCAATTAACGCACACTTACTCAGATTAAAACTATATATAACATAGTTTGAACCAAACCTGATGTTTGTTGGTGTACCAAGGTGTCCAGTCTTGGACTGTCTTAAGACCAAGCTTCTTTAATGAATATCTGGTTGCAGTCACCGGGATTCTTCCATCTGTATCCCCACTTTTTCACCAGAAAATTTTAAAACTTTTTTGTCTCTAATTTTCAGTCAAATTCTTGAGTATAAAACTCATCAAGGCATAAGTGTTATATACCTGAAAACCCATACACGTAATCCGGCTGAAACAAGTGTTCTTAAAGTAGGAAGCACGGAGGCAGGAGCGTCAGACCAAAATGTGATATGATCACTGCACATATAGTTACACAACCATGCCTTGGTTTAAGATCGATCGAGCACTAAATATCCGGTTTATCACTATCCGAAAACCAGAAAGATCATGATAATACCTGCAATGAGTCCAAGGGTAAGGGATGTTGGTGACATTTGCATGAAGTGCCTCTTGAACATCTCTCCTATTCATATACTTTTCTGTATAATCCGATGCACATGGATCGTACCCCGCCGCCATCTTCCGCCATCCCTCCTGTATATACCATCAATTCATCAACAATTATATGTTACCGGTCTATTAAAACTCGTTACAAAAGAACAAAAATAAAGAATTATGAAAAGAAATGATTTTTTTTGAATAACTAGGAGGGGTTCGGGTCTTCGGTCTTAATCTCCCTAGATCCATTACCAGCCGTTGGTAATACCGATTTAAATGGCGTAAACTATACCATCGCCAGTGGAAACCCCTGGTGGCAAATGGCTACTAGCGCCTAAGAAATGAGATACTTACATTGTGGGAATTGAGACGAGGCCGAAAGAGGCCTCGAGCAGCAGGAAGGTGGCGGTTTCCGGCGACGGAATATGAAATGGAGGAGCTATTGGTGGTGGTAGGGACACACCTTGGAGAGTAGAGACTATACATGTCAAGGATCTTGTATACATCAAAATACTCATCTAAAGCTCCATCGCATTCCTTGGACACATGCTCCAATCTGAAATCGCAGATTTCATTCACTCGCTTGTATAATCCATCTGATATCACCGCGTGATCGTACGCGTAGTCTATCATCCCCTTTTGATCTGTTTCATCGTCCAACAATGCATTTCCTATCTGTATATGTATATACAAGTCAAGAAATTGCAGCTAGTAATTATGGATTGATTCATTTAAGAAAATATCTGACCATTAGACCCTTGAGGTTAATGAAATCATTCTTGGAAGCAATCTTGTTTTGATTGAAGATGAGCTCCGAGAGTTGAGGAACGTAAGAGCACCCACAGCCGTGTTACCGGCGTGGGGTTCTTAACTATTCACTTTTTTTTGTTTTTTTGTTTTTTTTTTTTTTAAACTGTCGAAAAAAAAAAAAAAATTTAAAAAAAAAAAAATTAACCAATAGCATCGCGCCACGTGGCGTGAACAGTGTAAGGATCGATCCTTATATAAGGATTTTAAGAGACAGTTTCTTAACTATTCACGTGGGACCCACGTGAATAGTTAAGAAACTGTCCCCTTAAGGACCCCCAATGGACATGGTCTAATGGCCTACATTAGTTCCATGCAAAATATACATTACAAACAAAAAAAACTATGTAAACTTATTTTTTATTTGTTTTAATCACTTGTAGAATTAAAATTTACCGGCATAGCTTTCTCCGGCGATGTAAAAGTCGCGAGACTTGTACTGAGGGAATCTCTTGAACCAGTTGACGAGGAAGTTGTAAGAGTCTCTCGCTGGTTAAATTATACACAAATTTTAATTTACTTCCAAACAAAAAATATCATTTTTATTAGTAAATTTTATATTATATATATAAAAATTATATTATATAATTGAAACCTGTGACGGTGTCGCCGAGTTGACTGATATCACGGCTTGTGTTAGAGTAGGAGAATCCAACTCCCACCGGCGATTCCAAGAACAACAAATTCGCCGCTACACATTAATTATATTTTCAGAAGTATTAATTCAATTGCAATGATGAAATATAGAGTTGAATATATATATATATATATATATATATATATATATATATATCTCTATATATGAGTAAGTTATGGATATCTGCTATACCTTTGTTCCAGCTGTATGGATTTAGCTTGAGATTGGGTTGAGTTGAGTTTTGAGGGAAGAATGGTCCGAGTTCTTCTGATGCTCCAAATCCTACCGATGAACATCCCGGTCCTATTACATTTTTATCATTAATCGAATCCATAAGCTTAACTAATTGATTACTATATGTACTATTATAGTTCTTTTTGAACTATCAAAACTTTTTTTGTTAACTATGAAGAATTTGGTTCTAGGCCCTAGTCTCATCCTTCACTGGGACTAGTATGCGCTAATAGCTAATACCTCGAACATAGCATAAAGCATCCAGAACTCGAATTAGAAGCACAATAGAATCACCTCAACCACTGATCTACCTCATCCATCTGGCAAGGTTACTATCAAAACTTAGGTGATTAGGCCTACTCTTCACTTTACATTACTTTATATTCACTGTTAATATTATTGCGTCGGGTCCATTTCATTTAAGGGTTTTGTTTCTTATAATAAAAAACACACAATTCCAAAAGAGGCTGAGAAACTTTTAGGGCGTGCTTACGTGCATGGACCATGTGTAACGTTTTGAATGATAACGAAATGGACTGTATAAGTTTCATGTAATTGACTTTACTTGATAGGTGATAATAGTATAGTAGATTCATAACTTTTGTGTCAATAATTACTGTGCCTTAATATTAAAGTAAAGGGTGTCATGAGCCCACGGGAGCCTATTCAAAAGCCTAAATATATGGAGGTGTATATGTAACGTCGACATAAATTTTGTATCTACCACATGCATATGAATCCAATTAGAATATTTTATGTACATACACATATATAATTTACCCATTTACTTATTACCTTACATTCTTCACCAAAATGTTTTTTTTTTTGTTTGTTAACAAAATTCACCACCAAAATGTTACGCTAAACAAAAAGGTATTAAACTGTTTAGTACTGCACTAGTCACTTTCTTGTCAAGTAAAATATTGTAACTAATATTTACATTTTTAACCAATTCTTATTTAGAATATATATATATATATATATATAGCAAATGAGTCTAAAAGAGAATAAAGAAGCATATCATATTGGATCATGTAAGAACTAACAAGCATGTGGAATCATCACAACCTTCCAAAATTAAAGTTAAACCAGCACAAATTGTGCCAACTGAGACTTACAATTAGGAAGCTTCACCTAATATTCTTTCTCAGTTTCCTTTTGTCTCCATGCATACAAAGGACTAGAGTACATACATTCCTATATATTTATAGTCATCTTCTAGTCCACATTCAATTTGGTTAAGCTATATTATTCTATATATAATTCATATGTATATGTACTCCCTTCTTCCAAAACAATAAATGATCAAGCTAATCATCCAATACATAGTTTTCTTTCAATTTCAGAATCTGACCATCAATTTCATGACATGCATAAATTAACTTACAAAAAGCATTGGGCTGGCTACCGAAAACTTTCACATGGGCTTTCCAGCCCAAAATTAGTTAGTTAAACCGACTAATCTTTATAAAATTTTATCACAAAAACTTACAAGAAAACAGGAAATCACATTTTTAATCGTGAAAATAAATTTACTGACATTTTAAACTTTGATATTTTAGCATTCACATTCAACTATAAAACTCTCTTTAATAACCTTCAAATTAACTCCCATATGAGTGTGAGTGCTAGAAGGGCATGGTTCAGAATGTGAATGTTAAAGTTTAAAATAGGTTTGGGCAAAATATCCGGACCCGAAATACCGAACCGAACCCAAACCGAAAAAGTAGAACCGAACCCGAACCCGAACCGACAAAATATCCGAACGGGTTTTAAACTCCTATATCCGAAGAACCGAACCCGAACCCGTACCGAACCGAAAACCGAATGGGTACCCGAAATATCTAAATTAAAATTTTATACCTAAAATATTAATTATATTTAGACTTCATATAACAAAATTATCCAAAATTATAATTATAAACTTAAATATATTGGTTATTTTAGGTTAAAATAACTAAATTACCAAAAATAAAAAATATATGAAGGGTTTTGTTATATTTGTCAAAATTTGACAAACTTTTATTTAAATATAACAAATTTTTATTTTGTTTTATGTTTTTTCGGGTATCCGAACCCGAACCGAACCTGAATGGAACCGAACTGAACCCGAACCGAAATTCTAAATTACCTGAATGGATCTTATATGTCTAGATCCGAAAATCCGAAAACCCGAAAGATCCGAACTGAACCCGAATAGATACCCGAACGCTCATGCCTAGTTTAAAATGCTAATAAATTCTTTCATTTCATGGTTAAAAATAAGATTTTCCCAAACAAATCACAATTTAGCAATGTTTAGATCCGTTAGCATGTTTACTTTTTAGTGAGTGGGGTTTTAGTCTGGTCCATAAAACTCGTTACCACGAAAAAAGAGGTTTGAAATTTTCTAAATTAAAAATCAGAATTTTAATCTAAAGGGTACGAGTAGATGAAATGCACAAGAAGCATGATACACATTGTTAAAATTATTTTTATCTTTTTGGGTTTTTCATAGTTAAACTATCCTTTCACCTCAATTTTTTTACACCAATAATTTATGAATATAACCGTGAAGAAAGAACAAACAAATGGAATGGATGTGAGTTAGTTTTACCTCCATTGAGCCAAAGAAGAAGAGGTTTTTTGTTTGGATTATGAGTGGCTTCAAAGAACCAATAGAACAATGCTCTTCCATGTGTCTCATTCACCGTAACATAACCGGCGTATTGCCGGAATTTCACCGGCGGTTGTCCCGGAAGCTCCTTGACTCGATCAGCTCGTTGAGCGGCCAAAACCCTAGACCGGAAACAACCACTGTCGCCATCTTTGTCACCGTCGCTGCAGAGCTTTATTGCTAATGATGAGCCAAGAAAAGAGGACACAAGAAATAGGACAAGAACAGAGAACACAACATGATGAGAAATTCTCATATTTAAATCGAGTTCTCAATTCATATACAGTGGAATTTAGTTTTTGTTGTGTAAATTGTGAAGTGACTGTGTAAGCTTATATAATGTGGTGCAAGTGTGTGAGAGAGAGAGAAAGAGAATGATTTTAAAGACAGATAAGAACACTCTGTAGACTCACTGGATGGTAACCATTTTCATAAGATAAGACACATAATAAAATATCAAAATCTGGAATTTCTTTCTTTTTAATAATAATAATAATAATAATAATAATAATAATAATAATAATAATAATAATAATAATAATAATAATAATAATAATAATAATAATATTTGCACTTTCTGTTTTTATAAGTTAAAAGGCTTGTTAGCTTCGATTATTTTTCGGTTACAGTTGATATTCTTAATTTTTCTTTGAGAATTTTTCAGTGTTGCGTAGGTTGTTTTTTTTTTTTCTAATGATTTAAAGATTTTATATGTTTTTGTAATTACTCAGTTTGTAATTTCGGTTGTTAATGTTTTCATTTTTATTTCTTTTATATTATGGATGTATGTTTTATGCGATTTCAACTTATTTTAAAACACTGTCTCAGATTTTGATTAGTAAGTTGCGAAATGGCGGAATTACGCTTAAACGCAATTCCGCAAAAATTTTACCAACCATAAAAACTGCCGGAATAGAAAGAAAAACGTGAAAACTTCATTAAGCAAAAATTTGAATTTTAAGTGGATTATTGGCAAAATTGATTTTTATATATTTTTGATTGGTAACATGTGGAATAACGGAATTGTGTTTTTTTTTGATAAAAAAAAACGCGTTTAAAAACCGAATGTGGAATAACGGAATTGCGTTTAAAAACGCGTTTCCGCAAAAATTTTACTAACCATAAAACTGCTAGAATAGAAAGAAAAACGTAAAAACTTTATTAAGCAAAAATTTGAATTTTTAAATGGATTATTTGCAAAATTGATTTTTTATATATTTTTGATTGGTAACATGCGTTTTAAACACAATTCCACCATTCCACAAAGTTACCTATCAAAATCTTAATTTTTTGTTATTGTTGGGATTTTTTCTGGTTTATCTAATTTTGCTTTTGTTTTGATTTTTTTTTTGTTTTGAGTAAATATAAATATCCTTCATACAAGAAAAAGTGGAAAATTTGGTGTAGATTGCATTTAACAGGCATTTCTCTTCTTGTTTACATTAGAGGTAAAATATCTACACACGCAACATTTGCCTTGTCTTTTAATATCGTTTCATTTGTAATTTTTATGAATGTTTTAACCATTTATCCTAAGATACGGACATGAAACCAAACAAAGAACCGAATGTGAAAAAGCAAGATATGACAGTAGTAGCAATCTATATTACATAAATAGAAACGTTTGTTATAAATCAAGTTTCCATTTCATGGGCAAGATAATACGTTCAGACTTCAGACACAACTTGTGCAATGTCTGCAATATCGTTTCGCTATGGGAAAATGTATAAACCATAAAGATAATATAGAAAAAATGGGAGAAAATAAATAGAGATAATGAAGTGATTGGTCAATGGATTGGAATACAAGGATCCAAATAAAAAGCAGAGTAGAGCGAAGAAAGTGACGGTTCATTAGATTATTTTGTAGAAATTTGACCACACTGTTACTCCTCTCTCTCATGTTCTTTCCCCTGGAAATTAGCAACGACCGATCTACGTAAATATTTTATATGATATTTTAAATGATAATATGTTGAATTATGATGTATGTGCAAGTATGTGATATAACAAAACAGAATGTTACGGATTGCGTAATAGAGATTCAGTTTCTGTTTATATACGTCATAAGAGGTGTGTATCTACATGTACCCATAATATCATAACTGTATATACAATAACAAGTCACGAGGCATGTGGATGTTAATATTTACAACTTTTTTTTATAACTCATACTTGTATTATTGTGGACCGAACAGAGCATGTCATGTTTAAACAAAAAAACAGATAAGAAAAGTGGACAAGTTTAGCTCCATCTTCTCCGGTCCTCCTCTTCGTTTTAACCGGAGTATACCAATCCGGTCGTCTCTTAGAGTTGCTTAGCCTGTAATTCAGCAGAAGTTCCTCATCACGCAAGGCCCTCGTTGCCACCAAAATCAATGTCTTTAGAACTGGAGCGTCCAAACCGTTGTTACCCCCCTGTCCTAAAAGATTGGTAGAAAGGAGTGAAGCCTCCATTATTGAAGATGGCTGCATCTAGTCAGGCCTGGTTCAAATAAAATTTGGACCCCGGGCTGAATTTATTTTTCTTTATAATCTTTAGCTTATATTTCTATGAATTTAGAAACTAAGACCTTAATCCATATACCTTATACCATATACCTTAGCATCTCCAATGGAGATCCTTAGGTGAGTTTTTTAGATAAAATAATAATAAAATATTGTGGGTCCCACATGAATAGTAGGGCTGGGCATAATACCCGGACCCGAAATACCGAACCGAACCCGAACCGAAAAAATAGAACCGAACCCGAACCCGAACCGTCAAAATACCCGAACGGGTCCTAAACTCCTATATCCAAAGAACCGAACTCGAACCCGACCCGAACCGAGAACCGAATGGGTACCCGAAATATCCGACTTACAAATATATACCTAAAATATTAATTATATTTATACTTAATATAACAAAATTATCCAAAATTACAATTATAAACTTAAATATATTAGTTATTTTTAGGCTAAAATAACTAAATTATCAAAAATAAACAAAATATACGAAGGGTTTTGTTATATTAATCAAAATTTAACGAATTTTTATTTAAATATAACTAATTTTTATTTTTGTTTTATGATTTTCGGGTACCCGAACCCGAATTGAACCGAACCGAACCCGAACTGAAATTCTAAAATACCCGAATGGGTTTATATCTCTAAACCCGAAAACCCGAAAACCCGAAAAACCCGAACCGAACCCGAACGGGTACCCGAACGCCCAGGCCTAATGAATAGTTAAGAATCGAGTTCTTAAAATCCTTATTTAAGAATCCGTTTTTTCACTATTCATGTGACGTGGCGCACCCTCATTAGTTCCTTTTTTTATTTTATTTTTCCATTTGCAAAAAAAAAAAATAATAATAATTTTTTTTAAAAAAAAAAACTTCAAGGGAGTAACACCATTGGACATGGCTAATTTCTTAAAGAAAATTAGAAATATGGGAGAAGACCTAGTGCAAATGCACTGTTATCGCATGCTCTACGCCGGCACTGCATTAATACGTACTTACTCGGCAGCACACCTCCATGGCTGCACCACCATGTCTGGGCCTATTTCTTAATAATGGACCGAGCATAGTGCTTTTGGGCTTTCGGTATCTTGCCGTCTCATATTTTTGATCCAACAAGAAGCAACATTTTATTTTGGTCCAACAAGAAGCAACATTTTATTTTGGTTTTATTTTATTCATTATCTTAGAGACAGACTAATCAGCTATATTTTAAATAACAAATAATTTTTAAAAACTTAAAATTAATAAAATAGTAAATTTCTAATTTTTCGATTTGTTAAGCTTTTGATACGACTGAATTAAATGTATGATAAATATATGGTTTAAATCATTTGGTTAAACGACGGTAATATTCATATAAATCGCTAATTTGTAATGTATATTAACACTGTACTATTATTTATACTTGTGACATTTGTTTAAGTGAAATTTCACTGCATAATATAATTTGTGTTTTTGGTTTGTTCAGATTTAACCGGTTATTAACTAACAATTTCAAAAGATTAAAATTGAAGTTTTGAATGATAATTGCGGTTGTGATTGAGATATATTAGTCTGTGAATGGTCAAGACCGTTTTTATACCATTCATAACTTTTGATCAACAACAACAACAATGCAAATAGAAACAAATCAAAAAATTTGTTGGGGGATCAAATACATTCTAATTTGTGAAGAATTAAATTTGGTATGTAACGATCTATCCTAAGAACATAAAATAATTTAGTCAGCAATTGATTTAATTTGATCCTAGTAACTATTCAAAACCTGATTAATCTCTAACTGACGAGATAAGAAAAAATAAACAAGCCAAAATCTAGAAACCGAGATAAACCAGAAGACAAGAAATAATATGAATTTGTCCAAACTCTTGTGGTCAGTCCAAACTCTTGTGGTCAAGTGGTTGGGGATGGGCCTTGGACGCTATTGAAGGATTCGTTTAGTGTTTCCTGGTTCAATTCATCAGATTAATTGATCCTACTAAACATGCCAGATCTAGGTTCTCTTGCAGAATCATAAAGGATCTCACCTGTTACCTTGTTATGCAGCGGAAAGAGGAGGTACGGGTCAGAGATCAGCAGAACCACCAAGAGATAGCTCCTCCAAAGGCTCACACACGCACACTGCAGGAAATTGGCTGCTAGACCAAGCTGGTGGGAGGCGCAGAGAGAGAGAGAGTTGGCGCAGAGGCTTAGGAAAAAATTAGGTGGCTAGGTTAAGTTTTAATCATAAAACTTATGTCTAATCCCTTTTGGGCTTTTGGGCCCAATTCCCAGTCTGATTAAATCCCTTGGATTTAATCAGGCCCTTCTATCTCTCTAAGCACAGTAAATGCCTAGCACTTTTACCGTACTTCTGCTAAACCGTTCCTACACATTTTCCTGTTAGCTTAGGCGTGTGACCCATATGGGATCATATAATAAAGGCAATAAGTCCAAGACTTATAGATCATGAGCGGACTCTAGCAAGCCATCATGACCCCCAGTGTTATATGACTTATGTCTGATCATTGACATACTCTTACTTTCTAGAGACAGTACAGAGATTACTGGACATAATTCCAACAATCTCCCACTTGAACTGGAATCTCTGTATTCATAATCCTTTTGTCTCAATATCTAGATTAGTCATAAGGCAAGATTAGTGTCATCCTTATAAAGCCTAATCTTGTTCATCAGACTCTGATTTGATACTGACAATCCAAACGACTCGGGAAAGTCCGTTTGAGCATGGCCATGCATTTTTCAGTATACAAATCTCCGATTGGCCTAGAGATATTCACTCCATTTATATTGGAGGGACAAATCCCGTCTTGTTCCATCACTGTAAACTACTCATTTCATAATACACCCAATCAAGGTCCTTATAACTATCGCTTAACGACAGCATTAGACAATGATCAAAGCGCATTAGTTCATGTGCAGTCACATGCATGCGAACTCAGGTCTAAGGACTATACTCTATAGTCGTAGTAAGAATCTCTTATGACACAGATATAAATATCCTGAAGAGTTCTTATAATCGGGTCTTGTCCGGTCGTATGTATCCCAACATACACCTATGTATTGACTTTGATGCCGTGCATCTATGACATCCTGAGACTTTGTCATAAGTCACATACCAATCTAGTCTCACACGGTTGTTGGTGTTCCAATTTCAACAACCTTCGACTAGGGACAGGATGATATAAGCCATCTATCAAATATAGGGTCTCATGATCAGGCTAAATGACTTTGATGACTCAAGATCAAGTCACTTACTTCGATGACCTATAAAATGGTTCATATCATTTTGGAACGATTATTTCATCACAGTTAAAATAATCTTGAAATAATAATTTCATTAAACATCATAAAATGTTTTACAAGAACATATCAATAACCAAATAAAGCCCTTTATTAACTCCCACTGAAATTAAGACTACATCTTAATTTTACTTATCCTACAGCAACAGTCCGCGACTCGTGCTTAGGCCTAAGGAGTGGCTTCGTTAATAGATTAGCAACGTTCTCATTCGTTGAAACTTGCTGATCTACTTGACATCTCTGTCATTTATCTCACGGAATAGGTTATACCTACCCTCAAGGTGTTTGGACCTCTGATGTGCAACTAGTCTCATCTATGCTGGGAATCTCATCAAGTTCAGTGACGAACTCTTCTTTCCAAACAACCTCTTTCGCCGCTTCCCAAGCTGCGAAATGTTCAGCTTAAGTCATGGAGTCAGTAACAGTGCCTTGCACCGCCAGACAGACACAAGATATAACCGGACTGTGACCGGAAATCATCTTTGTCCGTTGGAAACTTGCCTTTCAGACTCTACCGACTCGTAGCACCTTACTTTCTCCGTAAATCAAGAACGTATCCTTAGTATTCCTCAAATACTTTAGGATATTCTTTACGGCAATCCAGTGATTCTTTGCTGGATTTGACTGGTCTTTTACTTGTCTTGCTTAGCATTAAAGCAACATCAAAACAAGTACGTGTCATGGCATATATGATAGATCCAATTGCCGACGCATATGGAATCTCATCCATGCATTCAAGCTCAGCAGATATCGTAGGATACTGTTTCTTGCTTAACGTAAGCCATGTGATATTGGCATAAAACCCTTCTTGGATTGCTGAAAACGTGTAGGACTTTGTCAATTTAAGAATCCTGACATTGTCCTACCAGCTCTTTTGGATCTCTATCTTTAGATCCAAAATCCAAGAACATACGTGGCTTTACCCATGTCAATCATTAAAACCAACTCCCAAGCCAGTCCTTTACCGACTGCAGCATTGGGATGTTATTTCCGAGAATCAGTATGTCATCGACATACAATATGAGAAATGCAACATCGCTCCCACTTATCTATTACTAAACGCACAATTCCATTTCGTTCCTGTTCAAGTCAAAACCTTGACTACTTCAACAGAACGAAGATTCCAACTCCGATATGTTTGCTTCCATCCATGAATGGATCGATGAAGCTAACTTTACACAAAATGTAATTTTTCGGAGTCCGAGCTCACTTTCGCTTCTTTGAATTTCGCAGATTCGTCGCTTTCAATGATCATCAGATCATGCGAACTTTCAATGATCATCAGGTTCAACTAATGACGAGAAATTACTCTCGGATTAGTGACTGATTCATTCATATCTGCGAACTTCAGGCTCTACAGGTGTAGATTCTACAGAAATTTGTAAATCCATCTGTTGCTCTCCCTCAACAGGTTGAGCAGCCTCCTGTATTTCTCGAATTTCTTCGAGTTATACTTTTACTCCCACTGTTCTTCTTGGAAAATAACTTCCCTACTTAGAAAACAGAATGGACGTAAAAGTAACAAGCCTTGGTTTCCCTAGGACAACCAGCAAAGTAGCACAACTATAAATACTCAGTAAAGACGAATTTGGATCGATTCCAATCCACATTTACGTGGTGTCTTTCAACTGATATTGGTGGAACTATTTCAGTGTAAACTTAGATATTTCTAGAGCGTTATTCTTAAAAATATCATGGAAGATTCGTGTGACTCATCTTTAATCATTTCTGATAAGATCTGACTCTTTCTCACAGAAAACACCTCCAGGTTTTCAGGAGAAATGAGCTGTGAAACTACTTCACACTCAATCAGATGATCACACCATTAATGACTCAAGTATTCTCACTCGTGATCTAATCCAGAGTCTTAATACTTCTGTCACTCAGATTCTATACCTCATTCTGGAACTCTTTCGACCATGTCAAAGAATTCCGACTTGTGTCTCATCAAATGAACACAGTCTTACTCACTGAAGTAATCAGTAGAGACAATGAAGTACAGGAAATTTTCTCTGGCATTACTGCTCATCGGACCACATACATGAGTATGTTCAATCTCCAATAAGCCTTTGGGCCTTTCTCAAGCTCGGCTAAGATGGGCCCTTTGCCTTTTGGTCCAGTAAGCAGAATTCAAGTCTCATAAGATATCGTATCAAATGAGCCCAACAGTCCATAACTATGGGATTTCTGAATCCGACTTACTCTATGTGACCAAGACTTTTATGCCAAGAAAAATCAGGTTTAATTCATCAGATTTAAACCAATTCGGTATTTATGTTACATTTAGGCACTCTTTGGTTTAAGATATAAAACCCATTCCTTGAATAAGGTGCTACAATTAATATTTCATTAAGATCAAAAGAACAAAACCTTGTCTTTTATCAAAATGAAAAACATTCAAATTCTTACAAGAAAATGAAAAACAACTCTGCTTAAAGCAGGTACATTGTAGCAATTACTTAATACAAAACCAAGCCTCGAAGGCATCTACAAGTGAAAACCCTACGGCTGAGGCAGCGTCCATAGCTCCTTCCAGACATGTAGATCCACTTGTCCTTCCTTCAACATTCTACTGTTGCTTAGGCTCTGCATATTACTACAAATATCAGTGCCACAACTAGTATCCAATACCTTTAAGGTAGAACTTGAAGTAATAACATGAATACCTGAGGAAGTAGTCTCATACATCAACTTCAACTCCTCATCATCTTCCATGAATTTAATGCAATCTCTCTTCCAATGCCCTGTCTCTTTACAGTAGCAGCACTTACCAACGTAAGAGGTATCTGACTCGGGCTCAGAAGACACACGCTTGCCATGATTCAAAATCTGGACAACTTTGCCTTCACCCTTGTCAGCATTAGGTTTAGCAAACCTACCCTTCTCTATCATGAGAATATTCAGGGTACTCTTCACGTTTGGCTCAACTGTCTTGAGCATCATGCAGTTCAGTCAGCGTCTTCGTTAAGCCTTTCTTGATATAGTTCCTTCTGAACTTATCATAGCTTGACGGCAGTGACTGCAGAATGATTTCAGTTGCCAATTCTTGGCTAACTGGATAATCCAGTTTCCTCAGGTTATCAATGTAACCCATCATTTTACTGACATGAGGACTCACTGGATGATCATTTGGTAGCTTGCAGCTAGTGAGAGACTTAACCAACTGGTATCTCTCCACTCTTACCTGCTCCTGAAATTTCAATTTCAGGCTGCTGATCATCTCTATTGGCGACTCCATGTTCTCATATTGCTTCCGCAAGTCTGAGTCCATGGTAGCCAATATCAGACCACGCACATCTACCGCATCATTATAATGCTTATTCCAAGCATCATATACTGCATGGGAGGCATTGGACCCGATCCTCACGGGGAGAGCTCTCTCAAGAACATAGTCCTTTCTCTCCTGCCTGAGGACTAGCCTCAGGTTCCGCGACCAAGTCAGGAAATTTGATCCGTTCAGCTTGTCCATCTCAAGGACAGACCGGATCGAGAAAGTGTTTTGATTGTTTGTGCTAGTCATAACTGAAAATAAGATAAAAGGATTTTAGTTAATATGTTCAATATGATTAATCTCGTATTATATTCAATAACATCAGTTACCCTCAATAGAATATAATGATTCCAAGATCCACATATAACTAAGATCAAAGTGGGCCACTGGCCGTCACCCAACTTTAGCTTATATCGGTAAGCCCTATCTCGGCTAATTATATCCGTGATATAACTCTTGGTTGTGAATCTGGGCCCGAGGCCCAATCCACTCTGATGTCTCAAGGCCCGGGACTTCCGATGGCCTAGTCAAGAAAACCAGACTATACAGTCATGTAATCACTAATGTCTGGGACTCTCAATGACATTTATGAATCACAAACCGTCTTACCCACGCAAAAGTAGACACCCTCACACTGTAAGGCCATGAGTACAATTGAATGGGCTTCGACAGCTGACATAGACTGGACAAGACATCCAACTCTTGATATTATTTGAGGTTTGTAGGTTTATTAAAATTTCATCCCAAAATAGAAGATTACTATTTTGGGAAACTTTCCTTTTTGGGGAAACCTACTAATTTTGGAAACTTTCTAAAATTGGAAACTTCCTAAAATTGGAAACTTTCTAAAATTGGAAACTTCCTAAAATTGGAAACTTTCTAAATATAGAAATTTCCTAAAATCCAAAACATGCAAATCTAGAAACTTCTAATTTAAGAAACTTTCTAATTTCAGATTTTGGAAACACAGATTAATTTTAAAATCGATTTTAAAATTTATTTAAATAAATTTTAAATTAAATCTGAAGAAAAGACTCAAATAATTGGCCCAATTGTTTTAACTTCTTGGCCCGAGGCCCAAGAATTGGTCCATGTCCAAGACATAACCCAATTGCCCAATTAAATGACATAACCGGTCTGGTTCATTAAAATTGGTCTAACCAAAATTAATTACTACGATGACCACAATTGCCAACCGGTTATTTACTAAACCGGATTTTCTCAATTTATTTGGTCCAACCAAATCAAATTAGAAAACCACTGGTTTAGGCACTAAATCCAATTTTACGACTTTGGATTTCTTATCCCGGTTTAACCAGAACTTAATAAATTTATTAAGTCTGTTTATTAAACCGTGACGATTAAGTTTTAATCAAGTTTTAAACCGAACCAACACAAGCCAAAACCGAACCGACCATTAGGTCACGAACCGTCCACGATCCGACGCAAGCTTCACGCGAGACAGCCGCAATCAACACACGATCGGGACGAGACGGGATGGCTTGGGTCGAGACGCGAGACAGGCGGGACGTGTGATCGGGACGAGACGGGCCGAGAGGTGCAGGACGCGAGATCCATGCGATCACGGTCGATCTCTCGTGCGTCAAGGCCACGGATCGGGACTCGTCTCTCAGCTGATCGGATCGACCACGCGACGCTATCCTTGATCCGTCCGTGCGTCATGTCCGATCGACCCGTCGCTCGCCCATGTCGACGATCGTATCGACGACACAACCCGATCCATGATCGGTTTGTGCATCAAACGATCCGGACGTGTGATCCGAAACCGATCAACACTCCGACGCATACCGATTCATATAGATCGGATCATGCGATTTCTAGTTAGTTTATGTTTTAATTCTTTGTTTCTTAAGTATTTTCTTATCATATATTGATTCAAATACTTCTAAACAACCTAAACATGATTCTAAACAAGAAATCCTAACAGAACCAATGGCTCTGATACCACTGAAGGATTCATTTAGTGTTTCCTGGTTCAATTCATCAGATTAATTGATCCTACTAAACATGCCAGATCTAGGTTCTCTTGCAGAATCATAAAGGATCCCACCTGTTACCTTGTTATGCAGCGGAAAGAGGAGGTACGGGTCAGAGATCAGCAGAACCACCAAGCGATAGCTCCTCCAAAGGCTCACACACGCACACTGCAGGAAATTGGCTGCTAGACCAAGCTGGTGGGAGGCGCAGAGAGAGAGAGAGTTGGCGCAGAGGCTTAGGGAAAAATTAGGTGGCTAGGTTAAGTTTTAATCATAAAACTTATGCCTAATCCCTTTTGGGCTTTTGGGCCCAATTCCCAGTCTGATTAAATCCCTTGGATTTAATCAGGCCCTTCTATCTCTCTAAGCACAGTAAATGCCTAGCACTTTTACCGTACTTCTGCTAAACCGTTCCTACACATTTTCCTGTTAGCTTAGGCGTGTGACCCATATGGGATCATATAATAAAGACAATAAGTCCAAGACTTATAGATCATGAGCGGACTCTAGCAAGCCATCATGACCCCCAGTATTATATGACTTATGTCTGATCATTGACATACTCTTACTTTCTAGAGACAGTACAGAGATTACTGGACATAATTCCAACAGCTATCACGTTCCGGGTTCGATCCTCCGGTCATGCAAAACTAAGTCACATTTGTTTAATGACATCCACATAAGTATGAGCCTTGCTTTAGGGGCCCATTTGAATACCCGGAATAAGGGTTTATCCATGGACTGCAAGGCCTTAGAGATTAGTCTGAGTCTCTCCATAGATTCAGGATACCCCAGATTAATCAAAAAAAAAAAAATATGAATGGCATTGTTGTAAATCCTGAACCTAATCGTTGATTTTCTCTTTAACTAAGAATCGATGTCGATCGTAAGAACTCGAATGCAAGAACAGAAAGCTAAGATGCACACGAGTTTGTTATCCAGTTCAGGCACAAATTATGCCCTACGTCTGGCCGAGGATCGAGCTCGGAATTCACTAGAAACGAGAATGTACAGGTTACGACGACGAAACACTCTCCCCGAGAACCACCGCGAAAATTCACTTTCACTCACCGGAAAACCCCTTTCTCGCTTTCTCTCTCACCGTGTTTCCCTTGAACTTGTAACTCTCACCCGAAATTACAATTCAACAACCCACCCCAACAGCTCACTCACCGATTACTTATATCCGCTCACCGGATCTTCAATCGTAACAGAATCACCGGCGCGTGACTCCCACCGTCGCTAACGGTCTTTAAGCTCTCGAACAAGAGTTGACTCGAGCTGTGAATGTTGACTGTTACAAAACGCCGTCGTCTTCATAAAGGATTAAACCAAAACTCAGAACCAACTAAACCGTGTTCCTGATTCCTGGTTTTCGACTGACCCGCTTGAATTCAAAACACCTTTATTCAAGCTCAAGATACAACCAATTCTCAACAAACTCCTCCTTGGTTGATCTTCACATCTCGTTTCCTTCCCTTAAGCATCGATCCTCGATTTCCCTCTCAACTTAACCGTGAGAGACGCCAAGTAAGCTCAAGAGCTTCTTGAACTTACAAACTGGCAAGACTTTAGTGAACAAATCCGAAGGATTGTCACTTGTATGAACTTTAGTTACTCTGATCTTTCCAGCTTCTATCCGGTCTCTTATGTAGTGATATTTGACAGCAACGTGTTTGGTCCGCTCATGGAACACATTGTTCCTTGCCAGAGCCAAAGCACTTTGGGAATCACAGAAAACTTCAACAATTCTTCTGTGGGTATCCAAACTCAGCACTTAGACCTTTCAACCACACAGCTTCCTTTGAAGCTTCAGATAGAGAGATATACTCTGACTCTGTTGTGGATAGAGCAACAACCTTATGCAGTGTCGACTTCCAGCTTATCACATTTCCTCCAGCTAGAAAAGAGTAACCTGATAGAGATCTTCTCTTGTCAAGATCAGCCGCATAGTCAGCATCACAGAACCCATAGACTGTGAACTCAGCATTCTTCTTAAACTTCAAATGCATCTTGACTGTACCCTTTACATATTTGAGTACCCATTTAACTGCGCTCCAATACTCCTTGGTAGGATTGCCCATATACCTGCTTATTACTCCAACAGGATAAGCAAGATCTGGTCTTGTGCCAATCATACCGTACATCAAGCTTCCCACAGCATTAGCATAAGGGATTGTCTTCATAAACTGAGCTTCTTCCTTTAACTGCAATTCTGTAGCAGCTTTCAGTTTGAAATGAGCTCCCAGTGGAGTATTGACTGGCTTAGATAGTTCCATGTTGAACTTTCTTAGCACTTTCTCCATATACTCTTCTTGAGATAGCTTGAGAGTACCAGCTCCTCTGTCTCGAATTATATCAATGCCAAGAATCCGTTTTGCAGCCCCTAAATCTTTCATTTCAAACCTAGAGCTCAACTGTTCCTTTAGATCAGATATAATCTTCACATCCTTGCAGGCAACCAGCATGTCATCCACGTACAAAACGAGATACAGATGAATGTTTCCATACCTCTTTATGTACACACAGCTATCGCGTTTGCTCCTTCTGAAGCCAACCTCCATCATGAAGTCGTTAAACTTCTGGTTCCATTGCCTAGGACTCTGTTTCAACCCATAGAGAGATCGCTTGAGAAGACATACCCAATCTTCCTTACCCTTTTGTTTATACCCTTCGGGTTGATCCATGTAAATCTCCTCTTCAAGCTCCCCATGTAGGAAAGCTGTTTTTACATCAAGCTGCTCCAGCTCAAGATCTTCATTGACCACAATAGACATAAGGAATCTGATTGAAACATGTCTCACTACTGGAGAGAATATTTCATTGTAGTTTATGCCTTCCTTTTGAGCATAACCCTTTGCAACTAATCTTGCTTTGAATCTTGGTTCTTCTACCCCTGGAATGCCTGGTTTCCTTTTGAAGATCCATTTGCATCCAATGATTTTTCTGCCTAATGGCTTTTGTACCAAAGTCCAAGTGAGATTCTTGTTTAATGAATCCATCTCTTCCTTTGAGGCAGCTACCCAATTTTCCTTGTAGGGATCATCTAAGGCTTGTTTGAAATCTCCTGGTTCATCAATGTAAGCCTCTTCCGAGGCAAGCAAGGCCATAAGAACATAATCCTCCAACCTTTTTGGTAACTTTGGCTCTCTCCACGGTCTGTCTCGAGCCAGAACATGGTTTTCTGACTCTTCTCCTGGTGAGTCTGAGTCACTTTCAGAATCTTCTTCTTCTGAGCTCAGCACTACTTCATCTATTTCAGACTCATCTATGAACTGATCAAGATCCAGATCTCCTCCTCCTAAGCCAGCATCTCGGTTCCTCTGGTTTTCAAGTTCAACGTCCAGGAAAATTGTATTCTTCTCTCTGATATCATCAGATGGTTTTAGAAGTCCTTTATAGAGTTCAAACTCTTTGAAAGTAACATTTCTACTGATGATGCTTTTCTTATCTTCCAAAGACCAAATCTTATACCCTTTGACTCCTGAGGGATAGCCAATGAAGATTCCTTTCTTGGCTCGAGGCTGAAGCTTCCCATCATTTGTATGGTAGTAGCAAACACAACCAAAACACTTTAGATGATTGAAGCTTAAAGGTTTTTAAGACCATACCTCTTCTGGGATTTGGTCCTTGATTGCAGCAGAAGGAGTACAGTTTATCAAATAGACCACTGTGTTTACAGCTTCAGCCCAGAATGTCTTTGGTAGACCACACTCACTTAGAACGCTTCTTACTCTTTCAAGAATAGTCCTGTTCATCCTTTCCACAACCCCATTCTGTTGAGGTGTGTGTGGAATTGTCTTGTGCCTTTCAATCCCATTCTGAGAGCAATATTGATCGAACTCTCTGTTGCAAAACTCCAACCCATTATCAGTCCTCAACTTCTTCACTTTAGCTCCTGATTGATTCTCAACCAGAGTTTTCCACTCAACAAACTTGTCAAAAGCTTCATCTTTGGTCTTTAAGAAAAACACCCATACTTTTCTTGAGTAGTCATCAATCAGGCTTAGGAAATAATGACATTTATCTAAAGATTGAGGTATATTTGGAGAACCCCAGAGATCCGCATGAATGTAATCCAGACGGTTCTTACTTGAGTGTTGGCCAGTTGGGAAACCAGTCCTGTGAGTTTTGCCATAGATGCAGTTCTCACAGAAGTCTTGACTGGAGATTTTCTTACCATCTATATATCCCTTTCTGACCAACGTATCAAGGCTCTTTTTACTGGCATGTCCCAGTCTGCTATGCCATAGACCAGTTTCATCTTTTGTTTCAACTGCATTCACATCTCCGACATGACTCCTTCCCCTTAGAAAGTACAGCTTACCTCTTCTATCAGCTTTTAGAACAGATCTTCCTTCTTTCTTAATCTCAAGAACACCATTCTCAGATGTAAATTTACACCCTTGATCTTCAAAAGTTCCCAGTGACAAAAGATTTCTTGTGAATTGAGGAATATACCTGACATTACTGACTTTTACAAAATTTCCAGCAGAGGCTTGCAGGAGAATTGTACCAATGCCTTTTACTGAAGATACTGACTCGTTTGCCATTCTCACAGCTCCTCCTTCACACTCTTTTAGATCAACAAACCAGTCCTTTCTGGGGGTCATGTGAAATGTGCAACCAGTGTCTAAGATCCACTCTTCATTGAAGTCACATGACTCAGTTGCATTTGCTTCTGATACAACGAGTGACTCAATGTAATCAATTCCAGTTACAGCTGAGGACTCTCCTCTTGGTTGAGTCCTTTCACCTGTATCCTGGGATTTCTTCTTTGGACAGTTTCTCTTGAAATGTCCTTCTCCTCCACAGATCCAACAAGTTAGAACTCCTTTTTCCTTTGATTTTGAGTTTGGCTTGTTCTGTTTTGACTTGTTTGAGTCCTTTCCAGTGCTCTTGCCTTTTTGACTGGAGTTTCCTGAGTACAACACTTCTCCCTGAGTCTTGTTTGTGGTCTTGGAATTTGAGAACTCTAGTTGCTTTGAGCGGATTGAGTTCATCACCTCGTTTAATGTCAGAGTCTCCTTCCCATACCTCAGAGTATCTCGTAGGTTTTCAAACTGTTTTGGAAGGGACATTAACAACAGTATAGCTTGATCTTCATCAGCTATCTCCACCATGACGTTTCCAAGATCCGTTATTATTCTTAAGAACTCATCCATGTTGTTCTCAATCGACTGAGACTCGTTCATCCTGAATCCATAGAGCTTTTGCTTAAGATACATCCTATTCGATAAAGATTTTGACATGTATAGAGAGTCCAGGATCCTCAACATTCCTACAGCCGTTTTCTCTTTGATGATCTTTCTCAAGACTTTATCAGTCACACTCATTATGATTGTACTGCGTACCTTCCGTTTCTTCTCCTCCAGAGAGTCGTCCCCATCCTTCTTTGGATATGATTCCAGAACCTTTTCTTTTTCTTCATCTTTAACCGATGAAGATTCTTTCAATTTTTCTTCCTCTTCCTGCTTGTACAAGGCTTCTATTAGACCTAATAGATCTAGATTAGCCAGAAGCCTTTCCCTCCACATGTTGTAGTCGATTACTCCATTAAATTTCTCCAACTCGATCTTTGCGGAAGGCATCGTGAAGATGGAAAGATCAACCAACAATGTCAGATAAGCAAGAAAGATTGACCAACGATTTGTATAGATTTTCGCGATTCCAGTCTACTCGACCTACGCTCTGATACCACTTGTTGTAAATCATGAACATAATCGTTGATTTTCTCTTTAACTAAGAATCGATGTCGATCGTAAGAACTCGAATGCAAGAACAGAAAGCTAAGATGCACATGAGTTTGTTATCCAGTTCAGGCACAAATTATGCCCTACGTCTGGCCGAGGATCGAGCTCGGAATTCACTAGAAACGAGAATGTACAGGTTACGACGACGAAACACTCTCCCCGAGAACCACCGCGAAAACTCGCTTTCACTCACCGGAAAACCCCTTTCTCGCTTTCTCTCTCACCGTGTTTCCCTTGAACTTGTAACTCTCACCCGAAATTACAATTCAACAACCCACCCCAACAGTTCACTCACCGATTACTTATATCCGCTCACCGGATCTTCAATCGTAACAGAATCACCGGCGCGTGACTCCCACCGTCGCTAACGGTCTTTAAGCTCTCGAACAAGAGTTGACTCGAGCTGTGAATGTTGACTGTTACAAAACGCCGTCGTCTTCATAAAGGATTAAACCAAAACTCAGAACCAACTAAACCGTGTTCCTGATTCCTGGTTTTCGACTGACCCGCTTGAATTCAAAACACCTTTCTTCAAGCTCAAGATACAACCAATTCTCAACAGGCATATTATGAATGATGAAACAATATTAAGCCAATTTTTGGTCCGCCGACACACACCTATTATGGCATATTATACATGATGAAATAATATTAAGCCAATGGTGAGGACCAAAATTAATGGCGGGAGGTTCGAAATTTAAATCAGACATAATATTAAGTGTGCGACTGCGACAGTTTTTTTGTTGTCAAGACTGCGACAGTTTAACATTCGCATACTGGTACCTAATTGTTTTCTTTTAGATAATGAACGTGTAATGAGCTTTATATGCGGGACGGGAGTACTTCAATACTTGTCACTATTCAGCATTAAAACGCTACTAGATTTTGACCCGCACTTCTAAGTGCGGGTATAATTTTCTTTACAAATTTTACTTTTTATTCATTTTGTTAATAGTAGTTTTGATTTTTAATTATGTAATCTAATTTTGATTATAATTGTTTAACCAACATTATAAACAGTGAGTTATCAATTTAGTTTTTTAAAATGAATTATGTGTTATTTGGAGGAGATATATCGTAAGGATTAAGAGATTAAAATAACGATTTCGCATTATATATTTTAATCTGTGTTGTATCGTAAGATCATAGTTTGGAAAAATATATATGTGAAAACAACTATTGTAAAAGTTATGTGGTATATGTTTAATTGTTATTTTATTTATCTAAATATTATTTTATAAAATACATGTTGTAGTCGTATATATAATTTGCAAATTTGATGGAACTATCCGTTAAAAACTTCATTCAAACATAAAGCATAATTTGACGCTTCAAATATTTGAATAATATAAGTATGAAATCATTTTAATATTTTATTAATTTTAAAATATATCAACTGAAATTATTTACTATATGCGAATTTTTTTTTAGAAAATTTATAATCGAGATTGGCTAATTAATTTTTTAACCCGTTTAATTAATTAAATATTTTTCAGTTTGATGGAAAAACCTGCTAAAAAGTACAATCGTAAAAACATTAATTGTAATCATATATATATATATATATTTGAAACAAAATAAAGAGATATTAAAATATATTATAAATATATTTTGAATTAAATCATAAAATTTTGAATTAAATCATAAATTAGAGAATCTTAATTTATATATAATAGTTGATGTATAAATTATTAATTATATTTATCAATTAATTTGTTTTGATTTTAATTAATTAGGAAAGTGGGACCCATTAGATTTTGGTTGTTTGGCTACATGTTTAATAATTGTCTTGTTTGGAAACATGGATTGTAGAGATAATAAATCAAATATAAATTGTTTTACAGTTTTACCCTTAATGAAGGTTACAAATCCTAATAATATCAAGGGCAAATTTCGGGAACAACATTTATGTACCATGGCAAACCTTCCTGTTTTAATAGTATTGATTAGAAAAGTATACGGAACTGATAGCTAAAATCTATATAAATAAGGTGGGATCCAAATGTTTTAGAACAAATCATTGATACATCATCTAAAATATTCCACACCAAATGAGATGTTTATCAAGGTGTGGTTCTTCTTCTTTTTTCTTTCTATTTTCTAATAAAATTGTGTGAATTAATACTATTAACCACAAAGTTTATAAAAAATGGTTATGATCTTTAAAATTCCAAATAATTAAAAAATATTATAGGCACATTATTTTTGTTACCTTGAAACTTTATTATACATCATTTTCACTTTAATCATTCATTTTTTTTCACAATATGCATCTTTTATAAAATCGTATTTCAATCATATCGTATAATATTATTCATTTATTTGTACCATCCAATTCGATGTTATTATTCGAAATCTTAGAATTGATATATAATTAATTGTGCCAGACTGTTAACTTAGAAATATAAAATAAATTTATTTATAAACATGATACCTTTATTTATTTATATAAATTATATTCCCTCCGTTTCATAATAAGTGTCATTCTGACATTTTCACACAAATTAAGAAACACATTAAATTTTCTATTATACCCTTAATAAATAATTTAACTTTTGGTATCCTTATTTTTATTGGTTAATATTGAGGTTAAAGTAGGTAATCTATATTAAAAATTGCATTGAAAATTTAAAACGACACTTATTTTGAAACGAGAAAACAACACTAAAACGACACTTATTGTGAAACGGGGGAGTAATATTTACTAGGCACTATATATGGGATGTTGATGACTAAAAATAATAAATTAATAGTCACATAAATATTGCAAGTTGCAAAAGCTTTTAATTTTGTTTAGAGATATTTATATAACAACCTGTAATTGATTATTTTGCAAATAGATCTTCAAATTCTCACTAAATAGCTAACTAACCCATTTATGAAAAAAAAAAAAAACCAAAACGTGATAAGATGGTATTGGAGTTGGTATAGTGACATTGGTATGATTGTATATTCCGGTTATTAGTCATCCGGTTCACTTACTTTTTATATATAAACACTCGTCTCTACCCTGCTCGTAATAGATGACTTAGGTTACCCATCGCCAACCACCTCTCATCTGATTCTTTCCCAAACTAGTTCACCACACACAAATCTAAAACCCTATTTTTTCTATTTAAAGCCCACCAAAAAGATTCGAGCTTTGAAATTCCCAAAACACAGCCAGAAAAAACCTACTTAAAGTGTAAGAAAAGTAATTCACACACGAGAATCAAAGAGCCGCAGGAATTTAAAATCACAACATTTTTCTGCTCACCAAATCAAACACAATTTCTACTGAGAGACACAAGAAATTCATGCAATATTCTTCACCCACTAGCTAACTAACAACCTCCATTGTTATTAATCTCTCTTAATTCTTCATTTCTGAGATTCATATTCGTTTTTTCTTTTTTTCTTTTTTTTTGTTGTCAAAATGAATACTAATTCTTCTTACAACTTCACCTTCAATGAAGTCTTCTTCTCTTCATCTTCATCCAGTGAGCCTCTGCTTTCACGGAGGTTGTTTTTCTTGAGAAATCTTCAAGTTCTTGAGCTCTTTATAGCCCTTTTCGCCTTTGTAGCTATACATTCCTTGCGTCAGAAGAAACACTACGGTCTTCCCGTATGGCCATTTCTCGGGATGCTTCCTTCTCTAGCTTGTGGCCTCAGAGGAAACATATACGAGTGGCTATCCGACGTCCTCTGTCATCAAAACGGGACTTTCCGTTTCAAAGGTCCATGGTTTAGCAGCCTTCACAGCACCATAACTTGTGACCCAAGAAACGTTGAGCATCTTCTCAAGAACCGTTTCTCTGTCTTCCCTAAAGGCTCTTACTTCCGAGACAACCTTAGAGACCTTCTAGGAGATGGAATATTCAACGCGGATGACGAGACTTGGCAGAGACAAAGAAAAACCGCAAGCATCGAGTTTCATTCAGCCAAATTCAGACAACTAACAACTCATTCATTGTATGAGCTCGTACACAAGAGGCTCTTACCGGTTCTTGAAACTTCTGTTAAAACCTCTTCTCCTATTGATCTACAAGATGTCTTGTTGAGGCTAACGTTTGATAACGTATGTATGATTGCTTTTGGAGTTGATCCAGGATGTCTTGGTCCAGACCAACCTGTAATACCCTTTGCGAAAGCCTTTGAGGACGCAACAGAAGCTGCAGTTTGTAGATTTGTCATGCCTACTTGCGTGTGGAAGCTCATGAAGTATCTTAATTTAGGAACAGAGAAGATTCTAAAGGAATCCATAAAAGGTGTGGATGATTTTGCTGATGAAGTTATCAGAACGAGGAAGAAAGAACTGTCTCTTGAGGGAGAATCCACAAAGAGATCGGATCTGTTAACAGTGTTTATGGGTCTGAGAGATGAGAAGGGAGAGTGTTTTTCAGACAAGTTTCTTCGTGATATCTGTGTGAACTTCATACTTGCTGGGAGAGATACTTCTTCCGTTGCTTTGAGTTGGTTCTTTTGGTTGCTAGAGAAGATTCCGGAGGTGGAAGAGAAGATTATGGTGGAGATATGTAAGATTCTGCGGCAGAGAGATGATAATGGAATTGGAGAGAAGATAGATTATGAACCTGTTTTCGGACCAGAAGAGATTAGGAAGATGGATTATCTACAAGCTGCTTTGTCTGAAGCTCTTAGATTATACCCTTCAGTTCCTGTTGATCACAAAGAGGTAACTTTTAACTTCCCAATTTTAATTAATTGCTTACCAAGAAAGCTATTTTTGACTAAAAATTGCAAAGAGTTGAATTAAGATAAAACTATTTGCTCGTGTATATATTATAATTATTGTTCCTTTTCAGCTGATAAACCCTTGATAATATTGGTTCATAGTATAAAATACTCTTTAAAAAAAAATTAGCATTTTTCTTTTGTTTCTACTAAAAGATAACTTTTCTGGATTTTTTAATATATTTTCAATAAAAATTTGCAAACTTCAAGAATATTAACTGCAATAATTCAATCTATTGAATTACTATTGGTTACATGTTATGAAAAATTGTTCAAATTACAAAAATGATGCATTAATTGTTAAATATTAAAATTTTGTAATATATGTGAAAATTCTAGAAAATCTATTATTAAAAAATGGAGGGAGTAATAAAGCCACACACAAAAAAAAAATCTCATTTCTGTTTGGTTTCTTATTGGTTACCTAATCAATAACCAGATAAGAGTTATTTTGAAAATTCTTGGGAAGACACCTAATTAATACGCAGGTATCTTATTCAAAGAAGATATAAATAAACTACATGTTTGACTTCTTGGTAACACACAAGAATGTTATGTTCTGCGGTTTCCCCATGGAACCTAACCACCAGCCCATTCATTTATTTTTGTCTAATTTTCTTAAAAATGTTAGACGGTTTAGCCAACTAATTTTGAGTCGGAGAGTCCATGTGAAAGCCTGATAGTCAATCCGAATCGAACCCATGTTACCGAAAGCCTATTAGACATTCTTTTACCAACTAGACCAAAACGGATTGGTTACCACCAGCTCATTCTTATTAAAATTCTATGATCTTAAACCTATCACCTTGCGCGTGAAGTTACTGTAAAGTTGCTAATATTTGTTATTATTATTCAGGTCCAAGAAGATGATGTATTTCCGGATGGAACAATCTTGAAGAAAGGAGAGAAAGTTATATACGCGATCTACGCAATGGGTCGTATGGAAGCTATTTGGGGTAAAGACTGTCGAGAATTTAGGCCAGAGAGGTGGCTAAGAGATGGACGGTTTATGAGTGAGTCGGCCTATAAATTCACAGCCTTCAATGGCGGTCCACGCCTTTGTTTAGGCAAAGATTTTGCTTATTATCAGATGAAAGCTACCGCGGCTGCAATAGTTTACCGGTACAAGGTGAAAGTGGTGGAGGGTCACAAAGTGGAACCGAAGCTAGCTCTTACAATGTACATGAAACATGGCTTGATGGTGAATTTGATTAGTAGGAGTGGCGACGAGATAGGTCGATACTATGCCAAGTCTATTGATGATGAGGGTAATGTTAATTAGTGTTTTACTGTTTGAGATTTGTTAGTTAATTATGATGGTGGTCATAATAAGATTGTGTACATAGTTTTGGATCATTTGAATTTTCAAATTATGTATTAAGGTTATTCGATGATGTGTATTTATAGTCTATAAGGGTTTATGCGTTTGTGGAAATGATGAGGAAGAAGACTTGTAATATCATAATAAGTTTATTACTTGGGATTTTTTTAATTTAGTTTTTATGCGTACAAAAATATTTTATTTGGTATAATGGGATAATAATAATCAACTTGGTAAATTAACACTATTGCGAACTTAATTTGGAAACTATTCTTTTTGTAAACAAAATCCTAAAGAAACTAAACACTTTTTTGGTGAAATTATCCTCTTTATAATATGAGTATAGCTTTTACATATTGGTAGACGTACACACATATCAGTGAACGTTTACGTACTTTGGTGGACGTTCATACCATGTCACAATATGTACCCAAATCACTTTGAAATATATCACGTCGTAACAAATTTTGCATGTATCTTTATCACAAGCTCTACGATTTTGAGAAGAACCAAATAGCCATGAGCTAAAAAAATAATGATATTTCATAAAGTAAAATAAAAGTGCTTGAATCAAAGAAAACGTAAAGCTTTTTAATAGGAGTCTCTTATGTTACATCTCTCAACATATAACATAAATATATATTAGTTCTTACTCTTGAATCAAATCGAAAATGAGCTGCAGAAAATCAGGGACAAAGGACTTACTCTTGATCATGATAAACGACTGTGGAGAGGCAGAGTGGATTCAAACCGGTCTTCAGCTCTCGCAAAACATGGCACATCATTCGGCAAAGCCATCCCATCACATCTTGGCACAAAGGCGTATGGTTCTCTTATGCAACGCGGATATTCTCTTTCGTCACCTGGTTTGCGGCTCTGAACAGATTAGCTACGGGGGACATAATTTAGAAGTGGGATAATCAGTACGATCTGAAATGCATTCTCTATGACACCGATACCGAAAGCAGGTATCACCTGTTCTTCAAATGCAAGTACTCGGAGGAGATTTGGTGAACTTTTTGTTGGTACTGGTGGACACTGAGCAGAACAAATCGCAGTTGTATCTTCTGAGATACTTTTTTCAAACAGCTATCTATTCAATATGGAGACAGCAAAACTCTAGAAAGCATGGGGACATTTTGCTACAACCGGCAGGAATAGTTCGGAACGTCGACAGAATAGTCCGTAACAGACTATCATCATTGATTCATAAAGATATTCTGCAACTCTGGTTTGCATCTCCACCAAACTAGCTCTCTCTCATTTCAAATCTTGTAAAAGCTCTAAATTGATCTTATTCATGGCTCAAATCAAGCTACATCTTTTGTAAAATAAGTTTTTATTTTGAATTAATTTAACATTTATTCAATATATATATATATAAGTAATTTAACTTATATTAGTAATATTTAATTGGTAGGTATCTCAAAAATTTGAGAAATCCACACCAAAAATATTGCATTTGAAACTTTTTGGTACGAGTATCTAAGTTTTAGAAATATCCACAAATTATATTTTAATATATATTTGATTTTATATTATGAGAGACTACACAAAAAAGACTCCCACTGATCATGCTTTTATAAAAGATGCATCATGCATGTTATAGAATGCAAACAGACTCTAAAATAATGTTAGTTAACTAACTTATTTGAACTATTATTATGGGACTGACTCTGTGCAAACTGAATGACTCTTTCCAGAGCTGGCATAATGTCATTACGTGAGAAGAGTCAAGTGTTTCATTCACTATACTTGTTTCATTTTTATTACATGTGCAAAAATAAAAGAAGAGTAGTGTTTTGGTAAGTTGTTTAACATATATTGACTCAGCTTTTAGTCTTAAACTTTGAACCCAACTGTCTAAAAAGCATGAAAAATGTTCGACGGAACATGGTAAAGAACTAGTTTCATCATTACTTTGTATAAACAATGGAAAAAAAAAGCTTTGTATTCCTTTATTCCTTTTGCTTTTCCCTCGGTATCATTCTTTTGCTTTTCTCAATAATTTTCGCATTATTATTTACGCAACTTTATATTCTTCACATCACAAGTGATCAATCTTATTTACATTCATACACATAAACCTCTCTTTCTTTCTCTGCGAGTTATCATGGAGGAGTTTGATTACCAGAAGCTTGTCTCCGCCACGGATGGATTCTCTCCATCACGGCTCATCGGCAAAGGAAGCCATGGCTATGTCTATAAAGCCCTTCTTCATCACGAAGATGACAAACAACACAAATTCGTAGCCATAAAGACACCATCTTTGTTGTCTCCGTCCCCATCCTCGTCAGAACAAATGAAGAAACTAGAAAATGAGATTAGTGTCATGTCGTCTCTGCCTTGCAGCCCACACATCTTGAGCTTCCTCGGCCATGCGGATAAAAGACTCATGGTCGTTGAGTTCATGCCAAACGGATCTTTATACCAGTTATTACACGTGTCGACTACCCCTCCTCCCACGTGGCTCAAACGCATCGAGATCGCTCTCAAGATCGCACGTGCGGTTCACTTCCTCCATGAACGAGCCATCCTCCACCGTGATATCAAATCCGATAACATTCTATTCGATTCAAACTGGGAACCGAAGCTTGCGGATTTTGGACTCTCTGTCGATTTAGACGATAAGAATCTACCTGCGCCGGCGGGAACCATCGGATACCTAGATCCGTGTTACACGTCTCCGGAGAAACTGAGCACCAAGACTGATGTTTATAGTTACGGCGTCGTTTTGTTGGAGATTATTAGCTGCAGAAAAGCTATTGATGTCTCTCGATCTCCGGCGTCGATAGTAGACTGGGCGGTTCCGTTGATTGAAAAGGGGAAGATCGGAGAAATCTGCGGCGGAGGAGGAGGATCTAGCGTTTTCATGGAGACGAATCTTCGATTGCTGAGGATGGCAGCGCGGTGCGTATCGTCCGATGTTGAATCACGTCCTTCTTCCGGAGAGATAACGGCGGAGATGGTGACGTGTTTGGCTGAACCTCTAAGAAGTTATCCGTTATGGATCAGCTTCTTTCGCGGGGTTGTTAAGCTGAAACGCAGGAAAAAACGGTTGAGAGAGAAGCTGACGTGGCCGGGTCAAACTTGTCGCGTTAGGTGTGAAAGTGTAGCCGGGTCAAATATCGGGCCGGGTCTGGGCCTAAAGGGATAATTACAAAAAACAACCATCCAAACAGAAGAAGAAGATTTCTCATGAAAATAGGATGGTGAGCACTAAAAATAACAAAGCCATATTGGCCTGTTTGAGTGAGTGACTCTATATTTAACCATAGTAGTACTTGTTGGTTTTATCCTATAAAGTTACATAACAGGAATTATTTGCATTAGATCATTAGTTATATGTACCGAGTTTCGATTAACATTCCATTTCATAAATTTATGTTGGTATATAATAAAAAATGCTGACAAAAAAAAAATGTTGGTACATAATATATATTTTTTTGTTTGAACCACAAATCAACAAAAGTTACTTTGGTCTTTTTCACATCAATCTTATTGACTACAACGTTTACTTATACGCTTATTTTCTAAAGTTACATTTGAAATAAAATCATCTACCAACATAAACCTAACTTCTTATCGCATTGCAGAAAATTTCAAAACCAATATTTATTTTATTCCATTCTGGAAAAAAACGTACCCGAAACAATGAATTTATGTAAGTTTGGTTGAATCAGTTCTATATTGTCTAGAAATGTATCAAATAAAACTCAATTTCAAACTTGTAAACAAAAAAAAGGAAGAGAAAAAGAAAGACAGCAAGAGAAAATCTGGCGACGTATAAAGTAGAAACGTGGACACGACAATAACTATTATAGAAAGATTTTGGTTGGCCACCAGCAAAATCCTTTATCTACTTAATTAGTTTTAATCTTTTCTATTTCCGTGTTGAATCTTCCTCACTAAGGTTTTCGTACCGTGAACATTGTGACACTGACAAAGAAGAAAATGACAAGCTGCAAACTTGCAATATTAGTGCAGGGTTCTTGAATTCTATAGTATATCACATTGTCTATGTTTACAGAGAAAGAGAGAAAGCCCCCTAATCCATGTCAATAATATATGTTCTCTTTATGTTCTTTGTAGTTCATTGTACACTACAGAGAAGACAGAGTATAAGAATAAGAGATTCTTACATCAAGTTTTTGCATAATCCGATCAGGACAGCCTTGTATAGTCCACAACAGATTCCACAGCACGACGATTGCCATTGCTCCAGGTGGTTCAACTTTGTATCAAAAGCCTGTAGCACTAGCACGAGACAAGTCACTCAACACCTTTAAGAAGATATGTAGCGGAACTGAAGTCATCGACAAGTGTATGGAAAACTATCCCCCAAGGCTTTAATGCCACAACACAAACAACATGCGACTTATAGGATACAAGTAAACGCTAACAGCACATGGCAGTTTGATCTGACAAAACCCACATACAGAAATCAGTAAACTCGACCATCAGCTAATGCCAATGTGTAATATATCTGGCGAATGCTCATAGAAAAGAAGATTCCATATACTGCCTACTACTTAATACCCTAAAAATAGTCGACTCTGTCAAGAACCAAAGAATAAACATGAAATACAGAATCCCTCTCAATCACTGATACTACTTTGTCCACATCAAATAGTTTATGTTCGGGAGCATAATTCTTGCTGTCCATCGTGAAACATGTGATAAGATTAAGTTCCTGATTCTCAATCTACTCCTTAATTTAAGGAAGGGACGAGAGACACCTCATACATTGATCACAGAACAAGCACGACGCATCAACGCCACAAACCCGTAATTGAAAGGCTGCATCAATTCGGTATGAGAACAGCTTTTTCAAAAGCAAAGATTATAAACCTACTGAATAAAGCCTAAAAAATAGCACACTGTTGTAAACTATTAAATATACAGATTAAGTGTTTGAACGTGTTTATATATATGTTATACAAGTGAAGAAATATAGATTCGCAAGATAAGAGAGAGACAGATAAGAAAGAGAGACAGTGGTGAGCAAGAGAGAATAAGTTGTATGTTTATTGTTGTTGTATCTCTCGCTTACAAATGTGCCTATTTATACACATACACAGAATGATAAATAGTGAAGAGATGGATAATTACAAATAGAAAAGTAAAGAGATGGTGGAGAGTTTGGAGGATGTCGAGAGAGTGGAAATTACTTTTCCATATTTTAACACTCCCCCTTAATTATCCATCTTACATTATGTACTGCCTCGTTAAAAACCTTATCATGGAAAAACCCAATGGGATAAAAACCATGTCTAAGGGAAAAAGAGTACAGTAACATAATCTCCCCCTGAAAATGATAAATCTTCATAAATCACGTAGATGACGCATTCCAATATTGTGAATATGTTTTCTGAATGTTGAAGTTGGAAGCGCCTTCGTAAAGAGGTCTGCTGAATTGTCACACGAACGGACATACTCGATGGTGACTTCTTGATTTTTCACGAGTTCTTGAATGTATGAAAAATATCTTGGAGGGATATGCTTTGTTCGGTCGCTCTTGATATATCCTTCCTTTAGTTGAGTGACACAAGCAGAATTATCTTCGAACAGCTTTGTTGGTTCTTTCTTTGTGACTATTCTGCTTGCTTCTTGAATGTGAGAAGTTATAGATCTTAACCATACACATTCTCTACATGCTTCGTGGAGCGCAATAGTTTCTGCGTGATTTGATGAAGTTGCTACCAATGTCTGTTTTTGGGAACGCCAAGAGATCGCAGTTCCGCCAATCGTGAAAACGTATCCGGTTTGTGAACGAGCTTTATGAGGATCTGATAAATATCCAGCATCTGCAAAACCAACTAGACCAAACTCGGAGTTTCTAGGATAAAATAAACCTAAATCAATCGTACCTTGGAGATAACGGAATATATGTTTTATTCCGTTCCAATGTCGACGTGTGGGAGATGAGCTATATCTTGCAAGTAAGTTTGTAGCAAACGCTATATCAGGTCGAGTACAATTTGCAAGGTACATAAGCCCACCGATAGCACTCATATAAGGTACATCAGGACCTAATATTTCTTCATTATTTTCACAAGGTCTAAATGGATCTTTATCAACGTCAAGTGATCTATTTACCATAGGAGTACTCAAAGGGTTCGCTTTATCCATATAAAAACGTTTTAAGAGCTTCTTGGTATAATTAGATTGATGCACAAATATTCCATCTCGGAGGCGTTCTATCTGTAGTCCAAGACAAAGTTTTGTCTCTCCGAGATCTTTCATTTCGAACTCTTCTTTCATATGATTTCTGGCATCATTAATTTCCTTTTGAGTTCCAATCATGTTCAAGTCATCAACATATACAGAAATGATCACAAATCCCGACGAGGATTTCTTAATAAACACACAAGGGCATATCGCATTATTGATGTAACCTTTATTCAACAAGTATTCACTTAAGCGATTATACCACATGCGTCCCGATTGTTTTAATCCATAAAGAGATCGCTGTAATTTGATCGAACATATTTCTTTAGATTTTGAATTCAATTCTTTCGGCATCTCTAATCCTTCTGGGATTTTCATGTATATATCATTATCAAGTGATCCATATAGATATGCTGTCACAACATCCATAAGATACATTTCGAGATTTCTAGATGCCGCTAGGCTCATTAAGTATCTGAATGTGATTGCATCCATGAGTGGGGAATATGTTTCATCATAATCAATTCCCGGTCTTTGAGAAAAACCTTGGGCAACTAGTCTGGCTTTGTATCTTGTGATTTCATTTTTCTCATTTCTCTTCCTTACAAACACCCATTTGTATCCAACTGGTTTTATACCTTCAGGTGTTGTGACAATAGGTCCGAAAACATTTCTTTTATTGAGAGAGAATAATTCAGTTTGTATGGCCATCTTCCATTTCTCCCAATCATGTCTTTTCTGACATTCTGATATGGATTTTGGATCCGAATCATCAATTTCATGATCAATTTCCTTAGATATAGAAAAGGAGAATACTCCATCCAAGTCATCAATATCATGTCTTGCCCATAATTTTCCATCTTGGGCATAATTAATGGAGATCTCGCATTTTTCTTGATCATGTTCGATTTCGGGTCTTTCATCTTTCTCTTGTTTTCCGAGATCCTTTTCACAAATGTCTTCTTGACATTTTTCTTGTTGTAGTTCCTCTGAAACATTTTTTATTTTGTTCTCCCAACTTCTTTTTCTTTCGAGGATTTTTATCTTTTGAGCCCATTGACCTCCCCCTCTTCAACTGAACCTTAGGTTCATTAGCAATGGTTCCATCAGTTTGTTCTTTTGGAATTTCAATTCGAGATGGAGCATTTGCAGCGGGTATGTATGACTTAGTCACTCTCTTTGTATCTGTAAATGCATCTGGTAACTGGTTTGCTATATTTTGTAAGTGCACAATTTTCTGAACTTCCATCTCCCGTTGATTCGAAGGAGGATCAAGATAAGCCAAAGATTGTGTACACCATGTGATATCTTTTGGTGATTCTCTTAACCCTCCCCCTAACGCGGGGAATTCATCTTCATTAAAATGACAATCGGCAAAACGTGTCGTAAACATATCACCAGTTCGCGGTTCAAGGTACCTAATTATACTCGGTGACGTATACCCAATATATATTCCCAGTCTCCGTTGTGGACCCATTTTTGTTCTCTGCGGTGGAGCTATTGGAACATAAACCGCACATCCAAAAACACGGAGATGAGATATATTTGGCTCTCTGCCAAATGCTAATTGTAATGGAGAATGGTTATGATACGCACTTGGTCTTATCTGAAGTAGTGCTGCAGCATGCAAAATAGCATGACCCCATACTGAAATTGGGAGTTTTGTTCTTAATATTAATGGTCTAGCAATGAGTTGCAACCGTTTTATCAAGGACTCAGCCATGCCGTTTTGTGTATGAACGTGCGGAACCGGATGTTCGACATCAATTCCCAATGAAATACAATAGTCATTAAAAGTCGCTGAAGTGAATTCTCCAGCGTTATCAAGCCTTACTTTCTTTATTGTATAATCAGGAAATTGTGCTCTCAATCTGACTATCTGAGAAATAAATTTTGCAAAAGCCGTGTTTCTTGTGGTCAAAAGACACACATGTGACCATCTACTGGATGCGTCAATTAACACCATAAAATATCGAAACGGTCCGCAAGGTGGGTGAATCGGCCCACATATATCACCATGTATACGTTCCAAAAATATTGGTGATTCATTCCCAACTTTAGTTGGTGATGGCCGAGTTATAAGTTTTCCTTGAGAGCATGCATCACATAAAAGCTCATTCGATTGCAAAATTTTCTCGTTCCTTAACGGATGGCCATTAGAATTTTGCACAATTTTTCTCATCATGATTGAACCAGGATGTCCCAGCCTGTCATGCCAAACTTTGAATGTATTTGCAAGCTTCGGGTTTATTGTAACATATGATTCAGTTGTATTTATTTTTGTGGAGTATAATCCGGAGGATAACATTTCTAATTCTTCTAATACATGTTTCCTCTCTGATGTAATGCAAAGATATTCAATACCATTTTTACTCATAGTCTCAACATGATATCCATTTCTGCGGATATCTCGAAAACTTAATAAATTCCGTTGAGATTTTGGGGAATATAATGCATCATGTATTTCAAACTTTGTTCCCCTTGGCATTGAAAAATTCACTTTTCCGGAGCCAATTATTATTTTGGCATTTCCAGAAATTGTACTCACGCTTCCAGCGGAGTCTTTTATATTGAGACAGGAGAAATACTTTTTATCACTGATTATTGTATGAGTTGTAGCACTGTCTGCCAGACATATGTCTCCATCATGAATTCCGATTTGTGACATTCTGTTTCATAATATTCATATAGATGTATTAATAAAGTAAGATAAATATATAAAAAATATTTATTTTTATTACAATGGAAAACACACTTTCACACACACACAAGACAAACATATTATACATATGCAAACATTTATTTTAAGCCTCCTTGGCAGTTTATTTGGTCTCATCGGTCATAGCCGTTTTAGTTTTCGGGATCCACAAGGAAATCCGTGATATCAAGAGAAACATCATCATTTAGGCCACTGAAGGAAGGCCCGGCTTCATTGTTGTTGAAGTTGGTTTCGACATTATTAACTATGGCCTTTTGAGACGCTTGATACAGATTGACAAAGTGCTTTGGTGTGCGACATGTTCGTTCCCAATGTCCTTTCATGCCACATCTTTGACAAGCACTTTCGGTCGGTTTCTTTATTTCGCGACCACCTTCATTTATCTGTAAGTAATTGTTCCTTCTGGGATTGAAACCACCTTCATTACTTTGGAAACTATTGTTTCGCCTGGCGTTGAAACCACCTTCATTCACTCGGAAGTTATTGTTTCTTCCGGTGTTAAAGTTCTTTCCTCGTCCACGATATCGTCCATAATTTCGACCACGGCTTCTACCGCGTCCACGACCTCGCCCACGATAGTTATTGTTGGTGTTGGATGCTACGACATTCGCTTCAGGGAATGGAGCCGATCCAACTGGACGAGACTGATGATTCATCATCACCAATTGATTGATAGGTTTATCTTATCACTCCATAAAAATATGATCGGGAGGAGGTTTATCTTATCACTCCATAAAAATATGATCGGGAGGAGGTTTATCTTATCACTCCATAAAAATATGATCAAGGAGGGGGTTTTATTCCTACCACTCCAAAAACAATCGAGGAGACATAGTCCACCACGACGAATAATTCGGGGAAGGCAACGCCTATCTTCCCGAGATAATCATAACAAAAATATAAATAGCGTAGAGTCATTATTTTGTAAAAAAAAAAAAAATTTAAAAACCTCACCTTTTCGGGAGTGAATAGTAAAATAAAAAAAAACTGTGTGGGATGGTCGGACGGAAATTCAAGTAGACAAAGAAACGGTTGGATGGCGAATGAAATGCTCAGTTGGTTAGAGTGTCGTGCTGATAACGTGTTGTAAACTATTAAATATACAGATTAAGTGTTTGAACGTGTTTATATATATGTTATACAAGTGAAGAAATATAGATTCGCAAGATAAGAGAGAGACAGATAAGAAAGAGAGACAGTGGTGAGCAAGAGAGAATAAGTTGTATGTTTATTGTTGTTGTATCTCTCGCTTACAAATGTGCCTATTTATACACATACACAGAATGATAAATAGTGAAGAGATGGATAATTACAAATAGAAAAGTAAAGAGATGGTGGAGAGTTTGGAGGATGTCGAGAGAGTGGAAATTACTTTTCCATATTTTAACACACACATATTTTAGACCACAAACAGGTATGTTCAAGACAATTTAACACAACAGGCGTGTCAGGCAGCTGTACGCACATGCTTAGTAAAACAAGCCAACAAGGCTATTGTTTTGAACATACTGGCATAAGATTAGTTGGCAGTCTCAAGCCTAGCCAGGAATCCCATAAGATCACATCCATAACTCAAATCCTTGCCCAAGTTGCCAACATTATTTCAAACTATGTAAAGGTTAAACAATAACCCTCTTTCTCTCAATCTTCTAACATCTCGAATATGTAAGTTGCATAAAAATGAAAAACAAAAGGCTCTTTTGAGAAAGCAAATGGTAGAAACACTTCTTCAAGTGCTCACCATAATTATGAAGCAAAACCTCGTTATATTACTAACACACATGGCTTGAATGGAGAATATATATTCAGACAAACAAATAAAAACCAGTACCTCACAAGTCTTCGACATACTTCTGCAGATCAGTAATGCACAAAGAGCAATGCACTGCTAGTCATGGCTTATAGGGAAACAATAAGGAAATTTTGAAGGGAACTCCTCCAAGGTGTAGAAGGTAGTAGTTATAAGGACGTCTACAATGGGAGCTGCACACACATGGACCTAAAGGGACGTTACTCATTCAAACAACAAGATACAGACCATGCATTGTTGTCAAAAAAAAAAAAAAAAAAAAAAAAAGATACAGACCATGCAACACGTCTCTCTAGCCAGCTGAACAAACTCAGGCTTGCACTAAGAATACTTTAATGTGATTTCTCCGAGACAAGTAAAGATTACTTATGAAATACTCACTACAGAGCCTAGAAATCGAAACGTAGAAACTCTATTTGACTATGAACTTCAAAATTCATTTAACCAGCAAAAGCTTTGTGCACATTGCGATTAGAATAATTACAGGAGCTGAGGAACGGAGGTACTAACTAATTAAAAAAAAAAAATCTATACAGTGAAGAATATGATCCCCCACATATCATTTTCAGGAAGAAAAAAATACAATATACAGAATCCTGAGAAAAGTGTGCAGTAGTTTTGATGCCACTGGAACTAGATATATCCGAAAAAGTCCTCCATGGAAGAGAAAGCGGTATAACTTTAACTGTTTGATGACAACACTGACTTAACTTTAGAATTTAGAAACTCAAACCTAGAGGATTAACCTTGTTAACGAGACACACGCAGCTTCTTTTTCCTTGATATTAACAAGAGCAGGCCAACGAAATTCTACCTTTACTTCAAGCTGGCCTCCAACAATTCGCGGCAGGCATGTCTGGCCGAGATGGTAGCATCTGGGGAGCAGCATGACCTTAAATGGGTAATTTAGAAATGGTAAGACACTGCATAAATTTTTCTGACTGCGTCGTTAAGAGTCTACTATCAGATGCATTGGCTGAGATAGTCTCACCTGGAATTGCAGGGACAGCTTGTAAGTTACTAACAGAAGAAGGCTGATAGCTCATTGTCACTGAAGGTGGACGTTCTGGAGGTGGCCGAAAGAAATCTGGTTAATTGCAAATAAGACCATCAATCACCAGGATAGCCACGAAAAAAACATATAAGCTTGACAATCATGATCAACAAATGTATCACAATGCTCACAAGCAATCATCTAAGTTAATAAACCTCAACTATTAGAGGGTCTATAAGGATTCAAGTATCTACATACTGTCTGTCACTCGAGGAAGGCCTGGATGTGAATTTCTTCCACGTATCCAGGCACCATTCTGGTTTTCTGCACTACGTCCACTGGAAGACATCCGCCATGGTTCCTCATTTCTATATCGCCGTCCATCATCACGTTGAGGTGGGAAAGAGTAAGGATGAGAGTAGGTATGCTGGGATTGTGATTGAACATGGCTTGGATACGGAAAATGACTGGACGGTGCTGAAGGCAGATTCCTAACCATAGGTCTTTGCGAGAGAGGGGTGCTTGGCTGAAACCGTTGGTTCTGTGAAGAAGCTTCAGGATTAAAATGTGCATTGCTGTTCCCAAATTCTGGTTGTCTGGAGGAAGTAAATGCTGAAGGTTCCCTGGAGCTGCACACTCCTGCTGGAGAAAAATTAGATGACTGCTGCACGAAAAAATCAGCTTTTCCAGCGCCCTCAAAATGACTTCCACGTGAAGAACTTCCGGGTCCTTGGACAATTTGATCACCCTGCATATGATGTCCAGGAATTTAAATATAAATGATATAAGAGGAAACATAAGGAATTATGAGTAACATCAAACTGAATAAATCAACAAACTTACAGTGAAAACGATACAGCGGTCTTGCTGCATAGATCCTTGGTATGTTTGATGCGATAATGGATATGCTGGAGGAGGAAATCCTAATTGAGGTGGTAACTGATGTTGGCTAGCTATGGATGGTTGAGCTGTTAATGTTGGTGGTAAAGCTACAGAATGTGAAGGCGGTGGAGGTGGAGGTGAAGGTGGAGGTGAAAGGGGCGGTGGTGGTGGAGGCTGAGACGGAGGTAGAGGAAGAGGTGGGAATTGCGCTGTGGGAGGTGGTGGTGGCGGCGGAGGGGAAGATGAAGGCGGAGGAGGTGGAGACGGAGGTGGTGGAGAAGGAGGTAAAGGAGGGGGAGATGGAGGTGATTCATGAGGTAGTGGAGGAGAATCCTCTGGAAGAGGAGGCACCTCAGTTAACTTTTCAGCAACTGGTTCCCTAACATCCAGTGACTGCTCCTTTGTCTCATTCTCACAGAAAGCGGAAGGTGATACATCTTTCCCCTCACCAGATACATCTTCCATTTCAAGTTCACGATCTACATCCTCCAAAAGTCGATGGCGTCTATCACTTGAAGTATCACGTGTTTCCAGGTCATCTAAAGCATTGAAAGGTTCCCCAGAAGATGTGTTTTTTGCTTTTTGTGATGTTGGAAGATTGTCATCATCTTCATCATCTTCAAAGGTATGAGAAGAGAAAAACCCAGGCAGCTGAATAGTTGCATTGCTGTAGAAGAAAAAGAAAATGGCAAATAAGTTTATAAACACTCAACATAATGACATCAAACTCATTTAATGACTTCGCCTGTTCTTTTGTCATCAGCAATATATAAATAAAGTCCAGCTAGTAAACTACTATGCAAGACAAGAGTATAGCATACCTGCCATACTCATCAACAAGCATCCCTTCCATTTCTCTGATAGGATCATTTACAGCACGCTCAGATCTAGGACGTCGCAGGGAAAACCCAACGGTTGCATCATCACCAGAAGCTATATCATCAATATAAGGACGCAGAAGAGATTCAGGGAAAATTTTCCTATCAAGCCACAACTTCAGAACCTAAAAAGGAGTGGAGGTCACTGATTCCAGCCAACGAAAATGCAAGGATAACCTTGAAACGAGCAAATAGTAAAAGTACCTTCAGACATTTACGACGATTATCACGAGCATCAGTCCCTGGAGGAGCAGCAGCACCTAAAAGACGTGGCAAAGCAGCTTGCACAGTAGGAACGTATGAAGCACCAGCAATACCTACAAAAAGATTTCACACGCCTCAAAAATTATTTAAAGTTCTTAGGTAGAGATAGATTCTGTTAGTAGTTATATTAGCTCTACTCTTATAATGCAGTCGAAAACAATAAACAAAAAAAATCCAAGAACTATTAGCATTTCAGGGCACTGAAAATTTGAGAACAGGTGTTGTACCCATTCAAGAGAGTTCACCTTTTTGGTTGTGCGAACATTGGGTGATAGAGTCAACGAGAAAGAATAAGTCCACTTTACGATGGAAGTGAGGTTCACTTTCCAACTTTCGTATGAGAAGTTCCACCACCTAGATATAAACACAAACAAATTTCCCAATTAAAGCAGCTATTGTCTGAACAATGTTACACACAACCTAGATATAAACACAAACAAATTTCTCAATTTAAGCAGCTATTGCCTGAACAATGTTACACACAAACAAATGCTGTAGATAATTTTGCCAAAGCAGTTTAGGTAGCAAGCAAAACATCCAATAAGTTGAGCCGAGGAAAGTGCAACTCTAAATTGATTTTCCATGTGCAGCCTCACACTAGGTTTGTTGATAACCTTAAGACAGAACATAAATGAAAACCAACTGACCGTCTTACCTCACTAGCAATCCCATACTTGGCACAATCAATTGCTTGGCGTGTTGCCCGTCCAATACTTTCCTTAGTTCTTGATAAGGTCTCTATCATGCCCTCAAAAGCATCTCGGGAAACAGCAGCCTCAGTACCACCACTAAGTGAACCTCCAACTGACTTATGCCCTGAACTAAGTCTTCTCTCTTCATTATCATCAGCCTCATTTTGATTTCTTGATGAGGACTGATGCCCATGATTTGACGGAGAAGAATCTTGTTGATGTCCTTGCACAACTAAAGGCACCGCGATGTCAGCAGCAGCTGAAGCATTTTGAACCATAAATGGGCTATGGCTCCTCATCTGTGTATCACTGATGCTTAAGAAACTAGGGTTTAAATTCCCAAAAACTGAATTTTGTGAATGTGCTAGTTTTCTTTTGGCCTGTGCAGCTGCAATTAGATCCTTCATAGACGCAGCTGAATCTGGTGTCCTCGCATTGATAATTGGAGCATTCCACTTTTCTCGGTTGTAATCATGCCTGTATAAGAAAAGAGAATTATAAGTAACAGACGACATACACAGAAGATTGCAGATAGAATGTGACATACATGACAACAGACAAGTCCTCAGAAGTGTCTCTTGAAACATCAGCATCATTCAAACGTAACGCAGCTTTTGAAACCACTGTTGGCCTATCTCCAACTGAAGCTGGTTTGTGCCTCTGATTTGCTTGAGATTGGGAAGAGCTTACTTTATCAGATCCCACAACTGCCTCCTTACAAGAATCACTTTGTGGCTTCTTTGCCATCACAACACCAGAAACTTTTACATATGACTTTGCAGCTTTTAGCTGTCCTGCAACGTGCTTGTTAGGTGAAATCAGGTGAGGAGACATCTTAGGAGATTGCAAGATCTGCTTGACATCCTTTGGGGGCAAGTCATTGATGGGTTTTACCATGGGTAAGCTGTTAGTAGAAATCTCCACATTATCTGCTAATACACGTGAAGCATCGTCACTATGTTTACGCAGAGGTGTTTTCCTTAATCCAGTACTCTCTGTATATCCAGCAGATATCTTAGCTTTAGTAGAGCTATCACGACACACATTAGCACTTTTGGGACCATCAGTCAATACTGATGTTTTGGGAACAACGGCTTGACTTCCATGTAATGGGGTTTTTGGATCTTCGTGATCATCATCGTCATAGATACAAACAGCCCTCCGTTTTTTCAGTGACGTTGCAGCTGGAACCTTAACATTACCAACAGAAGAGGAACGGTTTTTCTGTTCCACACGACCTTTCCCGGATTTATCACTAACTGAAGAGGAATTGTTTTTCTGTTCCAGTTGACCTTTCCTGGACTTATCACGAGCCCCAGAAAAAGGAGGAGAGGTATCATGCTCCACTGTTTGTCTGCTGTGCTTTGTATATGCAACTACTTCTTCATCATATTGTAAATTTCCTCCACGAGCACTTACTCCTAAAACAATTTCACGCTTAATACCTGATACAGTCCCAGTAGATTTAGATTCATCATCAATTTCACACTTTTCTTTGTCATTTTTACCTTCACATTTCGGCTTTTTAGCAGCAGGTGAGCTTTCATCTACGCTTGGTGCAGGCTTCCCTAGTTCACTTTCAAGCCTCCTTTTCTTGCCGGAAACCCCACCCTTAACGCCAGGTGAATTTTCATGCTTACCTCCAGATACTTTGGAACTAGATTTCTCTGTCAACAGACCTTTTGACTTATTGGAACCAGATTTACCACCACCAGCTCGACCATCAGGTGCACGTGACTTATTGCCTTTTTCTCTATGAACTGTATCACTTTTTTTGTCCGAGCCCACTGCTACCTTCTTTATTCTCTTACCGTTGGCCAGATTCTTTTGACCACTAGTGCAATGATGACCGTCAGTTCCTTTATCAAAATCTTCGTCCTTTATTTTAGGGCCATATGAACCAGGCTCCGGTGACTCGCTACCCGAGGATGTGGTTGCGATCTTTGATTCCAGAAATGGAGATGAATCCAGCTTCCCCGTCTTTGTCTCTCCACCATTATTCTTATCTAATTTGGGGACGCAAGGATCCGCGGTAGAATCAAAGTTATCAGTTCCATCAGAATCAGTGACTATATGATCTGTTCCATCCACTATCTCAGCCTTTGTCAAACCAGGCTCCGCAGCATCCAGAGGATCTCCATTGCCCAAAACATTTGACTTGTTATTTTGCAACTCTTCAAATGCGGTGCATATTTCCGTTACAGCTTGTGCAAAATATTTGACTGTTTTACCTTGACATCTTGCTAACAGTTTGCTCTTTGCCTCACTAGTGAAGGCTTGGATATCAGGCGGTGCAACAAAAGCTCTGCAGTAAAAGAGCATAACTTGGTGAATGAACTACGCAAAGGAAAAAATCAATACCAAAGATATAGTAAGCCAAAAGAACACAACCAAACATCTGGTAACATGGCGAGAATAGGTGACATTTCAACTACGGTAAGAGAACACCTAATAACCGAGATCTACTGTCTAATTCTAGCAACATTATATATTGACTAAAGTTGATAAATCTTTCTTGATGAGAAGGTACGGGTATTTTGGAACAACATGGATCAGATGATCAAAAAGTATGTATACATATAAGAGACTTGCTTACATTTCCTGTGTTCCAAAGAACTGAACAAAGTACTTCTTTGGGTCTGGCGCACGATCCCACTCTTCAGGCCGGCTGATCTGAAAATCAAAACAAATTTTCTTTAACAGAGAGACTAGAAGAACTCAAAGGAGATGAAACCTTTATAAACATATATGTTTTTCATAATTCAACCGTAGAATCGAACCGAGTAACTAGAGATATAATTTAATTGGCTTTAAACATCGGCTCAATATCAGGACAATAATTATGAAGCCCTAGTACGGTACGACTCTAAAGTAAGAAAGAGAACACTAGAGCTCATCAACCAAGGGAATCCACCCATACACCATTGGCCATGCAGCAAAATAAACAGACAACCACAAAATTTCTACAGATTTAACGTGTCCCATCATCAGACAGGACAGGGGAACTATGAAGCTTAAGGACTATATGGGAATGAATTAGAGAAGAAAACGAAAATTGGTATAGAAAACAAATCGTATTCAGAAATCAGACAAGGGGAGGCTCAGACAACGACTGAGCTAAGGAAGAGACAAAATTTACCTTAGCAGGCCAAGCAGGGAAACCTTTGACTTTGGCAAGAACCAGATCACCGAGAATCAACTGCCCATTGGCCTTAGCCTTGCTCGCTCCTCTTTTACGCCCAGGAGCCATAGGCGATACCGCTATAAACCCTAATTTTTAACCGCAAAACAGAAGCAACGAGCAGAATTACGGAATCCAATCCAACCCCGAAAACCAATAAGAGACTCCGATTCCAATTCGGAAACTATTCCACCGGAGGAAGAAAGCTTCGCTGATTGAGCCGTCAACGGAGACAGCAAGGGATCACGTACGGAGACGGAGCAAGAGAGAGAAAGGGAGGGCTATGATCCAGAGATAGATAGATTGAGGCGGTCGTGAGAGGATGGGGCTTAGGGCTGAGAGGGTGAACGAAAAACTTTGGAAGGAATTTTTTTTAATTACATAAGAACAAAGATCCAATCCACAATTTTCTCTTATTTTCCATTTTTTATTTTTAATATTTCCTTTCTTTATTTTTTTTTTTTTTTTGTAAACTAGTATTTCCTTTCCTTCACGCTTTCATAGTTTCATATACATATTACAGATTTTTCATTGGATAACTAAAACCATCCATAAATAAATAAATAAATACTACAAAAACATGAATAATTTATTCTGCTTGATTTTTTAAAACCCTTTGACAGAAGCAAACATCAAATGCTGAGCTCAACAAGACAAGACTCCTAAAAGATAACATGAGGCTTGTCATAGAGATCCTAAAGAGCCTCTAATTTTCCAGAGCTCAATCAAAGTCTCTACTTAGTTCAAAAGAATGTGCATTAACAAAACAAGTGTACTGGATCAAGACTTTATTCGTCAGAAATAAATATAGAATCGAACTAGCCGAACTACCCAAAGTAACCGAACTTAAACAAAACAACCAAATTTTTACAAAAGTTTAACCAAAATCTAACCGAAAACGAAAACTTTCAAAACCGAACTACCAGAAAACCAAACTATTCGAAAAAACCGAAGTCGCAGGCCTAGAATTAAGTTCCTAGGCCACTCTTTATCCGATTATTCAATAACTCATTCAGATATGAGACTGTGTAAAACAGGCAAGGAAAAGAGTTCTGAAACATCAATATATTAAAGAATAGAAAACAGTTTAACAGATCATGCCCTGCAGAGCGTAAACTTCATCCATAGAAAAGTGATCTAACTGAAGCAAATCAAAACTGGGAAAATAAAGAAATTTTATTACTTTGATTACCAGTTACTTCCTAACTTGAACTCTTATCTTTGCTTTCATTTCCAACTGCATCTTTCACCAACTCCAACGGTCTTTCATCAATTACTTCATCGATTATCCCAAACGCCTTAGCCTCTGCAGGAGTCATGAAATGATCCCTATCCATGTTCTTCGCAATCACGTCAATAGGTTGACCCGTGTGTTTGACATACAGTTCATTCAACGCATCCCACACACGAACAATCTGTTTTGTATGAATCGTTATATCTTTAGCCTGACCGCTATATCCACCTGAAGGCTGATGAATCATAACTGTTGCATTTGGTAGTGACCGCCTTTGTCCCTTGGCACCTGCTGCCAAGAGGAGCGAAGCCATTGATGCAGCTTGGCCTAAACAAATTGTACTTATCGGAGAACGAATGTACTGCATAGTATCATAAATTGCTAGACCTGCATAATAAGATAAAGATATAAAAGACGGATCACAAAAATTTGAGATTGAGAAAATGTCAACTCAACACAAACCAGACATTCATGAGACTGTGGCCACTGAGATTACCAGCAACAAAGGAGTAGCTTCACTAGAGAACATAACAATGATTATAATTTCTGTCATCCATTTCAGAGCCACATTGCTTGAATCAAGTGACTACATTACGAATCCCTAGTTGCAGAAACCTCATGAAGATTCAGTGAGCAAGAAAACTTAGATAAATACTTAAATCGACAGAGGAACCAATACCAACGAACACCATTCTCTACGATACCAAGTACCAACTAAGCAAGAAAGTATTGATAAAGACGCATACGATTCCCAATCACAATATCCAGAATTTTGACTAAAGCTAATCATAATAAGAAAGAAAAAAAATGGAAGGCAAAGCGTACCGGCGGTGACATGGCCTCCAGGTGAATTGAGATACATATGGATCGGCTTCGAAGGATTCTCAGACTCGAGGTAGAGAAGCTGAGCGACGACGACGTGAGAGGTATCGTCATTTATGGGACCGTTGATGCAGATAATACGCTCCTTGAGCAATCGAGAGAAGATGTCGTAAGCTCTCTCTCCTCGCGATGAGTGCTCAATAACCATCGGAATCAGACTGTAGCTTCTTCTCGCAGCAGCGGTGGTCGTCGACATCAACGATGGAGTTGATAGCCTCTTGGCGCCGGAAACAATACCCCTCATCATCGGAACTCTAGGGTTGCTCTGCCCAGAAAAGTGAATGCTCGAGAAATGGAGCTTGATTCAGATTTATTTTTAATACTCTTTTTCTCTTTTACTCCATTTATTTACTGTGTATGAGTGGTGAACATAAGCTAAATGGATATATTAGCTATTAGCGGAAGTTGATAAAAATTTGAATAATATAAAATTATGAAAAAAATTATTAGTGAAAACAATAATAAAAACAAAAATTCATTTTTACTGTAGATTTTTTTATGATTGTAATAATTAAAGGATATATTTTTAAATGATTAAAAATTACAAATCAAAGTTAATATAGTTGTTTTCATTACTGTCCTTTAAACCAAATCAAAATTAAAGGATATATTTGTAAAGGATATTTTGTACTATTTAATCATTTTTTTTTTGTCATCTGATAGGATTATATTCATAAACTGAAGAACAAGAGTTACAAGATCCTACGGAAAGGAAACGAAAGCCCAAACAATAGGCAAACCAAACCCAAACAACGGGTAACAAAAGCCCAAAAAACAGGCAACAAAAGCCCAATAACCAGGCAACTAAAGCCCATACAGGGTTGCTAAAACCTACGGCTCAAGGAAACATAAATCAGTAGCACAAGAGTTAACCAAAGCAACTCAAACATGGAAATTGTGGAAACCGCAAAAGAGGAAAGAACGAGATAAGTCGACGTAGCCCACGGCTCACCGAACGACAACATCAACAACAAGGAGACTCCCAGAGAGACACACTCTCACAACCCAGAACCAGAAACAGACTTCATAACCCGACAAGAAAGAACCTAAGAAAGTTCCCCTAAACCTCTTCCCGGAACGGTAAAGACGCACTCATAAACGTCTAGAATAAACCTAGATAGAAGCCTTAAACAACCCAAATCTCCAACGAAGTCTAAACAATCCAAACAACCATTCTAAACCATAAAACCCGATTGAAAAGCGCTCTAAACGAAACCAAGATTAACCACAAAATCCAAGCCGTACCACCAAATTATCCTATAAGCAGAGGTTACTGAAAATATACTAAACCGATTAATACCACCACCAAACCAGATCTGACCACGATAAGCCAATTACCCACTCAAACCCTGATTACCTCCGTACAACCCAAACATGGCTGCGAGGATTTGATAGAGACGATCTGGGTCGAGACAGGAGCTAGCATCGCCATCGTCGCACAGAGCAGAACGACCGGACACCTAGTCGCCGGCGAGAAGCCTCGGAAGAGGGAGCGTTGCAGAGTTCCAGCCGGGTTACGAGACAGCGATCCACCAAACGCATGGACATGAAGAAACTGCGGACCACCACCGCACCTCGGAGAACACCACGCAGAGAATAGCAGCGCCATGGACAGAGAGCAACCGTCGTCGAACAAGGGCCGGAGACGAGGCAAAACTTGACCAGATCTGAACGGAACGGCGACGACTACTAAAAGAAAGAGACACGGACTTGCCTCTCCGGCGCCGACTTGAAGGAACGACGACCACCGGAGAGGAGAAGAGCTCACAGACGGAAGCTAGACAACGCTTCGGTTTTCGTGCCTGGAAGCGTTTTCGGCTAGGGCGAACGTCGTGCTACTTCGTCAACAATTGTTTTGTTCGTGACTATTTAATCATTTATCATTTCTGATTTTGTTTATCAGTCAGAATTATTAACTGTTAATAAAAATAATAAACGGTTAAATAATGCAAAACGGTAAAAAAAAAAAAATTATAGTAAAATCTCTTAACAAAAACAAAACAAAAACTCAACTGAAAGTAATTGTTTTTATTATAGTTTTAATAACTTACTCCATTTTTTATTGGAAACAACTAAAAAGCTGTGTATTCTAACTAAACCCATTGGAAAAATAATCCAAATAATCACATAGCAACGAATAAATTCAATTGTAATTTTTATTAATTGTGAATTTCCAACACAAAACAATACATTAATGCCTGATCTAACACTCACTCACTCACAAGCCAATTGCATTATTGTTTTAAATAAATCCAATGCAAAAAAATGATACACTGTACTTCTATGTACTCCCACCATCTATAGCTAATTAGCTTCTTGCTTTCTGGATCACAGAACCAAAAGCCGGACACAGTCAATAATGAGACTGACAGAACCTAACTGGCTTAGTCCACAGCCTTTTTGATTCTCCGACCAGTTAAAGGCTTAGGCAATCCGTCAAAGATAGAACTTCCCATGGCTGCTTGTGTGAGCAATTCAGGTTTCAGTGTCCACTTCGAGGTTGGCCATATCGATGAACCGTTGCTGTTACAGTCAGGTTCTTGTAGACTAGAGGCGCTAACCGATTTCCTCACGCTTGAGAAGCTGTCATCCATCAAACTGATTGGTACGGGACTGTGATTACCGGTCTCGGTATCAGCTGACAAATTAGTTCTGCTCCCTGCTTTGGGTCTTAGAGCTAAACCTTTCCCGGTTATTGCAGAAAACACGCCACTGCTGCTCCTGCTCTCCTTCTTCAAAAGCAATTCTGGGGCTCTCGAAGTGAAATCAGCTTCAGATTTTTGGCGTCTTCTCATTGGCTTATCAGAATTCACTTCTCCTACTGGCTTTGACAGGTTGGATGATTGGTTCACCTCGGCGATAACTGCATCTACCAAGCTTCTGCATTTGCGGTGCTGATTTAAGGGAGTATTGGTGGCTGGGAAGGGTGTGAGGTATTGATCATTTTCTTGGAGATGAGAAGCTTCTTTCTTATAAGGTGCCATCTCTACACCTTCAGAAGCCCTTCTTTTACTTGGTTTGAGTCCATAGTAACCTTGCAAGGAGTCCATAGCTGGAGAAATCTTTGTCTCTGAAGGCTTAACCTTCAAAGACTGGAAGGAGTCAAACACGTCTTGGATGTTGCCATTGCTTGCTGGTGATGAAGCTTGCTCAGAACAATCATCCCTGCAAGAAGATTTCATATATCAGTCCTGGAGATAGGATTACTTGATATGTGGATGCCCTTCAATACAAAACCAATAGATTCAAGGCTCTACTTAAGTTGTAGCCGCTTTGGTTTGCTGCCTATCATCTTCCTTAGGCAGTATCAACGGAAACAACTCATAGTTAGCCATAGCATGTCTATGTTCTTACAAACAACCACTTTCTAAGAGGTTGTTTAAACAGGGATCACAGACTAAGGCCTTTCTAATTAGCATACAAATAAAAACAGAGGATCAACAAAGTACCCATGATTCAAGGAGCCGTTAGATAAGCAAGGAGAAGGAGGATGTCTCCCAGGTAATGGTATCCGGAGAGACTTGAGAGCAAACATCTGAAGATCAGTTACAAGCCCATTCAGCTTCGTAATATCTGCAACCTGAAATACCAATATTTTAGGTTACAATAAGATGAAATTAGAACACTAATCCAGTATCAAAACCATATAAACTCAGAGGGTCACGAGACGAATTGTTTCTAACTTTTGAAGTCAACACCATATGACTAAAAAGGGTGCAGCTTTATGATTTTTTTATTCAAAAATTCAATATTACAAAATCAAATTTTCTGGAAACGTAATAATCAGAGCACAAGCGTTTTACAATTCGATCATCTCATGGTTAAGCTCAATCTCCTCGTAAATTCAAAAAAAAATTACCCAGAAACCATACCTCAACACCGTACTTAATCGCAATGCCGGCGAGAGTATCGAACTTGGAGACCCGATGTTCGATATAACCAGCGCCTGAAGAGAAGGAGCAATTCAGAGAGACGGGAGAAGTCGCCGACGGTGGAGACGTTGTCGGCGACGAGATACGCAGGATTGTCGAAGCAGATGATTTTGAAGGACTCCAATCTCGGCATCGTTCCGATGGATCGACGAATACACCACCACGGAAATTTCTGTTGGTGTATTCAAGAGTCCCGTTGCAAATAGAAATCCGCCTCCCTCGAGCCGTAAGCATTGATTTTTGATTGATCTATACAATCTAGCAGCCTATTCTAAAACTAGATCTGATCAGAATTTTCGGAAGAGAAAAACGAGAAAACGAGAAGACGCTGGGAGGTTAAGGAATGAGAGGTGAAAACTCGTGGAGTGAATTTTCTCGTAGTTTCGAATGTTAACTTTTTCTTGGCGGATTTTCCGGGAAAAACGAACGAGAGATCTCTGCCCTTTCTCGTCGCCACCGGAGCGACACAAAATTATATATTCCTTTTGAAAAGAAACGAAAAACAACTTTATTATAAAAATACGATAAATAAAACCGCGTTACAACTTGGATATAACCTGAAAAACAACTGAAACTACAATTTAGAATTTACACAAAACAAAGTTGACATTAATTTTTAGCATTCAGTTAATGTTTTTTTTTCTTATGGCTTTCCGATGATATTAAATTTTGTATGTGCTGACAAAATTGAGCTAGACGTTCGGATACCCATTCGGGTTCAGTTCGGGTTTATTCGGATTTCGGATTTAGCAAAATATAAACCATTCGGATATTTTTTTATATCGGATCGGGATCGGGTTCGATTCGGATTAATTCGGGTTTGATTTCGGGTTTAGCTTCGGGTTTTAAACCGAACTGGTATGCAAATACCCGAAATTGACCGACAAAATATGTAAATATGAAATGAAATTAACAAAGTAAGACATAAGACCAAATATCAAAATCAAAGTCAAAGGTTGAATTGATTTTGCAAATTCAAAGCCTAACAACCAAATTAATCCCAAGTTACCCACAAATAACATAAATTTTTTTATGTAATCTAAAACTAACAAAATAAGATCTAATAGCAGAATTTTAACTTGAAATTTCGTTTGCAATATTTTTTATTTCAAACAACGACCAAAGTATATTAAAAATAAAATCCAAAATATATTTCTCAAAATATTGCAAACAAAGGAAAATCTAAACACTAATCCACTCCAATGCATAATCTTGAATCCCTAAGTTCCTATAAAAAAAAGATATATTGAGATTAAAAATAAATAATAAGCTTAAAACAAAAACAAGTATAATAAGCTCCTAGGACCAAAAAAATATAATAAGCTCATTAAGTCTAAATATAATTAATATTTTAAGTATATAATTGTATTTCGGATATTTTGGATATCTTTTCAATTTTCGGTTCGGTTCGGGTTCGGGTTCGGATTTTCGGATATCAAAATTGAATACCCATTTGGATATTTTTTTCAATACGGGTTCGGTTTCTTTTTTTCGCGTCGGGTTCGAGATTCGGATCCGGTAAATATGCCCAGCCCTATGACAAACTATGTTTTTAATTAAATAAAAAGTTATATGGATATAATAATGTTTAATCATTTATAAGCATGGATTAGATTCAACTAACAGTCGAAGAAAGTCTCGAAGTATGCCCAAAACCGAGTTGGTCCAATTTAATTATAACTAGATTTTGACCCGCACTTAGAAAGTGCGGGTTTAATTTTCTTTACAAATTTTACTTTTTATTCATTTTGTTAATAGTAGTTTAGATTTTTAATTATGTAATCTAATTTTGATTATAATTGTTTAACCAACATTATAAACAGTGAGTTAGCAATTTAGTTTTTTTAAAAATGAATTATGTGTTATTTGGAGGAGATATATCGTAAGGATTAAGAGATTAAAATAACGATTTCGCATTATATATTTTAATATGTGTTGTATCGTAAGATCATAGTTTGGAAAAAATATATATATGTGAAAACAACTATTGTAAAAGTTATGTGGTATATGTTTAATTGTTATTATATTTATCTAAAATATTATTTTATAAAATACATGTTGTAGTCGTATATATAATTTGCAAATTTGATGGAACTATCCGTTAAAAACTTCATTCAAACATAAAGCATAATTTGACGCTTCAAATATTTGAATAATATAAGTATGAAATCATTTTATTATTTTATTAAGTTTAAAATATATCAACTGAAATTATTTACTATATGCGAATTTTTTTATAGAAAATTTATAATCGAGATTGGCTAATTAATTTTTCAACCCGTTTAATTAATTAAATATTTTTCAGTTTGATGGAAAAACTTGCTAAAAAGTACAATCGTAAAAACATCAATCGTAATATGTATGTATATATATATATATATATTTGAAAAAAGATTTTAAAATGTATTATAAATATATTTTGAATTAAATCATAAATTAGAGAATCTTAATTTATATATAATAGTTGATGTATAAATTATTAATTATATTTATCAATTAATTTGTTTTGATTTTAATTAATTAGGAAAGTGGGACCCATTAGAATTTGGTTGTTTGGCTACATGTTTAATAATTGTCTTGTTTGGAAACATGGATTGTAGAGATAATGTTATATTCCCTGATTACTCTTAATGAAATTTAATTAAATCATTAATATACATTGTTTTACAGTTTTACCCTTAATGAAGGTTACAAATCCTAATAATATCAAGGGCAAATTCCGGGAACAACATTTATGTACCATGGCAAACCTTCCTGTTTTAATAGATTAGACTAGATTTTGACCCGCGCTAAAGAAGCGCGGGTTTATTTTTTCTAAAAAATAAATAAGTTTAAGTATTCACACCGCAAATTATATAGATAGTAGATTTGGACTTATGACATATTATGAATAGAGTTTCTATGAATCAAGGATTTATTTAAGAATGAAAGTTGAAATGAATTTATAGAACGATAGGATCGAGAATATACAAAAAGATCGAGTATTTATGGTAGTATCGTTCTCGGACATGTTTTAGATGATCTTATTTGAATGAGCTTAATCTTTGTATACTTCGATCTTTCTGATTTTTGCTCCACTTCTTTCTCTCCAACAACTAAGCATTTCCTTAGCTTACGTCACATAATTCCGAGATACGCGAGAATATTGCACTCTTAACCCGTTATTTATGGAGATTTTCTCATTCAGTTCGATTTTTGACCGATTACTTTTGATAGTTCATTGAACTGAAGTTGTTTGAACGGATTCCTTTTGATAGTTCATTGAAACCTTTGTCCCAATCTTCATCTTATGGGTCGGGCCTTTTTTTTATGTGCATTTTGTTGTGTGAAGTTCAAACCAACAGTGTGAATGCATTAAATAAACTTATTTGAAAATAATTTTATAATAATTTTTTTAATAAAATAATTATTATATAAGTTATTTGATATAATTTTAATATGTATTATTGTGATTTTAAATATTTATTTTTTATAGAACATCTTATCTTCATATATAGAATTTATTTGTATTTTTAATATTTTAATATTAAATTTATAAAATATTTTATAAATTTTAATATTTTAGTATTTCAGAATAATAATATTTTAATATTTTAGTTTTTCAGAATAAAAATATTTTATATGTATAGTTTTATAATGAAGAATCATATTACTATATCGAATTTATATAAAGTCATAGTTAAATTATAGTATATATATATATAGAAAAGAATATTAACTATACATTGTTATATTTATTGTAATAGAATAAATAAAATATAATATATTATGCTAAATATATTGATTATCAATATTATTATTTAGTTTAAACTATTATTTCAATATTATATAATAATTTATTAATTTTAATGATTATATAATTTATAAAATAATTATGTATTAAATTATATAATTATATGTACCAATTGATTTAGTAACTTAATTATGCTTGATTTTATTTTTAAATTTTAGTTAAGAATAATTTATAATATTTATTTTAATATTAATTTCTAAATTGATTATTATTTTATTAAATTTTTGAAAAGGATTTTTGTTAGATATGATTAGGATAGAAAAAGGAAAACAAAAGATATTATAAGATATTATGAATAAATCAAATATAAATTGTTTTACAGTTTTACCCTTAATGAAGGTTACAAATCCTAATAAAATCAAGGGCAAATTTCGGAAACAACATTTATGTACCATGGCAAACCTTCCTGTTTTAATAGATTAGATGTCTTTGGCCTTTTATATTCCCTAGATTAAATTAAAAGCCATTTAAAGCAAGCATACAACACACCGTTTTCATCAACCCCAACGGAGAAACAAACGGCACAGCGTTTTCACAGTGGTCTAAGGCTCTTCAATCGATGGTTCCTTACATCATCTGCTGCATGACCGTGGAGGAAGACGAATAGGTTCGATATGTTGTGCTAATTCAGGTTCGTTCTTCTTCTTCTTCTTGTTTTACTGTTCCTTTATTTTCAGATCTTCCGAAACCTTGCCTATTTATAGTTTAGTTCTTCGCTTTCAGTGGTATTCTCACTCGCTCGCTCTGTTACGATATTGATGTATGACTTTAATGTGGTTCAGTTCAGATTTCAAACTGAAGGATAATTTTAAGTATTGTTGTTGCATTTGATCTGTTGTCTGAACGAACTTTCCAGATTAGTTGTATGCAAGCTACTGTGTCCTTAAATTTATTTTGTAAATTGGTTGCTTCTTTGTGTCTGACTTTGCTATTTTTTTCTGAAATTTTGATTAGTTTTGTGAAGAAAGACAAATGGTGGATAGGAAGAAGAAACCAAAACTATGTGACAAAGTGTCACAGGAAGATAGGATAAGCAAGCTGCCTGATTCTTTGATATCTGAAATACTTTCTCATCTCTCTACTAAGGATTCTGTAAGAACAGGTGCTTTGTCCACCAGATGGAGAAATCTCTGGCAATGGGTTCCTGCATTGGACTTAGACTACTCCTCATTCCCGAATTTGGATGCCTTTGTGAGTTTCGCCGAAAGGTTCATTGATTCCCAAAAGGAGTCATGGATACGCAAACTCCGGTTAACAACGCTTCCTTCTTCTCATCATGAAAAGTCTCTTCTCACCAGAGTGATTGATGCTGTCACTAGGCGTTGGATTCAACATCTTTCTGTTGATTCTTATAATGGCACTGATGAGATACCCGTGAGCATATTCACATGCGAGACCTTGGTACACTTACATCTCCGTGATGCCTCCTTGCCTAATGTCGAGTTTGTTTCCTTACCTTGCCTGAAGATCATGCATTTACGACGTGTTATATTTACCAATAAGGCCACGTTGCAAAAACTTATCTCAGGCTCTCCAGTTCTAGAAGATCTAAAGATCATCAGTTCAACTGATAATGAAAAGGTTTTACAAATATTCTCTCAGACAGTAAAGAGAATCAACCTACTATATCTGCCTACCAAAGTTGTGATTGACGCTCCTCTACTCCAGTATCTAAGGACTTCGGTTTCCTCAACAAACAACTTTAAGATCATCAATCCGGGGTTCTTTGCCAAACTAGATATTGTTGCCGACTATAGCACTAGGACATTCAGTAGTAGCGTGATTCAAGACATCCTCACCGGTATATCTAGGGTCAGAGACCTAGTTATTAGTAATGATTTTTGGGAGGTATACATATTAATGTTTGAGCACATATAAGAATATTTATTTTGGGAAGTTTCTCACCATACCTTTGACTTGTTTACTTTTTTTTTTACCAGGATATCTTTCTATACTCGAAATCAGGACCGGTGCTTCAGTTTTGTGACCTTTCATGTTTGAACGCAAGGTTTTTTATATCTGATCTTGAAATGTTGCCAACCATTCTTGAGAGCTGCCCAAAACTAGTATCTTTCATATTGGTAATGAATCATTTTAACCTTCTGATTTTTATGCATGTTGTTTGTGAAGTTCTCTCTACTCAATTTGTTTTCTTCTCTCTTTTTGTTTCTTCTGTTTTTTGCAGACATTAGAGAAGAACATATCTATGCCTCGTGAGAAGAAGAAAGAACCAGAGGTGATGTTTTCAACAGTGCCTCGGTGTTTGGTATCATCGCTCAAGTTTGTGGAATTGAAACGGTCGAAGACAACAGGGTATGAAGGAGAAAAAGAGCTAGTAAGATACTTGCTGAAGAATGCAACAATGCTGCAGACATTAAAGCTCAATATTTACTATCCGGAAAACGCAAAGTGTGGCTTCCTTCAAGAACTCCTTACAATGCCAAGATGCTCTACCGCTTGTGAAATCCATTGTTCTTTCAACACTGAAAGATATTTTTGATATGTAAGGAGTAGAGAGAGAACATGTGAAGCTTGGTACACAAGAAATGAAGGTGTGGGCTCTTGTTTATGAGTTTCTTTTGGAGTAGATAGGGATGAAAACTCTTAACCCTTCTTTTGTTTGCAACAAATCTTCTTTTGGTGTTTTGTTTTGGGCGGCAAAACTTTAAGTCACTCGTCCGTCTCTGGACACTATTAATGTTACTACTCTGTCCTCTTTTGGCTTGTCAAAATACCAAAGGGAATGTTGTTTATAAACACTATTAATGTTTATTTTAATCAGAAACGTCCATATGAGAAGCCCCGAAGCCTATATACCTTTGAGACACTAGTATCCTTAAAACTCTACGAGGTAGTCTTGGATGGTGTCTAGTTTGTTTCCTTACCTAGTCTGAAGACTATGCATTTGAAATATATTAGGTGTCCCAATGAGGCCATTTTTGAGAAACTTGTCTCCTGTTGTCCTGTCTTGGAAGAGTTGAAGGTTTCTGGATGTGTGTATGAAAGTGCTAAAGTCTTTCGAGTCCTCTCTAAGTCATTGAAGAAGCTCATATAAATTTTGACAAAGATGGCGGGGATTTTTTTCCAGGATTTGTGATTGATGCTCCTCCACTATGTTTTTGAGCATCAATGATAAATTACCAGATAGTTATATGATACCCCACATGTTTTTGATGAAGCAAGTATATCTTCGAAGAGAAGTAGTATCCGCAGTTTTCTCTATGGGATTTTGAAGGTCAAGGACATGACATGACCATATGCAGAGACACTTTCAAGCTCATCTGTCAATACTCAAAAATAGAACCGCTCCCCTCGGTTTGGTTACATTCGCATGCGTGTTACTTTTCGTGTATCCAAATGTAAACGGTTGCCAACCTTTCTTGAGAGGTGCCCAAACTTAAAATCCCTCATATTGGTGATTATTTGCTTAACCATATTTCTCATCAGATGGTGCAAACAAGTCATGCAGACAAGTAAATTGAGTGACTAAAAAACAGTGGTTAGTTTTAAGACAAAACACAATCTTAATCTCAAACAAAGACAATATGAATAGAGAGACATCAACAAAGATGAAAAAAGCATAGTCTTAGTTCAAACACGTGAGCAAAAAGAAGAAAATCAAACGTAAAAGAACATCCACATTTTATTACTAATTAAACAGGTATGTTAAAATAGTAATAAAAATTTCTGGCACACTCTAAATTATGTGAAAATAGATTATTAGTCAACTGGTATTATAGCCACTAATATCGACCCAAACAACTCTTACTACTAGGAGACAATGGAAATACAGGTGTTCCACACTCAACGTAAAGGTACCAAAACAATACTAGACATGTTGATTGTGTGCAGATTCTTTGAGTCGTTCATGATTGGTTGTTTGAATACTCCGGTTCCTCAAGCCGAATGTTCGTTTTACTATAAAATTATTATTTACCTAAGTAAATATGTTATATATTTTATGGCCGTGACTAATATAGGAATACATGCTATTTTAGTTAAATGTTTTTGACATAAATTCTAGAATAATATTCTGTTTTGATATAGTGGTAGTTTACTAAAGTATATATGTTCTTTTATTTAATATTAGTTAGAAATTTTGTCATGTATAGATCTACATAACAGGTTTACGGAAAAATGTTAATGGAAATTTAAAGATACTACTAGATTTTGACCCGCACTTAGAAAGTGCGGATTTACTTTTTTTTTACAAATTTAAATTATATTTATTTTGTTATTAGTAATTAAAATTTTTAACTATGCAATCTAATTTTGTTTATAATTGTTTATTCCGTATTATAAAAACAAATTAATAATTTAGATTTAAAAAAGAATTGTGTGTTATTTGAGAAGAGGTATATCGTAAAGATAAAGAGATTGAAATAGCGATATTGCACGATCAGTTTTAATATTGAATAATTTTTATATTTTATATATTTGTTTTAAACTCGTGCAAAGTTCATTTTTAGAATTCGAAATTGGCTAATTTATTTTTCAACCCGCTCTTATAATAGTTTAAATATTTTGCAATATGATGTAACAATTTGCTAAAAATGCAATCGTAAAAACAAATTCTTACGAAATAAATTAATTTAATATAATTTTAAAATTTTATTATAATATAAACATAAATATTTATATTTGAAATAAAAAATAAAGAAGATATTAAAATATATTATATTTGAATTTTGAAGATAATCATAATTAAAGAGTATTATCTTATATATACAAAATAGTTGATATTTAAATTATTTAGTTATATTTTTGAATTGATTTAATAGTTTTATGTTTATATTCATTACATTTAGCTTGTTTGGATACATGTTTAGTAATTGTCTTGTTTGGAAACATGGATAGTAGAGAAATTGTTATATTCTTTAATTACCCTTAATGAATATTAAAAATACTCTTAAATCTTTAATGACACAAATTGTAAATAACACATGCCCCAAATGTTAGTTTTCTAAAGACTCTAATTTTTTAATAGTATTGATTTCAGTTAATAATTAAGTATTCAGTGTTGATTATTTCGCTGAATATAATTCAAATTCTGATAAAATCTATGTTTGAGATCATCGGAACACATTACGACATCTCTAATGTATTACTTCATTTTTTTACTTCAAAATAGAGTTGAGTTTTAGTCCAATTCTATTCTATCTTTTTACTTAAAATGGAGTATTATTCTATATTTGAAGTTATCTTTTTTTTTTTTTTTTTTTTGCATTTTGGAGTTAAAAATGTAATTCTATTAGAGATGATTTACTCCAAAATGCAATCACATTGGAAATGATCTTTGACGGGAGGGGGGGGGGGGAAGTATGCAGTGTTAGCATGTAATTCTATTAGAGATGATTTACTCCAAAATGCAATCACATTCGAAATGATCTTTGATGTAAACATATATTATGACTTTCTTGCATAACCAAATACTACTAAAGAAATATGAGAGATGAGAGAAGAAAACCATATGCATTGTTATGCTTAATACAAATAAAATGTTGGGAATATTTCTAGGCGTTTGTAATTTCCCGAACAAGAAAATAGAACACAAAGAATCATATAAAGATTTTGGCAGCTAATTTCACAAATTATACACTATATCTTTCACAGCAGACGGAACAATGACATCAACACGTCCTTAAGAGAGGGAGATGCAAAACAATGACTTCAAACGATTTTTAAAACTCATTACTAATAAATATTTTCCACCATCTTAAAATTCAGAATTGGATACAAATTGATAAACTTGAACAAATTATTATATAATTTATACAAGGCAGTGAAAAGAAAAACGAACAACTAACAAAATGGATATGGATAGAACATGATATATAACAGAAATCAAAAACAATAAACGAGCAGGATGTAAGTGATAATAAAGACCAACAAGATCTTACAACATAATTGGAAAGTAATTGTAGGTCAACAGTGGCGGATCTAGAACCAAATTTTACCAGGGGCAAAAGCTAATTAATGAAAATTATTAAATTATTAAATTATAAAATATTATTTTAATATTAAAAACTATAAAATAATATCCAAAATTTGCATATAATATTTGTTAGTTATTTATATGATTTAACACATTATACTAGAATTTTCTTATTTGTTGATTTGCATAACTACTACAATTTATTTTTATAATAATTATGCAGTTTATTAAGAAAACATTAATTAGATAACTAAAATTGTTATCAAAGCCAAACATGATATGATATATGGTAGAATAAAATATACATCACAATAAAGTATCATAAATAAAAACTGATGGTAAAAGAAAAAGAAAGATGATATAATATATTATCATAAATATATAACAGAAATAAAAGATAACATAAAAAGAAGTAAATAATTATTATTTTAAAAAGATGTCTCATATAGAAATGCAGAGTTTAGTTAGCTTCTTTATATTTAGAAAGAAAAAAAATGGAATAGAAAAGGTTCGAACACAAGTTAATAGGGGCATTATTAATTATTTGAGGAGGGCAACTACCAGCATTGCCAACAACAATTAATTGTTTCCTCCACTAATTTTGATAATTATTCCAGGTTACCCGGTGCAACTGCCCCTCCTCACCCTCATCTACATCCGCCACTGTAGGTCAACCACATCTTCGTACGTGTGCGGGATTTAATCCTTAGTTTATTTAACTAGGGGTCGCCAGTATAATTTTAAACATTTGCAATTTATATAATTTTTATTTTTATATATTTTCTAGAATATTATATATTTTATAACAAACATATTAATTATACTATAAATTTTCATAAACTAATATATAAAAATAAGATTATTATATAATTTATACAAGGCAGTGAAAAGAAAAACGAACAACTAACAAAATGGATTTTGATAGAATATGATATATAGCAGAAACCAAAAACAATAAACCAGCAGGATATAAGTTAAAATAAAAACCAACAAGATTTTACAACATAATTGGAAAATAAATGTAGGTCAACCACATCTCTGTACTTGTGCGGGGTTTAATCCTTAGTTTATTTAACTAGGGGTCGCCAGTATAATTTTAAACATTTTCAATTTATATAATTTTTTATTTTTATATATTTTCCAGAATATTTTATATTTTTTATAACAAACATATTAAATATACTATATATTTTCATAAAATAATATATAAATGTAAGGTTATTATAAATTTTGAAGGTCTTATATAGATAAAGTCACTCAAATTTTTTAAAAGAATGTGGTTAAATCCGGCTCTGACCATAAGAGGATTAGCGGAGATGCAAGATAACTTATTGACTTAGATTTTTAGCAAGAATAAATTGTGTGTTTAAAACAATAGTTTTTGTTACAAATTTTAGCCTTTGGTAATTTATAATTAACCTTTAAACTAGTTCCATTTGCACCACTAAGTTTTTCATAAGTTTTTTCATAATACTTAGTTTAGTTGGAACTATATCTTCTCTAATGCAATTATAATCTGCACATGTATCTAATAGTGCTATTATTTCTAGTTTAAAATCATATTGTAATTTTTTGTATACCATTTCTGATAATTTATTTTATCTATAATTTGGATATATCCTTCTTCTTTAGTTTCATCATGTTTTTCATGGTTATTTGTGGATGGTTCCGTTGGGACAAAATGCATGGATTGATGAAATTTAGATTCGATTAAAACTATTCTAGCATTTGTTTTTAATTGTTCTAATTGTTGTTCGTGGACTATTTGTTGTAAATTTTTTACTTGTGCCTTTAAACATTTAACTTATCTTTGTAATTTGCATGTAGTTACTTGTCTAAATAACAACGTTGGAGAAGGGTATTTTTAAAACATTTTGCTAAGGCTAAAAGGCTGGGGCAGAAAGTTGATTTTCTTTATGTATTATATCCTTTAATTTCAATAAATATTCCTTTTTGGTTTATGGATCATTTATTTTATCAATTATATCTATTAGAAATTGTTTATCATCTTAGGTGATAACATTTATCAATTATACAGTTGCAAATATCATCTGAATAATCTTGAGAATTTTTAGATGATGAATCGCTTTAGTTTTCTATAATGGCTAAGGAAGGCTCACTACTATATACTTCAGAGTTTTCGGATTCTTAGAGAAGTAATTTTTTTAATTTTTTCTAATATCTTGTTGATCATGGAAAATTTCATTAATTTCTTTTTAATTTTACAGTCGGTGGATTTATGTCTAGGACGTTTGCAATTCCAACAGAAAATTTTTTCACGTCTAATTGGTTTTGAAAACTTTTTTTGTATAATAGAAGTTATAAGGCTTTTTGATAAAATTTTATTCTTATTTTGGGATCGTGAATAAATAAATTTATCGTATTTATGGTTTTTTTTAGAGGGGGGAATAAGACGGTGATATCCATATTGCTCACAAAATGAACCCATAGTTGCACCGAATCTAAATTTACTAGTTTGTTTTTTTATCTTTATGTTCTTGACAAATTTGCAATCCTTCTTTTTGAAAAAGGCAAACAATTGACCATAAGTTATAGAATCTCATGGTATTGATTGTCCTCCAGATATATCTTTTAATTTACTAATTAATCCTTCTACAAAAATGATGATAATCCAACAATAAACCTTTCTTTCCAGAACGGCTGGTTACAATCATTTCTTTGATATATATTTGTTATAAACCAGCCCTCCTAGGATTGGACATTTAAATTTGGTTAAAACCAGTTTTTTATTAGATAATTCTTGTGAAGGATTTCCTATGAAGTGCATTGTCATTAAGAAAACAATGACATCAACATGTCCTTAAGAGAAGGAGATACAAAAACAAGAAAAAGGCATAAAATAGCACAAAAAACATACCTTATCATAAATATAGCACCAAGAGAAATAATTCACATTTTTAGCATTATTTTAATTATAAAGACTTTTATAGCATTATATAATTTAGGGTTTAGGGTTAATTATTAAGGGTTTAGGGTTTATTATTTAGGGTTTAGGGTTTAGTATTTAGGGTTTAGGGTTTATTATTCAAGGTTAGGGTTTAGTATTTAGGGTTTAGGGTTTAGTATTTAAGATTTAGGGTTAGGGCTAATTTAGTGACAAAACATGTTTTGTGCTATTTTTATGATTTTCCTTCCTTGGTGCTATTTTTTTGACAAGTCATGTTTTTTGTGCTATTAATGCGATTTGCCCCAAAAACAATGACTTCAGTATATACTTACAAGTTAAACGATGTCTATAACTCATTACTAATGAATACTTTCCACCATCTTAAACCAGAATTGGATACAAATTGATAAACTTGAACAAATTAGTATATAATTTATACAAGGCAGTGGAAAAAAAACGACCAACTAACAATGATTGATAAAACATGATATATAGCAGAAACCAAAAACAATAAACGAGCAGGATGTAAGTGAAAAATAAAAACCAACAAGATTTTACAGCATAATTGGAAAATAAATGTAGGTCAACCATATTTCTGTGCGTGCGCGAAGTTTAATCTTTAATTTAATTAATTAGGGGTCGACAATATAATATTAAATACTTGAAATTTATATAATTTATATATATTTTCCAAATATTTTATATATTTTATAATAAACATATTAAATATACTATATATTTTCAAAACTAATATATAAAAGTAAGATTGTTATGAATTTTGGAGGCCTTATATAGATTGAAGTTTCATTCAAAAATTTAAAAAATTTCAAAAGAATATGCTCAAATCCAATTCTAGTCAAAAGAGAGGATTAGTGGAGATGCCAGCCAAGTTGGAGAAACAAAGGATGGCCAATAATGTTTCTTACCGACCTTACAGTATCAAAGATGTTGAAGCTGCAACCAGTGATCTTTCAGATGATTTATTGGGGAAGGAGGATGTGGACTTGTGTGGAGGGTGTTCTCCATTACATTTCTGTCGCCATTAAAATCTCCAAGTTAGATATCACACATGGCCTGAAACAATTCCAACAAGGGGTGTAAGTGTATTATCATGTACAATAAAGTAATCTCACAAATTGGTGTCTTTGTCAGTGAGATTCAAAATGATATGGTATAAAGACTTTCTCAAGATGGACAAAACAAGTCTAGACATATTAGATTTACGTCCATAAATATATTTTCCATAAAAGATATAAAATCCAAAAACAAATTAAAAATATCTTGTGGATTGAAATTTAATAAACTATATATATATCAAAAATAAAACTTTAACGTATTTCAAACTTTTAGATCAACAAATATATGGGATATATTTGTTCATCAAAACTAAACATTAAAATTTAAATATTTCCAAAAAAAAAAAAAAAATATTTCCGCCCGGCTAGAATCTAGTTTCATTATTATTCAAATCCTTTTTCAGATCATGTTTAGATATTTCTAAAACCTCTAACATAATTTTTTAACTAGTATGGACGTTTGTGGTCAAGTGACAGAGAACGGATTTTGGATGCCATCATATTTTAGGTTCGATTTTTTTTATTATATGAAATTAGTTAATAAAAAAATAAAAAATTCTAACTACACCATATAATATTAGTTTTTTATTTGCACGTTTTTAGGAAGCAAGAGATGGAAATATTTTAATATTTTACAAGCATATAGTAAATATCCGTGACTAAAGAACACAAGCATAATGGTCCCAATATGTTTATTGATTAGTCTATTTACAAATAGTCTCGCGTCAATATCCCAAAGGCCAATTGATATAAATGTGCAGAGTCTTGCAGCTAAAACAATCAACACAGCCTCACACATACACACACAAAAATAAAACAATCATCAAAAGACAAGAGAAAAGATAAACATGTCTTATACATTCACGATGATCGGCGGTCAAGGTCCTAATAGTTACCAACAACATTCGAAATTCCAGGTTTACTAATTTTATATATATATATATATATTATATTTAAACTATGTATTATTTGCGAAGTCGTATTATCTAATTATAAATCATCTCTTTTGAGTTGGAGATATTGATTGCAAAACATTTATGGTTCAATAGGGAGCATTGCTTGAAGCTGCAAATGAGAAGATCAAGGAAGCCATATCCACGAAGCTCGACATCGATTTTACTTCGAATCTCATTAACATAGCAGATTTCGGTTGTTCCACTGGACCTAACACTTTCACCGCAGTACAAACCATAGTAGATGCCGTGGCACACAAGTATCAAAAAGACATTGAGTTCCAAGTTTTCTTCAATGATTCTTCAAACAATGATTTCAACACTCTCTTCAAGACACTTCCTCCGACTAGAGGATATTTCGCAACTGGAGTTCCGGGATCTTTCTTTGGTCGTGTTCTTCCTAAGAACAGTTTCCATGTGGGAGTTTCTTCTTACTCCCTCCATTTCGTATCCAAAATTCCCAAAGAAGTTAAAGATCGTGATTCTCCGGTGTGGAACAAAGACATACATTGCACTGGATTCTCAAAGAAAGTAGCAAAACTGTATCTTGATCAATACGAGATCGATGTGGGGAGTTTCTTAAACGCGAGAGCTCAAGAGCTCGTGTCCGGAGGATTGATATTGCTTCTTGGATCATGTTTACCTAATGGAGTTCAAATGTCCGAAACCGTTAATGGAATGATGCTAGATTTAATTGGATCTTCCCTTGAAGAAATCGCTGAACAGGTAACTCAAAAAATTTAATTACCACTTTTAATCATAACAAAAGTATTCACCGGAAACCAGGAGCTCGTATACTAGTAGTAAAAAGAGTGGTAGTATCCTCCTGCCACTCTTCGAATCCTCATGGCCACCAGAGCTTTCAGATGGGCTCTCTGGACTAAAGATTAGTTGACTAAACGGACTAATCTTCTTTTTTTTACGTATTCACCGGAACTAACATATGTTGTTTTTTTCTTCTAATTAAAAGGGTCTAATTGATCAAGAAAAGCTAGACACTTTCAAATTGCCTATATATTTTGCACAAGAGGATGAGTTGAAGGGAATCATCGAGGAGAATAGATGTTTCGCGATTGAGGTATTCGACAAAATTAGCCATGCGAAGGGGGAGTATCCGTTAGACCCAGAGTACTTAACGGTCACGTTTAAGGCCACGGTTGGAGGATTTGTAGCCTCACATTTTGGCGAAGATGTGATGGACAAAACCTATGAGCTTGTGAACAAGAAAACGCATGAAATGCTTCTTCAAATTGCCAAAGCCAAACCCGGAATGCAATACCTCATTGTGCTTCGGAAATTTTGATTTCATGAAGTGAGATCATTCTGGGACAATGTTGCCATTACAACGATGTATGTGTGTTTTTTTCTAGTCATATTTAAATTTCCAGTGTCGTATTTAAATTTTACTATGAGATTCTTTGGTTACTAGGGCAAAGGATCCAAGTGTGGACAACATATTCAACACATTAAAATTCATTTTGACACTCCTATCTTTACATTATCGAATGAATATTTGTCCAAAAAAAAGAAAGACAGTCTCTAAATAATTTCAAATAAAATCCTAAAAATGCAAGACAGTTCAATCTCACACATCATATGGATTCAGCAAAACGAGTCAGCTGAAAGGCTAAAGGTGACAACTGACAAGTTGTGATGAATTGAACGAGCTTAGAACCACACTAGCACGAGCTACAAAGGAGGCCAAAGTCATACGATCACAACTTCCTAAAGCAAAGACTAAAATCCATTCAACAAATCAGTATACTAGCATTGCGGGAGGCTTTACTTCAACTTAAACGTCTCGGATACACCAAACGTCACCTTTTGTGGAGACTCGGCTCAGTTATATGAACCCCTACAGAGACAATCGGTCACAGCAGTGCATCAAGACAGTTTGGAATCATCACGGACATCCAAACACTGGCTTTGAACTCTTACTGCTTTCAGCTGATTATAAGACAAGCTAATGATCTAGCGGAGATAGAAAAATGCCCGTATCTGTAATGGTCCTTTAGTAGTGTCTTGGATTACTTAATAGTGTACTATATTATAACTCTGTTTAATAATAATATGGTTGACAAAAAAAAAAGGTACTTAAATAATACTATGCTAATTCCGTTACACACACCAAAAGGCTTACTTTAAGCCCAGGAAAGTGATCGAGTCGGTGTTTAGTTACGACCAACATGTGGGTTTTAATGTCCAAGAATGTCTTTTGCACTATCCTCTACATATTAGCTAAGAGTGTTTTCTGACCAGGGATATTTTCACCCCACTGGATAGTACTGTCAATTCGGATTAGACCGTGGATTATCAATCCAGTCCGTGGCAGTTTTTTGTTTTGCGGATTTTGGCGGACTGATCCGCGGTAAACTGCGGTACTAAAAATGAAAATCCTAATCCAAACCGTTTAAAGTTTGCGGATATTTGGATTGATCCGCGGACTAATATTTTAATTAAAAAAAAATCTTAGGAGCCATAATAATTAATAAGTAACTATAAGTCTATAACTCGATATCGATAATCATAAATAAAAACAAAGTTGTAATTTGAAGATTAAAAGAAAAACTTCAAAGCAAGAGCAAAAGTATGAGTAATGGAAAAGTCAACTTTAAAAGCAAAAAAACTAGAGAAGTATCAAGTAGCAGATTGAACTGAAAAATAATTTCGTGAGTTTGAAAGCAAAAAAAAAAAAAAATCGAGCCCTTCGTGATTTATGGTGTGGTGAATCCTTAAAACCCTAAAAATAAAATAGTTGAAAAGATTTATTTTAATTTTAATATTTAAGTTTTTTTTTTTGAATCCGCGGTAAAGTCCATAAACCGCAAGTATCAAACCGTTTAAGACCTCATACCACAACAGTTTCAATCCGCCGGACCGCGGATAGGAAAAATGAAATCCTAGGCCGCTTTATTATTGGGCGGACCGGATTACAATCCACGGACTTTAATCTGAATTGACAATTTTACCGCCCGGGATCATTTGTGTTGAAATTCTTAGTTTGCCTTTTTAATTACTTGGGGGTGCGGAATGGTTTCAAACATTATCTTTGCTTTATGTTATGACTAGGGTTTAACCCGTTCACGAACCCAAAAAAAAAGTTTTTGCAATCTGAAATTATATATTAAATTTAGTGAACATTTCTGAACGGAAAATAACATTATTTCTTAGTTTTTTGTTATTCTTATTTGAAATTATAAACTTATCTTAGCATTTTAAAAGATTGTAAGAAAATATAATTGTTTTACATTTTTCTTTATTTGTTCTACCTTAATTCTAATAGTGAATAGAAGGAAAAATTTTAAGTTTGGAGTCGATTGGTATTCAACAAAAAATCATGGGTTATTTATTTTTTTGTGCGTTTGTTTGTTTAATTTATTGATTTATTTTTTTTCCTATATACAAATTCTTTTAAAACTGATGAGTTTGAAATGATATGATCTAAATGTAGATGATGAGGTGACACAAAAAAAATAAAGAAAAGTCTTCTTTATATATAATAATAAATAGATTAGGTCTTATAAATGAAGAAAGACGGGCAGCTTGGACCGAAACCCTGCAATTCAATTACTTTTTATCAAAGTTACGCGGAATGCATTTTAGAGTTTCATCCATGAAATGATTACCAAACGAAAGTTTGTAAAGAATGAACACAACATAATTCGTGTGTTAGCCTATAAAACTTTTGGAAAGAAAGTTTGGTGATTCTTAATGAAACTGCTTCGGTTTTTATTTGTATCAATGATTGTAAAGAAAATGATTTTATTTTTTTGTAAACTTCTTTTAATTTCAATATATTTGATTTGTACGGGGGGGGGGGGAAACAATTTCTTGGGGCTTATCCAATTTAATAATGCTTAGATAAAGTTAAAGCCATTTAAAGCAAGCACACATCACACCGTTTTCATCAGGAAGACGAATAGGTTTGATCTGTGGTGCTAATTCAGGTTCGTTCCTTCTTCTCCTTCTTGTTTTACTGTTCCTTTATTTTCAGTCAACTTCCGAAACCTCGCCTATACTTTTAGTTCTTCGCTTTCAGTGGTCTTCTCGCTGGCTCTGTTAGGATATTGATGTATGACTTTAATGTGGTTCAGTTCAGATTTCAAACTGAAGCAGAATTTTAAGTATTGTTGTTGCAAATTATCTGTTGTCCGAACGAACTTTCTAAGCATCCAGATTAGTTGCATGCAAGCTACCGTGTCCGTAATTTATTTTGTGCATTGGTTGCTTGTTTCTGACTTTGCAATTTCTTTTCTGAAAATTTGATTAGTTTTGTGAAGAAAGGAAAATGGTGGGTAGGAAGAAGAAACCCAAGCTATGTGACGAAGTGTCACATGCAATTTCTTTTCTGAAATACTTTCTCATCTGTCTACTAAGGATGCTGTAAGAACAAGTGCTTTGTCTACCAGATGGAAAAGTCTTTGGCAATGCGCTCCTGCATTGGACTTAGCCTACTACTCATTCCCGAATTTAGATGCCTTTGTGAGTTTCGCCGAAAGGTTTATTGATTCCCATAAGGAGTCATGGATACGCAAACTGTCATGACCCCATCCCTACATTAGTGTTAAAACAAAAACAAAATAAAAGTATTCTACCACTTATTTTAATCATGATTCAAAAGAAAAAAAAAAAAAATTTTATATATAAAACAATGTTATATTTTTAGGTGACTTGCCTTCTCCGCCAAGTAAGCGGGACGGGTCTCACAAGTGGTATCAGAGCCTAGGTTAAAGGCCACTCCGATTCCAACTTGGAGGGTCACCTTAAGTATTTTAATATATATATATCTTTTGGGGAAAAGGGGTTTTATGAAAGTAAAACAGCACCGGCAATACCGCACTTGAGCAAGTAAGTTTATGAAATTGTGTTTCTTGTGTAATATGTTAACATTAATTTGTCTTGATAGAATTAACTTATCCCAGCAGCAGTAGAATATGTACTCATATTTAAACTGCTTATAGAACCGCCACCAATCCGAGGAGACGCATTTACCAAAAGTTAGGATTATTAAAATCTCTAGAAAAAAAAAAAAAAAAACAGAGGATTTTAGTATCAAAGGGTCTATTAGACCTAGTAGCTCGTTATCGGAAGCATCAATGGTGGATGTCAAGAAGAAGGACGGAAGTTTCAAATTTCGCATCGACTACCGAAGGTTAAACAAAGTAACCTAAGAATCAGAAAAAGGGTAAACTTAAATCATCGGCTCCAACACAATTCGAAGACGAATTGATTCTAAGTGGGGGAGAATTGTCATGACCCCATCCCTACATTAGTGTTAAAACAAAAACAAAATAAAAGTATTCTACCACTTATTTCAATCATGATTCAAAAGAAAGAAAAAAAAAAAATCATCCCACTTGCCAACTTTTTTCCAGCCAATTGCCCTTTAATAATTCATCAATCCACCTTCTTCATCACTTATCACGTTCTTCTTCTTTTTGCAGAACTCTTCTTACTTCTCAAACCAAAAAAATATCATACAAGAACTCTTCTAAAATCAGTTTCGGGTTGCTAGCTTGTAAGTTCGATTTCCTGCGACTCAGAAGGATCTAGATGACAACCTTAGCACCTCTGGAAAGAGCTCATTTTCTAGTTTCCGTAGCACTTTTCCGATCTCGATTCCGAGGTATATTCTGCTCACAATCCTTCTTTGAATATTGAGGAAAATCATTGTTCTTAAACCGAAACTTCAAACCCAAAAACGTTTATCTGACTTTCGAGTTGATTTTCTAGAGAACTACAACTACCCAGTCGACGATCTTTATATCAATAGAAAGCCCTGGATCTTATCTTTCTATAACCTCCGAGTTTGAGCTGATAAGAGGTATGTACGGAAAGTTATCATCGTTTTCGTAAGACTGGTACGAATTCTGATACGTCAACTTTAACTACAGATTGACAACTTCTCCGAACGATCCAGATCATGATTCTGGTACCATTAGAAAGATCTGTCTCTTATCTTTCTATAGACACCGGCCTTGCTTCTTTAGGAGGTATATTTTGCGAATTATGGTCATTTGAATAAGAGTGGTCGAAACTGTTCTAAAACAGTTTTGTAGTCAAACTCTAATTCATGTTCGGGTAGTGACTTTGTAGGAACGATTCCGATCGCATTTGAATGAACTAGGATACGTTCTACACATGACTGGATAGATCTTGCTGCAAGGAATCCACAGCAAGTTGCGGATCATCATTCGGAGGTATGATGCTCCCGAAATCTGATCTCAAAGTTGAGAGAAAATCATGTTTGTCAAAACGCCCAAAACACCATTTTTGTCAAACGCAGATTTTAAACGTGATTTATTCAACCGCCTAACGCTAATCGTTTAAACAATAAATTCAGGTCACTAAAATAGTGTTTCGGCCGCAACCGCTCAAAATGATACTTTTCAACCGTTTCAACCGCTATTTTTCCGTCAACCCGAAAACGTTAAGGTGCGGGTGGTATCTAAGTAATTCGGTACTAGTTTACCAATATGTGGTTATGCATGTAAAGTCTTGAAATAGGAATTGTTTGATTATGTGTTTTATGCTAAGTAGAAAGTATGGTAAAAGTAAATGATAATAAACTATGGTAAAAGTGAATGATGGTAAAGTATGGTAAAAGTGAATGATGATAAAGTATGGTAAAAGTTAATGATGGTAAAGGATGATAAAAGTTTATAATAGTTCTGCGGACGATCGCGTACGTTAGCCCGTTGCAGAACTTTGTTTGTTGGACTACGGACGATCGCGTATGTAAGCCCGTTGTAGTCCATGCCGTGATGTTAGCTCTGCGGACGATCGCATCCGTTAGCCCGTTGCAGAGCTTGATTTATTGGACTGCGGACGATCGCGTACGTAAGCCCGTTGCAGTCCAATAGGGCCGAAAATGGGCCGATGACGGGGAGGGTCCATACCCAAAACACGTGAAAGGGGTTGGCTCCGCCGTTAGTAAAGAATATGAAAAATAAAATAAAAAGTAAAGAAGTAAAAAGTTAAGTAAAGAAGTGAAATGTTAAGTTAATAATGTGAAATGTGTAAGTATTAATAAGTGATTATGTGGTGAAATGTGTAAGTATTAATAAGTGATTATATGGTGATATATGAATAAGTGATTGTGTTATGATATGTGTAGTATAATTAATTGAGTGAAGTATGACTTATTTCTTGGTTTAATATGTATAAGTGCTTATTGTTTTTCGAGTATTCGGGTTCCTTAGATATCATCAACACTGAGTAACTTGTTGCTCACCCCCCTCTTCTTAAACCTTTTCAGGAGTTATCAGTTGCAGACTAGCGGCTCAAGGTGGTATTGTTCGGATGCTGATTTTACTAGGATTTGTATATTTTATTTATTTACTTAATAAGTATTCCTTTGTATTTTATATATAATTCGAAAAAAAAATATTTTTATATATAAAACAATGTTATATTTTTAGGTGACTTGCCTTCTCCGCCAAGTAAGCGGGACGGGTCTCACACAAACTCCGGTTGAGTACGCCTTATAATTCTCATCATGAAAAGTCTCTTCTCGTTAGAGTGATTGATGCTGTCACTAGGCGTAGGATTCAGCATCTTTATGTTGATTCTTATAATGGCAGTGTTGAGATACCCCTGAGCATATTCACCTGCGAGACCTTGGTACACTTACAACTCCAGGAGGCCTCCTTGCCTGATGCCGAGTTTGTTTCCTTACCTTGCCTGAAGATCTTGCATTTACGACGTATTATATATACCGATAAGACCATGTTGCAGAAACTTATCTCAGGCTGTCCAGTTCTGGAAGTTTTGAGGATCATCGGTTATTCAACTGATAACGCAAAAAATTTACAAGTTTGCTCTCAGACACTAAAGAGAATCTACATAAATTTGTCTACCAAAGTTGTGATTGATGCTCCTCTACTGGTACACTTACTACTCTATGAGGCCACCTTGGCTTATGCTGAGTTTGTTTCGTTACCTTGCCTGAAGATCATGCATTTAGAAAATGTTAAAGATCCCAGTGAGACCATGTTGCAGAAACTTATCTCAGGCTCTCCAGTTCTGGAAGAACTAAAGATCATCGATTATTCAACTTATTAGTAATAATTTTTGGAAGGTATACTTCTCAATGTTTGAGCATATATAAGAATATTCTTTTTTGAAAGTTTCACACCATTACATTCCTTTTGACTTGTTTACTTGTGTTATCAGTATATCTTTCTATACACGAAAGCAGGACCAGTGCTTCAATTTGGTGACCTATCCAACTTGGATGCTAGAATTTCTAAATCTAATCTTGAAATGTTGGGCCTGTTCGTTTGTCAGACGCAAGCGGCTGCGGCTGCGGCTTGCGGCTGCGGCTGCGGCCAAACGCAACAATTCTTGTTCGTTTGACAGACGCGCGTCTGACCGCAGCCGCAGCCGCAGACCTGTTCGTTTGTTAGACGCGAGTTTTTCTGTAGACGCAGACGCAGACGCAAGCAAATCCAGACGCAGACGCTGAATTTTCTTGCGGTCAAAAATTTTGGCCGCTGGCCGCAGCGTTTAGACGCAGCCGCAGCCGCAGGAGACTGCGTCTCTCAAACGAACAAAGTTTAGACGCAGCCGCAGCCGCAGGCTTCCTGCGGCTGACAAACGAACAGGGCTATTGCCTACCATCCTTGAGAGCTACCCAAAAATTAGAATCTTTCATATTGGTAATAAATCACGTTGACCCTCTGATTTTTACACATATTGTTTGTGAAAATATCTCTACTCAATTTATTTTCTTCTCTCTTTTTGTGTCTTCTCTTTTTGCAGACATTGGATAAAGACATATCCATGCGTCATAAGAAGAAGAAAGAACCAAAGGTCATGTTTTCAACAGTACCTCCGTGTTTGGTATCATCGCTCAAGTTTGTGGAATTGAAACGGTCGAAGACAACAAGGTATGGAGGAGAAAAGGAGCTAGTAAGATACTTGCTGAAGAATGCAACAATGCTGCAGACACTAAAGCTTGATATTTACTATCCGGAAAATGCAAAGTGTGGCTTCCTTCAAGAACTCCTTACAATGCCAAGATGCTCTAGCGCTTGTGAAATCCATTGTTCTTTCAACACTAAATATTATTTTGATATGTAAGGAGTAGAGAGACAACATATGAAGCTTAAGCTCTTACTTGCCACACAAGAAATACAGGTGTGGGCTCTTGTTTATGAGTTTCTTTTGGAGTAGGTAGGGATGAAAACTGTTAAGCCTTCTTTTGTTTGCAACAGATCTTCTTTTGGTGTTTTTGTTTTGGGCAGCAAAACTGTAAGTCACTCGTCCGTCTCTGGACAATATTAATTGTTGCTACTCTGTCCTCTTTTGGCTTGTCAAAATACCAAAGGGAATGTTGTTTATAAACAATATTAATGTTTATTTTAATCAGAAACATCCATATGAGAAGCCCCAAAGCCTATATACCTTTGAGACACTAGTATCCTTCAAACTCGAGGAGGTAGTCTTGGATGGCTGTCTAGTTTGTTTCTTTACCTAGTCTGAAGACTATGCATTTGAAATATATTTGGTGTCCCAATGAGGCCATTTTTGAGAAACTTGTCTCCTGCTGTCATGTCTTGGAAGAGTTAAAGGCTTCTGGATGTGTGTATGAAAGTGCTAAAGTCTTTCGAGTCCTTTCTAAGTCATTGAAGAAGCTCATAATAGAATTTGACAAAGATGGCCGGGATTTTTTTCCAGGATTTGTGATTGATGCTCCTCAGTTTTTTGAGCATCAATGGTAAATTATCAGATAGTTATATGATAAACGACATGGATTCCATTGCCAAGGTAGATATCTCTCTACTCTTTGGTTTGGATGTTTTTGATGAAGTAAGCATATCTTTGAAGGTCAAGGACATGACCTCAGTTTGGTTACATTCGCATGCGTGTTACTTTTCGTGTATCCCATTGGAAATGGTTGTCAACCTTTCTTGAGAGCTAAGACAAAACACAATCTTAATCTCAAACAAAGGCAATATGAATAGAGAGCCATCAACAAAGATGAAAAAGCATAGTCTTAGTTCAAACACGGGAGCAAAAAAGAAGAAAATCAAACGTAAAAGAACATCCACATCTTATTACTAACAAAACAGGTATGTTAAAAAATAATTTTTAAAAAATGGGAAAAATGTCAAACAATACCCGAACTATTTTATTTTGGCCAAAAAAATACTTGGACTACAGAGCTAACCAAAAAATATCTCAACTTTGATTGACTTTTCGATAATACCCAAATTTGTGGTTGATTTGGCCAAAACAGCACACCGTTATCTCATCTGTTAAGATGAAACGACAAACCGTTAACGGTTCCGTTAAGACAAAACGACGTCGTTTTATCCAAAGTTTTATTTGGAAAAATTACCAAAAATACCGGAACTTTTTAATTTTGCCAAACAATACCTGAAATTTTTTAGTTTTAGCCAAAAATACATAAACTATAAAGCTAGCCAAAAATACAAACCCAAAAAATTAGGTTTGAATATAATTTCACACCACAAGCCTTCGGACTCATGTTGCATTGAAAGTGTGCTTTACCACTAGGCTATCTCGATAATTCGAGTATTATTTAAAACAAATAATATATGAACTTAATAGTTTATATATAAAAAAGAAACCAATTAATTGAACCCAAAATAATGAGATTTTCCATTTTTTGCATTATCCATCTAATTAATTTCTTTAAATAAAAAGAGAGTCACTTGGGCCGTCAAAGCATTCAGTCTTTTTTTTTAAAATTGCACAAATGATCTCTAATGACTTCCCATTGACTTTTGAATTGTTCGTTGGCCATATCTTGAGACAGGGTATTACAGTCGACTGGGAAGTATACCGGAAAATCTCATTAATCTCGGGTTCAGTTAATTGGGTTTTTATTTATATCCGAACTGTTAAGTTTATATATTATTATTTTTTAAAACAAAATAATTTTGGAATTATCGAGATAGCCTAGTGGTAAAGCACGCTTTCAATGCAACATGTGTTCGAAGTCTTGTGGTATGAAATTATTAATCCAATTTTTTGGGTTTATATTTTTTTGGCTAGCTCTATTGTTTAGGTATTTTTTTGACCAAAATTAAAAAAAAAAAATTAGGTATTGTTTGGCCAAAATTAAAAAGTTCATGTATTTTTTAGTAATTTTCTCAAACAAAAACTTTGGATAAAACGACATCGTTTTGTCTTAACAGAACCGTTAACGTTACGTCATTTTATTTAACAGATGAGATAACGGTGTGCTGTTTTGACCAAGTTAACCACAAGTTTAGGTATTATCGAATAAGTCAATCAAAATTGAGGTATTTTTAGGTCAGTTCTATACCTCATGTATTTTTGGCCAAAATGAAATAATTTGGGTATTGTTTGATATTTTTTCCAAAGAAATTTTTTTTGGCATACTCTGGATTATGTGAAAATAGATTATTAGTCAACTGGTAGTATATCCACTAAAATCGACCCAAACAACTCTTACTAGGAGACAATGGAAATACAGGTGTACCAAACTCAACTTAAAGGTACCAAAACAATATTAGACATGTTGAATGTGTGGAGATTCTTTGAGTCGTTCATGATTGGTTGTTTGAATAATCTTTTTTTTTGGTCAACATTTGAATACTCTGGTTCGTCAATTGGAATGATCGTTTTACTTAAAAATTATTATTCACCTAAGTAAATATGTTATATATTTTATGCCCGTGACTAATAGAGGATACATGCTATCTTAGTTAAATGTTTTGGACATAAATTCTAGAATAATATTATGTTTTGATATAGCACTGCAACAAATAAGGTCTACAACATCACTTATAAAGTGTCAAAAAAACAATTGATGATAGTTAAAATCATTTATTAAAAATTGACATTAAATATGTGATTTTAGGTCATTTACAATAATTGATAGTATATTAAGATGATTAACATCATTTAAAATAAAATTGATATCAATCAATATTAATTTACATCATTTTTAAGAACTAACACAAATATCTATATTTATATCAGTCGCCTAAATGAAACATTTGCTCAATTTTATTAGTATCATTTAACTAAAAGATATAAAATTAGTATCAATAATAAATGACATAACATATGTGGTTTAACATCAGTTATGATTATTGATACTTGCTTAACGTCAGTTCAATTAAATGATACAAATCTACAGTAATTTACTTTTGTCCCACATCGGTTAGAAAAAGAAGAAGAAGCACAAGAAGTTTACTATATAATGGAGTATCATGTCTTCATCTATGTAGGACAATTAGTTATATTATTGACAACCAATATAAATATTTTTATTTTAAAAATGTCTAAGTTGTCAGAAATAAATATTTTAGTAGATATTTATTTTATAAAAAATATAAGGTTAATCTAGATTAAAAAAATCATGTTTACGAAAATAAAACAAATGAGGCTAATCTATATATTGATTTATATCAGATATACAAACGACATATAAATTATCATATCATTTATTAAAACCGACACTAATTTTAGTATCACTTTTTTATAATTGACATAACCATTATATCAATTAACATAAATGATATAAATATTTAAAATAAATTGTTATAATTGAAACTAGTGTTTATATCATTTATTTTGATTGATGCGAATTTTAAAATCACTTATAGCAAGTGATAGAAATTAGCGTCACTTAAACGAACTGATGAGAATAGTTGCATCAATCGATTTTAAATGATACAAACATTAGAGTCATCACTTCCAAAATCATTTATATTAATGATGCAAATGAATTTGTATCAATCAAAAAGTGATGTTAATAATTAAAACAAATGATGTAACACCATCTATTTCTTGTAGTGTAGTGGTAGTTTACTAAAGTATATATATATATATATATGTTCTTCTATGTAATATTAGTTAGAAATTTTGTCATGTATAGATTATGTCTACATAACAGATTTACGGAAAAAATGTTAATGGAAATTTAAAGATACTATTTTCAGTTAATAATTAAGTATTCAGTGTTGATTATGTCTCTGAATATAATTCAAATTTTGATAAAATCTGTTTGAGATCATCAGAACACATTAGGTGGGGAAAAGTACGCACTTGTAGCACAAAAAAAAAAAACTAAAACAGAGTATAATTTGATATAAGCATATATTATGACTTTCTTGCATAACCAAACACTATTAAAGAAATCGGAGAAATGAGAGGGGAAAACCATATGCATTGTTACGCCTAATACAAATAAAATGTTGGGGATATTTTTAAGCTTTTGTATTTTCCCGAACATGAAAATAGAACACAAAGAATTATATAAAGATTATGGCAGCTAATTTCACAAATTATATGTTAGAAAATAGACTGGAATTTTCTCAAAAATCAGATATTCGGAACCGAAGAAAATGCACACAATTTGTTAATGGAATTCGGTCAATCGTGCTTACGTCTCCGGATCTGCTACAGATTTTTATATTAACCACCGGAAAATTACAACTCTTTCAACTTACACCTAAAACCCGAATACACTCAAGAAATTATACTAAGTTTCTTATAAAAAAAGAAAGAAAAAATTATCTCTCTTTCTTTCTTCTCTCTTTCTCTCTTTTTCTTATGTTTTTGGAATGAGATACAAAAATGAGAATTACCTTTCTATTTATAGAAAAAACCATTATCATTTTTACTTCTACACCTTATCACCTCATCACCTCCCTCACCGTCCATGGACTTATGTGTTTTATTTATTTACGTAAACCAACATTATACACTGTATCTTTCTTTGCAGACGGAACAATGACATCAACACATCGTTAAGGAGATACAAAAACAATGACTTCAATATATATTTACAAGTGAATCGATTTTTAAAACTCATTACTAATGAATATTTTCCACCCAGAGCCGGCCTCGAGCATAAGCCACATAAGCGACGGTTTAGGGCATCCGATTAAAAAGGGCATTATTTTTTTATTTGTTTTATTAATATATATGTAAAAATAATATAGAAGGGCATTTCTAAAATATTTTTCATAATATATATCTAAAAAAAATTAAAGGACATATGATTTTAAACTAAAATATATTAAAAGAACATATGACTTTTAAATTTGTATAGGGCATACCAAAATATTGGGCCGGCACTGTTTCCACCATCTTAAAATTCAGAATTGGATACAAATTGATATACTTGAACAAACTATTATATAATTTATACAAGACAGCGAAAAGAAGATCGAACAACTAACAATGGATATTGATAAAACATGATATATAGCAGAAACCAAAAACAATAAACGAGCAGAATGTAAGTGAAAATAAAACCAACAGGATTTTACAACATAACTGGAAAAATAAATATATGTCAACCATATCTTCGTACGTGCGCAGGGTTTAATCCCTGGTTCTATTAACTAGGGGTCGCCAATCCCGTGCATGGGCGAAGTTTGTTTGTGTTTTATTTGGCTTATTCTTTTTTTGCAAATATTTGAATTTCGTTTTGTTTTTTAATATTCAGGTTGTTTTCTTTTCAACAATACTCCATATATTAATTCAAAATTGCTCGGAACGGATTATCACTCTGAAGAGTTAACCGATCAAATTCGTCTTGACTGTTGGAGTCAAGATTAACACCTTTCCCAAAAGGCCCATTCAGGAATTTAGGTCGGTCCAATTAAGAAAGCGGGTTCCGAGTCAACCTAACTCGGCCCGGTCACTTGGAACAACTAGGGTTACAAAGAAGGAAAAAACCGAAAGAAGGAAAGCGGCGCGCGTGATAAACACGCCGAGATAGAAGATATATTCAAGTCGAGATAATAGGAAAGATTCGTATTTATCTCTAGTTTTTTTTTTTTTGCCAACTTTGTAAGCCTATAAAAAGGCATCCCTTCATTCAATAATACACACACTTTTCACAGATCGTGGATGGACGGACCGATGATTGATGATGCGACAACCTTAGTGCACACCAAATATGCACTCAGTATTATGGAATTCATGACGGTAGCTTGCAATCAACCACATACGGAGAAAACCGGTAAGTTAAAATACTCATGTACTCAGTGTCGAAATTTTAGAAATCCTATGATTGGCGAAGTATGGTATCACTTGTATTCATTTGGGTTTATGGCGGGTCATAAAATTTTATATCTTCACGGAAACATCTGAGTATTCAAGTAGTAGTAGAGAACCTTATGGTAGTACTAGTAGGTAGGAATCTAATGTTAGTTCTAGCGAACCTTATAGTGCGGATGAGATTTTAGTGTAAGTACCATTCAGATGTTAAATGATGCATATATGTCGATTATTTCGTCGGTAATCCATCGGTTCTTTACTCGTCGATGATTCGTCAATAATCCATCGGTTTATTAGCCATCGATAACCAATCGGTAATTACCGACGAAAAACCGAAGAATATTTTTCCAACAAATAGAACCAATAGATTTCTTTGGTTGGAAATTCGTCGGAAAGACCATTTTGATGAATATCCAACGATTTCTTTTATCGGTTATTGTGTGTTTTCTTGTAGTGCTATCATAACTTTCTAACTACACTATATAATATTAGTCTTTTATTGGCACGTTTTTAAGGAGCAAGAGATTGAAGACAAGTCCAATTCACTCTGCAGTCTCCAGAAAAATTATTGCTCTCAGGCAAATGTTTGAATATTTTAAAGGATTTGGAGAAGAATTATATTATTGACTCTCAAAATGTACAATGACGGCTACAAGGAGTATTTATATGAGCCCCAAAATCATATTCTAACCTAAACTCTATTAAGGAAATATTCTAATATCAATATATACATAATCTCCTAATACCCCTCCTCAAGTTGGAGCATGGAGATTTCGAATGCCCAACTTGGATAAGATTGCTTGAAAAGGCCCCCCTCCAAGTGCTTTAGTGAAGATGTCTGCTAACTGATTAGTGGTCGACACATGCTTTGTCCGAACAATTCCAGCTTGTATATCGTCTCTGATGAAGTGACAATCGATCTCTACATGTTTCGTACGCTCATGAAACACGGGATTAGCAGCGATATGAAGCGCATATTGACTATCACAATATAAATCCATGGCGCCAGAATGAACAATACCCATCGTAAACAACAAGCTCTTTATCCACTTCAACTCCTTCAGTGCAGCAACCATTGCTCGGTACTCTGCTTCTGCTGAAGAACATGATACTACATCCTGCTTCTTTGACTTCCACGACACCAGAGAATCTCCTAATTGTATCAACCATCCATTCAAAGATCTTCTCGTGATTGGACATCCAGCCCAGTCTGAGTCACACCAACCTGTAAGATGGAAATTACAATCAGCTTTCAAGAGAATTTCCATCCCAGGACATCCTTTCAAGTAACGGACAACCCTCAACGCAGCTGTCCAATGATCCTCTCTTGGCTCATGCATAAACTGAGACAAGATATGAACTGAATAAGCAAGGTCTGGCCTAGTTGCAGCCAAGTAAATCAGCCTTCCAACAAGTCTCCTATATTTCTCTGGCTCCGCAAGTACCTTGGTTGTCGACTTTGCCAACTGATGGTTTGGCTCCATCGGAAACTCTACAGGTCTGCCACCAAGTAAACCAGCGTCTGCAATAATATCCAGAGCATATTTTCTCTGTGATAAATAGATGCCATCTCTGTTTCTCGCAACTTCTAACCCAAGGAAATACTTCAATTTTCCCAAGTCTTTCATATGAAAGCAACCACTTAAGTAAGCTTTGAACTCTCGTATAATCTCAGGAGAATTCCCTGTCACCACAAGATCATCAACGTATACTAAAACATGCAGATGAACAGTACCACGAACCAGTGAGAAAAGGGAATAATCAGCTCTACTTTGCTTGAATCCATACGCCAATAAAGCCTTCGAAAGTTTAGAGAACCAACATCTTGGAGCCTGTTTCAACCCATACAATGATTTCTTCAAGCGACATACCATTCCTTTCCTAGTGGAGCTGAAACCTTGTGGTAACCTCATAAATACTTCTTCATTCAAATCTCCATGAAGGAAAGCATTGTGCACATCCATCTGGTGCAATTCCCAATTCTTACCAGCTGCAACCTGAAGAACCAATCTAACAGTACTCATCTTAGCCACAGGAGCAAACGTGTCAGTGTAATCAAGCCCCTCCTTTTGTCGATTACCACATGCTACAAGTCTCGCCTTGTACATTTCGATCGTTCCATCTGCATTATACTTGATCGTATATACCCACTTACATCCAATCACATGTTTGCCAGATGGCAGGTCTTCAACAACCCATGTTTTATTCCGTTCTTGTGCATCAATCTCCAATCTCATAGCCTTTCTCCAACGTGGACATTTCATTGCTTGAGCGAATGTCTGTGGCACAACCCCTGCAGTTATGTTACACAGGAAGACTCTGTGTGACGCAGAAAACCTTTCACAATTGACAAAATTCTCAATTCCATACTCACGACTCCCACTTGATGAATCCACCTTCAAGATTGTGTTAAGCTCATAGTCACATAACCTGACTGAGAACTTCTTTTCCCTCATTCCACATCCCAATATTTCAACTTGCGCATCTTGTGTAACACACTCATCCTCCTGTGTTACTCCTGCAGGGTCTGCAACTGCATCTGCAATTGTTTCTTCAGTTGTTTGTGTCATTGGCATGGACCCAGCTGATGTCACACCTTCTGCAATTGTCTCATCTCTTCTCACTTCATCTCCATCAATCAGAGGTACTGTCACTTCCCTTATAGCAGCTTCTGAATCACAAATTCCAGCATCTTCTTCAATAACTTGTCTCACCCAATGATCATCAGCATCATCAAAAACGTTTCTCAAGTTATCCACGTGAGAGCCAGAGCCACTTCGTTCACCTTGTATCTCAGAGTATGGAAACTTTTCTTCAATGAAATAAACATCTCTTGAAACAAACAATTCTCTTGTATCCAAATCAAACAATGTCCACCCTTTTTGTGTGTAAGGATAACCCAGAAAAACACACTTTCGACTCCGACTAGCAAACTTATCTCCATGTCGCTTCTGATTTTGAGCATATGCAAGACATCCAAAGACTCGTATGTGATTATACATAGGAGCCTTTCCAAAAAGCATCTCATAAGGACTTTTTCCTTTGTGTAACTCAGAGGGTGTTCGATTGATAAGATACACAGCACCCAATACACATTGACCCCAAAATTCTATTGGAAGACTTGCCTGAAACCTCAAAGCTCTCGCCACATTCAATATGTGTCTGTGTTTTCGTTCAACTCTCCCATTTTGCTGAGGCGTTCCAACACATGAAGTTTGATGAATCACACCTTGTTGACGAAAGAAGTCCTTCATTCTCATGAATTCACTACCATTATCACTCCGCACTACCTTCACATGCTTGTTAAATTGCCTCAGAACCAGAGCAAAGAACGATATAATAGTTCTTTCAACTTGTGTTTTGTCGGACAGAAGAAACACCCATACAGCCCTTGAATAATCATCAACTACAGTCAGAAAGTAAGAAGATCCACACAAGCTTTGTGTTCGGTACGGCCCCCATAGATCACAATGTATCATTTCAAAGCTCTCCTTACTTTTATTCGAACTCACCGGAAATTCACTTCGACATTGTTTTGCCCTGAAACATATGTCACATCCATATACACCAATACTGCGAATATCAACCCCGGGCAATCTCCTTATCATCTTATCAGAGGCGTGTCCCATTCTCTTATGCCACATTTCTAACGATTCTGATTTACCAACTTTCTTCACATTCTGAATCTTCTGAATACCTTGAAGAAAATACAACCCTTCTCTTCTTACTCCCATTCCGATTGAGGCCTGCAAACCACAATCATACACAAGACACCCTGTCTTAGAGAACAAAACGATACAACTCATCTCATCAATCATCTGCGACACAGAGATGAGATTGCACTTCAATTCTTCCACAAAGAGAACACGCTTCAAAGTCAACTTCTCTGTCAAAATCACACTTCCTTCTCGATCAGCAATCACAGTATTTCCATTAGGTAGGCCAACCAAACATGGTGTGACTCTACATACGTTCACTAGAGCATTCAACGTACCGGTCATATGGTGCGATGCTCCACTATCAATAATCCACTCATCACCATATCCCTTATCACTCACTCGGTTTGAAGGTTCTGGCTTCGACTTCAACATACTCAAAAGTCGATCCCATTCACCTTTCTTCAACCCGGTCGTTTCAGTGTGTTGCACAGACACATTCATGCGTGACACAACATGCGTATGTACAACAACATTAGATTTCGCCATCAATGGAACGCCTTCTGCAATTCCCTTGTTCATCTTATCGAGAGCGCCTTCCGCAGCTCCATTTTCCTCGATTCTCATCTTCACAGGAATGTCCGTTGTTTTCCCAATACCCATAATCACTGAGATGATAATTGCGTCGGAAACGTCTTCTCACGAACTAGATTCGATCGCAATCCCAAGAGCTCGATGGCTCTGATACCATAAAGGATTTGGAGAAGAATTATATTATTGACTCTCAAAATGTACAATGACGGCTACAAGGAGTATTTATATGAGCCCCAAAATCATATTCTAACCTAAACTCTATTAAGGAAATATTCTAATATCAATATATACATAATCTCCTAATATATTTGAATATTTTACAAGCATAGTAAAATCTGTGACTAAAGAACAAAAGCATAATGGCCCCAATATGTTTATTGATTAATGTTCAAAATAAATGTTTATTGATTAGTCTATTTAGCAATAGTATCGCCCCAATATCCAGAGCCGGCCTCGAGCATAAGCCACATAAGCGACGGATTAGGGCATCCGACTAAAAATGCATTTTCTATATATTTTCTTCATTAGTGTATATTAAAAAAAATTAAAAGGGCATTTCTAAATATATTTTTCATAATATAGACATTTTAAAATATAAATTTTTGTTGAGATATTTAAATAAAAAATTTTATAAAAATTATATTAAATAATATTTTTGTTTTGAGTAGGGCATCCGAAAATATTGGACCGGCACTCCAAATATCCCAAAGGCCAGTCGATATAAATGTTGAGAGTCTTGCAGCTAAAACAATCAACACAGCCTCACACGTATATACACACACAAAAATAAAACAATCATCAACAGACGAGAAAAGATAAACATGTCTTATACATTCACGATGATCGGCGGTCAAGGTCCTAATAGTTACCAACAACATTCGAAATTTCAGGTTTACTAATTTTTATATATCTACTATATATTATTTGCGAAGTCCTATTATCTGTTAAAAATCATCTCTTTTGAGCTGGAGATATTGATTGCAAAACTTTTATGGTTCAAAGGGAGCATTACTTGAAGCTGCAAATGAGAAGATCAACAAAGCCATATCCACGAAGCTGGACGTCAATTTTACTTCGAATCTCGTTAACATAGCAGATTTCGGTTGTTCCACTGGACCTAACACTTTCGCAGCAGTACAAACCATAGTAGATGCCGTGGAACACAAGTACCAAAAAGACATTGAGTTCCAAGTTTTCTTCAATGATTCTTCAAACAATGATTTCAACACTCTCTTCAAGACACTTCCTCCGGCCAGAAGATATTTCGCAACTGGAGTTCCGGGATCTTTCTTTGGTCGTGTTCTTCCTAAGAACGGTTTCCACGTGGGAGTTTCTACTTACGCACTCCATTTCATATCCAAGATTCACAAAGGAATTAAAGATCGTGATTCTCCGGTGTGGAACAAAGACATACATTGCACTGGATTCTCAAAGAAGGTAGCAAAACTCTATCTTGATCAATATGAGATCGATGTGGGGAGTTTCTTGAACGCGAGAGCTCAAGAGCTCGTGTCCGGTGGATTGATATTGCTTCTTGGATCATGTTTACCTAATGGAGTTCAAATGTCCGAAACCGTTCATGGAATGATGTTAGATTTAATTGGATCTTCCCTTTATGAAATCGCTGAACAGGTAACTCAAAAAATTTAATTACCTATTTTAATCATAACGAAAGTATTCATCGGAAACCAGGAGCTTGTATCCTAGTGGTAAAGAGAGTTATAGTATTCTCCCGCCATTCATATTCAAATCTTCATGGCCACATGGGCTTTCAGAAGGGCTCTCTGGTTCAAAGATTTATTGACTAAACCGACTAATTTTTCTATTTTGAAGTATTTACCGGAACTAACATATGTGGGTTTTTTTCCTTCTAATTAAAAGGGTCTTATAGATCAAGAAAAGCTAGACACTTTCAAATTGCCTATATATTTTGCACAAGAGGATGAGTTGAAGGGAATCCTCAAGGAGAACAAATGTTTCACGATTGAGGTATTTGACAAAATTAGCCATGCGAAGGGGGAGTTTCCGTTAGACCCAGAGTACTTAACGGTCTCGTTTAAGGCCTCGGTTGGAGGATTTGTAGCCTCACATTTTGGCGAAGATATGATGGAGAAAACCTATGAGCTTGTGAACAAGAAAACGCATGAAATGCTTCTTCAAATTGCCAAAGCCAAACCCGGAATGCAATACCTCATTGTGCTTCGAAAATTTTGATTTCATGAAGTGAGATCATTCTGGGACAATGTTGCCATTACAACGATGTATGTGTGTTTTTTTCTTGTCATGTTTAAATTTACAGTGTCGTATTTAAATTTTACTACGAGATTCTTTGGTTACTAGGCCAAAGGATCCAAATGTTGACGGTTGAGTTATGAAACCTAATATTTCAAACATGTTATTAACCCAATACAACCCAACATACAATGTATCTATCAACCGGACAACATATTCAACACAGTAAAATTCATTTTGACACTCCTATCTTTATATTATTGAATGAATGAGAGTTAGACATTTGTCCAAAAAAAAAAAGACAGTCTCTAAATACAAATAAAATCCTAAAAATGCAAAACAGTTCAATCTCACACATGAGCTCAGCAAAACGAGTCAACTGAAGGGCTAAAGGTGACAAGTCGTGACGAATCCAACACGCTTAGAGCATGTAATCCCCTTGGGGTTTTTTTTTTAAAAAATTATTATTATTTTAATTTTTTTTTTTGCAGATGAAAAAAAAATCAAAAAAAAAAAAGAATCAATGAGGGTGCGCCACGTCACATGAATAGTTAAGAGACGGGTTCTTATCTAATGATTTTAAGAACATGTCTCTTACCTATTCACGTGGAACCCACAAATATTTTATAATTTTTTAATTAAGAAACTCTCCTAAGAAATCCCAATGGGGATGGTCTAAGAACTTTTTTTACTATTCACATGACGTGGCGCATCCTGATTGGTTAGTTTTTTTGATTTTTTTTGTTTCATCTGTAAAAAAATTAAAATAATAATAATCCAAAGGGATAACACGATTGTATATGTTTTTAGAACCACTGGCGGATCCACATGTTAGATACAGGGGTCAGCTGACCCTGGTCAAATTTGAAAAAATAAATTAGTTGGTCTGGATTATCAAATTTCTGTGGTCCAATTGGCGATAATCTCCTCGCTGACCCCTCCTGGTTCAAATCCCATATGACCCCTATATTTTATTTTTCTTCTATTTAAAATTATCTATTTAACTTTTTGTACACTTTCCTTTTTCTTTTGTAAATGCTTTTTTAATTTTTTTAATTTAATATAGTTTCTATGAGTACTTAGGTAACTATCTCTCGTCATGTTTCCTCTTCTTTTTTTTTTTTTGTCTCTTCACCAAAATTCAAAACATTTTTTATTTGTATTAGTTATTTAATTTACTTAAGTATTTTTTTCTCATAAATAATATTTTTTCCACTTGTTTTATTTGTCTCCTCACCAAAATGCAAATAATATTTATTTCTTTTTATCACCAATTATTAGTTCCTCTTGTTAATTTTCTTTTGGTACAAAACATCTACATGATAATGTATGTTTAATAGTTTTAGACAATATATTTTTATTTATATTTTGTATAAAAATATTCTAAAAATTGAAAATGATATACCAAAATTTGTAATAATATTATATTTTAAAAATATAAATAATTTTTTTATTATGACTCCGATTAAAATATTTTCTGGATCCGCCACTGCTTAGAATCAACCACACTGGCACGAGCTACCGAAGAGGCGAAAGTCATATGATCACAACTTTACAAAGCAAAGACTAAAATCCACTCAACAACAGTATACTAGCATTGCGGGAGGCTTTACTTCAACTTAAACGTCTCGGATACACGAACGTCACCTTTTTTGGAGACTCGGCTCAGTTATGCGAACCCCTACAGAGACAATCGGTCACAGCATTGCATCAAGACCTTTTTGGAATCATCACGGACATCCAAACACTGGCTTTGAACTCTTACTGCATTTAGTTGATTGGAAGACAAGCTAACTCTAGCCAAAAATTTGAGATGTCCATTCGATTATGGGTATCCGAAAAAGTTATAAAACAAAAATAAAAATTAGTTTATTTGAATAACTTTTGTTAAATTTAGAAAAATATAGCAAAAAATTTAGTATATTTTGAATATTTTAGTTATTTTGGTCTAAAACTAATCAATATATTTGAGTTTGTAATTTAGATAATTTTGTTATATTAAGTTTAAATATAATTAATATTTTTGGTATATAATTGTAGTTCAGATATTTCGGATACTTATTCGGTTTTCGGTTGGGGTCGGGTTCGATTCCGGTTCTTTGGATATAGAGATTTAGAACCCATTCAAGTATTTTTTTAGTTTGGGTTCAGATACGGTTCCTCTTTTTTGGTTCGGTTTCATACTTCGGTTCCGGATTTTTTCCCATGCCTAATGGCAGCATAGATAGAGAGAGATTTGGAGCATTATATATTAGGTTTTGTAGATGAAGAAACCTACTACTAATAACTTTTTGGTCACAAAATAACTAATTATGTTGTAATTAAGGCCGTGTTCTTTTACCGATCGCTGCGATAGCGACAACGATCGGAAAAGTAAGTATGATGGAGAGCAAATAACCACAGTGAAACAAAAATAATCAGTGAAAACGATCATAGTAGGTGTCGCAAGTCGTGTATGTTACGTCTTTTACGATCACCATTTTTTCCGGCGACATAAGTCACGTGTAACTTCATCTGTTGCGACCAGTGTTTTAAAACCGGACCGACCCGGCGGTCCGACTGGGTTGAACCACGAACCGGAAACATATCCGGGTTAGGTTGATTATAAAATCCAATGGTATTTGAACCGGTTAAAAAACCGGATTGGACCGCCAAAAAACCGGAAACCGGCGACCCATTAGACCGTATCAAACCGGATTTTATAAAATATATTATTTTATATTTTGTTAATTACTTTGCCTTTCCTAAATAATTAAATATAATTATATCAGTTTTAAATTTTTATTAATAAGTAAGATTAAATGTGTTACTATATCTTATCTCTTCTCTCAATGGACGAATAACAAAGAAAGTAAAAACTATGCATCTAAGAGGCATGATATGTATGTTGGTGAACAGTATGTCTTGAAGATAAATTATCCATTTAAGGTGTTTCAAAACGTCTTTTGGCCTAGAAATCTTTTAAATATATCGGAATGTTGTTGATTTAACATTTAAATTTTTGAAGTGTTCTTTTAATAATTATTACACATGTTTTTTTAAATTATGATTATTGAAGTGTCTTATTTGATATTTTTAAATTATCATCAAGCCTGGTTGAACCCGGTCGAACCCGGTAAGATCATATTAACTCATGACCCAAAAATTTTACCGATTCAGTCGCCGGTCCGGTTTTAAAAATATTGGTTGCGACTTTGTTCAGCGACGAGAAACGGCTCTGTCTCCGTTGTTTCACTCAATTATTTTATAGGTCTTTGTCGTTTTTGGTTGTCGCTATCTCCAACGCAGCGATAGGTAAAAGAACATGACCTAATTCGTTTTTTTTTTTTTTTGCAATAAAGGGGGTTTCGTTGGAATATGGATGAACCTCCTTTCTTTGACACTTTTTCCCTGAATATATGAAGAAACTTAATCTTCTCGTGAATCTGATCGGACTGGAGAAAAGACTGATTCCTTTCAGTCTTCTTCCTGTATGCTTGAAAAATTGATAGGAGGTTTAGACCTTAAGATAAGATAGTAGCATTCATATCCATAACAGAAGGGTCAAGGGAGATCTTTACGGTTTAGGATAGTATTGTTTTCTCGATTCAGAATTTTGTTCAGTTGTTGAACGAATTTCATTACGTGTGACGGTAATAAATAAAAAAGAACTTTATATATCTCACGGTATACAGTAGTTGTAATGCAGTATCAAACCGCAGCAACCGCTTTACAATCTCAATTCACCTTTTTTAATTGCCACTTTTTTCATCCAACATATCGGAGCAAGACTCCATCGTTTCCAAGCACAAACCCTTTCTTGTCATCCACAAATCTGCAAGAAAACAAATATGATTTAGAAGCTGATTAGTTTGTTTGCATGCAACGGATTAAGATTTATGATTAGAGACTTACTTGACAGCGTACAGATTAGCTGCGATATTATCAGCAGCTTTGTCACGGTTCCATGACTTGCCTCCATTTCTTGTTCTCAGTAGAATCCCACTGCCTCCTGCTGCCCATGCTTCTTCCTTCATTACACAACAACAACAACAACAACAACAACAAAAATTGGTGTCAGAATCTGAGCGGAGTTCTACGATTTGAATGATCATTCATTGAGTAAACTCATGTACCTCTGAGCGATAACCAACATCTAGAATGCCAAACCCACGGCTTTGTACTGGAACCTCTTCAAACTCCTCTGAAATCTAAATCAATTTTTAAAAACATTGGAGAACATATTCAGATATAGAACTAATTGGAGGTTGGAACACTGGAAGAGAATTCGAATCACAGGAAAACGATGTTTTACCCCAGTGCCTTTGCTAAGATAAAGTCCTCCACCACGAACAAGAAGCCAAAGACCACCATCAGCTCTCCATCCCATGTTCTGAATTCTTCTGGCAACAGCTCTATTGTGTGGTTGCCAGTAAGGCTGCATTGATGTACCAATACTATGGTGAATGAAGGTTTTAAGACCAATCAAACAACACACACACACAAAAAAGACGGGTTGGTTATCACGTGTAAGATGCATGATATCGCTTTACCTAGACATAGTAGACTACTCTTACCACTAATTACTTAGATCAAAAGTTGGGACAATTGATTGTAACATAAGCTAATACTCTTCTTTACATTTGATCTAATTGGTGCTAAATAATCAACTAAACTGAAACCAGCCCTGCAAAAACTGACTTAGCCTGTGCAGTACAACTTCACAAGCTATGTAATAAAAGGACCAAAAGTTCAACAGCAAACAACATGAGTAAAGGCTGGCATATCCATAATTGAGTCTCACCTGCCCAGGCTCCCACGTCAGAAAGAAGTTACCACGGCTCGAAACAGCGACATATCTTCCATCTGGTGAACGATTAACAGCACTGAAGGTTCCCGTGTAGTAACTAGCACCACTGATTCCACTGGAGACTGTTCTGTAAGACCATTGGAATATACACAATCAGGTACTCTACTTTGGTCTCTATCGAAACAAATACATTCTTCTAAAATCATTCAAAACTTGCTCCGAGACTTGACCCTTTAAAGATTTTGACATCAATACAAACAAGAGGTAGAGTAGCGAACCTGTTCAACGTAGCTGACACGGTTTCCTGAATAGCCGCTTTCCAGTTATATCCCTTGTTTGAAGTTACATATATAGCACCTTCATCGGTGACCATCTCTGCACTCTTTTCTCCAGTCGCCTCTATAAACACCTACACACCATTTCGTAACAAAAAGGTTTGACATTCTCCAAGAATGCAATAGAAATCAATAAGCTCTGAGAGCACTGCTAAATACCATATCACCGGGAAGTTGAGAACTTAAGGGAATTCTATCCCAATTCTCTCCAGCATCAGCAGTGTACAATAAGATAGCAGGCTTGCCAATGATCCATCCTTCTTTGCCTTTGAAGCTAATTGAATTGAATCTATAATTGAAATCCTCTTCTTCAGCTGAAGGGATTGATCGTGGAGCCCAAGTGTTTCCACCGTCTTTGGTCTCTAAGAGAGTCTGCCTCGTTCCCAGCAAAAACCCTAATTGTTTTTAAATTAGTAAGAGACACTTTCGTCTCAGATTTTGTTAACGGAAAGTGAAGGGAAAAGGAGCTACCGCGGCTGGGTTCTTCCGGGACGAAAGCGATGTCGAGAAGAACGACGCCAGGATCGATGGGGAGGAAGACTCTTTCCCATTCGGATAACTGTTCGTCTGCTTTCGCTTCTTTTACTGGTCCGACGATGGAAGAAAGTGAGAGTGATACTGCTGCTGATTGGTAGAGAAGATCCCGTCGACTGAGAGACAATGAAGAAGATGAAGATGGTGGAGGAGGAGGAGAAGCGGAGGCTTTAGGGATGAGGCGGTGAGAGATTCGTTGAGGGAGGAGGGATCGAGGAGATACAGAGGGGTTGAAGAGGAGGTAACCGTCGCAGAGTTGCAGAGAAGCCATTGAAGTCTGTACGTTTTCTCTCTCCCGCCACACATTATCCTTTTGGTGTGTTAAGCTTTCTCTCTCCTCCTTATCTGAGTGGTGGTTATCTAACGTCTACCATTTTTACACATGTCGCCGTTTGATTGACTAAACACTTTTTTTGTCAACAATTGATTTAAACACTTTCATTCGTGCCAAAAATCTTTATTTTTATGGGTTGCTATATTTAATATTGATCAATATATATATATATATATATATATATATATATATATATATAATATTTTGGTGTTATTCGGATGTATATGAATGCATGTAGTTGTATCCTAAAAAGTTTATGGAATTAGAAGCGGTTATATTTTATTGGGTTATGAAATCTTGGTTATTTAGATTTGAGAAAGTGTCTGAGTTGTGTTTTTAGAATATGTTATTGTTTGGTGGACTGTGAATAATATAAAAATATTCGCATATGTTATGATTTGGAAGTTTGATTTGTCATTCTTATATTTGGATTTTCACAAATTATGTATGTTTTAGTTATAAGTTATCATTCCCTTTCATAGGATTTTCTTCTAGAAAAATTATTATCCGGCCGGCTTATTCTCTTGAACTTAGTTTTCAAGATTTTCTTTTCGGCTTATATATTTCAACTTTGTATTTCATGCTTAATCAAAGTATAATTCACATTAAAATATGTAATATTTGTAGTGCATAGCGGCTTGAAATAATGTTATTTTCTTTACTTAAAAGATACTAAGTAAAAAACATACATGTTCCTATATACAAGCTGCCAATGAATTAGCAGGAACTGTTAGTATAAAGAGGACAAAACCTCTTGATAAAGATAAATGGTAAATGGTATATGACACTTGGTGGTAGTTACGGTCGGAAGATACGGATAGTTCTAGAGACTTGAAGGCGACAAAAGGGACATCTAGAGACTGAAGTTGAACACTGCCGACACAAGACATGTCCGCATGGTACAATGGTTATGTCAACTTCTTTGATCAGACATATCTTACAAACCCATTGTGATTTCGCCGTCTCTGCTTCTTTCAAGGAAGCCTCTGCTCTCTCCTGCAAAGATAATCAGAGAAGACAGAAACATGTTTTTGCTATTATCATCATATGTGAACATAATATGTGTTTAAAGTAAGGAAGATTTTGATTGTAAACCGAACCTGTTCAAGTATGAATGCTGCTTGAGAGTCCTTGAGTTCTTCTTGAAGGGTTATGGTTCTTTGTAGTAGAGATTGATTCTCTAGTTCCATATTAATTCCAGCTGCAGATAGCATCTCGTTGACCGCCTCAACCAATTCTTTAGCTGTGACTCGACCATATTGCGTTTCATTCACAGGCTGCAGGTGACAGAACAAATACAATCAATCTTCCACATATAGTTTTAAGTTTTAACCTTAAGCATGAACATGATACAAGATCAAACCATCACAAGATGATGGACATCTTAGTATCACATAGATTATATAGATAATACTAACATGGGCAAGAAGCATGTATAGTTCACGGGATGTGTTACAAACCTGGCTAGAACTTGTTTTGCCAGTTCTGGAACTTTCTGAATTCTCTTGAGATATGTTATCAGATACTGCAGGGAGGACCTCAGGCAAAGTCGAGGGACCTTCACTTTCAATTGACGTGCCTCGGAAAGAGAAAACTTGGGATGAAAGTAATAAACTGGTCTCTCCAGGTGTTATTTCAACCTTAAATCTGTAAAGGGCTTGGCCTGCAGAAGGTCGAACATCCTCTGGGACTCTTCCATATCTCAGCTTGTCGCCTTGTTGGAATTTCCAAGCAACAATCTCCCCTTTGTAGAATGGTCTCAAAGGGTGAAGCTGTACTTGTACAGCATCCTGCGGCATTATCTCTTGGCCAACAAGACTATCAGCAGCTGCGGTGGTGTTTGTAAGAGCATAAGAGTATAGTCTCAGGCAAGCGGCAATATCAGTTTCAGATCCCTCGGGACATGAAAATAGAGATGCTATAGGCAGGGAACTTGGGAAGCCTAAAACCTCGCTCACCACTGTTGCCATGACATCCAGGAAAGCAATGTATCCAGGCGGTTCAGAAACTCTGATAGATGTTCTGTCATGATTGATATAATACAATGTTCGATGATGCGATTCATTTTCCCATTCCGGAATCATGGACGCCTTGGATACGAGGGTAACGTCTACGGAGTTTGGCAGGAGAAGAAATCGTGTATATATATTTCTGACGAATTCAATTTTCTCTGAAGCAGATTGAAGAGAATGTTGGACATCTTCAAAAGATAAGTCATCCACGGTGGTGATCTGACGGCTCACAGTCCATAAAGCAGCTTGAAACGATTCGCTCTGCAACTTCCTTCTGATAGCCTTTAGTGATATGGACCCTATGTTGTCTAAGGTTTGAATATGTTCAGCGCTTTCAAGTTCCTACGTAAAGAAGCAAGTATTTTGATATTGTTTCACATAGAGAAAATATAACAAAAAGAAGGCATGAGAAAAAGTAACTGATGCCATGCATACCTCAATAACCACATCAGAAAGCTTTCTCACACCCAAATCTAGACAGATCTTCTCCGGAAGACGTGGATGAACAAGTCTTAACCTTGCAGTGTCTATGTATTTCACATAGCGTGACCCAAAGGAATCGACGTAGACACAAGCTCGTGCATGAACAAGCCTGCAGCCATCATCTGGGACTATCACATCTGATTTAATACTGGAATCATTGGGTGTCTTTGTTGTATTTATGTCATCGCAGAGAAAATGAAGAATTTCCATGACAGCTCGAAGCTCATTCGGGTTCAAACGCCGATAACCACATACTTTCTGTAATTTGGAGAGGATATCCTTTGCAGCTCCAACTGAAAGCACATCGTTAAGTCCCAAATCTTTAAGGATCGTCAGAAAGGGTAGATAGAGACTAGGAAGTTCAAATGCAAAAGGCGATAGGTTGATTGGTAGGCGAACAAAAAGGGAGCTTCCGCCCACCAAGCGCGTTCCATTTGCAGCTGGTAAAAAGGCCACCTTTTGCAACTCCAAAATATCTGGATGACAGAAATTACAAAGCGGGGAAAAAATATCATCAGAGATTTCAACATACTAATAGAAAACTCATACTGCAGTCCTATGATCCTAGATGTCTAAGTAAGTGTCTACCAAACACAGATCCAATTTTTCCTGTTTTACATTGATGTCCAGACTCCAGAGCATAATCCATTATTGAAGCTTGCAAGGCTGGACAAAAACAATGGACAACTAGTTTTTACTGTTACTACTGCATTCGTTCTCACCATCTATTGATTAAAATGTTCATTCCAGAAATTTCATGGATACTTCACATATGACATATCTCTTTATTTTGTTATTAAAACGAAGTTCCTAGGCCAGATTGTGAATTCACAGCTGCAATAGCTTGAATGTCGATTAAAAGTTTCTCTCCAATATTGTAAATTGAGTGTTGAAATAAATAGTATACGTACCTGACGAAGTGAGGGAGTCCCAAACCTTTTCCAGGTACTTCAAAACTTCACAAGAAGCAACATCGACGGTCATCACATCTGGATCATTGGGCCAATGAGCAAGAGTGTCTTCACCACCATTCCGTCCAATAACCTGGGCATATTTGATCAGGCCTCTTTCATCCATGTCCGTGACAAGGGTACACAAATAAATCAAAGAGAGAAGAAGAGTGTTCTTACCTGTAAGTGTTTAAGAACAGTCGAGAAAATTGGAGGACTTCTTAGGCGAAATGCTGTCCATGAATAGTCAGGTGGAATGAATTTCTGACTTGAAAGAATAGGAACGGAGCTCCAAGCCAGGGGCCAGTCCCGTAAAAGAACAGCTTCATTGTAACTTGTAAGGACTCTTTTGCCACCTTTTCTGCCACCAATACTGGGAAACCCTGATTCAGCAGGTACGCAAGCAATCTGACCAAGAGTGTTGCAGAACGCGGTGCTATAAAAACCAGCAAAGTTTAAAAATATGGCTTCAAGTACAGATCCTGCTAATGTTGATAACTCGACTGAAATACCCTTCTCAGATTGCACAATATCCGTTTCAAAAGAATCTTCTTCAGAGGATCTATCACGCTCGGTACCCAGAAATTCCACCCTTTTGGCACATTCAAGTATGACATCGGCTTCCACTGCAGTTCGAAGACCAACTTTCCGCAGAATGCGAAGCCAGCCTTCTGATGAGAATCTTTCTCCAGGAAATCGTTTTCTTTCACCAAAAAAGACTGACACTAGTAATGTATCTGAAGGATCAAACAAGTCCTTCGGTTTTGACAGCTCAGAGGAGAATTCATCAGAATTTCTGACAAATTTAGCCTCCCTAAGAGCTTCAATCACAGTAGAATCGGCCTCTAAATCTAGCCAATTTCCATACAGATAAATTAATATATCTTCTTGTTCAGACAGAGATCTGTTTTCAAACCCAGTTAACCCAAACCTTACTAAAGTCTGATGATTATGCAACACAGCGACCCCAAGGGCTTGAAGAAAATGACATTCAACTGAATCTGAAAAATAGCAAAAGCAGCATTCATCACATGGTTTGAGGAAGGAATTTCCAGCGATTATACACAAACCCTGCCTTTGCAAATGTGTATAAGACCCAGTGACCGTCTTAAATATAGGAAGTGAACTTAGTACTTCAAGCTCATGTGCTTGATATCTTGAGCCATTGGAAGAGAAATCATTAGCCAAAAGGGTGAAAAGCTCATCACGGCCAGACGTTGGGAAGGAAGAAATATCAGTAATGTAGCCAGCTCGTTTGCCTTCAGCAAGCTTGGAGGCAATAGCTTGGCCAAGTGACATGCTTGGTGAAGGCAGACACTTGCATCTCTCAGCACAATCAATATATGCAGCATCACAAACAGGTATATTGCACTGGTTAAGCAGTAAAATCAGCCACGGATGCTTTCTCTGTGCTAGGTCGAAGCCTGAAGCATAGTGCTGTATTAACTCAGATAAAGAACCATCACTTACTGATGTTGTGGGCATATCACTCATATCAGTAACACTTCTAGAGATTGGCTGCGAAGGCGGTGGTGGAAAGAAGATCAAATGCCTCTCCCTTACACGGCATAAAATCGGTCTTCCAAGGAAGGCAGGAATCAGAGGCCAGTCCGAAAAGAGAGAGAGCTCATCTGCTGATCCATTAAAATTCTTCCAAAAGAGCCTTATCCATTCAGGCGAGGGACCACTATCATCACTAGAACTGGATGTACTTTCCCATGAAAACCATGGCACCGCATTTGATTCCGAGATATAATTAACCCAATGGTGATGAAAAAGATATTTCATATTACTGGCCAGCAAAGGAAGAGACCAACTCCTTAACTTTAAAAAAGCTTGAACTGAAGCCTTCAAAAATATATCAGACAAGCTCGATCTGTCAAACACTTTTGGATGGATAAATCGTGCAGACACAGGCAACATCAACGCCTGCTGCTCCTTGTTGCCCAACCATAACTCAGAAATGCCTAGACGTGTTAAATCATTTGTTGCAGTCGGGCATGGTAATCCTTTAAGTTCATTAACTGCAGATAAAAACCTCGGGTCAACATTACTATATCTATTATTACTATATCCAGCACGACCAATATCTTCAACAACAACTCTACCAAAATCAAACAAAGCCTTCCCTAGACTTGTCATCATTTCAAAAGCATCACTTGAGCCAGCCTGAGCTTGAGTAGGCATCGACATCGAACCGGAAGGACTGTTTCCTTCATCCATGTTAGTTCCTTCGGGGTTCAGTGGTCCAATGAACTGAATATCTGAGAGACAATATTCAAGTACATCAATATAAGTATCAACAGATCGGAGATCGATAGATGCAGATGACTTCCTTAGAAGATCGCGGACCATCTTTGGTTTAACTTCTCGAACCGGAATCCCTACTGCCTGAACTTCAGCCAACAATTCCCAAGGCACGGAAAACACAGGGTGATGCTCCTTCACAAAGCTGCAAACTGTAACAGGAAGCAAATTAACAGCAACCTCACTACCAGGTTGTGTTAGAAACATACCCTCTTCAGCCTTAACCAAATTTCCTGAGTAAAGCTGCCACAGAGGAAGGTCCGCAACACGAGCATAAAATGGCCTTACAACTAGTTCAACCAAGCATTCCCACTCCGGCTTGAGCATTTCTGTTGCTAGAGCACCGTCATGTTGGGTAAGCAAAGCATTTTGATTAGATCGTGGCCAGAAGGAATACAACTGATGACCATAGGCTTTAAGAGAAAGGGCCAGCTGACGTGCTGTACTTGACTCGATTGAAGAGCTTGAATGCTCTCGCCTTAGCCTTTCCATCTCCACCACTATTTCTATGTAAGAATCACGAACACATGACATCAACTCTTTGTTCCATGCATCAATTAACCTATCTCCAGCATCAAGCTGTGGCTCTAACATAGCTCTCTCATTTTGATTTTTGAAGAGAAAACGACCACAGTTATTCCGAATTAGGAAGCATCCAAGGATGGTGACAGGTAGATTCACACTACCAGACAAAGGTAACGGAGACATTATGGGGCTGGCCGGATGAACATCTACAGGACGACCATTTCGAGATACATGTGCAGCAACCCCAGCAACAGGTGTCAAATTGTACGCTAGATACCTCCTGCAGACAAGTAAAATTTCAACAACATATAGAGACATGATAACCTTTAGTACACTCATCACATATACTAGTTTTGACAAAACACATGAGTAAATGGAATTCGTTTCTTTTTTATCATCTATAATCAAAAGAATTTAGTTCCCGTATACTGCCATACGCCCAAACCAATTACGTTGTTATCAAGTATGACAAGTGAACTAAATGTGTTTGCTGCATAATTCTGATCAAAATTTGTAACATTTTAACGTCAAAAGATGGATTAAACATCTTATAGAAATTCTTTATATCAGACATGACTTTCTTAGGTGGCATGAACGTCAAAGCATACGGGTTACTGGCAGAAGATTATATGTTGAGTAATAGTTAGTGATTCCGTACCTGTCAAGAGCCATGTTTCGTGTTTGTCCAGAGCCCATGCTGAGAACAACAAGCCATCGATCCAGAAGTTTGTTTTCCCCTATACGTAGGTTAACCTCTATTATTTGTGATTTAACAGCAGTGTTTGAGCTACTAAACAACCTTGAAAGTTGAAATTTTCTCCATTTTTTCTCCGAGAAAGGGTTCCTCGAGATAGCCGATGCTGGATCAATATGCAGAGCGTAATCTTGATGTGGTTCTGCATTTCCTTGCTCCCATGTGGAATATGAAACCTGAAATTAAAATGTATTTCGATGTTTTTCAGGTTTGGTACATATCTGTCTGATGCCGTATATAGACATCGAATGATTAAAACGACATGCAAGATGACAAAACATGAATCATTTCACAACATATGTGAAGTGATTTATAATTACACATGTACAGCGTTCCATACAATCAAAACCTCACTTACTCGTAATATTTGATGTTCAACTGACTTATATCTATCCAAAATATCCAACTGTCAACATAGAGTTAAAAAGAACAATCCAACAGATGGTTATTTTTGTGCTTCTACAAATTCCAAAAGGTCCAGACAAATCATGTTTTCTATAAGATACCTATACACAATCAAAACCTCACTTACTCGTAATATTTGATGTTCAACTGACTTATATCTATCCAAAATATCCAACTGTCAACATAGAGTTAAAAAGAAAAATCCAACAGATGGTTATTTTTGTGCTTCTGCAAATTCCAAAAGGTCCAGACAAATCATGTTTTCTATAAGATACCTATACAAAAAAATCTAAGTATGTAGTTAAGAAGTTCCTTACTCGGTAACTAAATCTTAAATAACAACAGCAAGTAGCCTGTTACAAGCCCAAATTCTACCACTTTCTAGGTTATATGTTGTTTGAATTTAATAGCCTTCTACTGCCATAAGAAAAGAATTCAATGATGTCTAGGGTGGTGTAGATATCCATATTATAATACCTGTGAAACTGACTTCAAGAAAATGAGGATTCTGGAGGCATTCTCCAGAAACTGGTCAGATAGTTGCTTCACTCTATATAACCCGGCCTCAAGTCCATCTTTCAGGATTTCAGATGATAAAGGCATCCGAATAATGGTGGAATCTGTCGATGACCATGCCTTATCTTGACCAATCAGCATGGGATTAAACTGATCACTGAATCGCTCAACCAAATTCGTACCTAAAAGAACAGTAGAAATTGATAGAAGGTAAACTTAAAGTAAGACAATTGAGTAGTATCCAGTAACTGCTTTATCAAAGCAGGAGCTGAAACATAAAAGCATGGATGAACGAAGCATAAGCAGGATAGATCTGGATGGAGCAAAGCAACACTAGACGTTCATACCTATCAACGAGAACATTTTTGCAGCAGGAGCCTGAGTTGTGGATGCAGAAAGGGTCGCTCCTTGGGGATCAAACATGTAAAAGTAGCCACCAGAAACAATAGACAGAAGATCACACATGAAGAAACAGCTAAGAAGGCCCAACCCATAGTTGAGGGTTTCACCCTTAACTCTCCACTGTGAAAGAAGCTGAAGACTACAAACCTCCTCTCTGGTCAATGTAGCCCCTTCTAAAATGGCAATTAGAGCAGGTCCTTGATATTCACCTGAAAAAGGAGAGCGCATTAATAAGAGGATCAAGGTAGATAACCACAGAAATATACAAAACAAATACTCAGCAAATATTTAAAACCAAGCAACAAAGAAGTTTGTCTCCCATAAAAGCTCAAAAGCTCTTTTGTGGTATCGAAAATGTTATCCATCTTAGATAAATCCGACACTCATCAAAATCGAAAGAGAAAGCTTAGAGCAAAACGAAAAATAATATTACCTAAATTATGCTGCAGCAAGGACTTGCGAGAGTGATCTCTCTTGTCAAAGATTATGTGCAGCTCTTTAACCCTGCAGCAATCAGCTAACTCAAGAAGATCGAACAACAAGAAATCTTTGCTGCCATATAGTGATAGAAGCTCCTTCAATTTTATGAACTCCATACAAGGAAGATCTTGGGTAATATCATTATCCACTAAGGAGATACAACGTAGAGACTGTATCCCCAGTCTATTAGCCATGTCATTGTTGATGCTAGGATGCACAAACCTTTTCCCCGAAAGAGAAGTGCTGTCTACCCATGGTGCATCATTATAAACAAGATCCTCCAACGGGACCAAAAGTCCAGCCGAATCGGGAACTAGCACTAAATTTTTATCACAATCTTGTGACGCCTCAGAGAAACAGTCCGCAATAGCTTCAAGGACACAAAGGACAAAATTTATCTGCTCGTCTGTCAATGGTGATCCTTTTATATCATTCTGCAAGTGTTGCAGAGTGTTCATATAATCTGCCGCATTAAAACTCAGCCTCACACCCAATTCTAGAAGCATATCTTTAAAGTCTGATAATTCTGAAGGGACAACATATAGATAAGGGGTAAACTTCACCGGAGAATCAAAAGCCAGAACATCTGCAGAGACAAAATCATCTCCAAGCCACACCCAAGGAACACCATTTAGTGCTGATGTAAGAGCAAGAATGTCATTTTCCCTAGCATGTTCTTGCAGTCTTGTATAGAGTAGAGGAATTTGACTTTGTAACATGCTCTCAAAATCAGGATTTACTGATGAGCGCGACTTCTGTTCTTTATAAGACTTTGATATCTCAATTAGTTGTCTGCACAGGACATCAATACTTAAACTGTCCATCCACCCAAGTTTCTTAAGTAGATATGACGAATGGCACTCGCCATCCAGCAAGTGCATTGTGGCAGACACCAAAAACATCTGAGACTTGGGTCTTACTCTCTCTGGAGATGCCACCAAGTTACTAGATTCCAGCCATGGAATTCCTTCTATTGGTGGATTAAGACAAATAGGACACCATGGGATAGACCTCAGTTGACACCAAAACTCATCCTCCGATTGTTCAGTGAGCAAGCTCCCAAGATAACTAGTCTCGGCTTCATATTCAGGATAGGTTTCTACATCAGGCGTGTCTTCACTTGTCTTGGACATTAGATCTTCTGATTCATCATGGTTCGCTTCATCTGTCTTGGATGATAGTTTGGCAGAAAGAGTTTTGATATGGGAAAATAGTCTTCTTCCATATCTGGATGCTTCCAGATCTCCCGAGTCATGTAGAATTGACACACTTCTAGCAGCATCCAGATAGGTAGAACAATCCAGAGTTGTTCTAAGTCCAAGACCAACCAATGCATCTAGGATCTTAGAATCTAAGAATTTCTCAGAAGGAAAGTAAACTTCTTTGTGAAGAAACTCATTTAGCCCAGGAACACGAGGATCATAAAGCCTGCAAAGAGGACAAAATATGAAAACAGATATAGAAATATCCATTTGCTGTATAAAGTGCGTAAACGCCGACAAAGATAGCTAATATCAAGTTGCTGCTGTAGACTGTGATTAACATATTCAACGTATTAGGATAGGAAAAAGGTAAAAAGTTGGATAAACCTGGAAGGTTGTTGCCATAATCCATTAGCTGCGAGAACAAAAGGAGTTGTAGATAATGCACATTGAAGGGAAACATCATCGGCTACCAGATCATTTAAGTCGTGCAATATGGCCAATAAAGCTTCTTGTTGAGAAAGAAAGTCAGACATACGATTAAGAACACAAGCTTTGTAAAATTCCATTCTTGAGGGCTCTTCTATTTGTAAGTATCTTTTGAAGATAGCTCTCTCCCTCTCTGAGTCTAAGCGTACAAAATCATCATCCAACAGATCCTCCCTGATGCCATCAGGTTTTAGCCACTTAACTGGACAATTCAAACTGACAAGTTTCCTATTTCTGTATGACTCAAATATGGGGAGGTGTTTGATGGTCTCAAAGTGGACCTCATTCATTTCTCCTCCAGAAAACCACTTTGACTGAAGAATAAAATTCCGTAGCTCATGCAGTTCTCCTTCTGAAACATTAAGGAAAATCCCTTTTATGTTTTCTTGCCCACCAGAAACCCCAAGCAGAGCATTCAATATGCCCGCTGCTGTTGGTGGCTGAACAAATCTTTCCAACTGAGGGTGCTCTACTGGAAGTTCACGATTTAAGAACCGGCATCCACATTTCAGCAATAATGAAGACATGTTCTCGCTCCAACCATCATCTCGAATAACGTTAGAATTTACAGTTAGTTGCATGAGACAGTGATCTTCAACTGGCAATATGGGCCACCTAGAAAATATTGAGAGGTCGTCACAAGATAACTTAAGATAGCTCCACAGTACCCTTATCCACTCTGCGGTTGGTTGTCCTTGTTGGCCAGGTGTCCAAAGTACCTTTTCTGCGAGATGCCAATCTGCCGGCAGTAGCTTAAAAAAGAGCTTCTCAAGCAAGCTGCAACAGAGAAGAGATATGCATGATTCTTTGCTTTGTGCTACAGCCAACAGCTTTTTATATACTCCTTGCGGCACTTCATGGTCCACGAGCTGGTGAGGAAGTGTATCCTTCAGAAGTTCATACCCATTCTCTTCTGCGAAAAAAATTCTCTCAGCAGTCCCATTCTTGTTAAATGTTGTAAATGAACCATCGGCAAGAGGTAGCAGGGGTAGACCATAAAGAAGATCAGCCAGAAAAGGAACTTCTAAATCAAGAAGACAGTATTCTAGTGCCAAGACCAAGCCATTTCTATCCTTAAACTCACGTTTTCGCCGGGTCAACAAGGTCCTTAACAATTGGGGTGTCAAAAAATGCAAAGATGAACAAGCCTCGCCGAACCTTTCCGCAACTGACTTTGAGATATTAATGACAGGGAGACCAGCGTCTGCAAGGACATCAACTAGCTCATCTGCCTTGGGAAAGCTGAAATCAGGGTAAATTGCTTGCTTAGTTGAAATCCATTGGCCGCCTCTTGCTTTGGTATATAACACACGAAGACCATTATTCGCAATAAAACTGTAGAGCTTTCGAACCAAGGATGCCCACGGTTCTGCTCCTGGAGTTACTGGCCAGACAGAGAAGAACAAATCACATGGACCAAGTTCAGATGCAATTTTTTCAAGCAAATGACCATATGCTGGTACAACAACTTCCTCGATCAAGTAAAGATTCCAATCCGACCGTACTTTTCCACCCCCTGCCATGTCATTACCAAACCAAAGATCCCTCCTGTTGGATGACAACTCAAAATATGCATTGATATGCGCAGGGAGGCCAGTAGTTATAGGAAGAGGCAGAAAGCAAAAAGCACGCCCCCCAAAGTTTCTTCTATTCTGAACTGAAACTGCGGATGGCCCAAATATATCAGAACTGCTAGCAGCCACGTTCTCTACATTATCACTCTTCACAGAATTTATAAGCACGGCAACACTAGCCCATGGTATTAATTTATGGGACATTTCTGGTAGGTTCAAGTGCTTTTTATTTACCCCTGCATTCAGACATTCACCTGTTATCCATCCATGTGAAGTACAGCCCGAATCATCTTGCTCGGTCACCACTATCTTCTGGCATTTATAGGGGAGGTCTTTAACTATAGTGCTGCTTAGTTTTTTTAGTAACTGGTCTTTGTTCATTCCAGCAGAAAGATTTTCATCAAGAAGACTAAACACTTGACTAGATGGCTTTGGTTCAGTATCTTTCCCAACATTGTAATCTTTGCAAACACGATGCAGTAACTGCATTTCATGACCAGCTCCTTCCTTAACAAAAATGGATACTGATTTTACATTCCGCAGGAAAATTAAGGCCTCCGAAACAACACCAGAAAAGGAAGTGAAGAGGGATAACACATCTTCAGGAGCATATATTTCTTTCTTTATTTGGCTTCTGGGAGCAACACTGGCGTTTCTAAGAGGAAACCGAAAGAGTGTTCCAGGAAATGTATGCTCCAAGTCACAACCAAAATGCAAGAATGGTGCAAACTGATCAGGAAACTGATCCAATATATTTCTTCCAGCAAATTTAATCCGCAAGCCTGGGTGAGTTGGGGAGATGCCAGGCAAATGATTGGCATGAGGATCAAACATAACAACGTTTTCTCCAGAAACGAATGCCGGAATATCTGTGAAATGATACACACAGTTAAATCCCAGCCCAAATCTTCCAATTGCAAAAGGTTTTTCCAATTTGCTTGCTTGACCAATGCGTGAGATTGCATACATATCTTGTTGAGTAAAAACCGAGTTGTTGAAACAATACAGAGCAGGGCCTTGCCAATCTGCCATTTCAGGAGACAGAAGTGAAGAAGTCCCATAATGAGTCTTATCCAAAAGGAATGTTACCTCAGAAGCTCCTGCATCTTCCGCGTTTTGAACCAGCTCAAAAAGAATCCCAGGCCCATCAGCATACATTTCTAGTATGTGTTTAAGTCTGGTGGTCAATGCCTCATGCTGTCCAAATGCCTCAGCAGCCCCAGATAAACTAAAATTCATTGAATCAGCACTTTCCGCTAGCAAGACTCTACGAAGTGAGCGACCACCAAGTTTCTCCGCTACCTCATTTGATATGTTACCGTGGACGAACTTTTGCATTGTTCTTTTCGCATTCAATAGCATTGTAGACTCGGCACTAAATGAGCTGTTGTGATTGTCTGATGCAGTCAGCCATGGAGCGTCATTGTAGACTAAGTCACTTGAAGGAAACAGACGACCAGAAACATCAGGTAAATAGATTGTGACTTTGTCAAGAAATTGCGCTTCAGCCAACTGCTGCGCAATTAGCACAGCTGCCCTGATTTCTTGTGGATCAAGAGGTGAATTACCTTTCCTTACAGCTATTCTACATAAAACATCAGCATAATCAGATGGAGTTAAAAATTCTCGAACGCCAAGCTCCACGAACAGTCCCCTAAAAACAGCTAAATCGGTAGGGATGACACGAACGTAGGGAAAAAGATGAAGAGGACCATCAAGAACAACCTCATTCAGTGTTGCAAATCCATCCCCTACCCAGATCCAACGACTGCCTTCAAGTACAGCCTTAACAATGTCCATCTCATCTGAACCAAGTAATCTTGCAAGAATTGAATATATCTTTGGCATCGCCAAAGCTAGTTCCTGCCGAAGAACCTGATCAATCAAAATTTCATTGTTCTTTCCAAGTTCAAGCAACTGAGCCGCAATTGCACTTCCTCCCGGATGTGATAACCACCCCAAGTTATATGCAAGAGCTGTAGAAGAACATTCACCATCCAGTATCCGCATGGATGCAGACACAAGCCACATATCTGCTTTCGGACGTACAAGCTTCGGAGGAGCAACAGTAGATGTCACAACTGGCCATGGCAAAGTTTGAAATGGAGCAGAAACTAAAACGGGACACCAGCAAATCATTTTAAGTTCAGTCCAGAACTTAACAAGGTTACATGTCAGATTTCGTGGTCTGAAAGCCGTCGCAGCTCTTGAAAATATCCTGTTTATAGCTCCATCATCTTCACTCGACTGATCAGGCAGCCACTTCACAGCATTGACTTCTAAAAAAGAAAAAAGCACTTTGCCTCGTGAATGAGCCTTTTCCAGATCCATGTTCATCAGTCGCTCCACCAATCGTGCACTCTCTAAAATTGTCTCATGAGAAACAGTTGTTCTAAGGCCCAAACCTTGAAGCATGTCCAAGATCGAAGATCCCTGGAATCCACTACCAGGGAAACAATCTGAATCTTCCAACAAAGCATATAACTCTTCATTACGAGGATCGTATAAAACAGATGGGCGTTTAAGAAGACCATTTACAGTTGGAACAAACTCTAGGTTCTGCAATTCTTCCCTTAAGAATCTATCTTCCATACACAGTTGCGGAAGATTCTGCAAAATAGAAATCATCACCTGATCACGAACCTCAGGTTGCAAAACTTCAATTCTGTTGAAAACATTATGTCTGTAGAAATTACTTTTCCTCATTCTCTCAATGCCATAGTACCTCGACAAAACATCTTCTTCGCTGCCTTTGCAGCTTAGAACAAACTCACATCCTAGAAGACGGGCAGGAACATCTAATGGAGGTAAGTGCTTAGGAGGATCAACGAGATCAGAATAATCAGATTCTTGAGCACAAGTTTCTCCATACACACGATAAATGGGTAAAATCTTGCAGATTCTGAGATATAGATCACCAATCTGATGCCCCATGTACCATTTTGGATCCAAAAGAAAACTACGAAGTTCATCCTTCTCTTCAACATTCAAATTATAAATTAAATTCTGTACCCCATCCATATCTGAAGAGGCAGCATCAAAAATGGATTCTAAGACACCTGTGTAACTAGCATCCGAAACAAAGGAGGACAAGTCTGAATGTTCAACTTTAAAATTGTTGTTCAATATTTTGCTACCAATCTTCTCTAAGACATTTCTGATAGCATCGGGAAGCTTTTCCGCGTTGATCAATTTTGATTGCGCAGAGACTATATACAAATAGCCAGATGTAGATGGCAAGATTGGCCAATCACATAATAATGAAAGGCTCTGACACTGTTTCTCAAGATACTGCCAAAAGAGAACAAACCATGATGACGAAGGATGATCTGGGTTGGTGTCTGGATGCCAGGAAATCTTGGTTCTGTATTTCCAGTCAGCAGGTACAAGCCTCGGAAACAACTGAAGCAAATTTTGGATACTGAAAATTGCAAGATTTGCTGTTTTTGACTCTGCAATGGCAAAAAGTCTGCTATATAAACCTGGAGGTATGTTCCTATCAATTACTCTGTCATACGCTTTCTGTAAAAGCATATGCTCAAATTCGTCACAAATAAAATAAGTGACAGCTTCTGCACTTTCAGAAAAGAAGCCAAAGTCACCATTTGCTAATGGAACCAATTTCAGGTTGCTGGCTTGTGTGCAAACATCATCATCAGTCAGATCATCCAGGCAATACTCCAACAATACAAGCTTCAACGATTTCTTCAAAGCTGAGAGCGTTTTGCATCCTTTGAGAAAGTTGCGCACCTTATTTGGAGTAACCACTTTTGGAATAAAAAAGGAAGGGTGTTTCAAAAGCATATCAAAAACTGGTCTTGGCAGGCACACGATAGGCATTTCAAGCTGCAGCAAGGCATCACCAAGTACTTTGCTCCTTGAGAATACCTCATCATGAAGGTAAGCGTCGGCAGGGGACACCCATTTCCCCCCTTCAAGATCTGAAAACAGCACAGGAGCATTGCAGACATTTTTGTAAATTTGCTCAACTAAAATGCTCCATGGTGCTTCAAAAGATCCACTTGGCCATAAGGAGAAGTAAGAATCCCTGGGATCAAGCACTTCTCTCAAACAAAGAAGCAATCGTGCAAAAGTGGGTGCTACCACATCTTCCAGGAGAAGCCTATTCCAGGCTGAACGAACTTTCCCACTCCTGTCCATGTCTTCTCCATACCAAATTCCGCGACGATTTGACGACACCTCAAAGTATCCATTGACTTGTACTGTCAATCCAGTTCGTACAGGCAATGGAAGAAAGCAAAATGCATGCCCAAGCTTTAGGAAATTATTCTGTCAAAACAATATGAAGACAGAGTGAACAAAGGTCTCCAAAAGGGATACGAGAAAACCAACCCAAAAGCAGTTACAGAAATATATGAAATACCCGCATATGTTACGATGAAGGAATATTACTGAAAAACAGATATATAAACGCAATTGTATATCCAGTACTGCCAGAATGTACACGAAGTTGCAACATGGGCAAAAATTAAACCAATTTTAACAGGTTAAAAAATGTTATCTGGATGAAAGGCGAAGACGCACAGAAACGAAGATGAAGCATGGGCGAAAATATTTATGCTACAGATAGCAAAAAAGCACATTTAAAATGGCATGGTACCTCGGATGAATCATCTGATATGCAAGCTGCAACTGAAGCCCATGGTAGCAAGTGGATATCATATTCTTTGGATGCAGTGGCAGCAAAAGAACCAATTCTGCTAGACGCTGATGCCATTGTCTGGACTATGTAAAACCTGTCTGTTCTCCGTTTACTTTGGTTTCCATTCTCTGACTCACTCAAGAATTCGAGAGTAAATGCATCCATCTCCTTATCTCCGGAAATAGATGTCTTCGACAGTCTAAGAACCGCCTGCCGATGCCACACAGTATCATTATTTGGTGAGCTGACCGAGCATGAATAAATTCTTTTGGGCTCTAGATCTCCAGCATCCCATGTGTACATCTCAATAGATAAAACACATTTAAGAAAGAGCAAGGAGAAAACTCCTTCCTCGAAGAGTTGATCAAACATCAAAGAAATGTCATCTTCGAAGTACGCTTGCCTCGAAAGCCTACTAGAAGCTGCCTGCTCTGGACTCCTCAATGGGAAACGGAATAAAGTACCATCAAAAGGAGTTTTCATGTCACACCCAAAGGCACAGTAAGGAACAAACTGATCATCATAGTGTGACAGAGCTGAAGAACCAACAAAATCAATTCTCTTCCCTGGGTTAGATGCTGAAATATTTGGAAGATAAGCACCCTGAGGATCAAACAATACCACGTATTTCCCACTCACAAAAGAAGGTATATCAGTCAAATGGTATACCGAGTTGAAGCCAACCCTATAACATCAAAGTAGAACAACGCTCATCAGATATTATTAAAGTGAATAAAAGCTAAATACATGTTCAAATTGCTGTCTTCATGAGCAAGAAACGAAGAACATAGTGAGTAATTCACAGAGAAAGGAATCCAAAATTTACCCAAATCGACCAGTCTTCCAAGCCTGACCATGCTTGCCACTCCCACCAATTCTAGAGATACTAACAAAATCCTCCTCGGTGAAAACAGCATCATTGTAAGCCAAAAGAGAAGGACCTTGCCACTGAGCCAATGAGTCCGATAGCAGAGAATCCGACCCGTGAGCCCGGCGATCAAGGCAGAGGCGGACACGGGTAGCTCCAGCGTCATCAGCGTTCTGTATGAGCTCTTTGAGCACGGTGGTTCCTTCCGGGTAGTTCAACAAAACCTCTCGAATTCGTCGGGTTAAATCCACCTTCTGCCCAAAATCTTCGAGAAGAAGTGAATCCATGTTCGATTAAATTGTTCGCTTGGTGCAGGAAGATCATAGTAGCCCCATGGTTAAATAAAGAAGACGAGATTACGATCACGACGAAGAATTTGGATGCACCGACTCTTAGGAGAGTCAAGGTTGAAGATCCAAGTTCCAAGTTAAGAAAAAAAAAACTTCACAAAAAGGAAAAGATTTTTACTTTGAAAGGAAATTCCAGGATTGTGACTAATCCATATCCATTTTCATTAATGGAAAATGACAGAAATTGTGCTCTTTTACTGGGCCTGTGGCTTATAAATTTAAGGCCTGTTAATAATATGAAAAGAATAAGGAGCAATAGTTAGAATGTTTTGATACGTTATTTATTGTTAAATATTTTTTTTGATAAATTACCAAGTTGGTTTATGAAGAAAAAATTCTATAAAAATAATATTTTTAAAAAATAATGAAAAAATAAATAATATTAGATAAGATAATTAGATATCAAATGGGACATGTATCATATTAATATTTAATTTTAAACTTTTTTCTCAATTAACAATTTATTCATATCAAATTGAAATTGCAGTTATTATGAAAAACTTTAATAAAAATTATTACAAAAGAATATGTATGTGTTATACAATGATAAAACATTAAAAAGGTGAATTTAAAGATGCTCTGTAGTCATGTGATTTTATACTCTCTAAGAAATATTAAAACCTTTATTTTCCTTCTCTATATTTAACCTTGTGATGATATGGATTATGTATGTGAGTAGTATCTATTGGCTAAACTTTCGATTTACACACAACATAATAAAACTCAATGCTTCTAACAATAATTCAAAAAATCAATTTTTCTCTTGATTCAATCCATAGATAATTACAATCCTTCAAGTAAAGTGTTCATTCCAGTTATTCTTTGATCAAACTCGATTATTATAGAATAAATATATATTACATAAATAACAAAAAAAACAATACTAGAACAACGTTTTGGCAAAAAAAAAAATGTTTTATAAATTAATAACATTGATACATCGATATTTTAGTAATTTATAGAATTCTTAATTTATAAAAATAAATTAAAAACATAATTTGAAATTGACTAAATTTATTAACTAATCGGAATATTAATTTATTAAATATTAATTTATATTTGTATATGACTAAATATATAAAACCACAATTCGTAAACTTATAATAAAAAAAGACTAGACGTGAAACCAAAAATAATTAAAAATATTCTACGCCACAAATACAAAATATAAATATATAGTTAGACTATATTAAAAACCATTTCAAATACGAATAAATCTTAAAAACTTAAATTTGTAACATTTGTAAAAAAAACAATCACAATAGATATAAATAAAATAATTAAAAGTTGTTCAAAGGAAATGATGAAAATTCGTAAAAACAATATTATATTTTTTGTTTAAATACACAAAGAGTATAAAATAAAAATATACAATTAAAAATAAAATATGAATTTAGTAAAGATAGTTATAGACTTGCAAAACCCGACCATGGATTAAATTTACAATTTTTAAAGCGGGTACTTGCGGTGGAACATGTTCTTCCTATGTAACGATTTGCTATCACAGAATTTGGGCATAACTGGACGAAGCATTTACCTTGAAAATTAATAAAGTGGCATGAATTGCTCACTAGTCACTATACTAGTCTAGATGATGTGCATATTTTTATTCATATTTCGCTCTTTCTGGATTATGTTCTATTGCTTTTCTAGTTAAGAATCTCGTTTTTATATAGAATTTTAGTAAGGAACAAATAGATAAGAAAAAAAAAGGTTAAAACGGCTAAAGCCGGTTCTTTATCTAAAGCAAAAGTATAATTACTCATTATCATTAGGTGTCTCTCTTTTCTATTTCATAGCCGTCAATGGTAGGGTTTTAGATAACAAGACATTACAATTGGGGGAGGACAATATTATTTGCCTTTTTTTAGTCGGATAATAGTAACAAAAATGGTGTCGTTGATGTTTTGCTTTTGTTATCATCTGTTTTTACTTCGGGTTTACATCCATTAAACTCGTTGTTTCGGCCATGGCTTTACTCTTGAATCTTGATTAACTGAAAATTTGACACATTTCTAAAATTATAAATTTTGTCTTCACTTCCAAATTATTAATCTTTTTGTATATATGGACATGGACTATGGGGTATAATATATTCCCCAAACATTCTTGTAGAATTTTGTTTGCCATCTAAAAAAATACGTGTGATGTATGTGAAGTGAGAAGTTTGCATCTTCAACATGCTTCAAACTTAGAGACAAAATTTAACATTTTACCCCCCAAAAAAACTTGCCAAAGCTAAAAGTTATTCAAACATGTTCAAAAGACAAAACCAATAATTGAGAATACCAGTTAAGCTATAATCTAATCCCAAATAGCTAAAACTTTAAAGACTAAGTATAGCTGTAATGATTTATGAGAATTAAATCTTAAGACACTCTAAATATATGGAAATAAACACATGTTCTATAAGGAAATGAAACATCCCCAAGTGATACGTAAAAATGTTTCAATCTATAAATAACACTAACTTAAATGATCACTATACTGGTTTCTTCTACATGCAGTTGCCCAATTTAGTATGTGCACAATGATATAAAGCAATCAACTAAACTTGTGTTTTTTTTGTTCATTCATGTTTTTTCGTATTATTCTTTCGTAATTGTTGTAGCCGTAGGCATCAGCTTTTGTCTCTTTTGCAAATTCTCATGAAGTGAATTTTTATTATATTTATAAACCTGTTATTTAACGTTAATAAAAAAAGGAAAAAGAAGAAAACACGTTCATTGAATATCGTGCAGCGTCATCTAAATCGGATCTCTGCTTTTGTGAATGTACAAACGGCTGATTTTTTTTTGGGGAAAGAATGACTGTTTATAAATTGAACACAAAATTATAAAGTTTATGAACTAAAGAGAATTGGATGTTCCTTTTTGTCACAAAAAGAATTGAACGTTACATGGAAAAAAAATGAAGTAGAAGCTCATTTGAGTACTAATATAGAGTTTGGTATGTGATAGCCAAGAAAAAAAGTAAAGCCTTGAAATTATGGGAAAGACACACGACACCAGTAAGGCAGCAACATTGTATGTCGTCCGGTTCTGTAATTGAAGATGATGCCGTGAAGATATAAATTTTTAAGGAAACTAGGCGCAATAACCATAGGATTTGAGAAAAAATAAATAAAAATTACCTAAACACCAAAAGTATTAATGAATTTTCTTGTTGTTTGTTTGTTTTTAAATTTCAAGTTTCTTGTTTCTTAGACTGATTTTAGGTAAACATTTTTTTTTTTGATAACCCAGGTATCCCAACGCGCTCCGACAGGGCAGGGGTCCACGTGTTAGCTATCGGAAGCCCGATAGAGCAGGGGTCCACGTGTTAGACTATCGGTTCGCTTGGACTAGCCACGTGGGCGGCCAAATGGCACTCCACGTGTCGGCTCCTGGACGTTGCAGCCCGCATGTGAATACCGCAGTGGCCGGGACTCGAACTTGTGATGGCGGGTACCTCAGCTGAGGGTCTTTTACCACCAGAGCTAGAGACTCCGATTTTTTTAGGTAAACATTGATATTTCAATTTGTATTAGAAGTTGATGGTTCGGCCATACTCTTTAAACAACCAATAATCTCGGTGTGTGGAAGCTAAAGTTTTTTTTTGATCAAAAAGCTAAAGTTATCTCCCGAATTAGGTTTACTCTGGGAAATTTAATAGATTGATGACCCACTTAGCTGAATATCTGGAAAACAAATACATAATGCGTCATTATAGTCGATACGCGTACTCTTTATAATGTATGGTCCATGTTTGAGAGTCTATTATTATTAATTACCCTTGGATCAGAGAAAATCAATGATGATTCTACACTTTAAAAGCATAATTTAGTGACCAAAATACTAATGGAAAATGTGAAACAAATCAAGACTTTAATCATTTTGATTCTACAGGCTGGGTGGGTGCCCCCATGATAGCTTAAGCATTCTTGAAACAATTAAAAGATTAAACATTTAAAAACGAATTTATACATTTACATATCCATATACCAAAGTTTAAAACCTCCTAAACCCACCTTCACCCCCACCCCAACAAAAAAAAACTTGCTCTAACACATCATCGATCCACGATCACACTCACATCTAATCCGTATTGCAATAATAGATATGTCGTTTCGATTCAAATACGAATTTTGAGTGATTGAGAGACATCACTACTTTAATTCCCCCCAAAGAACCACTTAACCGACAATTGAAAGTAACTAAACCGGAAAATTCTCCCTTAACCGTTAGACCTTCCTTTTGAGCTAGAGGCTTTGGTAGGATTCATCTCCTTCGTCTCGTCGTCTTCATCAGATTCTAAGTAGATAGATACTGAGCTCAGGAGCTCCATTGCTATCAGGATTCATCATATAGAAAGCCTCGGAATCACGCGACCCAACGATCCTCTCGAATTTCGCCCTCATATACATTATGTCACCACCGCCACCACCACCGGCGGATGTCTCCTCCGTCTCCGGTAAAACACCGGCGCCCATGGAAACCATCTCGAGCGCCTTCAGAACTTTATTCTCCTTCTCACCACAGTCCCTCCTCGTCGCGAACCCACACTTTTTCCCGTTACAGTAAGTCCTCCACATCGGCTCCTCCACCAACCGCCGTGGAATCGTAACATTCGTCTTATCTCCGCCACCGTGACGACGATTCCCTTCTTTTACTTCCTCCTTGGCCTTATCACATTCCAGAGCGATCCTAACGAGTCCTGAAGCCATCTCCTTAACTAGTCCACTAATCGGAGTAGCTAGCTCGATTAGAAACGCCGGAGGTGAACTTGGATCTTTCTGGATTGAGAAATGCACGTGTCCGCGGCGGGATCCGAAAAGCGTACCAACAACCCGTGACCCGAGTCCGGAGTTGTTACCGGGTCGGGCTCTGCTGAGAGTAGCTATGACTGAACGGAGACGAGAGACAGCGAAAGATTGGAGTTTTCTTTTGGAAGAGGAAGGATTGTGATTGGGAACGGGTTTAGTGTTGTCAGGAAATGGGTTATGGGAAGAAACGTCGTCGTTTTCATCTGATCCGACTTTGCGTGTCCAGTGGAAACTGTTGTGTCTCTTGGAGGTGAAGTCATGTGAGTTTGGTTTCGCCATTGAAAGAAACTGAAGCTTAAGGAAAAGAGAGAGAGAAAGAGCAAGAGAGTGTATGTGTTTATGGATGTGGTTCTGATCAAGGTAGCTGGTGTGAACTTAACTTCAGGGTTCGGTCTATTTGGTGTCTCTCTCTTTCTCTTCACTCTTTTCTATCTCTATCTATGGTCGTTGTGAGAGTGTTTGGTGTGAGAGAGAAGAAAGATAATACATTGACAGGGAATCGATTGTAAAAGGACCCACCAACTCATCTTTGTAGAAGATTTTGGGAATAAAGAGAAAAAGAGAGAAATATAATAGTTTAGTTTCATTTTTGTGTTTAGATTTGTCTTTTGCTTTTTAGTTCAAATATAAGTGTTAAAGTGATTCCACTTGGGATTGGTTTTAGCTCTAAACAGAGTTGGAACTGAGAAATTTAGGATTTTATGCAAAAAAAAAAAATTATAATTTTATTTTTAACTAATAAAAAGTAAAAACTATATCTAAAATGTTATATAAAGTAAATAAAATAATTTAAACAAAATAAAAATGGTTAGAAAAACAATTTTTTAACAAGTATATATAATTTCGAACATTTGCAACATATATAATTTTTATTTTTCATATATTTTCTAAAATATTTTATGTTTTTTATAACAAGTATGTGAAATATATTATATATTTTTATAACTAATATATATATGTAAGATTTTTATAAATTTTGGAATTCTTATATAGGTGGAATCTCATTTAAACTTTTTAAAAGAATTTGTTTAAAATCGGCTTTGACTTCAAAAAAATATTTGAAGGAAAAAAATCATCCACTGAAGAGGAAAATAATAGACTAATTTTTGTTTCTCTAATAATCTTCTTCAATAATTTATAATTTTCATCTTCATTGTTTCTATTATTCTCACTAATACCACTCTTCTGATAGGTTGTTGCATTATTAATCTGGCTTTTTGAGATATTATTAGAGAGAATAACAAGGAATGTGTTATTGTTGAATACTTTGGGAGAAACACGAGAAATGAGACAAAAGAAAGGAATCTGGCTGGAGACAAAGTGTGTTTGTGTTGTTTCATTTTCGATGTGGGGTATTCACAAAGAGCCTCATTTTTGTTTCTTTGACTCCCCTTTTTTGACTTCAATCTTTTTATACAGTAAAAAGTGTTTATTACACTTATCAATCTTTATTCTACATACAGCCTCTCTAATCATATTGAAGATCTCAAAGGGGGTTTCAAACAGATTTTCAAATGAATGGATTAGAAGACAAGATGGAAATTAATTAGTCTCTTCTTAGAGCATGACCATCAATGAACCCCCTATGGGGGTTCTTAAAATTTTTTTTTTTTTTTTTTTTTTTGGGAAAAGTGTAAAAAAAAAAAAAACAATTCGAAAAAAAAAATTAGACGAATGATAAGCCGCCACGTGTCATGAACAGTGTAAGAACCGGTTCTTAAATAAGGATTTTTAGGACCCGGGTTCTTAACTATTCACGTGGGACCCACGTGAATAGTTAAGAACCCGGACCTTAAGATACCTCAATGGCCATGCTCTTAGACGCTCCCAGGCGACGACGTTCCCAAGACCAGCAAAACACAAATTGGATGTTGGCTTTCGTTTTTCTGGTGGGTGGCGTCCGTCCGTTGTCGCCGCCGGAAAAATTCTTTATTAACTCGTTTTTTATAGTATCTTTCCGTTTATAAAATATTTTTTTTACTAAAAATTTCATTTAATATAAACTGAAAATAACACATCGTTTAGAAAAAAGCTAACGAGTTACACAAACTCTTGTAATACTAAAGCTAGCAGAAAACAACTACATCTCTAAAATCATAAATCGACAGATATAAGACATTTTCAGAAACCAACATAAAAGAAGTAAAAACAAACGTCTAAACATCAGTTATAAATGAACAAAAATTAGGTATGACCCTAAGACCAAAACACCCAAACCTGAAAATCCATATGAACCAAGAGAGAAGATAACTTAAGCATCTAAAGTCAAACTTTATTAAACTTGATCTACCAAAACTTATTATATTTCTCAACATCTCATAAACCACAAAACAAACCATACGCAGAGAAACCAAAACACTGAAGAAACATAAATTTAACCAAATGACATCGACGACTTATATAACAACCAAAATATATCTATAATTGCAATATAAAGAGAAAATATATTTATCAACAAGCAACAACCACTATAGTTCCTTCTAAGAGCATCCACAACCATAATACTCAGGTAAGTTTCTTAAAAAAAAAATATTGACCAATCCTGTAGCGCCACGTAGGCGCTACAGGGAAGAAACCGATCCTTAGCTAAGGATTTCTTGGTTGAGTTTGTTAACTGTTTCGGTGGGACCCACGTGGGACCCACATTTTTTTAATATATTTTTGTCTAGAAAACCCAACTCAGAACTACGTTGCACATGCTCTAATCCGTCATTACACAACATTAACAATATAATACAACAAGACTACACATATGTAAGATTAGGTACTTTGGTTGTTTCTTATGCTCATATAAACCAATTTTCATCCCAATTATTTTTCTTGTTCTTCAAGAACTTCGAGTCTTTGTCCCAAAGTAGATGCACTTCATCAATTATTGTGGTTCAAGTCATCATGTTTAATATTATTGTATATGGACTATACGGGGAAGCTTAATGTATTCAACTATTCATGAGTGATGGATGAGTTTTTATGAATGTTTTCAATAGTCTCGTCTCAGTACGATATATTCTCAAATAAAGATTGGTGTGACTAGCCATTGAGGGGCACATAACATTCGACATGCTTTGTCTTGTATTGAAGAATAAAACGATCCCACAATACAAATTGTATAAATAATGTGTATCAAGTTATATAGTTTGGTTTATTGACGTCATAAATATAGATAATGAAATAGGTCCGTTCTGTTCTGATTCTCGTTGTTGTCGGGTGCAGAGTAAACAAAGACCTGCTAACTGACACGTTTCTCCGGTGATGGTCCTAGTAACTACTAAGTACCTTGCCCTTCTCCGACTCTCCCTCACCAGTCACCACCACACTCCTTACGCTTTTTAAGCTTTAATGATATCATCATTTATCAGTTTCTATTATCTCTAGTAAAAAAGTGGTGACATATGTCTATTCGTAAATGTAAGAAGACAAAAACATACGAACAAATCATCGAGTAAGACCGTATTAATTCAGAAGTCAATAGTCACTAGATGAAATATTTAATAGAAGTCACCTTTCCCAGTCTCACTAGTCTCTAATAATAAGGTAGGTCAATTTTTTCGATTATCCTATCCGCTGATTCGGTCAACTGCAGAATAGACACATAGAAGTGTTACAGAGCGAATTTATTCTCAAGGATCACCATGCTGCCTATTCTGAATTTAGAATATTTTTTAACTAATGTTCGGAGATATGCCATATTGTTAATTACCGATCTAGGCATCTTCTATGAAAATAATTTTTATTTCCAGAGAGGATTGAACCCGGAGTGGTGAAGTGACACATTCCTAGGGTTTCTACTTACCACTCGACCACCACGCTTGTCTGAGCGAATGTAGGTACTTGAATCATACATACAATTTGAAATACAGAAAGCCAAATATTAGAAGACATTTCTCTTAACATTTCATTAAAACCAATATGTTACATGCAACATATACAAATCTTGGTTTTGTACTAATGGTACAATTACACTAATCATTGAAACCATCCAATCTACAAACATTCGCGATTTGGATCAAACTCTTTCTGTAAACTCACTAAATCGGATCCACTATATTTACTCAGAGAAAGAAGTAACACAAAAAAAAGAATTGCTTACTAATTACATCTGAATCAGAAGTTTTTTCAGATTATAAAAGACTAACTTATATCATACTAAGACTAAGATCATATAAACAGCGGGCATATGAATTGGCACTTACAAGGGAACGTTAAAAGGATGCTTTCCTTTTTGCCTATCGATGCGAAGAAAGCCTTACGGTTTCAATTAGCTTTGTAGACCTCTCTGGTCGTTTTCTGGGTGTTCGGGTTGAGGAACCGGAACACCTCCATTCATTCTTGCTCGTGCTTCTGCAAACATACGTTGTTGCTCAGCTGCTGCTTCCTCCTCAGTCATTTGAGCTCCACTGTTCCATTTCACGTTCCTCTGTGTGTCCTGCTATAGAGTTGTAAACCTAAGACACAGTTTATGTTAAGAGTAGGAGAAGAAGTAGAGTAGATTATTACCATGGTTTCATACTTATGTTGCTCATAAGCAGCATAGACTTCCTCAATATATTCTCCAAACCCCAGAACCTGTTCATATTAACAGAAAAAGTTTACGTTTTTGTGCTAAAAATTGTTTCTTTGCTTGGTAACGAGCACACGGATAAGAAGACTCTAAAACCTGTAGTGCCTTGAGAACGTGCTCAGGGGCAATCGTCCGTTTGTCCTCTTTGTTACAAACTTCATTAGATTCTGAAGATACAAGATTTATAAACTCTGCAAGTAAACAATCAAAATGCAGTAAGAAAACCAAGAACTCAGGTGGTTTCCTCTAGATGAATAGCAAGTAGAGAGAATAAATGATCTAACCTACACAACACTCAATCAGAAGATCTTGAGCGTCTCTAGCAACGCGAACATCTGAGGGTAACATCTCCTTTATAATTTTAGTCATCGTTGCTGACATAAATAACAGATCAACCATGATGTTTCAGATGCTCATAACATCTCCTTCACCCATATACATCGAGCTAGATTCACAAATCTTATTCAATATCCTTCAGTGATCGATGAGCCATCATAACAGTGGATTCAAAAACATCGAAAACTTGATTGCAAAATCTAAAAGAGGTATCGAAAGGATGGATTTAAAATTAACCTTTCGGAAGCGAAGCGTCTTCCTTGGATTTGCCGACTATATCCATTGGATCCATCGTTTAATCTACAAAACTAATTAGGTGGCGGAGTCAACACGGTATGAATCGCAAAATGGACGAAATATAAATAGAAGAGCAGAAGATCGCGGCGAGATCAAGAGACGACGGGCAGTCGGTTGGATTGTACGGAACCTTATCGGAGGAATTTCTCTCTCCATCGCTCGATTAGCGCCAACGGAAAACGCAAACGCGCGTGAGTCTCACTCTTTTTACTAGAAGGCGCGTGAAGATAATTTTAATCTTTAAAAAGACATCAGACATGGAAATTCAGTATAAAATAAATCCAAATAAAAATGGGCCAACATATTGACCCGAACCAGGCCCATATCTCTCCTTTGATCATTCTCGACACTGATCTCGGCTCCGGAAGGATTGCTGGTTTTTTCCTCGGTGGTGGAAAGAGAGAATGCCGTCAGACGAGGAGGATTTCGTATTTCACGGCACGCCAATAGAGCGTGAGGAAGAAATCGCAAGTCGGAAGAAAAAAGCAGTCGCTGGGGCTTCCGGAAACCTAAGAACTCTCCCTGCTTGGAAGCAAGAGGTGAGATATTTGATTCTACTAGGCGTCTGTTTAGTTGCGGATGAATATAGAAATCAACCATCGCGAAAACCGCGTTGGCCATCAACATGGATACTCTTGGCTTTCCGGTTTCAGCTATTTTCTTCACGAGATTGAATTAGTAATCTGGGTAGTGGGAGCTTAAACATCTAGGCAAGTTTTGTGTATACGGGAACTAACCTTAGCATGGAAATCAATGTGAATGTGTATACTGAAGCTGGTTTAGTACTGAGAATCATGTATATCCGAGTTGATATGTATCTGAGATTTTGTTATTTGTCGTCTGATATTAATGTATATATGGATAGTTATTAGATTGATCATCTGAAGCTTTCCAACATGATTTGCGTTACTGGAAATAACGTCAATCTGAATTTACTATGGAAAGCTGCTAACATCTAAAGTTGTGCATGCTCAGGTGACTGATGAAGAAGGCCGGAGAAGGTTCCATGGTGCATTTACTGGTGGATATTCTGCTGGGTATTACAATACAGTTGGGTCAAAAGAGGGTAAAGTTTTATATTGCTTGGATGTTTTTTGATTTTCATCTCTACTTTGCTGTTTACAATCTAAGTTGAATTTCAGGCTGGGCTCCACAGTCATTTACGTCATCAAGAAAGAACAGAGCTGGAGCGAGACAGCAAAGTATTTCAGACTTTCTAGACGAAGATGAAAAGGCGGTACGTTGCATATTCTTCTCCTTGTTAGATTCGTTAAAAAGCTTTAATTCAACTCATTAGTGTTTAAGCTCGTCAGAGTTTGAGTGCCCTTTATTGCATAATCCTGCTGTAACACTTCTCAATGGTAACATGGAAAGTGGGTAATTTTGTTTTTCTATATGGAAGACGTCCGATATATGGAAAAATGTTAAGCCACTCTAATTTCTTCTGTATTTTAGGAGTTGGAGGGCCAGTCACTGTCAGCGAGCTCACAGTTTGACACATTTGGTTTTACAGCAGCCGAACATTCTCGCAAGCAAGCTGAGAAAGAACAGCATGAAAGGTCTCTGTATACTTTTGTGTCATATCATGCATTGTTGTAGCCTAATCAGAATTCTAGTGTAGATCGGATTCCCACTCTTTCTCATCAATCTTTCTACTACACTTTGCAATCATCTGGAAGTTTCTTAGGAGCTAGTTTAGGCTGTTTTTTCCGGGTTGCTTCGTTCTGCTTCGGCATGAGAAATAAGACTATAGACATTATGTCATAGTCTAATTTTTGATAAGAAGTTGCTACAACTTATGATTCTTTTCGTCATTTGAGTTGGCTATGAATTTTTTAAAATAAAAATAAAATTTGGGGTGGCTATGAAGTTTCTATCTGATATTTTGTGCTTTGTTTGTAACAATTTTTTACTGTGTCACAGGCCATCAGCCATTCCTGGCCCAGTGCATGACGAACTTGTTGCTCCAGTTTCGGACTCAATTGGTTAGTTTCGATAAGCTACTGTAATATTTTGCAAAACCTCCATTTTCGATCTCTTTATTTTCTCCAATGCATTAGGTAAAGAAATCCTGATCTTATACGTATTCTTTCTTCTGTTTCAGGGGTTAAACTTTTGCTAAAGATGGGATGGCGGCGTGGTCATTCAATAAAGGATGTGCGTGCTAGTTCAGGTTTGAACTTGTTTAACATGCATTAATCCATACCTTTCGTCTGTGCACCAATGGGGGTACCCAGTACCTTTTTATCTTAGAAATTCACAGCAAGCTACTCTGTTTGTTTTTCTTTTGATTTTACTCCTAAATCTGTGATTTGTGTTTGTTAAACCATGTTTTTTAACATGTGTCTCTCTCTCTCTCTTACGGTGCAGATGCTCGTAGGGAAGCTAGGAAAGCATTCTTAGCCTTCTCTGCTGATGAGAGTACTAAGGGAACTTCGGCCTCACTGGTTTCGGAGACTGAAGTGGAAACTTCTCTGGGTTCACAGTTTAGTGAAGATACTAAATTTTCTGAAACCACTCCTGTGAGTCTACTTTCTAGTTTCTTTTTTCAAACGGGCTTCATGATGTAATGATTGTGATGATATTCTTTGTTCCTTCATCATCTGTTGCAGGTATATGTTCTCAATCCAAAGCAGGACCTGCATGGTTTAGGTTATGATCCTTTTAAGCATGCTCCTGAGTTTAGAGGTATCTATTCTGGACTTTTATGATGTTGCTGTTGTCAGAGCATTCTTGGTCATTAACTTGCATTTTTCTTCTTTCTAAATTGTAGAAAAGAAAAGATCTCGCTTGTCGGCCAGTAAGGAGGCTGGCTACAGAAAACCCTTGTCAATGAAGGAGAGTCTTTTTGGACCCAAATGTAAGATCTTGACTCGCCATTTTTCTTTCTTTGCTTAATTATACGTACACTGTTGCATATCTTTATGCCAGCTTTTGGTTAGCATCATTGTTGTGTGTCCACTCATGGGATTAGTTGTTAATATGAATTGAAGAATCAGCAGGAAAACTTGCTCCTGGTTTTGGCATTGGGGCACTTGAAGAGCATGATGTCGAGGATGAAGATGTCTATGCTGGTAAGGACATAATGACATTGATTTTGAACATATTCTCGAGGAAGCAAATGATTCTGTGAAAGTAAATTATATTTGGTAATACCAAGTGTTTTTACTACAATACCATATGTATTTCATTTCTTTCAGGTTATGACTTTGATCAGACTTATGTCATAGAAGATGAACAGCCAGCAAGACCGAGCAATGACAATAGACTGAGGTTAACCTCAAAAGAGCATAACGTTCTGCCAGGTTTTGGAGCTGCTTCAAATTCTGACTACAGTGTAGAGAGGTATAACAAATTAATTTTTAGCTAAATGTCATCATACAATTGCACGTCCAGTGGAGCTCTTGCTCTCAAGACTTTTCTGATTATGACTATTTACTTTCATCTGCATGCTACTCTAATTCATATCATTTTGCTTTTCTATATTGTACTAGATTTGATCCTCCCAAAATCCCAAAGGACTTTGTGGCCCGGCACAAGTTTCCTGGTCCTTTGGAGGCTGAAACTAAGCCAACTGCTTCCGCTCCTCCAGAAGTTCCTCCCCCTGAAGATAGTAATCTGAAACTTCTGATCGATGGATTTGCAACATTTGTTTCCCGCTGCGGGAAACTATACGAGGATCTTTCTAGAGAGAAGAACGAATCAAATCAGTTGTTTGATTTTCTTCGGGGAGGTAGTGGTCATGACTATTATGTAAGAAGGTTGTGGGAGGAGCAACAAAAGCGCAGTGATCAAAGTAAGCTGCAATTAGATGTTAAGGTCCGTCCAAGCGTGCAGAAAATGACAGCAGAAACGCGTGGTAGCTTATTAGGGGAAAGGCCATTGCAGAAGAGTTTGAAAGACACTGAAACTTCTGCTTCTTCTGGAGGATCCTTCCAATTCCCGACCAATCTCTCTGACACATTCACCAAATCAGCTTCATCGGTAAGTAAACAACTTTACACCTTATGAGAATTTAACCTGACTACACTTAGTAGATGTGTTTCAAGGAAGTGATATGCCTTTCTTTTCCTTTACTAACATTCTAGACTTGGTTTGCTCTTTCCCTCCTTGAAATAGCAAGAGGCAGCAGATGCTGTCAAGCCCTTCAAAGATGACCTGGCAAAACAAGAAAGATTTGAGCAGTTTCTCAAGGAAAAATACAAAGGAGGATTACGTACAACAGATTCCAACATATTCAGCATGTCCGAATCAGCTCGTGCTCAAGAGAGGCTGGACTTTGAGGCTGCAGCTGAGGCAATTGAGAAAGGGAAAGCTTACAAGGAGATCAGACGGGCTACTGAACGGCCTATCGACTTTCTTGCAGGAGGGCTGCAGTTTACTTCTGGTGGAACAGAGGTATGTCTACATAATCTTCATTGCAGTTATTCTGTGCAATTGGTTTTATGCTCATAATTTTTATTTTATTTTACAGCAAATTAAAGACAGTGGAGTAGTAGACATGAAATCGAGTAAGACGTACCCTAAAAGGGAAGAGTTCCAATGGCGACCGGCACCTCTTTTGTGCAAACGTTTTGATCTTCCTGATCCTTTCATGGGAAAGGTAAATAAGTGGTTCCTGGAATGTCATTTAAAACTTAAATTCGTTGAACACTAGAAAATGTATTTGTCCTATAATGTCTGTTCTGGAACGCATTTGTTGGTGAAAATTTGCGACCTTAATCACATTATATACAATTTTGCTCACATGTGATTAGATATGTTAACAATGACGATGTGCATATTGAGATGTAAAAAAAGACGAGATGCTTTCTACCGGATCAGTGTTGGTTATTTTTGTCATAATACATGGGCTCATTGTATTAATTCTTTTTGAAAGTAGGGATACATTATGCTGTTTCCAGTGTCATGTTCTTGCTTCTGCGTAAAATTTAATGCTAGATTCAATCTTATACGTTTTCCCTTCAATTTTACAGCCGGCCACTGCTCCTCGAGCAAGAAACAAAATGGATTCTCTCATATTCTTGCCGGACACAGTGAAAGCTGTATCTGGATCAGAAGCAAGCCTCACCTCACGTCAACTCTCTGATGTACAAGAACCTAAGAAAGATAAATCAGTAGAAGAGCCTGAAGTAGAAGTGGAGAATGTGGAGAGACCTGTTGATCTTTACAAGGTATGTCTGAGAAAGTTTATGCTAACCCAATTTGATATTATCAATCAATTATGATATTATCAATCAATTAATATCCCGGTTATGTTCACTTGTAGGCCATTTTCTCTGATGATTCTGAAGATGATGAAGAACAACCTATGAATGGAAAGAAACAAGATGGTCCAGAAAAGAAGAATGAAGCGGCTGCAACAACATTAAACCGACTGATAGCTGGTGATTTTCTAGAATCTCTGGGGAAAGAACTAGGTTTCGAAGTACCTTCGGAAGGAACCAAACCAATGGAAGTAGATAACAAGTCCAAAGGCAAATCCGATGCATCGTCTGAGAAAAGACCTGGAATGAAAGAGAAACCGAGGGACAACACGAACAGCCTCAAACTCGTGTCTGAAGAAGAAAAGGGTATACAAAAAAGAGAGAAGTCGCCAAGAAACGATCTATCTTCGAGTGAATCCTCGGGAGATGAACGGAGGAGAAGACGTTCCAAGAAGGATATGCATAGAAACAATGATTCAGAGAGTGATTCGTCCAGTGAGTACCACTACCGAGATAAGCATGGCTCAAGATCAAGAAGAAAGCGGAGAGAATCTTCTAGAGAGAAGAGAAGTAGCCACAAGAAGCATTCAAAGCATTATAAGACCAAGGAGTCCTCTTCGTCACGGTACAACGCTGACGAAGAACAGAAAGAGTCAAGGCGGGAGAAGCGGAGACGAAGAGACTGAAACCAAATCGGAGTTATTGGCTGGAAAAATCAGAGCACTTGCGTACATATTTGTTGTGAGCTTTGAAACACCATAGGATCGAGTTATGCAATAAAAATTATCTGCACTCTCGATGGGTTGTATAGCAAATGATGAGCTTAGTTTATTATTATGATACGGTTGGATTAGTAAGGGTAGAGGATAATTATAGTGAAATTTACTCAAAATGACTCTAATTTATTGTATAATTACTAGACTAACTCTCATCAAAATTTACTTAATCCAAAAGGTACAAAAAGATATTTAAACTTGACAACATCAAACTATTTACATTTATGCCATTTTCGTCTAAAAACCAGAATTATAATAAATGTATCTTTAATAAAAAGATTTTAATAGACAATTTTTTTTTTTTTTTAAGTTAAGTAAAAAAAAAAAAAGTTAACTGCTCAGATACCCAGAGAAAAGCCCTAGTTCCATGTTATTAGAAATCTCAACCGTAGCCGTAGTAGAAGCTCTCCGACGAAATCTCCATCTGCTTCCACTGCGATAATTACTGTTATTCGGCGGCGACCACTCTTCTAGAAAATGTTGCAATTGCACATGCGCCTCTAGCGACTCCTCCGTTCGTCGGCGATACCATCAATCTAATTTCGTTTCAACAAAGGTATGCTCATTCTTTCTGTTAGAGAAGATTATCTCGTGGTACTGGGTTATTTCACGCTCTTGTCTCCATACTGTTTTATCGATTTTTTTAGTTTGTTTTTGTTTTTACGGCTTTACTTTTATCTTTCCTGGGGAATTGAGTTTGTTGGAGGAAAATTCTTCTAAAGGTTGCCCAGAATATAATGTGCCCGTGTACAGCTTTATCAAAAGATTGGAGCACTAGAGTGCTAAATACACAGAATTGAAATTGCTTAATTTGAGAATCGGAGACCATCAAGTGGGAGCCTCACTGTTCGCTGGATGTTTTTCATTTCTTTATTGGTTTTACAGAGGAAATTGTCAGCTCAAGAACTTCAAGAGCTGCTGAAAGGAGAGAGGAAGGGGCACTGATTGTCGATTTTTATGCTATATGGTGTGGACCTTGTATCTTGGTAGGTGTGGTGGGTAAACAATAAGGCTTTGTTTAATGATGCAGTTTGACAAAATGAGTTCCTCCTCCAGTGAAGATGACCAGCAGCTATGTTCGTCAAAACATTGACATATCGCTGAAGAGAATGGATGTGGCTTCTCTTGATATGCTTTAGTTTCATTGGTGTTTCTCTCTTACGCTTAATTGCTAGTAGTTAGCTTCTTTAGTGACCATTTTCACTCTGTGTAAATTCCCTATTTATTTTCTAATCTGTTGTTTGGAATAGGTGGGATTATGCGAATGACGGTTATCTTGATGCACTGAAACACCTCACTGACCTAAAAGAAGAAGGTAAGCAAGAGATGCTCTATCTTTCCTTTATTTTGATTGTCTTTTATATATATCATCATCTTGGTTCCAATTGCTTGCAGGTAAAATCAAGACTGTTGCTTTGACAAATTTTTGACACAGAGAGACTTCAGAAAATCTTAGAGAATGGAATCCTTGTTATTAGCAATCACTTGATGTTGGAATATCATCTACCTTTTTTTCCAAACTCTTTTTCTTCTTTTCTTTTTTTGCAAGCTCCTTTATTGCTTGTGTTCATGTAGAGCTGCGTGCAAATTCTTTCCAGGTGCAACACTCCATTGTAGTAGACATGCGTCCTCAACAGAGAATGGCTCAGATTTAGTTTATAATAACTAGTTGTACTTTCTGTTTTTTTTTATTATTAGTATGTCATCTGATTAGTATTGGCTCGTCACAAATGTTGGTATTCGCGTCTTTTATGCAGGAAAAATTGCAGGAAATAATCTCACTGCAAAGAGTTCACGGTGAGATGGTTTTGTTCCAAAGCCAAATTAGACTTCTAGCAATGTGTAATGTTCTTTATTCCCTATATAAAACAGAAACTTGTCATTTTCTCTGTTATTGTCCAGCAATGTGTAATGTTCTTTATTAATGAGAAACCCATGTTTTGATTTTGGCATGAAAGTATTACAGAACTACAATGATTAGAGTTCACAAAGAGAAACAGTTAACAGAGAGAAACAGCTTTCACCTCCTGTAGTCCACACTAAAAATCTAACCAATTGCCTTTGGCTACTAAACATTGAATCTCTGTTTCTCAAAGCTAATGCTGCTCTTTTAGTTAGGTGAGTTCAGTAAACCCGAAGTTTTGGTAAAAAGTTATTTTGTGATACAACAAAGTAGGGTTGGGCGTTCGGGTACCCATTCGGGTTCGGTTCGGGTTCGGGTATTACCCGATACCCGAAATACTTTAACTTAAGCCCCATTCGGATATTTCTAAATATCGGATCGGGTTCGGTTCGGGACATATCGGGTTCGGTTCGGTTTCTGATACCCGAAATCACCATAAATCTTTTGAAAACTCGGAAAAATTATTCAAAAATTAAAAAAAAAATATTTGAATTATCCAATTATCCAATGAAAACATATACTTAAATTACCTAAAAGTATTATAAATTACTCAAAAATATATGTATCTAATTCTATAATTGAGAAGTGAAAACGCACCAGATTCATTCTCACGAGGTTAATGACCAAGATACCCTTAATGAAAATTTTAATAAAAAGTCCCACATCGGTAGTTGGAAGAATAATTCCCTAATATATATAGGGTCAGATAAGAAGAGAATGAATATAGAGGGAGAGAGAGAGAGAGACCGAGAGAGAGAGGGACCGAGAGAGAGAGAGAGAGGGACCGAGAGAGAGACCGAGAGAGAGAGAGTCCGAAAGAGAGAGAGAGAGCGATAGAGAGAAAGACCGAGAGAGAGACATAATCGAGCCTTTTAGGTTATGTTAATTTTCCTAAAATCGCGTCCTCAAGGTTATGCTAACTTTCTCTTTTAAAATATTGTCGTATTAGGGACATAATCTCTTGACTATTCTGGTGTGACCAAGATCGATATGGTCAAGTCTATATTGATTTTAAAATTGCTTATCAAATTTAAAGTAATATCTCCATTATATGATAATGGTTAATTCCCAAATTGTTTATGAAATATAATGTAATTATCTCTATTATATTTAAAGAAACTTCCCAATATGAGCATTATTCAAATTTAAAATACTTATCAAATATATAGTAGTTATCTAATTTTGATATATGAAATTTATTTCCATATTCTTTATGAAATATAAAGTAATTATCTCCATTATATTTAAAGGTAAACTTCCCAATATTATCATTATTGAAATTTTAAATACTTATCAAATATATAGTAGTTATCTATATTCGATATAGAAAATTTTCTAATTACGATAATAGCTACATTTAATATACTTACTAATATTTGAAAGTAAATATTCTATATGTATGAAAAATAGGATTTATCTTAAAAGTAAATACTTAGGATTCATGAAACTTATTGTTCAGGAAATAAAACAAACTTAACAATATTCCTAAGAGTTTATATGTAGGAAAAGTAAACTACGTAGTTAAATCCTATATAGGAAAAGTAAACTACGTATGAATCTTAACATAATCAAACTTCAGAATTAGTAATTATCTTCCAATATTCTTAATAAATATTTGATATATATCTTCGAAAGAAGTAAATATGTAAGATTTATGCTAATTATTTTCCACAAATGCTTGAAAAATAGTAGTTATATTTCAATATACTTAACATAATAATCAAACTTAACAAATATTATATATGTATCTTCCGGAAAAAAGTTGGATTTATCTTAAAAGTAAATATGTCGGATTTATCTAACTTATCTTCCACGGAAAAAGTTAAATTTCGGATGAATTTCCTATATAATCACCTTCGATAATAACCTCATAACTAAGTCTCACAGATCTCATATCTTTGATAAACGATCAAACCATAAGAAACAAACTTTCATTAGCGTTTCAGGAGGTTAATGACGAGGATACAATGAAATTTTAATAAAATTGTCCCACATCGGTAGTTGGAAGAATAATTCCCTAATATAGGGTAAGATGAGAAGAGAATGAATATAGACGAAGAGAGAGAGAGAGAGAGAGAGAGAGAGAGAGAGAGAGAGAGAGAGAGAGAGAGAGAGAGAGAGAGAGAGAGAGAGAGAGAGAGAGAGAGAGAGAGAGAGAGAGAAGAGAGAGAAGCGGAAGAGTATGAATAGCAATGTCTGGACAACTCTGGCTACGGCCAGAAGAGGAAGAAGCGGAAGAGTGTGAATAGCAATGACTGGAGAACTCTAGCTACGAACAGAAAAAGAGCTAAACGAAGTAAAATAGAAGAACAAGAAGAATAGGAAGAAGAAGAGAGAAGTGAGAATGCACCAGATTGTCACAAGGTTAATTACCAGCATACCTTATGAAATTTTAATAAAAAGTAAGTCCCACATCGGTAGTTGGAAAAATATATAACTAATATAAAAACATAAACTACACAAACTACTAAAAAATGCTCGAAAGTATTAGAACTAACCGAAACTATATTAAACTTTGAGTTACTTAGGGTATCCGTTCGGGTTCGATTCGGATTCGGGTATTACCCAATACCCAAAATACTTTAACTTAAGCCCCATTCGGGTATTTTTTAAAATCGGTTCGGATCGGGATCGGATTTTTTAGATCGGGTTCGGATTCGGGTTCGGGTTTCGGGTAAAATGCCCAGCCCTACAACAAAGTTAGGTGGCGTTTAAGGAAGGAAAAGTTACAAGACGTGAAACTAAATCATCACGTTAGGGTTTTTTTCATTCTAAATCATGGTTTAATTTTACGGTTGGTTTTATTGATAAAGTTTGGTTTGGTTTGGAATTAGATTTGGGTGTAATGGTTAATTAAGCTTGGTTTGGTTTGGTTTAGTCACAATTAATTAAGTCCGTGGTCAAAAGATTAAACAAATCTGTAAAAAATAAGTAAGTTTGTCGCCAAAGCGTAAAACAAATCTATGAAAACGTAATAAATCTGTCAAATTTAGATAAATCTGTTGGTAAAGAAAAAATAAATTCGTCAAAACCTTAATAACTTTGTCAAATCTCAATAAATCTGTGGCCAAAGAAGAAATAAATCCGTCAAAATATTAATAAGTCTTTCAAAATCAAGTAAGTTTGTCACTAAAACAAACAAATCTATGAATCTTTAATAAATCTGTCAAATTGGTATAAGTTTGTCGCTAAAAAATAATAGATTTGTTAAACAAATTTGTGAAAACCTACATAAATCAGTCAAATCTAATTAAATTTGTCCATTAAGTATAAAAAATATGTTATTAATAAGTTTGTTGCCTCACGTAACGACGATAATTATAGTGAAATTTACTCAAAATGACTCTAATTTATTGTATAATTACTAGACTAACTCTCATCAAAATTTACTTAATCCAAAAGGTACAAAAAGATATTTAAACTTGACAACATCAAACTATTTACATTTATGCCATTTTCGTCTAAAAACCAGAATTATAATAAATGTATCTTTAATAAAAAGATTTTAATAGACAATTTTTTTTTTTTTTTAAGTTAAGTAAAAAAAAAAAAAAGTTAACTGCTCAGATACCCAGAGAAAAGCCCTAGTTCCATGTTATTAGAAATCTCAACCGTAGCCGTAGTAGAAGCTCTCCGACGAAATCTCCATCTGCTTCCACTGCGATAATTACTGTTATTCGGCGGCGACCACTCTTCTAGAAAATGTTGCAATTGCACATGCGCCTCTAGCGACTCCTCCGTTCGTCGGCGATACCATCAATCTAATTTCGTTTCAACAAAGGTATGCTCATTCTTTCTGTTAGAGAAGATTATCTCGTGGTACTGGGTTATTTCACGCTCTTGTCTCCATACTGTTTTATCGATTTTTTTAGTTTGTTTTTGTTTTTACGGCTTTACTTTTATCTTTCCTGGGGAATTGAGTTTGTTGGAGGAAAATTCTTCTAAAGGTTGCCCAGAATATAATGTGCCCGTGTACAGCTTTATCAAAAGATTGGAGCACTAGAGTGCTAAATACACAGAATTGAAATTGCTTAATTTGAGAATCGGAGACCATCAAGTGGGAGCCTCACTGTTCGCTGGATGTTTTTCATTTCTTTATTGGTTTTACAGAGGAAATTGTCAGCTCAAGAACTTCAAGAGCTGCTGAAAGGAGAGAGGAAGGGGCACTGATTGTCGATTTTTATGCTATATGGTGTGGACCTTGTATCTTGGTAGGTGTGGTGGGTAAACAATAAGGCTTTGTTTAATGATGCAGTTTGACAAAATGAGTTCCTCCTCCAGTGAAGATGACCAGCAGCTATGTTCGTCAAAACATTGACATATCGCTGAAGAGAATGGATGTGGCTTCTCTTGATATGCTTTAGTTTCATTGGTGTTTCTCTCTTACGCTTAATTGCTAGTAGTTAGCTTCTTTAGTGACCATTTTCACTCTGTGTAAATTCCCTATTTATTTTCTAATCTGTTGTTTGGAATAGGTGGGATTATGCGAATGACGGTTATCTTGATGCACTGAAACACCTCACTGACCTAAAAGAAGAAGGTAAGCAAGAGATGCTCTATCTTTCCTTTATTTTGATTGTCTTTTATATATATCATCATCTTGGTTCCAATTGCTTGCAGGTAAAATCAAGACTGTTGCTTTGACAAATTTTTGACACAGAGAGACTTCAGAAAATCTTAGAGAATGGAATCCTTGTTATTAGCAATCACTTGATGTTGGAATATCATCTACCTTTTTTTCCAAACTCTTTTTCTTCTTTTCTTTTTTTGCAAGCTCCTTTATTGCTTGTGTTCATGTAGAGCTGCGTGCAAATTCTTTCCAGGTGCAACACTCCATTGTAGTAGACATGCGTCCTCAACAGAGAATGGCTCAGATTTAGTTTATAATAACTAGTTGTACTTTCTGTTTTTTTTTATTATTAGTATGTCATCTGATTAGTATTGGCTCGTCACAAATGTTGGTATTCGCGTCTTTTATGCAGGAAAAATTGCAGGAAATAATCTCACTGCAAAGAGTTCACGGTGAGATGGTTTTGTTCCAAAGCCAAATTAGACTTCTAGCAATGTGTAATGTTCTTTATTCCCTATATAAAACAGAAACTTGTCATTTTCTCTGTTATTGTCCAGCAATGTGTAATGTTCTTTATTAATGAGAAACCCATGTTTTGATTTTGGCATGAAAGTATTACAGAACTACAATGATTAGAGTTCACAAAGAGAAACAGTTAACAGAGAGAAACAGCTTTCACCTCCTGTAGTCCACACTAAAAATCTAACCAATTGCCTTTGGCTACTAAACATTGAATCTCTGTTTCTCAAAGCTAATGCTGCTCTTTTAGTTAGGTGAGTTCAGTAAACCCGAAGTTTTGGTAAAAAGTTATTTTGTGATACAACAAAGTAGGGTTGGGCGTTCGGGTACCCATTCGGGTTCGGTTCGGGTTCGGGTATTACCCGATACCCGAAATACTTTAACTTAAGCCCCATTCGGATATTTCTAAATATCGGATCGGGTTCGGTTCGGGACATATCGGGTTCGGTTCGGTTTCTGATACCCGAAATCACCATAAATCTTTTGAAAACTCGGAAAAATTATTCAAAAATTAAAAAAAAAAATATTTGAATTATCCAATTATCCAATGAAAACATATACTTAAATTACCTAAAAGTATTATAAATTACTCAAAAATATATGTATCTAATTCTATAATTGAGAAGTGAAAACGCACCAGATTCATTCTCACGAGGTTAATGACCAAGATACCCTTAATGAAAATTTTAATAAAAAGTCCCACATCGGTAGTTGGAAGAATAATTCCCTAATATATATAGGGTCAGATAAGAAGAGAATGAATATAGAGGGAGAGAGAGAGAGAGACCGAGAGAGAGAGGGACCGAGAGAGAGAGAGAGAGGGACCGAGAGAGAGACCGAGAGAGAGAGAGTCCGAAAGAGAGAGAGAGAGCGATAGAGAGAAAGACCGAGAGAGAGACATAATCGAGCCTTTTAGGTTATGTTAATTTTCCTAAAATCGCGTCCTCAAGGTTATGCTAACTTTCTCTTTTAAAATATTGTCGTATTAGGGACATAATCTCTTGACTATTCTGGTGTGACCAAGATCGATATGGTCAAGTCTATATTGATTTTAAAATTGCTTATCAAATTTAAAGTAATATCTCCATTATATGATAATGGTTAATTCCCAAATTGTTTATGAAATATAATGTAATTATCTCTATTATATTTAAAGAAACTTCCCAATATGAGCATTATTCAAATTTAAAATACTTATCAAATATATAGTAGTTATCTAATTTTGATATATGAAATTTATTTCCATATTCTTTATGAAATATAAAGTAATTATCTCCATTATATTTAAAGGTAAACTTCCCAATATTATCATTATTGAAATTTTAAATACTTATCAAATATATAGTAGTTATCTATATTCGATATAGAAAATTTTCTAATTACGATAATAGCTACATTTAATACACTTACTAATATTTGAAAGTAAATATTCTATATGTATGAAAAATAGGATTTATCTTAAAAGTAAATACTTAGGATTCATGAAACTTATTGTTCAGGAAATAAAACAAACTTAACAATATTCCTAAGAGTTTATATGTAGGAAAAGTAAACTACGTAGTTAAATCCTATATAGGAAAAGTAAACTACGTATGAATCTTAACATAATCAAACTTCAGAATTAGTAATTATCTTCCAATATTCTTAATAAATATTTGATATATATCTTCGAAAGAAGTAAATATGTAAGATTTATGCTAATTATTTTCCACAAATGCTTGAAAAATAGTAGTTATATTTCAATATACTTAACATAATAATCAAACTTAACAAATATTATATATGTATCTTCCGGAAAAAAGTTGGATTTATCTTAAAAGTAAATATGTCGGATTTATCTAACTTATCTTCCACGGAAAAAGTTAAATTTCGGATGAATTTCCTATATAATCACCTTCGATAATAACCTCATAACTAAGTCTCACAGATCTCATATCTTTGATAAACGATCAAACCATAAGAAACAAACTTTCATTAGCGTTTCAGGAGGTTAATGACGAGGATACAATGAAATTTTAATAAAATTGTCCCACATCGGTAGTTGGAAGAATAATTCCCTAATATAGGGTAAGATGAGAAGAGAATGAATATAGACGAAGAGAGAGAGAGAGAGAGAGAGAGAGAGAGAGAGAGAGAGAGAGAGAGAGAGAGAGAGAGAGAGAGAGAGAGAGAGAGAGAGAGAGAGAGAGAGAGAGAGAGAAGCGGAAGAGTATGAATAGCAATGTCTGGACAACTCTGGCTACGGCCAGAAGAGGAAGAAGCGGAAGAGTGTGAATAGCAATGACTGGAGAACTCTAGCTACGAACAGAAAAAGAGCTAAACGAAGTAAAATAGAAGAACAAGAAGAATAGGAAGAAGAAGAGAGAAGTGAGAATGCACCAGATTGTCACAAGGTTAATTACCAGCATACCTTATGAAATTTTAATAAAAAGTAAGTCCCACATCGGTAGTTGGAAAAATATATAACTAATATAAAAACATAAACTACACAAACTACTAAAAAATGCTCGAAAGTATTAGAACTAACCGAAACTATATTAAACTTTGAGTTACTTAGGGTATCCGTTCGGGTTCGATTCGGATTCGGGTATTACCCAATACCCAAAATACTTTAACTTAAGCCCCATTCGGGTATTTTTTAAAATCGGTTCGGATCGGGATCGGATTTTTTAGATCGGGTTCGGATTCGGGTTCGGGTTTCGGGTAAAATGCCCAGCCCTACAACAAAGTTAGGTGGCGTTTAAGGAAGGAAAAGTTACAAGACGTGAAACTAAATCATCACGTTAGGGTTTTTTTCATTCTAAATCATGGTTTAATTTTACGGTTGGTTTTATTGATAAAGTTTGGTTTGGTTTGGAATTAGATTTGGGTGTAATGGTTAATTAAGCTTGGTTTGGTTTGGTTTAGTCACAATTAATTAAGTCCGTGGTCAAAAGATTAAACAAATCTGTAAAAAATAAGTAAGTTTGTCGCCAAAGCGTAAAACAAATCTATGAAAACGTAATAAATCTGTCAAATTTAGATAAATCTGTTGGTAAAGAAAAAATAAATTCGTCAAAACCTTAATAACTTTGTCAAATCTCAATAAATCTGTGGCCAAAGAAGAAATAAATCCGTCAAAATATTAATAAGTCTTTCAAAATCAAGTAAGTTTGTCACTAAAACAAACAAATCTATGAATCTTTAATAAATCTGTCAAATTGGTATAAGTTTGTCGCTAAAAAATAATAGATTTGTTAAACAAATTTGTGAAAACCTACATAAATCAGTCAAATCTAATTAAATTTGTCCATTAAGTATAAAAAATATGTTATTAATAAGTTTGTTGCCTCACGTAACGACGATTAAATAAGTCTGTGAAATGGCAATTTCGTAATATTTTTGATTTTTTTTCTGCTGAGCTGTAAAATATAGTAATGGCATTTTTGTAAATACGATTTTCGAATACAAATGATTTAGGGGTAAAATAGGTAACAAAAACTGACTGATAATTAAAATAAAATTAAAGTTAACCTAGTAATTAACTCATTAATTAGGGTCAAACTAATTTTTTTCCCATAATTATATGGCCTATTTACTTTATTTTTTTATAAACAATTGTTTAATATTGTTTACCCTTTTTATTTAGGGCAAATCGCATTAATAGCATAAAAAACATGACTTGTCAAAAATATAGCACCAAGGAAGAAAAATCATAAAAATAGCACAAAAACATGTTTTGTCACTAAATTAGCCCTAACCCTAAATCTTAAATACTAAACCCTAAATCCTAAATACTAAACCCTAACCTTGAATAATAAACCCTAAACCCTAAATACTAAACCATAAACCCTAAATAATAAATCCTAAACTCTAAATAATTAATCTTAAACCCTAAATTATATAATGCTATAAAAGTCTTTATAATTAAAATAATGCTAAAAATGTGAATTATTTCTCTTGGTACTATATTTATGATAAGGTATGTTTTTGTGCTATTTTATGTCTTTTCTCTTTTATTTATAAGACTTGTTATGTTGAATTTAAAAGTTCTCTATTTTCTTTAAGACTAATACACATTAAAAAAACTATTACAAAAATAGTTTTATAGATATTACTATTTTCGTTATATTAGAATCTATGACCACGATGAATAAATTCATATCATGGTTTTTTTAAAATAAATTTGTCTTCACTAATCTATAAAAAATACATTTTCCAAAATTCCAGGATCTGATATTATAGAAATATTAATGAACCACTGGTAAACCACTCGACCTGGAAGGCTTTTACAAAAGAAAAAGTTCACTACTAAATCCTAGTTTTAGTCAAAATTTATTTAATTAAAAGTTAAAACCGTTGATTAAGAGGTAATCAATTAAAACTTCAAAATAATTAATAGCTAGTCCAATAAAAACCAGTTTCCAAAGTCCAAACATTTATTTTCTAAGCTCTATGGAGGGTAAATCACTCTCTACTACCTATGGAGGGTTATATCCACAAGTATTGAACCAACTCTATTCCACATCTAACTTTCCTATTATTGACTACATAATAAAAGTGAAACAGTGAAAAAACAATCAGAATAATTTGTTTTTCCAATCATGGACTCAAATTATATTTGACCAAAAGGACAAAAGATAAAAAAGGATAAAACGGTGAGTCATCAGATTCCTCCTCCTTTCAAATTCAGGGCGTTGGTCTTTGTGTACGATTCCTATTTTTTTACTTACCGGATCCGATTGGTGATGCTATAGTAAAAATCTGAGAGGCTTACCGTTTTGTTTGTTATCTAATCACAAAAAGTTTTAAAAGTTACACTAATAATGTTTATTTTCATTTTTTTGTTACCGCTTTCGCTAACAATTTTTACTTACAGTTTTGTACTATTCAACCGTTTACCACTTCTGCTAACCGCTAATCTAACCGTTCCGCTTTTATTCAGTTCCAAATTTTCAATTGAAAAATCTCAGATTTCCAGTTATTCTCACATGCATGTATGCATATCTATATGTATGTAGCCACGCCTCTCCCTCTCTCTATATAATACGAGCTCACTCGTAGATATTACTCTGCATCTACCTCTCTCTGTAAATTTATCTGCTTTTTTTTAGATCCAGCTTCCATCAATGATTTGTGTTCATCAGCGATTCCTCAGATCTGTGAACTTTATTCTAATTTGCTTGAGCACCATTTTTTTGCTTCTCATCTCATTATCTATGGCGAATATGATGAAAGTTGAAGTCGCTGGATGCAGCGGTTCATCGATCAATTCCTGGGGGAAAATATTTACATCGAAAGCATGAATCGATCGATAAACCTCTGCATCCAGTGCTTGTCCTTCCTGATTTGTCTCCTTTTATTTATATTTTGACTAATCTATTTGATTGCTGAGAAGAAAAAAAACCTGAGAAATAGACTTTTGAGTTCCAAAAAATTTTCTCCAATAATTTGAATTTTTATCTCAAAAGTATTCTTACTTGAGGAGGAGGATCTTAGCTTTTCAGAAAGTATGGGAATACGAAATCAAGTTTGGGTTTTTGTTATTGTTTTCTGAGTGTAAAATATCAATCATGTTGTCTATGTTTGTAGGTGTGCTTGCTAAGTCCACCATGTGTTCATAGTTGACTTATACATTCTGTAAGTCCACCATGTGTTCATAGTTGGCTGATACATTCTTAGATCCTGGTCATGTGGTTATGTTTAATGACAACTTCCATGTTTTAATGCTCCCTCTTCATGTTAATGTAAATGTTGTCTTGATCTGTTTTTCAACTATGGTCTCTGATGATGATGGTGCAATTTTTCTTGTGGTTTACATGTATCAAGGTTTGAGTTCCTTGTAGACTTACTTCATTCCTTCATGTTGTTTGTTGAGCCATGGGATCCAAGTTTTTCGGATTAGCTAATATGGTTGATCGTTTTTCTACCTGGCAATATTTCTAATAACCAAAGAAATCTATAGACTCTGGCAGTTGGTTTTGGTCCTGTTCTTTTTGGTACCTGAAGATGGCTGTGTTGTTATGGGTTCCCTCTTGAGGTTTGCTGTGATCTCTGGTCTTCCTGATGCAATGGATTACATTTTGTTTTCCTTCTCTGGCTCTTTAGACCACCAAGTAACCTGGATGTTGTCTTACTCTTTTTTTTTTATTTGTTGTTTAGTGATAAGATATCCACATAGAACACTACTCGTTGTATATATATGGAATAATTACTCAAAAACGTTGGTACCAAGTGGTGACATTCAGTGATTAATAACAGTCTAGAGAGCCATGTTATTTCATGTTCCTTTTGCCTTGGATTTTGTTTTGAAGCATTACTATTTATGTAAGTGGATGTTCAAGAAAAATCTAATTCATTCACTAGACTTTCGTTTTGAAAAAAATGACACTTTTTTGTTTGGTAGTCATTGTTGTTCCTTGTATTTCTGCCCTTGTTTGGCAGCACAGGAAAAAGGTGATGGAATCTGGTGAAGTGGATGGATTCCTGAGCTCGTGGGTTTTAAGATTCCTTGGAGCAAAACTTCAAATGGTAACATGATTCCATTCTCAAATTTGGTAAGAAAAGAAGAATCTTGTTCTCCAGGAATCAACACTTATGATCTTTCTTAGATTCCCCCACACTGGAGGGTGGTAATACATGAGAAAAGGTGTTATTCTCCTATGTGATAATGGTGGTGCTAAATAAGATTGATATAATATCATTTCCTAGGCTGGTGCTTGGTGAAATTCATGAACCACAGCCATGGAAATTCGTGTTTTGAGTTTCTTTACATGGGATTTAGTAACCCGTTTTAAGAGTTTAATTGGGGAACCACAACTGGTTGAGTTCGATTCTAAATATGTGAGCTTGTTTGTTTTAAGGTCTACTTACTATAGGGAAATAATATTTGTAAATGCTATGGAGCTTGTGACTGGTGTGTTTTTGCTCATTTTCCTTCAATCATGAGCAAGTTATTGTGAATAGCATGCTAACCAAAGCAGGAGAAGGGAACTAACCAAAGCAGGAGAAGGGAACCTAAACCAAAATCAATCAATCTTTGAGATACTTGGCTTTGTGTGAGATGAAGTTTAGTTGTAGTTTTCGGTTTTGGTGATGTTGAATCGATTATTGTTTTACTGTGGGGTTTGATTGGTAACACATTCGTCAAATTGTAGTTTCTAATCGTCCGGTTTAATTAAACCGTTTGTTTCAAATCACAACTACTTGTTTAACCGTCGGTTCAGCGGTCATCATAACTATTTGTTTAACCGTCGGTTCAACTCGACCGCTTTCTCTTTTACGCCTCTGTACTACTAGTACCGTAACTGTACTAGTTTTTATCAAAAAGCAACACTTCTGTTCCGGATCGGTAATGACTGGCTCAGCTTGCACAAGCAATTGCCACGTAGGATTACTCTGACCAATCAAACACCGTCATTCAAATCCTCCTCTCCTCGATCATTTTTCAAGAAACGCTCATCACCATAAACTCAAGTCTCCTTGTTTTTCACTTCAATGTATTTATAAAGAATTAAAGCTGAAGAAACAGTTTGCAGACAATAAAGTCTTTGTCTTTTTTTTTTTTCTCTGTCACATTGAATTGTGAAGAAGGGTGGCAGAGAAACCATGGCTATGGCGGAGATGGCGATGAAGTCTTCACTAACTGCAAAACTCACTGTTCCCTCTTCCTCTTGTAAGAAGAGAGTGAAGCAAATCTCTGTGGCACTTCCAACAACAACCTCAATCTCTCTGTTATCTGTCTTCTCATCTCCTCCTCCTGAAGCCAAAGCTGCTGTTTCCATTTCCAAGGACCAAATCGTCTCCTCTCTCACTGAAGTAACAATAATCTCACTTAACTTGATTTAGATTGTTTCGAAACCTTTTGTTAATGAATTCTTTGTCTTAACAGGTGGAGAAAACAATCAACCAAGTTCAAGAAACTGGTTCGAGTGTATTCGATGCAACACAGCGTGTTTTCCAAGTAGTAGGAGATGCTCTTAAACCAGCCTTGGATACTGCTTTACCCATCGCCAAACAAGCCGGTGAGGAAGCTTTAAAGCTTGCATCTCCTGCTTTCTCAGAGGCTTCAAAGAAAGCACAAGAAGCCATGCAAAGCTCTGGTTTTGATGCAGAGCCTGTTTATAATGCTGCAAAGGTCTGAAATGTTTACATTAGAACTCCGTTAGATTTTGGAGGACATGCAATAAGTTGTGTTTATTTTGTTGGGATGTAGACAGTAACAGATGTGGCGCAACAGACAACAAAGGCGATTGAAGATGCTAAACCCATTGCTTCATCGACTATGGAGACGATTTCTTCAGCTGATCCTAGTGTCATTGTTGTTGCTGCTGGTGCAGCTTTTATTGCTTACCTTCTCCTCCCTCCTGTTTGGTCTGCAATCTCTTTTAACTTCCGTGGTTATAAAGGTAAAAAAGCCTTAAACTTTATACATATCATCTTGAGAATAACATAATAAGTTTTCATTCTTGTTGAAAGACTTCAGTTTGTAGTGAAAATTGAGCTCCCCTAGTTTGTATCTAGGATTGGACGGTTCTTCGGTTTGGTTTTTTTGGTTTTCGGTTCTTTCAATTTTCGGTTCTAAAGGTTTAGGATCCATTCATGTATTTAGAAAATCCGGTTCGGGTCGGATAGTAAATTTGTGAACAGACTAATACCCAAAAAGAAATCGGGTTTGGTTTGGTTCTTTTGAATAATTTCAGGTAATTCGGATAAAATTTTGGGTAAAAAATCGAGTAATTTAGGTAAAAATTCGGATAGTTCAAGTAGTTCAGGTACTTTCGGGAATATTCGAGTTATTTTAAATAATTCGACTTTTCTTGAAAGATTCGGTCAGTTTTAGTTATTCGGTTACTTTAAATCTAAATATAACTAATATGTCTAGGTATAAAAATCATATTTCAGTTAGTTCGAGTATCCATTCGGTTCTCGGTTCATTTCCAGTTCAATTCGATTATTTTGGTTATGAAAATTTAGGAATCATTCAGGTATTTACGAAATTCAGATCGGTTTCAGTTTCGTTTCTTTCAGTTCGGTTCTTCCGTTTTCGGAACTAATTGTATTCTATAGACTAATTCAAGTTAGCAAAAAGTTGGGAACTGACTGAGAATTACTCTGTGTTTGTGGTTTATGTTTTAAGGTGACCTAACGCCCGCTCAAACTCTTGATCTTCTCTGTTCCAAGAACTACATAATGGTGGATATAAGATCAGAGAAAGACAAGGAAAAAGCTGGGATTCCTCGTCTCCCTTCAAATGCTAAGAACCGTATGATCGCCATTCCGTAAGTCTCTTGTTTAGCTTCTGATCTTATTGACCGTATGATCACCATTTCGTAAGTCCATGTTTCTTCTGATCATCAGATTAGAGGAACTACCAAAGAAAGTAAAAGGAGAAGTAAGAAACTCAAAACGTGTTGAAGCAGAAATCGCAGCATTAAAGATTTCTTACCTCAAGAGAGTTAACAAAGGCTCCAATATCATCATCATGGACTCGTGAGTGTATATTTGTTTTGTCTCTTTACAAAGACCGTGAATCTTTTTGGTTCTTTTAATATTTAGTGGTCTTTTTTAATGGCTTGTAGGTACTCGGACTCTGCTAAAATTGTGGCGAAAACGTTGAAGGTTCTTGGGTTTAAGAATTGTTGGATTGTGTCAGATGGATTCTCTGGGGGTAGAGGATGGTTACAGAGCCGGTTAGGTACTGATTCTTACAACTTCTCGTTTGCAGAGATCTTGTCTCCATCGAGGATTATCCCGGCAGCTTCTAGGTTCGGTACTAGATCCGGAACCAAGTTTCTTCCTAGCTCCGACTGAAAACAAGAGAATATATTATATTTATAGCTAAACAAATCTTGTTTTCTATTTTGCTTTTATCTATTAACTTTGAGAGATCTTTTGATAAGATTTTCGAGTTATTTATATTTCTTTTGCATTGATGATCAGAAGTGGAACCAGGAAATTAACAAAGTTGAAATCAAACTAAAGTAAACTTGAAGATCATCTAAAATAAAACTGAAATTTTTGAAAAATAAAATAAATCAGATGATTTGGCAAATATGTTAATAGACTAATCAATCAACTGTTGACATCATTCAAAATCTTAAACATCTAAACTCTACTGATTCATGCACATAGTGCAATTTGACAGTGTGTTTTAGACTGAAATCAGTAGATATGTAATAAGATGATGATCAAAAGTGAAAAAGGAGTAAAAGGTGTCAAAGAGATTCAACTACAAAATGTATATAGACTGAAACCAATACAAAGATTCATGAAATTATTGTGAAATGTTAAAAGTGTTTTGTTTTCCTTTTTCTTTATGTATCAATAAACTTTGAGAAATCTTTTACCATTTATCTTTCAACATCAACATATCAACTTATGCAGTATACTAACGGTATGATAATAGACCTTCAAATTATCCGCATAATTAGTTAGAAAACATTCCAATTTAGAATAAGCAATACAATGAACAAATTCAGTTTGTAGCATTTAGATATGTTTCTATCGAAATTAACCGGATCAATAGATAGGAATAAAAAATGGTTTGCTACAACAAAACAATGTATAAAATAAAATAAAATGGTTGACAACAAAATTTATAAAAATATGAAAACAATGTATAAAATAAAAAATAAAATGGTTGACAAAAAAATATTATAAAAAATATGAAATGAAAATTTATTTCCAACAAAAAGATAAGATATAATCAGACGTGGAAAGAGAAAAAAAAGTATCAGAGATCAGAGACATAATCGACACGTGGCAGAGCTTACTCTTCTTTATATTACGTGGAGAACTTTCTCATCCTCACTGCCACTCTTCTTCAAATTCATTTCAATTCAATTAGCTATACGAAATGGCGTACAGATCCCTAGATTCCATCACGAGATCTGACATCGAAGCTCTAGGGATTTCTGATGATATCGCGGAGAAGCTTCTCAGACATCTCAAAGATATTATCCGTAATTACGATTCTACCACGCCGCCAGAAACGTGGGTTCAGATTTCTCGGCGGATCCTTCACCCTAATCTCCCTTTCTCTTTTCATCAGATGATGTATTACGGCTGTTACAAGGATTTCGGACCCGACCCTCCCGCTTGGATACCCGACCCGTATGTGGACCTCCGCTGTGATATTTCAGGATTATTTGCTTATTTTTAGGATATGTTGTATTAATCGGTGAAGGTCTTTGTATATATAGGACGGTTGCTTCTTTAACTAACGTTGGCGGGTTGCTAGAAAGGCGTGGGAAAGAGTTCTTAGGTGAAAATTACAAGGATCCGATTTCGAGTTTCTCGACTTTTCAAGAATTCTCAGTATCGAATCCTGAGGTAACAGTAGTCTGTCTTCATGATTACATGTTTTTGTTTTTGAGTTTTTGTAATTTTACTGTTGCAGGTGTATTGGAGAACTGTTCTGGATGAGTTAAACATATTGTTTTCTGTACATCCTAAGTGTATTTTAGACAAGGATACATCTGGAGATAATCCTGGAGGTAATTGGCTTCCTGGAGCTTACCTGAATCCTGCAAGAAATTGCTTGACTAATGGTTCTAAGAGAAGATCGGACGACATTGTGATCCGATGGCGTGATGAAGGAAGTGATCATCTTCCGGTCAACACCATGACACTTGTGGAGTTACGATCTCAGGTCTGGTATGAATTCTCATCCTTTGTCAAAAATAACAAGTTTGTATGAGAGAACTTTATTTGGTGAAATGATTATGAAACTGTTGTTTGCTGATCTTATTTTTCATTCAATATCAACATCAAGCAAACTATTGTTATCTCATGTGTAGGTTAGCTGCACATGCTCTTAATGCGTTGGATTTGGCGGAAGAGTCAGCTATCGCGATTGATATGCCAATGAACGTTGAGTCTGTAGTCATATACCTTGCCATTGTCTTAGCAGGCCACATAGTTGTTTCTATAGCCGATAGTTTCTCTCCCGGTGAAATATCAACACGGCTTAAAATTTCAAAAGCAGTAGCCATATTCACTCAGGTACATTTCTAATGATTCTTTGATAGATGTAAAATCAAGGTGTAATTTTTTTCTGTTTAGTGGTGAACTGTTTGGCTTTTGCGTTTTGATTTAGTTCAGGTTGTGGCCAAAATCCAAACGGTTGTAAGGCTTTGCGTTTTAATTTTTCATTTCATTTGGTTTATCTTGTTTTCAGGATGAGATCATTCGTGGTGATAAAAGTATTCCCCTTTATAGGTGAAGTTTTTGTAATCCAGCTAGGCTGATATTTTCTCAAGAAGCCGGCTGTAAAATTGTTCTCACGTTATGTATCTGACTATGCAGAAGAGTCGTTGATGCAGAAGCACCCATGGCAATTGTTATTCCAGCGAGAGACTCATCAGTCAGAATGAACCTGCGTGAGAATGATTTGTCTTGGAACGAGTTTTTGGGGAAGGCAAGAAATTTGAGGTACACTCAAAGTATACAATACTGCACAGCTTCCAGTTAGAAGAAAACGACTGCAACCAAGGGGTGCAAATTCAGATAACACATAAATATATTTTACTGTTCTTTCAGAGGCGTGGAATATATTGCTGTAGAGAAACCAGCAGGAGCTTACACGAACATCCTTTTCTCATCAGGAACCACCGGTAAACCAATGGAAAAAAAACTGCGTCATGGCATGTAGATGAGGATGTGGGTGTTGAAATACCATTTTTTTGCGTTTCTGGTGTAGGTGAGCCAAAGGCTATCCCATGGACGAACATTTCTCCTCTGAAATCTGCTGCTGATGCTTGGTGCCACTTGGATGTCCATCAGGGAGATGTTGTTGCATGGCCTACCAACCTTGGGTGGATGATGGGTCCATGGCTCGTTTATGCTTCCTTGATAAATGGGGCTTGCATGGCATTATACAACGGATCACCTCTTGGTCCTACCTTTGCCAAGTTTGTGCAGGTAAGCCATATAACTATGCATTCTCATCTCATTGGCTTAACAGAGCGAAAAACTTAGAAGAGATAAAAAGCAATTGATAGTTTGTGCGAATATTTATACAAATCAAATCATAAAACATCAAATGGGACCTAGAAATGACGGTGGATTTCATTGCATAGTTAACTCCGGGATTTGGGCAACCCTTAAATTCATCATATGTTTATATTCTGGGGTTAGGATGCTGAGGTAACAATGCTAGGCGTGATACCAAGCATTGTTCGGACATGGCAAAACTCAAACTCTACATCTGGCTATGATTGGTCACGAATCCGGTAATACCCAAAATTCATCCTCAGATTGTTGTTTAAGCCTGAAATTTTTTTGTAGCGAGGAACTTAATTGTTTTGAAAAACAGGATATAAATTAGTTTAAATGTTCTCATGCCTCCACTATATTTTTCCAGAAATAAATCAATTTATACTGGTTAGACAAACGTGGCTACTTCTTCTGAAAAATGTGTTTGATGAACATTTTTTTTGTCATCCCTTAACTAATTGATGATTTGTATGTACTGTAACATTGATATTTTTTTTATCTTAATACCTTTTCGATAGTTGTTTTGGTTCCACTGGTGAAGCTTCAAATGTAGACGAGTATCTATGGCTGATGAGCAGAGCTCATTACAAACCCGTAATCGAGTATTGTGGTGGAACTGAGATTGGAGGTAGTTTTATCACTGGTTCTTTGCTCCAGCCTCAGTCGCTAGCTGCTTTTAGCACCGCTGCCATGGGTTTCAAGCTTTTAATCCTCGGTGAAGATGGCAATCCTCTTGTAAGCAAACTTATGGAATCATAGATGATGCAGTGTTGATTCTGAAAGATTTTAAGGTGTCAAGGATTGAACTGAAGTTAGTGTGGTCATGTTTTTTTCCTTCCTCATTACAGCCTCCAAACGTAGCACGAGTAGGAGAATTGGCTCTTTGTCCTCACATGTTTGGAGCTTCTAGCACACTCCTGAATGGAAATCACTACAAAGTTTACTTCAAAGGAATGCCCACCTTCCAGGGACAGGTAATCCAACTCTTTCAACATTTTTATGAATGTTTTCATCGGTTCTGAGTCTGTGGCGTACCTGCTTTTCGATAGATTTTACGAAGACACGGGGATTTATTTGAACGGACTTCAAAAGGATACTACCGTGCTCACGGTCGTGCTGATGACACAATGAATCTTGGTGGTATAAAGGTAACCTTACTTACTGTACAATACTCAAGCCAAACAATGTGCATCATCATAATTAGTTAATCATACTCTGCTAACTGTTCTTGTCCAGGTTGGTTCTATTGAGATCGAACGAGTCTGTAACTCCGTTGACGACAGCATCCTGGAGACAGCAGCGATCGGTGTTCCACCTCCTAGTGGCGGTCCTGAGCAACTAGTAATAGCTGTTGTGTTCAAGAGCTCAGAGTTACCGAATCATGACTTGAACATCTTGAAAAAGTCCTTCAACTCTGAGATACAAAAGAAACTTAATCCATTGTTCAAGGTTTATTACAATCAACAAAACACAACAGAGTTCATTAGTTGTTGTGTTGCTGTAAAATTTATACAATAAATGGGCTAATGTGAAATTTTTAATGCAGGTATCATCTGTTGTGACTCTGCCTTCCTTACCGAGGACGGCCACGAATAAGGTTATGAGAAGAGTTCTAAGGCAACGGCTTACTCAGCCTGGTCTAAACTCGAAGCTATGAGACTATTGCTCTCCAATACTAAAACGTTGTTTGCCATAAACACACAACACTTGTTATCTTGTTGTATCAATCCACATCCATGTATATATCAATAAAGGATTCTCAATTCACATAAATAAATAAATAAATAAAGATGTTTGTTTAGCCTCTGGAATTGGTCTTTCTGTGTGTGTATCAAAAGGTCCATGAATGTGAGCGATTCTTACTCAATGTGAATGTTTACATGTTATGCAATGGAACAATTGTCTGGACATTCTTTTTTTTTTTGTTCGGTTTTCGGTTTTTCGAATAAAAAAATTTAAAAATCATTCAATATTTACAAAATTTTGGTTGGTTTTTCGGTTTGGATAATAAGCTTGGGAACCTGCTAATACCCGGAAAAATGTCGGGTTTGGTTACAGTTCTGTTGGGTTCTTTTCAGATAATTTCAGGTAATTTGAATAAAAAACTCTGATACTTTTGAATATTTCGGTTACAGTTTTTGGTTTGGTTCGGTTTTTGACCTGGTCGGTCACGAGGTTTAATATAAACTTATTTGGGAATTAGCCACTAGGGGTGATATTTGAAGAGTTATTAAATATATGGACATGAAACGTAAAACATTAAAGATGAGGGGGGGGGGGGATTCTTTAATTTACCTGAACAGGTAAGATAGTACTACTGTTTCGGATATATACACAGCCATACATCATCATCGTCTTCAGCGAAGCCTAAGATAAATTGAACCGAAAACGGCGTCGGTTTTGGCCGACGTAGGAACCATGTCCTCGTCTCTTCTTCTCTCTGGTTCTACTGTATCTTCTTCGTTTATCACTCCATCGAAGCTGTAATATCCTTTTTTCATCCGTCTTCCTTCACTGCACCTACTTTCTTAGGGATTTTAGGATTTTCTTTGCGTCCTTGTTCTAGTCGAAGATGGAATTCGGATTTGACTGATTTGGAATTTTAGGGTTTGTTTGTATGTTCCAGAATTGAATCTTAAGAGCTTTTTGTGTTTCTGATTGCAGTTCTCTCTTACGGAATCCCAATAAATCACTGTTACCATTCCGGAATGTTTCGAGAAACTTCAAAACCCCTAGATGCTCCGCTGATTCTCCATACGGAGGTATTATCTTCTCTTCTTGCTCAATTTGTATAACCCATCCTCAATTTAGTCAGTTTCGCTTAGGAACTGGTCGTGTTTATCCAAATTTTCCATCTTGTGTTGAACGATTCAAATGAGTACGTTAAGGTTTCTTTAAGAACATTTTCTGCTAATATATCACTGGCTGAATATGAATCTTCAAGAGTCTTAAGCGATTATCTTTCTCAAGTTTTGAGCTTTTCGTTGTTGGTCATGTCTAGCTGCTATCTGAATAGCAAGTAATCGAATGAATTTGTGTAGGCAATGTTCCCACGTTCCCTCGGACCAGAGTTTGGGACCCATACAAACGTTTAGGAATTAGTCCATATGCTTCCGAGGAAGAAATCTGGGCCTCTCGTAACTTTCTCATAGAGCAGTACGCTGGACATGAGAGAAGCCAAGAATCTATAGAAGGTGCTTTTGAGAAGCTTCTAATGTCTAGTTTTATCAAAAGGAAGAAAACTAAAATCAACCTCAAAACAAGGTTGAAGAAGAAAGTTGACGAGTCTCCTCCGTGGCTCAAAGCTCTTCTTGATTTTGTTGAAATGCCTCCGATGGATACTATATTCAGAAGACTCTTCCTCTTTGCTTTCATGGGTGGTTGGAGTATCATGAACTCAGCTGAAGGCGGTCCTGCCTTTCAGGTTTGATTCTTCTACAATGGCCTTATAATCTCGTAGAGACGATATAATCTAGCTTAGCTTATCTATACTAGTCTCGTTTCTTATCCTGTTCACATATGTGATTAGTTTGAGAGTAAGAACTGCTGTTTCTTGAAATCTTTGGATGTTACTTGTAGGTGGCGGTATCGTTGGCTGCTTGCATATATTTCTTGAATGAGAAGACAAAGAGCTTAGGGAGAGCTTGCTTAATCGGGTAATTTAGCTGAACTATTGAAACTTAGCTGACATGAAAACTGTTTCATTGAATGGGTTTGGTTATTATGATTGCAGAATTGGTGCACTGACGGTCGGTTGGTTCTGCGGTTCGCTGATCATTCCCATGATACCGACGTTTTTAATTCACCCGACATGGACACTGGAGCTCCTAACATCACTGGTTGCTTATGCGTTTTTGTTTCTTTCTTGTACTTTCCTCAAGTAGGTTGCTTCTTATTCAGACATTTGTGTTATTTTTCCCAAATATTTTAACAGAACATTATGGCTTCAGCAAAAAAAGAGTGAAATTTGTCAAGTGTTTGATTGGTTCTACAGTTACAAATATTTTATTTTGGCGAATGGATGGGTTTCAAAACAACAGTAATAAAACGAGTTAATGAATTCTACCATGGTCGTTGCATAAAAAAAAAAGAATTCTTCTATGGTCATATTCATTTATCAAAAGATACTATATTGAATTTGAGTTCCATAACATTGACTGGCTCTGTGTTGTTTTAAAAAAAAAGGCTGGCTCTGTTAAAGTATAATTGATGAAGATCTTACCTCAAGTGGATAAATGTCTAAATCAATTACTAGATGACATCGTTCAGATTGAATATCTGAATTTGTTTTCAATACGTTGAAACCAATTATGTTCTTCCAAATTATGGGGATTATATACCAAAACTGATCATCTTAATCGGGTATGAAAATCTTCCAAATCTCGTGTTTTTATACATGCCATTGGAATATTCGTGTATATATATATACACACATCTATAATAACAATCAAAATCATCTTTACATCTAAAGCAAAAAAAAAAAAAAAAAAAAAATGACCACAATGAAGAAAATGGAATTGAGCAAAGTAGTTCTTCTCGTCCTTCTGTTGTGTTTTTCATGTGAGTCAATATCTCAACTTTTAAATACAGCACATGATATGCATTCAAACTACCTAGGTCATGGTATGCATTCAAACTATTTGTCATGTGAAAAATGTAGGTTGGCGGGTAGCTACAGCATCAGGGCGAGGAGCAAGAGTAATTGAAGAAGTGAGAGATGCCACAGTGCAACATGGAGGGCCTTGCACCGATGACAATAGTTGCCACAAGATTTGTTCGGACTGTAAACTTGTACAATGTATCTTCAATCAATGTGTATGCTCACATTGTTTCTTTCCGCCTCCGGCATGAACATTACATGTTAGTGGAGAAGCGAGAGTGAGGCAACGACGATTTTGATCATCGTACTATTTGTTTCCATCAATGCATGCACACATTAATATGATCAAACCGATATTCATGTTCAAGAAATATCAAACCTCAAGTAATTATTTCAAAACAATAAAAAATGAAGGATTAGTTAATAAATTTGAGAAAGAAAGAAAAAAATGAAGGAGTTCTTTGAGGTACCGACGCTTCGATGGAATCTGGTTGTTGTTCCTCTTATTATGAGATAATGTCCTATATCAAAAATTAGAAAAAAAAATCTCAAAAAATATATCACCAATTCAGTTTTAGGTTGTAAACTCATAGAACTTTTTTTTTTTACATCACTCATAGAACTTAATACTTCACAAACTTAATACCTCACACATAGCCTCATGGGTAAAGTGAGACCACAAAAGAAAATTTGCCATTATTCATTTTTTTTAATAAAAAAATATATTGAGAACTAAGATAGCACGTGGATATTAGCACCTCCAGGTAGGTGATTTATATATAATGCTTAATATTTTCATTGTTTTATTCATTACAAACCACACATATGTAACTTTGATATTACATTGGTACAAATACATAAAACGTGTTCACACATTTACACCAAAGTGGAAATCTTAGGGACAGATACATAGCCATTACTGTTAGCGCCGTTTAATTTCTCTGAAGAGTTTTCATCAACGGACGTTACTAACGCCTTCAGATCAGCATCTGTGATCCTCTGAAACAATTAATTGAATCCAATCAAGTGTGAGATTTTATGATCATTAATTCGTATTTTACATGCATATATAATGAAATAATCTAAACTAAATCAGAACGCATATATATGTTCAAGAAAAATTACAAATAAGAAAATGAAAAATAAAACAACCTTTTTCTGCTTGGTTAAATCTCTGAAGCGTGAGAAAACGTCGTTCAATTTCTCATCATCGAGTTCAAATCCCAACTGAGAGCACAAAATAAACATCCAAGTATATTAATCAATGGTTCATCAACTTAATATTGATCCTTAATTTGACAATATGATCATCATATATAACCAACGACTAAAATCACAAGGGATAATACCTCTTTCAACCGATCTTTCACCGCATGACGTCCACTATATATTTCCACAGTTTTTTCAAATAAATTTATCAATGGTACGTACGTATTTTTAACTAAGTAAAAAAAAACAATAAAATTTCACTTAAAGAGGAATAATAACCTAAGCTTCCCAAGAACAATTCCAGAACTTTCAGTTTTTACAACTCCAACATCTTCTGGTGATAAGATCTCATATGTACTCCGGTTTTTCAAGATTCCATCCTGGAAAATGTTTGAAGAATGATCATCATATAAGCTAAACGAATTTTTATAATAAAAAAAAAATCTTTTGTCAATATAGAGGTATAAGGAACCTGGTGAACGCCGCTCTCGTGAACAAAACAGTTGGCTCCAACTATAGGTTTATGTGGTTGAACATACAAACCAGTATATTCTTGAACCTACTCAAGAGTTTAATCTATTAGTCATTTATCATAAAGGGCCCAAAAAGGGGTCTAGCATGATCGTTTCTCCATGTGTATGTATAAAAAGTTACCATCTTGCTAGTAGCCATAATTTGGCGTGTGTCTATTCTTGTGTAAACACCATCCATCACGTATGCCCCTCGACATTTCAAAGCCATCACGACCTATACATACCAAATCAATATTCATGTTGATGTTGAAAAGATTGATCCATAACTATTATATATTATTTATTTTTTATAACTCTAAGTGACCCGGTTCATAAGCCCAAGGCCAGGTTGTGGCCACGAATAGTCACACGTTGTGTGGTTAAATAGCTATGGATAAACACAAAATTTTTACGAAATACGAGTTTTAAAATTTATGGTTATTTTGTAGTTATTCATAGCTAAAAAAAATAGCCACAAACGATCTGTGGCTGAGTCATAACTATTTACAGTTTTCTTTGTAGTGTAAAAACGTTACATTCTAGCTGGTTCTGGAGTTAATGAGTCATAAGATCCGACTAATTCTAGGGTTTGGAGAAACCATGTGAATGTCTAGATGGCTAATTGAATCAAATCCAAATTGGCGGAAACCTAGTAGATTATTCAAATTGGCAGAAGCCTACTATATTTATTTTAGCAACTGGACCAAAATGGACTGGTTTGTTATCTATTATCTTATGTTCGATCTCGCTTTTGATGTGAGATTCCTAACAGATCTTACCTCTTCAAGCGGTGCATTCCCACATCTTTCACCTATTCCGTTAACAGTTACTTCGACTTGTCTTGCTCCCGCACATATACCCTATATACATATATTATATATGTAAACTCATTGTTTAATATGTAACTGAATAGATATGAATAAAACAAAAAGAGAGTTAATTCAAGTACGGCAATTGAGTTGGCGGTAGCGCAACCAAGATCGTTGTGACAATGAACACTAATAATAACATCATCAATTCCACGAGTGTTTGCTTTGATGTAGCTGATAAGTTTTCCGTATTCGTGCGGCATGGTGATCCCTACTGTGTCCGGGAAGGCCAACGTGGTTGCACCCGCTTTGATCGCTTCTTCATAAACCTTGCATACATACTCTTTCTCCGACCTGCTCCATTTTAATATACAAACTAGTATTATACAAACATGTATGTCAATAGGTCATGATATATGAGAGACATTATATTATGAACCTGCCGCCATCTTCGCAACCAAATTCGATGTCTTTGAAGCCTAAGGTCTTAGCAAACCTAACACTACTGGCAACCATCTTGATGACCTCTTCTCTAGCCATTCTCAACTTATATTTCAAGTGAATGTCACTAGTAGATGTGAATATGACAATCCGTGGCCTCTTTGCGTATCTCACCGATTCCCAAGCCGCCTCAATATCTCTTTCTTTGCTTCGTGCAATGACGCATATCACCGGGACGTAGCCTGTTTCCTCATCCACCTTATAGTAAAACACAAGATGATCTTATCAGTAATAAATATTTTTAAAATTTCTTCATTTGTGCATGTATTGTTTTCATAAAACCATGTAAGCATGCTAATTTATCATATTTCCTGAATCAACAAGGTTAGCTTGGCACCCATCGGAACCCGACCTGAGATATTTGGGGCCTTATTAAAAAAAAATTACAACTTTATTTTTATACTAACAAAATTTATATATAAAATTATACAAAATAAATAAAACAATATAAACAAAATATAAAGAAAAAGATTAAAAAAAAGAAAATTTTTAAAATATAATTTCATACATTAATAATTTATATAATTTGATTATTTTTTAAATATTTTCAAATATTTTCTATAATAAACATGTGAAACATATATATTTTTATAAGTTTTCTATAAATTTTAGAGGTCTTATATAAGGCGGGCCTCGTTCAAATATTTCATAAGAATGTTTTCAGATTTGGTTCTGGCATCAATACAACAATTGTGCAAGGTTCAATTAACTTTTTTACTCTTTAACTTTCGACGTAATAGTTATATTTAGTTTGAACTTATAATTATAACAATAACGGCTGTGAAATTTTTGGTTAATTCAATACAAAAAGCCGTTTTTTTTTTTTTTTTAGGCTCAGATATATAGGCTTAAATGGCTTTTTGTATATAGTTCGGGGATGGAGTTAAGAAACAACCTCGTTCCCCACGGTCTTAGCGATGGTTTTGATGGTTTCAAACTCTTCCTCAGACGACACTGGAAAGCCAACTTCCATGATATCTACTCGGAGTTTTGCGAGCTGTCTTGCAATCTCAATCTTCTGCGGTGGAGTAAGAGCTGCACCCGGAGATTGTTCGCCGTCACGGAGCGTCGTGTCGAATACGCGTACGTAGTTCTTGTCGGGAAGCTTGTGCGGAATGTACTCCGGCCACCGTTCCAAGACGGGTTTAAGGTCAGTAGCACTAGTCTCAGTCTTTTTGGACACAGAGGAGCAACACGAGATGAATAAGGACGACTTTTTGTACGGACGGGTCAGGCGGAGAGATCCAAAGGGTAATACTGATCGGACAACCACGGTGGAACCGGTGGTGGGGATCTTTCCGGGAGATGTCAGAAGTGACGAAGTCATAACGATGGAATATATATGTAAGGAGAGAAAAGAGAGAAATCTTTTGTTTTGGATTGGAGGATAAATAGTGAGGAAATTGTTTTGCAATGAGATGGAGAACATGTACAATATAATTTATTTATATATAGGTAGGTAGAAAATCTTTAATTTTATTGAATTTCGAAGTCTTTTTTTGTGGTTAGAAACATTTTGATTTAGTGAAGTGATGTTTTAAGGGTGCACGTCGTTAATAAATGCTTGTATATTTTCATTTTTATTATATGGTTTGCAACATTTTTGTTATCATGAGTTCTCTTTTAGAGCATGCCATTGGTGGATTTCTATAGGGGTTCTTAGGGAATTTTAAATTAATTTTTTTTTTGAAACTTAAAAAAAAAATGACCAATCCTGACTCGCCACGTCACGTGAAAAGTTACGAGCCGGATTCTTAAAGTGTCTTAGAGTAAATTCAACGGTGAACCCCCCCATGGGGTTCTTAAAACAATTTTTTAATAATTTTTTTTTTACACATGAAAAAAAAATAAAAAAAACCAATTAAATTCCGCCATGTCACCGCTACAGTTGAAGAACCGCATCTTAGAACATATACATCAAGGGTTCTTAGGGAGTTCTTAGCACGGATTCTTAGGTAAACCTATTAAAAAAATATTATTTCTAAGAACTCCCCTAAGAACCGATCCTTAGTTAAGAACCGATCCTTAACTATTCATGCTGACGTGTCGCGTTGTGATTGGTTTTTTTTTTTGATTTTTGATTTTTTTTTTGCTTCTGTAAAAAATAAAATAAAAATAATATTAAATAAATGTTAAGAACCTCCAAAGAAAGGGTTCATTAAAAGCATCCTCATCCATTAGATACTCTCATGAGTATCTAAATAATAAAATAATACTAATTTTAATAAAATTTAGTTATTTAGTTAAATTTAAATTGTTGAAAAATAATTAGCCAATAGATACTTGACAAATTTCATTAGAGTTTCTAAGGAAGAACCTATAGTTTCTTAAGGAAGAAACCATGGTTTCTTATTAAGATACTCTCCTCCTCTCTCTCTTACTTTTTCTATTTTTTATTATTATTTTCATAAGAGTATCTAACTTAGATACTCCCATTGGAGATGCTATAATGTTCATGGTCTTAGCTAAGCAACTCTTGCTTAGTAGGTTCTTAGATTTATTGTTTTTTATTACTTTTGCCTAGAAATTATAACCAAAAAAATGTTAAAAACCTCCATTGGAGGTGCTAAGAACCCCATTATATCTCCCGATGTACATGGAACCGCATTATAGGGGGAGTTTCTTAAATTTGTCTAGGATTATGTGCTAAGAACCCCATTATATCTCCCGATGTACGTGGAACCATATGTTGTAAATCAAAATGAAGAACGGGAAGGGAACTCTGTTTGATATCTTTTATAAAATAATTAATCTTCTTTTATATTGTTTCACATATTTACATTTCTAAATTAATATACAACTGGTTGCCAAAAAAATAAATAATTAATATACAGCTGTATACATAATATAATTAGTATAAATTATATATGGGGAAATTTTGATTTCATACACATATCTGTAAGTTGACAAAAAAAACTGTAAGTTCTGGAAAACAAAAACGTAGGTTTAATTGCAATAGTTTTTAACTAATATATAAAAATACAAGTACCGCAACATAATTATACTAGTTTTTACAAAGAAATCATAATTACAGTATTGTTTAAAAGTGGGAGATAAACATGATGTTATTTTACTAAAATAAAATTTCGCTATCGAAATCGTTAGTAATGAATAATGATCAGTAAAATTAGAGGACATACCAATCACGTGGTATGCAAAGCACTCCCAGGTAGGTGAGATATGCTAATCTCTGAAGAACCTCTTAATTAGAGTAAACACAGACTTGGGATATATTATTGTAATTGGACTAGTAGAGAGGTTTTCTAGTAACAAATTATTGTATATATGTTGACATGTTGCTAATTGTTTAGGTAGAACAAAAAGGTGCAATATCTTTCTTTTATCTCAACAAGTGCAATTCTTGTGGTGCAATTCTTATATTAACATCTTAACCAATATATACCATCCAGTCTTAACATGTTTAAAAGCTTATTATTTTTGTTGTTTTTACAGATTGGAACATGAGACCATCAACTCCTGAGACTACAAGGGTAAACCATGCATAGTATGTTTTAGGTGAATCAAATCATGAATTTTTAAAAGTAGAAAGGGGGAAAAGGACACATGGTGATTTACAACTTCAGTTGGGCAGGTGGGTGAAAGTTGACACCTTGGCACCTCTAGTTAGGTGACTAATTACGCTTAATATTAGTGAATAGTTTTGTAGCTCTATGTTTAGTATTGCACCTCTAGTTAGGTGATTTATTATGCTTGATATTAGTGCATAGTTTTTGCACCTCTATGTTTAATATTACACCTCTAGTTAAGTGACTTATTACGGTTGATTTTGGTGCATAGTTTTGCATGTTTAGTATTGCACCTCTAGTTAGGTGACTTATTATGCTTGATATTGGTGCATAGTTTTGCACCTGTTTAGTATTGCACCTCTAGTTAGGTGACTTGTTATGCTTGATATTTGTGCATAGTTTTGCACCTCTATGTTTGATATTGCACCTCTAGTTAAGTGACTAATTATGCTCTATCTGATGCTGAAAATCTATTAGACTTTACAAAGTTCTCAATTCCATACTTATGTTCTGACTTCTGACTCATCTAAAATGTTGTGTTACACATGTAATCACGCAACTTAGCAGGTGTTTCTTTCTTCCTCATTCCTTGTCCTAACTGTTTTTCTGGGATAGGTTGTGGCACATGTTCTGTCTGTGTAACACTTGCATGTTCCGCCTGTATTACTCCTTCTATTGTTTGTGTTACTCTTTCTGTTGCACCCTCATTATATATTATTATATCTGTTGGACTCTCTGTTATGTTCTCATCTAGAATATGTGCTATTGCTCTTGAACTTCCATCTAACACAGAATGAGGTTGTACAATTATATATCCAACATCCTCATTTTGTGTTTCTATTTTTCTCTATGTTACTCTTTCTGTAAGCTGTGTTATTCTGCTCTGCAACAAAGAAGATGTATTATAGTGTGCAAATATATTATCATATCTGACTTTAATGGCATCCTCCACATATGTATCTTTCGTTTCTAAATATGGAAATCGTTCTTCAATAAACGAAACATCAAGAGATATAAAAATCTCATGTGTCTCTAAATTAAACAAAGACCAATCTTTCTTAGCATAAGGATAACCAATAAAAATATATTTTGGACTTCCATTAGCAAACTTATCTCCATCTCGCTAACAATATTATAATATTTAATATATCTCTTAATATTTTGTATGGACGATGGGTCAGACCGAGAGAGGGCAAGAAAGATGCAAAGTGTACAACTGACTGGACGACCACGGTGGAACCAGTACTGGTGGAGATCATACTGGAATATATCAGATGGCGAAATATATTGATTTGGATTTGGAGGAATTGTTTTTGTCTTTAACAAATTTTATTGATACTAATAAAAACAAACAAATTATTACATTTGTGCCATAGTGAGAAACAGAAATATAAGTTGAACTAATTACAACAAATTATAACTCAGTTATATATAAATACAAGCACAATAATATAAGGGCCCCATAATACAATTAAAATATTGTTCAAAACTAGGAGTAAAGTCATAATACTTCAGTTAAATAATAACTGATATTTAGAGCACTTCCATTGGTCATTTTATGGGGTTTTTAGCGCGGTTTTCCGTGCAATAGTTAAGAACCCCACCCGCAATAGTCTCTTAAATTAGAGACTTAAGAACCCGTCTCGTCACTGTTCACGTGACGTGGCGAGACGGGATTAGTCCTTTTTTTCATCTGTTCAAAAAAAAAAATTAATAAAATTTTTTTAAGAGACCCAACTATGGATCTCACGGATGTGGGTGCTCTTATATTGTTACCAATGATCAGCAAGAGATGAGATGACATACGAATCACGTGGTATTCACCTCCAGGTAGGTGACATTATCACATATGCTAATCTCTGTCAAGAAGCTCTTAATCTCTTTGTAACCTTTTTATCTTATTATATTTTTATTGCCAACAGTACATCATAGTGTTTTTATTCATTATAACAGCCCATGCATATCAAATGGAACCTTGATATTACAAGTGGTACACAAACACAAAACATGTTCACACATTTTATACCACAGAGGAAATCTGAGGGATTGGTACATAGCCATTAGTCTCTCTACCGTTAGCGCCGTTTAGTGACGAGAGTTCATCACCACACGTTACTAATAATGCCTTCAGATCAGCATCTGTGATTCTCTGAACAGATAATCAAATTGGAAACAAATTAAGTGTGAAATTTTATAATCATTTTGTATTTAAATTCTTATATCAAATATGACTAAGCTAAATTATAACGCATATAGAAAATGGAAAAACCTTTTTCTGCTTGGTTAAATCCCTGAACCTTGAGAAGATGTCGTTCAATTTCTCATCATCGAGCTCATATCCCAACTGATAATAGAAAATAAACACATCATTGTATACTTAAATGTCAAAATAATCTGTAAAAAGTGTAATCTGGTATATAGATGTATAATAATTGTATAACTAACGATTAAAAAATCACAAGAAATACCTCTTTCAGCCGATCTTTCACAGCATGACGTCCGCTGCATGATTCCATTGTTGTTCATATAGATAAATAAATATATTTGGAAAAGAAAAAACAATATATATGTAAGACTAAGATCTTGACAAAAAAAAAAAAAATGTAAGACTAAGAAATATATAGAATCATTACCTAAGCTTTCCGAGAACAATGCCGGAACTTTCAGATTTTACAATCCCAACATCTTCTGGCGATAAGATCTCATATGTACTCCGATTTTTCAAGATTCCATCCTGCAAAATATTTGAATAATGATCATCAATTAAAATAAATCACTCACATATTTATTTTCTTATTTCACATATAGATAATCTTCATATATATGGAACCTGGTGAACGCCGCTCTCATGAACAAAACAGTTGGCTCCAACTATTGGTTTATGTGGTTGAACATACAAGCCGGTATATTCTTGAACCTACTCAATAGTTTACATCTATTAGTTAGTCAGATATTTAGAAAGGCCAAAAAGTTAATATAACATGGTCTTCTTTACTCTCGACGAGTATATATAAAAAAGTTACCATCTTGCTAGTAGCCATAATTTGGCGTGTGTCTATTCTTGTGTAGACACCATCCATCACATAAGCTCCTCGAGATTTCAAAGCCATCACGACCTAGAGATACCAAAGAAATATTAATCTTGATGATGAATTGGTGATGATAACTAGGACCATGTTATATAGCCGTGGGAAACTAACCGAACCGAATTTACCGAACCGAACCAAAATTTTTGGTTTTCCTTTTAGGTTCGACTATTAGTTTGGTTCAATTCAGCAGATTAAAATTTTGGTTTCCGGTTTAGATTGGCAGTCGTTTAATTCGATTGAAAAACTAAACCAAACCAAACCGAATTTAAAATTGTAACTGAATTAACTGAACTAAAAATAACCAAAATGAATAGAAAGCTAATCGAAAACTTCGGTTCAATTCGATAGAAACTTTTAAAACTAAATTATCCGAGAACGAAACCGAACCGTACCAAATTTTATTTGGTTCAATTCGATACAAATTTGAGTAAACCAAATAATCCAAGAACCGAACTAACCTACCCAAAAATTCCGAACTAACCGAAGTCGCAGTTCTAGTGTCATAAATTTTCAACTCAAGACCGAAAAGATTAAAAACTCGATTCATAACCATTGTATCTCAATCTTATTTCCGTTTCAATGTGGAACTTTTAGTATATCTTACCTCTTCAAGCGGTGCATTCCCACTTCTTTCGCCTATTCCATTAACCGTTACTTCAACTTGTCGTGCTCCCGCACATATACCCTATATTGATATATATATATATATATTATGTAAACTCATTGTTTTATATGTATTTTCCATAGATATTTGGACTTAAATCAAAAAGGTAGAGTTAAAATAGTACGGCAATTGTGTTGGCGGTAGCAACACCAAGGTCATTGTGACAATGAACACTGAATATAACATCATCAATTCCAGGAGTGTTTGCTTTGACGTAGCTCACAAGTTCACCATATTCTTCCGGCATGTTGATTCCCACTGTGTCTGCGACATTCACCGTGGTTGCACCCGCTTTTATCGATTCTCCAAGAATCTTGCATAGAAAATCCTTATCTGACCTGTTTAATTTTTAAAATATGTAAAAATCAAGTCCATAAGTTGGTTGAAAAAAAATACACATAAATGACAAACATTTTTCAATTTTTTTTTTTAAATATTCTAGTATTTTTTTAACGTAAAAGCCAACGGGCGTAATCAAATAATCGAGATAGATTAGGGTTTTAAGACATGGACCTGCCGCCATCTTCGCAACCAAGTTGGACGTCAATGAAGCCTAAACTTTTAGCAAACCTAACACTACTTGCGGCCATCTCGATGACTTCTTCTTTAGTCTTTTTCAACTTATATTTCATGTGAATGTCACTAGTAGATGTGAATATGAGTATCTTAGGTCTCTTCGCGTATTTCACCGCCTCCCAGGCCGCCTTAATATCTTTTTCTTTACTTCGTGCGATGGCACATATCACTGGGACGTAACCAGTTTCCTCATCCACCTTAGCAAAACACAGATTTAAATCGTCAACTATATAGTCCTTTTTAGTGCTACAATTATGACAAGTTCTCCATTTTTGCGTGTATTATGTGCGTAAAACATGCTAATATATTCGTTCAAAAGTTATTTACACACCCGGACCAGAGGATAGGCGAGAGAAACTGTCGACTAAGGTCAACACAATTAGAATTTTTTTTTTACACTAAAAAAAAATTAAATATGCATAGAGCCCCGCAAGATTTCAAAAAAGATTGGGCCGGGCAATTTAATATCCCAAAAAACGTTAACTATATAGTTTGAACTTTGAACACAAAAACTTTATATTATAAATTAAAGGAAATATAGAACCAACCTCGTTCCCCACGGTCTTGGCGATAGTTTTGACGGTTTCAAACTCTTCCTCAGACGACACAGGGAAACCTACTTCCATAATGTCTACTCGGAGCTTAGCTAGCTGTCTTGCAATCTCAAGCTTCTGCGGTGGAGTAAGAGCTCCACCGGGAGCTTGTTCACCGTCACGGAGCGTCGTGTCGAATACACGCACGTAATTCTTGTCGGGAAGCTTGTGCGGTATGTACTCCGGCCACCGTTCCACGACGGGTTTGAGGTCAATAGCACTAGTCGCCGCCGTCTCGGATACAGGGGAGCAACATGAGATAAACAAGGATGACTTGTTGTACGGACGGTTCAAGCGGAAAGAGGACAGGGAAGATCCAAAAGGTAAGACTGATCGGACAACCACGGTGGGACCGGTGGTGGGGATCATTGTGGGAGATGTCATAAGTAACGAAGCCATAACGATGGAGCTAGTAAGTAGGAGATAAGAACAGAAATATTTCGATTTTGATTTGAGGATAGATTGTGAGGAAACTGTTTTGCAATGAGATGGAGAACATGTTCAATATAATGTATCTATATTTATAGGTAAAAAATGTATGGAATTAAAACTTTCTATGATTGCTGATTAGAAACAGTTGATTTAAAAGGAGTGATGGCTTAAGCTTGACATTATTTATCGTAATTAAATTTTATATTATTAATATGGTTTACAACATTTAAGTTATGAGTATTCTTTTTCGAGAAAAAAAGGCTAGTTGATATTGATGTTAAGAAAATGCTAGTTAATATAAGAGTGTTCTAAATATAGCGTTTAATTTTACGATTGATAATCATATATGTATAAATATGACATTTTGTTGTAAAAGGAAAACGATGAACGGAAAATTGTAAATTTTCTGTTAATTTGCTTTTAATATCTTCTCAAAAAGTAATTATATCTTCTTTTATATAAATTCATACGTATATATTTATACATAAATATAAATTGTAAGCATATTTTCATAAATTATACACTATATATATAGTGTGGATATTTAATTACGTTCATTTTAAAATTAACCATTTATGAATACAAGAACAATAATATATATGATCATACTATTGTTTATTAGTGGGAGGTAGAACATCGTATTTTTATTAAAATGAATGGTTTTTTGATAAATTAAATGAATGATTATTGTTTTGAATGAATATGTGCTTGGAAAAGAAAAATGATTCTTTTGAAAGAAAAAAATTCTTAACAATTAGTAGTAATCAGTAAAAGATAGGACATATAAATCACGTGGTATGCATCTCCAAGTTGGTGATATATCACATATGGTAATCTCTGTGAAGGAGGTCTTACATCAAACAAAAACTTGAGATATTTGTGGTTAATCTAGTAGAATGAGGGTTTCTAGTAATTATTTTTCTTGCTAAATAGTAACAATTTTTTCCTCGCTTTTCTGTTTGGTTGAGATGATGATGCTCTCCGCCTATTGGTAGAACAAAAAGTATATTTGTAGTTAATCTAGTATGCACCTCCAAGTTGGTGACATATCACTGATACCAGTCTAGTGACCACAAAAAAAAACGAAATATGTAATCCTTTCAAAATTATTAATTTGACCAATAGATTAGATATCAAAGAAGTTATTTTTTTATTTTTTTTTGTTAATCCAGGGGTAGATCCCAGACCAATTGATCCAGACTAATCCTCTGGGCCCAGTTAGGCCGCAGGCCAGCTTCACCTGGGAGGTTTTTCCCTGGGCCAAGGCCTAGTACCCGCGTTGTGACCAGAAAAGGCATTTTTGTTTCCGTCTGGAGTCGAACCCAGATGGTGTATTGCCACCACGGACCCGCTACCACTTGGACTACCTCGACCGTTCAAGTTATTTAGAATGTCTTCTTCTTGAATCTCAGACTTAATTGTGTATGTCATCGTACTAGTACGCCTAGTCATGAGACCATGTCCAATGGGGTCTCTTAAGAGTTTCTTAGCGCGGATTCCTAGGAGATTTTAAGAAACCTCTCCACCAAAGTTTTTTAGAGCATCTTCAACAAGGGGTTCTTAGGAGGTTTTTTAAAATAAAAACTAATAAAAAATAAAAAGTAGGAGAAAGATAGTTTAGAGTTTCTTATCTAGAACCTTAGAGTTTTTGGTTAAGAACCTTAGAGTTCTTACTAAGATATCCATGTAACATGTGTTATTATATCATTGGTTTAATATTTTTTAAAATTAAATTTTAATTCTTTAACTAAATAAAATAAAAAAATATTAATATTTTATTCTTAAGAACCCCATGAGAGGTTCTTAACCATTGAAGATACTCTTAGCTAAGAGACTTTAAGAACCCGTCTCTTCATTGTTCACGTGACGTGTCGAGACGGGATTGGTTATTTTTTTTTTAATTTCAAAAAAAAAAAAATAATAATGTTAAGAATCCCAAGTGGAGAATAACACCAATATGGAAGCTCTGAGTTTTGTTGTTTCCTGCTTAGTTTCTTAGCTAGTATAAGAAGAAGAGATAATCCACGTGTATATATGGTTCACAGGTTGGTGAGTTGTGCATAGTTTCAGTCGTGCAAATATCCAAATGCTGTCGACTAGTGTACCATAACGTTTTTTTGTTTGTTTTTTTTCTCACGCATCTACGTTTTCCCCCTGGTGATAATATTACTTTCAATGGAAATATATTGATGTATATAATTTGTACATAAGAGTTACACGCAAGGTTTTGACAAGAGTTACATGTACTCAACGGAAACTTTACACAAAGATATTTTGGTAATTATATTTAATAACATGGGTGAAATGTGGTAAAGCTTTAGCGTTAGCGTGGCGTGACTTTTTAATAACGACGAAGTATCCGGAAATCATCCTTTTATACAAAACATATATCTTTCGAAGCTTAGATGTATATGCGTTTAGTCAACTCCCTATATGTTTTTAACCTTCCCTTTATACACTTTTCCAATTGATATGTCTATATTTTCATGTATTTTGGTTAGTAGTTTGTTCTTGTTTTGCTCTCTTTTCCTTTTTTTCTTCTTTCCTTTGTTGTTCTTTGTCTAGTTTAGAGTTTAGTTGTATTTAGGACTAGGATTTAGCTTTGTGGTTGGTTTTGGGAGTGTTTGCTTGTGTTTTGTAGGTTCTTGGACATGTATGGAGCATTTGGGAGATTATGGAAGCAAAGAGAAGAGCTCAAAGAAGAAGGGAAGATTGGCCAAGTCGACAGTGAAATCATCGACCAGTCCAACCGACCAGAAGACGTCGATGGATTCTCTGCATTCGAACCGACGTGTTGAACCGACGTCACGTGGTCGGTGGAAACAGGCGGATCTTGCACGATTTTGGGCAGTGAAATCATCGACCAGGCGAACCGACGAAAGCGCGTCGGTGGAAATCCCATGAACGAACCGATTAGGTCAAGTCCATAAGTTGGTTGAAAAAATACATTTAAATAACAAATATATTTTTAAATTTAAAAAGATTATTCTTTCAATGCAAATGTAAACTTAAGATTACTAACACAAATATTTTTAATGTAAAAGCCAACCGGATATAGATTAGGGTTTTAAGACATGGACCTGCCGCCATCTTCGCAACCAAGTTGGACGTCAATGAAGCCTAAACTTTTAGCAAACCTAACACTACTTGCGGCCATCTCGATGACTTCTTCTTTAGTCTTTTTCAACTTATATTTCATGTGAATGTCACTAGTAGATGTGAATATGAGTATCTTAGGTCTCTTCGCGTATTTCACCGCCTCCCAGGCCGCCTTAATATCTTTTTCTTTACTTCGTGCGATGGCGCATATCACTGGGACGTAACCAGTTTCCTCATCCACCTTAGCAAAACACAGATTTAAATCGTCAACTATATAGTCCTTTTTAGTGCTACAATTATGACAAGTTCTCCATTTTTGCGTGTATTATGTGCGTAAAACATGCTAATATATTCGTTCAAAAGTTATTTACACACCCGGACCAGAGGATAGGCGAGAGAAACTGTCGACTAAGGTGGGTCAAATTCTCAAAAGCTCCTTGACTCAAAGTCAATTTCCCACATACTCTTGCCTAATCTACCATACTCCCCTACTCCTCTCTTTTAATGTTATCCCCATTCTACCCTTAATGAATCAATTAAAAAAATCTAAAATAAACCAAATAATCAACCAATCAGAGGAGAGCTTCTCTCTCCTCTTCCATCTCGACCACGCTCCCACCACGCTCGGTCACGCTCTCTCTCTCCTGTTCGATTTGGTCGAATTTTACAGCTATTTTGAATTTGATTTCCTCAAATCTATCCCAATTCTACCATCCCAACAACTTCTATTCGGGATTCTGATCATCCAGGTAAGCCTCTCCCTTTTCTTGTCGTTTGTTTCTCTATTTTTTCTTTTTTTTGCTTTAGCTCGATTGAAGGTCGATTTTAATTTCTGGATTAAGAACATTGTGTTTGTAGCCGTGTTTTTTTGGTGAATTAGACAACTTAATCGATAAGTAATCGAAATTTGTGGTTTAATCGTACTGCATCCTATTGTTGTATTGGCAATTTGGAGATATTTTGGGTCTGATAAAGTTGCTCAACTTAGTAAAACTTGGTAATAATAGATTAGTAAAAATCGGTACAACTTTGTAAAACTATTGTGGTTGAACTGGTAAAACTTTGTACATCTTAGTAAAACTTGGTAAAACTTGGTAAAACTACTCTGGCAGAACTGGTAGAACTTGGTAAAACTACTGTGGTATTACTATTGAAATTTGAGTGGAAATGCATATTTTTATGTCATTTTCAGAAGAGGATGGGTTCTCCTTTCATAAACATACATTTTGATTATGAAGGACATTATTCAAAGATCGGAGATGACTATGAATGGATTCCTAGAGAAGCTCGGTTGTATGGTATATCGTTTAAGACATCATCTATGGAGGAGATAACGTATTCGTTGCTAGTGGATAGGATACGCAGAAAGATTTCAATAGATTATTCTACAAAGAGGCTGAATTTGAGTTATATTCCATTGGTAGTGAAACCTCAAAGGCAGTCGTATATTTTTGATGACGAGGATGTTTACGTGTATCTAACCTCTTTGGATAAAGAGCAACGAAGAAGTGTTTTGCATGTAGAGGTTGTCAGAGATTTGGAAATATTTCCGATTACCGAGCAACTTTCAAGAGTAGAGAGGAGGAAACGAGATGGTGGGAGTTATGGTGAGCTTATTTCTAGTGCCCGAGATAATATTGGGGTAATCAATGCTGGCGATGCTACTCATGTTACTGGCGAGGAATCAACAGAACAACCTATTGAGCCTATTGAGCCTATTGAGCCTATTGAACCAACTGAGCCGATTGAGCCATTGGAGAATGTTGCTATTGGCGATGGTGATATTGTACAACATGGTAATATGCATGATTTGGATATGGTTGAATCAGTTGAGCTTCCATTGGTTGTGGAAGATACAAGGCGTTTAGATGAATGGGAAGATGGCTTGGGTTTCGAAATAGGTCAAGAATTTAAATGTAAAGAAGATGTGCAGTATTTGGTTGATAAAGCCGCAAATCTGAACTGTTATGGGATCTTAATAGGCAATTCAGATAAGAGTCGATATGTGGTGAAATGCCGTGAAGCGAAGCAAGGTTGTAAATGGCAGTTGAGAGCTGTAAAGATTAAGAATTCAACCATGTTCTCAGTTAGAACATACACGAATATGCATTCATGCTCTCGGACAAGTACTAGTGGTATAAGCAACAAGAGAAAAGGTACACCACGGTTAGTTGCAAGCGTCCTAAACGAAGACTATCCCGGTAACTTCGATACTCCATGTCCTAAAACTATTGTGCAGCTTGTCCAAAGAAGAGCTGGTGTGGAAGTGTCGTATTCTACGGCTTTTAGAGGGAAAAACCTTGCTGTCTCTGATATCCGTGGTAGTCCAGTTGATGGTTTCAAGATGTTGCCTTCTTATTTGCATATGTTGGAGAAGGTGAATCCTGGAACAAAAACCGATTTGGTGTTGGATGAACAAAGAAGGTTCAGGTATCTATTTGTGGCTTTGGGAGCTTCCATCGAAGGGTTTGTAGCCATGAGGAAAGTGCTCATCGTTGACGCAACTTTCATTAAGAATGTATATGGAGGTTGTTTAATATTCGCCACAGCGCAGGATCCGAATCATCACCACTATCCCATTGCTTTTGCTCTAGTTGATGGTGAAAAGGAAGAAAGTTGGATGTGGTTCTTCAATACGCTGAAAACCGTAATACCGGATAGTCGTGAGTTAGTTTTTATTAGCGACAGAAATGCAAGTCTCATCAAGGCAATAGGTCTAGTGTACCCTCTCTCGGATCATGGTTATTGCATCTACCATCTGTCCCAAAATGTGAGAGGAGCAGTTTCCTACGAGAACAAAGAAGAAGTTGGAAAAAAATTTAGGGAAATTGCTCGGATATACTCCGAGGCTGATTTCCTAAGACAATATGGCGATTTTAGGAACATATATCCTCAAGCAGCTCAATATCTTGACAAAAGCGTAGAAGAAAAGAAATGGGCAAGGTGTTATTCTCCCGGTGCAAGGTACAACATATACACATCTAATTGTGTGGAGTCTATGAATGCAGTTTTTAAGAAGGCCAGAAGGTATCATCTACTGCCTATGATCGATGCTCTTATTGGAAAATTTGCAGAGTGGTTTAACAGTCATAGGAAAGATTCCGTTTCTGGATCGAGCGCGCGAAAATTGGTGCCGGAAGTGGAACTTGTGTTGCACGCTAGAATTGTGAAAGCAGCCAAACTCACGACATTTGAGCTTAATGCATTCGAGCTTCAATACGGTGTTGTTGGAGATGACGGCATTACTTATGTGGTGGATTTGAGACATAACAAATGCAGCTGCAGATACTTTGATATTGACAGGTACCCATGTGTACACGCAATATCTGCTACCACTAAATTCTTGAAGCAAGACATTAGGCCAACGGAATTGAAGGATTTGTATGGTCTGTGCTCGCATTACTACATGATAGAATTATGGGCATTGGCTTATACGAGGACAATTTTTCCAGTTCCGCATATGTCTGAGTGGATTATTCCGGAAGAGACAGAACAGTTGTACGCTTTTCCTCCAAACTATGTGAAAAGAAAGGGAAGAGTGCAAGAAACAAGATATCCGTCAGTTGGGGAGCACGGACGGAGAAGGAGCAAGAGAAAGGCAAGAAAGAATTTAGAGAGCTGGTTTAATTGCAGTAATGAGAGCCATGCTGATGTGAGCCAAGAAGGAATTTAGTTGTATTTTTATTTCTTCAATTTACATATGTTATCATTTGTTGTGTAACTTTGGAAAACTTGGTAAAACCAAGATTTGTAGAACTATAATTGTTTGTGAAATTTAGTTTTTATAATAATGTTAAATATAACAATCAATTTATATAGCATATCTCTTGATTATGCTTCAAGAATTTAGCATATCTCTTGCTAAAACAAAATAAACGCTTTTAGAATTTAAGGTAAATATTGCAGACTTGTTAGGGTAGCAAGCAAATATCATGTACATTTATGAGTTGTTTATCTATGTGAATCATCTTAATCTTCAAAAAGGTCAGATAATATATGTATTTTCAAATATCATTGAATGAATTAATTTGTAATGCATATAATTATCCATAGATCTTGAGTATAACCAATTTTTTATTATTAAAGATAGAGTATAACCATTAAAACTGAATTTTGGCAGAAGTAAAACTTGACAGTTTTTGGTAAAACTTCAAACTTGGTAAAACTTTGATTCCCGCCTAAAAAATTTGAAACTCCCGCCCTCAAATTCCAAAATTAAAATTTCCCCCCCTTTTTTGGGAAAATCCTTATCTATCTAATTTTCTATTTTTCTCTCATTTTTCGTTCTTCTCCCTCTCTCTAACCCGAATCTCCATCTCTCTTCTCTCTCTCAAATGAGTTCAGAGAATTTCATGCTCCATCCCTATGAAGAGGAAAGGAGGAACAAGGAATACTCCGATCGGCTTGACGCAGTGACCTACTTGGAATACGGCATCCCAAAGGAATGTCCATGTGGTGGCGATATCGTGCGCGAGGTCGATAAGGTTACGCCTGTGGATACTACACCGGGCCGTACCTTCTTTACTTGTGAAAAATGGAGGGTAAATGGACTTTTTCTATTATCACTTAATAATCTTATTGTGCCACTTAGACAAATGTGAAAGACAAGCTAGAACATTTTTTTGGTGTAACTCTGAATTTTTTGATTTTTTTGTAGGCCGATGGACTCCATATTCGTCAACCATGGTTGCGTGGTGTCGAACAAGAGTTTGAGAAGTTGCTGTACAGGATTCAACAGCAAGACGACAAAATCGCAGGCATGAATGTGGAGATTTTCCACAACCGAAGAGAAATTGCCAAGTTAAAGGAGACAATCGAAGGGATGCAAAGCTGATGTGGTTTAAGATCTACTATGTCTGGATATCTATGTTTGAATTCTGTGTTTGTTTCTATGGAATTTTCTATGTTGAGTTGAATTCTTATTGCTGGTATTTAAGTTTGAATGAATGTTTTCGGGATAACTTGGCATAACTAGGTAAAACTACTTTGGAAAATTTGGTGTCAAACTTGGTAAAACTAGGCATAACTTGGTACTAAACCATAGATAATTCAAACCAAAATACCCAAAGTACTAAACCATAGATAATTTAAAACCAAATGTACTAAAAACAGAGAAGATCACGGTTTGGTGGTTCCCTCAACAACTTGGGTCTTCCCCCTAGTCATCACGGGACTCCTAATCTTTATCTTTTTTGCTGGGACGTTCTCAACGGATTCAATAGCTCTCTTCTTACCTTTTCTGTCCTCGTCCTTCTCGGCCTCAGGTACTACCTTCTCAGCCTCTGTTACTTCCTTTGCTTGCTCTGTTTCCCCCTTGTCTTCCACGGTTTCTTCCTTCTCTTCTTCCTTCTCTCGCTCTTTTTCTCCCTTCTTACTGCTTTTCTTCGCATTCTTCTTTCTTCTCTTTCTTCCCTTTCTTTCCTCTTGCACTTTAACAACACTAGGCTCACAAACTTTCGTACCAAGAAACTCAACCCCTTCAAAAACACCATCATCGGCAGTAGCCTCAGGCTCTGTTGGTAATGTCTCCTTAACACCCGCTCTGAGTGCATTCACAACCGATTCCATATCGGTTAATCTACCGTTATACGTCTCAGTCAACTCGTTTAACTGAGCGTCGTAATACATCTTCATTCGAGACTCTGTTTCCTCAATTCTCTTCTTGATTAATTCCTCCACATCCGCAAGACTTAAAACAGTAGGAGTACGAGCCCCTTCCGGATCATTCGCAGCCTCATTCCCAGCATCACTCTCAGACGCCTCATGAATCGCACGAGGTTTCTCTTGAGCCTGAGACGCACGACCAGACACATCTTGGTTGAAAAGTTCTTCAAACCAGATTGTCTTCTTCTTCTTGAGCAGCCTATTCCAACCATCGACTATTGGGTCATCCACATCATTCCAGCCAGAATCAGCGTCCATGGTATTCTCTAGAAGCGTCATTTCCATGGGAGATGCCTCCAAGATGCTTTGAATATCCTGGAAATATAAGAAGAAACAATTTAATATCAACCTCAAAGTATGATATGAGATACTAGGATTAGTAGTACGATATGAGATACTAACCTTGGTAGTTCCAAGCTTTTTATTTATCTCTGAGATACGGAAAAACCTTGACCCCTTGGTTTTATACCTCATCTTGCACATTCGCGGGCAATCCTCGCACGCACCCCGAACCCTTTCTCGGAAATGGTTCTTCAGAACTGGGATGGCCTCAAAAGCAAGGACCTCCAGAGGAACAATGCATCCAGGAAATACCCATGAAGTGGGTGCCACTCCTCTGGTATGGTCAATGAAGTGCAATATGTCTTTGACGTTCTCCTCGAATGACAAACGCCCCCACGGAAAAGTCTTGCACATCTCGAGATCATCAATGGCTCTGAGGAAGAAACTCTCAACGGAAGTAGCTCCTTTGCCTGTCTTCTTCTTCCCAATGATCACGGATGACAAGAAGTACAGGACAGCCATCTTCAAACGATCCTCGCCATACTTTCTTTTGCCAAAATTTTTTTTCGTTTTCATAGCTAGGAACTGATTCACAACTTCTTCATGTGTAACCTTCTTCTCTTCACCGAAGTACTTAGCAATAAAACCTGAGCCACCACCAAGGGATTCGTAGTGGTTTGGATAGGAGTGACAGAACAACCCCGAAACGAGTGCATGCTCCCTAATGGAATAGCGGATTGGAACGCCGTTGACAATAAACCATAGCTCCATCTTTTTATCCACAGCCGTGACCCTAACAAGAATCATCCACAATCCCATCCATTTTGAGCTTGTCTTCTGACCCATGTGGAAGAAGTGCTTGAATTGTGGATGCTCATGGAACCAAGCAAGCTCATCACCCTCGAGAATGTCGTCTACAGTCTTCACGGCTTTGGCGATGTAGCACTTAGAAGAGAGCTTTATCGTCTTCACATACTCTGTGGGAGGGAAACACATCCTGAGGGGCTGCATTGGTTCGGTTTCGTCCTCTGAATTCTGCACACACAAAAAGTTAGACCAAGTATTACCCAGTTATACTAAATTTTTCCAAGTTTTACAAAGTTTTACACGAAAGTTATACTAAGTTTTACCAGGTTTTACTCTAACTACACTAAGTTTTACCAAGTTTTACTACGTTTTACACAAGTTTGACACCAAGTTATACCAAGTTTTCTGTCTTTTCCAAATCAAAGTTTCACTAATTCCTACTAAGTTTTACATATCCGAAATCGACAAAAATTATACATGCAAGGCCCCATAAATGGAAATACGTACCGTTCCTTCCTCGAGTAGTTGTTCACTGTGGTGGGTTAAAGAGCGGATTTCGCTGGTTCGAACAACTTCTTCTTCTTCGTGAAACCCTAGTCCCGGAACACGGGAATCTTCAACTTCATCCTCCTCGACTACGGCTTTCTCCCCCTCGTTTATCCCTCCGGCTTCCTCCTCCTCATCGTCTTCTGTTTCATCGTCCTTCTCTTCCTCGTTCTCAATCTCTTCGTCGTCTTCCTCTTCTTCCGCATTCTCGGATTCTTTTTCCAAATCTGTTGTTTTTTCTTCTTCATCAATTTGTTTCCACACAACATCGGCTTGTAGATTCGCCTCTTCTCTCGGGTCTCTCTCGGTTGGAGATTCGTTTGGAGGAATCGATTTATCCTCTACTCTCTTCGACTTTCGTAATCTCTTTCTCCCATAACTCAGCATGTTTCCTTCTACAAATGGAGATTGAAATTCTTCTTTTGTCGGATGAAGTCGGAAAACTGGGGAAAACTGTAAGAAGAATGGAAGACGAACGGATATACTGAAGAGAAAAAAGGTTTTTTGATTTTTACCTTAAGACATTTTTAGGATTTAAAGAGTAGATCCGACCCGACTCAAATGGATGGACCAAACTCTTTGGGTCAATCCAGGTTGGGTTGTAAATAAGTTACAAAACCCAGGTTTTGCTGTCTTTTACCCCTTCTCTCGAATTAAAAAAAAAAGAAAAGAAAATGAATTTATGGGAGAGGAGTATATGGGACTTTGACTTTGAGTCAAAGAGCCCTAGAGAATTTGATCCAACTAAGGTCAACACAATTAGAATTTTTTTTTTACACTAAAAAATTAAATATGCATAGAGCCCAGCAAGATTTCAAAAAAAGATTGGGCCGGGCAATTTAATATCCCAAAAAACGTTAACTATATAGTTTGAACTTTGAACACAAAAAATTTATATTATAAATTAAAGGAAATATAGAACCAACCTCGTTCCCCACGGTCTTGGCGATAGTTTTGACGGTTTCAAACTCTTCCTCAGACGACACAGGGAAACCTACTTCCATAATGTCTACTCGGAGCTTAGCTAGCTGTCTTGCAATCTCAAGCTTCTGCGGTGGAGTAAGAGCTCCACCGGGAGCTTGTTCACCGTCACGGAGCGTCGTGTCGAATACACGCACGTAATTCTTGTCGGGAAGCTTGTGCGGTATGTACTCCGGCCACCGTTCCACGACGGGTTTGAGGTGAATAGCACTAGTCGCAGCGTTCTCGGACACAGGGGAGCAACATGAGATAGAGAAGGATGATTTGTTGTTCGGACGGTTCAGGCGGAAAGAGGACAGGGAAGATCCAAAAGGTAAGACTGACCGGACAACCACAGTGGAACCGGCTGTGTGGATCATTGCGGGAGATGTCAGAAGTAACGAAGCCATAACGATAGAGCTAGTACGTAGGAGAGAAGAACAGAAATATTTCGATTTTGATTTGAGGATAGATTGTGAGGAAACTGTTTTGCAATGAGATGGAGAACATGTTCAATATAATGTATCTATATTTATAGGTAAAAAATGTATGGAATTAAAACTTTCTATGATTACTGATTAGAAACAGTTGATTTAAAAGGAGTGGTGGCTTAAGCTTGACATTATTAATTTCTCGTAAATTTTATATTATTATTATGGTTTACAACGTTTAAGTTAGGAATGTTCATTTTCGAGAAAAGGGGCTAGTTGATATTGATGTTAAGAAAATGCTAGTTAATACTCCCTCCGTTTCACAAAGATGCATGTTTTAGAAAAAAAAATTTGTTTCACAAAGATATATTTTTTAGTTTTTCTATGCACACTTTATTAATTAATGATGATATTTTGAAAATTTTAAAAAGATAATTAAATTTATTAAATTACTATTGGTTTAGAGATATTGGAAAATGTATTGTAACAAAAATTGATGCATTTATGATTAAGTATTAATTGTTTTCTTAATATATGTGAAAATTCTAAAAATTGTATCTTTGTGAAACGGAGGGAGTATAAGAGTGTTTTAAAAATAGCTTTTAATTCTACGTTTGATAATCAATAATCACACACATATATGTATATATGTGACATTCTGTTGTAAAAGGAAAACAATGAACGGAAAATTGTAAACTTTCTGTTAATTCGCTTTTAATATCTTCTCAAAAAGTAATTATATCTTCTTTTATATAAATTCATACGTATATATTTATACATAAATATAAATTGTACGCATATTTCTATAAATTATACACACTATATATATAGTTTGGATACTTAATTATGATCATTTTTAAACCATTTATAAATACAATAACAATAATATGATCATAATATTGTTTATAAGTGGGAGTTAGAACATCGTATTTTTATTAAAATGAATGGGTTTTTTTTATAAATAAAATGAATGATTATTATTTTGAATGAATATGTGCTTGGAAAAGAAAAATGATTCTTTTGAAAGAAAAAAATTCTTAACAATTAGTAGTAATCAGTAAAAGATAGGACATATAAATCACGTGGTATGCATCTCCAAGTTGGTGATATATCACATATGGTAATCTCTGTGAAGGAGGTCTTACATCAAACAAAGACTTGAGATATTTGTAGTTAATTGTGGATCCTAAAACCCACATTCAAGTTTTGGAGTGTTAGATAGCTGGTTTATAAAAAGAGTGGGCTAGATTCTCGAATAAACTTAATCAAACGAGTTAACAATAGTGAAAAAGTGAATTTATATTGATTTGAATATATGAACACTAAGAACTCGAGCTATGAAGCGATTACAAAGTCTTAATGCTAGGTCTCGGAATGAGTCAAAGATCGGATCCCTTTGCGAGTCGTCGGAGTCTTCCATTTATAGCCTTTCTCCGTCTCAACCGTCTTCCTTTCATCTCGGAAGCTACTCCAACGTCCAGCGCATTCTGTGGGATCTTCTTGTTGCACGATCTCGAGTTGGCCGCGTCTTCATCTTATCGGGTCTCGCCTTGGAGTCGGATCTCGTGTTCGGACCCGTGGTAAATTGGGCCTGGTTGTGAACGCATTGGGCCTTAATGCTTGACCTTAGCTGAGGCTCTGCTCAGCTGGATTGACTGTGGTGAATTTGGGCCCAAACATTAATCTAGTAGAATGAGGGTTTCTAGTAATTATTTTTCTTGCCAAATAGTAACAATATTTTCCTCGCTTTTCTGTTTGGTTGAGATGATGATGCTCTCCGCCTATTGGTAGAACAAAAAGTATATTTGTTGTTTCCTGCTTAGTTTCTTAGCTAGTATAAGAAGAAGAGATAATCCACGTGTCTATATGGTTCACAGGTTGGTGAGTTGTGCATAGTTTCAGTCGTGCAAATATCCAAATGCTGTCGACTAGTGTACCATAACGTGTTTTTTTTTTGTTTTTTGTCTCACGCATCTACTTTTTCCCCCTGGTGATAATATTACTTTCAATGGAAATATATTGATGTATATAGTTTGTACATAGAGTTACACGCAAGGTTTTGACAAGAGTTACATGTACTCGAACGGAAACTGTACACAAAGATATTTTGATAATTATATTTAATAACATGGGTGAAATGTGGTAAAGCTTTAGCGTTAGAGTGGCATGACTTTTTAATGACGACGAAGTATCCGGAAATCATCCTTTTATACAAAACACATATATGGGGAAAAGAATACCATAGCTGATTTGTTAGCTAAATTAGATGTATCTTATTCTGAGTTTGTAGTTATTCATCATCCTTTACATATGTTTTCAAGTTTCTTGTGTGAACCTTTTATTGAAGCTTAATATAATTATTTATACAATAAAAAAAAAAATATATAGCTTTCGAAGCTTAGATGTATATGCGTTTAGTCAAGTCCCTATATGTTTTTAACCTTCCCTTTATACACTTTTTCCAATAACAAAAAACATGTATATAGAGACATTAGTAACCATGTTGAGAATTGGTTGTATCTTGAGCTTGAAGAAAGGAGTTTGAATTCAAGCGGGTCAGTCGAAAACCAAGAATCAGGAACTCGGTTTAGTTGGTTCTGAGTTTTGGTTTAGCCCTTTATGAAGACGTTTTGGTTTAGCCCTTTATGAAGACGACGGTGTTTTGTAACAGTCAACTAACACAGCTCGGGTCAACTCTGGTTCGAGAGCTTAAAGACCGTTAGCATCGGTGGGAGTCACGCGCCGGCGTTTTCTGTTACGATTGAAGATCCGGTGAGTGGATATAAGTAATCGGTGAGTGAGCTGTTGGGTGGGGTTGTTGAATTGTAATTTCGGGTGAGAGTTACAAGTTCAAGGGAAACACGGTAAGAGAAAGCGAGAAGGGGTTTTCCGGTGAGTGAAATCGGGTTTTCGCGGTGGTTCTCGGGAAGAGTGTTTCGTCGTCGTAACCTGTACATTCTCGTTTCTAGTGAATTCCGAGCTCAATCCTCGGCCAGACGTAAGGCATGATTTGTGCCTGAACTGGATAACAAACTCTTGTGCATTTATTTTCTGTTCATGCATTTGAGTTCATACGATCGACATTGATTCTTAGATCAAGTGATATCAACGATTAGGTTCAGGATTTACAACAAGTGGTATCAGAGCGTAGGTCGAGTAGACTGGAATCGCGAAAATCTGTACAAGTCGTTGGTCAATCTTTCTTGCTTATCTGACATTGTTGGTTGATCTTTCCATCTCCACGATGCCTTCCGCAAAGATCGAGTTGGAGAAATTTAATGGAGTAATCGACTATAACATGTGGAGGGAAAGGCTTCTGGCTAATCTAGATCTATTAGGTCTGATAGAAGCTTTGTACAAGCAGGAAGAGGAAGAAAAATTGAAAGAATCATCATCGGTGAAAGATGAAGAAAAAGAAAAGGTTCGGGAATCAGATCCAAAGAAGGATGGGGACGATTCTCTGGAGGAGAAGAAACGGAAGGTACGCAGTACAATCATAATGAGTGTGACTAATAAAGTCTTGAGAAAGATCATCAAAGAGAAAACGGCTGTAGGAATGTTGAAGATTCTTGACTCTCTATACATGTCAAAATCTCTACCGAATAGGATGTATCTTAAGAAAAATCTCTATGGATTCAAGATGAACGAGTCTCAATCGATTGAGAACAACATGGATGAGTTCTTAAGAATAATAACGGATCTTGGAAACGTCATGGTGGAGATAGCTGATGAAGATCAAGCTATACTTTTGTTAATGTCTCTTCCAAAGCAGTTTGAAAACCTTCGAGATACTCTGAGGTATGGAAAGGATACTTTGACACTAAACGAGGTGATGAACTCTATCCGCTCAAAGCAACTAGAGTTCTCTAATTCCAAGACCACAAACAAGGCTCAGGGAGAAGTGTTGTACTCAGGGAACTCCAGTCAAAAGGGCAAGAGCACTGTAAAGGACTCAAACAAGTCAAAGCAGAACAAGCCTAACTCAAAATCAAAGGAAAAAGGAGTTTTAACTTGTTGGATCTGTGGAGGAGAAGGACATTTCAAAAGAAATTGTCCAAAGAAGAAATCCCAGGATACGAGTGAAAGGGCTCAATCAAGAGGAGAGTCTTCAGCTGTAACTGGAATTGATTACATTGAGTCACTAGTTGTATCAGAAGCAAATACAACTGAGTTATGTGACTTCAATGAAGAGTGGATCTTAGACACTGGATGCACATTCCACATGACCCCCAGAAAGGACTGGTTTATTGACCTCAAAGAGTGTGAAGGAGGAGCTGTGAGAATGGCAAACGAGTCAGCATCTTCAGTAAAAGGCATTGGAACAATTCTCTTGCAAGTTTCTGCTGGAAATTTTGTAAAAGTCAGTAATGTCAGGTACATTCCTCAATTCACAAGAAATCTTCTGTCGCTGGGAACCTTTGAGGATCAAGGGTGTAAATTTACATCTGAGAATGGTGTTCTTGAGATTAAGAAAGAAGGAAGATCTATTCTAAAAGCAGATAGAAGAGGTAAGCTGTACTTTCTAAGGGGAAGGAGTCATGTCGGAGAAGTGAATGCAGTTGAAACCAAAGATGAAACTGGTCTATGGCATAGCAGACTGGGACATGCCAGTAAGAAGAGCCTTGATACTTTGGTCAGAAAGGGCTATATAGACGGTAAGAAAATCTCCAGTCAAGACTTCTGTGAAAACTGCATTTATGGCAAAACTCACAGGACTGGTTTCCCAACTGGCCAACACACAAGTAAGAACCGTCTGGATTACATTCATGCAGATCTCTGGGGTTCTCCAAATATACCTCAATCTTTAGGAAAATGTCATTATTTCCTAAGCTTGATTGATGATTATTCAAGGAAAGTATGGGTATTCTTCTTAAAGACCAAAGATGAAGCTTTTGACAAGTTTGTTGAGTGGAAAACTCTGGTTGAGAATCAATCAGGAGCTAAAGTGAAGAAGTTGAGGACTGATAATGGGTTGGAGTTTTGCAACAGAGAGTTCGATCAATACTGCTCTCAGAATGGGATTGAAAGGCACAAGACAATTCCACATACACCTCAACAGAATGGGGTAGTGGAAAGAATGAATAGGACTATTCTTGAAAGAGTAAGAAGCGTTCTAAGTGAGTGTGGTCTACCAAAGACATTCTGGGCTGAAGCAGTAAACACAGTGGTCTATTTGATAAACCGTACTCCTTCTGCTGCAATCAAGGACCAAATCCCAGAAGAGGTATGGTCTCAAAAACCTTTAAGTTTCAATCATCTAAAGTGTTTTGGTTGTGTTTGCTATTACCACACAGATGAAGGGAAGCTTCAGCCTCGAGCCAAGAAAGGAATCTTCATAGGCTATCCCTCAGGAGTTAAAGGGTATAAGGTTTGGTCTTTGGAAGATAAGAAAAGCATCATCAGTAGAAATGTGACCTTCAAAGAGTCTGAACTCTATAAAGGACTTCTAAAACAATCTGATGACACCAGAGAGAAGAATACAATGTTCCTGGATGTTGAACTTGAAAACCAGAGGAACAGAGATGCTGGCTTAGGAGGAGGAGATCAGGATTTTGATCAGTTCATAAATAAGTCTGAAATGGATGCAGCAGTGCTGAGCTCAGAAGAAGAAGATTCTGAAAGCGACTCAGACTCACCAGGAGAAGAGTCAGAAAACCATGTTTTGGCTCGAGACAGACCGAGGAGAGAACCAAAGTTACCAAAGAGGTTGGAGGATTATGTTCTTATGGCTTTGCTAGCCTCAGAAGAGGCGTACATTGATGAACCAGGAGATTTCAAGCAAGCCTTAGATGATCCCTACAAGGAAAATTGGGTAGCTGCTTCAAAGGAAGAGATGGATTCATTAAAAAAGAATCTCACTTGGACTTTGGTACAAAAGCCATCCGGCAGAAAGATCATTGGATGCAAATGGATCTTCAAAAGGAAACCAGGCATTCCAGGGGTAGAAGAACCAAGATTCAAAGCAAGATTAGTTGCAAAGGGTTATGCTCAAAAGGAAGGCATAGAGTACAATGAAATATTCTCTCCAGTAGTGAGACATGTTTCAATCAGATTCCTTATGTCTATTGTGGTCAATGAAGATCTTGAGCTGGAGCAGCTTGATGTAAAAACAGCTTTCCTACATGGGGAGCTTGAAGAGGAGATTTACATGGATCAACCCGAAGGGTATAAACAAAAGGGTAAGGAAGATTGGGTATGTCTTCTCAAGCGTTCTCTCTATGGGTTGAAGCAGAGTCCTAGGCAATGGAACCAGAAGTTTAACGACTTCATGATGGAGGTTGGCTTCAGAAGAAGCAAACGCGATAGCTGTGTGTACATAAAGAGGTATGGAAACATTCATCTGTATCTCCTTTTGTACGTGGATGACATGCTGGTTGCCTGCAAGGATGTGAAGATTATATCTGATCTAAAGGAACAGTTGAGCTCTAGGTTTGAAATGAAAGATTTAGGTGCTGCAAAACGGATTCTTGGCATTGATATAATTCGAGACAGAGGAGCTGGTACTCTCAAGCTATCTCAAGAAGAGTATATGGAGAAAGTGCTAAGAAAGTTCAACATGGAACTATCTAAGCCAGTCAATACTCCACTGGGAGCTCATTTCAAACTGAAAGCTGCTACAGAATTGCAGTTAAAGGAAGAAGCTCAGTTTATGAAGTCAATTCCTTATGCTAATGCTGTGGGAAGCTTGATGTACGGTATGATTGGCACAAGACCAGATCTTGCTTATCCTGTTGGAATAATAAGCAGGTATATGGGCAATCCTACCAAGGAGCATTGGAGCGCAGTTAAATGGGTACTCAAATATGTCAAGGGTACAGTCAAGATGCATCTGAAGTTTAAGAAGAATGCTGAGTTCACAGTCTATGGGTTCTGTGATGCTGACTATGCGGCTGATCTTGACAAGAGAAGATCTCTATCAGGTTACTCTTTTAGCTGGAGGAAATGTGATAAGCTGGAAGTCGACACTGCAGAAGGTTGTTGCTCTATCCACAACAGAGTCAGAGTATATCTCTCTATCTGAAGCTTCAAAGGAAGCTGTGTGGTTGAAAGGTCTAAGTGCTGAGTTTGGATACCCACAGAAGAATGTTGAAGTTTTCTGTGATTCCCAAAGTGCTTTGGCTCTGGCAAGGAACAATGTGTTCCATGAGCGGACCAAACACGTTGCTGTCAAATATCACCACATAAGAGACCGGATAGAAGCTGGAAAGATCAGAGTAACTAAAGTTCATACGAGTGACAATCCTTCGGATTTGTTCACTAAAGTCTTGCCAGTTTGTAAGTTCAAGAAGCTCTTGAGCTTACTTGGCGTCTCTCACGGTTAAGTTGAGAGGGAAATCGAGGATCGATGCTTAAGGGAAGGAAACGAGATGTGAAGATCAACCAAGGAGGAGTTTGTTGAGAATTGGTTGTATCTTGAGCTTGAAGAAAGGAGTTTGAATTCAAGCGGGTCAGTCGAAAACCAGGAATCAGGAACTCGGTTTAGTTGGTTCTGAGTTTTGGTTTAGCCCTTTATGAAGACGACGGCGTTTTGTAACAGTCAACTAACACAGCTCGGGTCAACTCTGGTTCGAGAGCTTAAAGACCGTTAGCATCGGTGGGAGTCACGCGCCGGCGTTTTCTGTTACGATTGAAGATCCGGTGAGTGGATATAAGTAATCGGTGAGTGAGCTTGGGTGGGGTTGTTGAATTGTAATTTCGGGTGAGAGTTACAAGTTCAAGGGAAACACGGTGAGAGAAAGCGAGAAGGGGTTTTCCGGTGAGTGAAATCGGGTTTTCGCGGTGGTTCTCGGGAAGAGTGTTTCGTCGTCGTAACCTGTACATTCTCGTTTCTAGTGAATTCCGAGCTCGATCCTCGGCCAGACGTAGGGCATGATTTGTGCCTGAACTGGATAACAAACTCTTGTGCATTTATTTTCTGTTCTTGCATTTGAGTTCATACGATCGACATTGATTCTTAGATCAAGTGATATCAACGATTAGGTTCAGGATTTACAACAAACCAAAAACGTATTTCTTGATGAATACATACAAAAGTATACCTAAGAAAAACTTGTTCCGTCTACCATGATCAGTAGATACATGTCAACTGTTTAGAAGGAAAAGGGTTATCAAAGCCCCAGTAATGATGCACCAAAATTGAAGCCTCTTTCCGAAAGAGAGGCTCGTGTTTCACGTAGCAAAGAAAAAAATGCATAACTATTCCTTTTTAATTATGCCTAGGAGGATGATGGCCAGGGTCGCTGTAATCGGCCGTTAAACTCACCGTTTTGGTGAGTCTTTTCTTGTTCTTTCTTTTCCTCACCGTTTCTTTACTCTCTATCTCTAACCCATTCTTTTCATTTGCCTGGACGTTCACAATTCCATGCTTCAACGCCTTTCGGTTTTCGATGACATCTTCAATAGCCTAATGATAGATATATAATTCAGATTAGTATTAACTGGATGCAATATGATTTTTTGGAACCAATATGTTAAAGGGTCGATGTCTATTCGGGAATGATAATTGGTTACTATATTAGGTACCTTGTTGGCAATTTGAGTACTAGTGCTTGCTCCAAGACCACCATTGTTTGCCGCTTGAAGATCTATACAGAGCGTGACTGCAAAAATTTATTCAATCTTTTCAAATAAACATATTCATACAAAAATGATGAAACATACACATTATATATACATGCATATCTATATATGAAAAAGTACCTTGTCTATTAGAGTTTGCATTGGAGAGTACTATAACATGTAAGTGCCAAATGAAAAATATTAGAAGATAGCAAAAAGCCCTCATGTTCCTTTTTTATCTCCTTGGCTTAATGTATAAGTGTTTCTCTGTGTTTGCATGAACAAGAAACATAGGAGACTTGTGTATATGAGGGAGAAGAGAGGGGGAGGATATAAAGAGCGACAAAAAGTCAAAGAAGAAGAAAAAGAGCTCAAGGTCAAAGCTAGTATTCCAAAAAGAGCTCAAGGAACATGACAGTTTATTTAAAAAAAAAATCAAAATGGCAAATGCGTTTAACCGTTTGAATGTCAATTTTGCGTGGGGATTGTCTAAATAGAGACAAAAGAAATGAAAGTGTGAAGCCCAATGTTGTTCAAAGCTTTGGTTTTGGGAATTCATGTGTTTCAGATTATATATATATTCATTAATATATTTAAAGTTTTTTAATATATGGTTAGGATTTAAAGTTTTGTATATATATTCATTAATATATTTAAAGTTTTTTAATATATGGTTAGGATTTAAAGTTTTGTATATATATTCTTTTTATATCTCACACATGCATGCACAAAACACAATCGTATTGTAACGAAAGCCGGTCACGAAATCCTAGAACTCGATATTAGTTATCATATCATATGATTTATATACATCAGAGAGGTTTTTGTTTGGATTATTAATTCTACAACCCAATTGAGCATCAAATAATGCTTTAAATGATTACTGGTAGAAACTGGTTGAGATCATATATGAAATCGTTGCAGTTGTACCGGAAAGAGTATTCAAACCATCACCGGCCAACTAATATGAAAGACCGACCAGAGGATCTTGAAATTTACGCTCTCATTTGGGGATACTAAGACCATCTTCAATGTATTCCTCTATTCTTTGAGGTGGGTTTTGCTCCAATGTATTTCTCTATATTTTCCTCTAAAAAGGAATATTCTCTTTAATATTCTTTTTTATTTTACTAATAATATTTTTTATTTATAAAAGTTGCAATTTAGTCCATTTATTTTATTTTTACAATTATAAAATTATAATATTATTTAAATTATATATTAGTTATTAAAATATTATAATCTATAACTTATTAATTTTATATTGTTAGTTATTAAAATATTAATATTCAATCATTTTGGTTAAAAATAAAAGCATTTGAAAGTTAATGGACTGATTTGTAAATTAAAAAGTTCACCTCTATTATAGAGGAAAAAATAGAGTTCCTCTATATATATAGAGGAAAAAATAGAGATCTCTATTTTAGAGGTGAAAATAGAGGTGAGTTGGAGTAGATTTGCCTCTAAAATAGAGTTTAGAGGCAAATATAAAGGTGGGTTGGAGATGCCCTAAAAACCTCATGTGGATGTGAAGATTGAAGAATGAGACTTTTATTTATTTATTATATAGAAACATGTAGATTTCAAAATCGGGCTTTACTTTTCAAGGACATCCTCACGTGATGCTTCTCATTTATGCACTCTGTAAAAATCTCTAGAATTGATAAAAAGAAAATCCAACTTTGTATTTCACTTTAATTTACTCTACCTTCCATGACAAAAAAAAATAAAAATAAAATAAAGAAAGATATACCATGAGGAAAATTAAAAAAAAAAACTCAAATCAGCCTAGCGATATAAAAAAGGCCCATTTTATGGCCAATATTGTTAAGGATGGGCAATTAGATTATGCTACTTATTTAAGTCCTGTTTATTCAGTTAGGAAATATTTGTATCAACCTTATACAATTTAAGATTAATAATAATATAGATGTTATAAAAAAAAGGTCCATTTAAGTACGGCCCATTTTAGTGAATCTTTGTGACATTCTTTTTGTACTTCTTGAGTCCACTAATAAGTAAACCAATAATAAATGTGATTATCAATCGTCCTCAGTCAAAAGTCCTTTTTACGCGAAAAAAGTTTTCTCATTCTAAAACAGTGAGAGGAGAGAGAGACCAGGCGGAAAAAAATGGCGGAGATGTCTTACCTTCAGATCCACGACGCAAACGAAGCCGTTTCGAACTATTTTAACCGTAACCACCACCAACGCCGGCGACATCACCAATCTCTCTCTCGGATCCTCGATTCGCTTCCTCATTGGATCCAACCGGACGACGACATCGATCTCTACGTATCTGAAACCGATTTTCCTTCTGACGCCGGCGACGTTTCGTTGCCGGATTTGGCTTTCACGGCCGCGGAAGGTCTTGATCTACTCGACAGGCGTAGCTTTGTCATGGATTTGTTCCACCAGCGCGTTGAGCAATCTCAGGTACGTCCGCTTGATGTCGATTACGAGGGTGCGGAATCGCGGTTAGATTCTGGAAACCGAAACATGCGTGAGGATAATTTAGAACTTGATTTTGGGTTAGAGATAGAATATGGTAGCGGTTTTGTTGATTGTGATGAACACGATGAAGATGATTCGTTTGATGGGATAAGATATGTAGGAATGGAATCTGGAGATGTTATAGTTACAGTTGGATCAGGTTCTGATTCTGAAGATGAAGAAGATGACCCAGAGAAGGAGAATGAGATTTGGGGAATAGATTTGAATGAAGAAGATGCGTATGTGAATGATGATGAAGAAGATGATGATAGTGTGACAATCCCTCTTTGTTGGGATTCACTTCAACTGGATGATTTAGGAATAAACAATGAGGAATTCGAGTGGGAAGAAGTTGATGATGATGAGACGGTGGAAGAAGAAGCTGATGATAACAATTCGGTTTCTATCTCTGTTTCTGCTACAATCTCTCAAGAAGATTTAGCTTTAAGTGAGAGAAGAGGGTATCGAGGGTGGGAAGTTTTGTTGAATTCTCCTAGTCTCGAGTTTAACCTAGACGATCCAGAAACCAACATGGACTTATACATTGGTGATGTTGTTGATCAACAAGAAGAAGACGATGAAGATTATCTTCATACAACAGAGTATGAGATGTTGTTTGAGGCTGATATCTCATCGGGTCTTGGTAAGCCTCCAGCATCCAAATCATTCATAAAGAATCTGAAAGTGTCTCCTTTGACCAAAGAGGATGTTTCCGAGAACGATGGTGATGATGGGATCTGTTGCGCGGTTTGCAGAGAAGAGATGAATGTTGGGAAAGAGGTTGCAGAGTTGCCTTGTAAACACAAGTATCATAGTGAATGTATTGTTCCATGGCTTGGAATTAGGAACACTTGTCCGGTTTGTCGTTTTGAGTTGCCTTCAGAAGAGACTGAGGAGAGCCGGTTTTGAAGACCCTTGGAAATTAGGGCTTACAATAAATGAAGATGATGACTTGTTTTGTAATTAATAAATAGGAGAGTTTGACTTGTGTTTGGTCTAAGAAAATATTTATATCTCTTACATTTACAAATTTTATAAAATATTTGAGAATCTCTTACCAAATTTGCACATTTTTCATATCCAGCATTCTAGGCCAATGATTTTGAACAGAACCGTACTGAAATTTCTGGTTTTTGATTTGGGTTTGGTTATGAGTTTGGTTCAACTCTGTACATTTTTTTAAAAAAAGTTCAGTTATCGGTTCAATATATTTTTCACTGTCCATACTGTCCTGAAATCAAACCAAACCGAATAGAATTTTTGTTCGGTTCAGTTCGGCTGAATTTTGTGAAAACCCAACCTAAACAATCCGAATCGAATTTTTGTTAGGTTCAGTTCGACTAGATTTTGTGAAAACCAAACTAAACATTTCAGGTACAAACACACGTCTGTTGAGTCTGAATTTCGCCATTTGTAACTTTTAGAAACTAGTTCTACGTTAAGAACTTAATATCATAATCTTTTTTAGAATATTCTGTGATCTGTCATCTCTACATAATCTCAAAATTCGTTTTTTATAATCAACGATCCTGACAGTGACATGAGATGGATATAGCTCAATGGGTACTGGTTGGTTCACACGAAACTTGCAGAAAAAGAGTGTCATTGTCCGTTTCTGGAAACAAGACATTGCCTCTCCGTAACGCTAATTACATTTTTGATGTTACACTTTCAAAGCTGTTAAGCATCATTATCTATTTTTAATTAATGTGTTTGGTTTCTCTGCTTTATTTAGCCTTCATGATATTAATGTTTATCCCTTAATCTCGGTTTGGAAACAATGTATTAATTAATGTCTTTTGACTTTATAGTAGTTTGTGTTTACTATCGGCATTCTTTTCTTCTTATATGATTCGCAAATTTACATTGTGTTATACGAAAATGGAATTAACTTTACAAAACTCGCATTCTTTGTACAAGTAGGTAGACCACTTTGATTAAATTACGCTAATGGTACATCAACTGAATCGTTTCGCATTTTCTATTTGTATACTTTTTTAGAAAATTACACTAGTCCCTCGGATTTTCTAAATTGACGAATAGATTTCAAAAGTAAAAGTGTTAGTGATAAATTAATAGCTAAATGCGTGCAAGTTATTTTCCATCGACCCATTCACCGTGAAGTCCTAATGGTAAAATATTGATGATACATGCATAGTATTACACAACGCGATTGACATTATGTCAGATCTCAAATTTGTAAATGGAAAAATCGGAACATAACAAACTCGTCACCATTCGAAAACTACACCTCTTTTATTTACGTGTGGGAAGTCTTGGGCTCCAATTGGTGACCATAGTTTAGGAAAAGAATTATGATGAATTTTTAATTCCTCAAATTTTTTACCAATTAAAAGGAATTTTTTGTCAAAATTCAGACATATGGTCCCACAATATTTTTTATTTTTCCTTATGTTTAAGGAATGAAAGAACAAAAAAGTTCCCGTACTAATTTGATGAGGAACAAAAATTCCCTTGATAATTCCTCTACATTCCTATTTTTTGGTTAATTCAATTCCTCAAATGACATTTTGTCCATTTTTTTACGTTCCTTTAGTTCATTTTAGTGGTCACCAATTAGAGTCTTGGTTTGTATTTAAACTCATACAGTTTATCCGGTAGTTCGGTAACCGATGATTCAGTTATTTCATACATTAGTCAAAAAAATATTTCAAAATTAAGATAGACAATGTAGTGATCCGCTAAAAAATTTTTTTTATCTTGTAGCATCTCTGTACATTCCTCATTTTTTTTTTACCGGATTTGCCGATATGGTTGTCAAAAAACAAAATTATGGTAAACCCTTGGAAATATAAGAAACAATAACCCACAAAAAGATATTAAACCTTGACAAAGATGTTGAAATAAGAGGATTTCAGAAGATTTTAGAAGACTTTATTAATTAAAAATACAAAGATTCAAATCTCAAGGTTTTAGGTGAGATTGCAGGGGATTTTAATACAAAATCATAACAACTTCGTTAAAATCACCTAAAATCATTAAAATCATCTAAATCTAATCTATTAAAACAGGAAGGTTTGCCATGGTACATAAATGTTGTTTCCGGAATTTGCCCTTGATATTATTAGGATTTGTAACCTTCATTAAGGGTAAAACTGTAAAACAATGTATATTAGTGATTTAATTAAATTTCATTAAGAGTAATTAGGGAATATAACATTATCTCTACAATCCATGTTTCCAAACAAGACAATTATTAAACATGTAGCCAAACAACCAAATTCTAATGGGTTCCACTTTCCTAATTAATTAAAATCAAAACAAATTAATTGATAAATATAATTAATAATTTATACATCAACTATTGTATATAAATTAAGATTCTCTAATTTATGATTTAATTCAAAATATATTTATAATATATTTTAATATCTTTTTTCAAATATATATATATATATACATATACATATTACGATTGATGTTTTTACGATTGTACTTTTTAGCAAGTTTTTCCATCAAACTGAAAATATTTAATTAATTAAACGGGTTGAAAAATTAATTAGCCAATTTCGATTATAAATTTTTTCTATAAAAAAATTCGCATATAGTAAATAATTTCAGTTGATATATTTTAAACTTAATAAAAATAATAAAATGATTTCATACTTATATTATTCAAATATTTGAAGCGTCAAATTATGCTTTATGTTTGAATGAAGTTTTTAACGGATAGTTCCATCAAATTTGCAAATTATATATACGACTACAACATGTATTTTATAAAATAATATTTTAGATAAATATAATAACAATTAAACATATACCACATAACTTTTACAATAGTTGTTTTCACATATATATATATTTTTTCCAAACTATGATCTTACGATACAACACATATTAAAATATATAATGCGAAATCGTTATTTTAATCTCTTAATCCTTACGATATAAATCCTCCAAATAACACATAATTCATTTAAAAAAAAAAACTAAATTGCTAACTCACTGTTTATAATGTTGGTTAAACAATTATAATCAAAATTAGATTACATAATTAAAAATCTAAATTACTATTAACAAAATAAATAAAAAGTAAAATTTGTAAAGAAAATTAAACCCGCACTTAGAAAGTGCGGGTCGAAATCTAGTTCTTATTAAAACTCAAATCACTCTAAATGCCCAGTTCAATACAGCCCCCAAATGAATATATGGACCGGTCGCATGGGTCACTAAACGTCGACTCATTATAAACGTACCAAAGGCATTCACGATCTCATATGACATTTCTAGAAGAGAAAAACGATGAACGCGTCACCATTCGAAAACTACGACTCTTTATTTATGGTAAACCTTTTGTAAATAAAGATTTAAGGACATGAAAATAAACTATCTTAAGAAACAAGAAGCCATAAAAAAGATATCAAACCTTGACAAAAATGTTGAAAGAAGTGAGATTTTGTCAAAAAGTATCACTAGATAGAAGTTAGTTAGTGGAGAGTTTCAATTACTAAAAATAAAAACCCACCAAAAAATGTAAATACAGTTGTCTTCATGCAAGTAAATTTGTGTGTCATTAAATATCATCCAACACCTTAAGTTTAAGCCTACTCTTCTATTATGTAGACCCTCCCTCATTCCTGCATCAAAGAGAATCACTTTCTGTTGATTAGACATACAAAACCTTACATGGAGTCTAGTATCCATCGCTCTCATCATTGTTTCGATATTCTTGAAGGAATGCCGCCACAAGACGATCATTTCAACGCTAACTTCCATGTCCAATTGCAGTCCTTATCACCAAACTTACCGACCCGCACCAACAAAAATGTAGAAAACATTTGCCAGAACAAGGGTCTCGTTCCAGACGAAAGAAGAGCCAGAAGAATGGTCTCAAACCGAGAATCTGCGAGAAGGTCACGTACGCGTAAGAAGAAGCAGATAGAAGAGCTGCAGCAACAAATGGAACAGCTTATGATCTTGAATCATAACTTGTCTGAGAAAGTCATCAACTTGTTGGAATGCAACCATCAGATCTTACAAGAGAACTCACAGTTGGAGGAGGAAGTCTCTTCCTTTCAGTTGCTCATGGCGGAAATGCTAATACCCATGAGAAATAATGTGGATGGGGGCATCAACGACCGCAATCTGAATCATCTTGGAGGAGAAACATCGAACCGGACCAACGCTTTCTTTGGTAGGTAATAACAAAAGTTCTTCCAGTTCTTGGTGTGTTAAGTAGTACAAAGATGGACCCATATATGTAATGTGACTATGTACATAGTAGATAACAAGAATGCAATAGATATTATTCAAATCTTGCTCGATCGAAATTGTGTATCACATTCTTGGTCAATGAAGCAAATCAAAAGGTTTGATCAGACATTGTTAACATCGAAAAACCGAAACTTTCCTACATCAACAACTGTTTTTCTTTCAGACAATATCTCCGTTAGGAGTTTCACCATGGGTTGTCTCTGCAGTAGGTGAATCTACACTCTCTTCTTCTTCTTCATCTTCTTCTACTTCATCATCAAGGGATTGTACAGGTTCTGGAAATGAAATATCCGGGTCTGCATATAAACGAGTGCGAGGCCACCTGAAAGTTTCAGCCAATGGAGCCCAAAGATCCATAATTACAACACATGAAAGCTTATGACAAAACCCATAAACAAAAAACATATCTTTGATTGCTTACTTGCTTGACTTAATGGTTTCACCATCTATTGTTGTTGTTGTCTCCTCATATATACTCACTGAGAGAACAAAAAAATCAAAACTTTCATGAAATTCAAGCAAAAGAACAATGAGGCAATGAAAAAAAAACCATTGGGATCTTTACCAGAGAAATGCTTGGCCAGAATCCACTGCTTAAACTCAGATTCGTACACTCGGAACTTATCAGCACGCTCTTGGCTATCGAGATATCTAAACAACGAAAATTTTGGCATTCGTTAAATTTAGGTTTTCAAGAACATTCAATTAATAGGTTGACAATGCACTAAAATTACTTGAAACATGATGGTTCTTCGATTTCATCAAATACTTGTTCTGATGCTACACCGTTGATATTCATCTGCAATACAAACCGAGTTTACAGTGAGAATGAGAGAGATGGGAGAGTAGTGATACTGACCGTAGCTTGTGGCGGAGAGGGAGTTACGGCGGAAATGAGATCAGAGTTGACTAGATATTGCGGCAGTGGCTGTTGCTCTTGCGGAGGCGGAATCATCTCGGTCGCCATACGTCTCACGCTGAAGCTTTTGATTTTTAATGTTTCAATCATCTGAAAGTGTAGTTTTGATTTGGGCCCTATGAGGCCTTTAATATTGGTGAGCCTTATGGTGCTTTTATGTAAGGCCTTTTATATATGACGTTGAAAAAAACCGAAACTCTTGTCTCACTTGTCATCGTCAGAGGTGAGACAAGATGTTGACGGGAGATGGGCCTTGTGGGCCGGGGAATCACGTGGCAGATGTGATTATGTATAACGAGTTGGGGCCTATGGGCCTTTAGAAGAACGTTTTAATCTCGATGGTGACCTTCCCACTCAAACTCACTGACATGTCTCGTTGTTTAGCAAACACTTCATCTGTATTGGAGTGGAGTGTGTGTATGGCTACCCCAGAAATAGTATTTTATCGATATTTCCATTTTGTACATATTTTATTAGTTTTTTATAGCTGTTTTTGGGAACATTTTTAATAGCTTGTAATAAGGATTTGACGGAATTTCATAATATCTACATCCAAATATGTGAGATTCATGGTAACATTATATAAATCTAGATTTGTAGCTTCGAGATATCTATCTAAAATCAAAATATCTTGCGAATATCTGGATCCATTAAATTTTTAAAAATAAATTAAATAATAATAAAATATTCTGAAAAAATAAATTTCATTACAAAAAAATATATGTATAATAATTGAAAATAAAATAAAATATTTTTAATATATTTAATGGTCCGAATCTGAATATCCAAACTTCAAAATTAAAATATCCAAATTTGGATTTAGTTTAGACGGATCTTAAATTTTAATATCCTAAAATTTGATCTGATTTTTCGAATATTCGTATTTTCAAAATGGATCATAGTGGATTTCAGATCAGAATTCCGGTTAATAATTTCATCTAGCTTAACAAAATACCCATAAGTTTTAAACAATATTAAATGATCTGATATGGCATGAGCATCTTCTTGCTATAATTATGTTTGCGTTTCCGTCTATTATAACAAGCCGAAGATGTCAAAAAAAAAAAAAAAAAAACAAAACAAAAACAAGCCGACAAAGAATTTACACGTACCAGATTTATACATTCTCATACCCAAATAGTTTATTACTCCTATAGTAATACGGTGACGTGACAGAATACGAACCACTGGAACAGGCACAGAGCTCTTGAATCAGCAGATAATGCGAGGTGACCGACAAGTCGACAATCCAATTTATGTGGACATCAACTCTTCCTTTTCTCAACCCTCCACGTGTCGTCTTGTCATTATCAACCGTCTAGATTATTCCCAATGAAAAATATATTAATTGGCCCACTATTATTAGGGTAAATTAATTATGCAACCAATGTTAAAACTACTTATACAACATTGAAATATTGTTGTACATTTGAAAGCGATACAAAACGTTTTAATTATATGTCATTGTTCAAACCTTAAACATGCAACAACAAATTCAGACGCCATAAGTTAGATGTTAATTTTCTTGTAGATGAAGCAACGGACTTAACCATTGTACATAGCCTGCCCTCCACTAAATTCCTAATACAAATTAAAGTCTCTGAAAACAATGCAAGTGATTCATCAAAAGCTCAAATTCCGAAAGAAGCTTCTCGTGAAAACACCTATTTATGTTATGGTACAGTTTCACACGCAAAGTAAATTCCATATTTATTCCTCTAGTTATAAACTTACAAGTTACAACTCGTGTTGAATTGTGTACACATCAGAAATGATTCTAGCATTTGTTTAAGCAACGTAGTGTAGAAGCTGTATTTTCACAGTGATAATATTCTCATTACATTCAGTCAAAATATATACACGCCATTTGTTTAGGGCTTTCTACAAGTTTGTAATAACTGTAAATTGATTCTATACAATGATTGAAACTTAATTGACTCAATCAAAGATATAATCAAGGGATATGATTGTATCCTTAATACGCCCCCTCAAGATAGAGGTTGTTGGCAAACTCCAATCTTGTGTTTGAACTGTGTGAATGTGATCCGAGGCAGAGGTTTCGTCAACGTGTCTGCAAGCTGGTCCTTTGTCGATACGTGGACCACCCGTAAAGCACCCATTTGAACTTGATTCCTGACAAAATGATAGTCTAGTGCTATGTGCTTCATCCGTGAATGAAAAACAGGATTGGCGCACAAGTACGTTGCACCAACATTGTCACAATAGATCACTGGAGCAGTTGTGAGCATTATACCAAGCTCGTGAAGTAAAGAAGAGATCCAGCGAACCTCAGCAGCCGTGTTGGCTACGGACCTGTACTCAGCTTCAGTTGATGAGCGAGCCACTCCACGTTGTTTCTTCGATGACCATGACAATGGGTGTTGACCAAGATAACAAATGTATCCATTAGTTGACACAAAGTCGTCCGAGTCGCCTGCCCAATCTGCATCAGAATATGCGTGTAATACCATTGAGTTACCTCGCTTGAGAAAAATGCCATGGTCTGGTGTCGCAGCCAAATAACGAAGCACACGCTTTGCTGCGACCAAATGATCAGATGTCGGTAAATGCATGAATTGTGATAATCGGTTGACAGCGTAAGACAAATCTGGCCGAGTGAATGCCAAATATTGCAAGCTACCAACAATCGTCCTGTATTCTGCAGGATCAGAGAGCTGTGTTCCCGAGTGTAATGATAGCTTTGGTGTAGTAGCCATCGGCGTCGACACTGGCTTAGAATGGAGCATATTGGTCTTTGTGAGAAGATCCAACACATACCGTCTTTGACACAAATGAAGTCCACTGTCAGTCCGTGTAGCTTCAACCCCCAGAAAATAATGGAGATCTTCGTGGTCTTTAACTGAAAACCGTGAGGCAAGTGCAGATAATGTTTGCCTTATGAGAGCATTATCATTTCCAGTGACCAGAATATCGTCCACATAAATAAGCATGTAGACAACCGAACTTCGTTGACGAAGTATAAAGAGTGATGAATCTGCCACAGAGTTAACGAAGCCAACAGCAAGAAGGTAGGATCGTAATTCGATATACCATGCCCTTGGGGCCTGTTTAAGACCATAGACAGCCTTACGCAGGCGACAAACATAATCCGGATTATCTGTATCAACAAAACCTGGAGGTTGTACCATATAAACTTCTTCTTTGAGAGTACCTTGGAGAAAAGCGTTGTTGACATCCAATTGTCGAATGGGCCAGGAACGATCAACCGCAATACCAAGTACAAGTCGAATTGTCGTCGTTTTGATAACTGGACTGAACGTTTGCTCATAATCAAGGCCTGGTCGTTGGTTATAGCCTTTGGCGACCAGGCGCGCTTTGTAGCGATTGACTGTACCATCAGGATTATGTTTCGTGGTGAACACCCAACGACAACCAACGAGTGTAGTAGAAGAGGAGGGTCTGGGAACGAGATCCCAAGTGTGATTGAGGAGTTGTGCATTGATTTCTGAGACCATAGCTTTTCGATACCGTTCATCCTTTAACGCTTGAATGGCAGTGCGAGGTTCGGAATCGAGACTGGCAGCGAGGGCGTACTTGGGATTAGGTTTGACAATCCCATCTTTGGCTCGAGTATACATCCTGTGTTTGTTATCAGGATTGATCGGAGCTGGTGGTGCAGGCGGAGGAAGAGAGGACGATGTAGTTCCAATTTCGGAATTTGTGGTTTGGGTATTAGTGTCGGTTTGGTTTAGTGAGGATGTGGTATAATTTTCTTTTTGGTTGGTTGGTTCAGGGGAGTTTGTTTGGTTTATTTGAGAGATTGGGTCGGTTTGATTTAGTGGTTCAGACATGATATGGGCTTGCGAATGGGAAGATGAGATAGAGGGTGGATTTGTGTGTGATTCATTTTGGGCTGGTAGTGGTTGGATAGGATGGTTAGGTAGCTGGGCCGTGGGTTGCGGCCCATTTTCTTGTGGAGCAGTGGGCTCAGAATTGTGAGAGGGAGAAGAAGAAAAAGATGAGGAAGAAGACGATACCTGAGCTGTCGGTGGCGGAGCAACCGGAGAGAGAGGAGGTGCCGTGTCGCGGTGAAGGTCCGACGATGGGGGTCCCTGAAGCAGTGTCAATGGCGGAGGTTGAATTGATGTATGACTCAACCAATTGTTTTCGGTTTCTGTGTCTGGATCAGCTTGGCGATGTTCATGTCCGGATGAGAAAGGAAAGCTCTGTTCATCAAATTGAACATGCCGTGAGATATACAGACGACGAGAGGAGACCTTGTAGCATAGGTATGCACTTTGAGATGTTGAGTATCCCAGGAACACACATAGGGACGAGCGATCTTCAAGTTTGTGTCGGTTGTAAGGTCTCAGCCATGGGAAGCAAGCACACCCGAAAACCCTTAACTTCTCATAGTTCGGGTCTTGCCCGAAGAGTTTCTGATATGGTGATCGCATCGACAGAACTGGTGTGGGCATTCTATTGATAAGATAGATTGCTGTTTGGAAAGCAAAGGGCCAGTAGGTCTTAGGAATAGATGCTTTTGATAGCAGTGACATACCCATCTCAACTATATGTCGATGCTTTCGTTCTGAGATGCCATTGTGCTCTGGTGTATGCGGTGGTGAAGTGAGGTGAGCGATTCCATTGATTGACAGGAATTCTCTCAAGGCTATGAACTCTCCTCCGTTGTCAGTATAGAAGGTACCAATCCTCGTCTGAAAATGGTTCTCAACAAGATTCTTGAAGGCAATGAAAGTGGATTTGACTTGCGATTTTTGACGCAGTGGGTATAACCAGGAATACCGAGTGTAATGATCTATAATAACCAGATAGTATTTGAAATTTTCAGTGGACAGTATTGGGGAAGTCCATAAATCAGAGAATATATATTGTAAAGGACGAGATGATGTTATTGTAGAGTAAGAAAATGGGAGTTTATGTGATTTATTGATCAAACAATCATGACAAGAGAGAGATGTTTGAGCAGAAGAAGAAACAGGAAGCTTAAAACTGGAAACAATGTTTTTCAGAATTGAAAATGAAGGATGGCCCAAGCGAAGATGCCATGAAGAAAGAGACGTTTTGGGTGTTGGAGATGCGAACATGGTAGTGATAGAGGATGATATCGGCCATTCATATAGATCATTTTTAGTGCTGCCGCGGAACAATGGGACCCCCGTTTTCAGATCCTTCACCTGAAAAGAAGATGGGAAGAATTCCACAGAAACTCGGTTAGTATTACACAAGCGATACACAGAGATCAAATTTTTGTGTAGCGTTGGAACACATAAAACATTGCGCAATGGTAAGGGACGAGTATTTGTAAGAAGAGAAGATGAACCAATATGAGTGATTGGAATTGTTGAGCCGTCGGCGATCATGACGTCGTCACGGCCATGATATGGCTGATGTAACGACAGATTCTGCAGGTCTGAAGTTAGGTGATGAGTAGCTCCACTGTCGAGCAACCAGTTGTTTGTCTGATTAGAGGAACCCATAGCGAGATTAGCTCTCGGATTCCATGGTGTGAATGGACTAACCGTCTGTTGTGATGCAGCCTGAAACCCCTGAAGCTGAGAGCATCTTCTTGCGCTATGACCATGTATCCCACAAATCTGACACCTTCCTTGATATGGTCGAGAGCCACGGTAGTCAGATTTGGTCTGTGTCGGAGAAGATTGCCATTGATAGTTGTTGCTTTGTTGATTCTGCCACTGAGAGTTGTTGTTGTTGCGAGTCCGGTTGTTGTTGTTGGAGTTGCGATAATTATTGTTCCTGTTCTGAGCCAGATTCGCAGTCACAGGAGTGGATAAAAGGGCAGTGTTGTCAGCAGCATTGAGGAGCTTTGCTTCATGATTTAGCAGCCTTTCATGGAGTTCAGTGATGGAGGGCGGAGTATCACGACCAGCCACCTGATCTACCACCGTCTTGTATTCTTCCGGGAGTCCATCAAGGATCGTCTCGATCTGGTCCTCGTGGTCATACGGCTTGCCTAAGATTGCGAGTTGATCCAGGCGTGTGGTTACGCCTTGTACATAGACATCAATTGTTTTGCTTTCCTTCTTCCAATGTTTGAGCTGGTTCTTGAGTTGTAAGATATGACCCCTGCTAGGCTTAGCATATGTGGATGCAAGGATCTCCCAGACTTCAGCAGATGTCGTTGCACGAGAGACGAGCGGCTGTAAGGCAGTCGTCATGGTGCCAATTAGAGCACTGAAGATCAACTTGTCTTGTCGCTTCCACAAGACAAAACTTGGATTTTCTGTTGTGAGATCATCAGTGGTGACAGTAGGTGATGGAGGCTGCGTAGATCCATCAAGGTATCCTGACAGTGCGTATCCGTCAAGAAGAGAGTGGACTTGGAGTTTCCACATCAGATAATTCGTGGATGAGAGCTTGGTGACATTCGCCATATTGACGGTGAGCAAGGTTTTGTTGTTGACGGCAGTGGTGTCTATCACCATTGTTGGGATTGAGCCATTGATGGTATTCATGTTTTAGAATGAGAGGAGGAAGAGAGAAGGGAAGAAGAAGATAGCAGAGAGAGCGAGTAAGTGAAAAAGAAAAACAGATTTTAGGATCGTATTGCTCTTGATACCATGTAGAAGCTGTATTTTCACAGTGATAATATTCTCATTACATTCAGTCAAAATATATACACGCCATTTGTTTAGGGCTTTCTACAAGTTTGTAATAACTGTTAATTGATTCTATACAATGATTGAAACTTAATTGACTCAATCAAAGATATAATCAAGGGATATGATTACATATATGTCTCAGACTCAGCACAAGGATGACATCTAGAGATTAAAAATATTCGAATACCATATAGGAAGTCATTAGTCAACCCAAATTCTCTAATCCAAAGGTCGAAAACCTACTTGAACATCCCAATGCATATGCAGAACCGGTAGTGAGAGTTAGCAGATTACAAACAAATAAAAATGCTTTATACAAGAATTGAATTCATATTACTAAAAATAATTGGCCACAAACATATAGAGTTTGAATGGTAGTTGTGTTTAAGGCGGAATAGTTTGCAAATGGTCAATATCGTTTTTGTATCATTCACAATTTTTAGTACACAATTGTGTAGACAAAAAAAAAACCTATTACAGACTAAGTATATACTAGTTTTGTGTAGAAATAAATTTAGTTTGCATTTTATTGTATTTTGACTGTAATCCGTAAAAAAATTGTAATATGCAGTGTATTATAATCCATTCTAAAAATAAAATATTTTAATCTTGGTTTTTTTTATAACTGTAAATATATTATTGGTTTGGTCCAAATGCCGGCTAGGTCTCTAGAACTACTAATTAATATTTCAAGGGTTATATTTCCAGAAACAATTACATTAACATTTTCTTAAGAAACAAGTTGAGATTTGATGTGAAAATAAGAAGAGATGTACAAGCACTAATTCATCAATCATTGTACCTCTGATGCGACTGTTTTGTATAAATAAGAAAAATACACCAAAATATAACAAATTGTTTGGATGCGAAAGATTAATAATATACGAGATATTTGATGGGTCCATTTTTTGGACTTGGAGCTAACTTCTGAATACAGCCACACTAATGGATTGTAAAATACAAAATATCAGAGGGGTATAATCGAAATTTGGACATAAACTGCCTGTGTTCAGACATATGAAAGATATGCTGTGTCAGAGTTTCAACAGCCTCTTCCATGCTCACTACTTCTCATCTCTCTCTCTCTCTCTCTTCCCAAATTCTAATTCTTGTTTACACTTAGAATTTTCATTACCCTCTCTTGGAAATGCAAGATATTCATGATTACTCGATGACCGGAGGCGGCGGCGGCGTCGGAGGCGGAGGAAGTTCAGGGAGGTTTTACGGGGGAGGAGGAGGCGGAGATCGGAGGATGAGAGCGCATCAGAACAATATACATAACCATCACCAATCTCTCAAGTGTCCTCGTTGTAATTCTCTTAACACGAAGTTCTGTTACTACAACAATTACAATCTCTCTCAGCCTCGACACTTTTGCAAAAACTGCCGTCGTTACTGGACCAAAGGCGGCGTCCTCCGTAACGTCCCCGTCGGAGGCGGTTGTCGGAAAGCTAAACGATCGAAGTCTAAACAGCCTCCGTCGTCGTCTCCTTCTTCTGCCGACAAACCAACGACTCAAGACGTCGAGGAGAAATCAAGTAGCAGCGAGAGCTCTTCTCTTACCGCCTCTAACTCCGCCGTCACCGCCGTCGCCACCGCCGCGAAGGTTGCGTCCTCAGGGTTTATGGGCACTGATATGCCTAATCTCAAACTGTACGGAAACGGGATCGAATGGTCGACGTTGCTTGGACAGGGTCTACCGGGCGGTGGAGATTTCTCCGAGATCGGAGGTTTTGCCGCGGCGCCGTCGATTGAAACAACTCCGTTTGGATTCGGGGGTACTTCCGGAAATCAACAGTGTACAGCTGATCATCTGAAGTTGGAAGGTAATACTGTACAGCAGCTTGGGGATCGAACGGCTCAGGTTGATCCGAATATGGGATTTGAACCGTTGGATTGGGGAAGTGGCGGAGAAGACCAAACACTCTTTGATCTAACCAGTTCCGTTGATCATGCATACTGGAGTCAAAGTCAATGGACTTCGTCTGACCAAGATCAGAATGGTCTCTACCTTCCTTAATTCTCACAGCTTCTTCTAAATTAACCCAAAATATATTATATTATACACATTATAAGGTAAAGTTTGATGAAGTGGTTTTTATTTTTATTTGTTGGGTTGGAAACGGGATTTATTATATAATATATGACTTCTTGTAAATTTCTTTCCCCAAATATAAAATTTACCTCTTGTTTATTAGTTTTTTGGAATATCCCAAGAGTGCAAATTTATGTGGCATGGTTTTAATTTGGTTTCTGTTTACTTATCGTTGTATATTTGATAATATTTTAATTTGGTTGGGATTTGTTTTCCATTTGTTGTGTCTAATAAATTTATATCTTGATTAGGCATACAAAAAACTTGTATTCTGCTTCTTTGATTATCCTTTTTTGTGTAACTAATACATAATAAGTCGTTTAAGAGTGGGATCACTAATCAGGTTCAGTCTTCAGAGAGTAGCTATGTTAGCTTTTCATTAAGCCGTGTTAGCTCTTGAGTAAACATTATGGAAACTCGATGTCTTATTATATCTTATCTTCTGAAACTTATAATATCGAGTTTTTGAATCGAATGTGAAAAAAACAACTATATATTCCACATCACAGCTTACACTAGATAATTGAAAATTGAAAACTACATGAGCAGCAATCATAGTATCATTCCATTTCTATTAAACTATTAAAATCCATCAACTCCAAAGAGTGATCTTTGGTTTGTTGATGTAAAGAATACTTTTTTTAATGTGATATTTTTTTTTTTCGTCGACGGCGAATAGAAGAATGTTTAGAAAAATCGTACGGAAAACAAACGAGAGAGCCGTGCCGTCGCGTAAAAACAGTGCTTTAGCAAATAGACTATGGGCGATTGTGCATGGGACCCATGTGTTAGTGTCTAGTCTCATGCGCAACATGCATTCCACGTGGTCCCACTTCACATGTCGTAACGTCAAATGGCTGACGTAGTTGTATCAATGGTCGGCTTGTCGTTTTCACCAACTCCAATCTTTGCCTCGAAGAAAACTTCAAAGATCTAGCCGAGAGAGAGAGAGCGAGTACGGACCCCTGATCCTCTGTCTCTGTGGGCCGTTGGATCAATGAGAACTCTTAAACGCGTATACGCCGTGCGATGAGAATGGTGACAGCGCGAATCAATGGTGATGATGATGATGAGGGGTCCATATTAGGTAGGTGGTAGTCATTGTAGGGAAACACTTGAAGGAGAGTAGGTCCAATAAGGCATGTGCGCATATATAATAATAAGTTATAAAATCTCATACAAATCACACACGGGATAGTTTGGTTGGGCGGTTGGGAGAGTTTAGGATTGTCTGTGGGTTGGTGTATGACTAAACCTTGTTCTCTAATCATTTCGTTAACAAGTTCATGATTATTTTTATGTGGAGATGTCAACTTTGTGATTAAGCCACCTTTTGGATCCGCCAGCGGTGGATGGTTACTTTAACAATAACGGTGGAGCAAAGACATACGTGGGGGAGTCTGAAGATGCAGCTGAGTCACTTCTTGTATTAGTCAAGGAGTAGCTCAAGAAGTGACACAGGCGGGAAACATTTGAAGAACAAACAAGGACATAGCGGATTAACTTGAAACCGCGTACTGGAGCTGAGGTGGACTACCCAAGATATGTGATGAGCTGGACATATATCTTGGAGGATATTCAAGACAAATATCCAATGCGAATAAGAAGAATCTCCTAAGATCCTAAAGTTGTTAGGGTTGTTAGGATTCTTGAAGATGTCGTAAGAGATAAGGTTTATCTCTTAAGTGGTTTCGAGCTAACTAGGTTAGCAAGCCCATTGAGTATAAATGGGAGAGTTTTGCGCCGTGTATAGGCAAGCTTGATAAGAGAGAGAATTTGTGAGAACTCAAGTGATCAAGTATAGATCATTGAGTTTGAGAGATTAGATTGAGAGATAGTGTTCTTGTAAGATCATATTGTCAATCTAATAAAGCGCAAGTTTTCAGAATCGTTTTGAGTTGTGTTACATCTTTCTGAAAACTACAATAGCCTTGCACTTTCACTTGGTATCAGAGCTACCACTCGTAGCTATCTATTCGGGTGAGATCCTGAGGAGAAAGATGGAAGGCTATCAAGAACTCTTGAACAGCACAAGAATCATTCTTGATGCTGGAAACTATGGGTTTTGGAAGTCAAGGATGAGGTCACAGATCAGGGGAATCAATCCATTAGCATGGAAGGCAGTGATGGAGACGTGGAAGGAGCCCATGATCAAAGACGAAAAAGGCGTGGAAACACCCAAACCAGAAGAGAGTTGGACGGAAGAAGAAATAAAGAAATCCAAATACAACTCCAAGGCTCTGAGTGCAATTCATTGCAGTGTCTCCAAAAAGACTTTTGAGTTAATTCAAGGCTGTGAAACCGCAAAAGATGCATGGGACATTCTACAAACACACTTTGAAGGAACTCAAAAGGTCCAGAACTCAAGGAAAGATCTTCTGGCATCACGGTTTGAGAATCTGAAGATGGATGAGCATGAGTCTATTGCCGATTTCAGCGCTAAGCTAAGTTCACTAGCTCAAGAAGCTGCAACCCTTGGGAAGAAATACAAGGACAAGAAACTTGTCAAAAAGTTTCTAAGGTGTCTTCCAGCAAAATACATGCCATACAAATCAGCTCTAAGTGTGTCTCAAAACACAGAAGAACTTACCTTCGGAGAAGTGGTAGGTATGTTGCAAGCTCATGAATTGGAACTAGAAGGGATTAAGAAACCACGCAGCTTAGCTCTGACGGTGAATGAGACAAGCAAATCTGCGGTTAATAAAGAAGATCCACTGAGCTTGTTGGTTAGACGATTTGATCGAGCCTTGAAAAGAATAGAACAAGGACAAGGGTCATCTCAGAAGAAGCCAAACAACTTCAGAAAACAAACCGAAGGAGACAAGTCTACTAGACGTGCAGATATCCAGTGTCATGAATGCAAAGGCTTTGGACACTATCGAACTGAATGTCCAACAGTCAAGAGGAGAGAAATCAAGTGCTTTGGGTGTCAAGGTCTTGGACATACTCAACTAGAATGCGTGAATGATCAAAAGAAAAGGAAAGAAAAATCTCTTCTGGCTGAGGAAGACACTGATGAAGACAGCACTGAAAGTGAAGATGAGCTGAACAACTTTGTAGCGTTTGTTGGAATCACTGAGTTTGACGAAGGAGAAGATGAGTCAGGATCTGATTCAGAACCTGACATAGATCTGGAAGAAGTAAGAGATACTCTAATCAAGATTGGAAAGGAAAATGGAGAATTGATTAAGGAAAAGTTACGTCTTGAAGCCATTGTAGAGTCTCTAAATCTTGAACTTATGACCGTAAAGAGACTAAGTGATGAGAGTGTGATCCTGATGAAAGAAAAGCTGAATCTTGCTGTAAAGGCCGACAGACTTGAACAAGAGTTAAAGGAGGAAAATGAAACAACAGCTCGTTTGCAAGCAGAACTAACTCAACATCACAAGAAGATTCACATGCTTACGGGAAGTAAGCAACTAGACAAGATCTTAAGTGCAGGAAGGACTGAAAGAGGGTATAGAGGACTCGGATACTCAGGAAGGGGAATGAAGGAAGCCGAGAATATCAACTTTGTTTCAGGAGGCTACATGAATCAAAAATGCAAGGAAGCTTACGACAGAACAGATGGATGCTGGTACTGTGGAAAACCAGGACATATCAAAGCATACTGCAGAAGATTCAGGGAAAGAGTAAGTTGGCTGAGAAGACAAGGAATGTACTACTGGAATGGCTACAAGAATCAAATCTGGATCAAGAGAACTGATCTACATCAGACATCAAGGGATGCATCTACAAAAGTTGGTCTCGGATTCAGGTGCAACATGGCCTTTGTCTCGGATGAACAGGAAGAAACAACTCCATGGTATTTTGATAGTGGATGCTCCAGACACATGACTGGAGATCAAAAGAATCTTCAAAAGGTCAAATCAATCAAAGGAGGAAAAGTTACCTTTGGAGATGGAGGTCACGGAAACATCCTAGGTAAAGGGCAAACCAGTGAAACTGAGGTACCACAACTGATGAATGTTTACTTGGTGCAGGGACTCAAAGCGAATCTCATAAGCGTCAGCCAGTTATGTGATGAAGGATTGATGGTAATGTTCACACGCACTGAATGCAAGGGGATCAATGAACAACAAGAAACTGTTATTCAAGGAGTCAGAACCGGCAACAATTGCTACATGTGGAGAAATACCATGAAGTGCTTCAATGCAAGAGATGAGTTGAATCTGTGGCATCAAAGACTAGGACATATGAATGTCCGAAATTTGACCACTCTTGTTAACAAGGAAATGGTGCGTGGAGTTCCTCATATAAAAGGATGTGACAAGATGGTGTGTGGTCCATGCAACCAGGGGAAGCAGGTTAAGGTGCAACACAAGAAGGTTCCTGACATTCAGTCTAAGGCAGCCCTTGACTTGGTACACATGGATCTAATGGGACCAATGCAAACCGAGAGTGTGGCAGGAAAACGATATGTGTTTGTATTGGTGGATGACTACACAAGGTTCACATGGGTAATGTTCATCAGAGAAAAGTCAGATACAGCGAGTAGCTTCAGGATCTGGGCACTTCAGTTGATCAATGAAAGAGGAGGTGTGAAACGAATTAGGAGTGATCATGGAGGAGAATTCCAAAATGATACAATGAGGATGTTCTGCGAAAACCATGGGATAAGTCATCAGTTTTCAGCACCAAGAACACCACAACAAAATGGTGTGGTGGAAAGAAAGAACAGGACACTTCAAGAGATGGCTAGAGCTATGCTGCATGGGAATGATGTACCAACAAAATTCTGGGCTGAAGCAATCAACACTGCGTGTTACGTCATCAATAGAGTGTATGTTCGGAAAGGATCCACAAAGACACCATATGAACTGTGGAAAGGAAAAACACCAAACCTGAGTTACTTCCATGTGTTTGGGTGCAAATGCTACATCCTAAATGATAAAGATCACCTTGGGAAGTTTGATTCAAGAAGCGATGAAGGAATGTTTCTGGGTTACTCAGGGAATAGTACAGCATTCAGGGTGTACAACAACAGAACATGCCTTATAATGGAGTCAGTTAATGTGGTATTTGATGACTACTCACTGACACAGTGCCAAGAAGGAAACCATGAAGGAGACTCTGATAACGAAGGAAGGAATGAAGTGACTAAAGAGATGAGGCATGTGACACAAGCTGATCTGAAGCAGAATGTAACTCAACCCAAGAAGGAGTTAGAAGTTCCGCGGAATCATTCTGCCAAAGACATCATTGGAGAAGCAGAAGAGGAAAGAAAGACTAGAGGAGGACTGATGAAACTCAAGAACAAGTTGAAGACACCTATGAAAGTCAAAGAGCAATCCCCAGAACCGGTAAAAGTGAGCAAAGAACTGCATGTTCCTCGCAATCACTCTGTCGAAGACATAATCGGAAACGCAGAAGAAGAAAGAAAAACCAGAGGAGTCAAACTTGACTTTAAAGAAATAGTAAGGTTTGTTTGTTTTGTTTCCACTATTGAACCTAAAACTCATGTGCAGGCAATCGATGATGAATTCTGGATCGTGGCTATGCAACAAGAGCTGGAACAATTTGTCCGTAATGATGTTTGGGAGCTAGTTCCAAGACCAGAGCAAGGGAACATCGTTGGAACTAAGTGGATCTTCAAAAACAAAATTGATGAAGAAGGAGTTGTGGTCAGGAACAAAGCTAGATTGGTTGCTCAGGGATATTCTCAAATCGAAGGTGTGGACTTTGAAGAAACGTTTGCTCCTGTCGCAAGACTTGAGTCAATCAGATTGTTTTTAGAAATGGCCTGTATCATGAACTTTACAGTCTATCAAATGGATGTGAAAAGTGCCTTCTTAAACGGATTCCTTCAAGAAGAAGTATATGTAGAGCAGCCAAAAGGATTTGAAGATGCACTAAATCCTAAGCACGTGTACAAGCTAAACAAAGCTCTCTATGGTCTCAAACAAGCACCCAGAGCATGGTATGAAAGGTTGACGAGCTTCCTGTTGGATCAAGGTTACAATAGGGGGAGTGTGGACAAGACATTGTTTATTCTTGAACAAAGCAAGGAGATTCTGATGGTGCAAATATATGTAGATGATATCATCTTTGGTGGCACATCACAAAAACTGGTTGATGAGTTTGTCTCAAGTATGACAAAGGAGTTCGAGATGAGCATGGTTGGTGAGTTGAAGTATTTCCTAGGGCTACAGATTACGCAATCCAGAGAAGGAATATTCATATCACAGACAACCTATGCAAAGAATCTGCTCACTAAGTTCAAGATGGAACACTGCAAGGAGGCCAAAACACCTATGAGTACTACGGTCAAGATGACAAAAGATGATGAAGGAAAAGATGTGGATGTCAGGACCTACAGAGGAATGATAGGAAGTCTGCTTTATCTCACTGCAAGCAGGCCGGATCTAACGTTCAGTGTTGGAGTATGCGCACGGTTTCAAGCCAAGCCCAAGCAGTCACATCTTGAAGCTGTCAAGAGAATCATCAGATATGTTAAAGGATCAGTGGGCTTGGGAATCTGGTATTCTAAAGGATCAAACAAAAGTCTAGTTGGATACTGCGATGCTGACTGGGCTGGGAGTGTTGACGACAGGAAGAGCACAAGTGGCGGGTGTTTCTTCTTGGGGAACAATCTTATTGCATGGATGAGCAAGAAGCAGAACTCAGTATCCCTATCTACAGCTGAAGCAGAGTACATCTCAATGGGAAGTTGTTGTGCACAACTCCTTTGGATGAAACAAATGTCTGCAGATTTTGGAATGGAGTCTGGAGTACTACTGGTTTATTGTGACAACAAAAGTGCCATAAGTATTTCAAAGAATCCAGTACAACACTCTAGAACCAAGCACATTGACATAAGGCACCACTTCATTCGGGAGTTAGTGGAGGAAAAACAGGTAATGATCGAACACATTGTCACTGAGTCTCAACTGGCTGATTTCTTCACAAAACCACTTGATTTTACTCGATTTATCACCTTAAGAAATGCACTTGGTATTTGTGAAATATGATGGTTTGTGGAAGTATGCAGAACTAGTACAGGTTGTAACTCAGGATGTACATCTAGCTCAGATTTAGTTTGGAGTCATACGTGAAGTGGAAAAGAGCTACCTACTATTCCGTCTTGTCAAACTCCAGTACAGGTTTCGTAGAAAGAGAGAGCAAAAAGATCAGGAAGAATCAGACTGAGCCAGTCAAGTCTTAAAACTAGCTCAACAAGTAATACAACAACAACAAAAAAAAAAAAAAAAAAGGGGATTTGCTCTCTCCTACAGGATAAAGGTTGAAAACTGGCAAGACAAGATAAAGGAATAGGAGTGTGAAAGCTAGCCATGGATCTGTAGATGGCCAAATGCATGAATCAAGAAAAGCTAGTGTGCGTTCTAGTACAAACACTGGGTCAAAAAGGTACAAAATAATTCAAAAAGGTTTGTCAATACTATTTCTTTTCAAAAGCCAGTTGATTCTTGTGAAAAATAGTGATCATCATACTCTGTGAAAAATTCCCACTTTAACTCTGGAACAAGCAGTGGATGCAGTTGATTTGGTATGTGTTAGACTACATTGTGTCTTGTGAAAGAATAATATGGTCGTTTGCAGTAAACCAGTTGGTACAAAAGAAATCAGGTTCGACCCAAAATCGAGACGGTCCAAAACCAAACCGGAAGAGCACTAGAAGACAAAAGATGAAAGATTGAAGGGTCTTATGTTCGCGGCAAAAGACATTACACACTTCTTGCTCATCACCGAAGAAAAAAACCCTAAGAGAAACCAAAAGCGAAAACTCAATCCGTGGCTCCATGAGTTCTGAGAAGAACAATCCAGCTCAAATCGAGTCTCAGATGGAACATGCAACCGAGATTGAAGCTCAATCAACTCAATCTGCAACCCAAGAAAAGCTCGATTCGCTTGCGATCATCGCGTACAAGGAGTGGAATCCTTTTAACAAGATTGAAGCTTCAACTGAAATTCGTGGGACAACCGAGGGAGAAAAGGTACCTACGAAAGATACCGACTCTGAAGTCGTAACCGAAGCACCTGAGCAAGAAAGGACCAAAATCGGTGTAACTATCGAAGAACTTGAGTCGATAGTGAACGAGGCTCAGAAGACTCGTGGGGATGTTGCAAAGAAAGAAAAGAAGAACAACCCGTCCAGGCTTACAAGATCGAAGAGCAGAAAGAAGTCGGAAAGGAGCAGTGTGACAACAGGAGAAAGATCAAAAAGCCAAGAGAAGGAGAAGGCGATTGACATCTCTGATGAAGAAACAGAATCTGATGGATATGAGTCAGCAACTGGAATCTCGGTTCATGAACAGACAGAGAAAGCGACACGCTCACAGTCAAGAAAGAGGAAGCGTGCACCAGAGCAAAGGAAGACCCAAGTCAGAACATCCTTCGGAACTCCGATGATACCCAAGAAGATCAAGGTCTCAAAAACATTGGATCAGGAAAGGTACAAACTCTTTAAGAATAGGGGAATATTGCCTGAAAGATTGGTAGATATGAGTAAAGAGGATGAATGGGGGTATCTAAAACTGATCAAGGATAGTGATTTAGTGTCAACTGTGACTGGGTTGATGGGATACATCAAGGAACATGTCTGTGAATTCTATGCTGCATTGCCTGGGGTGAAAGTAGAAGACTCAGTAGAGAAGATAGTTGTCTGGTTCAGAGGACACCCGTATGAACTCTCTCCGACTGCAATCAACGAGTCATTGGGACTTTCAGAACTGACTGAAGATGAAATCAGAGCAGACATTGAAGCTGACACCGAGAGTATGGAAACAGTGGCCACGGTTCTCAGTGAAGGAAAGACTGAATGGGAAGATCTCACTGCCACAGGACTCCCACCGTGTTATGCAGCCTTGAGTGTGCTTTCAGCATACAACTGGATTCCATCAACTCATAAGCACCATCTCTCAGAACAAAGAGCTAGGCTGATTTACAAGGTTGCTCAAGGAATAAAAACTGGAGTTGGAAGAATGATCTTCAAGCAGATTCTATCCCTCGGAGTCACTAAGGATTCAGATTCACGGTGGTTAATGTTTCCAAGGATAATCACAGGACTTATGAAGGCTCAGCATGCACCTACGACTCTTAAGGGAGAGAAAGTCGTTGCTCCAATCTTCTACAAGAAGGACATACGCTCTGGTGAAGCATTTGTCAAGATCGAGGATTCCAAGTCTGCCAAGAAGAAAGCTATCAGAACCAGTCCAAAGACACAGACACCGAGACGCACCAGCTCCAGCGCATCAGCTCCGAAAACTTCAACTCACACAATGCAAGAGGTAGTGAATCTTGGATCAGTTCGTGTACCAGTTGGAAGCTGCAGCCCACGAGCAGCAAGAGAAGCCGTTGAGGATACCGCCAAAGCTCTCCAGACATTCTCTGAGGTGATCCAGCGACTTCTTCGTATCATGCCAGGTAAGGTCTCTTCAAACTGTTAATCATCTTAGCTACTGACACTGTGTTTTTAACCTTGTGTGCTCTCAAGCAGGGGGAGAAGAGGATAGTGGCTAGAGTGTGTTACCAGATTGTGGGGGAGTGAGGGAAAAACCGCTTTGTTTTCGTTTTGTTGTCTAGTTTTTCCTTCACTAAGAAACAAGTCGGATGTTATGGGGGAGTTTGTCTAAGTCTCTGTCTTACTAAGACCTTATCATTTTGTATGACGGATTGCAAAAACCTTGGATGTAAAACTCTGGTTATGTGTTTGTTATGTTTTCCTAGAACAAGTGTTTTCGATGACAGATTTTCAGAATGCGACTTGTCTTTGCTTGTGTATAGTATTCTTGACCTTTTGCAGATACTTGAGAGACACACAATTTTAAAAAGGGGGAGATTGAAGATGCAGCTGAGTCACTTCTTGTATCAGTCAAGGAGTAGCTCAAGAAGTGACACAGGCGGGAAACATTTGAAGAACAAACAAGGACATAGCGGATTAACTTGAAACCGCGTACTGGAGCTGAGGTGGACTACCCAAGATATGTGATGAGCTGGACATATACTTGGAGGATATTCAAGACAAATATCCAATGCGAATAAGAAGAATCTCCTAAGATCCTAAAGTTGTTAGGGTTGTTAGGATTCTTGAAGATGTCGTAAGAGATAAGGTTTATCTCTTAAGTGGTTTCGAGCTAACTAGGTTAGCAAGCCCATTGAGTATAAATGGGAGAGTTTTGCGCCGTGTATAAGCAAGCTTGATAAGAGAGAGAATTTGTGAGAACTCAAGTGATCAAGTATAGATCATTGAGTTTGAGAGATTAGATTGAGAGATAGTGTTCTTGTAAGATCATATTGTCAATCTAATAAAGCGCAAGTTTTCAGAATCGTTTTGAGTTGTGTTACATCTTTCTGAAAACTACAATAGCCTTGCACTTTCAGAGTCTAGCGGTGTTTTTGAGGATAAATAGACAAGCCGCTGCTCTAGTTAGCTTGTTGTCTTGTGGAACCACACAAGCGTAAACCAACAGTGTCTTGTTAGCTGAGTCAACAGTGTTTTGTTTCTCACTTAAATTTCAACGTCGTGAGTTTATTTATCTTTTCTTTGCATATTTCTTTATTAACTCAAACGGTATTTTCAGAAAGGTTGAGGAGGGTTCGCCCTAATTTTTTCAAAAACCTCTCTAGCTTCAGAACGCAACTTTCTCAGATCCGAGTTTCTCCGAGGTTACCACGGCCGTCAGTGTTTTATCATCGGTGTGTTAGGAAAACCTCCGGTGTAGATAAGTAATTGTTCTTCATCGCCGAACAGTTGCATGAAGGAAGAACGGGAAACTCCTTTGTCTTTTCCGCAGCGGTGAGTTAGGTATCTCCGGGGAGGAAAGTTTGCTGCGGAAGTTCGGGGACTGGGAGACTCTCGTCTAGCGTCGTCGGTGGTTGTCTCCATAAGAGGACAGTGGGATTTCTAGCCGGAGAGTCAAAGTCGGGGTAGGTCCTCGAGATGCGTCTTCTTCCTCGGAGGGGTGGGTTTGTTTGTTGTCGTTTGTATTCTCCGTCCTCCTGCGGATGATGGTGGCTCTCGGATGATGGTGGTTCATCTAGATGTATGTTTGGCGGAGGTGGGGTGGCGGTGAACTGGATCGAAGCCATGAGTCGAGCTCGGTGGTTAGAAGCGAGAGCAACTTTGGTATCGATCGAGGTCTAGGCTTAGAGGATGCAGTGGTCGGCAGTTCTTGTTGTCGGCGTTCGTGGCCGTGAAATCTATCCGATAGGGGGTCAAGATTGGAAGCCCGATGTTGTAGGGATCTAGACCGGTTACAGTCATGCCGAATTCCGGAGAAATCGACTCGCGGCGGAAGATGACGATCCGCTAATGACCGTCGGAGATGAAGCTTCTTTAACTTCTCAGATCTCTTTCCCTCCTCCTTGTTTTTCTAGCTTAGATCATCTTCCATGTATAATGCTCAATTTGCTTTCTTTTAGTTCGCTAGATTTTATCCTGGAATCCTTGTAATCGAGACTGCTCCGATCACTGGTTGAACAACCGGTTCGATTTTTATTAACATAATAGTTTATTTTTAAAAAAAACTCAAACAATAGTTTACATATTCATGATTAAATTTGTTGGAACATTTTAGAATTTGGATTCAAATTTGGTTCAGTTTCATCCATATTTGATTATATCCTAAAGACAAAAAATCATAAAATAAAGTTGTTTGCTTTTAAATAGAAATTTGTTAAATTTTAGAAATATAATAGAAATTTTCGTATATTTTATTTATTTTAGACATTTTTATTTTAATATAAAAATAATTAATACATTTAGATTTATAATATAATTTTGGATAATTATATTATAGCAAATTTATTCGCTTTTGTTATTTGAAATATAATTGTATTTCGGATAACTAATTTTCGGTTCGATTCTAATTGGGTTTTATTTTTAGAACTCATGTGAATATAGCAGTTTAGAATCATGCGAGTATTTTTCGATCTAGATTCAAATTCGGATCCCATTTTCGGTTCGGTTCTTCAGTTATGGTACTTCACCCATGGCTATTCATCATGCAGAAACATCAAAATATATTTTGTAAAAATACATGAATAACACATTAATAACGTAACGTACTTGACCAATATTAGAAGAAATCAAGAGACACTAGCTTTATGTTTAACTTTGCGAAACTGTAATATGCTACGCTTTTATTTCTCAGTTTTTTTCTGATAACCATCTCCATCTTAGAGACAACCATTTATAATTTACAAGTAATTTGGAGATTTTAAGATATTATTACGATGTAACGTGAACAAAAAAATCTAACTAATTTTCAAACCCCAACGACCTATTTCAGCCCAAATAATAAAACCATTTTGACCCGATTCGGATCCGGATCTCCCCGATTCTCTTTCCTCGTCTTTCCCCTTGAAAATTTGAATCTCTTTCTTCTGCCTCTCTTCTTCTTCCCCTTTGCTCGATACGCGCTTAATTTCCAAAAATCTCCAGTCCTCATAATGGCACCGTACAGAGCGGACGACGACTACGATTACCTCTTCAAGGTGGTGTTGATAGGAGACTCCGGTGTCGGAAAATCCAACCTCCTTTCTCGATTCACGCGCAATGAGTTCAGCCTCGAATCTAAATCCACGATCGGTGTCGAATTCGCCACCCGTAGCATCCATGTCGATGATAAGATCGTCAAAGCCCAGATCTGGGATACCGCCGGCCAAGAGAGGTACATGCTCCTTGAATTGCTAAATTAGATTCATGCTCCTTGAATTGCTAAATTAGATTCGATGAATCTAAGGAATCGATTGATTGATTTAGTATTTGTGAATTGAAGATATCGAGCAATCACAAGTGCATATTACCGAGGAGCTGTAGGAGCATTGCTTGTCTACGACGTCACAAGACATGTGACTTTTGAGAACGTTGAAAGATGGTTAAAGGAGCTTCGAGATCACACAGATTGCAATATCGTCATCATGTTCGTGGGTAACAAAGCAGATCTCCGTCACCTACGAGCTGTTTCAACTGAAGACGCAAAGGCTTTTGCTGAGAGAGAGAACACTTTCTTCATGGAGACATCAGCTCTTGAATCCATGAACGTCGAAGATGCTTTCACCCAAGTGCTTTCTCAGATTTACCGTGTAGTTAGCCGTAAAGCTCTGGAACTAGGAGATGATCCGGCTGCTCTTCCTAAAGGACAGACCATCAATGTTGGGTCCAAAGACGATGTCTCTGCCGTTAAAAAGGTAGGTTGCTGCTCAAATTGATGGTTCAAGAACCGGTTTGTTTCGGTTCAGAGAGTTGACTTGTTGATTGTTCATTTATTTGTATACTCATACCCTCAATACTACGTCCTGATGGTACAAATGGTCTATCAAAGAAGTGTTTACTAATGTGATCTTGAGACCAAACACAGAGCATGAGAAGCACCAATGGAAACTGAGATGACCTTGTGCGGTCCAAGTCCATCTTCTTCGGTTAAGAAGTTGACTTCGACCGGAGAAGTTTGGATCTCTGGGAGTCCTGGAACTCCTAACTGGAAATCTTTAGCGTTTCCCCACATCCAGAGTTTACCTCCATCTGCCGACAAACCAATCCCATGTTTTTAGATATTGACCATTTCAACTGAACATAATAATAGCATTACTCTTACCTGTTATAGCTGCAGAAGAGGAGCCTCCACAAGCTATGAAGACGATCTTTTCGTCTGCTAATGCTTCGATTTCTGTAGGAACTTTCTGGTTCCGTAGCGAAGAGTTACCCAATTGGCCGTGGCCACCGTGGCCCCATGAGAGTACTTTACCTTCCTCTGTTGTCACACCAAGCAAGTTTCAAGTCAAAATTGTAGAGAAAAAAAACAGACCAGAGTCTTGTTCAGGTTTGCAGAAGATTGTTTACCAGTTAATGCAAGAGAGTGATATCCACCACACGCAATCTGAGTAATACGAACGCTTTCTAAACTGGGAACTGGCATTGGTTCCCAACCTCCCAAGTTATCACCGCGACCGAGCTCATAATTGGAGTTTGCTGATGCACAGAGATTCAATGAATCCTCTTCATACTAACAGTAGTATAAGCTAAGACTAAACTGATTTTTACCTCCCCAGTTCCAAAGTTGTCCCTCTTGTGTAAGCGCCATTGTGAAGAAACCACCACAGGAGACGGAAGCTATAGGAACAGTTAAAGCTTTGACTTTTGAGGGAACACTAAGTCCACCACCTTCATTTGGTCCTCGGCCTGGCCCGAGTCCTAGCCTACCGTCTCCTTCCTCTCTACCCCACATATATAGCTCTCCTGAATTCAAGAACAAGTCTTACTCGATCAAGAGTTAAACAGAACAAATACTCCGTCTAGATTAAGAGGAAAACTTTTAGTGACTTGACCTTCCGTGTTCGTATAGTTGCTTGCTATCATAATATCAGCTTGTCCAAGACTTCAACTGAAGTTGAATATTCATATGACTGCAGACATGTAGCAAAAAGAGAAAGTATGTTGAACCTGATTCGGTAATAGCAGCAGTGTGTGTTCCACTGGTTGCAATGGCGGAGATTTTGCAGTCCCAAGAGCCTTCAACACGTCGAGGGACGAGCTCTCTGGTGTAAACCGAATGTCCAAGCGCACCAAAACCGCCATAGCCCCTGGGAACTTCATTTTTAATTTATGGAACCATCACATTATGCAGAAACACACCCAACAGAACAGCTAATCTAGTTGACATTGTCTCAATTCCAAAGTTTCCATCATCATAAACTATGATATTGAACTCAAATCGAGATTAACAGTTTCAAAACTGAAGAAATGATTCAACTTTGAAGCTAGCTTACCAAGTGAACACATCTCCTTTATGTGTTAAAGCCACAGAATGTAAACCACCTAGAGCTACACAGCGAATCGAGTGCTCCTCGAAAAGCGGGTTTAAGTTTGGGACGAAGACTGAATTCTCTTGGCCAAACCCTAGCCTCCCTCCGTCTCCTTTTCCCCAAATCCATAAATCACCATCGATTGTTAAACCCGAGTGGAACAACCCGCAAGAGATTCCAACTCGAAAACTCGACACAACGGTGTCGATTCTTCCAGGCGTTTGGGCGAGAGAGAAGGATTGATCGGGGCGAAAGAGAAGGTTAGCTACCGGAGATGGATACATTCGAATCTCCTCGATCCCGCCGCCGAGCTGACCCGATGCGCCTCGTCCCCATGAGAGGAGCTGGAGGGTCGTGGAATCCGAATCGATCTCTGGGCTTGTGTAGAGTGTGGGTACCTTGGTGGCTCCGCTTCTTCGTTGAGTGTTCCGGGTTGAGGAGAAGCGGCGCGTGAAGGTATTACGTAGGCGGTGGCTTAACGCTGCCATTTGTTTCGTCGGAGATTCTTCATTAGGGGTTTGAAGGCTTTTGACAATATTCAGTGCTTATAGAAACGACAACGTTTCCATGTAAGATGCAAAGAATAGCTCTTTAGGACCCTATATTTGTTATTTATGTCAAATAAGACCCCATATTATTAAATATCATCATCAAACTATGGTCATATGGATTCTGCAACTTTCAGCAAAGAGAAAAAAACTTCTACACCAACGCATTCCAAGGACTTCATGTGACTCTGGTCCTTGTGTTTAGCCTTTTTAAGGCATGATTGATTGATACATGGTGACATAAGAATGCAAGACTTTTGCAAAACAAAAAAAAAAAGATGCAAGACTTTAATTAGATTTCCAATTTCAGGTGGAGAGTGGACTTGTTTGAGGTTGTAAAAGTTTGATAAATACATATAAGCTCATGGCTAGATTATCATCTGTCCTATCAAAGTGTTTCTTTTACTTAGAAACAGAGTGGTACAAAAAGAAAATCTCATAAAAACTTTTGGAGTGTTTCTCCTTTTTTTAGAATCTACAGCACTGGAACCCTAAAGCAATCGGCTTTTGTTTCTTGGGAGACAAGTCATCTGTTTTAGGCATCTGGGCAGGACTCCCCATCCACTCAACTCCCAATCTGCACAAATTTTCAATCGCAAATTATCAACTCAGAGATCCTTATTTCCAAACAAGACAAACAAAAAAGTTTTAAACTCACATGGGAAATGCAAACGATCCCCTTCTTTCGTCTGAGTGATTAGACCCGCTAGATTTATCAGAGGCATCAATTTCTTCTTCTTCTTCTTCTTCCTCCTTCTGCAACAGCTGATAGTAAATAAATAAAAATAGCAAATTCACAAGTTTGAAAATGAAACATCATAAAGGACATTAACCTGATCATGAACATCAGAGGACACATCTTCAGTTTCTTGGCATGTAATCTTATCATCCTGATCTTGTTCTGTCTCTTTAATCTCCGGCGAGTTATTCTTCTCTGTTTTTCCTACACCTTGATCTTCATACATAAGCTGTTCTTAAATAAAAAGCAACATAGAGTCAATGTTTTTGTTAGAATAAGTTTGATATAAGGGTCTCAATTCCCGACAACGAACCTTACGATTCACCGTCCTCGGTGACTTTTCTGAGGACAACTCCACCTCCTTCTTCTCTTCTTTCCCTTCTTTGACAACGTCAAAACCTCCATCTTCACGGTCAAAACAGAAGACAATGAAGCCAGGTTCATCTGAGGCCGGTGGCTGCTGCAAGCTCAACCGCCGGTTTTGAGAAGCCGACGTCGGAGAAACGCTGCTGCTTCTTTTATGAAGATGATGATGACGTGTTCCTGGTGGGCTTAGACTGAGTTTCCTCTCTGATCTCTTCTTCTTACTCTTCATCTTCCTCTTTGTCCTCTTGAACATTAGATTGTTGTTGTTCGTCGTTGTGTTTCCATCTTCATCTACGTCTAATATGTATATAATCAGTACAATAATTTAAACAATAGTTATAAAAACAGGAATAGATGAAGACCTATAGGAGACTTGAAAGCCAAGAAACAGGAAGCCCAATCTTTGACTCTCCAAGTTACAAGTTTTGGTATTGTCCATTGCGAAGCCATAGCTTTTTTCTGTAAGAATTTGGAACTTTTTTCCTGAGAAAATAGTTTTATTTTTTGTGTTTGGCTTTTTTTTCAAGAAAAATAATTCAGAAGGGGAGAGAATGAATAAATAGGGATGGGATTTATTATGAGGGAGAAAAAATATTTGAAATTTGAAAAAAAATATTGGGAGACAAGACATAGATTGCCATGAATTAGGGAAGGGGAGTTACAATGTGTAACACATGAATGCATTTAATATTATTGGAATAAAAGAAAATACCTTATTTTTAGGAATTGTAATAATTGGACAATAAATGCTATCGTATTTAATAAACATTGCTGAAAGAAAATCAATTTTTTTTTCTATGTTTTAAATCTGTAGATTTTTATAATTCAATTCTCGTGTGATAAAAAAACGGCATAGCCCATGGAACGTTGGCCCTAGAGATATGGATGCCATTTATGGTGGCAAATGGGTTTTTGAAACTAAGCTTTCATTTGAATTTTCTTTTACATCTGAAACTTATGATTAAAAAGACACTAACATGAATGTATGCATCGTTTCAACTGAAACACATGACGAGACAAAACACATGTTATTAGAAGTGTTTAAAAAAAATGATGTGTGTTTCACTTTAACCGCACTTAAGTGAAACTGCACCACTAATGGTGTGATTCAACATGCTTATTAAAATCATTCTTTTTAAACATTTGCAAAGGTTTTTTTAAAATGTAAGTATAATACAAATAAGTGTTTTTTAATTTAGATATTCGAGAAATACATTTATGTTTATTTTATTTGTGATTAGATATATAAAATATATTAATAAAGTGACTAAAAATAATATTGATTAATATTATAATGTAATTATATAATTTTATCAAAATATTAAATTTCACATATGAAGATTTTGCAGAGATGATAAAAATTAATATTGATTAAAAAAACAAAACTGATTTTTAGGTTTTTGGTTATAATTCAAATTTTTAGTTCAATTTTATTAAGGTAAAAATTTAATTTTGGTTATTGATTTGCTTCGACCAAATTAAACCATTATTTAGATTTTATAATTTAAAGTAAATTATATTGGTTTACACAAAATTATACAAAAATAGAAAGTAATTTATTTGAGCCGAATTATTTTGAAGTAATCGAATTTATTCAAAATTAGTGCAAAATCTGAAATAGTTAAAATAATTAAAACTCAAACCGAATTGAACCAAAATCAATATAAGTTTTCAATAAATTATTTTAATATTTTTATTGAGATAGTTACTTTAATATGTATTATACACTACTTTTCATTTTTAACATTCAAACATATATCATATACCGCATACAATTTTTTTCAACATTCAAACATTTTTACATACTATTTATTTCGTAATAACTATATTTATTCTATAAAATATGTTATTCCGTATTAATCACATTTGAACCGTTCTTTACTATCTGATCTATTTATTTCGCACCGTCTGATCCGTTATGATTATAGCCCTACGTCCACTAAAGATACAACAAACCATATAATTTTCAGTAATTTTCAACTAAAAATGTGAGACTCATGAACGGTTATAAAAAATTACAAATAAGGTAATCATCGTTTGGCATATCTAAATACTTTTATTTTTTTCAAGATTATCTTAAATGTAAATTTATATCTCTATCGTTATCTCGGATCCTTTTCTATCAAATTGTATGACTTGAAAATGTTAAAGCTTGTATGTTGTTTCATATTTATCAGTATAATCCTTTTAGCGAAGACAAAAAGTTTCAATAATTTATTAGTTTATGTATTTTTAAGTATTGTATATTTTAGATCCGTTAAATTATTGTTTTTATTAATAATAAAATTGAAATTTAAGTTTACGAAAATAGCATAGGTTTTCTTCAGATTTAGAGAAAAAAACATTTCAGAAGTTGATTATCTATGTAATATTTTTCAGTATATAACTAGAACGTAAATTATTTTTTAAAATAGACACGAACAGATTAAACATGGGAGAAATGAAATATTAAATGTGAACATACATGAATTTACATCTCCAACACTTGTAGCTTTTTATAATGTTTAAAAGAGTGAATTTAACTAATATACATGGATGATTAAAAAATTAAGTATATATCATTGTTAAATTGATATTTGGGTAAGCAGGAAAGAGAAGAGAATTTAAACCCAAAATAACCTTTATAGTTTAAATAACTACCCAAATGTCATTTATCTTACATCACCGTCTACTGTTCATAAACCACCAAGGGCACTGTTCATCTTCACTGTCGGACACTATTCATTATTATAAAATGTTATAATGCATGTTACCATGCTAACAATAATACCTGACAATATTAATACGCTAATAAAAATATCATGTATTTATAACGTGTTAACAATAATATATAACACTTGTATATGCTAATAATAATATCCTAAATTATTTACATGAAATTAACGTTTTAAAAAATTATTATATCATAGATAATATCATGTTAAATTAATATTATGTCATAAAAATGTAAAAATATCATATTAATTCAATTATCATATCATAAATAATATGATAATACAGTTATCATATCATGACAAAAATCATGATAACATAGTTATCTCTCTTTTTATAAACTAACTTCATTATATGCTACCATACCTATCTTGTTGAAGATCCAAAAGACAATATGCTTTTTTCTCTGGCTTGACTCATGTCTGTATCAGTAGGAGCAACCGTTGCTTCAACGTCAGCCACTGTATAGACTTCTCACAAAATACCAAATTGTTCCTTCTACCTATCCTCCTCGACCACGTCACCTCTCTTGAGTCAAATTTGGAGATCGTATGAAGATAGCTTCTTTTCTACCAACCAAGGAAGGGTTAATTCCTATGGTTTTGATTCTAGCAGCTTTGTTTCATTCGAGGAGGTGCTTTATAGTTTAGCTTTCTTTGTGATTTTGGTGGTTCTCACGGTGGTTGGTGAAACTGGGGAGAAAGTTTTATCCTTAGTTTCGTCGGAGTGTTAGGTTAGAAAAAGTTAGAAAGAGAAATGAAGAATGTTGTAATTTGTTTGAATAGTTAAGGGTAAAACAGAGTTTTGAAAATAAATAGTAGCAGAGAATAGTATTGTATGAGAGAGAACTAAATAATGAATTATTCATGCATATAGATTCAAATTACTCTGTTTAAAAAAATAAATGGAGGCACGTGCACTCATATGGGATAAATACATCCGCCCTTGGTTCTAATTACTAATTGACAAGAACTCTGATCACTAATATTGATTTTCATTACAGACATGATTCTTTAACAAACAGAAAACTCTCTGTTTTTCGTAAATCAACGATGTGTAGATGCAAGAATCGCTTTATGTCCATTGTGTTTGTTTGTTTGTTTGATATACAAATATTGATTTAGACGCATGTTAATTGTTATAATTAAATATAGTTAATTATTAGTCAGTATTTTGGGACTATAATTATTTGTTGGTGAATTCAACTACTTTTAAAGAAATCATACATGTGTTGGCGATGTGAATGATCTTTCCCTACTGTTTTTAAGTTTACTAAATTGAAATATTTAAAAGTCATAAAAATCTTTGAGTATATGTAACGTTTGTAGAGTTATCTTTGCCTAACATTTATGTAGTATTTTGTTTTTTGCTATATTAAGAAACATTTATAAGAATTAATTTGTTTAGATATGTTATTAAAATACATTTATTTTTCCGATCACATATCTAAAAGAAAACTATAAAATTAAATGTGTTTGAGCTATAATATTTCAAAATAAATGATTTATCGAAAATCATACAAGTATATATATACATAAAAAATCTTATGTAATTGCAGAAATAATAAATAAATCTTCCAAATCTTTCAGACTAACACACGATCATCCGATAAAAGTATGTCCACTAGTCTAGAATGGACATAGAGTCCACGAACGGTGGTGACAGATCGTTACAATATAGATGTATTTTTATATATGTTTACAAAGTTAAAAAACAGAAACTTTGATACCACTAAAGTATATCGATTATTTGATTTAGGGTAATGGTATATCATACATCATCATGATTAGCCTATAACTATATTTTATTTAAAGATATTATGATTTCATTTTCTCGATTAATATACGGTATTAGGCTATTAGTGTTTGTTACTTTGTTATATTAAATTGTTTATTTGTGTTAGCTTCATTTAGGTGATACAACTTTAAATAATTTTATGTATATAATATTTTGTTCGGATTGGACCACATACTCATCTACTCAATAATATGAGGTGCAGAAGGTTCGGATTAAAGGGGGTCCATGATAAACACACAAGATTCACGATCATAGCTGTTTTCGGCAATCTTGTATAGGATTTTTTTAAGCAGTTTAGTATTTTAATTTCACTTAAACCTAGCAAAATTTAATTTATAAGTTAAAAAACCCCGCAGTTTTTTTTGTTTATAATTTGAATAGCCAAGTTGTTCAATTTTGATATTATTATAAACTAATATGATTTGTTGACACCATATACAAACACAATCATTAATTATACTAAAAATTCTTAAAAAATCATCAACTTAATTTAACATCAATATATTTTTCATGTTATTTTAATTAAACATATATATAGTTATTATTATTTTAATTTCTTATTAAAATATTTTATAATTCATATATAAGTTTAAAACTAATATCATCAAAATAAATTATTATCGAAAATCATATATATATATATATATATATATATATATATCTAAATTTACTTTGTAAACACATTTTCATATTAATTATAATTATATATATGAATATCAATATATATATATATTAATTATCATTTATATTTATTTAAATTCAAAAGTCATGTAAATAATATGACTTTACTATTAAAAATTAATTATCTACACAATCATATTTATCAATATTGAAATATTACTTTAAAAGTATTTATTATAGTTAAAATATATACAGATATTATTATATTTAATTTTTATTAAAATATTTTATAATTTATATATAAATTAAAAACTAATAGAATCAAAATAAATTATTATCTAAAATCATATATAGATATAAATATCTAAATTTACTTTGTAAATATATTTTCATATTAATTGTAATTATATATGTATAAATATCAATATATATTAATTATTGTTTATATTTATCCAGATTTATAATTCATATAAATAATATGTATTTACTATAAAAATTATTATCTACAAAAATCATTTTTATTAATATTTAAATTTGATATTTTAAAAATATTTTCGTATTTATATTTTTATTTTTATATGAAATTATAATTATTTTAAAAATAAAATAAAATAAAACTGTCAATATAAACTAAGATTAATGTAGTAAAAACATGATTTTATTAAGGATAAGTAAATAATGAATCATTTTAAAAGTGAATAAAAACTTAAAAATACTTCATAATTAATATAAAGATTATATAGATAAAATATATTATTAGAGCCCAAAGAACTCTAAATTTGTGGATGGAGTTGTAACTCTTGTCAAGCTCATCTTCGACCGCAATGTGAACTGATCAACTCTAGATTCTTGTCTGGTGCAATGGGTTGATTCGTCCCGTGGTATTATCGGGAAGGAGAAGCGTGACAGCTCATACCACATGAAATCTGCATATTATGTAGTTTTCTAACATCAATCATTATTTTATTATAAATTTTGAGAATTGTTATATCTATAATTCTACAACTGATAAATTTACCACTTCTATAATAGACTGATCTATTTCTAATATATTCTGTATTATTCTGAAATTGGAATCTTAAATCTCTTGAGATAAAAGCATTAAAAACCTTTAATCGACCATTTTGCAAAAAAAGAGTTCCAACACATCTTATAGTTTGCATATGTCTTTCTTTCTTTCTAAATAAAATAGTTTGGTTTTTTTTTACCCTTACCGATTAATTTCCCCCATCATTCCTAAAAGCTTTGCCAACAAAAAAAAATTGTAGAAGAAGCCTTGGAACCTTTTTTCCCTTCATATTAAAATATTTTTTTTATAAGACATGAGCAATAATAAAGCGAAAAAAATAAAAGAAAAAGAAACAAGATAGGAACTCAGACCCAAAACACAAACCCTAATAGGCTCGAAAACAACTTTAAGTCTTACAACCAATTCACACAAAATGGCCCAAAACCATTTAGAAAACTCTAGGAGTTGCGCCACCGCCGCCATCGAGAAACCCTAAGCTGAACCGTGAGCCCCTTGCCGAGGTAAGCAGCCACCGAGGGAGAAGACCGCCACACTTCCTAAAAGACCAATGACAGAACCACCGAGCACACCAGAGGAGAGAAAGCCTCCAAACACAGGGCACAAGTAGCGATGCCTAAACCGAGAAAGGGCGAGGAGCCCACCTACCGCCATTATTGTCGGTCCACCGCCGGGTGCGATGCCTAGACAAACGTCAGGCTTCCCCGACTATTTTCGGTCCACCACCACCGGCGCGAGAGCCGCACCACCACCTGCCACCGTCCGCTAGCGAGCAAGAAGACAATGAAGCGGACCCAACAAAACATGCACATCACGCCTTTGAGAAGACCCCCGCCGGAGACCCAAAAACCAACCGCTAGAGAGGCGGCACTAGAAAGACACTGGCCTCTACATCCCAAAGATTGACGGAGGAGACAAAGCGACGATGATATCATTGCATTTTGATGCATTTAAGATAGTATTAAATTTATGTTTTGGTTTCATTTTGTATTCATTCTTGTCTATTTCTTGCATTTAAAGTTAGGATTTGCATACTTTGTTGTTCTTGGGAATATTTTTCTTATGTTTTGTAGGTTCTTGGAGGTGGTTTCAAGGAGTTTGCAGCTGTCTGTAAAAAGTTATGACCGATTTACTATACACATATCAACAAAGTCTGCAATTCGACCTCATGCCCATTTTTGACCAGAGAATGTATCGGCCAGCAGTATCGACCAAATCCACCTGATGGGAGCCTTCACAGACTTACTTTTATTTACCAAAATGCCATTTTCGTGTCCTCTCTTATATATACTTAGTTTTGGGGTTTCTAAAACCCTAAGCTACCTAAGCCTTAGTTTTGTTTTAGGATTTGAATCTTGTAATATTTGATATAAAGTTTGAATTAAGTAGTTTTTTATATCTTCTTAATTTCTTTTCTTAATCTCTCATTAATGAAGATTAGATAGTAGTCTTTTTGGTTTTTGTGTATGAGGTTTATTTAGGTGGTTTAAAGAATGATTAATGATGCTTAGGACTTAATTATAAATGATCCTTCTCTAATTTAGTGTGCTCTATGCTAGATTGCAAGGAATTATTGAATCTAGATATTAGACTTTCTCATGCTCACAAGGTGTTTGATGAAATGTTTGAATGAAAAATTAGAGGATCTTCACTCTTAGCCTAAAACATTAGTTGCCTAAGGTGATTATTGGAATTGAGAACTTGTTTTGCATGTTTGTTTTTTTTCTTAATGGTCTTGATTAGGGATTAGACAAAAAAATTAGTGTCGAGAGACTGGATTAGTCTAATGATTAGTGTTCTTAGCCTAAGGATTAGCTTTGCTAAAAGGTATTTGATGGATATTTTTGCATGCTTGTCTTGTAATTTTCAGATGAGAATGGAGTGATTGCATGCTTAGCATAGGAGTTATGAACATGAGAATGCGATTAGCTTAATTATGATCATTAGCCTTGTTAGTAATGTTTGATTGATTGAAGCTTCCCTGGTTGTTCCTAGACCATCTATTCTCCATAGCCTCATCCCAAGTTCCTTCTTTTATCTTGTTTGTCTTTTTGTTTAGTGTCTATTTAGTTAGTGTATTTCTTGCTTTGTTTGCTTTCTAATTACTTAGGTTGTTAGATAAGCCATTTTTATTTGATTTGCTTAGTTTGAGTAGTTTCTTGCATTCTTGGTGAATTTTTCTTGTTGAGTCCCTGGATTGATACCTTAAGTACTACAATGACATGAGTAGACTTTATGAATTGAACTAGAACATAGAAAAGTCTATCATCAGACGACATAGGGGGGGGCATGCACCAGATCCGGTCCCGCGGATCAAGGGAGATGGCGCGTCGTCACCAAAACTACTCCACCACCGAACGCCGCAAGAATCAGAGACAAAACCCACTCGCCACCGAACTAGAAGTAGGAGAGAAGATCCGCGGATAAAAAAAGAAGCCTGAACGAGAAAGAAAAAAAAAAGAAAAATTAGCCTCTCCGACAAAAAGGCAATAAGAAAGGCAAAATGGAAGCTTTTTCCGGGGGTTTCTAGAGGAGAAAAAAAAGAGAGAGGTCAAAGCACTCAAAGCTCAAAATGAAAAAAGCGTAAATTGATCCCAAGGTTTTGAATCTTTCTAAGACTTTTCCATAACATATTTTCCATTATGTGCTTTTTCAGTAACTACCTTTAGATAAACATTTCTAATTCACATTAACTCTATTTTTAACACATAAATACATATATCTTAAAATTGGATTCCAACAATGATCTCCTGTATATTTTGTATGTTTCACTTCAATTTATATAGGATATGTCTCCCATCAAACCTAATTTCTCTTGAATTAGGAATTTGTCACTGCATCTGTAAAACTAAAACATGATTATTTCTGAAGATAACCAAGATTCATGTGCTATATTACATAAAATATCATTAGATATTAACACAATTTCACTTGGATACCATGAAAGATAATTTAGACTAAATATATAATTAAAATATAAAGTGTAATAAGTACACTTAAATACATATGATTATCTAAATACTAGTTGCACAATTATTCTTTTGTTAAAGAAGAAAATAAAATCACAACTGGTTATATACAAGTTAAATCAAAGATGAAAAACGCATGCGCACTTAAAATAAAATAATTAAATTTAATTCACATACTCATATGATATGACTAAGACATATGTATTATACTTTAGCATATTCTTAGAATTACACTAATATATTCTTAGATGAGAAATAACAATAGTTAGTTGACAAAAGAATATTTTAGTGTTACTAGTCTTATTAATTTGATGAATGAATTATATAGTATAGTTGCACACCTTTCTTGACCATTATATCTCCCAAATATCAATGCAATCTTTTACCCAAAAGATGACAAAAACAAAAGTTTTACTCAAATCTCAATGTTAATTTTTTCTGAAGAAACAAACTAATACGGTCTACGGACATGAGACTCAGAAGAGTGTCATCACTCCTCAATAGGCAATTTCGTGTGACCACGATAATAATATATATCAAACCTGACATTGCACTACGATGATGACTCGATGGCCTATGTAACGAAAATACTAATAAAAAACGTGTTTCAAAGTTATTTTTATATCCTTTTATGTCAATTATAAGTTTTAATCATATACTATGTCTCTTTCTCTCTCTTGTAGTTTGACTATATAAGAGCAACTCTATATACTACAATCTGTGCGAGTGAAAGAGGGAGAGATAGTAAGAGAACGTAACACCGATTGTTCTTGTTTTAAAAATCCTATATCTAATGATAACACGTTCACGTGTTCCTCTTCAAAAGAGTGTCTCAGTGAGTACAATCTTCAAGTGTCTTCTGGTTTTGATCAAGCGCTCTATTAAGTTCTCTTAGTCATCTTTTCAAATCTTCTTTTCTTGTTTTGTTTGTTTCTTTGTTATTTTCACTTAAGAAAACTATGGAGTAAAGAGTCTTTCTTCCTTTGATAGGTCTTTAGCTAGGGTTTCAATTAGGTTTTATAAAAATAAAATAAATAAAATCAAGAATCAAGAATCAAGAAAAAGAAACAGAGATGGTGAGAACACCATGTTGCAAAGAAGAAGGAATAAAGAAAGGAGCTTGGACTCCTGAAGAAGATCAAAAGCTTATTGTTTATCTTCAAAAACATGGTGAAGGTGGATGGCGTACTCTCCCAGAAAAGGCTGGTAATTCTTGTTTTTTTTATTCTCCTGAATCATATAGTTTTAGTCATTATGAATTTAATATATAATTAACAGCTATTTTTTTCTTAATTATATATGATTTTATCACAATGTGTGTATGTATAAAGGATTGATGAGATGTGGGAAGAGTTGTAGACTGAGATGGGCTAATTATTTGAGACCTGATATTAAGAGAGGAGAGTTTACCCCTGAAGAAGATGACACTATTATCAAACTTCATGCTCTTAAGGGTAACAAGTAAGAATTCTATAGTTCCTAATTTAGTACTTTTTAATGATGCATTTTTTTTTTTAAATGTTGCATATAGTACATATTGTAGTATAATATAATATATAAAATATATGGATCAATTTTTCACATTATTGGGGAAAAAAAACATCAATGTATCGTATAAAAATATTCAACTCTTTTTGAAACAAATGAATCAATCTATTTTTGGAGTATAATATTTCTCATTGTGTTTGATTGTTGCAGGTGGGCCGCAATAGCAACTAATCTGGCGGGACGAACTGACAACGAGATTAAAAATTATTGGAACACAAATCTCAAGAAGCGTTTAAAACAAAAAGGTCTCGATCCAATCACTCACAAACCGATAATTTCAACCGATCAAACCGGTTCCGAACCAAAAAAACATAACTTACGTTCATCCGGTTCCGCAAGGCTTCTTAACCGCGTCGCAAGCAAATACGCGGTTGATTTAAACCGGGATCTACTAACCGGGATCATCATCGGTAACTCCACAATCAACGCCGAAGATTCTCAAAACTCCGGCCACGTCGAATCTCCGAGAGAGATTCTGATCAACAATACGCCGACATCTCTCGGTTTCTCCGACAACTGTTCTTTCTCAAATGATTTCACTGAATTCTTTAGCAACGAAGAGTTATCCAATATGTATACGAGTGTTGATAACGTTGGCCTTATGGAAGAGTTAAAGAATATTTTAAGCTACGGCGGTGCCGACGCCGGAGATATCAAAGATTCGCCTGATGTTAACGTGACTGATGAAATGGATTTTCTTGATTCTTGGAACGAAGAAGATGATTTGGATTTGGAGAAATTTGGTGTCTTTGTCTGAAGAGAGTCCAAAGAAAAATCAATTACACGTTGGTTTTCCTTTAAATAAATTTCTGTGATGGATTGTTGTATGGTCACACAATAAGGGAATAATGAGCTGTCGTAATAAAATAGTTATTTCTGGTAACTACTCTTTACAAAACGTCAAAACCTATTTAAACATTCTATAAACTACACGAATCTTTGAACTATACACAAGTCTCTTCTGCGACTTTTCCGATGCGAGAAATTCATCGAAGCTTTGCTAGGAACGGCTCCATCGGGTGAATCCGAAGAGTCCTAACGATAAATTCGCTTGTCAGGAGACAGAAAGAGGTGGTCTGGGCCAATGAATCTAGAAAGACAGCGGGAGACATGTCTCTTTGCCATTGAAAAAGACGTCGTCTAGCGCTGTACATCTTCACTGTCTTGCATCCGCCGGCAGCGAATTGAATTCCGATCCATTCTCTAAGTGTGGCGGCGGTATCTTCTTCCGCTCTAACCATTTCCGGTTATGGGATGTTCCATTCGGCTATTTAGGTTTTTTTAACTTTGATTTACTTTCGTTGTATCCGGTTGATTTCTGATTTGGATCGGTTAACTAATTAATAATATATTTAAAATAAAAAAAATTGAAAGATATATATATATATATATATATATATTTATATGCGAACGAAAGTTTACTGTAATCTGTCGTATTCAAATCAATAATTGAACTGCTGAATTTTTTTTATTCTTTTGCTGGACTGCTATATATATTCCCGAAAACGTGAACCCCCATTCCGTATATAATACTGATATGACAAAGATAACGTGATCGTCTACTACTACGACTACTTTTTGGGGGCAGATTCACGTGAATGCGTAATCTTTATAGATTTTCTACACAATAGGGCACTAAGTTACAATCATTCATACGAGTATATGCATAACACAGCATGCGAGAATCATTAGGTGATGCATAACACCGTTTAGATTTATAAATAACTTAAGCTGTTCATATGGAAATCTTCAGTATCTATGACGTGAACTGATGCAACATTTACCTAGGCTTACAGGTGGATTTAATAAGATAATGATACTGTTACAAAAATGCTACGTGCAAGGGGTGGGACGGATCCGGATATCCGGGAATTTTGAGATATCCAGATCCGGATCCGTGAAAACACTATCCGGATCCGTATCCGTGGTTTTCGGATATTCAGACTTCGGATATCCGTCAAAAATCAAGATATCCGCGGATATCCGAATTCGGATCCGGATCCGAAAAAATAATTAAAAATAAAATAAAAATGTTAAAAAATCTAAATTTAAATATAAAATTAGTATTTTATATAAAATCTTTGAAAAGAATATCTAATATAATATAAAACATAACTAAAAGTATTTTTATACATTTTTATATAAAAAATCATATATTATATGTAAAATATATATATTTTTAAATATATTTTTAAATATATTTAGTGGCCCGGATCCGGATCCGGATATTCGGACCTAAAAATTAAGATATCTGTATCCGGATCCCGTTTGGACGGATCCTAGATTTTATTATCCGGATCCGGATCTGGGCTTCCCGGATATCCGAATTTTCGGATCGGATCGGAGCAGATCCCGGGTTGAATCTCGGATCTCGGATAATAGTTTCACCCATACATGCAACTTCTAAGCTGATAAAATATATATTTATTATTATTACCTTTTTAAATGATTAAATTCATATAAAATCGGACATCTAGCTACTAATCAAGGGTATCTTTTTAAAGTATTAAATTTTTCAATTTCTGGGTGCTTAATAAGTTAACTGAATATCAAAGCGTATAAACCATTAATCAGTGTCTGACCAATTAACTAAACGTTTAATTGATTCTAGCAAATCATAACGTTTTTATTTTATCACACCCGAACACCGGCCGGTGTACCAACTTATAGTTGCTAAACTCTCAACCCATCCTGAATCTCCAGCATATATCAAGTTTGGCTGAATATATATCATCTTCAAGGTACAACTATTTAGGTAAGTTTAAGAATTATATAAAAAAAAAATTAATTTTAGAATTTAGATATGATAAAATAGCGGTTGAAGATGAAAATTATTCAACTACAATTGAAAAATGTCTTATCAACATACGATAATCACACACTTGTACTCTGTTTATTCGACATGTTTTTTTTTTTTGAACTTTTGCATTAAATAGTTTTTTCTGAGTTTTTTAATTGTTTAAACCGGTCATAACCAGATAATTCCAGAATGTGTTTGATTTAGATAACTGAACCGTTACCAAAATCAAAATCCAAACCGTAGAACCGGAACAGAACGCAAAACAGGAGACGAAAACCTAAAAAAGAAGCACCGAAATAGGACTTGTTGCCCCAAGAACCAAGTACCCGACCAGGAAAAACAGACCAGAAAACTACCACTTCAAGCACTTAACCACCAAGAGGCAACATCCGGAACCAAACGGTTGAATCTTCAACATGTTAGAAGACTTTAGAGCTCACCACCAGTATTGTATGGAGGAAGAAGCTCCGTTGACTCTTCAAAATCTGCTCCATTGACTCTAAACAAATCAAAACATTCGATAAGTCTTCTTACCCTTTTTATACGTTCAATAGTAACGAACAAATCAACTTAAACCATAATATATAATAATATAATCTCATTCTGACATATAATCTCAAGATCTTTGCTTCAGCAAAATGGGATTCTTCTCTTGTTCAACAATCCATCTTTTTCTTGTTGTGCAACTACTACAAACACTTTTTGTTTCATCTCAAAACATCATAAATGGATATATTCCTGTCGGAGAATCTCTCACAGCTTCAGAGTCTCAACAATTCTCTAGCTCATGGCGTTCTCCTTCCGGTGACTTTGCTTTCGGGTTCCGCAAGATCCAACCAAATGATGGTTTCGCTCTCTCCATATGGTTCGACAAGATTCCTGACAAAACCATCGTGTGGCATGCACAACCGGTCAATACAACAACTGGCCTTGTCCCTGCTGGTTCGATCATTACACTAACCGCTGATCGCGGTCTGGTTCTCACTGACCCACGAGGTCAACAGTTCTGGAGTTCTTCACTTGCTCCAAGTAGTGGCTCTGTTTCTCGAGGACGCATAAATGACGCCGGAAACTTCGGTCTGTTAAGCGAAATGACAGAAGATTCCGGCCAGTTTTTGTGGTCTAGCTTTGCAAATCCCACCGACACTCTGTTACCCACCCAGGTAATTTAGTCTTTGTTATGCGATCTCAGATATTACCTTTACCTTAATCAGGTAATAGCCACAAAAAATGCTCATATAGCCACAAAAAAAAATTAACCACGGAATAGCCACGACGTTTTTTCCGTGGCTATAGCGTCGTGGCTAAATTTTTTCGTGGCTATATGAAATTTTTACGTGGCTATATCAACTTTTTCGTGGCTTTTTGACCACGAAAAAGCCACGAAAAATTCGTGACCGATCCGTAGTTATACCAATAATTTCTATTAGAAAGTTATTTTTTAGAAGGTTATTTACCCTTAGATGAAACAATAACATATATAGTGTATAAATGATATTAATGATAAGAAATAAAAGAACTAAAGATTATTAAATTACTAGGAATTACACATCTAAAATGAAATAAAACGAGATAATAACTAGCAGAGCTTGAACTATTATCCGATTAGAGATTCATTCGGATTCACTCTGAAAATCTGGATATCTAAGTGAACCAATCCGAATCAGGATATTAAAATTTAGGATTCGTCCAAATCAGACTCAGATCCAGATAACTTGATTTTAAGATCATGATATCCGAATTTGGATCATTATATATATATATATATATTTAAATATATATAATTTTAGATATTTATATTATTTTATATAAAAGTATATATAAATAATTTTTAAATTAATTTTGTTTTTATAATATATTTTACTTCTACTTTCAAAATTATTTATGTAAAATATTATTTTTATAACTATATTTAAATTTTAACATTTTTATTTGTTTTTATTTTATTTTTAAACTGACTGGATATCCCCAAATATCATGATTTTTAGGCGGATATCCGAAATCCGAATATCTGAGAACCTCGGATCCGGATAAAAATAATATTTTTACGGATTTATCGGATAAGTATTTGGATCCATATACCTTAAAATTCTCCGTATAACTCAATTTTCTCCGGCCGAGTAACTAGAATAGTATATAAATGATATTAATGCATTCATTACCAATTGTATCTGATTTCTAAAGAAGTATATTTTACAATTTACAAAACAATTGTTTATATAAAAAACCTTGACATCAATCTAAATTTCAATCATCTTAGAAGGCTCGAATAAAAAAAACAATAAAAATGATTTTTGAATATACTAAAAATAAAGGGACAAAGCTTTTTTAGCTAGTAAAGACACTAAATATATACTATTAAAAATAGACCTTATTAGAGACTAAACTTTATCCATGTGTTATATTACACAAAATACCATTACACATTGACGATTTGATTAAATTTTATTAAACATAATTATGAAATATAACGTTATGTCTACTAAACATGTTTTCAAACAAGACAACTATTAAATGCATATCTAAACAATATAAATATAAAGGGTGCACATTCGCCCCTTTTTTATAGAATAGATAACCTGTTTTTTTTCGTTTGATATATGGGGGCTAAAAAAATTCTTAGAAATTTCATGTAGAAAAAAACAAAAATTGCTAAAAAGAAGAAGAACAATAAAAAATAGAAGAAATAAGACGGATAGAAATTGCGGAAACTTCCTATTTGCTCAAATAATAAGAGGTTTTCTCTTAGTAACTCAATCTATTCTTAGAAAATATATTATATTACCTTTATTGATAATAATTAAAAATAGCATCCGTATGTTATTATTTCAATTTCCCGAGTGGTCTGAGGATTTAAAGGATTGTAAACGTGAAATGCATGTTAAATGTACTTATAATGGGGTTCAACTATCCGAAACAGAATTTCCAAGAAACTGGTTAACGGATGGTATTCAGATAAAAATCATATTTCCGTTTTATCATGAAACTATTAAATCAATTAAGAAACATAATTAAATAATTTAATTTATACATCAATTATTTTTGTAAAAATAAGTAATATTATCTAATTATGATTTTATTAATAATATATTCATAATATATTTCAATACCTTATTTAAAAATATAAATATATATTTATATTATAACAAAATCTTATAAAATATTTCTAATGTTCGATTTCTTATGAAAAATAATTATTAATTCGTATTTATTATTATAAAATAATTTAGTTATATTTTAATCTATAAAAAATTATAAAATATTTATAATTAGATCATTCAAAATGAGTTACAAATAGTTTAGCTAATTTCGATTATAAAAATATTAAAAAAAAACTTTGCATACTCGAAGATAGGTTAAAAAGACAAATTAACTAATTTAAATTGATATATTCTTAATTTTATAAAATTATAAAATTATTTAAAATTTATATTAGTTGAATATAAGAAGAGTTTTATTACTGGTTATTTTTTTATGATCACAGTTTTGACAGGTTGTTTTATCAAATTTTCAAAGTCTTTAGACTATTATATGATGGTTTGAAAAAATAAATAATTTATTTCAATTATATTATTTTTCATTGGAATACAAGTTAGAAAATGAATTAACCAATTTCAAATAGGTAATCATTGAAATGAACTTAAATTAATACAAAATGTCAAATAAAATGGATTATCTTGTTTAGGCTTTCATAAATCTATCATAATATTTATATAAAATTACTAAATGTAGTTATTAAATATTAAAATACAAAACTATATATATGAATATCATGATGTTCTTATAAAATAAATATTTTACATCAACACGATATTAAACTTATATCACTTAAACTTATAATGATTAGTTATATTGCATTGTCACACCAATCATCTGATCATGATAGTATTCGATTATTAAAAAAATTGATGAATAATTAACAAATCTATTATATAAATAAATAAGAGAAAAGTCATAAAATAGCACAAAAAACATACCTTATCATAAATATAGCACCAAAGAAAATAATTCATATTTTTAGCATTATTTTAATTACAAAGACTTTTATAGCATTATATAATTTAGGGTTTATTATTAATTATTTAGGTTTTAGGGTTTATTATTTAGGGTTTATGGTTTAGTATTTAGGGTTTAGGGTTTATTATTCAAGGTTAGGGTTTAGTATTTAGGGTTTAGGGTTTAGTATTTAAGATTTAGAGTTATGGCTAATTTAGTGACAAAATATGTTTTTGTGCTATTTTTATGATTTTTTTTCCTTGGTGCTATATTTTTGACAAATCATGTTTTTTGTGCTATTAATGCGATTTGCCCAATAAATAACTGGTTCAACAATTATTTTTTTAAAGAAAAAAATATTTGCAATTCTTTAGGGGTTGTCAAATCTAGCTAAGTTCTCGTCAAAGCTGTATGTTATGGATCCATGTTGTCTGTTAATGATGATGATGACGATGATGATGATGATGACGATGATGCAGGGCATAGAAGTTGGAAGGAATCTCTCATCTCGGCTAACGGAGACAAGCTTCAGAAAAGGAAGATTCAGGCTACGTCTAGGTGATGATGGAGATCTTCAGCTTCTCACTCTCAACCCCGAGACGCTCTCAGAATCAAATATATTATTTTCGTACTACGCAAGTAATACGAAGAATCAGAACCCCGGGACTCAGTTAGTTTTCAACGACTCAGGATACATGTATGTTCGTCAAAGAAACAACTCAAGATTCTATCTAAAAGATGACGTTCCCGTATCTTCTAGAGACTTCTACCAACGTGCTGTTCTACATTTCGACGGGGTTTTTGCTCAATACTATCATCCCAAGGAGGGAAATGGTGGGTGGCGATGGGTTTGGTCTGTGCCGGAGAACATATGCGCAAAGAACTTTGGACCGGATCTTGCTGCTAACGAGGTTGGGAATTTGGCTTGTGGGTTTAACAATATATGTATTCTAGGAGATAACCAAAGGCCAAGATGTGAATGCCCTGATAGGTTTGTGTTGACTGATCCGAGTGATCAGTATGGGGACTGCAAGCCAGATTTTGAGATGCAGACTTGTGGACAAAAGAGTTACCAAACTGAAGATGTAAATCTTTACGAGTTTGTTAATTTAGAGAAGACGAATTGGCCGTCTGGTGATTACATGAAGTTCTCAAACTATGATCAAGAAACATGTAAAGCTTCTTGTCTTAACGACTGTTTCTGCGCTGCGGTTGTTTTCAGAACAAAGTGTTGGAAGAAGAAGTTTCCGTTGTCTTATGGTCACAGATCTCCGACCGGTGGAAGCGATACTTTCATCAAGGTTCGAACACGCACTGCGGATGTTCCAGTTGTCGGAAAAAGAGGCAAAACCAGTGACTGGTTAATCATCACTTGTTCTGTTCTACTTGGAACTTCAGCTTTTGTGAATGTCATATTACTTTACAAAGCTAAGAAGAAGATGACGAAGAAACCGAATCAAATCAGATGCAGCGGTACTGCATTTGACTTGAATCTGAGAGTCTTTACATACAGAGAGCTCGTGGTGGCTACAGGAGATTTCGTGGAAGAGCTTGGAAGAGGAGCGTTCGGGATAGTTTACAAAGGTGTTTTAAAACTTTCAGGTGATTCTGAAGTTAACGTAGCTGTCAAGAAACTAGACCTTGTTGCTCAAGAAAGCGAGAAAGAGTTCAAGAATGAGGTTAAAGTGATTGGTCAGATCCACCACAAGAACCTAGTGAGGCTAATTGGTTTCTGCAACGAAGGGCAAAGCCGGTTAATCGTCTACGAGTTCTTACCGCATGGGACATTAGCCGGTTTTCTTTTCCAGGGTCCGAGACCGAGCTGGGAAGATAGAAAGAGAATCGTGGTGGGGATTGCACGTGGGATCTTGTATCTACACGAAGAATGCACCGAGCAGATCATACATTGCGATATAAAACCACAGAACATTCTTCTAGACGAGTGTTACAATCCTTGAATCTCAGATTTCGGTCTAGCTAAGCTTCTGATGATGAACCAAACGCATACGCTCACGAACATCCGTGGAACGAAAGGGTATGTCGCGGCCGAGTGGTTCAGAAACTGTCCCATTACATCCAAGGTAGATGTTTATAGCTATGGAGTAATGCTTTTGGAAGTCGTGTGCTGCAAGAAAGCTGTTGATCTTGAGGATAATGTGATTCTCATTGATTGGGCGTACGATTGTTTCCGACAAAGAAGGTTGAAAGATTTGATCAAAGACGATTTAGAGGCAATGGACAATATGGATTTGGTGGAGAGATATGTGAAAATAGCGATATGGTGTATACAAGAAGAACCAGGGATGAGACCTAACATGAGAGCTGTCACACAGATGCTTGAAGGTGTAGCTCAAGTTAATGATCCTCCAAACCCTTCCCCCTATAGTACTTTCATCTGTGATGAGACTTTGTCTAATCTTCCAGTGTCATGTGTTTGAATTTTTTTTTTTTTTTGGGCAAACGTGTTTTGATTTATTTATGTTGCTTAATTAGAAACTTTTTAGACACTTTATACCAAATTAGACACTTTATATCCAATAGTATCGTATAAAGTTTAATTTTGTAAAGATACCAGCAAGTTGGGGGACCGGCGGCGAGCAGGTTTTTGAACATACGGTGGTGGACAGTTTTTTTATTTGAACCAAGGTGGTGGACAGTTTTTTTTATTATTATTCTGATGTATCTCAAGTCTATGGAAGGAATTAGACTAATCTTCAAAGAGAAGTGCAGCTAATGAATAGAATTTTTCTTCGATATTTAAATGGACCGAAAGTAACGAGCCCATATCCACATAGATGTTTAAAAAATGTGTTTTAATTTCGTATAGTAGGCGAATTAAACCTAAAACGTGTTAGCGTGTCAAGTTCATCTCTTTACAACTTCACCACAAAGCCTTTGGCCGGTGGTGGTGGACAATTACACTCGAATGTTTGATATATTGTTTATTGATGTGAGGAATATATGAAAATTTATTTTTATAAGGTATTTAATTTTCCAATTTTGGATAAAGAATATACAATGCTTTGCGAAATAATTTAAGAGTAATACCATTTGGTATACACAGAAGATTGCAAAATTAGTTCTCTCTTAGTACTATCTAACACATTATTTGCAAAGCAAAAAATCTATTTTAGCCCTTTTCTTTTATGTCTACATGTCTTTTTACTCTCTCACCCACCAAGAATAAAAGTGGATAGCAAATAACACATTAACACTCATGTATTATATTCTTTATGTTTCATAAAGAATATTATTTTATATATTCAATGTAGATTTTTTTTAAATTGTTTTATAATTAGAGAAAAAAATCCTTTTTAAAGTATTAATAAAGAGTAAAATAGAAATTTGCATATATTTTTTTAATATATGTGAAAATGTTATAAAACATTTTTTATGAAATAGAAAAAGTATATAACGAAGTTAGATTATATTCAATATATTATATGGTAGCTAATTTATTTTATCAAATGATTATAACAACATGTTATGTTAAATATTAACGCCCTAACAATATTTGATATATTATTGTCAAAACGTTATAAATAATTGATATTATTATTAGTATAGTATAAGTGTCAGATATTATTGTTAACATGTTAATACAAATAATAAATCTATAAATTATATAGAATAATATTGTGGTAACAATAATACATAATACTAATAATGTGCTAACATAGGAAACATATAAATAATATTTTTATTAATATGTTATAATATTATTAATATCATATAATATTTTTAGCATACTATAAAACAATTATAATAACATGTTATATAGAACATTAACATAATAACACTATTTGATATATTATTGTTTAGCACATTATAAATATTTCGATATTTTTGTTAGCATATTATAAGTAAATAAGTAATTGATGTATTGTCAGCACAATAATATTTAACATAATATTATTATGGACGAATAGTGTTTTATAAGTTGTATATACAGTGTTTTTTCGACTGTGGAAATTTGTAGTTTATTCAAAAAGAAAAGTATTTATAGACACATATTTTATTTCTTTTATTTTCCTGATCTTTTAATTATGAATGCTACAAACCTAATTTTCTATCCATTCAAGATTAAATGATTTCTTAGATTTTTATTATGTTCCTTAAAATTTTACTATTCTCGATCTAGTAACTAACAGTTTGTTTTTACATCAATTTTCTGAACTGGAAAAAATGAATTAAACATGCGTTGTTAGAAAAGAAAAAGTCGCAGTGGTCCTTGTTCATCACGAGCTGTGGTGATGCAAAACAAGAATTGGGATATTACCGAAAACTTTTAAAAGTTAGTTTAAACTTTTAAAATTTTCTTATCAATATTTTAAAATTTTATAACCACTTATTTTGAAACCAAAGATTAATTTTAGAACGAAAAGTTAATATGAAACGGAGAGAGTAATATTTTTCTATTATGATATTTTGTAAAAATATTGTTGAGATAATTAGTAATTAAAATAGTTTTAGGAATCCAATTAATTAAAATATATAAATTAGGTTTAGGTAACAAAGATATATATGATTTTAAAACAAATATCTTTGATATTCTTTGATATTATTAAGCTAGAATACTGAATCACGTAATTAATTTATTTTTCTATTATTTTTTATAAAGTTATAAATTAAGTACTTAATAAAAAAATATTTCATATTGTAATTTTAGCACATATTTGCTGTTATTTGTTACAAAATTATAAATTAAGTACGTAGTAAAAAAATTATAAACAAAATAAAATTTCAGAAACAAAAAGTAAAAAAAAAATTATTATAGAAATTAGAAAATAAGTATTTATTACAAATATTTTAAACAACAAAGAAAATTGAAACAGAATAAATAAACAGGTTTAGGAACCAAGTAGGTGATGAGGAAGTCCTTGTAGTGTCCGGAAACAAACCAATTGTACATATTGAAATACTCTCCTCTTATTTTCATCATCGTTTTTGCACCAAATATTTATTTGAAAAAATGGAGCTGCATATAAAGAAAAAAAATTAAAATATAGTAGTAGCAATAATAATTATTAAAGAAATACAATTTATATACTGTAAATATTTAACACTGAAAATGTAATGATTCATTTTAACAATGTTTATACACTAAAAGAAATGAATCATCATATTTAATAGTAAATTTTATCATTGGGAAATTTTTATTTTTTTCACTAAAAATAAACAACTAATGAATTCAATTTCCTTGAAATACTGAGATGATATTCACAAATTGCTCTCTCCTAGTTGATAACCATAGTTTTGTCTTAGTGGATAATCCGCTCGTCTGCTTGCTGGATCCAGTGCCGGTCCATGTCTATTGGAGGCCCTATTCAAAACTAAAATGTGTCATTTTTAATACTAACGGAAATATTTTTTTTTATAATGTGTCTTAATTTTAATACTAACTAAAAAATTTAAAAATATTTTTTTTTTTAATACTAACGGTTCTTCGTTAAATTCAAAAAAAAAAAAGATTACATCACACACAAAAATAACATTAGAAAAAACTAATAAGTTTAGATATTTTGTCAGTTACTATTGCCTTTTTTAGTAACCCAAGCATTATCAAAATCATTGTAAATATTATATATCAATCTGCCATAAATATTATCCAACAAAAGCTATAACTTGAGTTTTAAGTTTTAAGCTGAAAATATATGAGATTTGCAAAAAAAAAAAAAAAAAAAATTATAACATAAGCCACCGCTTCTTTGGCTTATGCGATGGAACGGGCCTGGCTGGATCTGAATCAATTTAATTCTGCGGTCGGGCTGATTTTGTTGTTCATCAACATAACAATAAATTTTTAGAAAATCCAAAAATCTGTGATCCATATTTATACTAATGAATTTTACATTTTAAAACCTTGTGATATGAAAAAAGAAGGATATATATACCATTTTGGCAGAACATGACACGAAAATCGCAATAATTAGAGACAATGATCTTCGGCATGACTACAAACACAACAACAGTAGATCTGATGGCGTCACATGAAGGAGATTGCACTTCGCATCTGCATGAGTTCTTAAGGCTCTGAAGTCACATTGCTAACTTCTCCATCCATTTTCTGGAAGCTTTTTACTATTATTTTCTTCTATTTCCCGCAGCCTTAACTTCAGCTTCCTGCTTTGCTATCTCATGTGACCCATCAATAATTATATGGTAAATAAATATAAAAACATCATAAAAATTAAAAAGAAATCAAAGAGATGCAACATACATGAAAAGTGACAGTAAATAATATATGACTAGCTAAAACATATATCAGTATTAATAGTAAGTTAAGTCGTCACAAAAAATGCTGATATTTATTGTGAGAATATTAAACATTAATTATCTTATCATATATAGATAATTCTACTCATTCGTTGTAGGACGTAACATCCAAGCCGGAAGCAGAGAGCTTGGTTCCGTCAACGACGATGCACCGCCGTTCTCTCCCCCAACTCTCCCCACAAAGCCATCTCTGCTCATTTAATAATCAGTTAATTAATCAGAATCATTCATAGCTAGATATGCATATGTTACACAATGAATCAAATCTAACACTAATTTGGAATACTACTGAACGAGAGAGGATACCTGGAGGAGACTACGCAGTATTGAGGCTGAAGATTTAAAGAGTTGTTGGGGCATTGGATTAGTTGTCCTTCTTGCTGGCCCGCTTTCTTCTCCCTTTCCTTAATCTATCAGATCATAATTTTTTAAAAAATCATATCATAATTTTTGTCATCGTTAATACTACAGATGCACGAATTGAATGTTATGTTATAAATTACTATGTGGATATGATTCTTATGATAAATTTTATACATATCTAAAAATAACCACTTAAAAGTTTACAAATAAAACTTTACATAACCGATTAATCTAGTTAGATATATATATATATATATATATATACCCAAGTAATATGATAGGTATTTGTATTATATGATTTATCAAGGTTCTATAAAGTAGGTCACTAATCGATCAAACTATGTATATTTATAGTTTTAAACTACTTGGCGTCTAGTTGGCTTGACTGCATCAGAAATAACTCACAACCGATTGTCTTTTTAACACATTGGTTTTTATTAGAAAACTAATAATGAATAGTAAACACAAAAATAAATAATCAATAATAACCATTTCTAATGCTAAAAGAATATTAGAAACACTAATAATCATATCTGATGCGAAAAGAATATATACATACATTGCTCTACATTTATATAATTATATACATATACATATAACGTAAACAATACATACATTGCTCTACATTTATATAATTATATATCAATATATTCTTTTTCTAACACTCTTTTAATAACAGAATTATAAAAATAAGTAGAGAACTCTAGCGTAATTAAATTACATTTTAAAGAGACATATTTTATATATTGTTATGCTATAATATATTGTTGAAGTAATCTTTTACTGTAGATTTTGGTGAGATGACATACTTGTGTAATTCACTTTGTAACTTTCAGTCCCATTTTAATACAAATATATAACTATTTTATACAAAAATGAAGTTGTACTAACCTTTTTGAGAAGCGTATTATTGTGATCTTGCAAGGCCTTATCCTGATGAAATCAAATAAAACAAGTAAAATTATATATATAAATGAATTGTTCTGATGCTGATGTACTTGATTACGAGACTATACCTTCTTCTGGAGCGCCGATATGGATTCAAACATAGCTTGGTTCTGCAAATATTAAAAATTCATTAGATATATAAGACCATCACAAATTTCAACTCCAATTCATATGTGACAAACTCAACTTTCGATCCAAAGATTTACAATCACGTTTAGGCGTATTTGATATACGTTCTCATATTTACCTTTCTTGACCTAATGCTCTTGATAGCAGCATCAAGCTGATGCTCCAAGCTTTGGAGCTCCTTTAAGCTCAACGAATCAAGATCTTCCCCCATAAAATTCCTGCACATTTTCATATTTTTTACTACTGATTATATAAGCACTGTACTTTTTATGAGAAATAACGAGGTCCATATATCACATAATGCATTCACTCTTAAGTTATGTGTTATGTGTTATATGTATTAGTATTTTTTAACGATAATAAGGACAAATGAAGCAAGCTGGATACATGAGAATTTTATGTTCAGCCCAAAATTCTAGTTGACTTGGGACAACTCTTGCATAGCACACATATTGTGGTGGAACAATATTAATTTAACATTATGCACTAGAAGATAATATGGTATTACATATGTAAAAATGTTATATACCTTTTGTTCTTCTCAAGTACCTCAACTCTTGCCTTGAGCTTAGCATGTTCTAGAACCCAATTTTCCTACAACATTGGTATATGATAAACACTAGTTACTACAACAAAGATGCATGATTGAGTAAGACTTATGAACATAGACAGCTAATATACTTAAACCAAATCTTAAAACTTACACTCTGTGAAATGTCTCGGCCAACAAGTTGTTTGTCTGAATACAAATAACGATCATAGCGTTCAAGTATCCTCTCCATGCTAGATTTCAGAAATTTTACTTAATTAATTTGATCCATATATATCAGATCACACGTTGTGTAACATTATTTTGTTACAAAGTATTACCTTGTTTGGTATACTGACAAAGGATCGTTAAAAGTAAGCATATAACACAAAAATGTATATACGCATATAACACAAAAATGTATATAAAACCTGGTTTTTGGTGAGTCCACACAACATCATAGAAAACATACATACGTACAAATTCAATGTAAAGATTCGAGTTTCCCTACTGACTAGCTCGGTTATCAAAGCAAACGGTAAGATCATTATATATGATCGTACAAGCAAACATATATACACACACCCAAAACGCATTTAATTATATCAGTACGAATTTACATATATGTTGAACGTTATGTTATTGTCCACTGGATTATAGCGCATCCTTGCATTGATTCATCAAATCAATATTTCTTTCAAATATATGTTATCAAATCTAAGTCTTATACATGTTATATACATACATAAACGTACATCTCTGTGTGCACGTGCTTCTTCTATACATCAAAAGAGGCAATCAAATCGTGAGTCTGTGTACCAGGTTTCATAATTTTATGCTATTTTCATTCTGGTAAATCAAGGAAAAATAAAACATAAACAGCTTTTTTTATGCGTCCGTACGTAAAATCCCAAAAAACCCTAATTTTTCGAGCCACACTTCTTAGGGAACGAACAAATCTACAGTATATATGCAACATACAGGACAAGATTTAGATCTATTTTCAAGACCGACGACGATAGAGATGGAGACGTACCAATAAGAAAACAAATCTAATCAAAAATCAAGAAACCAGATCGATGTGAATATATAATATAATATATGGTTTATAAATGAAATCAAAAGATAATATAATTACCTAGAGTCAGTAGAATATTCGAAGAGTTTGCCTTTGGTTGAGAACACGATGAGAGCAACCTCAGCATCGCAGAGAACAGAGATCTCATGAGCTTTCTTGAGCAAACCAGACCTTCTCTTTGAGAAAGTAACTTGTCTATTGATCTTGTTTTCGATCCTCTTCAGCTGAACCCTACCTCTTCCCATCTCTCTCTCTCTCTCCTCAAAAACTCAAGAACAAGAGAGAGAAACGACAACCCTGAAATGACCAAAGTATCTATCTTGTGTCTCTCTGGGTATCTTTTGTGTTGAATGAGATAATTTCTAATTTCGTTTATTTATTTATTATTTGTGGACTTTTGTTGGGTTTCGCGTGAGTCTACAGTGACGTAAGCGTGTGAATAGTGACGTAAGTGATGTGGTATAAATACGGTATGTTTGATGTGAATACATAGACGATGATATTTGTGGCAGCAGAGAGAACAAAGCCACATAGACCAGAATGAAGATATATAAAGGTTAAGGGCTGTTTGGGAAATAAACCATATGATGTGTTGTCTAGTTCTCATAGGCTCGTTTCTTCTGTGATTAATAACTTGTTCGTTGGTTTTGTGTCTCCCCTTTGGCTTACGTTGTTTCCGTACCGTACGGACTTTCCATGCTGTTGCTTTTAAGGTTAAGAATAAACAGATCAAGAGCTCAAATCTTAATGTTTATTAAAGGAAAAAAAACATTAATTCCTTATATGTTTCCTCGGTAAAACTACATATGTAACTATGTATATAAATATGGTACAATATAGTTTAAAAATGCAAATTTTATTTGGTAATTATATTATTTTTTCATGGTGTTAACACACAGTTGATCTATTAATTTTTCAAATATCTTATGCATATTGTAATCGCATAGGCTCCTTTAAATTTTCCATAGGCTCCAGTTGATCTTTTGGACCAATATGCATATATACTATAAATAATTCAATATATCATACAATTTCTATTTTGACCGAAAAAGTAGGCTATTTATGGGAAGAGAATCTCAAACGTATGATAACTCTCATTGTAGGAAAAGTCTCCATACTATGAACCATTTTCTAATACTCGTTTAAATAATTAGGTCTGATATCAATTGTAATCCATGGATTAAAAAAATGTAAATATCTTTAATAATTTAGTGTATTATTGTTTTGACTATAATTGTTGTAGGATCATAATATAACACTAGAGCTTTTTAATCAAACATTAGAGCTATCTTATTAACAAATAATTTCGTCGAGGTTCAACTCTTTTATTTGTGGTTATTGAATAGGCAACGTGTTCCGATAAGAAGTTAACAAAACAGCATTCATGTCGGCCCCATGACTAGTAGATGTCTGACCTCTGCGTGATATATATGCACACCATAAATTGATCAGAAAAGTGAAAACTATAACTGAGCCAGTGAGATTGATAACTGAATGAATATCAAATTCTAAAATAATTATAAGTTTATAACTGATCCATGATATCACCCTAATTATTTGTTTACGTCGTTCAGACATTTTGTTGTTCCTATTAGCATTTGTATTTTATTGTTTGATCATAAACATATATATAATTAAATTTCTGTCAAGCGCCTTTGAAATAATAAATAAATAAAAATATGCGAACATGCACTTTTTTTATTTATAATGTCAAGTTGTCAATGCTTCAATGGTATTATATAATTCTATACGATTATATATGCATGCATGTGTCGTATATATACACTAAGGTGTTCGGTAAGCAATATATATATTGGGCTGGACAAATACTCGCTCCAATCAAATGTATGTAAAAGTATATTATAGACTATATAGTATATACCAAAACTGGACCACATGAACAAAAAGAAATGGACCACATTTGGGTGTTGATGAGCCCTAAACATCTAAATGGGTGGGTAGTACCTAAACATATATAATCTCCTCTGAATCGTTTATTAACATAAATTTGGTTCTCTTCTTAGTACGATATATGTTTGCCCTCTTAGATCAAAACTCTGTATCTTTTTTTTCTTCTCTTTTCATACCTTATGTTAAGTCCACATCTCAAGACCGCATATATTAATTATATCGCACGTTGTCTTGTCAAACTTATATACCAATATATAGTGGACATAAACCACATATTTCCCATTATTATATTTATATCGAATCATCCTTTTGTGAAATTTGGATTTTTAGACATCAATCGTTAAAAGCTTTTAATTTTACGAACACACATGCATGTCAACTTAGGACCATTTTATCATCACGCCTTGCCTTTGTGTGTGACCACATTAGCACATGTTATTTCGTGCGCATGTACTAGCCAACATATTATGGTGAAAAGTGAAAATTTCTATGCCAACATATTTTATTTTTACTAAAAATGTTAATATCATTATATATAATGAAGAGTTTGGATTCACAATAGATAATCTTTAGACCAGAGACCTTGGCCAAAAAAAAAAAGAGAGAGGACTTCCTCAAATAGCTATACTAGCTAACATTCTAAAAAGTTTATAGATTTCTTTCTATTTTTTCTAGCGATGATGTTACGCACATCTATGTCTATAAATTTGAAAACTGATTAGCTCGGGATAGATTCTTTTAATTGGGGAGAACATGATTCCTTGTCCGGTAGATCGCTGATTGATCACTATCAATATATTTTTACATATATTGTAGATGATATTCATGTGTAAGTTTACTTCGTCATAAAGGCCTTCATCATGATAATAACGTTCTGTTTTTTAGGTGGAACTTGAAAGTTTTTAAGGTTATGATTACCCAAACAAATAATTTTTGCATGGTTTTTTTTTTTTTTTTAACAAAAATGATTACTTACAACAGAAAGAAAATCGTTTAAAAAAACTTATAGTGGTTTATAATGACTTCGGGACAGTCTTTCAGCGAGCCAGCTTTGCATGACTTCGGGACAGTCCTTTAGCAAGCCAACTTAGGCTCTGCGTTGTGGTTTAGAAGTGTTCCCGTTAATAGTTTATAGTATGCATGTTTGTGTATAGAGTCGGAGTTGAGCACATTCTTTTGAAACTTTGGAATATGATTCCACTTTATATAGGATCCCCAAAATTTATAGAAAACTTATGAAAATATATATGTTTCACATGTTTATTATAAAAAATTTATGAAAAAAAAAAATTATATGAATTGTTAATGTATGAAATTATATATTTAAAATATTTTTTTGTTTTAATCTCTTTTTATATTTTGTTTATACCATTTTCTTTATTTTGTGTAATTTTTATATAAAGTTTTGTTAGTGTAAGAAAAATTAAAAAAAAAATTAAATAGGGTCCCGGATATTTTTAACTCCGGCTATGTTTGTGTATAGATAAACAACTGGTTCCTAGACTGCCTCGTTCTTAACAAATCTATAACAATTGCTGTAACTTTCACTCTTAAACAATTTATATGTTCTTCAGTGTTGAATTAGTTTTGGAAATCAGTGTTGACTTTCTCATTTTAAAAACCAATGTAAGAACATAAAACTTGTTTTGAGAGTTATAAGAATCTGAGAGAAAGTTATAACAAAATCCAAAAATATTCTATCAAGCATTCTTACACGAAATGTTAAATTTTCGTGTAGTTTTTATTTTTCACGCTTATATTATTTTCGATTACTTTTTTTATTTTTTCACTAAATGATCAAATTTGTTTTTGTTGTAAAATTTCTTAATCGAACAAAACTTAACTTACAAAAGTAAAGAAATGATTCCGTGTTCTCGTAAAGAATATCATCCACACTTACACACTTATATTTTTAGTTTTACGGTGTTGTTTACTCTTTGAACATATTATATGAATAATATAACAAGAGATACAAAATAATCGAAGATAACCATAGTTTTCTAATTTTGCCCAAAAGGAAACATCGTTCTTTCTCGAGGTTTAATTTGGGAGAATCAAAATCTGACACGTATTAAGAATCTAGTGGAATTTTAAATCATTTTTTTTTTTTTGTCAACGTGGAATTTTAAATCATTCGACAGGGGTGATTGCATCAACGTCAACTCTTTTGAATATGAAAATGACAAAAGTACTCTGATTTGTCACACGATAAAACCAAAGAAGATAATCCATGTGTAGGTTATTGAATTATTGTCCTTGACTCTTGCGAAAACAAACAAAAAACTAAACTTTAATTGAGATTATCAGATAATCTTGATTTTATGGACGCCAAAAAAGAAGAAGAAATCACTCTTTTTTTCTTATAACAAGATACTAAAAAAATTAATCGTTGTATTGGTGGTTCCGAACCAACATAAATACAGTTGTATAATTTGATACAAACACTTTGTTAATTTATCTTCTATCACATTATTTGTTCGTTGTATATGTTTCAGCTAAAAAATTCTTAATCATTTTTCATCAGTCAAATTCTTTTAGATGTATCAAAAAGCTAAAAATTCCTCTAGTGCTGACACTATCCTCACCTATCTTAAACAGTATATTGCAAAGAAAATCATTTTTTTGTCAACAAGAAAATCACTCTTTTTCAAAATTTTCCTATGTTTCATAAGTTTTTTTTTGATATTTTTCGTTAACTTTAAGACTAAATAAGCTACAACTGATTTTTAAAATTATACAAAAAGGAATGTGTAAATGCATATTTTATTAAATTGAAGTTTAGAATAAATAGGTTCCATACATGTGTATTTAAATGGAATAGTTTGTTGATTGAAGGAATTAATTGAATTAGGTTACATATTAAATTGAAGTAATTTGTTGATGTACAATACATGCTTTATAATAACATAATATATATTCTGTTTCTTTCAGTGTAACATTATGTTGTATGTCGGATAATCATATGTATATAATTATATTTTGATGGCTAAACATATACTAATAAGTAATGTGCATCTCTAAAAAATTCACATTCAACTTTCGATGTAAAACTTTCTAATACACTTTTGAAAAACTTTCTAATACACTTTTTTACGTTTCGGAGTAGACATCTAATTAAATATGAAGTAGGATTTGATATTCATATGTGGACCATAATCGAGAAATTGAAATCTTTGGATTTGATATTATATATTAGTAATTCAAATCTAAAATTTAGTTCAAGCAGAGTCGTATACAAATTCAGGGGTTCATGCCCGTAAGTAACATACGACTGAACCAAAAACTCTCTTTTTCAGTAAGTTTCATCTTCTTCCTCCGTTCTTATGAGATTTCTCTGGCGTCCAGTGTTGTCCGTCAGTGTCCGGAGATGCCTCATGTCTTCGAGCTCTGAATTTCACAACAGTGATGAAAGAGGTGGACCAAAAGAGCCTCGTCAACCGATATTTTGGCGTCATGAGGAGTAGATCTTTTACGCGGCGGAGGAGCAGGTCCGGTGGTCAGAGCTTCAGCAGATCCTAGTGAGTCGTGAACCGATCTGCTGCTAGAAGACGTGTGGCGGTGATGGGGAGCGCAAGGAAAAGAGAAGATCTCTAGGATCCGAGTTTTGTTTTTCCGGCAAAAAGGAAGGTGGGCGTCGATGCTTGTAAGGGAGATGCTGTGGAGGTGGTACGCTTAATGCGACTGTGGCAGAGACGGACATGTCTGTGCCTAGTTGCATGTCCGTTTCTCCGGAGAAATCTCCTTCGCCGGAAGAGAGGTGTGACTTGAGGCGATCAGAAGAGTTAGGCCATCGAGCTAGGCAAAGGTTTGGGGAGGAGTCACTGTCATTGGAGCTTGCTGAAAGCGGCTCTGTCGGGTGAGTCAGTGGGGTGCCGGCAAGATCCGTCATCGCCGGACAAAGGAGAGAAGAGGTCAAGGCTCACTGGTTATCTAAGATTTGCTTTTTGTTTTAGTTCGGTTCCTCTGTAAATCTGGTTGATCCCTGGTTAAAGATCGGTTTAATATTAAATATAATATATAATTAAAAATATAGTTCAAAAATTGCCACACATTTATATATTAATAGCTGAATGTGAGCTTTAATACCTACATTAAGAATAAAAATTAACATTGACATTCTAGGGTTTGAGCCTTATCATTTGTGTGATTTTCTTTTTTCAGAAATAAATCCATGAATCCCAATGTTTGTTCCCGGCACCCTCTATAGAAAATTAGAAACACACACACATGACTATATTTATTGGGCTAGTTCTACAATACAATTATTTGACCCCCAAAAAACAATACAATTACACACGATGACATGCTACTGCAAGAAGGAATATTTTACTAATCTAATTTTAACATAAACTTTAATATTTCTTGCTTTGATTGCTTTTATGGAGGGTTTGTAATTTTAGGGTTTAGATGCAAATATGGAATCGACAGCACACACAAACTTTTCTAAAGCACCTTGTCACTTTGTCTAATTTTGGATGAGATTCTCTGCCACACACTACTAATCAAAGTCCCCATTTATACGAACGACTACATTATCTCCTTCTTTTTTATTTTTCTCCTTTAATGACATTGATACAATGATACCCTAAAGATTCCTCAATCCAATAATTATCTTTTGATTTTTATTTTTTTCAAAAAAAAAATTATTATCTTTTAAAATTTACAGTTAGAGCTGAAATTTATAACCGAACTGAGCTAACCAAATTGAACCGAACCAAGGTTTGAGAATTTTAGTTTCAATTTGGAAATAGAAGTAAAATTGATCGGCAATATTCAACTCCCAATATGGTTCGGTTCAGCTAGTTTGGTTCTGTTAATCCAAAATCTCAAGCCATTACAGCTAAGAACAAATATTCTGGTTTTCTTTCCCCAAAAATTTGATTGAATTTATTGTTTTGGGCCTAGTAGAGGTCCATTTAGACTTGTTTTGTTAGCAGATGTCCCTCAAAAGGGATCATGCCCATATAGTATAAGACTGATAATTTTCCCTATGTGCTTGTAATTTTACTCTTGAGGGCTTTCAGTTTACTTTTTTTTTTCTTCATTTTTTCCATATTAAACCCTTTAGATCACATCACACTATAACAGTAACATAAATTTTAAATGTACATTACAAAAATGTATTCTGACATTATTATCTTTTGAGTGCTTAACATATTAAGGCACTTGTCTTAAATTCTTTACACTAAAAGTCACTTTACACTATTAGGGTATTTCTTCCACTGTTCCCATTTTCTTTAAGACCATCGTGCCCTCTCTCACTTTCTCTCCCTCTATCTTGTTTCTCTCTCTTTGACCTCTTTTTATTTTTATATTTTTTATTAACTATCCTCTCTCTCTTCTTTCATTTTTATCAAATTTTAAGCTTTTTAGAAAATATATATTTTTGATACTATAACATATAATTTTTTTTCTCTATAATACAACACCCATTTTGATATATTTTTCAATTTTTGGATAAAACTTGTGGATATAAAACTTTACACCAAAACTTGTCCATGATATTATGTCCACATTAAAATAAATGTTCATTCTACAAAGTAATGTGTTTCGGACAAATATCATGGATGATTAATTGTGTTCTCATTATGGTTTTTCTTTCTTAATTTCGTGCAGTCATGAACGAGCATTGTCTTGTGATATGCGGGGAGTGGATTTGCGGAAAAACGCATATTTGAGAATTTATAGTGGACAAGCAGCAAATGACACGGATGGTACCTTTGAAAGAACGTATAACCCTAAAGGAGTTGGAGGAAAGAGTTGTTGATGGATTAAAACAATAGATAAAGATGGAAATGTGTCCACAACCAGGTGGAACACATCTATGTTTCTAGTGGACAATGAATATGTATCTAGGGAAGATGAGATAATGGAGATGTTTGCTTGCGAGGTGTGTCAATAAATATGTGTCCATTTAAATGCGTCCACAAATATATGATGGTCTAATAGAGATACAACCAAATAGAATAACTACAAACTATAAGTATAAAAAGATTATTTGAGTTAGTGTGGTTGTCCATGAAAATGTGTCCACCATTCAGTTTCAACATGTATGACTACGTGTCCACCATACGTGTCCACAAATTATGTGTACGTGTACGTCCACCTATAAATGCTAACATGAAATGTCCACAAGAAAATATTAAAATGGATAAAATGTCCACAAGCAAGCAAATATCAATCTAGTTGGTGTCCATCATCTGTGTCGACAACATTCCATCCCTTTCATTTGATTCGATGTTTTTGAAATCTGATAAATTCGATGTTTTTGGTTAAATTCGGGATTTTTCGGTTAATTCGAATAATTCGGTTTGGTTTTATTCGAAAATTTTAATGTGCTTTGGTTAAAATCGATTTATTTCAAAAAAAATAATATATTTTGGTTAAAATCTATTTAAATCTTAATTTAGAATTTTGTGGTGTTGTTGAAATAATATCTTGAACAATATAATGTGGACATCTTAAACTAGATATGCCCACATGATTTAGATTTGGATATATATTGTTCTAAAACAAATTGAGAAAAAATAGTAAAAAGAAGAGGCATAAAAAGAAAAATATAGTAAATAAAATATAGAAAAAAAAGCGAATGATGCCAAAAAAAAAAAAGAAAGAAGAGAAATACAGACGAAGGAAGAAAAAGGAAAGAAGAGGGACTTACTTCAAGGATAATAATGTCTTCTCCCTTTCAAGAAGTACCTTCGTGTAGTAAAGTGCCTTTTCTTGTTATGTTATTATATTCTGTACAAGTGTCTTTCTATGTAAATTTTTCTTATATTTTTCTCCTTCCGACATTTTTCTACAAGAACAGAAAAACCTAACAATGGTTCTATTCATTTCGCAGTTGCTAGCGACCAGCGACAGCGACAGTCGCTATGTTGTTCGTTTTAGAGTCGTTGCGACTGTCGCTAATTTTTTTTAAAATCGCTATACAATCGCTATTAAAATCAGCGACCAGATTTTTAGTCGCTAATCGCTGATTTGGAGTCGCTGGCGACAGCGACTGTCAAACGAACATGATTGAGTCGCTGTAACAGCGACTGTCAAACGAATATGTTTCGAGTCGCTGTCGCTGTCGCCAGCGAAACTAACATGGCCTTACGAACACAAGGAAATAATACAAAAACATAAGAGAAATAACGAAGATGAAAACTATAAATAAGAAAAATATAAAGTATCAAAATATTCTATATTTGTTGGGAACGAAAGAATTATATAAATAACGTTTATACCGCTCCACCGTACAAACACCGTTGTCAAAACAGTCAATTTGAGATTTACGCGAAGAAGAAGACAAGAAGAACAGGGAGGAGCACGGCGGAGATAACCGAAAATTCTGGCCGGAAACCACCGTTAGGAAGAAAAGGGTAAGTATCAGGAGGAGGCATGACGCAATTGTCTCCATTAAAGTAGATCCTGCGAGGAAAAGCCCATCCTTTCTCGAATGTAAACGTCGACAGATCTTTACGAAACAAAATCTCCGATTGCACATTCCCAAGAGGCCCTGCTTCTGATAAGAAATCATTGTAGAACTTCACTCCCCATAACATCGCCGTATCGTCTGCAAACAACAACAAAAATCAAAACTTTATGATCACAACAGAGAGATAGAAGAGTGGGCTATGTGTGTTTACTTAATCCAGCGTAAGGAGTGAGAGATTTGTAGTTGAAACTGAAGATCTGAGTGATGTTGTCGAGATTGGGATGTTGAGCAACCATGTTCCACTGTGAGTAGTTTAAACGATAGTTAAAGTTTGTGATTGTGATCTTCACTCGCCAATACTCTTTGTAGTTCTGCTTCACGTGCCAATGGACTCGGATTGGACACAAGTGTCGAGTGCATTGCACCAATGGCGGTAAGATCGTTCCTTTCTTAGTCGGTGGTGACACAACAGACGCCAAGTGCGGTGTATCCGGGCTGCCATTTACAAAAAAGGAATAAAGTTTAAGACTTTGTGATTGAAAACTGAACCAGAAGAAGCAAAGTTTTAGACTTTGTGATTGAAAACAGAACCAGAAGAGCAAAGTTTGAGAATCACAAACAGAACCAGAAGAGCAAAGTTTTTGATTTTGTGATTGAAAACATAACCAGAAGATGCAAAGTTTGTTGACCAAAAAAAAAAAAAGAAGCAAAGTTTTAGACTGTGTGATTGAAAACTGAACCAGAAGAAGCAAAGTTTTAGATTTTGTGATTGAAAATTGAACCAGAAGAGTAAAGTTTGAGACTTTGTGATTGAAAACTGAACCAGAAGAAGCAAAGTTTGAGACTTTGTGATTGAAAACAGAACCAGAAGAGCAAAGTTTGAGAATCACAAACAGAACCAGAAGAGCAAAGTTTGAGACTTTGTGATTGAAAACTGAACCAGAAGAAACAAAGTTTGAGACTTTGTGATTGAAAACTAAACCAGAAGAAGTAAAGTTTTAGACTTCATGATTGTATATGAACAGAAAACAAAAGGAGAAAGTGAACAACTCACTCGAGACAGGCACCGGATTCTGTTTTGTTGTTTTGGCAGCCGCAAGCGCAAGTTGGACAGCCGACAATGGTTTCATTGTAGAAAGAAGACAAAGAAACGCAGCAGGTCGGAGTTCTTTGAGCAAGGAACTGCGAGTATGTGCAAGTAATGTTCCATGTCACTGCAGTAATTGAAAGAAGTAACAGTCTGTTAGAATGAAGACAATGGTGCTAACTAATCCAAACGCATTCTTGGTTCTTACTCATAGCTTGAGTGGTTCTGCGTGTATCCGGCGTGACAAACTTGGTTGGTTTCACAACCTTAGCTGGACCACAAGTGTAGCCAGGACCAGGGCCCATGAGAGTGAAGTTTCTTGGCACTCTGACAGTTTTGTTTGTGGTTCCAGCCGCGCCAACACTGATCTGGAAGGAGCTAGCAGCATTGCCAGGATCTTGAACCCATGAGTTCATGACACCACCTTTGCAGCAATTGGCAATCTGTTGGTTGTAAGGTGTCCCCGGGAGGAGATCTACAACCGTTGGATCTTTCTTACAACAATGTGGTATGTTTCCTTTGTACTTTGAACAATCACCTGTTAAAACATTATCTCCTAATAATTAGCAACAAGAACATAGATTAATGGTACTTAAACATTTAGTTTACCTTGTTCGGTTGTTTGTGCTCCGACCATACTCCATATAACTTCCTTCTTTGCCCATTTCCAACCTAATGTCCATCCTGGAGATGGAATGTGTCTGTATTTCTGGAAGTTGAACATCGTAACCACGGCCTAGATTGAACAAATAAACAGTTTATCAAACTTGGTTTTTTCAGAAACAAGTCCTTATTTGTTTTGTAGTTCTTTAACTTACAACATAGCCATCAGGAGTCCAACTCATGACATCCCATTTCATTGTAATGTTGCCTTCTGGATCAAGCGCATCATATGCTTCTACAAAATGGTTTAACGAATTATATAAACAAAGGTCAGAACTTTGCTCATATACATTGCTCACATACATTGTGATTATTTAGAACTCATAACTCACAAAAGTAAGCATCAAGTATTGTACTTTTCAGAAAGTTCCTATTTTTGGATCAGAGAAAACTTAAAGCTTTGGTTTTTCCCTGATATAAGCAGAATCAACTAAATTGGTAACAACATAGGTAGCACTAATATGGAAATTGAAGTCTTAGTTTTATGATCTGAGCTCTGCAAATAACATTTGGTTTCACTATTTGAATAAAGATCTAGCATTGACGAAGAAGATAGTAATGAAACAGAGTAAACAAAGTTGCAGATCATGAATTGCCACACCAGATTAATACGCAATTCACATTATCTCAATCCAGTTTAAGATTAGACGACTGATCAGATCTCTCTATCAATTCCAAGAACTTAAACCGTGAAAAGTGAAAACACAATCAAGAAGCAAGATGGGAAGTTGAAGAAGCTCACAAGGAGAATAAGAAGTCACCTGTCGAAGTAAAAGAAGAGGAAGAAATCAAGAACACGATCCATACGGCCAAGAAACTCAATTTGGAGACAACGGAGGTGGATCTGGAGATGAAAGACTCCATTTTTGTTTATCCTCTGTTGATCAAACCAGTACCAGAGACGGAGCTTGTTCCAGATCTCTTAGATGGGTCTGGTTAAATCTTAAACCAATCAATCTCAGAGGAAGATGCTTTGCTTTAAGGAGAAGTGGACTTATAGAGAGAAGAGCAGCAAGATTTTCAGCTCGAAGGCGAAGGACTGAGAGAAATTTGGGATCTGGCTAGCTAGTGGCTGTTTTAGTAAGTTTTGAGTCGGGGTTAGTGATTTGACTATTTTACCCTTCTATCACTGTAGTAAATGACTTTTACATGTTATACTTTCTTCAAATAAACTCACAATCTTGCATTTTTTAAGTCAATTTTTATTTGTTGATTGTAAACTACTAAAAACAAATATAATATAAATCTTTTTTATATGTTGTGTTGTATTTTTATTGTGCATAATATATTATACTGAAAATGTTTTCTAGTCTAGAAATACGGTTTTATTTTGAAAAAATAGATTCACATGTAAAGAAAAATATAAAGTTTGAAACAATAAAATATATATAATTAAGTACATGAATTTTCTTGAGTTAACTTTATTCAAAGCTATAAAATTCTCTGTAAATATGTGTTTCCTAAATGAGGAAGGGGCTTTTGTGTAATTGTCACCAGAAGTTAGTTTAATACCAGAAGGTGTTGCCGACGACGACAGCTTTAAGAGGGAACGTGGGCCATTGGCAATGTTTCAGGCTGTCGGTGGAGGAAACAAAAATGATATATGTGGACATATTTTCGATTATTCACATTTATTTACTTAGGTGCTTTTCGAGATTTAAAAGCTGATAATTGTTTTTTTTTTTTCAGTCAACAGGACAGATCTTATTAGGCTTTAAGGCCAGGTTTGGTACAAAGAGGAGTCCAAAGCCCAATACATGCTCGAAAGGATAAGCGAAAAACTTAAACCCTGAACACGTGTGATGCGAGAAGTAAAAGAGAGACACGTGGCGCCCATGAAGAGAAGCACGAGAAGCTTTGATGCCGACCACCCACACGACTCACCGGAAACACGCCGGCGGAGAGACCGAGAAGCCAGCACCTTCGTCAGAAACTTCTAAATCGAGACCAAACCCGATCTGCGACCTCGATTCCGCAAGAGATCCACCGAAAAAGCTCAGCATCAGTTTTACGAACCGCTCTATGGAGACAGCAAACTAACCCGGAAGAATGGAAGCTTCGTTGGCGGCAAACCTAAAAGATGGAGCCGTTTACGCGGCGACAAAGACGAAATTCCACTGCTGCTCTATCAACAACGAGCAATACCAACGGAGCCTAAAAGCTAATAATTGTATTGCCAACAATAGAGAATGATTATTTCTGTGTGTGGTAATTATAGGTTTTAGTTTTTTACTTCATTTGATATTACAAATTTGGAATCTATATTGAACAAAATAATTTTTGTCTGTATAGTTTTTATGTCAAATAGAAGCAAATAAACGGAACTGATTTTATTGAAATATTGATATTTAAATACAATGTGTCCTCAATTTTTTTTTTTGTTATTAAAACTATATCATTTACTAGATATTATGTTTCTTTATTTGTTTTAAATATGTAATTTTTAATGATCTTATTAATAGATTTAGTTGTTTATTTCTTTCCTTTTAAGTGTTTTGGTTATTTATTTCCTCTTTTATCTATCTTTTTACATTTTTTCATAAAGATTACATATTAAAAAGCTTATTTTTGTATCCATGAAAAAATAAGAAATAAGGCAAATGATTTTCTTTTCCTAGAAATATGACAAACTGTAGTTGTAAAACTATTGTTAATGACGACAAAAAAAAACTATTGTTAATGAAATATGACCAAAAAAGGGGAAAAACCCAAAAATACATCAACTGAACTCATTTTTGCCGAAAAATACACAAACTTTTGCGTTTACCTTATTAATACATGAACTTGTTAATATTGTCATTTTAAATTACCAACTAACAAAATGTTAAGATTTTAATACATAATTTTAACGGAGTTAACGTCCTGTTAACGTCGTCTCTAACGGAATTATAAACCGATGGGGGAAAACCCAAAAATACACCAACTGAACTCGTTTTCCGAAAAATATACAAACTTTTGCGATTACCTGATTAATACACGAACTCGTTAATATTGTTGGTGTATTTTACGATTACCTGAGCAACTAGTCTTTTCTACCAAACTTAAATTATACTATCCCTTGTGTAATAAAAAGTAAGAACAAAGAGACTAATAACAAAGGAAAATTCAAGAAAACTATGCAATCATGCTAGAAAGACCAAGATGAAAGAAGGATTGAAATTGAGATCTCAAATCTTCCAAAAGTAATCATCAAGCTAAATATGTCATCAAAGTCTAGACATGCTATTATAAACTACAATCAAGTTTAGTATGCTCTAAAAGAGTTAGCATTGCTCATATCCACATGCATTAAATCGGTTTTCAATCTACACATGAATTCCTATCATCAACATCTTTAACATTCATTAGGCTTTTGATGAATAGATCATTGTACAATTTTCTAATCACTTTTTGACATATTTCCCAAACTCTTTTAGGTATATTTCCCTTTTCCTTTGTTTAGGTAAAAGCATATTTTCCTATATTCTTTTGCGTGCATATTTCAAGAGTATCTTCACTGATGTTCACATCCAGCTCAACTACTTGTCTTTGGATTCGTCCATGTCAGCTCTTGCATCTTTTAGTTCCGGCTTACGCTCTTTGTTGTTGACTCAATCGATGTTGCACACGTTGCTTGATTTAGAGGCTGCTGTAACTCATGCTCCAGCTCATTACTTCTTCAGATGATCTCAAATGTATTTGTGGTTTATTAAGAACCAAAGGATCACTCAAGGAATAGATGAACTAATGCATAAAAGAGTAAACTTTCATTTACCCAAATGCCCAAGATGATCCTATTCAGAAACCTGTACACATACAGAAAAAGAGAAATTTAAAATATGAAAAGAAGGATTTAAAAAAACAAAAAAAAAACAAAACTGGGAGGAAGGGAGATCAATGATGCGGAAAGAAAAATCTCCGGTGTTGGTTTTTGAGGCATTAATTTCTAATAAATTTAATTTTTTTAAAAAAATTAGGAGAATGAAGATTATAGCCATGATCTTATGAAAGAAGTGCACATACCACTAGATTATACTTATAGTTCAACATACTCTCCAATACACTAAAATATAAACTTAAATAAATCTATACTTCGGTTTTAACGGACAATATTAACGAGTTTTTGTATTATTTAGATAATCGCAAAAGTTTGTGTATTTTTCGAAAAACGAGTTCAGTTGGTGTATTTTTGGATTTTTCTGTATCGGTTTATAACTCCGTTATAGACGCCGTTAATGGCACGTTAACTCTTTTAAAATTATGTATTAAAATCCTGACATTTTTCTAGTTGATGATTTAAAATGACAATATTAATGAGTTCATATATTAATTAGGTAATCACAAAAGTGTGTGTATTTTTCGGCAAAAACGAGTTCAGTTGATGTATTTTTGGGGTTTTTTTCCGACCAAAAAATATAGTGGAAAGTTTAAAAATATTTAGTAGACAAAAAAGTTTTAAAAATATTTATATATTGTATTTTGGTTTGACCCTAGTAGATTTTTTTTATTCCTAGCTCCTCCACTGAGTGTGGTTCTCCTTTTCATCTACAGTTCTACTCCCACTTGCCCTACCAGAGTTGCTCTCCACAAAACCACCATCACCGACTGATTCACCACCACTTTGGTCGGCGTTTCTTTCTCTCAGCAAGTTGCTGCCATTAGAAGTGGCTGGCTTCTTCGCCCTCGGTGGTTTCAGTTTGATATTATTTGCCTCTCCCGAGTCGCTATTTTCCGGCTTTCTCGTTGCTTCGAAGTCCAAAACCACCGGATGAGCTTCTTCCTGAGATGAAGTTGTTGTTGGTGGTGGATCTACAACAAGCTGAAGCACAGGCTTCTTCCATTTCTTTCTTTGGTTTGGCTTTGGCACATTTGATTTACCCTGAAACCAATTTGATCAAATAAGGTATCTGCTGTTTCATAGCTACATGAATGATCAAATACAATGAAGTCATACCGTTGTGTTTCCTATGTCTGACAGAGGTTTTCTTCTCCTTCTAGTTCCTTCATCATCATTAGTCTCCTCCGGTTTCTCAGCAAGAGCGGTTTGCAGCAGCAAAGCTCCATGTGAAGCAAGGACTTGTTCTTGTGCTTTGTCCTCTAATCCCGAGGTGGAGTTGTTCTGCTCTCCATCTGTGTTCATGTTGGAACACTTAAGTGCAGAACACCCGCATGATAGACCACAAGATCCCTTTCTAGCTCTACATTGACACTTCATGGTCTTGCAAGAAGAGCTCTTACTGCAAGTGCAACACACATTAGATGATGATGTGGTCTTCACTGCCTCATCTGAAGTAGCTTCCAAGTTCTCTTCATATGAACGCCTCGGCACTACACTAGAGCGACGTCTTCCCACTTTAAAGTTCCGTTTCTTGTTCATTTTTATAACTGATTCCTGTTCCGAATCACGCTCTGATTCTTGTTCAGGTTTCCATTCATGGTCCGACTCGTCAGAATCAGAGGTGTCCATGTCCTCATGAACTATAACCGAGTTCCGGACTTCCTGCCTTTTCAACCTGTGCTCGTTGTTTAGATTCTCCTCTGCAGATCTTTTGATCAATTCAGAAGCCTGTAAAATGGAATTCCAACTTCAGAGGATAAGCGATATTAGCTATCAAAAAAGAGTAGTAGAATCTGTTTTTACTAACCTGGGCCTTCACCTGATGCGCGAGGTCTGCTTTTTGGATCTCCAAGTATCTAACAAAACTGCTAAACTTTACTATTTTTTCTTTCAGGTCTCTTATAAGGACATCCTTTTCTCTGCAGTCTGCTTCCTTATCTCTAGCTAGACACCTTTAAATTAAACAGTAGACAGATATAAGAATAGAGAATGAGTTAGGAGTCATATTTTGAAGATGATATTTAAAAAAGCCTCAGTCATTAAGTGAGATTTTACCTCGCACTTGAGGCCAAATTGAACAGATAGTTCATGATACTCTTTGCGTCACCTAATGTTCGAACTTGGTTCCACCTTCCTCTTCCACCAAACACGCGCTCGCGTTCCTCTGCTTCAGACAATTGTGATGCCATGGAAACTAGAGTGTTTGAAGAGGTCGCAAGCATATTCTCCAGAGCAAAAATCCTTGAGTTTCTTGCACCCGGAGACATGGAATCACTACTAACGCTGCTTTGGTTACAAAAGACAAACTGTTTACTATTTTTTCAATTATGATCTGGTATGTTTTATGAAAATCTGTCTTATCCAGATTACTAACCTTATCCTGGCATTCTTGAGCAACTCATTTTCTTCCCTTAGCCTTGCAACTTCCTGCGCCATGCTTGCTCTCCTGAATTATAGACAGGGTTATATGAGAGTTTAATAGGAAGTTCAATATTTAGAAACAGGCCATGAAGAATCTATAAAACAGAATAATAAATCACATACTCTTCCATTTGCCTCTCGTATTCAGAACGCACTTCGTGAACCCGAACAGTGACTTCAATCTCATGCTCAATTGCTTGCATCAATGCCTGCAAATAAAGCATTAGCAAGTTGCATTTACAAACCAACCAACTCAATCTCCAAACTCTCCAAATCTAGTCAGCAACTGGAAAAAATAGCGCATCGGTTTCATATATTTTGGTGGTTGTTACCTGAGTTCCTGGACCATTAACACTTGCACCACCTGCATATATAGTAGGGTACCCAGTTAGTAAATAATGCCAACAAAACTAAAAATGATCTACAAAATTATGGTACAGAGAAATCCTCACTCAGTGTCTCGCGCGAAGACGCCTTTCGAGTTTCTAAAAGCTCTTTGAGTCTTTTTGTCGCCTGGGATGCCTCTTCTGTCTTTCTTTGCAAAACCTGTTAAAACCACAGACTTTGAGCAGCCATGATAATAGAAAATATTAAGATCATTGGTCTGAAAGTTAATAAAAATGTGCTCACCAGCTTCTGTTTTTGATTCAAAGCCATGAGTTTGTGCATCTCATACTCATTTCTCCTTCCCTCTTTTTTGAGCTGGTTAAATTTTAAAATACATGTGACTTTCAGCACATCTCGTATTTGAATAGAGTGACTAATGATTGAGAACATGACACTTGTTAAACTAGTTCGCTAATGGTGCAGGGAAGACCACTTATCAATCCATAAATCAAGGAAGCCTCAAAGTCATCAAGAAGAATCTTAATTGGCCACAAGTTGAAGAATCAAATATACCTGCAGGACTTCCTTCTCTCTTGCGGCCTTCCAAGCCCTGAACTGTTCTGATTCTTGCTTAATCTTTTGCTGCAATTGCACCTGAAAAGTTCAACCGAAGCAGATAAGCATATAGGCATAGTGTATTAAAATTGAGATCACTGGAAAAAGAACACCTTCTGGGACTTTATTCTGTGTATTTCATCTTGCAGTTTTCTTGCTGCGTCGTCACTTTTCTGCTTTTGCCTCAAGAGTTGAGCTTGTGCATCTTGTTTCTTCTTCAACTCAGAAACCTAAAAAAACAATGCATCACGAAAAACCATACTGTATGCAGATGACGAGTATAGCTGATAAACCAAAAGAGGCATTACCTGGGTTTCAAGCGTGTTCAGTTTCTGAAGATATGATTCCTTCAGTTTTTGGGCACCATCACCTGGGGCAGATGGTATGCTAGCAAGGTTCTGTCTCAAACCTTCAATTTCTCTCTGCCAATCCATATTTGATTTAATCAAAATTCGAGTCCATAACTACCATCAAAATACAATATAAACTAGGATACTGACCTGCAATGCTCTTTTTTCCTGCTCTAGTTCATGGACCTTTTTCTCGTAATGTTGTTTGAGAACAGATGTACCACCACTTGAATAACGCTTCATTTCAGCCTTCATGAATAAATGGAATCATTATTGAAGTTTATACGCATACCATGTTTAAGTATCAGATGAAATACTAAAAGGAGTACACTCCTGAAATGAAAATAGTACCTCCTTTTCTTCAAGTCTCTTATCCAATTCCTTTAGCTCCATGTCCAACTTTTCTTGAAGTGAGCAATGTTCAAGCTCCTTTTCTTGAAATTCAATCTCATCTGCACACAAGGCAAACCTAGTCAAACAGATACTTATAGTCTTATCTATGTAAACCAAGGAAAACAGTTCAGTATAACATCTGCCATTAAACAAAGAAATTCTGTTTTCAATTTAAGAATTAGCATCTAAAAGTCTGAGGCTTCTGCTTCTCTGGTAGTCCAGCAGAAATGGTAAAACATTAGTGAAGTACCAACCTGTGACATCAAGCACTTTGTCTTCACAATCTGATGACTCATTGGATGAGGGGAACAAGACATTACTCGAACGGGGCCCATCTTCATAGGAATCAATAGACTCAGAATATTGGCAATTACTGGATTTTTTAAAGCTTTTGATATGCAACAGCTCTCCTTCTAGCTCTTGAATTTTTGAAACATACTTGTTGATCAAACCAACATCCTGGAAGAACAAGCACTTTAGCCAAAAAGTATCACTTGGATAGACTTCAACTAAAGGAATTATAAAGGACATCCCACCTCATCTTGGCAGGATTCAATCTCATCCAAGGATTTACCATTGCGAACAGATTCAATTGTCATTATAAGTTTGTCCTTTTCAACCTAAATGGACGAAAACAAAGTGTTAAGTGCTAGATATCACATTAGCTGATCCATCAAAAACAGTGAGAATAAAAGAAAACCTGAGCATCATAAGCACGCTTTGAGAAATGCTCGCAGGCTACTCTCCGTTCTTGAAGTTCATTTTGTAGCTCACGATTGCTTGCCTCAAGCAGTGATACTTTATGCTTGAGGATCTAACAAAGGTTATATAGGTTTAAATATTGAAATCATTAATCATCAGACTAGCATCAAATGTAATTTTTTTTTCTCAGTTCAGACTGAATACCTGGAGCTCATCAAAAGAACCATTGTCACCCCGATAGAAGAGGAGTTCTGTCTGCAGCTGCTCAATTTGACTCCGCATCCTTTGCATTTGTGCCGCTGCTGGGTCTCGATTAATCTAAAAATTTCAAGGAATGGCAAGACGGTAAGGTCATAAGAAGGTAAAATAAATAACATGGAAACATCAAGCAAGAAGTAAGATACACGTACCACTGCTTTGTTTTGAATATTGCGTGCACGATTTGCATACTTCAGCGTATTTAATGTCTCCTCAGCATTTGTATCAGCTGGACTTACACAAGCTGCATCATTACTTGCTTGATTAGAATTAATGCATGAATAGAAAAATGATTGATCAAAACGTTAATAGATTTGAAAACCATACCAATCATAACGGTTTTGCTATTGCCACCAAGGGAATCCTAAGTTACAGGTTAGCAAGGTTAATATACTCATGAAATACAATTTGATTGACAATGTAGTAAAAGAGATATAATAGAGTCTTAATACCTGAAGCAAGCGAGTTAACTTGCTGTCACGGTAAGGAACATGACCTCCTTCCTTTCTCTTTCTCTCATCTCCTAGTGCACTTATTACATTTCCCAGCGCTAGGAGACCTTTGTTGATGTGGATTCCTGTAAAAAAATCTCCCAGCTTAGCATATGTGTCTTTTGAAAAACAAAAGAAGAGTAATGCAGAACAGAAAGAAAGGTGTGAGATAACCTTCTTTCAAACGCATCCCGTCGGCTCCTGTTCGTTTTGCACGTTCTGACCCAGCTAAATCGACCAAATGAAGTTTTGCACAAAGTATATCTTCACCCGCATCTTCAGTCGTTGAAGAACAACTGGAAATTTTCTTTTGTTCCAGAGTGATTGTGAAGATTGCATGGGACCGACTATAAGAAAAAACCTTACATTAGCAAATTTGAAGACAACGAAAAGAGATCTAGTGAAACCATGTAAAGTTAATAGATTCACCTTGATTGGTTGTTCATGTTTGTGCTGCCTGTAGCACGAGACAAAGATCCTCGAGCTAGATATGAGCCCATCTCCTCTTTTGTCTTCACTTCTGCCTCAGTAACGCCAGCCAAAGTGATTCCTCCACTGGCAGTTTCTCTGATTTGAATTGGAGCTCTTGAGAGGGCAGTGTGCTTTGCCTGAACCGCAGCATCATTCTTTAGGAGGGTGGACGAATTTGAGTCGAGCAAATCGAAAACTTCTTCCTTAAATATCTGCATTTCGAAGGTAAGCATTAGAAATGAATGGAAATATACAAATCAGATCTCAAACAACAAGAACAAGAGATGCTCTTACCTCAATAAAAGACACCCGTATCAATAGCTCGGTCGAATCCTTGGTTGTCTCCACTCTTTTAAAAATATCTTCCATCACTTTTGGTATAATGCCACCATTTGTGCTATCTCCACTATAGTTAGTTCCCATGGTGTATGTTTTACCTGAGCCAGTCTACAATAACAACAAACAAGAAACAATGAATTCCATAGTTGAAACAAAAACATCATGTAGCTCTACAAAAATTGCATTAGCGAGAATCTCAAATCAAACCTGGCCGTACGCTAGAACTGTAGCATTATATCCTTTGAACAGTGCGTCGACAAGTGGAGCAACACAATGATCGTAGATCTCCAAACAAGGGAACCCAGCATTTCCAAATACGAAATCGTATGTAAAGGTGTGTGAACCTATATGAACCTGTAGAATTCAGAAGAAATGAATTGAGTTCTCGAACCTACAAATATCATACTAAGATCCGTGAAGAATTTTTGGAAAATATAGGCCTCATTCAAAGTTAGAATCCTGAACTCGAAACACGAACTCTTTCGACAAAACCTTATAATTCCCGATTCATTGATGAATTGTTTCTCGAACCGAACCAATTTCCTCTCTCAATCTCAGAATCGAGTCACCCAACACAAAAATATCCAGAAAAGGGAGAAATTAAATGCGAAATCGGAAAAAAAAAACTTCCGATTGAATGAATACCTGAGGCTCCTTGGGCACAACGGTGATGCAATCGGTGCATCCGTTAAGAAGCTCCGGCGTAATCAACGGACGAATATTGACGGCGACCCTGACGCACTCTGTGGCGTCCATCTCCTCAGCTTCAAACGCAGAAACCCAGAAACCCTAGTTGCGGATCCAATCCAGTAACACAACCACACGATAAACCCCCAATCAATACCACGAAAAGGAGATCCAGTCCAGGAACGAAGAGCTGGGAATTTTTCAAGCTGAAAATTTTGGCCAAAGGGAAGAGAGAATTCAAATTTTGAAGGAAAGAGAGTGAGAAAAGATTATGAGGAGATATGTTGATAATTAAATTTTTTTTATAGAAACTGTAAACTTAAAATATCCTGTTTCGCGGCTCAAGCCCAAATTCAAAATTCGTGCGACTATTACGCACGTGAGTATAACACGTGACCAGTTGAAATTAAAGGCCTATTAGTTTGATCTTTGGTCTTTGTAAGCCCGTTTGGCCCATTGGGTTATCCTGAACGGTCGTCGTTGTTAGGGTTAACACAGGCAATCTCTAATGACACGGAAGAGTTTGTACTCAGTCTTTGTTACTTGTGGAACAAGGCAAGAGATAGATCAGTTCAGTTCTGAAAAGAATCTGACTAGAAGAGACTCTAATCAATCAAAGTAGTGTTTTTTTATTTTCCTTCAAACATAAACCTTACATGAAAAACACAAAAGAACAGAAAATTCTTGAGATAATGAAATTATTCTTTTAGAGACTTGCTGTGTTCATGTTGCCTTGTGGAATACGCAAGCAATGTTCCAGGTCACTGCAAAAGAACAGAAACAAATCCGGTGAGTTCAAAAAAAATCAGAACTTTAGATTTGGAAAGGCTTATAACTGTTGGGAAACTTACTGAAGGCTGACGTGGTTCTCCTACTGTCAGAGGTTCTAAACGTCGTCCGTGCAACATTCTTAGTCGGTCCACAAACATACTGTTGTTTAGGTGCGGTGAAACTGAAATCCACCGCCATCCGAACAGTTCTATTTGAGGTACCAGCCCCACCAACGGTTATCTGAAATGAACTTTCTAAACCGGGTTTTAAGACACCACCTTTGCAGCAATTAGCGATCTGCTGATTGTAAGGAGTTCCAGGAAGCAAATCCACGACTGTTGGTTTAGTAAGGCAGGAATGAGGGATGTTTCCTTTGTACATGGAACAATCTCCTTGCTCTGTGGTTTGTGCACCAACCATGCTCCATATCACTTCTTTTTTGGTCCATCTCCAACTCATTTCCCATCCCGGTGAAGGTATTGAACGTTGTTTTTGGTGATTGTAGGCTGTAACTAGAGCCTGAAGAAAACATAGATTGATTCAAAGGTTCATTTTTTTAAGAAGATTTGTAGTCGTGGATGGTTGAACTTACAACGTAGCCATCAGGCGTCCAGCTTATGACATCCCATTTGATTGTGATGTTTCCGTTGTTGTTGGTGAGAGCTTCTGCAGATAAAAGAGAACACAAAGACTTCATAAGTTTTTAGAAGAGACAAACAGAGAAATGAAGGGGAGAGATCTTCTTCTTCTTCTTTACCTGAAGAAGTGAAACAGGAAAAGGATACCAAGAGCAGGACGATCACCGCCGACAAGAGTGACTCCATTGTATTTTCTTGTGGTTCCAATGGAGAGAGAGAGAGAGTGTTTTGTAAGATGAAAGATCAAGGCGTCGACTTTGACTTCATCAAGGCGTAGACTTTGACTTGTGCACAGCTGTATACTTGTACAGTTGTATGCGATTTTGTTTTGAGTCCTTTTGGAATATGTATTTAGTCTATATAAAATTAAATTTTTTTATTTATCGTTCGGGGATGTAGCTCATATGGTAGAGCGCTCGCTTCGCATGCGAGAGGCACGGGGTTCGATTCCCCGCATCTCCATTTTGTGTTGTGAAACCTTTTTCATTTTGTTTTGTATACGTAACGTCCCGGTAAAAATTCGATTCCAATCTTTCCCCCAGTAAACACATTGCAATAAAATCTCTGAAAAATACTCACTTCCACGAATTTTAGGGTTCTTCTCGTCCCTTTCCCAGTCGAATTCGCGGGTTTTTGATTTGTTTCTTTTTCAGTCCTCATCTCATCGGAGAAAAATTGCCCATTCCGATGCGTCTTAAGTATTTGATTTCGTAATCTGGTGAGTATTTCTGTCTTCAGTGAGACCTCAACTTTCGCAATTGCAAATCTTCGTCGTCCGTTTCCGTTTCGAGAGGAGTTGTTGTGTTAAAACGAAGGGAGCGATGTTGCCTTGAGATTTGTTTAGTTTTTCGTTTAAGGTTGGAGAACAATAATGAAAAGTTTGGTTTCTTCGATTTCTGTATACGAGTGAACATCATGTCGTTAAATATCCCTCTAGTTCGAACTTAGGTTTCTGATCCTTTGGTGGAACTCAGGGTTCAATATTATAAGTAACCATGAATCGATTTCTCATTAAAAAAAAATTGGTTTTATCTTTGCTTAGCATCATCTTTGTGTCTAATTTTGTTTATGATGATTTCGTGTTTCTGCTAATATGTAACTCATGTTTTTTTGGCAGTGGCGTGTAGCTTGAGAGCACAAGCATCCTAACTTGTCGCGTTGTGTACCAAAGATTGCATTTTTCGATGTACACTAATGGCAGCTTTAATCCTTCACCTGGAAATGGCCCTCCTAATCAGATGAATCTACCTCATTTGCAACAGAATCATGCGTCCCAAGCCGCTCCTCCTCCTCCTCCGCTTCCTCAGGTTCAACAAGACTATATGTATCCGCCTCCTCCACCTCCTGCTTCCTCACAGCAGTTTCATTCTCATCTTCCACCGTTGCCTCCTCCGCCACCATTACCTACTGGCGCCATGCCACCCGCACAATCATTCCCTAATCCATTTCATCCTCTACCAAGTTTCCCACTTTCGTTTCCCCTTAAAAGTTTGGAACCTCCTGGGATGCCTCTTCCTCCACCGCCTCCTCAATCTTCGACGCCACTTTTTGCAGACACCGATTGTGATAAACATGAAAATGCAAAGCATGTTTGTGAAAGCCGCCCTGTTGTTGAAGACGCTGGTTCTTCAAAAGAGAGTTCTATCCATTGTGATGAATCTTCTTCACCACATGAGAAGGCAGAGCCTGGTTCTCCTATATATTCTGATCCGGATATTGAGATGGAAGGTTCGTGTGCGAAAATTTGAAGCTTTTAATGTTCCCAACACCAAAGTTTGGTTCTTTCTTGTTTAACCATTTGTTATATTTGTCTTCCTTTGTTTCAGATGATATCACTCTGCCAGAGAATGAGAATCATCCAAGCCAACCTCTCAACTGTGGTTCTGATCAAGTTCCTGGGGCGTATTTTAATACAGAACAGCCGCCTCCACAACGTATTACAGCTAAAACCAATTCTATCGCAGGCACTGCCATGAATTTTCATGATGTAGATGATGGTTCTAGACAAGCTTCTTCCTCGCCTTATGCCGGAAAAGCCAAGATTGTTCCCAAATGTGATATCGGTGACATGTATGATCCCTTCGTAGACAGCTTTGAACCAGAATCTGTGAAATTAGATTGTGTTCATGAGCATGAACCAGTTCTTGACTCTTACACTGCACCGAAGGCGAGCATTTCCTCAAACAGACCACTCAATATGGAAGAAAACAACCAAGGTGTTGATAAACAAGCTCTAAGTGAGTCAGACATGACAGCTGGGGTCAGTGTTTCCTCCAACAAACCACCTGACGTTGAAGAAAACACCACAGGATATGATATTGGAGCAGTGATTTCTGGAGATAACGATGAGTACGGAAGAGAAGGTAACAGCCATGAGATCGGGACTCCGAAGGCAAATAACAATGTTCGTGAAGGGGATCTAAAGGAGAAAGATTCATTAAGGTCCATGAAGCTTTTCAAGATCGCACTAACGAAATTTGTGAAGGATCTTCTGAAACCATCGTGGAGGCAAGGGAATATGAGCAAAGAGGCGTTTAAAACTATAGTGAAGAGAGCGGTGGATAAAGTTTCGAACTCAATGGAAGGTCGTCGTGTACCTAAGTCAAGAGCTAAGATCGATAAGTACATTGATACTTCACAGCAGAAGCTGACCAAACTAGTCATGGTAAGAAACAGAAGCTATGTTATAATCTCCTCAAATTCCAGCAATACCGAACCAGACTCATCGTGGTTCTTCATTGTTTTGTTGGCAGGGGTATGTAGATAAGTATGTTAAAGCATAGAAGATAAGAGAATCACGTGACACGGCCTTGCTGCTGCTTGGAGAACTAATGTTGTTCTACATTTTTGTCTTGTCTGAAAACTATGAATGTTTATTCAGAAAGATTCTTGGGTTGTGATTTTTACGATGGTGTGAAGTCACTGTTGTTATTCTCCTAATCTTTTTCTAATTGATAACATTTTGTGTACAGTACATGAAGAATCAATTAGTTAAAGGCTAAAGCTCCTTGCATAACTAATTGAGAACGAGCTTTGGTTTGGTGGATATATTTTGACTATTATTTATTTATATATTAAATCAGTCGTGATGCCTCCGTAGCATAGTGGTATTGCGTTCGCTTCGTAAGCGAAAGGCCGCGAGTTCGATCCTCGCCGGGGGCTTCTCCATAATTGAACTTTTTTACTTTTACGATTCTTAAGGAAGGCCTAGTGGATTTACGTTTTCTTCTCGCGTAGGTAGACTACGAGACGGCCCAGATCATATTTTTAAGTTTGGGATCCAACAAGTTTTGTATTTTTTTTTTTTTAAACCTAAGTTTTGTATTTTTTGGTTTCATAAACATATTTTAATTATTGTAAAAAGTATAATCTAAACTAAATATTATAGATTTTAATTTATTTTCACGGAAAAAGCTTAACTAAAATTTAATATCAAACGTTTTATCTAAAATTTAACAATATCAATTTTGTTTTGTCATAATTGATATATATATATGTGTGATATATGACTCAATTTTTTTTTTTTTTTTTAAGACACGTGGTATCCAATTGGCTGTCTAGGGCTCAAGACTACAATCCACGTGTGCGCCTCGTTTCATCTGCAGTTCTTTGGGGTGGCCGGGACTCGAACTCGTGATGGCGGGTACCTCAGCTGAGGGTCCTTTACCACCAGAGCTAGAGGCTCCGGTTATGACTCAATTTTCTTAACAACAAACTTCTGTTTTTTGATTTCTATGAACCTAGCCCACGAATGTAAATGTAAGCGTCTTAGTTTAGTCGACTAATTAATATATGATATAAGCCAATTAGGTCAATGAGTAAACATACTAAATATTATAACATCCCGACCATATGTTCTTACGTCCACTCTTGGCTTGTGGGTTTCATTCTCTTCCAAGAGCCGGTGTGATAGTTCAAGAGTTTGTTACATTTTCTTTGCAATCACTACACAATTTTTTTTTCCTTTGTTTTGATATTATTAACACGATTATGCAAATCATTTTTCGATAGTTCACTCTTTATTTAATTGATGCACTTCAACAACATTTAACTATGAAATTTTTTCAAAACAAGTGAACACGAAAAATAAATACAGTTAAAATAACTAATTAAATCAATTATTTTAAACACTTCACCATATACCAAAAATTATTACAATATAGTTAGTTTACAAGTTTGAAGTGTTGAATTTTAAACTTGATTTTGGATCAAGTTAATACTTGGGTTATGATCCAACAAAAACCCAAAACATTGATCCAACTTCTAGAAAACTCCCTTGAAAAATATCTTCATATCCACCTCCTTAAATCATCTAGAAAACTCTTCCACCTCCTTAAGAATAAAAATCTAGATTTTTTTATAGAAAAATCTAGATAATTGTTGTAAAATAATCTAGATATTCTCTAAGAATTATCTAGAATTGTAATTAAAATATTAAAGATATTTTGTAATATGGAGGCTATAAATACCTCCATCCTCTCTCATTTGTAATCAAGTCTTCAAGTTGTTTTCTAAGCATAATAAAAACTTTCTTCTTCCAAAAATTCTCTTTTGTCTCTTAAGTTCTTAAACACTTTCTCCACACTTATAAAAATTTCATTCCAACAAAGTGGTATCAGAGCCATAAGATTCTCTTAAAGATGGCAAGTAATGGTGTTCCCTTCCAAGTCCCGATGCTCACAAAGAGCAACTATGACAATTGGAGTCTAAGGTTGATGGCTATCCTAGGAGCACATGATGTGTGGGAGATAGTCGAGAAAGGCTTCATTGAACCGGAGAATGATGCTAGTCTATCTCAAACTCAAAAGGATGGTTTGAGAGACTCAAGGAAGAGAGACAAGAAGGCTCTCTGTCTAATCTATCAAGGATTAGATGAAGACACATTCGAGAAGGTCGTAGGAGCAAAGTCGGCCAAAGAAGCATGGGAGAAGCTTCGAACTTCTTACAAGGGAGCGGAGCAAGTTAAGAAGGTACGTCTTCAAACTCTAAGAGGAGAATTTGAAGCATTGCAAATGAAGGAAGGTGAACTCATCTCTGATTACTTCTCAAGAGTTCTAACGGTTACTAATAACCTAAAAAGAAATGGTGAGAAGTTAGATGAGGTGAGAATCATGGAGAAAGTTCTTAGATCATTGGATTCAAAATTCGAGCATATTGTCACTGTGATTGAAGAGACAAAAGACTTGGAGACTATGACAATTGAGCAACTACTTGGATCACTACAAGCTTATGAAGAAAAGAAGAAGAAGAAGGAAGACATCACAGAGCAAGTACTCAAGATGCGGATTAGTCATCCAAGACGAGGTGGCCAAGCCCGAGGAAGAGGTCGTGGACGTGGTTGGAGACCATATGAAGAACATACCAACCAAAAAGGAGAAAGCTCATCAAGAGGCCGTGGGAGAGGAAGTCCAAAATCAAGGTACGATAAGTCAAATGTTAAGTGCTACAATTGTGAAAAGTTTGGACATTATGCTTCCGAATGTAAGGCTCCAAACAACAATAGAGTTGAAGAGAAGTCCAACTATGCTGAAGAAGTGAGCAAAGAAGAGGATATGTTATTGATGGCCTATAAGAAGGATGAACCAAATGAGGTTCACAAATGGTACCTCGATAGCGGTGCAAGCAATCACATGTGCGGTAAAAGAAGCTTGTTCGTGGAGCTTGATGAATCGGTGAAAGGAGATGTCGCGTTAGGAGATGAATCAAAGATGGAAGTGAAAGGCAAAGGTAACATTCTCATCCGACTGAAGAATGGAGATCATCAATTCATTTCCAATGTTTACTATATTCCAAGCATGAAGACCAACATCTTGAGCCTAGGACAACTCTTAGAGAAAGGTTATGATATCCAACTAAAGGATAATAGCCTTTCTATAAGAGATCACGAAAACAATCTCATCACCAAGGTGCCGATGGCGAGGAATAGAATGTTTGTCCTAAACATTCAAAATGACATCGCACAATGTCTCAAGATGTGTTACAAGGAGGAGTCTTGGCTTTGGCATCTTCGGTTCGGGCATCTCAATTTTGGAGGCTTAGAGCTACTTTCCAAGAAAGAAATGGTGAGAGGATTGCCTTGCATCAATCATCCAAATCAAGTGTGTGAAGGATGTCTACTTGGAAAACAATTCAAAATGAGTTTTCCAAAGGAGTCAGAGACAAGAGCGCGGAAGCCACTAGAACTCATACATACAGATGTATGTGGCCCGATCAAGCCAAGTTCACTCGGTAAGAGTAACTACTTCCTTCTCTTTATTGATGATTTCTCAAGAAAGACATGGGTTTACTTTTTGAAAGAAAAATCGGAGGTGTTTGAAAATTTCAAAAAGTTCAAAGCCCATGTTGAAAAGGAAAGTGGCCTTGTGATCAAAGCCATGAGATCCGATCGTGGAGGAGAGTTCACGTCCAAGGAATTTCTGAAGTATTGTGAAGATAATGGCATTCGAAGACAATTGACGGTGCCGAGATCCCCTCAACAAAATGGAGTAGCCGAAAGGAAGAATAGGACGATCCTTGAGATGGCAAGAAGCATGCTCAAGAGTAAGAAGCTACCAAAGGAGTTATGGGCAGAAGCAGTTGCGTGTGCGGTTTATCTATCAAACCGATCTCCAACAAGAAGTGTTTTGGGAAAGACGCCACAAGAAGCTTGGAGTGGAAGAAAACCAGGTGTTTCACATCTAAGAGTTTTTGGAAGCCTTGCTCATGCTCATGTACCAGATGAGAAGCGAAGCAAGCTAGATGATAAAAGCGAGAAGTACATCTTCATTGGGTATGATGCTAACTCCAAAGGCTACAAGCTCTACAATCCTGAAACAAAGAAGACAATCATCAGCCGGAATGTCATCTTTGATGAAGAAGGAGAATGGGATTGGAGATCAAACAATGAAGACTACAACTTCTTCCCGCATGTTGAAGAAGAAGTCTTGGAGCAACCAAGAGAGGAGCAACCAGTTACCCCACCAACTTCACCAACATCTAGTTCTCAAGGAGATGAAACCTCAAGCGAAAGGACTCCACGTTTTAGAAGTCTACAAGAGCTTTATGAGGTAACTGAAAATCAAGACAATCTTACCTTATTTTGTCTATTTGCGGATTCCGAGCCCATGGATTTTCAAGAAGCTATGGAGAAGAAGACATGGAGAAATGCAATGGATGAAGAGATTAAGGCGATAGAGAAGAATGATACATGGGAGTTAGCCTCACTTCCAAAAGGGCATAAAGCTATCGGTGTAAAGTGGGTGTATAAAGCGAAGAAGAACTCTAAAGGAGAAGTTGAAAGATACAAAGCGAGATTGGTGGCAAAAGGCTATAGCCAAAGAGCCGGAATCGACTATGATGAGGTATTTGCTCCCGTTGCTCGTCTAGAAACTGTTAGACTAATCATTTCATTGGCAGCCCAAAAGAGTTGGAGGATACATCAAATGGATGTCAAATCAGCCTTCTTAAATGGAGACCTTGAAGAAGAAGTTTACATTGAGCAACCACAAGGCTACATAGTCAAGGGAGAAGAAGACAAAGTCTTGAGGTTAAGGAAGGCTCTTTATGGGTTAAAACAAGCACCGAGAGCATGGAACACACGGATTGATAAGTACTTCAAGGAGAAGAACTTCATCAAGTGTCCATATGAGCACGCACTCTATATCAAAACTCAAAACAATGATATATTGATTGTGTGCTTGTATGTAGATGACTTGATATTCACAGGAAACAATCCAAGAATGTTCGAGGATTTCAAGAAGGAGATGACAAAGGAGTTCGAGATGACCGATATTGGACTCATGTCTTACTACCTTGGAATTGAAGTGAAGCAAGAAGATAATGGAATCTTCATTACTCAAGAAGGTTATGCTAAAGAGGTGCTTAAGAAGTTTAAGATGGATGACTCAAATCCAGTTTGCACGCCAATGGAATGTGGAGCCAAGTTATCAAAACATGAGGAAGGAGAGGGTGTGGATCCAACACTCTTTAAGAGCTTGGTTGGAAGTCTGCGTTACTTAACTTGCACAAGGCCTGATATCTTACATGCAGTCGGAGTTGTGAGCAGATATATGGAGCAACCAACAACAACTCATTTCAAGGCCGCCAAGAGGATCCTTCGCTATATCAAAGGTACCATAAACTTTGGCTTGTACTACTCTGTTTCTGATGATTACAAGCTTGTTGGATATAGCGATAGCGACTGGAGTGGAGATATAGATGACCGAAAGAGCACAAGTGGATTTGTGTTCTTCATTGGAGAAACCGCCTTCACATGGATGTCAAAGAAGCAACCGATTGTCACTCTTTCTACTTGTGAAGCGGAGTACGTAGCAGCTACTTCCTGTGTTTGTCATGCTATTTGGCTACGAAACTTGCTGAAGGAATTGAGTTTGCCACAAGAGGAGCCAACCAAGATCTTTGTGGACAACAAGTCAGCAATAGCATTGGCGAAGAATCCAGTCTTCCATGATCGGAGTAAGCACATCGACACTCGCTATCATTACATTAGAGAATGTGTTACCAAGATGGATGTCCAATTGGAGCATGTGAAGACAAATGATCAAGTAGCCGATATCTTCACCAAGCCACTCAAGCGGGAAGACTTTATCAAGATGAGAAGTTTGCTTGGAGTCGCAAAATCAAGTTTAAGAGGGGGTGTTGAATTTTAAACTTGATTTTGGATCAAGTTAATACTTGGGTTATGATCCAACAAAAACCCAAAACATTGATCCAACTTCTAGAAAACTCCCTTGAAAAATATCTTCATATCCACCTCCTTAAATCATCTAGAAAACTCTTCCACCTCCTTAAGAATAAAAATCTAGATTTTTTTATAGAAAAATCTAGATAATTGTTGTAAAATAATCTAGATATTCTCTAAGAATTATCTAGAATTGTAATTAAAATATTAAAGATATTTTGTAATATGGAGGCTATAAATACCTCCATCCTCTCTCATTTGTAATCAAGTCTTCAAGTTGTTTTCTAAGCATAATAAAAACTTTCTTCTTCCAAAAATTCTCTTTTGTCTCTTAAGTTCTTAAACACTTTCTCCACACTTATAAAAATTTCATTCCAACATGAAGATGTCCAACAAATATATTGTCAGTGGATTAAGTAGGATGGTCGTCTCGAACATGTACTTAACATCTCATTCGAAAATCTAATGCTTTTTTGGTTTTACATATATCTAGCTATACTTGTTCGGATTCAGTTGAATAATATATAGAACATAACTAAAAGGGACTTTTGATGTTATAACTGAACATTATAAAATAGTGTTTACATATCTTTTAAGAAAGGATTTGCTAGAGTTTTTACGGTCCGATCTTAATTTAGGAATGATTTTTTAGAAGAATGCTAAACCTATTTCTAACCATTTAGATCCGTGAAAACTGTAAAAATAAACCCAACGCATTTTGTTCAATCTATCGAGTAAATAGGTTCATCAGATGGATCTCCATATCGAGTTTTATATGTCTTCTGAGGAGAAAACTACTTAAATACTAATGAACAAAATATTGTGTAAGATTTATTTGGAAAGATAAAGTACTAGATAGTTTTTTTCTTGTGGCCAATATGAAACAAAAATGTACCATAAATATTAAATATTAGAAACTAACAATAAGAACAATTGAAAAAGAAAAAGGAGGAAACAAAGAATTGCATGCCTAAGAGAGTGAATTATGTGAAAATGAAATCAAGTGGACCTGTTTATTTTCTTCCTCTCTTAACTTTGAAGCATGCCGGTGATGAAAAAGAAGTCTATAATCATATGGACCATATATATCCCCATTTACGATAAATTATATCTTGCCACCAAAAGTTTATAAAACGTACGTATATATTATATATAACTCGTACTACTATATATGTTCAAAATAAAACCCGTACTACTATATCATCTAATGTCCACGTTGATGTATTTATTGTAATATATATATGATCACATCACATGCTCATTTTGATGATAAAAATGTGAATATTAAGAGTTTGTAAAGTACATTAGAGAGCTAAAAGTAGATGTACGTGTAAGTAGGCTAATGAATTAATACTATCTAAGCATAAGTGCACTGAAACTATAAGTATTATAATATATTTTCAACCGATTTATAGGAAAAGTTGTGGTGTAGGTAACTAATAGAATCTTGGTTTAAAGAAGGGAAAAAAACAAAATCTAATGGGCAAATCTTTGAATTTTCTTGACAAGTGTTTGCCCATCTATATCTAAACACATGATTTATAAAAGAGATCAAAAGAGGACCACCCAAAAGGAAAAATAAGTTATGTTTTCAAAACCAATAATGTTCTAATATAATGGGGGATTAATAATGGCCCTACAACTTGGAGTAGAAGAGAGAGCGAGAGGACTAGATTTGGAAGATAGATAGGGATCAGTGCTTGACTGCAATTGAGTTGCTGTCTTAACTGCTTCTCTTCTTTCCCTTTCCTTCTCTGACCCCTCCAATCCCAATACTCACCATCATCATCATCATCGATCTACTTCTCCTTTTTAATTTACATATTTTTATTTAACTATTTATTGATTTAGTGGTATTATGACTGAGAAGTACTTGAGGTTAGAAAGATCATGTGTCAAGATTATAAATCATAGAGATTGTTCAGTGAAATCATGAGACCTATACATAGAGAAATTAACAAATTTCCTTATAGTGTACACATTTTTGTATATGTTATTTGATCATAATACATTTCTATTATATGCTCTTTGAATGGTTTAAATATTTTAAAAATCTGTCAAATGTGTATAACCTAATGATTACTTTTAAAAACATGGCGTCAGAATTTTCAAAGACTAACTTTAGATCAGGAAAAAATATAGGTCTAAAATCTAAAACTTTCACAGTATTTTAAAAAAATTGATTATGAAACTCCTCAAAATGTACATACATATAGTAGAACTAAACTAATTATAGCTTCAAAGTATTTTTGTTCTCTAAATCTGACTTTTTATCCTTGTAAATGAAGTTTATTACATGATTTTTTTTTTGCAGTTTACCTAGAAACCATATGTAAAAAAACACTTTAATTGATTTGTAAAGCAGCATGTTACGCATAAATTTTACCGTTATATATGCTATATTATATCTCTGCATTTCGTCGACTCAAATACAATATTTCTCTCCCTCGCACACACAGTCAGATATAACTTTTTTTTTTTTTTTTTTTTGCTAAACACACAGTCAGATATAACTATTACGGAGAAATAAATCACGTTTGATAAATAAATTCAAAAGTCAGCAATTACGGAGATGAGGAAAACGCTAGCTAGCTAACAATCTCAACTAGTTTGCCTTACTTATACAATAAATACTTTTATACATAAATGCTCGATCACTCTCTTAGTATAATATACTCACTTTTATGTATTTATATACGTGTGACGCATGTTTACACACTAGGCTAGGGTTTGGCATGCATTACATACTGCCGTGCGCCTAGGCATTGTGAACAGTAACCTATCTACACTTCTAGTTCTATATCTATATGTAAAACATGCATGTACATTTGCATTTTTATTTATACATTCGTAATATGCCCGAACAAATACACGTAGTTGTCTTAAAAATTGAATGATGGTGGGCATACAATTATTGGAAACTTATTGGTGTTCTTTTTCTGACACATATGACCCCTTCAGTTTAAATTGTGCACAAAATAAATTTCACTAAATATACCATGACAAAAGTATTTAGCAAATTAGTTCCAAAAACAAGTATTTGGGCAATATATAGCGCACGGTAGAAACTTCGTACGTAGTTAAAAATAAATACCAAATTTGTGTATACACGACTAGCTATATTCAAATAGTAGTGACTAATTAAGCAATCATGGTTGAGATAAATATTTTTGTTTTCTTCAAAATTTCGACAACATTTGTTTTAGCAACATTGCCATATCAAATTTGGAAGACTACATGCCCGTGCTAATTAACATTGAATGTAAATTTAATACTCTTTCAATTGAATGACAATCGAGTTGTGAAGCCTAATCTCTTGCATTTTGATGTGTGATCCCGACGACTGGGCTGCACGACGCAAATTGACTAAGTTTTGAAGTTTTGAAGACTGCACGTTAGTTAATGTAGTCTCGGGTTAGTGTTGGATGTAAGCGTGTCTTTTGAGCGTCGGTTTGGATATGGAGGACAGTTTTCGACAGTGGCGGAGGTAGAGTTAGTTTTCATAAGGGTCAATGTTATCAATGGCATAATAAAAAATGAACAAATGGTTAAAAGGTAAGAATTGAACCGTGAACATGTGGGTCTGTTGAGATTTTTCTAAGCCCATATCCAACTTTCTTATTAGTATGATATTGTCCGTTTTAGGTCCAAGTGGTAAAGCCCTCACGGATTTATCTTTGGGCTCCTCCCAAAAGGCCTCATACTAATCAGAGTTGGACATCACTTATATATTAGACATTCTTTGTCTAAACTTCCAATGTGGGACTTTGTTTGCTTTAATCCCAACAAACCTCCCCTCAAACCAAGGACCACATAAACCGTTATCCTTCTCTCCTGCGAATCTTTTGCACCCTTTTTGTACCGCCGTAATCACCAACGAAACCCGCCTCCTGGCCTTCTATACCGCCAGGAAGACTTTCGACACAAAGCCATGGCACCCTTTATTCGCAAGGTCAGTTTGAGGACTCCTTCCCACGAGGAACTTGCAGCCCAACCCACTTCTCCCGGTCCACGTTTGAACCAGGCTCTGATACCAATTGTTGAGATTTTTCTAAGCCCATGTCCAACTCTCTTATTAGTATGATATTGTCCGCTTTGGGCCCAAGTGGTAAAGCCCTCACGGATTTATCTTTGGGCTCCTCCCAAAAGGCCTCATACTAATCAGAGTTGGACATCACTTATATATTAGACATTCTTTGTATAAACTTCCAATGTGGGACTTTGTTTGCTTTAATCCCAACAGGGTCAAATAGGTAAACTTCAAACCAAATGGTCTAGCAAATACTAATGGACTTATAAATGCAGACAATGGTTTCTGAAAGTCATGTGGGTCAATTGACCACTGTCATTTGTAAGTGGCTCCGCCACTGGTTTTCGATCAGGTTTTTTACCGTCGTTGGGGAAAATTCTTTTCTCGAACAAATGAATCAACTTCCTAGATTTTAGTTCGCAGTGCTTCTGTCAATTAGAGTTCTTTTTTCGATTTTTACTATGTGTTCTTTCTTGTCGGGATTCATGCATTTTATCGTATTTTGATCCATATGCTCCTAAACAAATAAATTAATATACCGATTCTTTTGTTCATATTTTTTGCATTTTTTACCATGGAACCAAGTTTCAGATTTTGCATTTTGTTAACTTAATATGTAACACGGAAACTTCATTTTATAATGATATTTACATTTTTAGCAAATACAAAAATGTATGGTAGTATTATTGTCGTTTCTCATTGTCATGATAATCCATAGACTTAATTAATTTTCATGTTGTGTGTGAATTGGTATAAATTTCCTTTGTTTTATTATTTTAAAATCGTTTTATGAGAGATGGATGTGTGATCCTTATCCTAACAACTATAATTCCATATTTCTAAAGCCTAAACCCTAACTAATGACATATAACTACTAATTGACAACACACGAAGATGCAAGACTATAGATTATGTTAAAAACTCTCAACATGTTTAGATAGTTATGATAATGTTATATTGTATTATCCTTTTTATTTGAGTAACTATATTAATTGTGTATTTGTGACAAAAAAATATATTAATTGTGTATATATTCATCAATAAATATATAAGACAATCTAGGATAATCTCAAAAGCAAGCAAAAACTAATGAGACATCAAAATTTTTAAAATATTAAGCGGCAACCTCAGCATTACGAATATCTTTGTTCGAATCCAAATCCGACACTGATCAAGATTATTAAACCTCTAAAATATACACATATATATTAAGAGGAATTTATGTAAATCAATCCAGCTAAATGCAAATATATAAACATAAAACAGAAGAATACGTATGCATATAACATATGTATGTATAGTATAGATATATCATACTATGAATCATTCACGAATCTGAATCATTGTCACTACTATGACGATCCGTATCATGATTCGAGCTCATCAAATGATGAAACGGTCTAATCAAACTCGAGTTACCCGTCATCATCTGTTGCTGCGACGCTGTATTAGCATTAGAGCTAAAGAGCTGAAGATTCCCAGCTCCATCAACAACATGGTGGTGATGATGAGAAGCTCCAAGGAACGAAGGATACGTCGGAAATAGTGAGCTCATTGCCGGTGGAGGAGGACCAAAAAACAGCTGAGATCCGTCTCCAGCAGACGAAGGAGGAGGCAAATTATTATTAGGAACATTAGATATTGCGACAGTAACGTTATTACCGGACTGGTCTAACGAGTGTTGAAGATGTCCGAGGTTGTAATAAGACGAACTGTTGTTGTTGTTGTTGTAAGGATTGGTCATAGAGAAATGTTGATGATGATTAATGTCAATCCCGCCATGATCTTGATCGTGTTTGATCCATTTCCCTTTATCAAGATCGAAACTATCTCTCTGTGTAGTATCAGCAATTCTTGATCTTGTTCTTGAAGAAGAACCACCTAGATCCCAACTTTCCAACAACCCAAGATTAGTACCTGGAAACGCTGATGTTGATGATGATGATGATTCTCCGAACATGAGATTTGGATACATTTGGTTAAAGCCATGTGGGAATTGTAACGGAGGGAGTTTGTCCACGTCATCTTTTGCTGCTTCTAGTAACCAATCAATGACTTTACTTGGCTGACTCAGCCCTAATCGATCTTGAAGGTCGTAAAGTTGAATCGCTGTCGGTACGGACAACCTTATCCTCCGGTCTCTAAGGCCACGAACTGTACAGACTTTGCTATGTCTGTCTTTGCCACCGAATGTTCTTGAGACTCGAACGATTCTTGGATTTCTAAAAGCTGAAGTCCATTGTCTCGATGATGATGGCCCCGGCTGGTTCTGTTGCTGTAACATATTGTTTAAGTTTACTTGATGATTATGGTTTTCATCATGATCTCCTTCTTGCTTTGCTTGGATCTCTTCTTGATCATTGCATTCTCTTGATCTCATCTCTATTAATTTACTCAGTAAGAACAGATCTGAAAACAAGAAGAGAAGAAACTTAACCAATTTAACAATATAAAGAGGAGAAATAGTTGTTATAGCTTCTAATTATGCAATGAAATTGAGTTGAACTGATGGAATTGTTTCTTTCTTTAAATGTTTTGGACCAAAATTCACATGAAAACTAAGCAATATAGATGAGATTGATATCTTTCTTGGGTGTGCATCTAATTAGAAATGAAAGTCAGATAAGAATTTGAAATTCAAGCAAATCTGTGTCACATGTTCTTACATTGATTGAAGACTGGTATAAGCTTGAGTTGCTAGTTTGAGATCTAGTTTGATAGAGAAGAAGAAGAAAAAGAGATAAGAAAGGCAGAGGATGAACAATGTGAAGTATTACTTTTTTTGGTAACTCGAATTTTATGTATATATTATAATGATTGGGGAAAGTTAAATAATAAATGAAATTTAAATATATATATATATATTATATTAGATATTCCTATTTCTAGGGTTTTATATTTGTATGAAAGGAATTTATGCACAAAGACAAAAGAGGAGCAATTTATGTAGTGTATTGATTCTCTGATGGGTATGTGCATATTTTCGTCTAACAATTTTAAATGAAAACTTTACAATAAATTTTAAAGTAATATTTCATTTTCGGTTCCCATTCGTGGGTTTCACTTTGATTTTGATTTTTTTGTATCATGCTTGTAGTTAATCACTGTTGTATTCTTTGTTTTATCTAATCTATTAAAACAGGAAGGTTTGTCATGGTACATAAATGTTGTTCCCGAAATTTGCCTTTGATATTATTAGGATTTGTAACCTTCATTATTGGTAAAATTGTAAAACAATTTATATTTAATTTATTATCTCTACAATCCATGTTTCCAAACAAGACAATTATTAAACATGTAGCCAAACAACCAAAATCTAATGGGTCCCACTTTCTTAATTAATTAAAATCAAAACTCGATTATAAATTTTCTATAAAAAAAATTCGCATATAGTAAATAATTTCAGTTGATATATTTTAAAATTAATAAAAATATTAAAATAATTTCATACTTATATTATTCAAATATTTGAAGCGTCAAATTATGATTTATGTTTGAATGAAGTTTTTAACAGATAGTTCCATCAAATTTGCAAATTATATATACGACTACAACATGTATTTTATAAAATAATATTTTAGATAAATAAAATAACAATTAAACATATACCACATAAATTTTACAATAGTTGTTTTCACATATATATATTTTTTTCAAACTATGATCTTACGATACAACACAGATTAAAATATATAACGCGAAATCGTTATTTTAATCTCTTAATCCTTACGATATATCTCCTCCAAATAACACATAATTCATTTTATAAAAAAAAAACTAAATTGCTAACTCACTGTTTATAATGTTGGTTAAACAATTATAATCAAAATTAGATTACATAATTAAAAAATCTAAACTACTATTAACAAAATGAATAAAAAGTAAAATTTGTAAAGAAAATTATACCCGCACCCGCACTTAGAAGTGCGGGTCAAAATCTAGTATATTTTAATTTAATTAATCCCAGTTTTGGTAACAAACAATTTTAACATACGATTTAATTCATTTAAGAAAAGCATGTGGTTAATTTAAACCGCTTACTATCGTTTTACAAAATCAAAATCATAAACAAATACCATTTACAATCGTTTGGGGGAATTTAAATTGTTAAAATCTACAATAATATGAAAAGTGTATGATGAAAATTTGTTGAATTTCATTATATATTAACAAAGCAACTTGTTGGAACCTAATTGAATTTAGAGATGAAGAAGTATACTTGTTAAAATCATATTGTTAAGATTTGAGGATGCTTTTATTTCTAATTTATATATTTATATGTAACAAGATATACTATTATTATTATAGATTGACAGCTAGAAGAGGTAAGGGTCTCTCTCTTAGATAGAGAATGGACCAAGGAGTATAGGTTTTTCTTTAAAGCATCTAATGCTTAAATTCTCACAAAGAGATATGTGGACCACTTCTCTTCTATTATGTGTCTTTGCCACTGAGATTTTTGCCCAATATCACACCATTTCCTGCTTCTTTGTATCCAACTTGATCACTAACTATACTATAAAGTCTTCTATATATAATTGACCGCGCCTTTAACCCAATGGTTGTTATAAATCAAGAATATTGTGGTATTGACGTATTGTTTCAAATCCAGGAATTGCATCAATAATTATGATGCATTCCTAATCATGTCATCAAACTGAATACAACATAATTTGCTGTATATTTATGAAGGAATCTTTAGAGAAAAGGTAGCTTAAAATAGTATAAAATACTTGAAACTCTCTCCACTTAACATACTTCTATAGTTGATATTTTCAGAAATAAATTCATTATCATTTTGTTTAGTGATTATTTAACTATACAGAAATATATATGAATTAGAATTAGACCCCCCAAAAATATATGAATTAGAATATCATTTTGTACTTGCAAACCATTTTCTTGTAGCAAAATTTTCCCTTTGTGTTCCATGGTAATCCCACAAACAGAAATCTGCATTTAAATTTTCAAAGCATTTTCAACAGACAATCACTAACACTTTTTATTATATAATTTATTGAATAAAAATAAAATAAGATACCGTGTATAATACACTTTTATTTTTTAAATACAAGCCGCATAAATATCATATTAAACTAAATAAAAAAAACTAAAAAGTAATGTATACAAAGTCGTATATCGTATATAATATGGGATATGTTCATCTCGCTTCAAAGGTTGTATGGATTCTCCGAAACACGTTAATATAAATTAGGGAATGATAAAGTATATTACGCTTATTTTTTATATAATTTTAATATATACGATTCTAGGGATTTTTGTAGGAACTTTTCCTATGTATGGGTACGAGCAGATATGACCATGCTTCGGACTGTGTACGTATACTTCTGCGTATAATTAATTGTAACAGTTCGTAGTTCGCAGCATCTTCATAAGTTTTCTGATAAATAGAAACATCTTCATAAAATCTGTTCCTGCATTTTCTATACACATACTATCCTAAGATTTATTTTAAAGGATTCCTTAATTTTGTTTTATTTTAAAGGATACACATAAATCTTAGGATAGTATGTGTATAATTTAAACATATCATGTTGACAAAAGTAACTTTGTCCATATAGGTCTGTATTTATATACATATATTATATATGGGTATCGAACATTTTTATGGACTGCACAGACGAACTGACGTATAGAATCTAGAGATAAATGATAAATGATGCTGGTCGAAAAGTATTTTGAATTCAGGATAAACAATGTGGTGATCATTTAAAAAAAAATTCATTATATATCTATAACATTTAAATGAAATTCTACCAAAATTGATGGGATCAACCATATATAAAAATGATAAATGATGATAATGACGGAACTTGAGCTTTATTGGCTTAATTCCTCCTACTTTTCGAGCATAGGATCTTGTGATCCTTATTATGGAGGACACACCATATATATATATATATATATATGTCTGTGTGTATTGTATGTATGTACATGTTTGATACTTCTGACTTTTGGCTGAATTATGTCAAAGTTCTGCAAATTTAAATTTCAGCCTGCTCAAATTAATAAGTTCTCCATGTGCATTTTTTAATAACCAGGTTGTTTTTTCCTTACTATAATTTCTCAAAATAAATACTGTATATAACAAGCTAGGCATTAGAGTTAACCCTAAGTCACTCTAGATTTATCAATTAAGCCCAATTCAAGAATGCTTACATGCCTGGTTGTACTTTTCTTCAATATAATTGCCTTTTTTGGATTTCTCATACAGCAGAATTTAAATTGATTATATATAAGTTGAAGATGTCGGAGAAGAAAAGGCCGAATGTGTAGTGTGGTCGCATGCCTAGAATGTGAAAATGATGGTAGCTGATGAACAAAAATGGCACCAAGTTACTAACCTTACCTTACCACCAATAAAAAATGAATCTCTCGCAGTGGCTATCGTGTATCCCAGTTCGTTATTTATCTCTCGCTAACCATGTTAACCCAACTGAATGACAGTGGCAGAAGAGCTTATAGTACTGTTTCAACATCCAATAAACATTTGGAACAATATCTTCGAACTAACATGGTATAGATCTTTACTTAAGACAAACCGTTAGGGTTTAGATAGAAGAGAGAATGTGTATTTATCATTATTGATATGACTTAGTGATAACCATGCATATTATAAGCATAATTAAACTCTTTTTAGCTAGGGAATTGACAGTTTGTCTTTTAATGTGGGAACACATGTTTTGGCATCCAAAACAGATAACATGTTATGTCTTTAAACTTCAAGATATTTTAGGTCAATAAAGCATCTTTATTTTCACTCCTCTCTCTATTATTTTCTAATTAATAAGAAAGTTTAACTATACTCCTCAGAGTTCCCCCCCCCCCCCCTTTTCTGCCGACTAACCGAATTGTGATTCATTTTTAAAAAGAACACGATGGAATTGAAATTCATTTAAAAAAAAAAAACATGATAGAACTTGAGATCGCTTATGAGTAGCATGTTTTTCTCTATTTACTTTTTCTACGCGATTTTCACCATATCTTTCTCTGTTTTTCCAGTAACCATCTTTCACCGGAGAAAGCACTATTCTACTTTGTTTTTCATCTCAACTGTGTTTTTCATCCGCGGATCTAACATTCCTTAAGTCCGGTTTGGTTGTGGTGCTTCCCGCTTTGTCTTGCAGCAGCGGCTTGGCGGTTTCTCATTCGGAGGCAGCACCGAATATGTGGGGACAAGATCCGGTGTTAGGTGTCCCTCCTCTGTCGCCCTCTGTGGTTTCTTGTTCGGGCTCTCTGGGGTCGTGTTTGTTTTGATTTCTTCCGGCTGCGGTTCGTGGTCTCGCTGGGAAGGTTGGACATGTCGTGATTCAACGGTGGTTTCATGTACTTGTCGCACTGGGTTTTCTCTCCTCCGATCTTCTGCGCGCTAGAGGACGAAGGCATTTTCTCGGAGAGGGTTTCGCGGTGGGAATCATGAACCGACAATGGTTATGGTAGGCTCCGGTTACAGCCTCAAAATGATTCCGCATTGAGCAAAAGTTTTAGGGTTCGATTGGTAAACAAAAGCAGAACGGTTATATTAGCGGTTGGTAAGCGGTATAATAGTGTATAATTGTAAACGAAAACTGTTAGCGAAAATTGTTAGTGAAAACGGTAACAAAAAAAACTGAAAATAACCATTTTTACTATACTTTTTTATAATGTTTTCGTGATTGATAATAATAAAAAATATGCCTCTAAGTTTTTTATAGCTTTACCAATCAAACTTTTAAACAAATAACAGTCTAGATTGATGAGTTTTAGAATTGTGGAATTGCATTTAAAAATACTATTCCGTGAATATTTGGTTAACCACAAAAAATTGTGGAATAGAATGAAACCCAGAAATTGAAAGTTCACATTTTCTTTATAAAAAAAAGTTCATCAAATAAAAGAATAAAGTTTAAATAAATTATTTGTAAAATTTTCGGCCATTACACAAAACTTATTATATATTTTTTATTAAACAATTTAATATTATTTTTGTTGTTTAAATTTATTTTCTGACATGCCACGATTCCTCAAATGTGACCATTCCTAACCATGTTATTATGTTTTGCATAACATGCTATTAGGAGTTCAGAAACAACAGCCCATGTATGTATTTCATTGATATGCGAAGGATATTGACCCAATGATACGTCATTTTATCTCCTTCCAGATTCCAGTTGTTTGACATTATTCAGGATATATTTTTAGCTAGTATCTTCATGATCTTGTTATTAGTTATAAAATGAATGATAAAGTCAATTCCAAATATAATCTTTCATGTTTCAAAATTGTATCCACCATGATGATTGTACAATTCCATGTATTCTGATTATGTAAATACTTCATAACTAATAAAATAACAATTTCGTGGAAAAAAACAAGACAATTCCAAATTTTGTAATTTTCACATATGTTAATATCTTCTTTCAGGATAGCTGTGCAAATATATTGCAAAGATCCATCTTGCCAATAAGTTTTCGGAATGGAGTTGAATACAAAGCCTTGGTAAAAGCATATGTTAGTTGATGACATGTCTTGACATATATAATCTTCAAAAAACCAGATTTAACCGATTCCCTAATCGTGTAGCAATCTAAATCCACAGATTTGGTACTTTCATGAAACAATGAGTTATTAGCTATATGAAAAGCCGCAGTGTTGTCACAGTAGAGATAAGCATGAGGCGTAAAAAGAATCCTCATATCAGTCATTAGCAGAGAAAGCCAAATCATCTCCTTTGTTGCTAAAGCTATTGCCCGAAACTCAACTTTTGCAGGACTACAAAAAACCGTCAGTTGTTTCTTTGATTTCAATAACACCAAAGAATCACCAATATATATACAATATGCATATATAGAACATTTGTGATCCTTGCTTGCAGTCCAATGCATCAGAAAAACCTCTCAAATCAAAAATTTGAATTGTTAGGATAAAACAAACCCTAGCCAATGGAACCTGGTTTTAATACCATAACATCATTTTGATGTAAATCAGATTTTCTCATTAATGATCCAAAATGTGATTACAAAGACTTATAGTTTGTACCACATCTAAACCAAAAATAACCAATCGATTACATCGTAAATTAAGTAATAAACCGGACATTTCTGAGTCCTTAACCAAGACTAATATGTGTAAGTATCAACTACTATAAACATGTTAATAGTAAACGGGAATTATTTTGGTAGACAATTTTTTTTGGAACATAAAACTAATTAATCTGCACCAGCCGGTCTAAGCTATCGCCTTCACAACTCGGACTAGATACCAGAATCAAACATATAAAAAAGCCTTCAAGTTTTCATACATTGTGTTATGTGATATCAACGAACCATAACATCTACACCTCGTTTATTTACTATCTAAAGAGCTAAAAACGGTGTCGTTCATTATCTACAACATTACACGATGACCTAAGAAACACGTCTTTCTTCTTTTTGTCTTTAGGTTATGAGCCGTCGTTTTCTGGTCTGAACGTCAGTAAATGTAGAAGGCTCATGCTGAGACAGATAACGACATGTCCTTGTAAGAGACAACACCAAAAGGAGTAAAAATCACCAAAAAGTAAATCCGGTTGGTTAATTACACAAACCCCATGCATATATATAACGTATGTATGTATATACATGCTGACATACATACATAACTGCTCTTCCTTTTTGTATTATTGATGCAGTATAGTAAAAGTGTCTCCAGAGCTTGCTGCACATAAACTACCCGTTACTCTCTGTGTTTTACTCTTACATTACAAAACCACACTCTATCTTCATATCTCCAGACAGAAAAAAAAAAAAACTCTATCTTCATATTTGGAGGGTATAAAAAATAATATAAAAAGTAATGAGTTCCATATAAGACAAAACATATATAATATAAGGTTTTTATATGGATATGGGAAGTTAAGGACGTACCCATAAGGTAGCTAGACAAATTGATATACTTGATTATATTTTTGTTGAATTTTTCGTTTGTAAGATATGAAATATATAGCCTCGAGGGAGTTGGAGGAGACAAAGGGGAAGATATGAACCTGCAAAAGGAAGAGAAAATGGAGTAAGAAAAGTTACTGTTATGGAATAATGAATTGCCTTTAGTGTCTGGGGAGAGTAATAAGCCAAGGGGACATGTTTATTGAGTAAGAAAAATTATTGCAGGTAATGTTTTCTCGAGCTTGGACCTTGAAAAATAAAGCAATCCCATTGAACTTTATAACAATGCTGATGCAGTGGAGTAGTTGACTGACTGAGATCACTGGCTTTTAGTATCAGAAAACATTTATACATAACATGTGAGTTCATAAATTCCAGGTACTTATTTGCTCCTCGAATATATACCCAATAGTATATTTGATCAATGAAGTATTTTGAACTCTCAGAGATGTTAGATGAGTAAAACATTCACAGGCCAGAGTCAGCTATATATATATATCCAAATCCTTTGACCAAAAAAAAAATAATAATATCCAAATCGGTCACAAGCTAGTCAAAGTAATAATTTATTCCTCAAGTTATCCCTTAATTTCTATATGAAAACATTCAGAAACACTAAGATATTTTATACTTTATATAATAACCAAACAGAAGAAATATGACTGTTTGACTGTCTGTTTCTTGATTGACCATTACTGCCATTCATGAACTACATATGTTGTAAAGGGAATCGTAGAAGAGGTCTTGATCTCTCTTGTCATAGAGAGATAGACAGAAAACCAGAAAAGACTAGTAAGGAAAAGAAAACAGTTTGATTGTACTAGAGATATCAACATAACTCATAGTGGCTTTATGATTGTTCACAGTCCAGCTTCAGGTCTATACTAACAACTAATCCTCAAACAATCATAACAAAAATAAAACCTGAATAGTTACTATGAAAATCATGGAAATCCCCCATTGTAATTTTTTGGGAGAGGATTGAACTTAATTTTAGAAACCAAGCAGAATAAGATCAAGTGAATTAAATAATAATAAAACAAATGCTATAAAACCGGTTGGTGTCTACGGGATAACATGAGTTGGATTTTATCAGGAGAGAGAAGATGCCTTAGGAGCATTTCGGCTCTACATGCGAAATTAGATGGTCTCTTGTGAGCAGGGGCGGATGTAGAAGAAGTTTTAGTATGGGGCACTTTTTATTTTCCTTTAGTGAATTACAAATATTAATCAAATTAAATTAAAATTAGTTAAGAAAAAGTGAAAATGAGTAGGGGCCACAAGACCCCGTAGGGCTGTACCTGCGTCCGCCACTGCTTGTGAGCAATGACATGCCTTAGTGAAAGAAGAATTTTATTTGTTAGCTTTGAGATGGACTGCACAACTTATTTAAGATGATTGATGATCCAGTGGACTACCGATGTAGGACTTATGTCCCTAATAATAAGATTGGAAGCCGTCTTGATCTAGTGGATCAAGGTGGATTCATTAATATTTTTGTATCAGCAAATTTCGGATTTAAACTTCAAAAATACAAATTTTACAGATTAATAAAGACAAGTTTATAAAATAAAAGTTTCAACCTAGAATATGTGAAATGTTTTTAATATAGAGTAAATAGAGCCGTTCATTATAGTTGTGGATTGTAAAAATTCTCATAATCTATATCAGTGTTTAAAAAAATATATAAAAGAATTCAAAGACGTTACATAATATCCATTTCCTTCCATTTAAATAAGGAAAGATCCTATTGTTTTTCATCAATCAAAACAAAACCAACTACTGTTTTCTTTCTCAATATCTGATTATGTTATCAAATTTGATTTCACTTCTAGCAGTCCTATGCTTGGCAGTCTCAGAAAATGCCCAATTACCTCAGTTTCCACCTCCATATTTTCTTTTTCGTTTCACTAGACTGGATATTCGGATATCCATTCAGGGTTAGATTGGATTTTGGGACTCCCAATATGCCAAAATTACCTGACATAACAAAATGTTGGTCATTACAGACAAATTTTCATGCATTGTACAATTTTTTTAATTCTTATTCACTGGATAATTCGGTAATATAGGTTCTGCTTGTTGCAAGGTATTTTCAGAAGAGTAATACTTGGGTTCATCCCTAGAGGTGAACCCTTTTGTTCACCTCCACATTTTCTAACCAATCAAATAATTCCACATAATCTAATATTAAAAATAAATAAAATTTTAAAAATGTTTTAAAAATAAGAAAATAAAAAATAAAAATAAAAGAAAAGAAAATATATTTTATTTCAAACAAAACTTAAAAATATTTTTTTTTTTATAAAAAATACTAAAACCTAAATCTTAATCTCTAAACCCTAAATTCTAAATCCTAAACCCTAAACGATAATTTGAACCTAAAATATTAAAATTAAAACTAAATCCTAATCCCTAAATCCAATATGTAAATCTTAAAAAATAAAAAAACTAAACCCTAATCCCTAAACCCTAAATCTAACCCAAAGAGTTTAAATCCTAATCCATAAACCCTAAACCCAAAGAGCTTAAACCCTATACCATAAACCCAATATGTAAATTTTAAAAAATAAAAAAATAAACTTTAATCCCTAAACCCTAAACCCAAAGAGCTTAAACCCTATACCATAAACCCTAATCCCTAAACCTTAATTTTAATTTTATAATTTTATTTAAAAATAATATTACATGGCATATTTTTATTGGTTAATAAAGACGGGGTGAACAAATTGGTTCACCTCTAGAGGTGAACCTAAGTATTTTCTTTTTCAGAAGATGAAGTTAACTGTATGTCGAAAATTCCACTCAGTCCATTTTTCCTCCTAGGCTAACGAACAATGTTCAAGAATTACGGTGGCCCAGTTCCTCCTACCACAAAGACTTTGGAGGAACAATGATAGGAACTCCATTTAATTATAACTCCGCCAAGTTTTTAATTATACTAGCTAACTTAAACATGCCTTATTATATATCGAGTTCATTACTAATTTTTGTCTTATAATGTCTCAAAATTGGAAATAAAATAAAATGTTTGTTCATATTTCATATTTTTCGTGCTTGTAAATTCTGATACGGATTGAGGCACTAACCTAAACTTGAAATAGTGCAGAAGAAAACCAACATATTTTCTAGAAATAAAAAACAAGAATTAAGACAAGCCCAACTTCGAGCCCAACTTTGAGTCTTCGTGGGCCGACCGAACTGAACTGAACTAAAACTCCGTACTAGTTTGTTCCTTCTCACACTCTCATTCCACGTCTGTCGCTGTCTCGCTCGTCCTTGCTCTGTTTCTTAGCTTCTGCATCAGATCTCTCTTTGTCCTCTCCCACCCTCAGATCACTGTAAGTACAAATTACACTTTCTTTCCTCTTTCGATCTCTTCCTTTATAATCTTTCTCGATTTGGTCCAAATCTTAATCTCAATTATTTCTTTATCGAGATTTGATCTGACCCATTCTTTCATTTACTTTTCTTCTCGATTCATTTATGACAAACTCTCATCATTGGTTCCTTTTTTATTGTTTGTTTTCGTTTCTAAATTAGTGCTGTTCATGTAAAAGTGTTTTGATCTCTTTATTCGTGCTAGGGTTTTGTGTGAGCTTAATTTCATCTAGAATAGTAAAATCTCAAGACTTTCTATTAGATCGTTGACTTTTATCTTAGTTCTAAGGAATCGGATCATCCTTTAGGTTATTGGATAGACAGTAATTAAATGTTTAAATTGATATTACCAAATCAGAGAAGGTTTTGTTTTTTCTCAATGAATCAATCTCAACATTTTCTTAGAAGTTAGAATCAATTGATACATTACACAGCTTCATTATTGTTAATGTTTAATTTAACTCATGATGATTTTTGTATGTAGAACATGAGTTTCACTACTTGAGTTGGTTGTAGAAAGAACATAAATTCTGTCAATAATATACACTGAATGTGTGTGTATATATATAGATGGCACAGCAGGAAGCTAGCCCTTCCCCTGGTGCTGAGGTTGTTGGACGAGCCTTTGTGGAGCAATACTATCACATTCTTCACCAATCTCCCGGTTTAGTTCATCGGTTTTATCAGGATTCAAGCTTGTTAACCCGACCTGATGCTACCGGTGTTGTGACTACTGTCACAACTATGCAAGTGAGATTATGCTCCTAGTCAACTTTGATATGCTGTTGTTTCACTTCTGAGTAGATTAACTTGGTTCTGATTTGGATTTTCAGGCAATCAACGATAAGATTATGTCATTGAAATATGAAGACTACATAGCCGAGATAGAAACTGCGGATGCTCAGGAATCTTATGAAAGAGGTGTCATCGTGCTGGTGACTGGACGCTTAACCGGGAACGATAATGTGAGGAAGAAGTTCAGTCAAACTTTTTTCTTGGCTCCACAAGACAAAGGATACTTTGTCTTAAACGACGTGTTTCGATTCCTCGAGGAAAAAGAGGTAACAACACAAACCCGGTCTGTGGCCGTCAATGGAACAACCAGGGATATTCAGCCTCCTGTGGAACCAGGTAGGGTGAAAGCTCGACAGCCCTTCTTTTTTCTTACCACATAGCACTCGTCTTAACATGTGCTTGCTTCTTTTCAGAACGTGTTGTTGTAAGTCATGAGGTCGAGGTAGAGCCTGAGCCAGTTGCTTCTATTGAGGAGGAAGATCTTGACAATGTGGCGGAGGTGTATGATCCTTCTGATAAAGATGAAGGAGTTGTTGTTGACGCTGAGCCTGTCGACCCTCCAACTCAATTAAGTCAGAATGAAAATCTATCAGTGCCTCAAGGAGATGCTCCTAAGCATTCATATGCTTCAATTGTGAGTCTAACTGCTTCATAAATGATTCTCTCTTTTTTCTCGTTAGTAAATGTTAACAACTCTTTATGTGGATTCAACAGCTCAAACTGATGAAAAGCAGTCCAGCACCAACACATGTTGCTCGAAACAAGCCAAGAGCAGCTCCAGTCAGTACCAAACAGAAGCCAACTGCTCCTCACGCTGAGCCTGAAGCAACACCCGATGCTTCAGGTCTCGAAAATGTTCCAAACAGTAGCAATGTTGATGTTGAAGGTCAGTAAATTATTTTCATTTTGCTGTTTGAATATGCGGAATCCCTTGGTGATTGATGTCTTTTGGCTTACTTGTTCTTGACAGATGACGGTCATTCGATTTATGTTCGAAATTTACCTTTTGACACTACACCAACACAACTTGAAGAGGTATTCAAGAGCTTTGGTGCTATCAAGCATGAAGGGATTCAAGTCAGAAGCAATAAGGTTTGATATATATAAATGTACAGTCTCCTCCAAGGACCAAACCCTGTTGCTAACTGGTTCCTTACACGTTGTTTGTGAATCTCAGCAGCAAGGTTTCTGTTTTGGTTTTGTTGAATTCGAAACATCTAGTGGAAAGCAGAGTGCGCTCGAGGTAACACCTTAGCCTTTAAGATCTTCTTATATCCCATTCTTGGAGGTGAAAGTCTGACTCTTTTGGTTGGTAGGCCTCACCGGTTACAATTGGTGATCGTCAAGCTGTTATAGAGGAGAAGAAAACAAACAGTCGAGGTAATAGACATGAGAGACCTGATCATTAAAAAAAAAAGCTGGTTTAGTGAAGAGTTTTTTTTGTGTATATGAAAGATGGATTTGATCTTTTGTAGGAGGTAACAATGGAGGTGGTAGAGGAAGGTACTTTCCCGGAAGAGGAAGCTTCCGGAACGAAAGCTTCAAAGGAGGACGTGGTGGTGGAGGAAGAGGAGGCTATGGAAGAGGTGAGTTTTCCGGTAGACCAAAGAGCTCAAACCCACGCAACGGAGGAGAAGGTTACCAAAGGGTTCCTCAAAACGGAGGTAGTGGAAGGGGAGGCGGAGGAGGAGGACGTGGCGGGCCTCGCGGTGGTGCTTCATCTTGACTTTGCATAAGAGCGTAGTTTGAATTTTTGTTTTGCCTATTACTTAGGCCCTACGATTACTTGAGTTTGATGTGGCAAGTCCTTTTGGCTTTTTTTGGTCGGTTTAGTTTTTATATTCTTGGTTTTCCATCCTTTAATCCTTTGGAAACTTTTTTCATAAACATTCAATTTCATAAGAAATCCATTATAAAGTTGTGTTCTTGATGCAAAAAAATGTTCTTAGCTGTTTAGTTAAAGTGAGAGCAGAAGAATTGAACTAGACCGGCTTATCTGATTTGTTAATTACATCAGATAACCGGAAAACATAACAGGTTAACCAGATTTCTGCAGATTAAGTAGAAAAACAATGAGCCACCAAGAATCAAGAGACCAAATCTTATTAAACAAGAGTAATAGCATAATTTGAGTCTTTAAGAAAAGAAAATACAAATTAGAGTACCAAAAACAAAACAAAAAAGTTCAAAACTTTGGTGAGTTTATCAGAAAGCAATTCAAGAGAGCATTTTATCGTTTGAACTTCTTGGAAGATTTCTTGTCTTTCTTACCTCCCAAGAACCTCTCACTCTCTTCATCATCTTCTCCTCTTCTCTTATTAAGAGCCTTAGCAAGTGCATCCTTGTTCAATACCAAATCTTGAGGAATATCAGTTCCCCATGTGGCCACTCTCTTCTCTTCAGTGGCTTCTTTGCGAGCCTCAATTCCAGTACAGTAGCTGTTGTGAATAGTCTGCTTGCAACATTTATATCCCCATTGACAGTCTTTCCACCATGAGCCCCAAACACTAGTGTGATTGTTTGCATAAACATCTTCTTCATATTTGCTCTTTGGAACAAGTATCATCTCCTGTCCCTTTATAATCCTCCCTGCTCTATCATACTCAACTTGTCTTTCACTTTGCCCAAGCAAAAGCTCCATTGGGATTTCATATTCCGTGGAAGCATCACCATACTTCTCCATGACCATGTCCTTCGTCTGAGATTTCAGTTTGGCCTTGGCAATCTTGAAGTTCTTGTAGAGCAATTCAGCTTGAGATGGAGCCGCTTGCACATGGATATTCATCTGTTTGAACTCCAGAGCCTGACCACTGTTTCTGTAATGATTATCTCCATAATAAAATCTCTCATTCGGATCTGTATCTGGAAGAGGGTCTTCACGCATGGATCGAGTTTTAGGGTCGTAGTGAGCTGAGTTGACATCAAGATTCAACAGATATTTTGCAGTGTCTTCCCTGATACGTAGATTCCTTACAGTTCCTGTGCTACCACCACCACCAGTTGTTCTAACACGCTTTTCTACCTTTGCAAAGTCCATCTGTTTGCTCTCATCAATCTTGGCTTCATCTTCTTCTTCTTCTTCCCCATCATTGGTTGCATCATCACCTTCGAGTTTCTTAATCTTCTGCTCCTTGAGGTATTTCTTTCGTGCTTCATCTCTTGCTTCATAATGTTCTATCACACGATGGTAGTCTGAAGGATCATAACCGTTCCATCGGTCTCTCTTGGCAGCATAGTCGAGTTTCAAATTCTCATCTTGTTTGGGATGATTCTTCTTCCAATTCTTTTGATGCTTCAAACTCGGTTTTTCTGATTTGACATACCATGGAGCAGACGACATGAAATCAGGTATGTGAGGATTGATTTCCTTTCCATCCCCTGCTTTACGAGCTTCTGCTAACTCTAATTGCTTTCTGTGATTTGCCCTAGACATCAAAGAAACCGAACACTTGGCTATGATTATCGATTGAATTGTTGAGATTTGACAATTCTTAAGCAACACAAGAAAAAAAAAAAGTGCGAAGTTGATAATGATATCTCAAAGAGGAGAGATATCAAGGATACCAACACACAAGGAAAAGTTCTGGATTGTATCAATAACAAAACACAGCCTTTCCTTATATAGGAATCGCATAACCAACACAAAAGGAAATTAAATTAACTTTTAGAGTAAAACAGAAACCAAGAGTAAGAAGGAAACAAAAAATGGAAAATATCTAAGCAAATAAATATATAGTTGACAAAAAAAGCAAATATCTATATACTAAAACATCTTTTTTTTTTTTGAACAACTAGCTCATTTCATTAGAAGAAACTTAAGCATACAGAGGATAGGAAGCATCTCTAAGAGAGTCTTTTGCTAAAATATCAGCCGAAACATTGGCTTGACGGGAAATGAAGGTGAAAAAAGCAGATTCAAACATAGAAATGAGAGATATGATGTCTTTAAGGGGACCATAGATCTCCTTTATCTGTTCTCTCTTGTTGATGGCTCGGACTAGGACCTGAGCGTCTGATTTGAGGCTGATAGTTTTGTATCCCATCTCCAGCCATAAGGGGGGATAACACATTGGATTCTGCTTTACCGCATCGAATTAATACTAAAACATCTCTTCTCATAATGCCACTCCATCAATTTATAAATCAAGAGTAAGAAGGAAAAAAAAGGAAAAAAATTTAAGCAAATAAATATATAGTTGACAGCCCTAGTTTCAATACGCTCTCTGGCGCCGCTTTCGAGAAAGCTTCATCTGAGCTTCGTGTACTCCCCGGCCGACGTCTAGTGCCGTTGCCGGGGAGGTGAGGATAGTCGCTGTAGTTCGCCGCTCTTCTCTCCTGGCCTTTGCGACGGTTAGCCGGAGCTTCCTTCCTCAGATCCACTCCGCTCGCCGCTGCTTTCTCTGCCGTTCGCTGCCGCCCTTTATGCTCTCCGGCGCTGTTCTCTCTGCACCTCCAACGACTCTTCTCGGCTCGCAGGCCTGTCTCCACTCTACCTCCTCCACTCCGTCGAGAAAGGTTTCCTTACAGTTCCTGTGCTACCACCACCAGTTGTTCTAACACGCTTTTCTACCTTTGCAAAGTCCATCTGTTTGCTCTCATCAACCTTGGCTTCGTCTTCCCCATCATTGGTTGCATCATCACCTTTCTCGAGTTTCTTAATCTTCTGCTCCTTGAGGTACTTCTTTCGTGCTTCATCTCTTGCTTCATAATGTTCTATCACACGATGGTAGTCTGAAGGATCATAACCGTTCCATCGGTCCCTCTTGGCAGCATAGTTGAGTTTCAAATTCTCATCTTTTTTGGGATGATTCTTCTTCCAATTCTTTTGATGCTTTAAACTCGGTTTTTCTGATTTGACATACCATGGGGCATACGACATGAAATCAGGTATGTGAGGATTGATTTCCTTTCCATCCTCATCTACTAAACACTTGGCCATGATTATCGATCGAATCGTTGAGATTTGATAATTCTTAAGCAACACAAGAAAAAAAAAGTGTGAAGTTGATAATGATATCTCAAAGAGGAGAGATATCAAGGATAGGAAAAATTTAAAAAAACAAAAGTTCTCTGGATTGTATCAATAACAAAACAAAGCCTTTCTTTATATAGAAATCGCATAACCAACAGAAAAGGAAATTAAATTAACTTTTAGAGAAACAGATATCAAGAGTAAGAAGGAAAAAAAAATGGAAAATATCTAAGCAAATAAATATATAGTTGACAAAAAAGCAAATATCTATATACTAAAACATCTCTTCTCATAATGCCACTCCATCAATTTATAAATCAAGAGTAAGAAGGGAAAAAAAATGGAAAAGATCTAAGCAAATAAATATATAGTTGACAAAAAAGTAAATATATATATATACTAAAACATCTCTTCTCATAATGCCGGTTTACACCCACTCTGTGGATGTAATCTTATGACCAAAACATGGAAGATAAATGTGTGTTCTCAAGATCACTGAGCCATGAGAAACAAGAAGAAAAAAAAGCTAACCTTTGAATGTGTTTGCTAATATCTATATATCTACCAGGCTGTTGTAATGAAATAGGGTACCTTGTATTTAGTAACAACATAATATTTGGAGGCAGTCTCAAGCTGGAGGTAAACAATAAACATAAAAAATGTTATATCTTTGAAATATGATTGCTGCAATGAGAAAATAATTGAAGTTAGTTTAGTGATTCTGTACCTTCACAGGATTCCTTTAGCATGCTCTTTCAAGTTTCCGAACCTACAAGGCCAAAACAATTTTAGTCACTTTAATCAGTTGATCCTTTGATCGTTAGTAAGACCACACCACCAAAATATTACAGAGAGACATTTAGATCCATTAACCACAACACTGTCAAGCAGGGTTCCTACCTTTTTAGTCATAGTTGCTGAAAAGAGAGATGTTTTACGGTCACTAAGGATCTCTTCCAAAATCTGGTTAAGAGATTTCTCAAAATCTTCATTCAGTAGTCTATCTGCTTCATCAAGAACCTGATGAACAATGCACAAAGTACAAATATAAAACTGATAGGAACTACGACAAGAACAACAACAAGATTAAATTTACCAGATATTTCAATGTTTTCTGGCTTTTTTTGTGTCAGACATGTGATCCCAAAGACGACCAGGTGTTGCAACCTATGAAACAACATAGCAGACTTAGCAACTAGGTTCGCTAAGGTTAAGTGCAGACGCTCAAACAAATGAATCTAAGTGGAGAACAGAAAACAATTTCCAGAAACATACACTAACATGAGGCTGTTTCGCAAGAGCAATAGTTTGTTGCATCCTATCTATGCCTCCAACAAGCTGGGAAAAAAAATCAGGAAACATAGTCGGTTGTAGCACCAAGATTTCAACCACATGATCAAACCATCATCTTACCACAGCACACCTAAGACTTATGTCAGATCCTAGAGCTTCAAACTGCTCAGCAATCTGGATTGCCAGCTCTCTAAAGATAAGGAAACAGAACAGTAAGTCAAATAAGTATGACCCCCAAAAGATAAAATTAAACACTAGAAGAAACTTAAGAGTAAGTGAATCATACCGAGTTGGAGATAAAACACAGGCGAAGAAAGCAGGATCAGGTCTACGCCCTTTCTTAGGCTCAGTATCATTTACATACTGTAGAAGTGCTTGCAATATAGGCAACGCGAAAGCTCCGGTTCTATCAGAACCGGTTGACAGAATTGCGTTTAAAAAATGTGATTCCATAAAACTTTTACTAATCATAAAAACTAAGAGAATAAAAGAAAAACGCGAAAATAGTCTTATATATAAAACTGCAGAAAAACTTATATTACAAGCAAAGTTCTGAGACTTTTTAAGCAAAAAAATTCCTAACATGCAAAACTTAAAATTTAATGAGATGCTTTGTTCTTCTTGGAAATATCCTCAAGCAATAATCTTGATTCAGCAGCAAAATCAACAGGAGCTACTCCTTTCACAGTTACCCTCTGCCTCTTCTCCCCGTTATACTCGTTCTGAGTGACACTAATCCTGAAGAGATGAGACGACCAGGTTGCTTCTTTCAGCTTTGTCTGAAATTCATTTACTTCACCTCCCTGCAAAAAAGTTTAAACATTAAACATGACATGTTCAATATGGTTCTAGCTTTTATAGGGGTTTGTCTTCTACCTCTGATCTAAGTTTGTTGAGCTCATCAGCTGAACATCCAATAATCTTCTCTGCTTCGTCGTTGAATGAGGAAAACCAAGCTTCTCCTGTTGAGTCGGAGACTTTCACCACCATTATGTACCTGACAACATCCAAAGTAGACAAAATTAAGTTGTCTGAAGAGAAACAATGTGGTATGAATCTGAGTTTCTAACCTTAATCTGCATTCTTCATCTTTTTTCTGGCAACCTTCACACCAGTAACCAGAGTCCATTGCTTCAGTCACTTTCTTGTTACAAGTCTTACACGCTTGGTACCACATTGTTTGGTCTGGTTTGATGAAGCTTATGTAACCCCTAGTGCTGAAAAACACAGGCTGCAACAGGAAGCCAATTTCATAATAAGTTCACAACTCTTTTAAGGAATTTTGGTACAGGACTAGAAGTCAATGTTTAGTACCTTTTCCTCGCCTAGAGATGGGTTGCTTGTGATTTGAGAGAGAAGCACTCGGTCGGTATACATAGACCAAGATCCATTCTTGGCGGATGGGCTCATCCCTGAGCCAATGGAAGACATGGATGTTTCCTTACCTTCAGAATCATACCTGCAAAGTCAAACAAAAAGCTAACTAAATTAGCAAAACAAGTTCCATCATTTAAAATTTTAAATTTCTCAGCTGACTCAACCCAAAAGACATACCAAGATTTCAACTTTTTGGCTTCTGGTGATTCAGGATTTATCACTACATTGCTTCTGCTGATGGTGGACAACGAAACACCTGGGAGAGATTGGATTAGATCAGCAAACAGGTCTGGAGAGAAGTGAGATATAGAAAATTGTTCAATCATAGCAACCCCAAGATTACCTTGAAAGTCTCCAACTTTGAGAGACTTGAATGCAATCACAGGAGACTTATCCGCGATATCTAGCAGTTCTTGACCAATGCTGGTTGCCAGGTCGTTCCACAGTGACACTACAACAGTTTTCTTTGACTCATCAGCCAAAGTTATATCCCTCTTGGGTATCATCTCATTGTCAGTTTTCCTTCTAATACTCATGGTAGGAGAAACACTTTGAACAACTCCAATAAGATCTGTGAACAGCATAATATTCAGTTGTTATCATCCTAAACCAATGTAAAAGTTACCAGCAAGATGAATGTTCAATGAAACAAAACGGCTCTTACCAATCAGCTCCTTCTGATTCACGTACATACCCAACTCTTCAATGGGTACAAAGTTGAATTTTGTCTCAGGAACGAACATTTCCTCATTACTAGCTTCCTCCACCTCTGAATTTTCATTTAGTGTCATCTCATAATCATTCTGAACCGTCTTGAACTGCTTGTTAGCAAGTTTAAGTGATCCCCTAGAGATATAATAGACCTTTCCCAATTGGAATCTATCATAAAACTTCCGTGCAGCATCATTGAACATCGTGGCTTGAATTTGTGTTCCCTGAATTACACCAAAGATAACAATATGAGTAACCACACCAGATATAAAGTCTACAACAAATTTGAGAGTTGACGAAGGTGTAAGCTTTCTTACTTCTTCATCTGTTAGTTCCACATTGAAGACACATCCTTCTCCCCTAGCGTTTCTGTAATTTCTCATGACTCCCTTGTTAGTGACTCGGACTTTAATGGTCCAGCTTCCTTGATAAGGATTCAAGGACACAAGTGGATGAACTCTTCTAGTCATGGACATTCTTGCAGCTGGTGCAGCACTGCAAAAAACCAAAGTGATTAAGCACACATTCATAGTCGTTTCAACAGAGAACATGAAAAATTAAAGACATTAGAGATTTTGCTTACTTTCCCCTCTGTTCACTGATTATCTGAGAAGCTGATTTGGCAACAAATTCCTGCTTAGGTTTCAACGTGATTCCAGTTGAAGCATCCGTTTTAACATCATTCACTGGGGAGTGATCTAGTTTCTGTCTCTTGGGGTCACCAGCCTCCTCATCGACCTTGCCCTCCAAGTTAATCTCGGAATCAAGCGCAGAAGCAACAGCCTCACATTTTGAGACAAGGAAAAATCTGCATGGACGATAGAGAAAACATATGTTAGCAACTGTTTGGTTTCAATAATCGGAGAGAAAACGTGATTTCTATTGCATAAAAAACGAAAATATTACTTTGTTGATTTGCCTGAAATGTCGTTAACTGTGAAATCAAGGAGACGAACTAGACCCAGATTCTGGATCTTCCCAGAAATGATTTCAGGTGTCAACGAAGCTGGAAACATTGCTTTGATTTTCGTCTTTCCGTCGTTCGCATTAAATCTGTGAATCAGAATCAGAACATATAAATAATCTATTCAAAGCCAAATAACACAAACGCTCACAGCCCAAAACTAGATTAATCAGAACAAAAACAAGTACTATATCAGATCGTTAATCCAAACCCAGAAGAAAAAACACTCTTATGAAATACCCAGATCTATACCACAGAGTCACACAACTGTAAAGCTATAATCTGATATGTGACGAGATTAACGAACCCTAATCGAGAGTCAGAACTAGGGAGAAGAAGATTCACATATAACCAAGATGATGAGGGGAAAAAAACGAGACTTACGTATATCGATTGCCGACAGACCTAAGATCGACGACCTGAACAACGATCTCAGGTCGATCGGAGGACGAATCGAAGGATGGGTTGGACAATACGGTGGAGATAGCATCTGGGGTCACCGAAGTCTGCATTCTTTCTCTCTCGATTGAAACGTTCGATTTTCTGCTTTAGTCGAAATGGAAAACCAATAGGTATGTGGATGATAGATTAGCTGAGAAGATGAGAAGAAGAGCAAGGGTTTTGTAAAGGGGGGAGTTGAGCGGGAGCTATTAAATTTTGATTAATTACACCCGCGAGTTTTTTATTTTTATTTTTAAAATTTCATTCATTTTTTACCAAAATCTACCGCTTGTTTTGACTATCTTTCCTGCTTCTGGCGCCTTGTCGACTGATATAACCTTTGGAATCAGACGGAGGGTTTAGACATATTTGTTGTATACGATTAGCTGGAGTATATCGTCGGACTCGGACGGTTCAGATCAATCAAGTCTTTTGGGCCTGTTTCATTTCTTAATCTTTGTTATTTTTCGAACCCATTTGTAATCTAGCCCATTATGGCTTAGCAATGTCAGTTGACGACCAACAAAAATATTGTATTCGTTATTGCTGCTGGACTGTCACGTAAAAATATGACAACCCAATGAAAACGCCTCACGTGTGTTATTTTTTTCCCCCAGATTTCTGTAGATTTCACTTTTATTTTCGACGGTCACGATTTACTTAGATATGCAACTTCGCTACATAAACCCTTCCTCGAACAAATAGGGTTTTAACAGAAGCGAAGAATCACAGAGGAAGCGGAGTGTTGAGAGGTACTTGCTCGTTACGGTCAATTATTTCCCATAAACCCTAAAAGTTGTAAGCTTTGATTCGCTTTAGCTGGTTTAAAGGTGCTCTCGTCTCGGATTTGAGTGAGCTGGGTCAATAATCTAATCATATCCTTTTTTTTTGCATCATATAATCATATCTTTGCGTTTCATTTTTATGGGTTTTGATTCCGATGTTTGCTACTGATTTTTTTCCGACATAGCTGCTTTGTGTTCGGTTTTCAATTCACTGTTTCGGTTCTTCGAAGTCAGGGATTTGAAAGGCAACTATGAATGAGAATTTAAAAGCTTTGATTTTTAAGATGGAAAAATATGAATTTGGCTAGTTTAATGATAGAAGATAGAAATCAAATGATATGATCAATACTTTCCATTAATGATATGCCTAATTACGTTTAATTGTTCTGTATATCTTAGATATCGATGGCTTTTCTGAGTAAATTCGGAAACATATTGAAGCAGACAACGAGCAGGCAACTCAATGCTCATGTTTCTTCGTCAAGCCCTTCGCTTTTTCAGGCGATAAGGTGCATGTCATCTTCTAAGCTCTTTATTGGAGGTGAGTCTAGTTCTAGAAAGCCTGTTGTAACGAAGATGTGTTTAGTTATGTTGTTGATAACATTACTAATTCTTTTTGCTATTGTAAGGTATGGAATATGGCATGAATGAGGATAGCTTAAGAGAAGCTTTCAGCAAATATGGTGAAGTCGTCGAAAGTAAATAACTGATCTGTTTTGTATTCTTGTTAATTTGGTTGCAGTAGTGTGTTAGTGAACAAAGAGGCACTTGTTTCTTGTGTTTTTATACAGCTAGGGTTATTTTGGATCGTGAAACTGGTAGGTCGAGAGGATTTGGATTTGTGACATTCACCTCTACAGAGGCGGCCTCTAGTGCTATCCAGGCTTTGGATGGCCAGGTAATTTCTGCTGCTGATCTTTGAATCTTTTAAAGAGGAATGATGTTGGTTTGAAGTTTGAACATAGAACCCTTTCCTTCTCTGATCTGATGCCTTGATCCTCCTCAGGATCTCCATGGCCGGATTGTTAAAGTGAATTATGCACATGATAGAACAAGTGGTGGTGGCGGAGGTTATGGTGGTGGTGGCTATGGGGGTGGCGGTGGAGGTTATGGGGGTGGTGGCTATGGGGGTGGCAGTGGAGGTTATGGTGGTGGTAGCTATGGGGGTGGCAGTGGAGGTTATGGTGGTGGTGGCTATGGAGGAGGTGCTGGTGGATATGGAGGTGGTGGTGGCGGATATGGAAGCAGTGCTGGTGGTAGCTATGAAGGCAGTAGTGCTAATGGCTATGCAGGCGATGCTACTGCTGGTCACGGAGGTGGTGGATATGGTGCAAGCGGTGGCTATGGATCTAGCAGCAGCGGTTACGGTGAGGGTTCGACTGCAAGTGCAGGTGCTGTTGGTGGCTATAGTGGTAGTGGTTATGGGGAGGGTTCAACCGCAAGTACAGGTGCTATTGGTGGCTATAATGGAAGTAGTGGTTATGGTAGTGGCAATACTTACGGTAGCAACAATGGTGGATTTGCTGGAGACAACCAGTTTGGAGGAAACCCTGTTGGCAGCTCTCAGTTTGGAAGCATGGAGAAACCTGAGATGGAGAGTGGACCGATGACAGATTTCGAAAATTTTACTGATATTGCCAAAAGATCTTGAAGCAACAGATGTTGTTGAGACTTGTCTTTTCATATTGAATGAAAACTTTATCTACAATCAATCTGGTTTTGCTATCTTGAAAATAATTTTGTAGCTTGAGATTCGTATACATTGAACTTAAAACTCAAAATATGAGCTTTGTTACAGCTTTGCTTGTGGTCTGATATTACAAAATTTCATTTGTTCTTGCATATCTACTGCATTAACCAGACTTGAAAATTCCATATATCAGACAAACTCAAAAATGTGGCCTAACTTTATAGATTTTGTTCTGCTTCTTCCATAAGAAATAGCATCTTCTGAGCATTCAACACAACAGGAGACCCTTGTTTTGTCTTCTCAACAATCTGCTTTATCAGTTGCTTCTCCATTTCACTCTCAAAGTCACTGCTTTCTTCATCTTGTTCTTCCAAACCAATAAAATCTAGCAGCTCCTGCTCCTGAGCCTTGGTATCATCCTGATGATGGCTCCAAGGCGAGCTCTTGTTTGTTGAAGAGAAATCTTCATGGTGAAGCTCGCTCTCTTGCATCTCCAATGGTGACTCATCATCTTCAGAGTCATCGTTTATTTTCATCAACTCATCGTAAGACTCATTGAATGCATCAAGTGCTTCACCTGTTAAGTTCATAACCAGGGTTTGCATCTCAGCAAGATTAGTCTTTTTTTTTTTTTTTTTTTTTTTTTTTTTTGACAACTCAGCAAGATTAGTCTTGGTGTGGTCTATAGCAACTGGGATTTTCGAGTCACTCTTATATGTCATCACTTCATGGGTTTCCCATAACCTGGACCATGAATTCTTCTTGCTTTCTGATTCCATGACCAGCTGTTCTACCTTCCTTTGGCTCTCTTGGAGTGCAGTCTCCAGCTCTGTAACCCGTTTCTCAAGACGAGAGTTGATAACTTTATGCAGCTTGACGCTTAATCCGCGAGGTGAGACAGCATAGTTTCCTGACTCAGGTGTGGAGTTACCACTTGGATCTTGGTTGGACTCGGTTTCATCCATAGGCTTCCCTCTAACCCGGTCAGCTATCAGTTCACCTTGTGCAAATTCTACCTCGAAATCCGGCTCCATCTGCAAAAAAAGATATTCAAGTTCGGAATAGAACTTACAAAAAAATTGAACTTTGAACATCTTGTTTTGAGTTTTGACAACAGACCTCAATCATATCAGAGAGCCTTGTCTCAATGTTGGAGGTGTTCATGTTGATTTCTAGCCTTTCAAGTTCAGCTTCAAGCTCTGCTTCAATATTACTTAAAGATTCTGAGTTCTCAGCTGCCTTTTCAATATCTAGCTCCTTCACAATCAAGATGTCTTTCATCTCGAGCTCATCTTCTAAATCATGTACCAAATTCTCTGTTTGCTTCAGTTCTTGTTTTACTTTGCTCACTTCGGTTTTGCTTGTCATGAACGATGACATTATGCCAATCGAGATCCCGATTTGTAGCAACACAGTTGCATCAATTAGTTTACTCTTGCTCTTCTCATTTCTGAATTTTCTCTCAACCAAAGAATCCAACCCCGGGATTCCGCAACTATGTGCAGCCTTATCTTCACTGAGAGTAATTTGTTGGCTCAGCCACAAAGAATCTGCAGTGCTCTTGCTAATTACTCTAGCACCATCAGTCACGAGCAATGGCCTCGCACGTGGCGATGGAAATGGGCTAGTCATGTAATCTTCCATGGTGATTTGTTCTCCATGAAACCGAGACATTAAGCAGCTTTCCATAGAACTCAAAGGTTTAGTTAATCGTCTGTACCGCTGGTTCCTCCTAACGAATCTTCTCTGCTTAAAAGAAGAATTCAACTCAGTGTCACCTCCAAGAGCACCACTTGTTTTCCAATATCCATGTTCAATCTCCGGGAACTCGGGAAGTAAACTGAACAAAGAATCTGAATGAACATCTTCATAGTTTCCTGAATTCTCCCCACTAGTTGATGGTACATTCACTCTATATGCATCTGGAACTTCTCCGTCTGATATAATATTCTCATCCCCAAACTTGTTTTCATTCGTTTTCTTGACTCTTGCCAATCTACTAAGCAGGGATCTAGGAGGAGATTTTTGCTTCACATTCTCTTCAGAGGAAGATTCGAGAAAGTTATCTTTACCTTTGGTTACATTCTGCAGTTGCTTAGCTATGTATCCAGCAGCAGCTGTTGCTGCGATTAACCATATATCCATTTCGTTCACTCTTGTCCTCAAAAATCAAGAGAGCAATCCAAAATTCAGCAGTAGAAGAATCTCTCCTTCTTCATTCCAATTCACAGTGCAATAAACATCTTCCATAAGACACCAATCAAATAAACAAAAAACTCCACTTTCAAATCGAAAGCTCAAGCTTTTATCCGCATATTTTCACAAACGAACCAACCTCAAACCGAGACCTGGAAACCCCAAAAGAACGCAGGAAGCAAGTCTCGATTCCGTTCAAAGGCAATGCCCCAAAACCAAACTTTTTATCAAACTAATACTGAAATAGAGTTACTGAGCAATACCCATCCTAAAAACCCCAGAAAAGCTTCACTTTTTTCCCGTCAGTGATAAGCTAACAACGTCTAAGCTTTTGGTTTAAAGTTAGGCGACAATTACAAGGAACGAAATCAAAGAAGAAGAGAGACCTTGCTCTTTTAGCTTCAAGAAATGGTCAATCAAACCAATGGAGAAGCTGAAGGTCTAAGAATCTAAAGGATAAGAGAATCAGAAAAGGAGGAGGGTCTTTGTCGGAAGTTGATTCTCCAATCGAAGCTGCCAAACACAGACGAATGAACAGCTCTTGTCTTTTAGTATTTATTGTCTTCTCCGTTTACAAAAAGACGATAGAGGACGGCAAGTAAGTGAGAAAACTGTTAGATCACTACGTAAACCGAGCTGGTATTAGATAACCGGTGGCTACAAAAGCTATAATAACTAGACCGAATACAACTTCTCGGTTAAGCCTAAAACAGAAAACCAAAATACATACGGAGTTTGCAACTAAGCAAAACTCTAGCACACTAAAGAGAAGAGACAATCTTTCTTAACCTGTGGTTTTTAATAGCAAATGAATAACCCAGAGATGTTTAGATGCAGCATTGTCTATGTAAGCCTCAGCGCTTCTTCTTCAGAGAACTTTCCTCCTTCAACAAGTCCCCTTACCAAAGTGTTGGCATAGACTTTTGCAGGTGGTCTTAAAGGGATCTCACCGGATTTGAACTTCTCAACAGCAGAAAGTGTGCAACTGCAGACAAAAATGTTATTGTGAAACCACAGGAAACAATGAAGCTGGAAGAGAGCAGTTGCTAAGTGGTTAACTTACGTCATTGTAAGTATAGGATGTCGCATTCTTTACCCAAGTAGACAACGTTTCCATACCAACCATCCTGTAAAAATGTCCATAATCGAATGTAAGTGTGATTAATTACATGTTTCTCAAGGCTTATCAATCAACATTTGTTAGTCTGACTAACCGAAGCAACTTCAAGTGGAATGGATCCTTTGTTCTCTACTAACTGCAGAGCAGCTAGATCAAAGAGGGGAGAATCAGAATCTACTTTCACGCCATTTTCCTGAAACAGAACATCATTGAACCGTTCAAGCCTGTTCAAGAAAAAACAACAATAAATAAGCAGAAACTGAGAAAGAAGAGTAGAAACTTTACTCCTTAAATCATGCCAACCATCGTTACAAAAAACAAAATAACAAAGTTTCACTAATCGTCCTTCCTCTCAATAATTTCACTCTAAATCAAGCAATCCATCTTTCAATAATCTCACTATTATGAGAATTAACCGCAAGTCTCAACCGCATGAGTCTCAACTGCAGCCTCAATAACATGACAAGGATCCACATTTGCTTCAGATGCTCGGGCAGCCACATCTTGGTTGAAAAGCTCTTCAAACCATATTGGTTTCTTTTCCTCAGTTAAACGCGTGTTCCAACTATCAACAACCGCATCATCCACATCATTACAACTAGTCTCAACATCCATGATTTCACTTAAAAGTTTTAGTTCAGTGGAAGATGGTTCCAAGATACTTTGAATCTCCTTCAAATATAAGAAACCACAATTTAAAAACAACTACAGTTATACATAAATAATAAATATGATATGTAATTTACTAGTATAATTACTAACCTTAGTTGTGCCAAGTTTATCATTTATTTCTGAAATATTACAATCTCTCTTACCATAGCATATGTATGTCATTTTGCACATACGCGGACATTCATTTTTTGCACCACGAAAATCTTGCCAAAAATAATTCTTCAAAATTGGAATCGCCTCAAATGCTAGAAGCTACAACACAAAATAATTCACGCAATTTATCTTAATTATATCAAGTTGGACATATAATTCACACAATTTAATTTAAGAAAAGGCAAAAGAACTTGGCAACACACGCATTCTCGAAAGGAAGCATTTTGAAAGTATGTAAATGGAAATAATAACATCACAAAAGTCAATACAAGTTCTTACTCGTTCATTTAGTAAATAGCTAGCATGGTGCCCTGGTGGCCTGACAATAGCAAAGCCACAATCTAACTCTCCTGCTGCAACTTTCTCTGCCACCTGTTTAGGTTGTAAGAAAATCTTGTTACCAATATAGTCAATCGAATCATTCCAATATGAAAGAGACATGAATGTATTACCTCCACAACAGAACCAGCTGCAAGATATGCAGCTTCCGATGAACCTCCATTCAGATATATCGAATTCAACTTTGAAGCAATCCTGTTTCTCTTAGAATCTTTCTTCTTTGTACTTAAACTCTTAACCATCTTAACATGGTCATCTGTGTGAACCAATTGGAGATGTTTATCCTCTGCTTTGCAACCACCAAGAACCACACATCTACAACAAGAAAGGCCAACAATTTCCGACAAATGTCATTTCAGCATAATCCCAGACATGAGAAAATCGGACCCATTTAACTTGATCTCCGCAACAATGTCTTCTCTCCATTTTCTAGGGCTTTCTCGCCATAAAATTACAACAACACGAGAAGAGGAAAGTAGTAATCTTTGAGCTAGTCCAGTGAGCTGAAGCTTCTCCCAGATAACTCTGATGCGATTGGGACACTCTGGATGATCCTCACCGTGTGCTTCGTGTTTGCACATCCTCTCGTCGTATAAAAGTCCCACCTTTCGCTTTCTTTTCCTGCTGATTTCACGGTCACACTCTCGGCGGTGGTTTCCGGAAGATACACCGGCCATGGTCATCTCAGGGAGTATGAAAGTCCTTATCTTTCGAAGATTGGAGAGAGTGAGAAGAAGGTTAAGAGTCTACGCTACTGTCTGAAGCTTCAAACTTCAAAATATTTTTAATTTCTAATTTTTTATTTTCCTTATTTTATAATTCTTGGGTATTTTTTCTTTTTTAGGGTTTCATTTTGGAGGGAAAGTGGGAAACCAAGCATGATAACCAATTCAGACCAAATTAACCGGTTGAACCGGAAATAAAAGAACCCAATTTTCTGCAAGTCACGACTGTTCTTTAAGATCTCTGTTACTTGACAAGTAAACATCCTTTGATTACAAAGAAATTCAACTGTACATAAGACTAGAAAGATCTTCATCTAATACTCTCAAAATCTCAGAGGTTAGAATACTAACTCGATATATGTACCTCTTTATCTAAGCTGTGCTCATCACTGTCAGTGTACTTCATAGCTGAAGATACTTATCTAGATTCAAGACGATCTTTCTCCAGAAGATCCACAAGGCCTAGAGGAGGGTATTCGAAGAAATCTAATCCTTGAGTCTTCTGTCCTTCTAATCTGTTGGCTAGCCATTCTGCACAGGAGTTACGTTCTTTGGCTATATGGTAAATCTCACACTCCCAATCCTTCAAGATCAAGTCCTTGCACAATCCCAGAATCGATTTTTTCTTATAGAAGAGGTTTGGTTCTGTTGTTAGAGCACCGATGACGTCAAGGCTTGTTGTCTCCAAGCGGATTCTTCTGCAACCGCTGTCCCAAAGGAGTTTAAGGCCATGGTAGATAGCCAACAACACAGATGCGACTTCAGAGATGTTCTTATGATACCTACTGTATCCAAACACCCACTTCCCTGACTGGTTACGCACTAATCCAGCGGATCCGGTTAGACCAGAGAGAGCATGTGAAGTTCCATGTATATTCAGTGTCACCAAGGGTGGTGCCCATATCTTCTCGAAACCAGGAGGTACACTGACTTCTTTGTTCACCTTCCCCGGTGATCTTGAGGGATTCTCGAAACCAGGAGGTAAGCTGACTTCTTTGTTCACCTTCCCTGGTGATCTTGAGAGATTCTCGAAACCAGGAGGTACGCCAACTTCTCTGTTCGCTTCCACTGGTGATGTTGAGGGGATGTTGTGTGATTCTGCAATTATCTTGCGAGCCAGAGCCAGATCCGGGGTTTCGTATTCAGTGTCTATCTCCATGTCAACAATATCTCTATCATCAAAATACTTATCAGTTTGATGAGAAGTTCCTGGAACATCTGTTTGTGGGTTCTTCTTATGGAGAAAGAAACCCCAAAGATAGTTCTCTGTTTTCAACTGCTTCCTGAGGAAGTCTGCAAACACAAAACAGATGTTATTCTTGGAGCCATTGAGAGATTATGGACAAATATATATACAATATATCTGCAGAAATACAGTCGACATACACTGACAACTCTTGTCCAATAGCTTCGAGGAGAATATCAACAACTCTGTGCCGTTAATATTAGCTTTCATCATGGCATTGCGAGTTGACATGGCCTCAAACAGATGAGCATGTTCCCTTTTAGACCTAAAAAGAATGAGTGTACATAACCTGATTGGATAAGTGTTCTGATAACAGTGATAGAACAAGAATAAGAAGCTTGTCCGTCGTAAAAAAGGGCTTTCGAGTACCTTTCTGTTTCCTTGTCATCTGAGAAAAGGTACAGTTCCAGATCAGATAGCCTTGGGCTTCTGTCAAACAGTTCATTTAGAATATGGCCTGTAGGAAGCAGTTCTACCTTGAGTAACGTAGGCATCGCCTTTGAAAGTCTCAGTGCCTTCCTGCTGATTAGGGATGCCGGATTAGCACAAAACTCGCAGTCAAACTCAGGCAGTGTTGCAGAATCCACAATACGTCCCCTGGTACATTGGTTGAAAGAGAAAAGTTCATCATATACAAGCAAACGGAACTGCATAGCTAGTAACTTGTGAAGGTCAAAAAAGATCCTAGTTTAGGCCACAAGAAAAACATAATATCAAGCTTCTACATTTGCACATCTTCAGTTTCAACAATGTAGCATATACCAAATGTGAAAAGATAAGGATTGTTACGTAATACATTTGTATTTCAAAAGACAATATGAAGTGTTACATAACTCACTTCCAAGTAGGATGCAGAGCAGGTCGATATAGACGTAATTCTGAAATTCTTTCATCAGAGGTTGATTGACGTGTCTCCTTGGCACCATGATCAGAGGTTGATTGACGAGTCTCCTTGGCACCGTGATCTTTAGCTTTATCACCAGCTTCCAAAACTGTTCCTAGAGAAATCAAGAACACCCTTTCTTATATATTTAGTCATCCAGTGAAAACAAGTTTAGGTTATTTGACTTTTAAAAAGAAAGGAGAGTAAGCAAAGGTCATCACCTTCTACAGTATGTGTTGCATTAGCATCTTGTTGTTTAACTCTTGAACGAATCTGCAAAGCACGTGGACTAGGAGGACGGTGATGGGAACTTCTTGGATTGGTTCTCTGTCTCACTGGTGTAGTATCCATCACACTCAAAGCTCGAAGACCACAAACAATTTCTTTTCTTGAAGCTGTTGCAGAATGAGCCGGGACACGTCTTGGTGGTTCAGAAGTGGGACGAGCCCGGACAGGTTTTGGTGCTTGAGGAGTTCGAACAGCCGGGACAGATCTTGGTGCTTGAGGAGCTCTAACAGCCGGGACAGGTATTGGTGGTGTGTCAGAAGTTGCACGAGCAGGCTTAGGTCTTGGAGGTTCAGAAGTTGAACGAGAATTATTAGGTCTTGGTGCATCAGTAGTTGCACGAGCAGCCTCGGATCTTGGTGAATTAGAAGTTGCACGAGCAATCTTAGATCTTGGTGGTTCAGAAACTGGAGGAACCGCCCCTTGACTGAGTCCGGATGATAGTCTTATAGCTTCCTCTGGTGTGATCAACTTCACCTTTGAATGTTTAGGTAGTGGATTCCCTCTGGCAACTGGATTTGAAGATTCAACCCGCAGTTTACTCCTACCAGGGACTACTTTGATCGAATCTGAAGGCTTTTGGCTGTGTCCAGAACTCATTGCTTAGAAATTGGCAACCTGCAACAAAAGAAAACTAAATTAGAAACTAAAAATCACTCAACACCAAAGAATCTAATTCAGTAAGAGAGTTACAATCATACTACTACGTAGTAGTCTCGAGTGTTGAATCAATAGAGAGAAACATTAGACGAATCAGATTCAGAAATCTTCTATTAGCCAACATTATTTATAAACCCATGTCACAACTGAAGTCAAAATCTAACCTTTCTACAAAACCAGTTACAGAACCTATGAACTAAAATAACAGCGAATCAGAGAAGCTAGCAAACTAATAGGGCGAGGTTGCGGAGAGTAAACGAACCAGTAGGATCAAAGTAGCAAAGATAAACCCTAATTTCGAAGTGTGGCTTTAGAGTTGAACAAGGCAATGGAATTAAAGGCAGAGAAACGAAAAGCATTTCTCAAAGTCGACGCCTTTAGCCATTATCTTTAGGGAAGAAACTACAAAACCCTAAGAAAGCCCAATTTTCAGTTTACGAACACCACTGACAACAAAATGCAGATACACAGGAGCACAGAATCATCCATTTTTTCTTTGTTTAAAGTGAGAATCAGTAATTTTAGAAGATTAGAACTATCTGTAACTTATTTTTGCTTGCGTAGTACGGCATATGAGGAAAAAACGATCAAACAAAATTCCAAGAAACCCACTAAGAAGGCAGAGTTAAAGATGGAAAGAAAAAATTATGATTTAGATACCAACGATTCAACTTCCTATCGTGAAACCAGAAGCCGCTGGAGGTTTGTTGATGTTGGAAGGAGAACAGACAATGTAGAGAGAGAAACAAAAAAAGTGGACTGGTGCGCGAAGGTGTGGGAGGTAATGCAGAGAGAGAGTGGGAACAAAGAAGACGACAAGTGAATGATGATAAATTTCAAAATAAGGCCAAATCTTTCGCTTAAATAAGCAAATACCCCTTCTCTTGTATAAATATTAAAACAATAGCTTACTTTTCTGAACTTTGTATGAAAAGCCCACCTGAACAATATTTGTTTATTGCAAATAAGGCCTCATCATGTTATCGTATTGATATTTTGGCAATGTTTAGTAAACTTTTTATTTGACAAATTCAACAAATGAACCATATAATATTTAGTGATTGGAAATCTTTAAAGATCAAACAAAAAAGTTGACTAACCTTAGATGAGAGAACAAGGTATTGTAAAATTTTCTATCTTCAAAGTTTGATTATTTATATTTTTAAACTTTTTCTTTACTTTTTTATGGTCATCCGCCTACGTGTAAGACAAAACATTAAATTTCTATAGATTTTAGAAATTAATTTGAATCTCGGACTAAGATGATTCAAACATATATTTTATAATTTTAAATTTTTTTATTTATTTCTATGGTCATCCGTCTATGTTTACGAAAAAAAACTTGAATTTCTTTGGATTTTAGAAATTAATTTGAATCTCAGATTAAAATGATTTGAACATATATTTTATATGTTTGACCAAAAGAATAATATATATTTTATATAGTATTATTATTCACTTGACTCAACAAATATATGGATTTATACACAAGTTATCTCATTTCCCCTCCACTTTGTTGTATTGTATATATCTTTTTGACTATTGACCTTCTAATCCTCAAAATGGGTGAAATTTTCAAAATCGATTTATACACAAGTTATCTCATTTCCCCTCCACTTTGTTGTATTGTATATATCTTTTTGACTATTGACCTTCTAATCCTCAAAATGGGTGAAATTTTCAAAATCAACAATATTGGAATGTACATACGAAATTTAATACAACTCGGATATGGGTATTAAATGAAATTTTTATTAAACAAATGTAAAATTTGAAAAGTACTGATAACAATGGGTTTACAAACTGGTCCCATAAACCCAAAAAAAAGGCAGACGTAGGTTTCTAACTTTCTATATTTGGGTAACATCGATTAACGAACCAACCATGTTTGTCATCAACGCAGCGCAGTTCCTATCATCTTTCTGCGAAACATCTGTTTTTGTTTCCAACAAAACTTTAGTCAAATTGTAATGGGTCCTTATGGATACAGATGCAGCTATTAATTGACAATACACCAAAATTTAAATAAAATGGTGGGAAAAAAAGAATATGATACCTTTTTAAACAAAACAGTTTTAAACTAATGTGTTTCTCATCTCTGTCATTGCTTTCTAATTTTGGGCGTTTGGATTCGGGTTGAGTATTTTGGGTTTTGGGTTTTTCGGTTTAAAATTAGACTCTCTATGTTTCAATATATAAGTAGTTTTAGTGTTTTTATTTTGTTTTATATTATAAGTTGTTTGCATATTTTTAGATAATTTTTAACTTTATTAAAAACTGTCTAGCCAATAGTATTATATTATTTTTTTGTAATTGGTTAGATTGATTTTAATTATATTTTTAATGATGCTTTTAAAGAAAAAAGTAAACTTGTTAATATTTGTGTTTTTAGACAAAACTACCTGTATTTTGAAAAAGAGGGAGTAGGATCCATTTGAGTATTTTAGATTTTCGAATCATGTTTGATTCGGTATTTTTCGGGTTTGGTTCGGTGAGTATTAGACTTTAAAACCTATATATACCCGGAAAAATCGGATATTTGAATACTTCAGATATTTTGGACCTGAAATAACCATAATTTAACCAAAGTAACCATAATATACTTAAAGTAACCAATTGGTTCGGATATTTTATACCCAAAGTAACAAAATTCTAACCGAAGTATCTGATCGGTTCAGATATTTTAAACACAAAGTAACCAAACTCTACCCGATCGGTTCGGAAAGCCTTTCACAAAGCATACTAGCAAGGAAAGACAGATAAAAAAAAGAAGAATGAACTTGTGATCCAAGGAAAACAAAAAAACTGTATCACATTAAAATGGATGAAATATACAGGCAAGATTAGATCGTTGCTTATGTACCTGCAACAAGACCATATCCGTTTCTACAGAGCAAATTTTGAACAGTTAACCAATCATCACTTAATGGATTGGAAACAACTGATAACAACTAAGAGAGCTACACAAAGAAATAGGGTTTTATTCTGATGTTACTGAATCCATCAACTGAATCGTCCATTCGTCCTTCGTTTTTTAGGAAAGGTCTGAGATGGTTGATGCTGCTCCTTGTTTCGAGATGAATCATTGGATACCAATGAAGTTTCTTTAGCTGCAGAAACAAAAATTGGAACCTCATAAAGACTCATTCCTTCAAGCACTTAGATTAACAGGCGAATAAACCAATATGAATAAAGTAAAGACAGATCCTAGAGTTTGAGCAACAGAGACGAGAAACTAAATTCATTTGGAGGTTTACTCTGCAAGTAGTTAGCCAACACCCAACAGTAAGCCACTCAAAACCAAAGTATCAATCTTTAAGAAAAAAATTTGAAATAGGTTTCATCACCTAGTGGACTTGTATGTTGCTGTGAAGGTAGATGAATCACTGTGCTGCCATTTGCAGAGATTTCATGTCTAGAGTCGCTTGTCGATGCCTGAAGGGTTACAGGCAAAGAAATTCCGGTATCTACAACTTCTTCCATACCATTAGTTCTTAATGTAGCAGTTCCATGATCATCTACTCTGGAATTGTGAGAGTTTATTGGATCTGAGGAACCATCAGCAACACTGGTTTCTGAATCAAGAGCAGGTATGTGCACTACACGAGATGATGACCGGCACACTTCGCATAGCCACATGGGAGGGACAGATTTTAAAAACACCCTTGCGCAATAACTGAAATACACAAACCGGAAGAGCCATGAAACAATAAGAAGATCCTTGAGGATAGAACATGATTGTTTTATTGGTTATTACTTACGTATGCTCTCGCGTTTCTCTGCACTTGGCACATATCATTATCAAATCCGCAATGCCCACATCTCCACATATCTCACAAGGCTTCTATGTACAACAATGGAATCATATTAACAAATCCATCAGTTGAAAGCAAATGAGCAGTGTCATATTTTAAAGAATTGCATCACTTCATTACCACCCGGCTTTCAGTTTTACCAAGAACCAATTGTAAAACATATTCGAGAGAAAGAAAGACGCACACTTCTCATCATCAACAACCATAAAACCTCCTATAAGACCCCAAGAGTCTGATTCTCAGGTGTTCACTCAATGAAGCATATCATCAGACAGTTCTATGTCAGTATTCTAACATGTACTTTCCAATTACAAGAAGAGGCAACAATCAAGATAACAACAAGCAGTCACAAAATCACAAGTCTTGATCTTGAACACACACATATATTCCAATCACAAGAAGAGGCTAAAATCAAGATACCAACAAGCAGTCACAAAATCACAAGTCTTGAACACACATATATTCCAATAACCTAATCAAAGAAATCCAAGAATCACAAACCAATATTAAGTAAAAAGCAGTCACAAAATCACCAGTCTTGAACACACACATATATTCTAATCACATATGTTCCAATCAACTAACCAAACAAATCCAAGAATCACAAACCAACATAAACAATTGCAGTTAAAATCAAGATTTCACAATATGGGCCTTACTCTCGATTCTTGCATTCCTTTCTTTGAGGAAAGAGACGAACTTTCGGATTGATCTTCTTTTCCTTGTCTCCTATTCATTGTTATTGATCCAAAGGGCTTCACCGGCGTCGAAGGGTACACCTGAAACGGGGTTCCGATGAGATAACGACGGGAAAGATGCAGTTTTTCTCTAAAGAATGCCCGAACCCTAAAACCTTAATCTTGATTTCATCATGCGAACTGAAAGGACGATGTTATTATTATGATTTTTTTTTTTTTAAGAATTGATTATTGGAAATCTTAATTTGAACTTATTTAATTAATAATTTATCTAAAATATCACGTCTTTCGGAATTATCTATAAGTAAAATAAATAGAAAAAGAAATTATTCTTCTAAATCTTAATTTGAACATATTTAATTATTAATTTATTTAAAACTTCACGTTTTGCAAAATGATATATAAGTTAAAATTAACTAAATTTCAGGTTTTCAGAATCAAATGAAAACAGAAAGGATTGTCAATAATTTGCTCACATATCATGATGTTGTATCCATAACCTGTCTCCAAAACATTTGTATATCATATATACAACATCAAATATTTTTAACAGGTTATTGTAAACAAAAAATAGCAATGACACAGAAACATATAAAGAAGAATGTACAAGATTGCTCAAGCAAATGACCATCAAAGAAATCTTACTCTCACTTAGCTTGTAAGATGACTTGCGATACAAGAAAATAGCCTTTTAAATGAAACCCTAAATCAAGATGTCTCTGACAACGGCTAAGCTCAGCTACGCACAACTCTCTTGAAACGCATTTACTTCTCAGATTCCGAATCAGAGGGCATATCGGAGTCTGATTGTTTCTGCTCCCTGACCGGAGAAGCTGGACCTAAATCAAAACATACATCAGTTTCTTAAGTTCATAGTTCATACCAACAGTGAAGAGAAACTATAAACTGGAGCAGTTTCAACAGAATCTTCGTCGTTATTAGCCTCATATCCACTTCCATTATCCTCCACTAGTATCGATCAAAGGTTCTTCAATAGCGTTGACTGAAAAGTTAGTTTCGATTTAAGGAGAAAGAGCGAAGAAGATGATCGTTTTCTTGGAACTGAAGAAACATGTTTTACTTTTTCTTTCTCTCTAACGAGCGAAGACGAACTTCAACATTCGTCTTGTTACTTCTCCCGAGTCCCAAACTTGAATCTTTGAATTATTCACTTATTTATATACGAAAGACAGGTTCAAATTCATCGGCACAATCTAGTGGAAGTAACAACAAGGCCTGACATTATTAGTTCTTACAACAAACAAGAACACTGTCTGAGACTAACAAACAAGCTATTACCAACTTTCCTGAGACAACATATGCGACTAGCATCGATCAAACTCTCTCCCTGTAATGTCTCTGCAATTGCTTCCCAGATTTCCGGTGGTTGGTAAACCTGAACTGATGCTGATTTCACCACAGCAAGCAAAACACATTACATCAGAGTCAAGAACAAGCACTTGAAGACTGGCTATTAATAAAGCTACAACGATGTATGATGCTTTCTAGCCATAATGAATCTACTACTAATCTGATAAACCTACTTTAGTGTCATTGTCAACCACATCTCCATTATCAAAACGTTGAGCAGCTTGATTAGAACTCCCTGGAACAAGTGCTAATGACTTTTTCGACACGAGAAAAATCCCCCAAAGGAAGTTATTTGTTTTGTTCTGCTTCTCAATGATAACTGCAAACACAAAACATGCATTACTCATTCTTAAAATCAATGAGAATAACATGAAAAAGTAAGCTGAAAGAATGCATTAGGCTTACTCTGAGAGGAATTGTCCAGAAATTTTGAAGAGAATATCAGCAATGGTGTGTCCTTGATGTTAATTCTAATCATGGCATTGCGCCTCTTTATGGTCTCAAAGAGATAAGCATGTTCCTCCTTATACCTGAAAGAACCGTAAGTTTTGTGATCACAATGACATAACAATGATTAAGAAGGGATGCTTGAGATACCTTTTTGTGTTCTTGTCATCTGGGAAAATGTACATCTCGATATCTGAAAGGGCCGGGTTTCTGTTCACAAACAAATCATTCAAAAGATTGCCTATAGGGACCAATTCAACCTTGAGTAAGACAGGGATCGTCTTTGAAAGGTTGTAAGCCTTTGGACGGATTTCAGAAGCCGAGTGAGCATAAAACTCGCCATTAAACTCTGATGGTGTAGCAGAATCTACAATGCGTCCCCTGGTTTAGTGGCAGGGAGATATAGTTATACAAATATGCAGATCTTCAGTAATGTAACAAACACTAATCCTTTCAACATTCCATATAAGACCAAGTAGAACGAGAGAAAATGTGCACAGATCAATGGCAATATAGACTGATCTGATTGAAGCTTCTACAAACAAAACAACATATTTGGGAAACAATAAGACATAGTGTTTGAAGTGATCTGTAACTCACTTCCAAATGGGGTGCAAAGCTGGTCGATATGGAAGTAATTGCAACAATCTTTCTGATAAGATTGATTGCCATATCCTTTTTGAACCAAGATCTTTGGCTCCACCACCAACTTTAGATTTAGACCCTTGAAAAGCCAAGAAACAAAGCAACAATAAACGTTATTACAATCATCCAGTGTAAGAAGTTTAGGATCTTAGGGAAAACAAATGATACCACCTTCTACTACTGCTTGTGCTTTAGAAGATTGTTGCATGACTCCTGAACGAATCTGCAAAGTATGCCGACTAGGAGGCTCAACCTTTTTAGATGGAAAGAGAGTCTGACTAGTTTTGCGAGCCACAACAGTAGAATTCAGACTCATAGATCTTGGAAAGCAAGCAAACTTTGATAAACCCATTGGAGAACGAACTGGAACAGGTCTTGGCACTTTAAAAGTTGGTTTACTGGCCCCAGATGAAAGTTTTCTGACTTCCTCTGGTGAAATTAACTTCATTTTTGATGATTCAGGAATTGTTTTCCATCTGGGAACTGGCTTGGAAGATTCAACCCTTGCTTTAATCTTTTGAATTCTAGGGGCTGGTTTGATAGACTCTGCAGCCAATCTGTTTTGAACAAGCTTCTCTGAACATTCAGCACATACAAAATCTACTAGGGTCTCAAACGAATTTTTCTCCATGCAGTAACTGGAGAACAAAGATCAAAAATGAATTTAGGGTCAGATATATACACTGCCGTTCTAAAGCTAAATGTAGAATATAATGTAACTGAAATAGAAAAGTTATCAACACTCAGGGCTGATTAGGAATATGATTATAGTTCTCACCGGTGTGCACTGGCTATACGGCATTTAGAGCAAGTTACAAGTAATCCTTTCCATCCTTGACTTCCACATGTTTCACAAACTGGCCTCTACAATAATTGATGTACACAAGAAGTAGAACCATCAGCAAACAAACACCAAGCTAGGAAGCAAACAAAGATGTGATTTGTGTAAAGAAATAGAACAGACCTGCTTAGAACACATGAATACAACCTAAAGACAATGATCATGAGTCATAACTAGGACATAACCATACGGGTATCTAGGACTAATTCTTGATTGCTTGACAATTCTTAAGTTGTTGCCTTGTCATTGTATAGACTCATTACCTCATTTTTATACATACTGGTCCAATGTGATCTATGAACATCACAACATGCACAGTAAGACTAGATCAGGTGCTGTATTTCAAACAAGAGACTCAAAAAGGAAAATCACTTGATTACGAAAGTTAAGCAAATATGATTTCCAACTCACCAAAGCGAAGCAATGATTACTTTTCATAGACACGATTGAGTCAGGACCCATGTTAAAAAGAACGTCTTTTTAGTTATACACATGTAAAGTAAAGCAAATCCGAATATTTCATCAAACAAGAGATGAAAGCTCACTCAGAACAAAATCAAGAGGAAACCCATTGATCAAGACGGTGAAACAAAACATGATTACAGCTCAAAGTCAAAGAAAATTTATGATCAACTCAATATCTTCAAACACGCATTACCCATTTACACTCCATGACAGAAAAATCAGCGGCCTCTAACAGAAAGACAAAATCGACAAAAAGTAACCACCGAAGACCACGGATTCTTGATAACCAAAAATGGAAACCCTAGATTAAAAACCCTACACAACATCAAAAACCCATTTCAGTACCAGTGCCAAACGCGTGATATCAAAATGCAGGTAGAACCGGAAATCAGCTCGTCCATAAAAGAAACAAACTTTAACAAAATCGACAGACGAAGAAGATCTCAAATATCCTTGCTTGCATATTACGGAAGCCAAGGAGCAAAAATGGTGGAGAAAAAACACACACGAACGAAAACAGAGCAGACGAGCTCAGAAAAGGAAAAACAGAGCTCGTGGTTCTACATACCATATTACAGCTCCCCTTCGTGCCGAAGAAAGCCCTAAACTCAGAAAATCCGACGGAAAGTTTGGATTTTTAGAGGGAAGTAATGGTTTTTAGAGAGAGAAAGAGTGCTGGAGGAGGAAGGTAGTTGAGGGACCAGAGAGAGAGACAGGAAATAAAAAGTCACACGGAAGAAGGAAATATATTGAAAATAGAAACTTTACAGTAAATGCCCATACCTTTCACTTAAATAAAAGAAGACCCTCAATTTTTTGAAACTGTATGAAAAGGACGTACTTTTCTTGAAACTCACATAATAACCCATTTATAATTATGAGAGATGAAACGATGGTTATGTTCTTCTTCTGCAATCCTATCAGCTGTCGACCACTGTCTTCGAACCTCTTTCATATACTCTACCCTTTCACAGTTTGTTTTTATTCCAAAAATGTCGTATCATCTATGTTTGAAAAAAATTACCTAAAAAGTGAAACAAAATTAATGAAGTAACATTAATTTTAACCAAAAAAACAACTAAAATATTGACCTTAAATGGATGGCATAATAAATATAGTTCATTTGCATTTATTTGGATAATGAGTTAATCTATTTTTTTCATCATTCACAATTTAAATACTGATCATAAAAATATAATAATTTTTTTTAAATTGTATGGAAATAAAAAAAGAAATCAACTAAAACACTACAAAAATGAAATTTTCACCCAAATCTGCATGCAAATCTATCTTTAATAAAATATGTTTGTAATCTGCATTTTTGTTATGTATTTATATGATATGTACACTATTTTAAATCAGTAGGTAAAAGTTAAATTGAAAATGTTTTTTTCATTGAATACTTTTTTCTATTGATAACGGATACAAAATTCAAATATAAATATAATATATTAAACTATGATATTGGAGTCAAAACTTAAATAAAGAAGGGCAACCCAAACATAAAACATCTCTATATAGAAAAAAGGAGAAAGTTATTAAAGGAAATGCATTTACTACCAAATCCAGAAAACCATTTAATATAAATTGCAAAGGAGAAGCTCGTATCCTAGTAGTAAGGATAATGGTAATACACATCCATCATTATGTTTGTATTTTTCTAGCCACTTAGCCGCGTTTTAAATTTGGAATAAATTTCTAAATGTGTACCCAGATGCAAAATCTCATAAGATTAGTCTTTAAACCTACAAAACCTTCGAGATCTCACGGTTATAAAAAAAAGTAGATATAAACTGCATAAACTCATTCAGGTAGTGAATGGTGTCGTCATTGCTGGGCGGAATTAAAGAAAAAAGTGGAATTTGCTATATGTTACCAATCAACTCATTTTTTAACATGCGGTGCGTTTTTATACAATAACGCAATGACCAAAAAAAGTTTTTTGTTTGTACAGACTTTGGTAAAATAACGCACTTTTCTTTATTTCACAGCACTTTTGAAGTAGTTTTAGGTGCGTTTTTCCTTTTAGTATTTGTTTATTACTATTATTTAAGTATAAAATATCTTGTGTGTTTCTTAGGTGTTAATATTAAATGTAATTGTCTAATATGATTAATAAATAATAAACAAATAACTAGGTGTGTAAAATTAGGTTGAGATTTTAAAATTGAGTTGAACTAAACCAAGTTTTTGATTTTTGGTTCTGGTTCGATTATTTAATTTGAATATTTTAGTAAAATTGAAAAATAGTTTTAATTGTTGGTTTATTTGGTTTAGATCGATCAAGCTGTTTGGTTAATCGATTTTACTTTTTTCTAAATCGAAATATATTAAATTTAACCAAAATTAATTATTTTTAGTATAACTGAATTATCCGAGTTTACCTAATTTTAATTGAATTTAAACAAAAATTGATTTAATTTTGGTTAACAATATCAATAATCGAATTAACTGATAACCGAAACAAACAAAATATTATTTGAATATTCAACTAACTGAACTATATTAATTAATTTTGGTATAATTTAAAATAACTGAATTGTTTTAATTAACTTTGGTATAATTTACATTTTAAGTTTGATTATAAATTCAGTTTATGTTGATTGATTAAAAATCGGTTATCGTTAGTCGGCTAGTTTAGTTTTACAAAAACAAAAACAAAAATTTGAATAAAATCTTGTCGATTTATATCAAACCAAACCGGATTTATATCAGAATTATAAACCGAAGTAACTGAATTTAACTAAATTATAAAATTATTGAACCGAAACAATCGACTTGAAATAACAAATTTATCCAAATTAATTAAATTAGCTGGATTTTTCTAAAATAAACTAAAATTAATTAAAATTCTTTCTAAAACCCGTACTTATCCCGCAAATTATTTTTTACCAATCAATATGTATTCTGCACCGCTTATTATATACAAACCGCATATGTCCCGCAAACCGCATGTACCGTAGTTGGACCGTACCGTACTGTAAAACCGCTTATCCCGCACAACTAAAACCACGGTCACCATTCGAACCCTCGAGCTAGACCAAACACTAACCCAAAACCGCTTGAACAAAGGCACTGAACTGACCCATTTTTACACAAAACAAATGAAGTTTACGTTCTAAAATAACAAACTAAACTAAAAACGCACTATACAACATTCTCTTATTGACCTTTGTTACAAGTTATAACATGTTCTTATGTGAAAAAATTGACATGTGATTATACGTTTTTGCATTCTGTTACTATATGATTCGATAATTCGACTATGTGGAAATATACAATGATTCACATAGTAATAGTATTATAACTCTATCAAATAACTTAATTTACCATGAAAGAACGAAGTTTATTGATATGTTTTTGCACTTCATCGTAAACACAATCACCAGTCAAAGAACAAAGTGAAAGCGATGAAGATATGAGCTGTAATCTAATGGATTTCCTTACTAAGTTGCTAGCTGCGAGCAAGCTCCTGAATGCCTTAAGGAAGTTCAAGGTATCAACTTCACGGTCTGAGGAGGAGAAGGAGATCAAGTTCAACAAGAGTCAGACACCATGGTGTGCAAGTGTCAAGAAGACTCTAAGCGGAACAGAGGGTTCCAAGTTCCAACCCCCCCCCCCCCCCCCCCCCAACGCACATATGAAGAACACGTGTAAGACCGTATTCAGTTGACAAAAAGCTCGAGGGCATCAAGGGGATTTCTCATACAGTATTTTGCTTGTCCTCTCTGTCTGTCGTATACCTCATATACGGAATCAGGGTGTCAGCGTCAGACAAGACTGAGATAAGACCACACGAGAGCTGAATGTTTGCTAAGAGAGCGAGTAAGATATTTCGTGTCAAAATGAGCTTAAAGACTCAAACTTTCTTAACCTTTTCAAACTATTTTCAAACTAAGAACCTTGCAATAATGGCCTTGAAAAGTGCCTTAATATGTAAACGACTCTATATAAATTATATCTTCTCCTGTTACTAGACAGGGCCATTATTTATATATAACTTTCTTCACTACGATCAAATCTACCAGGAACAGTCATGAGTTAAGAATAAAAGCAAGAAATGAAATCATCTTACAACAATAACATAGCATAGAGACCCAAAACACACAGACATAGATTACCACTAAGCTAGACCCAATGTCCTTGGATAATAAGTGCACCAACAAAACTAGAGAACATTAACATTCTTAGAGCAACAAGAAAGAAAAGAATGCACTCGAAGCCATTAAGAGAAGGCCAGTGAACAATTTGCTTGAGTTCTTGAGAGCAAATGCGCTGCTATCTGTCGAGTAGTCCGGGTTAATTCCTGTCGTGGATCCTGTGCTATTGTTTCCAAAAACTCCATTGGTTGGGTTTCCTGAATAAGGACTGTTGCCACCAGGAAGTGTGGTGGTGGTTGAGCTGCCTTTTGGATTGGTTGTGCCTGGTGTCACAGTGGTGCTGCCGCCAGAGCCACTAGAGTGAAAAAGAAATAAATTACATTAAAGAGAGAATATCAGACAGGAAACAACCACTTTGAGTCATTAGTGAAGCTGGTCCAATGAGATTATAATCAGACATTGAGGGAACTTCAAAGCATGTTTATAGTAAAAAAATCTAACTAAACAAAGGTCTCAGTTTCTAGGTCTTTGATGGGTCAAAATGATTAAAGATTTAGTGTACCATTGTGTCTACGGCTATATCAGTCAACAACACTGATCATGCATTCAAACTGTAATCTAATAAAGCATTTGAAATGATTATAGATATGATCTAAAGTTTGGTTAAAAATAAAGGATTTGATTACTTTTAGGCTGTTCACAGTAGAGTCAAATATTCATTACTTTAATATTAATGACGATCTCACTATTTTTAATTGATTTGAATGATGCTATCATTTTCACAACAAAAGGAAAGAAAACAAATTGGGACCCAAATCAAGCTTTAGTCCACTTTTTCTCTTTGCCACAAATATAGAAAACAAGTTGATTAAATTCTTGGTTTTGGTCCCGTTCAATGCAAACGTTTCTTTCTAATTCTTGATAAAGCCATTTGAATCAAGAAGCATACCTGGCACTAGTAGGGAATGTACATCCTGAATAACCTGTAAAAGGAAAAAGTTCAACAAAATAAAAAAAATGTTAAATACATTGATAATCATCCACAGAATTGACACTAGAGATTAGTCTTTATCACGCATTTGGTATATCTATATTGTCTTAGAATCTTCAATACAAAAATCATTCAATTGTAACAAAGACATAAAGCCTTCAACTTTCTGTGACCATCAATCAATCAATTGAGCACTAAAGGAATCCTGACAATGACTCAAAATAAAGTTTCTTTAGCATTGTGTTCTCCTGTTCAAGCTCCTCAAATGTACTTTGTATCAAATGAGGATGGTTGAGACTAACTTGGATCAGAGTTAGTAGGAGTGGCAGTGCCACTGAAATCACAAGTGCCTGGAGATTGACCCTTCTTTTGAAAGAAACTATTGACTGCATAGTTGCAATGAGACCTAACATTGTCAGGGTTAAAGCAAGGTGCTTTTGGGTGAGTGGGGTTACAGTCTGCTCCATTGCCACAGGCATAGTCTAGAGTTTTCTGTAGCACTGAATCACTCAGCCCTGTTTTGCACACACACCATGAGGCACCTACATAGACCAAAATAAAAGAGAGGCAAATTTAGTGATTGATTCAACATAGAATGAGGCTCTGTCTTCGTTGTTCTACAATGTGAAGCCAACAAGATTTGGGGGAAACTTTGAATTCAGTTTGAGGGGTTTCATCTTTAAAACTATCAACAACAGAGTCCAAAAACTTAGCAAGAAGTTGTAAGAAAAACAAGTAGATCGAAAAAACCAGCAAGATTTCAAGAAATTTGTGAGCTTTACCAAGAAAAAACACTTCAATACATAAAAGAAAAGCTGAAAAGGCCTTAAAATAGGATATGTAAATGAAATGAGACAAGAACAGACAAATCTTGATTTTTTTTTTTCCCGTTATTCAAAGGAAAAGTAACCAAAGAAACAGCCGGACAAGAGGAATAACTGTGAAATACTAATAAATAAGAAAAATTGCAATCTTTTAATATGTCTATCAATGGCAGAAAACTCATGAACAGTAAAACCCTTGACTGGTACAAGAATATTTTTCAGACTAGAGCCAAAAGGCTTGAGACTTAGATAGTGAGAGAGAGAAGAGTAATGCTACAAAATCTGAAGAAGAGTGGAAGTTCTTACTAGAATGGCCAGCCATGGCTAGGAGGAGAAGTGAAAGAACCAGAGCAGCCATAGATGCGTTCAGACAAAAATGTCACAGTTGTCTTCTACAGAGAAAAGAATGAAGATAGCGAGAAGAGATCTATAGACTCTAGAGCAAGAAGAAGAGAAAGTGGTGAGAACACAGACAGAGGGAAAGTGGCTGGCTACTTGCTGGGTGTAGAGAGATGGGTGAGATGAGAGTGGCTAGTTGTGGTAGTGTGTCCTCTTTTGTCTCTTCTCAAAACCCATTTGAGTGCTTTTTTGCATCATTAAAGAACTCAGCTCGTGTAGACTTTTTGTTAGTAACGTATATTTGAGATTTAAATTAAAAGACATTTTTGCCCAAAATAATAAATTACAGAGACATTGTTGCCCAAAATAAATAAATTAAAGAGACATTTTTGCACCAATAAAAAAAAACATTGTATTATTAGAGTACGGATTGGTAAAAAAAAAAGTAGTTTATTACTTATTGAAAAAGCCAAATTATTGAAAAAGCCAAATTTTTGTGTTCCACACAAATGTCAAAAATAAGGAAATACTGAATCACAAAATATATGTTCATGATGGAGTCAGATGTGAATTTTTGTTAATTGTAGTTTAGGTAAATTTTAAAAATTGACATTATCAATTTACTGTATTTTCAATAAATGGTCTTCATTTTTTTTTGCTTTGTTTGTCTTTTTATTAATTCTGTTTTGAAAATAAAAATCAAACTCAAAACCCTATTCTCACCAACCTATTGCCAATTTAAAAAGGATTAATTTATTATGCAATGATTTTTTTTTTAAAGAAAAAAACTTTACCTTCTAGAAACGCCATCGTTTAATAAACCCGGGTTTTAACGGGTCAGTATACGGGTCCTAGCAAAGTGTTCCTCAAGTATTGAAGTGACGCCGTTTAAGCGAGAACGATCGCCTTCTTCCTCCGAGAGCCAGGACCAAGGTAAAGAAGAAGAAGCCTAAACGACGCAAATTACAGGGTTTTTTTTATCATGTTGGTTCAGCTTCCTCGCTTGACAAGCTCTCTTAGAGAGCCATTCGACGTCGATCAGGCGTACCTTCGCCGCAAAACTATACTCCAGACTTTTAATAATAAGCCCCGCAGGTCGGCTTTTTCTAAAATTTGTTCTCTTGATAAACTTTGCTTAACTCGTGGATTTTAGTTTTGGGAAGCACTTGAGAACGAGTATCTGAAAGTATTTTTCTTTTGAATACTTCAATTGAATTGGATCGGTGTATTTTTTTTTTTTTTTGTGTTTGCCAATTCAGCTCTGGCAGCAGCCGTGATGAATCTGACCTTGCTAGGAGGATAGTTCATGAATGGGAAGGAGGTGATTTTCTGATTAAGATATATACTTTTTGAGTTACCTTTTTAGTTTTGTGTATAACTGTATATTGATTGGAATCGGTTTGACAGCTTCTCCAGAAGTGCGGCAAGCATACAAGCAGTTTATTGGAGCTGTAGTGGAATTGATAGATCGGGAAGTTCTATCAGAAGAGTTTCGTGAGGTTGCTTTCGCCGCATATCGTCTGTTTGGCAAGCCACCGGAGGAGGACAGTGATTTTAGTGATAAAAGCATTGCCGAAAAGAAGTAAGTACTGGTGATTATGCTTTTCCGATTTGTGTAATTTATCAACCCACAATGAAAATATGCTTGAAGATTACTGTATGCAAGTGGCCTAGGCTTTGTACTTCTTAAGTGTGTTTAGCGGTAGTTGAGTTTTGCTTATATTCAACAGGCTAGAGCTGCAAAATCTTGTTGGGCATGCTATTTCAGATGCTAATGCAAAGAACGTGGCCTCCTTAGCTCGGGCACTCTACTCAATACAGCCTACTCATCATTCTGAGACATATGCGAATGAGGTTGATGATGGAGTTGAATTTGGTGCCGACCTTGTTTTCAATCTACCAGCTCGTTTTCTGGTGGAAGAATCTCTTGGCGAAAGAGGATTTCAGGATGTAGAAAGCAATGACGCTCATGCATCATTGTCTGAAGGATGGAGTGATGTCAATGACTCAACAAAGAATCAAAGTACAGGAAAATTCGATTTGAGTTGGCTTAGAGATGCATGCGGGCAGATGGTCAGAGAAAGCAATTCACAACTTTCCCGTGATGAACTGGCTATGGCCATATGCAGGTTTCTAGATTCGGATAAGCCTGGTGAGGAGGTATGTGTGTTTTGGTGAAATATTTTCGGACTTACTATGCCTAATCCTGGATCATATTTACAAGTGAAAGTAGAAGGGATTTTAACATTTTTTTCTGCAGATAGCTGGAGATTTGTTGGACCTTGTTGGGGATGGCGCATTTGAGACTGTTCAAGACCTTATAATGGTAAGCCTAACGTTTTGTATTGATCCTTTATCTGATGTCTGCGGTTCGATACTTTCTGCCTGATTAGCTTTTGATTTTACTGAATGGTATACCTGTCTTGAGGGTTGCTGTTACGTTTGAGTGGCACTACTATGTTTAAAAGTTTCAGGGGAGAAATCATTATTTTGTTGCTCTTATTTAACATTACTTACTAGCTTAACCTATATTCCTGTAAGCCGGCTTTTATGGTGTTTAACTGAATCACATTATCATATTATGTGCTGATGTTCAGCTCGCTTGAATTAAAGTCATTCTATATGTGTGGGTGTGTACGTAGGTATACTAAAGGGTTGTTACTTCAGTAGATAGTGAAGTTATATTCTGCATTCTAGTTTCTTAGAAATTGGAATGGTGCCTGACTTGTTGATTCCCTTTTCAGCATCGGAAGGAGATTGTTGATGCTATCCATCATGGTCAGATGATTCTCAAGTCTGACAAAACAGCTTCAAACACCCAATCTCGGATGCCTACATATGGCACACAGGTAGGCTCATTTGAGTGAGGCCTTCCCGTATAATGCTGGTCATTTTTTCTCTCTCTATAGCCACAGTAACCCGCAGCCACCTTTCAGGTTACTGTTCAAACAGAGTCTGCAAAACAAATTGAGAAACTTCGGCGTAAGGAGGAAAAGAAAAACAAGCGGAGTGCCGAGCTTGGTTTAGAGAGTGAAATATTGGAGGCCAATTTTTCTTATTTACTAGAGGCAAGTGAAAAGAAAACTGGGTTTGACGATTTGATCGGGTCTGGAGAAGCCAATTCTCTTGCATTTGCTCTTCCCCAAGGTACTGTAAGGAAACACTTAAAAGGATATGAGGAAGTTTTTATCCCGCCAACCCCTACCGCACAAATGAAACCGGGCGAGAAGCTGGTACGTCTTATCTATATCTAGATGATAGATGACAATTCGTGCATGCCGGGAAGTTATCTTTAAGTGTTCTGTAAACATTAATGAATTTTGTTTTATAGATCCCATTGTAGCTTTTATGTGAGATTGCGTGCACTCTTAACTCTAAATTCTTGCATGTTGCCAGATTGAGATAAAAGAATTAGATGACTTCTCTCAAGCTGCTTTTCATGGTTACAAAACTTTAAACCGTATTCAGAGTCGAATATTTCAGACAGTTTACCACACAAATGAGAATATACTGGTTAGTCATATGTAAAACTTTTGTCCTTACCGAGCGACAATGCGAGTTACCTTGTCAAGCATAAGTATATTATGTACCTTGCAGGTCTGTGCTCCAACAGGAGCTGGAAAAACAAATATAGCTATGATTTCTATTTTACATGAGGTAAGTATTTTTTTTTTTGCTTGGTTAATATTTTTGTTTGTCCGAGCCTGATTTTATCACAGACCATACTGAAATGAGTTGAGATTTTCTTTACTAAGAGCGGGAGTAGAATTTTTGATGTGTGTGTTTGTGTTGTAAAAGAAATTGATATATTTTAACAACGCTGAATTATTCATATTTTTCTCATATATTTACAAAATTGTCTGGCAGATTAAACAACACTTCAGGGATGGCTACTTGCACAAAAACGAGTTTAAGATTGTTTATGTAGCTCCAATGAAGGTAGAATCAGGTTAATATAATCGTATGGATGAGTTGTGTCGTCATAACTTTTGTCTATTTTTTTGTTCTTTATAGGCGTTAGCGGCAGAGGTCACATCAGCTTTTAGCCGTCGTCTTGCTCCATTAAATATGGTTGTGAAGGAGCTAACAGGGGATATGCAACTCACCAAGAGTGAACTTGAAGAAACTCAGGTTTCACTTAAGCTTATAAGATATGCTTAAGTTTTTGCGGAGACATGCAGAAACTCATATGTACTTGTTATTTATTGATTGTGAATCAGATGATAGTGACAACTCCAGAGAAATGGGATGTCATTACTCGTAAAAGCAGTGACATGTCACTGTCAATGCTAGTCAAACTCTTGATCATTGATGAAGTGCACCTTCTGAATGATGATAGAGGTGCTGTGATAGAGGCATTAGTTGCTCGGACCCTCCGTCAGGTAACGTCTTGTTTGATCACATGTTTTTTCCTTGTTTAGTTAAATGCTAGAAATAATCTTTCCGTGAATATTGGTTTTGTTAACGCAATTCCTGAAGTTGTATTAATTGCACTCCTCCTTTTGGGCATCAGGGTAACATCTGTTGACTTTTGTTTTCTGTATTAGGTGGAGTCAACGCAGACAATGATAAGAATTGTAGGCCTGTCAGCCACTTTACCTAGCTACCTACAGGTCTATTCTAACATGATATATATCTCTGTCACGATGTTGTTATGCCACTACATTGTGTTACTTCACATATCCTCTTTGGTCTCAGGAAATAAAGTCGCTAAATTTTTATTTTGTTTTTGAACTTTTTGTGGGGTGGATTTCAGGTTGCTCAGTTTCTACGAGTGAACCCAGACACTGGCCTTTTCTATTTTGATTCTAGCTATCGCCCAGTTCCCTTAGCTCAGCAGTATATAGGCATCACCGAGCATAACTTTGCTGCTAAAAATGCATTGTTAAATGAGATATGCTACAAAAAGGTCTCTATCTTGACCAGAGCGTCTTCAGTATCTATGTTAATATGGACAGCCACTTATCTATTTGGTAATGCTTTCATGTTAGGTTGTTGATTCAATTAGACAAGGTCATCAAGCAATGATTTTTGTTCATTCCCGAAAGGACACTTCAAAAACAGCTGAGAAATTGGTACATGATATTTTAATTTTTATATTCATCTTCTTCCCTTTACCCGATGTTTTCCAAATCCATGCGTTTGTGGGTTCCCTGAAATCTTAAATATTGTATACACCTGAAAACACGTGAGGATGATCTTCCTGCAAATATGATTTCTCAATGGATTTCAGAATCCAGATTTAGACGTATATGACTTCAATATTTTTACTCTGGCAGATTGATCTTGCACGGGAACACGAAACTCTGGATTTGTTCACGAATGAGTCTCATCCTCAATTTCACTTGAGTAAGGTAAATAAGAGGATTATACATCCTATTTTGTAACTTCATTGCTGCTATTAATTTCTATGGTTTGTTCTTGCTGTATTTCAGAAAGATGTCATAAAGTCCAGAAACAAGGATCTTGTCAAATTCTTTGAAGCTGGCTACGGTATTCATCATGCTGGGATGTTACGATCTGATAGAACACTTACGGAGAGGCTGTTTTCTGATGGACTCTTGAAGGTACGAGGTATTTTTGTCTGCTTTCTCTTTATTGTTTAGATACTTATTTTCTTCAACTTGTTTTGGTAGTTCAGGTGCTTGTTTGCACTGCAACTCTTGCTTGGGGTGTAAATCTGCCTGCACACACAGTCGTAATTAAGGTATGGTTATGTGTAGACAAATTGATATTTTAACATTTTTAGCTGCTTTTACAAATGGCTGGTTTTGTATAGCCAAACTTCATACTCAATCTATACCATGAGAAGTTTCTCTTTTTGGAGATCAACAAGTGGTTCTACGGTTTTATATAATCTTATCTTATAGCTCGATATGTTTGGTTGATTTCCAGGGAACACAATTGTATGATGCCAAGGCTGGTGGGTGGAAAGACTTGGGAATGCTTGATGTCATGCAGGTAAAGGAAAAAATTCTTCTTTGGAAAAGGGCATGACATTGCAATATCTCTGGTATTAATGTAACATACTGTTATATGTACTAGATCTTTGGAAGGGCTGGGAGACCGCAGTTTGACAAGAGTGGTGAAGGTATTATCATCACATCCCATGACAAGCTGGCTTACTATCTTCGGCTGCTGACGAGTCAGCTTCCCATAGAAAGTCAGGTATTGAGCAGAAACCTAAAAGAACGTTGGTCTGTCATCCAAATGCACAAATTCTCTGAAAGTTTCATTTTTAGTTTGATCTGTCTTATCTTTTTTGGCCATACAACGAAGTTCTAATGTATTCTTATTTGCAGTTCATAAGCTCCTTGAAAGACAATTTAAACGCAGAAGTCGTTTTGGGAACTGTGACTAATGTTAAGGAAGCTTGTGCTTGGCTTGGATATACATATTTGTCAATTCGGATGAAGATAAATCCTTTGGCCTATGGCGTTGGATGGGACGAGGTGCGTTATTCTTTTCATTTTGGTGTTTAATATTTGAACTTTATGTTTTCTTATATCCCTTGGAACCATAGCTATCTGCCTTCTGGCTGATTAAAGATCTTCGTTTTTCCCTCCATCTTTACAAATAGAAATTGTTTCTTCATCTGTGTTCTAAAAATTTGTGCTGGTTTTGCAAGCTCTATAAGTTTACATGAAGATGTTTATCCAGGATTTTGTTTGTGGTCATAGTGTATTTTCAAACCATTTTATAGTCGAACACTTCCAGTGTGTTTGTGCTATACTTAAATATGTGACTAAAACCATTCTGATCGCGCTACTCGTCACAGATAATTGCCGATCCTTCTTTAACGATGAAGCAACGGGCCCTTGTGGCTGATGCTGCACGTTCACTGGACAAAGCTAAAATGATGAGGTTCGATGAGAAAAGCGGAAACTTTTACTGTACAGAGCTTGGACGGGTTGCAAGTCATTTCTATATTCAATATTCTAGTGTTGAAACATACAACGAAATGTTGAAGCGGCACATGAATGAAAGCGAGGTTTGCCATAATCATTCTGTTTTTATTACATTTTCCTTTAACGATTGTCTTCAAATCCTTGCTATCTTAGCTTCTTGTTTTCTAAGTTTAAATGGTTCCATCTTGTTCTTTGCTTGGTACCTTGTTAAAGTTTTATTCTATTACTTACTGATTTCAAATTATCTGGTGTAGATAATTAATATGGTTGCCCACTCTTCTGAATTTGAAAATATTGTGGTAAGAGAGGAAGAGCAGCATGAACTTGAGACTCTTGCACGCTCTTGCTGCCCCTTAGAAGTTAAGGGAGGCCCTTCTAGCAAACATGGAAAAATTTCGATTCTCATTCAGGTTGTTGACGTTCACAATCACTGCAATATTATTTATACCTAGGAGATGAACGATGGTTGATATAGAGTTCTGATATACTGACTTTCTGATCTGCAGTTGTACATATCTCGTGGGTCAATTGATGCATTTTCTTTGGTCTCTGATGCTTCGTATATCAGTGCTAGTCTAGCACGTATAATGCGTGCCCTGTTTGAGACATGTTTGCGAAAAAACTGGTGTGAAATGACTTTGTTTATGTTGGAATACTGCAAGGCAGTTGATCGTCAACTGTGGCCTCATCAACATCCTCTTCGGCAATTTGAGAGGGATCTACCATTTGATGTAAGCTTCTGAATTTACATTTGACTTGTAATATGTAATACTTTTTCCCTAATTCATTTCAATTGATCAGGTATTGAGAAAACTTGAAGAGCGAGGGGCCGACCTAGACCGCTTGTATGAGATGGAGGAAAAAGACATTGGTGCGCTGATTCGTTATAATCCCGGGGGAAGGGTACATATACATATATGAATCTTAAGTTCACTAAGTTAACGCATATTTATATATATGGAAATAAGGCACTAACTTTTTTGGGATGTTTTACCTTCATGGGGAATCCTAGTTGGTCAAGCAACATCTAGGATATTTCCCTTCAATTCAGCTGAAAGCTACTGTTAGTCCAATCACCCGCACTGTGTTGAAGGTAGCTTATGAAGGCCTTTTCAATATTTAATATTTCTTCAAATGAAAATCTATCTAACATCATTCATTTTGTCACAATTTTAGGTGGATTTGCTTATAACTCCAGATTTCATATGGAAGGATCGTTTTCATGGTGCTGCTCTCCGTTGGTGGATTCTCATTGAGGTTCTACCATATAACTCGCATTAAGACATATGTCTTGCAGTGACAAAAAAAACGAGCTGTCATTTATTTTGTAGTAACTTCCTATATCATTGCAAACCCACTAGGAAGAAAAAGATAGTCCGTGCTGGATAGCATTTGTAAACAAGCTTGCTAGTTAACTAACAAATTTATATATTGAATATTATTTACTCTTTTGGCAGTGTTAATATATTCCACGAGTAACATTTGTCTTGTGCAATTGTCTTTGACAGGACACAGAGAATGATTATATCTACCACTCAGATCTTTTCACACTAACGAAGCGGATGGCTAGAGGGGAACCGCAGAAGCTTTCTTTTACCGTGCCTATATTTGAACCACATCCGCCACAATACTATGTTCATGCTGTTTCTGATTCTTGGTTGCATGCAGAGTCTTTCTACACAATCTCTTTCCACAACCTTGCACTACCAGAGGTATATTGCTTCTAGAGGTTGCTATTTTCTAAGCGGTCACAAGATCATTTGTTCCTTCTGTAAGGTAAGTCATAACATCTTTCTTCATTCAGGCTCGTACGTCTCACACAGAACTTCTAGACTTGAAACCTCTTCCTGTGACTTCTCTTGGGAATAAGTTGTATGAATCGCTTTACAAATTTTCACATTTCAATCCAATACAGACTCAGGTTTGGGCATATTCTGGCCTATGCTTCCCTCATTTTTGTTATTAAATGTTTCTGTTTGTCACTCCTTTTCTAGTTAATTGAAAATCGTATGATTTGGTGTTGCAGATTTTCCATGTGTTATATCACACAGACAACAATGTTCTTGTAGGAGCTCCAACTGGTAGTGGGAAAACTATATCTGCTGAACTTGCAATGTTGCGTCTCTTCAGTACCCAGCCTGATATGAAGGTATGAGCTCTCAGTCTCCTATAGCTGGCTAATTACTTAGTTCAAGTACATGTTTCAGTTTATTTACATGATTATGTTTATGCTGAATTACCGGCCTGTTACTAAATCTCCTATTAAAATGAAGTCAAGAGTCTTTAAAACGATATGAAAGATTAGTTAGTATCTAGCGTTTATTATCTTAATGGTGATGCCTACTTTTTTGCGGCATGCAGGTTGTTTACATAGCACCACTAAAAGCTATTGTTCGAGAAAGAATGAAAGATTGGAAAAAGCATCTTGTTGCTCCACTTGGAAAAGAAATGGTATACCGATATTGCATGTTATAATGGATATTGCCTTGGAGCATCTATGCATGTTGCAGACTCAAAGTCCATGCTTGCTGTTTATATTGGCTCCCAGAACTTATTCCTAACACTCATTTCCACAGGTTGAAATGACTGGAGATTACACTCCAGATTTGGTAGCTCTCTTATCTGCAGATATCATCATATCTACTCCTGAAAAATGGGATGGCATTAGTCGTAATTGGCATACTCGAAGTTATGTCAAAAAGGTACATTTCTTTTTCAATAGATGGTTGTATGGGCTTGCCTTTTTCGTGAGTGGATAACTTATAATGTTCTGGGTATATAGGTCGGCCTTGTTATTTTGGATGAGATTCACTTGCTAGGAGCCGACAGAGGACCCATCCTTGAGGTAGAAGCTTAAAACTATTATATCTCATTTCTAACTCTTATGCTAAGCTCCACCAATTGCTTAGAAGTTTCCAGTTATATCTTGACACCTGGAATTTTTTCTAAGGTCTTGATGAAGAGCTGATTTTCTTTCGGCAACAAGTTTTTTCAAAGTTCTGTGTTCAACCCGATTTATTTTCAATCTACATTTGATTTCCAGGTTATTGTATCTAGAATGAGATACATATCATCACAGACAGACCGCTCTGTTCGGTTTGTTGGTCTTTCTACTGCTCTGGCAAATGCAGGGTCCGTATTCTATCTTCTCTGTCTCTTTGAATTTTGTAGACTCTTTTCTGTGTGTATTTTCTTTTATTTGTCTTTTTGAATTAACCATGAAACGTGCAACTGAATGTCCGAGCTGGTAGACTGTTATCCATGTCTTTTCTGTGCTAAGGATACCATGCTTATGGTGTGATATATAAGGGAAAGACTTTTAATTTAGTCTTATCTACTAAAAAAGTAATTGTGTAAGATTGTGTAAGAAATACCTCACTCTCAATTTTATGATAACTGATTCCCTGAATTTCACGTCAAATTTATGAAACTGTTGATTCAATTTATTCTCTAAAGCTCAGTGTGCTAAAAAGTACTGATTGTAGCATTGGTTGTATAACATTTTGACTTGATTCTCCATTTTCATTCAGTGATTTGGCCGACTGGTTGGGTGTTACGGAGATCGGACTTTTCAATTTTAAACCTAGTGTCAGACCTGTACCGATTGAAGTTCATATTCAGGTAACTCGTTGTCTTTTCCTACCTTAAACAAAACTTTATTTCTGTCGCCTACATTGTACTTGATTATCAAAATTTCGATCTCTTGAGCTGTTTTAGTATCATTTTCGGTGGGTGGATATGCGAGGAAACCATTAACCATCCAAGCAGGAGATGTCCAGACTTAACCTTGTTTTTTCTTTCAGGGTTATCCTGGAAAGTATTACTGCCCAAGGATGAATAGCATGAACAAGCCAGCATATGCAGCCATATGTACCCATTCACCTACAAAACCTGTTCTTATCTTTGTTTCATCTCGTAGACAGACAAGGCTTACCGCACTAGATCTTATCCAGGCATGATTTATGATCAAACTCAGACACCAAATCATCTTCGGACTATATAACTCTAATTTCTATAATATTTTGCATCTTCTTTTCCTATGAAATAAAGTTTGCCGCCTCAGACGAACATCCGCGGCAATTTCTGAGTGTGTCAGAGGAAGACTTGCAGATGGTCCTCTCTCAGATCACTGATCAGAATCTCCGACATACGTTGCAATTTGGCATTGGATTGCATCATGCAGGTCTGAATGACCAGGATAGATCTGTAGTGGAAGAGCTTTTCGTGAACAACAAGATTCAGGCACTTCCGTCCTTACTGTTTACATCCATGATTACCCTTTTACATTTCATGCTTCCATGCTGATGATGGGTTCCGTGCTTCCATTTCAGGTTTTGGTCTCAACAAGTACCTTGGCATGGGGAGTGAACTTACCAGCTCACTTAGTTATTATAAAGGTAAAAACAGATCCTCTGTTATGACATTGTATCTATTACACATGTGTGTTTGGAGTCACTCTCAGATTCTTTCTTCTAACGCATTGTCTTTTCTCTGTACTGTTGTCGTTGGCAATGTTTTCTAATGCATCAGGGAACAGAATATTTCGACGGAAAAACCAAAAGATATGTTGACTTTCCTCTTACTGAGATTTTGCAAATGATGGGGCGTGCAGGACGTCCACAGTTTGATCAACATGGGAAAGCGGTTATTCTTGTACATGAACCTAAAAAGAGCTTCTACAAAAAGGTCAAGCTCAACTGAGATTTCCTGACGATCTTAATATCCTTTGCATGAATTTACCTCCGTTATCATCTTTCCTTTGAATGCAGTTCTTGTACGAACCGTTCCCGGTGGAAAGTAGCCTGAAAGAGAAGTTGCACGATCACTTCAATGCAGAAATAGTCTCTGGGACAATCGGCAACAAGGAAGACGCTGTGCACTATCTTACATGGACGTATTTGTTTCGTAGACTGGTAACTATTCTTCACATTCTATAAAAAAAAACGAGACACAGCTTGAGAATTGGATACTGGTTCCTATGAAAAATTCTGCTAAGTTCAGAATCATTTTTGAAGCATTGACTAGTAAACTTTTTACCAGCAGCCAGACATTTTTTCCCTTTAAGAGTTCTCTATTGTTCCGGGCTGTTCTGTCTGTGAATCAATGTCTTATCAACTGAGTGTCTATGTAACAGATGGCTAATCCTGCTTACTACGGGCTAGAAGGTACTCAAGATGAAACAGTGTGTTCCTACTTATCAAGGTATATACGAAAATAATACTATGAAGTGTCTTTTATAAAAAGTTAAGAACTAGTATAACACAGAGGTATATGGGTGGATTTAATTGTAGATTGGTACAAAACACGTTTGATGATCTTGAAGACAGTGGATGCCTCAAAGTAACAGAAGATAGTGTAGAGCCTATGATGCTGGGTACAATAGCATCACAGTATTACCTTTGCTACATGACCGTGTCTATGTTTGGTTCTAATATAGGCCCCGACACATCGCTCGAAGTAAGAAGTTGAACCGATCAACTCTAATGCGAACTTGAGCTTGAATAAATCCATGCATGAGATTTTGATTGTTTTTTGTGTGTGTGTTTTTTTACCACAACCCTTTTAGGCATTTTTGCATATTTTGGCGGGAGCGTCCGAGTATGATGAACTTCCTGTGCGGCACAATGAGGTATGTTTCTTTGTGCACACTTTTGTACTTAGCTTGTCTACTAGTTTCATTCTCTATGTTCTTTATGCCATCTTTAGGAAAATTACAACAAAACACTGTCAGAGAAAGTCCGGTATCCCGTGGATATGAACCATCTAGATGATCCTCATGTGAAGGCAAATCTGCTCTTCCAGGTAATTACTTTTCACATCACCCAAACTGTATGAGTTCATGATTGAATAACAAAGTTTATGATTGTGAGCGTTCTTTATAATGCACGACTTTCTGTGCTCCAGGCACATTTTTCTCAGTTGGCACTTCCAATCAGTGATTATAACACGGATCTAAAGTCAGTCTTGGACCAAAGCATTCGAATCCTCCAGGCCATGATTGATATCTGCGCAAACAGTGGATGGCTGTCAAGTTCACTAACGTGCATGCGTCTCTTGCAAATGGTCATGCAGGTACTCTCCTGAAAATCACTAATCTTGTCTTGTTCCACTTCTTCGGAAGCAGAACCAATACTAATCTCGATCCGTTTCTCTTTTTGATGCTAGGGCATGTGGTCCGACCGAGATTCATCATTATGGATGATTCCATGCATGAATGATGATCTTCTAGGATCTCTAACCACAAGAGGAATCCACACGCTGCATCAGCTATTAGATCTTCCCAGGGAAACTCTGAAAAGTGTAACCGGAAACTTCCCTGCATCCAAATTATCTCAGGTACCAAACTATTCTCACATTGGTCACAGCTGTTTCTTGTACACGTTCATCGCATGAACTTGTCTGGCTCTTGTGTCTAAACTCTCCGGTCCTTAATATTTAGGATCTCCAGCGATTTCCGCGCATACAAATGAATGTAAGACTCCAGAGGAAGAATTCTGATGGGCCTTCGACGCTTGAAATCAGATTGGAGAAGACATCAAAGAAGAGCTCGAGGGCGTTGGCCCCTCGATTCCCAAAGGTTTTCTTCACTAAAGACCTCAAAACAAAATATGTGTTGAGATGCATAAAAATGGTCCATAACGCTTTACTTTGGGGTTTATAGGTGAAAGACGAAGCGTGGTGGTTGGTTCTTGGTGATACTACAACTTCTGAACTCTTTGCTGTGAAGAGAGTTTCCTTCACTGGTCGTCTGATCACACGCATGAATTTACCTCCCAACATAACCTCTCTTCAGGTCTATTTTGTCTTCTTTTTCGCTAATTAACTTAACCATTATCTCTTACAATCTTCTTAACGCTTAATTTGTCTTTGTTTGTATGTCTACTTTGGTCAGGATACGAAACTAATCTTAGTTTCGGATTGTTATTTGGGATTTGAGCAAGAACACTCCATTGATCAACAACCTGCACGACGCTGATGAGCCATCAGATGATATGATATCGTTGGGAGCCCATATTTTAGGTATGGAATTTTTTTGATGCGGTCGAAATTGATTAAATTCAGCTTTTTCCCTTAATTAATGTAAAACCAAAAGCTTAGTTATATCCAATTTATATATTAGTGTTACAGATCTTTGGATTGAATAAACACTTAGTTTAAAATTGTGTTGTTACTTTTTTAGTGGATGATGCTATCTTTCATAATATTTTGTTGCTATATATCTCTGTTTATGTCAATTCTTTTTTTTTTGGGGTCAAAGGTTTATGTCAATTAAGAGATAACAATTACAGAAGGGATAATACCATCTATTTTACTCGATTAATATGAATAACAAAATGATCAATTCGACTCTATGTTCTGATGTATTTTGAGTTTTGGTCCAGCCTGCATATAAAAATTGATGGAACAGGAGAGTGAAAGATTTAAGAAAATTGTCAGTCTTCGTCACTGTCGTAAACCATAGCCATACGACGATGAGCCGGAGCTTTTCTCGGAGGAGACTCTTCCTCGTCCGACTCAATCCCTTTCCTTTTCCGGCCACCACCACGGTCCTTCCCTGCCCTAACTCCCTACATTCACCACAACACAGCATTACAATCTGGAATGATCCTTCTCATTACCAACAACCTATAAAAATAACTTTTTTATACTGTGTACCTCAGCTTCTTCTTCTTCGTCTTCTTCTGAATATCTGCTAGCCTTTCCTCCTTCCTCTTCATCTTCTTCTGCATCTTCCTCATACTCATCTTCTGGCTCTTTGGCTCTTTTACGGGAACGTGGCTTTTCCTCCTCTTCTTCTTCTTCAGTCTCATACTCTGATTCCTCTCTTTCACTCTCCGAATACTCCACTTGACGCCTTGACGGTCTAGCTGAAGTCATTGAAGACCGACCCGGAAACCCTTTTTGGCTCTGGTTTAACCCGAGGGAGAAGACGGTTAAATAGTTGTTTTTGCATTCAGCAAGGTATGAATATGTTTTCTTTACCTTCTTGGCGTTCATAATTCGTCTTTCCCGTAGCGCTTCAGATTCAAGTTCCTCCTCAAAGCCACGGTTTGAGCGGTGAGAACCATAGTGGTCTGTCTCTTCATCCTGGTTCCAAGAAACAAATTAGCCGGAATCTTTTCTTTAGAAAATGGAAAGAACACAAACTATAATAAACAGACCTCTTCGAGAGCATCTTCCAAGTAACCAGTGGAAAGCTGTCTCCTTGAAACAGGAAGTGGATACTTGCGCTTAATTTTCTCCCTTGCTTGACTCAGCTTTGTACCAGCCTTGAGGTTTTGGCTTTCAGCCTGGAAAATTTGATGTATCAATTGAGGAAAGTATACAAACTCTAGAATGAAATCACAGTTGGATTGTTGGAGCTCAATTAAGAGGTTACCTTTTCTCTCTTCTCCTTCTCTCTCTCAGGGTCAATGTCAGTGACACAGTTCTTAACTTTGAACTTCTTATTCTGCCTCGAGTCAACAAGGGCAGTCAAGAGCCTGTGGGAATTTGACGTTAGGGATGATGGAATAAATCTCATTTTCTTCAGAATTCTTCCTTGTGATTGAAGGATTCCCTACAACGACATCCAAAATAAGGCAAGAGTTGAGATTTATTTTCACAACAAAAGACCTCTTTGGAATGTAGGAGACATTTGGAGAAGCTTTGCCATATAGTAAAGAGAATCATATGAGTCCTAAGAGGATGAAACAACTACAAATCTATCGGATAACTTAAGCAGAAGGAAAGACGAAATAACACCTGTTCATGTTTTATTAAAAGGTGATTCTGGTCTTGTTGTGCATCTTGTTCAGTTATATCAAGAACTTCGTTTCCTATCAATAGCTGTAAGCTTCCATCTGACCACCTTACAAACCGAGCATTGCTTTCACACTGCAAATGAACATAACGGGACATTAGTAGTCATCAGGAGTAAAAGTAGAAGAACAGAATTGCAATAGGTAACCGACCCACCCAACAAGACCAAGATATACGAAAAGACTTATGTTTATGGGCAGGTTTCTAGTTAAGCCTAAAGAAATATAACTGCTCAACGGAGGCAATTGTAAAATCTCATTCCAATTTCAAACCATATAAACACATGTTTGTATTGAAAAGTACAATGTAACCTAATCTGGAATACATAAATTGCATTAGAAGAATGTATGTTGCCTGTATTAACTTCATAGCATCATCACAACTTTGATGGCAAATCTTAGAAGGGAAAAAGTTCGAAGAAGTGCACACTTACATATGTTTTACCATCTCGACCCTTAACAAACCTATGACGCACAATATTATTTGCCAGACGAATACGCATCTTCCCTCCAGATTCATCTCTCTCAAATGTGTCTTCTTCCACAAATGTCTTGGCATCAAATGCCTTTGGATCAATTCCCATGATATTGGAAACTTTTATCATGTTCATCTGAAAAATATCAAAGAGAAGAAAATGTAATGGGAAAGGTTCTCCACATAAAAGACATCAAATATAAGACTAGATAGCATTCTCCTTTGCAACAAATGACCCTTCATGCTAAGTAAATGCAGAAGCATGTTTCAAATCAATGGTTCTCGATATAAAAGACATTAGATACTCACTCTTCGGAATCGTTATATAAGAAGATATTCTGATAACTTGAAAGTATCAGAAAGGAAAAATCCAATAGACAATAAACTATTGATCTGCATGTCAGCGGAGAATATTTTAGCAAGATAAAAGCGCATATACCTTTCGGGGATCACCTGGAGGAGCGCGGAAAGGAACTCCCACTTCCAAAGGGGGGCCAACTGGCCTCTCCCTGTGCCTAGCTTCAACATGCTCATCTTCTGACTCGTATCGAGGATCCTCTTCAGGAATCATATCATCAAGCTCCATATCGTCAGGTCTCTGGTTCTTCTCAGAGCCCTCTTCATCTTCCACTGGCGATCTCTGAAAAATTAGAAATCTCAGCATACATTCGTGAAACGCCATAAGGTTTCTACAAGGACGCATAAATTGGAAAAGAAACAGCCATGCTGTAAACTCACAGGTTCATCTGGTTCAATGTCATTCCCAACATATTCTTCTGCATCTTCATCATCCGAAGAACCAAATACATTACGAATATTTACATTTGACTGTGCAACTTGAGCCTCTTCCTTCTCCTCACTAGGTGATCTATGCGCCCTGCCATTTTTCCATTTACAACAGACAAAGTGAACCATAAGCAAATAGGCAATCCAAGGAATCTCAAATACCCTCAGATGACTAGCAAGGACTATCAAATACATACAAAGTTTAGAAGAAGCAACACAACAGCTGAAAAGAAAAAAAAAGAGGTACCTTGGACTCCTAGTCTGATCAACCTCTTCATCATCAGACTCATAATGCCTTTCGCCAGATCTCTCTGACCCACTCTGGACAACATCACGTCTCCTGTTTGTGGCTACTCTCTCCTCGTCTCCTTCTTCTTCTTCAACTTCTTCTTCACTTTCCTCCTGTGGATCAGCAACATCACCCTCCTGTGAACTTTGCTCCCTTTCACCCTCACTTTCTCCATGATCAGGTTCAACATCGCCATGTTCCCCGTCAGATTCAGCTTCAGCGTCTCCGTGAACTTGGACCTCAGCTTCACCTTCTTCTTCAGGCTCCACCCCGCCCTCGGCCTCATCCTATTGGTGTTTTGAGTGAAAAGTTCAGCCACATTTTTTACTTGCATTGGATAATTCAGCTTACAAAAAAGGCAAGAAACCAAACAACATGATGGATTACATATACACTGCCACATGCCATGGAATCAGACAATAAACATGTTGATCTCAGAATTTACTTGCAATTTGCTTACAACCCTAAATTTAGACGACAATAAAGCCATAGCAATACCGAAACATTCCAAGATAATTGGAGAAAACAGTGGGGAAAATATGAAGAGCCAAAAGAATCGTCAAGGAAACCCTAAGGAGGTAAAAGAGAGGGAGGGAGAGTTTACAGAAGGATAGTTGGGCTGAGGGTTGGACTCGTGTTCGGAGTCGATCTCTTCTTCTTCTTCGGAGTTATCTCCGAAGAGATCCTGCATCATCTCAGACCTCTTTACTTCTCCAGGTACCATCTTCGCCTCTCTTTCTCACAGTCACTCCCTTTCTCTTTGCTCGTGAAGGTGGTCGTGGTCTGAGCTCCGACGGAGGGTTAACTCTTTCGGCCTTTGTCACTTAATTGAAGGATTTTCGTTTTCATACACATATAAAACATAAAATAAAAATAATAATCGATTTAATATTTAGGATTTTTGGATCATTATATTAATTAAAAAATATTTTTAAGACATTCAAACAATTAATTACTAAATTATTATTAATAAAATTATATTTTTAAATTTATAATATTAATTCTATTTTAAATTTAATTTATTATTTATTATATAAATATATATAATTTTGATAATTATTCGCTATTTGATTTTCATATATTATTATATACTTTTGTTATAGATAAAATAATTTTATATTTTGATATTTAAAATTATTATTATTTATTTAAAACTAAATATAAAATAAATTATTTTTAATATATTATTAGGTGAATTTTTTTGATATTATTATTATAAAATCATATCCGCATGGATGAATTATATTAATTTATAATTTTTAAAAACATTTTTTCCAAAAAAATATTTTCTAATTCCTAATTTTCATATAAATTTTTATTTAGTATTTTTAAAAATTTATAATTGAAATTAGCGATTAAAAACTATTAAAAATCGTAAAATTTAAGGGAAAAAATCAATTTAAAAGAATGTAAACTATTAAGAAAATAATAGAGACTAATCACTGATTTATATAAATCAAATCATATGAGAAACTTACAAAATAACGGGCCTGAAATATTACATAGGCCCAGGAGTCTAGGATCCAAAATAATAAGGGTAGTTTTGTAAAATCCAATAGGAAACTCCTCAAAAGCCCTAAATTCACCTATCATAATCTCACTCGGATATACACCAAAGCACGCTTAGCACCGCTGACGCCGAAGCAGAAAGGAGGAGAAGAAAATATCAGAGCCGCAGGAACAATGGCGACAGGTAAAACAGTGAAGGATGTCTCTCCACACGAGTTCGTCAAGGCTTACGCTGCTCATCTCAAGCGCTCCGGCAAGGTAAATCTGACGATTCGTCATTCTAAGTTTTTTCCCCGTATCATTCTTTCCTAGTTTCGTGTTTCGGATTAGGATTACCTCGTGAGAGAGTTTGAGGATCGATGTTGAATTGAAACTTGAAATGATTAATTAAGTCTGCGACTAATCGAATCATTATTGTAAATTTCAGTAAAGTTTGAACCTTTTGTTTTTGTTTGATGAGATTTTAGTGGTATTGGATGCTTGTTTTTTTTGCTTTTAGTAGTCGTATCTTACCATTGTCACTATATGTTTCTGCTTTTGATTTATACAATACCTTTCCTTTCATGTAGATTGAGCTCCCTCCGTGGACTGACATCGTCAAGACTGGTAAACTGAAGGAGCTTGCACCATATGACCCTGACTGGTACTACATCAGAGCTGGTATGTATATTCTAACATCTGGTCACTTTGTCTTTTGTAATGTTTGCATCTGTGATTAAACTGTAGAAGCATATTGTTTTTCTGAGGCAAAAGTTCTTCTCTTTTTAGCATCCATGGCAAGGAAAGTTTACCTGAGAGGTGGTCTTGGAGTTGGTGCATTCCGCAGGATCTATGGAGGAAGCAAGAGGAATGGAAGCCGTCCTCCTCATTTCTGCAAGAGCAGTGGTGGTGTTGCTCGTCACATTCTTCAGCAACTCCAGACTATGAACATTGTTGACCTTGACACTAAGGGGTGAGTTTTATCATCCTCTCTTATTTGTATTTCTTCCCTGGTCTAACTTGAATAAAATTTCCGGGGTATAAGATAATTGTAGGAATACTGAAACTATCTGACATGATTTAACCAAAACTTGTATACACCAATTTATGGTCTTAGTTAGATTGCATAAGAACAACTGCTTAGAGTTGCAATTGTGACATGAGATTGTCCAACCTTGTCGATGTATAATATATATGACTCACTATCTAAAATGTATATGGTTTTAAGAGTTGTTAATGCTTATTCTGATGCAACCAGGGGGAGGAAGATCACATCAAGTGGTCAGAGAGATCTTGACCAAGTCGCTGGAAGGATCGCAGCTGCCATCTAAACCAAGATCAGAATGTCATGATTGTCATTTCCAGAGTTTTTGTGTTTGAGATTAGTTATATGGAATGAGTTTGCATTTGAAACCACTAGTGGATGGAATTCCTTCTCATTTTTGTTTTGATGAATTTTCCTCTTTTGGCTCCTCTTTTGTTCTCAGTGACTTATGTGGCTCTATACAATTTCATATCATCTTTGACCTGGTTTTCATTTCGTTTAATGAACTTTTATCTATAAGCTTCGTTTATAACGCAAAGTTTTTACGGCTAGGACATTTTCTAAAAAGCGTTCATCGATTCGCGCTTAAGAAAAATACTGTGGACAGTCGTGAGACGACGGTGACCAGCGTTTGCCGATGTTTACTTGGAGATAAAGCTAGTCTAAGCATTTATGATCTTCAGGTTTTTAAAGATCAGATCTTAATGGAACTCAATGCTGAGATAGTTGATTGGAACCGTCTGATTACTTCGGCTAAATGAAGGCCACTGACCTCTGAGGATATGAAGTGCATGTTGTCTCTGATGCTTATGACGCAATGAAAGGTGCTTATGGAGTTTGTGTGTTTGACTGAGTGTGACAAGTTTAAACCGCTAGACTTTGAGAAAATCTTAGGTAATATGCAGAAACCAGCGTCTGTCTTTGATGGAAGGAATGTTGTGGATGCTGATAAGTTGGGGAAAACTGGGTTGATCATGTACTCAATTGGGAAACCGTATGATCTGTGCTTGAAGGATTTGCCATAGGTTGCTTGAGAAAGGGGCTATCAAGTGTTACTTGGGAAACAAGCTTCCTGTTAGAGATATTGATCATTAATTAGTTGTTTTAAGTTTTGCGTAAGATTTGAGAATAAAACAGTGGTGATGTTAAGTTCTTCATATTTTACTGTATTCACGTTGTATTTACAGAAAATAATGTTAGAGATATTGATCATTAATTAGTTGTTTTAAGTTTTGCGTAAGATTTGAGAATAAAACAGTGGTGATGTTAAGTTCTTCATATTTTACTGTATTCACGTTGTATTTACAGAAAATAATGGTAATCAGAGTATTCTCATATTTCAAAATTTGTTAAACCATATCTCAGGTTTTTAAGCTTATTTCAATTTTCAAATTCAAATTCCACAAAGCATATACTATACTCCACTTATTTAGGGTGTTACTGTTTCCCGTTAGAACTAATTAGAAACTCTTTGCCTATTTATTCTCACGTTCAAAAGCTCACAGACAATCCTTACTGCCGTTTCGATTTCTCTCACCTTTAGGGTTTAACATGGAGTTAGCTACCACTCCATTTGTCACGAAAATGATGACAATAGCTTCGAAGATGGCCGCTAACAAGGTGTCCTCAATGGCTAAACAGTTGGCGCAACGTGACATCATGATAGAGGAGTTATTCAAGGATTTGAAGTCAGTTGGCGCCAGTCTCTCTTCGGATGACGAAGCTGATCCCATCGCTCCTTCCGTGCCACTGTCCTCTAACCAAGATGAGCTCAGTCATGAATCCACCAAGGACAACAATCTACCAACGGTGGAGGAGGATTTAGCTGCGGTGAAAACGTCCGTGTGGTGGGACATTGAGAACTGCGAGGTTCCTAAGGGTTGTGACGCTCATCTGATTGTTCAGAACATTAGTTCGGTTCTGTCGGAAAGGAACTACTGTGGTTCCCTCAACATCTATGCTTATGGTGATACCACTCGTATCCCTTTCACTGTTCAACATGCTCTCTCTTCCACAGGAGTATCACTCAACCATGTCCCTTCCGGTTAGCTTTTCCAGAACCAGCTGATTATTTCTTGATTTTGATTGCTCAATAATATTAGATGTTTAATAAATTTGTTGTGATAATTCGAGTAAAATCCTATAACTATAAGAAAAAACGACTTTGCATAATACTTAATTAGATAGAAAACAATAGTGAATCAAATATCTTTTGCTTTAGCGTTCCTATCTTTGTGAGTGTTTATATTTACAAACCTTACACCCCTTTATATATTATCCCAAACCCGATACAATAAGAATATAGAATCCTAACAAACTTTTTTCATTCTCTTGATAAAAAGAAAAAGATCAACGCTTAGTGTACCCTCATGCGTCATTCCTCGGTCCATTCAAGAAAGACTTTATTGTCACTATCTTAAGATTTAAGTCACTATAGAACAACATGATTCAATTAGGTTTTCTATCTTAAATTCGTATGGAATTATAAATATGTAGTCCTCAAGTTTCTCTGTGTTTTCTTTGTGATGATGATAATTTAACAGGAGTTAAAGACGGGAGCGACAAGAAGATCATTGTAGACATGATGTTATGGGCAATGGAAAATCAAGCTCCTGCTAACCTAATGCTCATCTCAGGTGATGGAGATTTCTCTTACGTTCTTAACCGATTAGGTATGAAGAGGTACAATATTCTTCTGGCAAGACCTGAGAAAGCATCAGCGCCGCTTATCGCTGCTGCAAAAACAGTATGGTTATGGACAAGCATGCATGGTTACTGGGAATTGTCCTAACACAACCATTGGCAGTTCAGGTCATCGTCAGTCTTCTGGCTCTGACCCTGAGGTACTAAGCCATCTGGTTCCTAAACAAGCTCAACCCAACACGCGGATGGATACGTACTTGGCACGTGGAACCAAGAGGAACCGGGGTTTCTGTGGATTATGCAATATTGTTTGTCCAGACCATAATTTAACCGCTCACCTCTCTGGTAGAAAGCACAGAAATAAGGTAATCTAAACATAATTATGTTTGTCGTCTGTGCTTGTTGTCTTCTCCTTGAGACCAATCTAGAGTTCACTTTTACTTTTAAGAAGCTCATGACGTGACATATAGAGACCCATGTTGTGTTTTTTTTTCTCAACATGTGTAGATCATGAAAGTAGCCGGTGAACGCCCTCGTGTCAGTAATTCAACCGGACCAAAGTCTGTGTGGTGCGGAGTTTGCCAGATTGGTTTCCGCAGTGAAGCTGTGTATGAAGATCATATCTTAGGGAGCAGCCACCAAAACAAACTTAAAGATGGAGACGAGCATTCCCACAAGCAGGATCCCTCACTCGTCTCCTTGATAAAGATAGAGTGAAAGAAAAATGCGATTAATAAGTTGTCACCAAAATGTTTGTTTCATTTTTTCCAGAATAAAAGTTGATAGGGTAACGTCATTGACATGCATACATCTATTTACTAGGCCTAATTATTAATTTAATTAATTAAGCATGCTTATAATTCCTGTTTTCGAGACTTTTTCTGCTAATTACCGAGATATAGATACAGCCTCCAAAGTTACAATGGCTTTTATTACAGCAGTGTATCTCATTGTCTGATTGGCGCCTTTTAAATTTGCTGACGTGGATTTAAAAATAAAAAATGTTTATAAAGGAGTATAATACAGTAGTGTTCATATTCAATAAATAGCTCCGTACAATGAAAATAAATGGAAAAAGCCGACTTGAAGAAAAGCGAAACGTTTCTTCATCGACATGGTAAAGAAATAAAAATGGAAACTACTTAATCATTAAGCTTAGCTCCATAACCATCTCCGAGTATAAACCGAGAGAGAGAGAGGAAAGAACAATACTTTTTGGTTTAGTCTTGCTTCACCTTAAAACCAACCGTGTATCTTCTCTCTAAAATCTCCGGCGATGACTACGGCGGAGACGGAGTACTCGAGGGCTAAAACCTCCGTTTGGTGGGACATAGAGAACTGTGAGGTTCCGAAAGGTTGGGATGCACATGCGATTGCGCAGAATGTGAGTTCAGCTTTGTTGAATATGAATTACTGTGGTCCTGTCTCAATCTCAGCATATGGCGACACTAATCAGATCCCTCACGCTGTTCAGCAAGCTCTGTCTTCTACTGGTGTTGGGCTTAATCACGTTCCTGCAGGTTTTGTTTCATTAAAAATTCTTCCTTTGATTTGTCTATTATTCTAAAAATTGAGACTTTGGGTTTGTTGATTTGTGTGATTTTGGTTACTGTTAGTGGTTAGGGTTAGCTGATGATGATCCATGATCTTCACTTTTAGGTAACTGGGTTTCATCATATTGACTTTGGAGTTGCTCTACTTTGAAGAAAATGTGATAAAAACTCAGTCTTTGGCTTATCTATGTGATAAGTTGTGTTAGTGTGGGTGTGCAGTTTTTGCTGATCTTATGAGTTTCTGTTTCTGAATTTATGTTGCTTAGATGATGATCCTGGAAACTGTGATCAACTCTCACTATTTAGGATTCATTTTGTGTTGTGTGGTGTTAATAGGAGTGAAAGATGCTAGTGACAAGAAGATTTTAGTGGATATGTTATTGTGGGCTGTAGACAACCCTGCACCAGCAAACTTCATGCTCATCTCCGGTGATAGGGACTTCTCCAATGCTCTTCACCAGCTAAGTATGAGGAGGTACACTATTCTCCTGGCTCAACCTCCACGGGCCTCGGCTCCACTTGTTGCTGCTGCCAAAAATGTATGGCTCTGGACAAGCTTGGCCTCGGGTGGTCCTCCTCTTACAAGTGGTGAATCCTCTCGACTAGTCAACAATGGACGCTGTCTTGTCTCTAATTCTGAAGTGTCAAAAGATCCAGTTTCTGAACAAGCTCAGTCCAGCAAACCAACGGATTCAACTTCTGACGCTCGAGATAGTAAGGATACAAAAACCAGAGATAACAACGTTCCGAGAGGATTACCTCAGGAGACGAGAAGAAATGTGATTCAGAATGGCAGAAGAGCCACAGGTGAATATGTTGCTTCTTGTGGTAGCTTTGAAGCGCACCACTACTCAGATAAAAGACATGCATCTCAGGTAATCTTACAAGTTTATGTATCATTTTAGACCATAAGTATTCCGGGATTGGTTACAATATTGTTATGTCCGGAAACTAAGAATATAATAACAAACTGTCTGATTTCTTTTATGCAGGCTGCGTTTGTAGCCAGTCATAAAACTCAGGCCAACGTTTCAGCCAAACCCATACATGAATCCATGTCTGTGGCCAGTCATAAAGCTCAGGCCAACGTTTCTGCCAAACCCATACATGAAGCAATGTTTGTAGCCGGTCATAAAGCTCAGGCCAACGTTTCATCCAAACCCATACTCGAAGTAGCGTTTGTAGCCAGTCATAAAGCTCAGACCAACGTTTCATCCAAACCCATACAGGAGACAGCGCTTGTGGAACCTATATTGTGCAATGTTTGCCAGATCAGCTGCCCCAGTAAGGATGTATATGCAAGGCATACCTATGGTATAAGGCACCGGAAAAACTTAGAGCTGCAATCAGGTAAGTCTGAAAACATGCCGCGTGGGCCAGTTGGGCTCCCTAAGGAGGCTCTGGAGAAACAGAAGAATAAGAAGAAGAACGCGAGTGAAGGTCGGACTAAACCAAATGGTTACTATCCTTGTCATTTGTGCAATGTGGTATGCCAGAGTCAAGTTGTCTTTGATTCTCATTTGAAGGGTCAGAAGCACGCTGCCATGCTGAGTCAATCAGAGGCAAGTTTCTAACTTTTGGCTATTTGAGAACTTGTTAATTTACAGTTTGGTAAGCATGCTTGATATATTACCGTTGGTTCAGGCACTCATTGATTCTAAGAAGCTTCAAGAGAAAGGTGTCAGAGAAAAGGATCAACCAAGTGAAGCAGTTGCAGAGCCTAAACCAAATGCTGAGTATGCTTGTCGTTTGTGCAATGTGGTGTGCCCGAGTCAAGTAGTCTTTGATTCTCATCTGAGGGGCAAGAAGCACGCTTCCATGCTGTGTCAATCAGAGGCAAGTTTCCTACTTATAGATATTTGATAACTTGGAAGTTTTTAGTTTGTAAAACATATGCTTGATATAATACTGCTGGATCAGGCACTCGTTGAATCTAAGAAGCTTCAAGAGAAAGTTGTTGGAAAAAAGGAACAACCAAGAGCCTCAATTGCAGAGCCTCAATTGCATTCTCCAAATGCTCAACAGAATACCAAGTGCTTTGAGAAGCATGTTGCCATTCTGAATCAATCAGAGGCTAGTTTCTAACTTTTGGCTATTCGAGAATTTGGGATTATAGTTTGGTAAAACATATGCCTGATATGATAGCTTTGGATCAGGCACTCATTGATTCTATGAAGCTTCAAGAGAAATGTGTTGGGGAAAAGGATCAACCAAGAGAAGCAACTGTAGAGCCTCAGCTGCAGTCTCCAAACGCTCCAGAGAACAGCAAGTGCTTTGAGAAGCATGATGCCATTCTGAATCAATCAGAGGCAAGTTTCTAACATCTAGATATATGAGAATTTGAGGTTTAAAGTTTAAACATACACAGCGTAAGTCTTAACTGTGGTAAAAAGAATAAGAATGAAGTCTTATATATGTGTTTGGATCAGGCACTTGTTAATTCTAGGAAGCTTGAAGAGAAAGTTGTCCGAGAAAAAGTTCAACCAGTAGAAACAATTGCAGAGCCTCAGCCACAGTCTCAAAACACTCGAGAGAAAACCAAAATCTCTGAGAAGCCAAACGAAGAGATATATGGTACCTCAAAAAACTGTGTAAAAGAAAATTCTCCAAGTACTAAAGTCTGCGTAAAGACTGTTTTCTTTGGTGATGTAAGATGTGATTTTGGAGCACGAGCACCACAAGAAGCAAGGTAAGTTTTGCCAACTTGTACTTGCTTAGTATGTCAAAAAGATATAATCCGTATCTTCAATAATATTCTGCAACTTGTGTCACAGAGAATGTTTTGATGGTATTGTCAATCCTGTAAACCTGTCTAAGGGAGCTACTGAGAAGGACATGGAGGTGATGGTACCCCGAGCAATAGCAGCTAGCAATAAGGTTTGTGATAGTCAGGGTTTGTCAACAGTGATTTGTGATATCAAAGGTCATTGGACGAAGTAAAAGCATACTACGGTTTGTTTTTTGATCAATCAAACCCATTTGATATTTTTACTCTTGATGCAGCCTGCCTTTGAAGCCAGTGATGGTGCTAAGTCCAGCGGTTCAACCATACCTATAACAAAGGTACCAGAAGTTTTGCAGCCTGTCTGGTGCCAAGTCTGCCAGATCACTTGCAGCAGTAAGGTTGCATATTCAAATCACACCTATGGGAAGAAACATCGACAGAATTTGGAATTGCAATCTCCCAAGAATGAAAACATGTCTAAGGGACAAGCATCTCCCAAGAATGAAAACATATCTAAGGGACAAGCCAACCTTTCTAAGGAGAATGCAGAGAGCATGAAGAAGGTATTGTGCAAAAACCAAACCGCCTTTGAATCTCAGAACCATGCTGCCATGGTCAAGGAGCAAACAGAGGCAAGTTTATTTATGCCTTTAATATTTGGTTTTCTTTCACGAACTATCTGCTCTTTTGATTATCAGTATTACAAACGTCTCCTTAGGTTTGATTCCATTGGAAGTATGGAGTATAAACATATTATATCTTACTCTTAAGGCTACATAGCAGTATATATATATTGAAACAAAGAGAAAAAAGCTAAACTATATTAGATTATTTTTGTAGGATTCAAGGAGAACTCGACAAGAGTCTGACCGAAGAGCATTGGAACAAGCACTCATTGTCGCCGCAATGAAAATCCAAGAAGAACACGATCAAGAAAAAGAAACAACAGAGGAGCACAAACTTGTAAAGATGGATGATCATGGGTTTCAATGTGCACAAGAAGATACAGAGGAAGTGAAGGAGATAAACCACACATCTGAGAGCGTGATAAACCACTTATCTGAGAACCTACCCGGTGCCTTTATTGATCTGATTCGAGAGTCTAGAATACTCAAAGAATCGAGGTAAGAGCCATCAATCAGTGTGGTTATGTCATGAACTTTTTGATCAGTATGTGTGTTTCTAATGGTTACTTGTATATTGGGTTACAGAGGATGTTTGGATGTGATCCCTGAGAGAGTACAACTGCCAACAGATGTGAATGTGATCAAGAAGTTGGAAGATGAGTCCAAGTATAAACCCCAACCAAAACCACAGGAACCAGGAAAGGAGTCTGCAGGACTTGACGAGCATCCCGGAGTGGCGACCAAAAGAGAGGAGACTAAGGTCCCCAAAGTTGATAACTTTTGGACCAGACTTTGGGGGAAATAGAGTTAAAAACAAGTTAGAGCCTTATTGAATAATTGTATGATTTAAAACTCCGTAGTTAATTGGCAACTTTATATTATATTATCCACTGATAGTTGGTGTTCTAATGAGAGAATATAACATAAAGGATTTGAAACAAAAATTAAACATTGGTTTAAAAATAAAACTAAAATAATTTCCAGTTGTGAATTGTATCTCTTGAAAAACATCAATTTAGGGTATATTTGTTTACCTTTTATATTTACTAGGTTTTTACTTATTATATTTTTCTAAATTATTTTAAATTCAATATTAATAAAGTTTGTAATTTTATTATTGTTTTTATTTTAATATTTATATTATAAAATAATATTTCTTTTCATAGTAGCATATTCGGTTAGCAGATATGAATGTGTAGATACAGTACACTGCACTATTTTCTGCACTATTTTGTTAAAATTTATAAGTAGTTGTTTAGCTAAATATTGAATAAATGATGTATTAATAAATTTGTAATTACCTTTTGATCGATGAGAATGAGTTCTAGATCCATAAGTAAACCTCTTTTTGATGTTCCGTGCCTCCAAGAAGTGAATAACTCTAACCAAAACTTCTTTCTTGTAAACATTTAAAACCTTTCTGAGTTCGTTCAAAAACAAAGAAGCAAATGGTTAGTTAGAAAAAGAACTGACCATTGTTTTATCAACTTGTTTTTGTCTTTCGAGAAATATTTTTGATTTAGAAATTTATGTAAGCTATTGGAGTTTGCGTTGCATATTTATAATCAATTGCTAAACTTTTAAAAAAGAAAATTTATAATTCTAAGAAAGAAACTAATTTTCTTTTTATAATAGTTGGAAATTATGTTAATCAAAGAAAATGTAAATCATGTACGTAATATTTAATTATATTTGTTTGAATTTTATAAAAAAAATTTTGAATATAAGTAAGTACATAATTAAATTAAATAATACTTATTTGACATTTTGTTATTTTTATGACAATTTATGTATGTTTCTTATTTCCATTTTTTATGTTAGTTTTCCTATTTATATTACATTATGTTTTTTTGACAATTTATGGATGTTTTTTTATTTAATACTTATTTGATATTTTGTTCTTTTAATGACAATTTATGTATGTTTCTTATTTCCATTTTTATGTTAGTTTTCCTATTTATAAAATTGTGTTTCTTTTTACATTAAGTTTTTATGACAATTTATGGATGTTTTTTATTTAATACTTATTTGACATTTTGTTCTTTTTATGACAATTTATGTATGCTTTTTATTCCCATTTTATGTTAGTTTTCATATATATAAAATTGTGTTTCTTATTACATTATGTTTTTATGACAATTATTGATATTTTTTATTTCCATTTCTATGTAAGTTTCATTATTTATAAAATTTAAAATTGGTAAATTTTTTCAATTTTGAATAATGAAGTTGACCAATAATATTAAGTTTTTTATGTTATATATGAAGCCATTTTCTTTTATAATTATTGTTTTAGACTTTATTTATTATTTTTATGTTTTGATAATTACTAGCTGGGCATCGATATTTTAGGATTAAGGTTTTTATTTATCTTTTAAAAATAGTTATGATATGGTTTTCAAAAAAGAGAGATTATTATATTATATTAATACATAGATTTTTATCTTTTTAACTGTTGTTAAGTTAGAAACTTGAATATTCTTTAGACTAACATTAGAAAAAAAGAACCCTTCTCTCTTTTCTCTCTCTTCTCTAACCTCCCTCTACAGGTTCTTCGAAAAGTGAAATCCGATTATTTCGGCCACCGATTTTTTGCCGGTGGTCGGCTGTGTATACTTTTTGACTTTGTAAAATACGGTTTTTGATTTTGAATAAATCTCCGGCTTATATGGTCGGATAATATCCCGACGATGTGTTGGGGTTTTGTTCCCGGTCGTTTTCGGGTGTCTGTGTCTACTCCCACGGCGATTTCTTCACCGTTGCCTTTCTTCCGATCTTCCCTGTTCATCGCCGATTGCTTTCAACTATTGGTCCGCTGCCCTCTCGAGTTGATTGGGTCTGTTGGAGCTTCGGGATGTCGGTGATTGATCTCTGCATGTTACCTTCTGCGGTGGTGCTTGGTCGCTTTGGTGAGTTTTTGTATCGATCTAACCCCTCCTACTTTTATCCGCGTCAACTTCTTTGTTGTCTTCATGGCTTGGTCGATGATTCTCCTCGTCGCTCGGATTAATATCGCTCTCGTCCACCGCTCTTGAGGATGAGCTGAAGGTGGAAACAAGTACGACCAATAGATTGGGCTTTACCGGCAAAGGCGCCTCCTTAGACTCGGGTGATTCCGATGAAGGTCTTGAAGAGGTTCTTAGCTAAATTGCAAAGGTTGTTGACGGCGATTCTTTTGAGGGAGTTGATCAGCAAATGGCCTTGAGTATTACGGCGATTTGGTCCATGACTGACGGATCCGTTCTCCTCCACGGTTGTTCGGCGGTATGCATGGCGGTTTTACTAGGGTGGTGACGCGTGAATTCTACACTTGCGGTCGTACTATATTTCGACACGTGTATGAACTTCAGACTCATAATCCCGTTGTATCGCTCTCATTATCGTTGTAATTTCTTATGGCCCATTTGTACTGTTGGCCCGTTAGTGGCCCGATAATAATATCATAATCGACAAAAAAAAAGAGAAATTTGTGTAGATAGGAAGAATGGAACCTATAATTAAATGAATGGACAAATAGATGTATAGGTTACTGTTTTTTATTTTTTTGGACAATTCTACCCTCGTCTCTTTCCTCTACCTTCTTCTTATCTCCTTTTTTTTTGTCCAGTGATTTACTCATTTCTTCCTAACGAGTCTCGTCTCCATCTTCATTACTAGCAAAGATTCATCTCTAATCCATCTCTCTATAAACAAATTTCTCAACTTTCTTTGATTTCTTCGACAACTCTCGTTCTCTCTAATCAATTTCAGCCTTCATCATGTCAAACTAACATGAATAATCCGACTGTAAGTCCACCAGATCTCCAAATCTCGTTTTTCAATCCAAAATTTTTGATTTTTTATATTGGGATTTCAGTATTAAGGCTAGATTTTTTTGTTGATCTTTTTTCTTAGATGATTTTGACTCATGGGTTTTGTTTATTTCTCTATATTGTTTTAGGTTTTGATGATACAATTCTCATCAAGGTTTGATTTTTGTTGTTCCTTTCTTTTATTTTCATTTCTGATTGAGTACACTAACTTGTGCTATTTGTTTTCGAGTCTGAAATATGATATTCATCTGGATCTGGCTTTTTTGGATAAGAAGTCTCGTCTCCATCTTCATTCTCCAATTCGTCTTTGGTCAAACCAATCGTCTTCTTATCACGGTGGTAGCGTTACCGGAGGAAAAAACCTTCAATTTCTACCATACCGGAGTAATAAGCTTTTCAGTAATATAATGATTGTATATACATTTATATTTTTATATGATAACAAACATGGTAACAAGTTTCAAAAAAATTGTACGTTTGTTAAATATGAAGTTAGCAGTATATTTCAACATTTATCAATTATTTTAATGAAATGTTGATAATTTTTCTTCTGTATTTGACATGCTAAATATAAGGTTAGCAACGTATTTATATACTTATCTAATAACATAAACTAACATATATATTATATTGCTATTTAAGTGTATAAAATGTATAAAAGAGAATATAATGTTGATTGTTATCATTTGACATGTTTGCTAAATATAAAGTTAGCAACATATTAAAATACTTATATAATAATATAAATATTTAACATGTAATACGAATTATTTTGTTATTTAAATATATAAAAAAAGAATTAAACGCTGATTTCCTATTATACTATACAAAGGGTATATATGTAAAAATCCTTATCGACAGGAAGCAAAAATTAGACCATATGTCAAATCATGGTTGTCTGTTTGGTTTCTACTTCAATTTTGGTTTTCTAGCTAATTGTCTCAAAAAAAAAAAAAGATTTAGATATTTGCTGCCATTAACACCAAGTTGTAAAGCTCTTCAATTGTTGTTCAAAGTCAAGTCCTTTTTATATAGTTTTTGTTCCTCTGCCCGCTTTTCTCTTTGTCGTCTTCCCTGGGAAAGCAAAAGCTTACTTGTGCAAAGGCGACCGTCGTCTTCAATAATTAGATGAGCAGCTTTTGAGAGAAAGTTGAGAGACAACCGACGGTGTTCACGGCGGCGGAGGAAGATGACCAACACGGCGGTGGGGGCAGCGGCGGATGCTGAGTACACGAGGGCTAAGGCATCCGTTTGGTGGGACATTGAGAACTGTCCTGTTCCAAAGGGTTTGGATGCTCATGGTATCGCTCAGAAAATAAACTCGGCTTTGATGAATATGAATTACTATGGTCCTCTCTCCATCTCAGCTTATGGCAACACAGATCTCATCCCTAAATCTGTTCAACAAGCTCTCTCTTCCACTGGAGTCTCTCTTAATCATGTCCCCTCAGGTTAATTCTATTTCCCTAATCTCTGTAATCGATAAGTAGTAGTTGAAGTAAAACTTAGGTTGACAAAAAGATGAAAACTTTGACTGGGAATGGATTTTTTAGCTAGGGTTTTGATTCAAATATCTGTGCTTTATTTGAATATGGTATCACCATATGAGTTATTGAGTTGCTGGGTTCGTTAAACAGGAAGGAAAGACGCGAGTGACAAGAAGATTCTAGTGGATATGTTTTTGTGGATGGTGGAAAATCCTGCTCCTGCTAATATAATGCTTATCTCCGGTGACGGAGACTTCTCTGATGCTCTTCACCGGCTGAGAATGAGGAGATACAATATTCTTCTCGCACATCCTCAGCATGCTCCACCTTCCCTGCTCGCTTCTGCAAAGACCTCATGGCTCTGGAGAAGCTTATTGACAAGTGGTTGTCCTCTTACACAGTGTCAATGCTCACGGCTAGTTGACTATGGAAGTTGTTCTTTTGATTCTGAAATATCCAGTCAAGATGTTTCTGTTTCTGAGCATGTTTTGTCAACACAAGTAATGGATTCAGGGTCTGGTTCTAGTAAGGCTGCGCGAAAGAAACTCAAGGGAATCAATGTCCTGAAAGAAACAAATCAGCTCTTAAAACAGGAGACAAAAAGAAAGAAGCTTCAGCAGAAATGCAGTGAATCTGAATGGTTTTGCAGAGTATGCAATGTTGCTTGCAAAAGCATTGAAATTTTTACCACACATCTCTTGGGCAAAGAACATGCAGCTCAGGTAAGCATAACCATAGGTTCTATTTCAGTCAACAACATTTTACTACAAGTTTTCGTTTCTCACTTCAAAGAAAATATTGTCATGCTAGAACACGATGTTACTTTACAACTATGTTTGCCTTTAAGAGCATATCAATTTTGACACCATGTTGATCTCCACTGGATATGCAGTTGGTTGTGAAGTGGGAGCTGGAGCAGAACCTGGAATTGTTGGGTGAGCCTGAAAACGTAGCTGCAGCACTAAGTGAGTGTCATGATCAGGACGTGGAGATAACGAATAAGGTGGTTGAAGCCGGAGTTGAGGTGAGTGCACATTGTGGTTCGCCAAGTGTGGTGAAGAAGCAAGCAGAGGCAAGTTTTTAATATTTGATGTTGAGATTCTAAGTTTTTTTTAAATAGAAAAATCTGATTTCTCAGAAATGTGGAATTGAAAACATTATTTTGATTGACAAGACTTTGGGGAAGGCTCTCGTTGAAGCTAAAAACATTGGAGAAAGTGTTCAAGGCAATGACCTGCAGTCTCAGGATGCCCAAGAGTCGTCTATGAAGTGCTTGGAAAAACAGAACAGTGAACGTAGGGAGACTATTACAGCATCTGAAAGAAGTGGAAGAGAGTTCTGGCAGGATTTTAAAGAGAGGCTGGACAGGAATGGTGTAGCTCCTCTCAATGTAGATCATGTCTTCAGTGAACTAAGCCGCGACTTTCGGGTGCCCAAAGAAGTGAGGTAAATTTCAGTTGTGCCTCTTTAATGTCAAATTTTAAGTATGTTCTGATCTAATAATATTTTGTGTAACAGAGAGTGTTTTGACGCAATCTTCAAGAAACTAGAACCTACACGAAATGAGGTTGAAATCGAGAAGTTAGAGGGCATGGTCAAACAAGGCTTGGAAATAGAGTCTGGTGAGCCAGAAAATGCACTTGCAGGACCGACTGAGAATCTCGAGGAGGATATGAACAAGAAGAGGAGGAGGAGGAAAAAGAAGAAGAGTACAGTGATTGAAGATGAACCATATGTTTGTAGTATTTGCAGTGTCATTTGTTATAGTCCTGACATGTTCGAGACTCATCTTAAGGGCCGGAAGCATGCTGCTAAGATTAAGAAGCACACAGAGGTAAGTTGGTGAGATTTGGATTTCGCTTAAGTTAGTTTAGGGACACGAACCAGGAGATGATTGTCGGATTAAAATCTCTGGTTTCATAGAAAAGTAGGGCGTCTGTTTCTGCCTCAACTCTAGAGTCTGTGAAATCAAAGGTTAATGATACATTATTATTGATATAGGCTCTGCTTGATGATCAACATATACAAGAGGAAATCATTCAAGATAATGGTCACTCGAAAGATATGACAGAGGAGCTCCAAGTCAAGCCTGGAGAGGCACCTGAGAACATCGACTACTCGGATAAGCAAAGACAGGAGCTGAGAGAGAGATTTGCCACCTCTGAGAGGAGGGTTGAAGAATTTTTTAAAACTGTTGATGTACTAGAGAACAAATCTCTTCCAAATGCAGAGTGTATCTTCACTGAACTAAACCCTGAGTTTTCTGCCACTAAAGAAGCTAGGTAACCTTCCAACTTTGACTTCTTAACTATGCCAAATCGAAGTGTTCTGATTTCTAATGGTGCTGGATGCTATCCTGCAGAGAATGGGTTGATGACATTTTCAAGAATCCAGAACTTTCACAAGATGCAAACTTAACCCAGGAGTTTGAGAGTATACCAAACCAGAACCTGGAAATGAATTCAGGCGATCCTGAAAGTAGCTCTGCAGGAGCCACTAAGCATCCGGAGGAGTATATGGACATGAAGAAGAAGGACAAGGTGACTAAAGATAAAGATGAACCTGAAGCTTATGTCTGTACTCTTTGCAGTGTGATCTGCGTTTGTCCAATCGTCTTCGAGTCTCATCTGATGGGCAGAAGGCACGCTGCCAAAATAAGAAAACACGCAGAGGTAAGTTGAGGAGTTTTGGTTTAGCGCTCAACTTAGATTTGAATGAGTATGAGACTCAAATCATGAAGACTGATATATCTTAAACACTGTGTACAGGTTCTCTTTGATGATAAAAATATTCTCGAAGAAAGTCTTAAAGAGAAAGATCATCCAAGAGACGCGTTGGAAGAGCTACAGGTTGAGCCCAAGGATACACAAGTGAGTATCAAACAAGTAGATAATGAGAATGAACAGATTCCAAGTGAGCGTGTGGAGGAGGTGATGAAGACGAGGAAGAAGAATGGAGCTGCTGCAACTCTATTTACTGTTTGCGAATTGTGCAATGTGGTGGGCTATACCCAAATGGATATTGATTCACATATGGCAGGTAAGAGGCATGCTGCCACTCTGAAAAAGCAAGGTGTCTATAATCTTCCTAAATATGTGAAGAAGCAGACGCTGGTTGTGGCTGAAAACGCATCTGAGCGTGTGGAGGAGGCGGCGGAGGCGAGGAAGTAGAATGGAGCTGCTACAACTCTATTTAAGGTTTGTGAATTGTGCAATGTGATGGGCAATACACAAAAGAATTTTGATTCACATCTGGCAGGTAAGAGGCATACTGCCACTCTGAAAAGGCAAGTTGCCGTGGTGAAGAAGTAAGCTGAGACCAAATTTGCTTGTGTTAGAAAGAATGAGCGTTAAGCTCACACTATCATCCACTGTCATCGGATGACAAACAAAACTATAACTAATGGGCCGTTTAAGGTTCGTTAGGATGTAGCTTATTTAACTAAATATTGGCCAACATTTTTTTTTATTGCTAATAACATTTATAAAATTTCTTTTTAAATATCTTCATCGACATCCAAATATCTTGATAATCTGAGTGAATCAAGTGAGAATGTTGTAACTCTAATGTCAATGCTCGGTCGCTGACCAAAGAAGCTACAATATATTTGATGGGTCTTTGATTATCTGAGTTCAAATGGGCCGATTTTGATTGTTCAGTTTTGCTTTCGGAATATTCTTCTTCTTTTCTTTCCTTTGTAAAAAAAAAAAAAAAGAGAGATGTTGCGAGTTGTATAATTTATGAGCAATTTCTTGATAATTGAAGGGATAAATGAATGGGTCAAGGAAACAATTGGTTAAGTGTATAATTAACCAAAGGACTTGTAGAAGTTTTTGCCTAACCTAATCTTGACTTTAAGGAAAACCTAATCCAACTTGTTCTTCATTTAAAAATATATATATATTCTAACTTGGTATATATAGCTTTTCATGATCTAATCTTGAATACAATTGTATAAAAGAATGAAAAATCAGCAATTCATTTAAATTGGCAAGTTTTAAAATTTCGTGTTTCTTATACATAAAATGTTAAATTGTTAAAATGTAGCTTATATATGATGAAAACGTTAAAGCTTAACAGGCTATCTAAAATAAATCGAAAACTTAAAAACTGAAATTATATACTTCTTCTTTCTGAAAAAATAATATAAATTCTTTGGCTTATGAAAAAAACGTAAAATAGTATTTTGAGTTAGAATTGTTGGATTCATATTTTGTCAATTGCGTTTTAACGGAATTTGTCTGATATAGTAAAATATCATTTGATGAATTGGGCATATCATATGCATACAATAAATTGTCAACCAATTTTAGTAACGTTCAAGTTGGATGTTTTGGGCTTCAATAATGTTGTTTGACGAATTCAACAAAGAACGTTCTTTCTTGATGACAAGTTGAGATAAACATATTCACCCAAACGTCAAAATGGAAATTGGGATGGCTCATGCGATCATAACGTAGTTAATTAATATAGTAAAATATTGTTGACATTTCTCACCATGAAAAAGGCCATTTATTCTTATGATATTTAGTTATTTACAAAGTTGTAAAATTAATTTTGTTGTTATAGTAATTAAAATTTATAAAATTATTTTTTGTTAGATGCTTGTATATTTTATTGAAAAACAATCATTTGCTTCAAGAACAGTATCATTAGCATTAGTTTTTATAATGTAATGTTTTCTTTTAGGAAAAAAAGAACAAGGTCAAATATATGACCATTTATAAAGTTCAATTTTTTTTTTTTTTTTGGTCAACGGTTGTATTAGGCCAAATTACAGCTGGATTACAAAGTTAAAGTCCAAACAGAGATTATAAAAAACAGGCCCAAACAAGCCCAAACCGACATTTAACAGATAAGAACAGGTTAGCCACGTGTCAGCGTGACGAGGACGACGCCATGCATCCACCGCAAGACAAATTCGTCAGAGAAGCTACTGGAAAACGCCGCGCCGTCGAATATCTGCCAAATCGAGAGCCCAAGCTGCCGATCATACCGTTCCTCCAAAGAACCGCCGAGAGATGAACCGCGAAAGGTTGGAAACAGCTTCAACGCCTCAACGAACGGCACCACACCGAGGAAGCTCCGCCGCCGGCCAAATACAAGATACGATTTGGCCATTAGTCTCCGGCCAGTCGGAATTAGCGACACAGATATTACTCCAAGAGGATGATGTATCCGAGAAAGATGAAGAAGAAGAACAGACTCTTCGCCGAAAAGATAACGCAGGGAAAGGCGATCGAGAGAGCTCCGAAGAGAAACGAAGCGAAGCTCACATGGGAGCAGATCTGGAAGATCCAGAAACCTTATTGGAACACAAAAGATAAAGCCGAGACGAGAATATAGACAAACCAACAAACCGCTGAATCCTTGTCCTCTGCAAATTCGTTGTGAAAGATAAAATCAGGAAACAAGGAGAAGAAGCAGAGAAGAAGAACAGAGAGAAAATTTCTCTCTCTAGAAGAGAGAGAAGCGGTGTCCAATAAAATTTAAAAAATATATATATATATGACCATTTATAGTTTGAATCAATAATTTTATTATTATTAATATATCCTCGTTTATTATTGCTAACGAAAACAATTTGTTTTTTTTAATCTCTGCTTTGATTAATTAAACTTCGTCAATCCAACCCGAAAAAGACTTGAACACTCAAATTCTTGGGGTCTTCTGAGTCGTTTCCGCGTTAACTCCTTCCTCTTTTTGATCCATTCTTCTTCGCATTGATTTGGTCCTTATTTTTTCTCATTAAGAACCCAATCTTCATCTTCGTCCTCTTCTTTCTCATCGACTCCGCTTCTTCGCTCATCCAGGTAAACCGCCATCTGCTCTCTCGATCTCTCTCTCAATTTCAGATTTTCTTTCTTTTATCCGGTCTGGTAGATCCTGGATTTTCGATTCTTCTGCTCCTCTTCCGAAGATTGTTTGTTGTTGTTTCGGTGCATAGAGAACTAGAGAAAGTATCGATCGAATTTTTGTGAGGGCTATCATAGTCTTTGCGTCTTGCTTTTGTTCTCTTTAGTCACTTCATATATCTGCACCATCTGCTCGACTATTTTCCCCCAATTATAGGTTTAAACTTGATATCTGAAAAGAATTTTTGATATACTACTACTAGTGTGATAAGTCCAAGTTTGTTGTATCGTCGTGTGTAAGCTCTTCTTAGAAGTGGAATCCATGGATCTTACGCTTTTTATTTATCGTAACTTATATGTTTTATCTTGGATTTGATTAACTTTAAAGCTTCAGTATCGTAAAACTTTTATCTTACTTTTAATCTCTTAGCTTAAAAGTTAGAATCATTGGATCAATCCTGATTACTGATTGATTTCTGCAGCAAGGTTTATTACTTAGCACTTCCAAAGTTTCTGTGATATTACTTTGAAAGACGACAATGTTTGGTTTGAGGAAATCACCGGCAAAGCTTCCCAAGCATAACTCTGCTGATCCAGGGGTGTTTCACAAGTCTTCCAAGCCGAATCCATTCGATTCAGATGATGAATTGGACAACAACAACAAAAAACACACACTTAACCCCTCGAAGAGGACTTCCTCTGAACCCTCTTTGGCTGAAATGACAAACCCTTTTGATGGTGAGGAGGTTGAGAAAGGGTATAGTTCATCAAAGCAGCCCTTTGCTTCTAACTCGAGATACCAGTACAAGAACAATTTCCGTGATTCAGGAGGTATTGAAAACCAGTCGGTTCAGGAGCTTGAGGGTTATGCTGTGTACAAGGCTGAAGAGACGACCAAATCTGTACAAGGTTGTCTCAAGGTAGCAGAAGATATAAGGTCTGATGCTACCAGAACTCTGGTTATGTTACACGAGCAGGGTGAACAAATCACGAGGACGCACCATAAAGCTGTTGAAATAGATCATGATCTCAGTAGAGTAAGCTCCTTTGTCCTTCCTTATTCCTGTATTACAAATGGAACATCCACTCTTTGTTCTGCACATGCGGAGGGTATTAGTTGGTGTGTAATAAGAATGACAAGATACATGAGGTTTGTTGATTGAGATAATTACGTGGCTTTGATTTCCAGGGTGAGAAGCTTCTTGGAAGCCTTGGAGGTATGTTTTCAAAGACTTGGAAGCCGAAGAAGACTCGTCCGATAAATGGTCCAGTCATAACTAAAGGTTTGCTTCTTGATCATTGATTCCTCGATTATTCTCGCACTTTTTTTACGTTTTCCTAATTGCATGATTCCCTTTCTGTGTTTCGCTACATAGATCACTCACCAACGAGAAGAGTTAACCACTTAGAGAAAAGGGAAAAACTTGGACTGAACCCAGCACCAAAAGGACAATCAAGAACCAGAGAACCGCTCCCTGAATCAGCTGATGCATATCAGAGAGTGGAGGTTAGGACATTTCTTCCTTCTCTTCTCATAACTATACTCCCGCATCTTAGATTAGTGTTGCATAAACTTGAGGCATTGATGAACATCGAAAGCCAGCTTCTTTAACATTCATGTAAAAAAGTTCGTCTTTTGCTTATAATCTTGCTAAATTATACTCATTTACGACAGATGGAAAAAGCTAAGCAAGACGATGGGCTTTCAGATTTGAGTGATATACTAGGTGAGCTAAAGAACATGGCAGTTGACATGGGAAGTGAAATCGAAAAGCAGAATAAAGGACTTGATCATCTTCAAGATGATGTTGACGAACTCAACTACAGAGTGCAACAATCAAACCAACGTGGCCGTCGTTTACTCGGAAAGTAGATGAACATAGATATATGTTCATTACACTACTTCCTCTTTTGTTGGATCTTCTCTGATCTTTGTTGCTTAAAACTCAAACAGTTCATGTTATATACGTTTCTGTCTATGTTTGTATTTGATATTGCTATTAAAATCCAAACATCTTATTGTGAAAAACCCAAGTAACTTTGCTGTTATTTTTCTGTATCATACACAAGTAACCACTAGTTCATCAATCATATTCTCAATCAGAACTCAAATCCCAATCAATAGAAAGTGGTTTCAACATGACCAATACCAATATCTATTAGTGAAGCTTGAGTTCCATGATGTTCTTGGTCTTGGGAGGATATGCCAAGTAAACCTTGAGGACCCTCTCTACGACCTCCAGCTGTGCTTTACCTTCAGCATAAGCCTCGTTGACCTTTGATGGGTCAGTGAGGTTCTTGTTCATGCGGAACCCATCCAAAGTCCTACGCTTTGTGTACTCCCTGATGTTGTACTCAGGGTATTGACGTCCAGCTCGAAGCAGGGAACGAGAGAGGCTGAGGACTTGAGATTTAGCAACCATTGTAAGATTGGACACCACTAACCCTGCTTAGATGAAATCAATCAGTATAAGAATCAAGAAGAGTCGAGATAACGGCTAAAGAGTAAAGACTCATACTTTGACATCGGATACAAAGATTTATAGACAGTGAATTGGATTAAGAACATGAACATGACACAAAAGAAGTTAAATTTCTCCAGAAAAAAATCTAGCTAGTGAGGAGATTCATTCAGTATTCCATTCCAGTAAATTCATATGCAAGAACCAGCTCCAACATGAGCATCAAAAGCTATATTAAAAACCAAAACTTGAACAAAGAATTTGATTAAATTGCAGCCACAACCAAAAGAGTCAAGAACACCTGAATCGTACGAGGGTCCGACCAATATATACATACCAAATTGAAAACCCGATGAGTAATTAATTCCCTCACGTCAACAAAGCGAGCTTGGCGTTGGCGTTGAGATTCTCTGTTCGAAGGTACTGTTGTATATGCCTCAACCTAGTTTACCCGAAATTGAACCGGGAAATGATCTATATAACCGGTTTAAAAAATGGGCCAGACATTAAGGCCCGTTACATTGGGCCGAGACCTGTATGAGCTGGCATATTCGACAACATACAAAAATAGTAAACAAAACTCATCTCATCTCTCTCTCAATCAACGCTTTCGTCTTCTTCTGGAATTCGATTCTATCTTCGACGAAAAAACCCTAGAGCAAACTCCTATATTCCTCAGCGAGAAGAAACTTTGTAATTCCGAGTTTTTCTCATCAGCGAGAAGAAACTCTGTATCTCTATCTCTATCTCCTCGCTGGGTACGGTACGAGCTATCTCAATTTGTTCGATTCTTCCTTTTCATCGATTCAGTTTGTGTGATAATCCCTGCTTGAAATTGATTTGTCATCGTTGGATCCGCATGCTTTATCTGAATCTATGCATAGGATGTGCGATTTTGTGTGTATTAACCAAAAATTGATCGATCTCGTCTGATTTGGCTTTTGATGTTCTTGTTTTGCTCTGGTTTCACTAATTTGGTTTTCTTCTCGTTTTTGTTGGCAGATCTTTGGTGTTTTGACTCTACAGTTCCTATCGATTGGCTGAATTTGGGGTAAACGCTAGGGTTTAGTCTCGATGTGGTCGTACTCCATTAGGATCCTCCCTAAACATTAGGCTTCTAATCCTTTCAAATTGATGCTCATATTCTCTTCCCTGTCTATGGCTTTTACTGTGATCCTTCAAAATCTTAGTGTCTTTGGTCCTGGTTTGAATCCCTCTTTCCCTTACTGCATTGCCAATCACTCCGTTGCCTCCCGTTAATTGAGTTGCTTCAGTTTCAGTTGAATTACATTAGTCCGTCTCCTTCAGTTTCTATTCTGGATATTCTTGCAAACCGTAGCCTGAAGTGGTACCTGTTTTAGACATTCTTGGGTGAGATTTACACCAGAAGATCATGTAAACCTGTGCCCTCATAACATAAGATAATCTACTGATTGAGTTCTTGAGGAAGTCTTATTTTGATTCTGTCCTACCCGAGTCTCCTAGTCCTACAGATCCTGCTTTCAAAGCTAGCTCTACTTTGCCTGAAGCTCAGACCAAAGAATGCTCGAAGAACAGCCGGTTGCATTCTCGCTCCGGCGTAACTCTTTTAGACGCCGATCCCCCAGATCAAATGTTGATGACAGGGGTTGGACTCCGCTCCACATCAAAGCCCGCAAAGGCGATCTGAAATCCGTCAAACAGCTTCTCGACCAAGGGTTTGACGTGAACGCTCTAGCATGGGGACCCAAATCAAAAGGAGTGAGTCCACTTCACCTGGCAGCGGAGGGAGGTCACATAGAAGTCATGGATTTGCTACTCGAGCGTGGGGCCAACATTGATGCCAGAACATGGGGCTCATGCGGGTGGACTCCTCTCCATGCTGCGGCCAAAGAGCGGAAGAGAGAAGCCGTGAAGTTTCTGGTGGAGAATGGCGCGTTTCTACCGGATGACATAACTGATACCAGATTCAATCCGCCGGTGCATTACTGTCACGGGCTGGAATGGGCGTACGAGGAGATGAAGAAGCTTAACAGCAGCGAGTCTTCATCATCTGGTGGAGACACATCTTGCAGTTCTGAGAACTGATCTTGTTACTGTCTTTTTGCTTTACTTTTCTGAAGTCTTGCCGTTGAGAGAAACTTTCAGAACTCAGAATAATTATGGTTTGTAAGAACTTAGAATGCTATGGTTTGTGTATTGGTTTTATAGCTTCTACTAGATTCTGGTCCGTGCGTTGCACGGACATTGTATTTCAATAAATTTATTTCAATTTACGTTCAAATGTAGGACAAAGCAATACCTTCCAATTATATAGTTTATATTAAAAATGTGTTTAAAATTTTATTTTAGCTAAAATATAAATTAACATTATTTTAGTACAAATAAGTACTAAAAAAATGAACACTGATTAAATAAACTTTTAAGAAATGTCGTACCAAAACAAACTCCTTACATAATAATAAAAGTTTGAAAACGTAATAATAGTTATAGTTATAAATAAATATTATAATAATCGTTTAATATTTTAAATATTAATGTTTTGGCTATCAATATGATATTGGGTTATGTCAGCTCATTGACCACTTGTAGGAGATCACACCTAATGAGTGTGGTATTGTTTCGTAAGACAGGAACAGCGTGTAAACTTTGAAGCCAGATCGATACTTTTGTATATTGTATTATTTTGGTGTTTTAAAATAAGTACTTTTCAGTTTGTTACAAAAGAAAATGCTAGCAAGCATGTAAGTTAAAATTCTATGGGAGAGAGGATTTTTTTGAGACTTTAAAAAAGGCACACCGTATAAGAAGAGTTTGATTAAAGACTAAACAAATTTCTTATAAGGACATGCAGGATATCAGACCGGAAATAGCTAAAGTCAGTTATTGAGGTTTCCTAATTTTATGGTCTGAATCTTTAACCATTCATATTTGGGTTTAGAGCTTTGATTACAACAACGTTAATCTATAGTTAGCTTTAGGTTCTCAGGTAAATATTATTGTTTACGGTTTATTTTCATTGTTTATATGTTCTTCAAATTCATCTAAAAATTACAAATAAGTTTTCTTAAAAAATGAGTTTTGGGCCATCGATAAAAGTCTGAATAAAGACTGTCAAATATGTAAACATTCATGTTGAAGCAAGAAAAGAGACGTAAATAGGGACAGCTCATGCATAAGTGATGTGTGGACAGCTCATGCGTTTTAAAACATAAATGAGTTCCTATCTATCTAACTTCTTCTCCATATCTCTCAGTAATAGCTCCATCTTCTCCATATCACTATGAGAGACGCTTATTCCATAATACCCTCCCCACTTTGTTCCAGTTTTACAATTCTCCTGACTGCCCTGCGTTGGTGTTAGGAAACAATGGTTGGTCTGTGACAATGATAAGAGGCAATATGGTTAGACCTAACACTAATACAGGGTAGATCGGCAGATTTGTAGCTAAACTAATTCACTCACATATGTGTCCTATGTCTAAAGAAAGTGTTTCTACCTCTCTATCGATTTTCCATAACTCTCTCCATCCTCCTTAATCTTTAGTTTGTGAGCTAGCAGGTTTTTATTTTAAGAAGTTGATATCTTTCTTATCCTCCCAATGACGACCAGTTTCACAAATCAACAGACTCCTTAGCATTGATCGGTAGACGTTTGAAGCTGTCCTCCTTGGAAAGTCTTTGCTCCTGATTTTCCTCAAAAATCTGCAAAAATTTGAAGTTAAGAATCTCATTACAGGCACTATACAATATATGCAAAAACAATATTTACATGTATAGAAACTATTTTACCTTAAATCATTGGCTCCTTGGATCTTCTCTATTGTCACCTGCACACACCAATACAGTCACAAACATTTTACTGTCATGTTGAAGAACTGTTTTTTTATAGCTTCTCACGTCATTTTAAAATAATACTATTAAATTTAACATATATGATCTGATTGGCGTTGTGTTACTTCAAGTTACTTGTGTAGAAATAAGATAAAGATTCGTGTGACATCCTAACACAGTTTTTGAAACATGATTGAAAAACAAAAACAAAAAAATGCATAAGATTTGACATGATATCATAAACCTGAATGAATAATCCACTATAAAAATTTCCATTTAGATCATCGGTGAGTAGCCAGCTAGGGTTTACGTAATCATAAATGATTACCTAATGTTAGTACCTTCACCTTAGGCTTCCCTTTGTTGTTACTGATTCGATTGTTCTTGGAAGAACCAGATTGTGAGTATTTCTTTTTACGGCCACTCTCATCGGCGTCATAGTTCACCACCGTCTCCACCAAAAAATTCCACAAGTGTGTTATGGTGAAATTACATACCACGAATGGGTTACGAACTGATATAAGGATGTTATGCTCTGCTAAAATACTCTCAACAGCATTTTTACGGATCATATCAGCCTTCTTTAAAACATGTATCATGGTTACGGTAAGAACAAATTCCTTGAGCCAAAGCTGGAAGAGAATTATGTCAGTAACACCAACCTTTATGGCGAACAAATCACAGTTTATATCTCAACTTCTTCATCGGTTTATAACCTGCGAGAAACAGAAATAGGTGTTAGGATATTGAAAAATCACGACAGATATTAACAAATAACTGATGACAAACCCTAATCGGAGGGTTTTGGTCTTGAGATTGGAAGAGCATTGGGCAGTTTACTTTGAATTTTTTCAGGATTTCTAGCAACTACATGAAATTGAGCCCTGGCCGAAAATCAAAAAAATGAAAGAGGAAAGAGCTTGTGTTTGAGGAGTAAATTACAATCGAAGGGAATTAACAAAATGGAAAAAAACATCAAAAATTGGGATGATATGATCACAGTAACTGATCTGAAACCCAATCAAAAAAAATTAGGAGGGTTAGGTACTTTCGACGGTAATCGACGACGATAGATAGTTGCAGAGATCTTCAATCTCCCAGATTTTTAAGATTCAGATACATGAAAAAAGTTAAACAAATAAAACGATTGCAATTCCCTAGATATAATAATGAATCGGAAATTTTTGATTTAAAAATCAAATAAGAAAGATGGATTCATACCTTCGATCAGAGACACTTCAGAGTTCTGGAAATTGTGAGGTAGCGTCTCTGGAACCGTTCACGGGAGAAGAAAAGCTTTTTGGTGAATTTTTTTTTTCCAAGAGGGATTAGGGTTATGAACAATCGCACTCATTTAGATTCAAATCAAAAACACATGTAAATCAAGATGAATATAACTGGAAATAGGAAACCGACCCTAGATTTCTTATCCGGAGAAGCAGATCTGCGACGATGATGGTGAAATTTTTTGGAGAGAAATGAAGAGAAGTTTTTTTCGAGAGAGATTAAAAAAAAAAAAAAAAATTGAAGAATAGTCATCAAAAATGTTTCCGAAGTAGTCATCAAAATACTTGACAGGCTGTCATAATCCTTTGTTCTGATTGGAGAATTGCTGAATTTTTCTCTCTCATTACTTGTCTTTTATATATATTAGATATGTGTGAGTGATGAATGTAGCCAACTTTGGTTTAATGTTTGCTTTCGGTTAACCGGTTCTTGATTATACAAATATGAGCAAACCGATGTTGTGAGTGATGGTTCTTTCAACAGGGTGATTTATTAGTGAGGCAAATCAATTTAATCATCTCTATTCAAAATTTGTTAGATGCAAACGACATGAATTTATGGTGCTTTTGTTAGTAATTTTATCCTGATACAAATTAACACAATACTAAGCCGGACACGGTTGAGCCAAAACCAGTTAATTTGTCCCGAGTTTGTTACACACCCGGGTCGTCACCAGACCCGTCGGTGAGATGCGGGTATTCGGTTTACGAATCTCAGGAGGAGGAAGAGAAGAAAAATGGCATTTTTAATTTCGCTCGCCTCTTAGATCCGTTTTTCCTCCTTGTTCACTTTGGGTGTTCAGCAAATAAAAAACAACAACGATGGCTTCTCGCGGTGTGATCTGCGTCTTGTCACTCTTATTTGCTCTCTCTCACTCCAAGACGTTGAAGCGAGATGGTAAGTCTGCTTTTTCCACCTTCTGGTTTTGTGTTTATGGATCCTCTCCACTGCTCGACTCTTTAACGAATTTGGAACATACCAATTATCGACTCTATATCTTTATCAATTTTCATTGTTTAGTAGCACGCATTTTTCGATTTTAGCTGAGCTGAATTTTACAGAATTATGTGTGAACAATGCTTAGATCTGATAGTATATGTACTAGTCTCAATCGAGTTCTGCCTGTTTATCATTTAGCTGGTTAACTTTATCTTACTAGCTCATGCTCAGCTTTCGTCAAAGTTATAAATCTGTGTTGATCTTCTGCAACAGTGAAAGCTTTGAATGAAATCAAAGCCTCTTTAGGATGGAGAGTGGTGTATTCATGGGTCGGTGACGATCCTTGTGGAGATGGAGACCTTCCTCCTTGGTCTGGTGTCACCTGTTCTACACAAGGAGACTATAGGGTTGTCACAGAATTGTAAGTTCTAGTTTTCCTTCTTTAATGTTTTCTTATGCATATCAACGTGATTCCCTTGACTGATCTATTTGCTTGATCTTTCTGATTTGCAGAGAAGTTTACGCTGTTTCGATTGTTGGACCTTTCCCCATTGCAGTAACAAACCTTTTGGATTTGACTAGACTGTAAGTTGATCCGTAGCACCTTTCTTATGTGTGACATTTAAGTAGAATTGTGTTAGAAGTCTTTGAATATCTATGAGCAAATGAGATCGCTTGTTTAGAGCTTTGATGTTTTGAGATGGTCAAATTGAAAATGGTTTTTGGTTTGTTTGATTTTTCAGAGATCTACATAACAATAAGCTGACTGGTCCAATCCCTCCACAAATTGGACGACTAAAACGGCTGAAAGTACTGTATGTTTCTTGTGCTCTTACAGTGATACATTGTTGTTGAGTTTCTGTCTTTTTCATTTTATCGTTCTGAGACCAAACTCGGAATAGTATCCAAGTTTCTTCAGGAACACATATTTTTGAATTAAGATGTTATGTGACAGGAGTGTGTTATAATTTGTATCATCATATCATGCCAATGCTTCCCATTACTTTACCTAATCATTTACTCTGTTGTAACCATTAGAAACCTGAGGTGGAATAAACTACAAGATGTAATTCCCCCTGAAATTGGGGAGCTGAAGGGACTAACGCATTTGTGAGTACCTCATGTTTCTTGTTCATCTTCTGATGATTGTCCATTTGCGTCCAAATGAAATCATGATTTCTTTTTTGTATCTTTAAAGGTACTTGAGCTTCAATAGCTTCAAGGGAGAAATTCCAAAGGAATTAGCTGCTCTTCCCGAGCTTCGGTATCTATATCTTCAAGAAAATCGTCTCATTGGTAGAATACCTGCAGAACTGGGGACGCTTCAGAACCTCCGACATCTGTAAACACCTAAATTCACATCTTCTACGTACAGTTTGGGTCTTTTATCATTACTAAGATCCTGTTTTGGTTTCAGAGATGCTGGTAACAATCATTTGGTGGGAACTATAAGGGAGCTCATCCGTTTTGATGGTAGTTTCCCAGCTCTTCGCAACCTGTAAGCATCACTTCATAATCTGCTTTCACTTCTCTTTTCCGTTTGATATATACACAGTGGTTTTTCTCGTTCTAAAATCTCTGATCATTTAGGTACTTGAATAATAACTATTTGAGTGGAGGAATCCCTGCGCAGCTATCTAATCTTACAAACTTAGAGATTGTGTAAGAATCCTATTAAGATATCTGCAATAAACCGCAATGGGATAACTCTAATCTCGGGTTACTTCATTTTGTAGGTACCTGTCTTACAACAAATTCATCGGAAACATTCCTTTTGCCATTGCTCATATTCCTAAGCTGACATTCCTGTAAGTTTTGTGTGTGTTAGACTGCTGATTTTTATCTTTATCTCAGAGTTGCTCATAATCCAAAAAAAATATGCATTCTCATGGGGTCATTTTGAAACCAGGTATCTTGATCACAACCAATTTACTGGGAGAATCCCAGACGCATTCTACAAGCATCCATTCCTCAAAGAAATGTGAGTTCTCACCCTATTCAATGAAACTCGGAGTATAAGAATTTGAACAATGTGAACGAGTTTTTTTTGTCAACTAAATCCATTCATTAGATCAAGTTTGGTCGGTTTTGATGACTGGTTTTATAAACAAGGTTTTGGTTTTCTTTCATCAGTCTTCACTCTGACAATAAGGAGACCTGTTTCAAATTTTCCAGGTACATTGAAGGCAACATGTTCAAACAAGGCGTGAACCCAATTGGTACCCACAAAGTTCTTGAAGTTTCTGATGCCGATTTTGCTGTGTAACGAGGTTAGAAGATTCTAGGAGGTTCTAGAGAAAATGTCTCAGACCTACCTAGAGATGGTGCCACTTTAGCTTCATTATTTATATTTTGTATGGTCTTGATCTTTGCAAATGGAAGAAAGCATAGACTACAAGTGTTTTTACCTTCATATTGTATAGTTAGAAAATTGGATTGTTATAAATAGCACTTTGTTATTCAAGTTTTCATTTTTACAAATTACCATAAGATCATCATCGTCTTCATGAACAAGCAGGAGCATCAAAGGTAGGTAACACAATGAACGAGATCGACAATGGATTGATATAAACAGGAGATTTCACACCGTGGCGAACCGGCTCAAGCTTTGGGATATCTCCGGTGATGGTTGGTTCCAAAGGGTTGCCATTCAAGAGCATTATCTTCCTCCGAAAGTCACCGTCTTTTGGACTCAACTGATACTCTTCTCTGTTCAAATATCCATCTGAAGCTTTGTTTCCGACCCAAGAAACCTTGCTCTTGATTGTTTCCAAGAAAGATTTCCTCTTCGTCGATCCTGCTTTCAAAACCACCTTCACGCCATTGATGACTCCGACTGTAAACGTCGTTTGCTTACCTCAGATTAATCAGAAGAATCGTTATTCCGGCCTGAGATGATAGGTTCCATGGTTATAAACCGAAGCTAGAGGATCATTTACAGACAGAGAGATAAAGATATACACACTTACTTTTCCTTTGGAACAATGAACGTATGTCCGTAGATACTCTGAGGTATTTGTCTGAACGCCGAGAAAGCCTTTACTCATCAAATGATGACAAAGAAGCACGCTGGCCGGCCTGATAAAAAAGAATTGTTTGCTTTGATTGAGATTGGCTATTAACAATCTCCAACAATATTTCATTTCTTATTTTAAACTGCATTTTAAGGTAAAATTTGTTTCAATCTTAATTTATTTTTAACTGGAAAATAAAGTAAAAATTAGGATTACTCCAAATTAGGATAAAAAATAGGATTATTCTATTTTTTATTATATTTTTTTACTCTAAAATGAAATAAAACTAGAGATATCTTATATAAGTTTCCATAAAACGTGCTCAATCTAGTAGAACTGGACATTTTACTCGAAATCTGAATTTGAATTCGAACCCGATCCGAAAAATCCGATCTTGATCCGAACCGATTTTTTTTTTTTTTAAATAATACCTAAATAAGGTTTAAGTCAAGGTATTTCAGATATCGGGTAATACCGAACCAGAACGAGTACTTAAAGTAATATAATTTCGGTTAATTCTGATATTTTCGAGTATTTTTTGGGTAGTTTAAGTAGTTTTTGTTTTTATATTTTAGGTAATTCAAATATTTTTGAGTATTTTTGAATACTTTTAAGTTATTTGAGTATATTTTTTTACGGATTTTTTTGGATAATTCAAGTATTTTGAATATTTTATTTTTTTTGAGTTTTCAGAATTTTATGGTAATTTCAGGTGTCCGAACCCAACTCAAACCCGATAAATCTCAAATCGAATCCGACCCGATATATAGAAATACTCGAACGGATTCTCTAGTCCTCAACTTAAAAATCTAAAAACGCGAAAAACCCGACCCAAACGGATTCTCAAACGCCCAATCCTACAATCTACTTTAAGTCTTTAACCGACTGTTAGAGAACCGAATATTTGAACCCATGTGTTCTTAGGATCAGTTTTATCTTTATTTTTGGTCGAGATGTATCTAAGATCATTTATGTTGAGATTTAGCAGTGATTTTAAACTAAACTAGTATGATTCGTTTGCAGTATGTGCGAGCACAAATATGTTTTGAAATAAAAATTATTAAATTGATTTAACCAAAAATAATATTATAAAAATCTATATAATATTATTTATAATTAAACATACATAAATTATTATATTTTATATTTTAATATTAATAAAGTTAATAGTAATAAATAAATTATAATTATATATTTTTATGTATAAAAATCAATAAATAATATATTTTTAAAATATTTTACCATTTATATATAATACAAATTTACTATATAAAATTTAAAATAATATGTATTGATATTTAAAAATATTCATAAACGTTTTCATATTTATCATCTTATTTATTATTTTATTTTTATTGAAGCTTATGTATATCTCTAAAATAAAATTAAGATCTTCAGAAATATTTTCATATTTATCTTTTATTTTACTTTTCATTTTTATTCAGGGTTATGTATATACCCTAAATAAAATTTAACAAATCTTCATAAATATTATCTTATTTTTTATTTAAGGTTATATATATCTACATAATAAAATTAAAAAAACTTAATAAAATTATTAATATAAATTAAAATTAATACAATAATTAGTCTAATTTTATTAATTGCAAAATAGTAATATAATAAATAGTGAAGATGATCAATTTCCTTTGTCCCAAAAAATAATAATTACCTTTCACCAAGCCGATCTACTTTATTGGACTTTTTTGTCAACATAATGGAGTTAAATTCATGCAATTTATAATGGGAATATATAGAGATTAATGATACGCAGATTTTTATTGATAGCATCAAATCCAGTTATCTGTTTTATAGTAATAAATTTAAAATTTTGACAAAAAACATTAACTACTAATTCGACTTTAAGTAACTTAATTAAGATATTAACACACACACAAAAAAAAGAAACTTAAAATAAGAAGAGATTGTTGACCCAAAAAAAATAAGAAGAGATTATTATAAAAATCGGTTCTCTCCCTCTCACCTAAGACTCCTCCAGAGGAAGATTTCTTTCCCTGCTGTGTGTTTTTTGTGTGTTTTCTTTTCCTTAACAACCAAATCTACTTTTCTTCTTTCATCAAATTTGTTTCTAAAGTAAAGAAAATCTAATCTCGTTTAAGAAGACAATCTTCTGGTACATATATACATTTCTTTGTCTTCTTCTTTTTTTAATTCTCTGAGAATTTCAAGTTATAATTTCTGAAGCAGCAATCTAAAGGTATCTTTTCTCTGAATCCTGACATCTCGTGTATTTTCTTTAAGTTTTGTGTTGGCTTGAAGTTGTAAACTGTTGGTAGGGTTTTAAGCGTGTAGAGTACTTCTTTAGAATTAGGTCATCATTGTCCCCAAATTTCGATCAGAACTCAATTTTATATAGAAAAAATATGTGAAGTTCATTTATTTTTGTATATAACTGACGAATCCTTGAAATGGGTCACGATCAAAATACGATTTTGTCTTTTATGTATTGATGTGATTGATGATTGACGATGATCATACAATTTTTATTAAGACTTTTGGAAGTCAACATTTGTCCTTCTTTGGATGTTGATTGCTTCATTTAACCTTATGTTGATGTTTGAATGAAGAAGTTTGTTGAGTCATCTATTTTGGTAGATTTTCTTTTACAGATTTGTTCTTTAATTATGATGTCACATTTTGACAATATGATCATAATATAGGTAATTAGACAGAAACTCAAAAGTAATTCTTCTAATATTGTCCTGTATCAGGTTCTGTTGGGTTGCACCAGTTTTTTTTTCTGGTTTTGATATGGCTGAGGAGATTACTTCAGAGGTCAAAGAGATTGACAACTGTGCAATGGCTGAGGAGAATACTATAGAGGTCAAAGAGATTGAGAATGTTTCCGACATAAATCCTCCGGAGATGATGTCTGAAGAAGGTTCTGTGGAAACAGTACTTGTAAAGGATGTGGAAAACGTGGAAGATGTTATATCTGTAGCATCAAAGGGCCAAGAAGAGAGTGTATCAGAGATTAAGGGAGTGCATAAGCCACCAACTGTGAACTCGAGACGGCATTCAACTGGAAAAATAGGTACAGGTAAACTGCAGGTCCAGTCCCGTTACCGCGGGAATCATCATGTGGCCTCAACTCATGATTTCTGTAAACACGGGAATCGGTGTGATCGAGTTGATGTTGTGAAACCATGGAAGATGGTGAGGAGAAAAAGTGTTGAAGACTCAGAGGCTGTAAAATCTGAGACTTCAAGTTCATCGTTGGGAAGTCTGAGTAGACAGATTCCAGCTACCAAACCGGAGAGTTCTGCGGCTGCAAAGAGAGACCCACTGGCTGTCAAGAAAAAACCATCTGCTTCTTTGAATTCAGAAACATTTAGCGTTAGCGAGATGGCGATATCTGTTGATGGTTCAAGCGTTAAAAGCAATGATAAAACTCGGAAGAACAGTGGTTCAGCTGTTGTTAGAAAGGTTCCTGGCTTAGGAAATGAGAGTTCAAGTTCTGCTATGAAGAAGGTTTCAAGAATCAGTGAAGCCGAAAGTTCTAAGGCTTCTGCTACAAAGAATCTGAAGAATAAAGAGAAGGCAAAGGCTCAGACAATTAGCAGTGAAGATGTAAAAGAGAAGACTGTGTGTGTTGTTGAAGCTAGCGTCAAAGGTGTTCAGAGCGAGAAGCAAGCATCATCTGATAAGACAACCATGAGAAGTGGACATAAAAGCTTGTCTACTCCTACTAAGGTTCTTGGTAAAGTCAGTACCGTTTTGACTAAGAAGAAAGAAAGTGGTGATGCAGACCTTATAGCGAATCAAAAACCGGAGAAGAAGATTAGGCCTAAGAAGACAGGCGTAAAGGTTACTCAACCGAAGCCTCTGAGTTTCAAGAAAGGGAAGACTCTTGAACCAAAACCCGAGGATGGTTCACCGAAATGGATCAAGTTCAGAAAGAGGGTTGTACAGGAACTAAAACCCCAAACCGAAGGGAGGAAGAAGAATCTGAAAAGTGTTGAGACTAAAAAGGATTCTTGTGAAGGAAGTAAACATGAGAAGGTTGTTCTGAGGCATAGAAAGGTAGCAGGTAAGAAGAAAATGATGACGTTGTTCAACAGTGTGATCGAGGAGACAATGACTAAGTTGACAAAGGTGAAGAAGACCAAAGTCAAAGCTCTTATTGGTGCTTTTGAAACTGTAATCTCTCTTCAGGACACTAAGACACCTCAGAGAGTTCAGAGCAAGGTCGGAACATCTGCATCTAAGGTTAGTCCTTTGGATTCAAAACATTGACTTAAACATAAACAAGAACTTATGTATGTGCATATGATCTATTTAACATTCAAGAGAGAACATTTATATATGTATTTTGACAATGACTGAACTGAAGATGAAGTTGTAAAGCTTTCAAGTTTTATAAAACAAAGTCTTACAATCATGATACAAAGAACTTTCAAGATCTATATATGGATCAATAGTACTCAGCTAGGCTAATCTCTTTTCTCGTGATTGGAAGAACTTGAGGGCATGCTTGTATTTACCTTTGTAGTCTGATCAGACTGTTGTCTGTAGATCGCTGCAGCCATTTTGTTATATAGATCCATGTTCATTGTCTGCAGCAGCATGACCAACAACAGTCAGCTCTCAAGATTTGTATATCTCAAACAGTTAAAGCGGTTTTACCTGTGCGAGAAAAACACTGTATGGATCAGTTAAAGCGGCTGAAGAACCATTGGTGCAGTCTCTATTAGCCATAGGAGAGACCATCAATGGTGGTGGAGGAGGATGAGGAACTAAGCCTCCATAAGCATTGCTACCGCCTCCCATTCCCATTCGCGCCATTGTTGCAAGTAAAGACATCTGAAACTGCTGTTGCTGTTGTTGTTGCTGCTGTTGTTGTTGTTGATGTTGGATGCTGAGAACTGATTGTGGTGGAGGTAGTTGTGGCATCATCATCTGTTGTGGCAGGTTGGCTCGTAAGCTCATAAACTGAACTTGTGCTTGTAGCTGTTTCAAGTGTTCGATTACATCGTCCAAGATCGAGACTTTATCGGCCTGCAATATCCGGATAACCTCGGATTTAAATAACCGACTTGCGATCTAGATATAGGCTTTGATTCATAACCCCTTTCTGCAGTGTTAAGGGTTTTACTGCTTTGATGATCACTAATCATACAAGCCGTAGCAAAAACGATATTAAATTTTTCTCTCAATTTTTATACCGCTTTTTTGAACCGCTTGTTCTTACCTATTTACACTATTCTATAACCGTTTAACATCACTTACCTTTAAAATCATCGTTCCACTTTTGTTAACCAATCGGATCCATTAAGTCCTAAACTTTAAAGTATGTTCTTCTGGGTGTGTAACATATACCTTACTTGCAGTAGGAAGCAGCTTCTGAAGTGTTCTCATCCTCTGGTTTATCCTATCACGCCGTCTCTGCATCAAACCTCAAACCCAAAGGAGTCAATATCCATATTCGAAAAACTTTTGGCAACTGCGGATAGCAAAGATGTGGTTGCGTAGTGGTAACACAAAGGGTTGGTTTTCTTGTGCTGCAGGTTTAAACCCTTTAGGATAATCTTTAAATCGGATTATCTAAAGGCTGATTCCGGACTCGTGGAAGTATAAAATTGCGGATAGTAAAAAGATGATCTGTATTGTTTTACCCTTTCAGACTCGTTGTGAATCGCTGCTGCTCGTCCCCTTCTTCCATTAGATCTCCCTGCTTCTCCTATAGTCTCTTGTTCATCTCCTTCAGTTTCTTGAGTTTCCTGTAAAGTCTTATTCTGATCATTTCTCCAAGTCATCTTGCAGAAAAGAAAAGAAAGAAATGCATCTTTGTTAGTTCTTACCGATCCAGATAGGAGATAGTCTCTGTCTCCGGTTCTAGCTGTCTTCAAGCTACGACCAGATTCAAAAGACGCCCAAGACATATTGTTACCACTCGCACTTGCAGTCACGCTATGACCAACTCTATGACTCTCCTCTTGAGCAGCGAACCAACAGTCCATTTCTTGGGGATAACCGCGTTTTCTTGAACAAGATCCGTCCTTACTCTCAGAATTGTGATCTCGACCATCCTGTCTCTGCAGCTTGCTTGGTTGCAAAGCCGCCTGGTGAACCACAGACTCCAAAGTCTCACACCCGTTGAGAGTTTGTGTCCATATAGGGTTAGCGGAGGTCGTTGGTTCGACACCTTCGCCTAGACCATGAACCGTTAGTTGCCCGTTTTCCCATGTGAGCTCTTTCACTCCGTAGTTCGACCTGATCCACCATCAAAGAAAGGAGATTGTTTTTTGAGTAATAACAAACAAATAAAGAAAGAAAGAAACAAGACAGAAGAGTTCTTTATCAGAAACAGAGTGGATACATGTGTTGTTGTTACTTAGGCCGCACGTTTGCACAGAATAAACTGGCAGTTAAGCTTTTCTTTACTTTATTTTTGGCTCTTCGTCTCTCTTCTCTCTTTCTTCTTTGCTTGAATAATCTTTTCTTCTCTCCTCTGTTTTCAAACTCTTCACAATCACAGCGACAACTCATGCAATGGATCTGTCTTTGATCCATATTGAAGTAATATTAATAAAGAGCCCCTCTCTCTCTTCTCTCTCTCTTAATGTCTCCTCTCTCACTAGACAATGGTCCCTGCAAAACGTCAAATGGTTTTCATGTGGAGGAAGCACATGTGTGGCAAAGGATTGTTGTGTTCTGCTGCCCCTCAACCTCAACCTCCAGAATCCAAATATCCAATAAGTGAGGGTATTTACGTCATTTCACTCTCAGCTGGCTCCCCCTTCGTAAGGGCTTTTAGTGCATGTATTTGACTACTCGGTATAAAGGAAACCGTGTGATTCACCGATTAAGAAAGAAACACATTTCTAATAATAGATTTTTGTTTTTTAAAGTGAACTTTTACATAAACGGTGGTGAAATCTTAGTATATAGATATAGATAAATGCATTAAATAATAGAAGACAAGATATATTTATTGGAGTAAACACGTAAGAATCCGAAACTTATAGTATATGGTATTCGAATGTCAAAAACGAGAGTGAGATGTGAGGTTGATGGTATCAACAAGTCCGTTTGATGCAAGTTGGCTTAGGAATAAATCAATATGTTCTCACTTCTTAGCCTCTTTTTAATCTATATTCTTTCTCTGTCCACATTTTTGTTCTCTCATCTGATCTCACAATATCAAATAGATTATTTGGGATTTGACCATAGAGACATTCATATTGAAACATTTGTATGGAACTTCTATATGTGATCATTTTCTGAAGGAAACAAAATAAAACACAATATAAGTTATTGTATGATGAAAGGAAAAAAAAAAGACTTACTCTTGGAGAAAGAACACTAAATAAAGATGAGGACTCAGAGTTCCGTTTTATGTTTCTCCTAAGAGAAATTGTAAATTCTCCTTTTTTGTGAGGTTTGAGGGATGGTCTCGAGTGGGGGTGTCTATGACAACGATGATGAGGACTCGAGTTCTAATGAATTGTAAACACAAACTTTTGAGCTTATAAGTTTAGAATCGGTGATTCTTAATCTAAAAACTACTATGTATGCTGAGGCGTTGTTTTGCCTTACATTATTTTTTTTTTAAATGATTAGGAGGTTCTTGACCTGTAGACATGTATGTACTCCTCGAACAGAATTTAAACCATGTCAAATTCACTCTTTATTTTAGAAGAGATTCTTTCCAATAGGAATCGAACTTATGTTGGCGGAAAACTACTAGATGACATTTACTAATTAAGCCAACTATCGATGGTTACATAAATTTTTTTCTGTCTCTATTTCCTGTTATAGTTTTAAAGAGCACTAAGTAGTTTTATTCATTTTCCATGAAAAATAAGTTAGAAATAATTATTTAATATTTAAGTTTGTTTACTTGTAAATTTTACTCTCCTTGGTTACATAATTTTTCTGTCTCTAATTTCATGTTATAACTTTGCTACTGTTTGTGGTTTTCGGTTTTTCTATCTTCTTAGTTTTTATCATAACCGTTGATATAAAATTTAATATCACTAAGTAGTTTTATTGATTTTCCATGAAAAATAGGTTAGAAATAATTATTTTATATTTAGGTTTATTTACTTGCAAATTTTACCAAGACATGAAGCTTCGATTTCAAAACAATGTTATTTGTTTTTCTCTTTTTCGATAATTGGCTTAGTATTTGTACAGTTGTATTGTATATGATTTGGTTACAAGTTACAACCATAAACCATTAGTTGGGGGCCTAGCTTGAATAGCCTGACGGTGGCTAATATGAGATGTTGAGTCAGAATAATATTAAGTTTTCTTGAAATATATATATATGTGATAATTATGAGATCAACCTTTGTATTTTGTAAAACCTAAAGAGAGATTTCCCAATCATTTGGTGTCACTATCAAAATCTCAAGTGATTTCACCCACCAAGCTCGAGTTACGGCCGACAGCTTAAAACTTCACTACGACACGTGTAGATACTTTATTGGATAGTTATTTGGGACCCAGAGTTGATCTATAAGTTCAGCCAATCAACTTCTTGCATTAGATTCTTGACAGCGAATCATAACGCTCCTCTGAGTTTATCTGTTCATAGACTCTCCTCTTTTTTGTACTTTTTTTTCTCTCTAATGTTTAAACTATCTTCTATTCACATCAATTATCTTCTGTTAATCATATGATTTTATTTGTTCAGAGAAAAAAATATGGTTTTATATAAAGTATATATATATATATATATCTAAAAATTGAAAAGTAAATGCTATTTTTGGAATATCATGTATTCTTTCTTTTATGTTTTTATTATATGTACAAGTGTACTCTTGCACTTCATGGAAATATATGTTGACTTATGGCTACAACTCAACATAAATCCATGAAGTTACTTTTTGTGTGAAAAAGAATTGTGTTAATTAAGGCTCTTAAATATTCATATAGAATGAAATAATTGTTTCACTTAATCAAAACAAGTTTTAGAAAAAAAATCAGCAAATTAATGACTCCATTTAATTAAAAACATACATATTTATTAATCTATTCAATTCCATCAACCTATATTCTTTTTTATTCATTAACTTTGTGGTTTTTCATTTCTAAACTTTTATTTATTAGAAACACATGATCCATAGAAATTTTATTCGGTCAAGTGGTTGACCAACAGGTTTAATATTTCTACATCATGAATTCAATCATAAAAAGGTGAAACATTGTGGACTAATGGAAGTAAACTTACTATGAGTATTAACTTTTATAGAAAAAGCCATCAAGTTAGTTCATTTTTTCATTTTTCAATTTGTACTTATTTTTCAAGAAAATTGAGTTTTGTGACAGAGTTATAATTGGAATTTATTACAACATGTGAATCGGCCATTATTATTACTCAAGAAATGTATGTATTCAAAGAACACGGCAAAATCATAAATAAATAAAAATAAAAGATGTCAAAATCTTTTGATAGAGAATTGTACAATGACAGACTGACAGTATTACAAAATTTTCAAAATAAGAAGAGAGAATAGTAAATGCGAATGGTCCTGGCCTCCACAAAGAGCAGTTGCTACGATCTTACCAATGGAGAAATTAAAGAAACTTAGGGTAAGAGAGAAGCTGGACTGGACCAGAGAAATGTCCTCATTTTCATTTGAGAGCATATCTCTAAAACTTAGCAGCTGTTATCTTTCTATCAAAATCCTTCTTGGTCCCTTTTTGTGTGTTTAATTGTCTTTGTATAATACATTTCTTGTGTGAAATAAGATACATAAGGCAAATAATTATAAGAAAACACGCCTTAACCGATGAAAATGACAGTCAGTAAACCAACGGTAATGGGTGAAACATCGAATTCCCGACAAAAATCGTTTGTCGGTTCTATCTCATCACTAAAAAAAATATTCGTTAGAAATTCATCGGGAATACACATGTTTTCTTGTAGTGAATAAATATCAACTATTTTATTTTGATCGAGCATAATTATTATTCCTTATTATATCTGAAATATCAATTATGGCTTGAGATTTAGACAAATCTTTATAAATTTAGTCATATTCCAAATTTTATGAATCTAATCTATTAAAACAGGAAGGTTTGCCATGGTACATAAATGTTGTTCCCGGAATTTGCTCTTGATATTATTAGGATTTGTAATCTTCATTAAGGGTAAAACTGTAAAACAATGTATATTAATGATTTAATTAAATTTCATTAAGAGTAATTAGGGAATATAACATTATCTCTACAATCCATGTTTCCAAACAAGACAATTATTAAACATGTAGCCAAACAACCAAATTCTATTGGGTCCCACTTTTCTAATTAATTAAAATCAAAACAAATTAATTGATAAATATAATTAATAATTTAAACATCAACTATTATATATAAATTAAGATTCTCTAATTTATGATTTAATTCAAAATATATTTTAATATCTTTTTCAAATATATATATATATATATATACATATTACGATTGATGTTTTTACGATTGTACTTTTTAGCAAGTTTTTCCATCAAACTGAAAAATATTTAATTAATTAAACGGGTTGAAAAATTAATTAGCCAATCTCGATTATAAATTTTCTATTAAAAAATTCGCATATAGTAAATAATTTCAGTTGATATATTTTAAACTTAATAAAAATAATAAAATAATTTCATACTTATATTATTCAAATATTTGAAGCGTCAAATTATGCTTTATGTTTGAATGAAGTTTTTAACGGATAGTTCCATCAAATTTGCAAATTATATATACGACTACAACATGTATTTTATAAAATAATATTTTAGATAAATATAATAACAATTAAACATATATCACATAACTTTTACAATAGTTGTTTTCACATATATATATATATATTTTCCAAACTATGATCTTACGATACAACACATATTAAAATATATAATGCGAAATCGTTATTTTAATCTCTTAATCCTTACGATATATCTCCTCCAAATAACACATAATTCATTTAAATAAAAAAACTAAATTGCTAACTCAATGTTTATAATGTTGGTTAAACAATTATAATCAAAATTAGATTACATAATTAAAAATCTAAACTACTATTAACAAAATGAATAAAAAATAAAATTTGTAAAGAAAACTAAACCCGCACTTTCTAAGTGCGGGTCAAAATCTAGTTAGCTTTAAAACTAACAAACTTGCAGTATTATGTTTGGTGATGATATATACACACAGAAGATTTAATCCTTAAATATGGTAATTTCTCTTTATTTGTGATCTTATTAATCATAAGTTTATTGATTTTTATTTCATAAACACCCATAAATCTTTGTTTTAGTTGATATTTGATATTAGTAACACCGAAAGCAGAAATAGTTGATGGGAACTTTGCCAGTTCGACGCATTTTCTTTACATTTTCTTGAACTTGAGCTTCTTCGCTCCTCTTCTTCTCTTCAAGCTGCTTCTTGGCTCCATCAGCAATTAGTTGAATCCTTGCTAATTTTGATCTATAATGCTGGTTATTTATTTCTGTTCTTTTCTGCAATTCACTCTTAATACCCATATATAAAACAAAATCAATTATTTTACTAGTCGATTATTCAAAAATATACATATACAATAATAAATGTTTGGTAAAATAACCTTTCTTTTCTCCATTCTGAGTTTAGCTGCTAATTTTCTCTCATTTTCCCAACCCACAATTTCAGCTTTCATTTTCTCATACCTTCAAACAAAATTTATTTGTAGATATTAATCTAATAAAAACCTGTATACCTTTAATATTTAATAACTAAGAATGAAATTCGACCTTAATCTGATTTTGTTGATTTGAGATTTTTCCCAAGAATCTGCTTTACTTGGTGCTGAAGCAAGTCCCAATGTTCTAGAGGATGAGCCAGTCTCATATGGATAGTCCATCTGTTGTTTTCTGAAACTCTCCCCTACGGAAGAAGGGAGGAAATAATATATGTAATTAAGTTCAAAGTTTGATTAAACAAAAAAAGTTAGTAACCACTTAGATAATTTCATTTGGTTTAGTTACCTCCAATTTTCAAGTCTTGAGTATATGATCTGTTTATTCTTTTCACTTCGGGTTTAGGTATTACCGGATTGGTTTTCTTCTTCGACCTCTTGGTTTCTTCTCTTATTCTTTCTGCGTTTTCTTTATAGGCTTCCTCTATTGATTTGATTACAAATGCAGCAGCCGCAACAGAAGTTGCAAATTCACTCTCTTTCTCGTCATAGTAGTCATTTTTCTCGTACCAATATGATTGGTTTTTCAGCCAGTTTAGTGCTGGATTATCTTCCATAATTCAAGAATGCAAAAGTTTAATCATACATCTTCCAAAAAAATATTGTGATACTTCTTTATATAAACACAAAAAGGAAAGATATGGTACCGGTTATGGCCAATTCTGATAGCCTTGGCAAATCCGTTTGTTTGTTCTCAGAAATTGACACCCTATAAAGATCAATAAAAATAAAAATGTATTTGACCAAACAAAAATGTATTTGTGTTCTTCTTTTTTTTTGGGATAAAGTAAAACTTTATAAATTAATTACCTAAAGACAATGCGAGATATTAATTTATTGAAAGATTAGTTGGATTAACATTTTAATTTGTGATAAAAAAAAATTATTAACTTATCGATATATTAATTTATAGAATATAATTTACAATGCGATTAGTTTTTATCAGAAATAATTTACACAATCAGTTTAAATAAAATGGAGATTTGGATGTGTACCTTCTTCTTCTTTGCTTAACTAAATTATCCATTTATTTTTTCTACAAGAGACTCCAATATTGATTGAGCTTTATATGTTTGACTTAAATACCATGAGAAAGAGATGTGGTTATTTGTTCATGAAGCAAAAATAAACATATAAATAGGCCAAAATTCTTATTCTACTGTGAAGGTACATGCCAAGTATCAAAACATGTGACTTAATATGCTATTCTTCATGTCCATATTTAGACCGTTTCCTTAGTATCAGAAATTCTAATTTTTTTTAATGTCTGCATATCTTATTACCGTTCTATAGAAAGTGGTTTCCTCATGAAGGATGTTTACAAGACAACGAGGAACATAAAAATGTGATACAAAACAGAATTACACAGTAGATGGAAAACATTTTTAAAAAATAGTTGTAAGTGGTTTGGGCCGTTGGGGAAGAGCTTTTAGTCTCTGAAACGAAGGGAAAACCTAATTACTCAATTTTATGGCCCATAATATTTTCTTAAAGTGTGATATGGGCAATGGTAAATCTTGCAGCTTGTAGCTAGATAGTTGGATCACTTTTGGGCCGCCTTATTCTTATGTTGAGCCTAAGGGCACTCAATAGCTGGACACACCTCATGACCCTGCCTTCTCCCCTCCCGCCCCCCCCCCCCCCCCGCCCCACCCCGACGGTTTAAAACATCTAACTAAAAAATCATTTTATACATAGTTTTCCATTGATATTTTATTTAAAAATTAGAGACATTTATAAATATATTTTTATAATATATATTTTAAAAATTGGAGAGTGTTTTTAAATATACTTTTCATTAAAAATATATTAAATAAAGTTTGAAACTATAGTATTTTAAATTTGAATAGAATGTACGAAAATGTTGGATCGGTACTGTTAAACCGTATGGTTCACCGGAGCAGTTCCAAAACAAGCTTTCCGGATGTGGCTAGCGACACTAAACTTAACCACAACTCGAAACAGGATCTGTCGGTGGAGTCCCTCCACCTAATTTTCTTCTGTTATACTAGATCATTCGACTTCACAACTGTAATATATCGGTTATGTTAGTGAAATTTACAAACGATAAAAGGGTCACACGACTCGCAGCTAAAAAGCTTCTACACAGAGAAACACGTTTCTATTATATTTTGTGGTGGTCACGGGAACATATTTCTTCTTTATATTTTCCATTTTGAATAACCATTTTGGCTATACAACTCATTACATGCTGCACCAGTCCCCATTCAACCGACAATGATATCAATTATTTTGTTTATAGTTGTCCGTATTAGCTCATTTTTGTTTGTGCCCAAGTATGATTGTAGTGCCTTAACCGATAGCATGCAGCTTCAAGCCAAATCATATTGTCGACCCTTCTCGACGACATAATACATCCTATGTCTGTCGTACACTGTTCTCGTTGCTAGAAGCAAGACTCACGTGTTTTAAATTGACAAGGTATCTTTTCCAAGATATTTCTAACAACCTCAATTTAATATGCCAATTTTAACTTTATAGTAAAAGTATTAATATGACCAAAGTGTTGATAGTCTATGATAGTTTAAGAGAATTGTTTTTTTGTGTGTTTCGAATTCAAATTTTTGATATAGAATGTTATTTATTAAATCATATTTTTCAGAAACCATCTTTGGGTTAATGAGACATTATGGTCACATATTAGAAATAAAAAAATCATATCCTATTACTAATAAAAATTGAAGTTATATGTATTTGTAGATGTTCATACATGATTTAAAAAAACTCAATTTCGTTGGTCTATTTTATCTTTCGAAATTGAATAAGTTTACAAATTTTTATTATATAAGTATAATTTTTTAAGAATTATAGAAATTTTAGTTAATTTATGAAAAAGTAAGATAATAAAATAATTATAAAAGGTGTTCATATAGATGTTTAAAGTTAAATTTTATAAGTTCAAATTAAGAAAGTTTATAAATTTGTATTTATAAATTTTATTTTTATAATTACGGAACATTCTAGTATATATAAAGGGGGAAAATGATATGATGTGGACTTGACCAAATTATTCAGATTCGCAACTGGTAACGAATCCTTATTGGTTGGTGTCATCTTATGTGAGAACGACATTGTCGTGTTCTATTTTCTATGAACACACACTCTATTTCGTCGGCAAATATTTCTTTATATATTTTTTATAGAAAACAAAAAGAAAATTAATTGGAAACAATAGTATTAATATAGGGTATATAAAGAAATATTTGCCGACGAAATATTAATAAAATGACCTCAGAATTATTTCATACTGGTGATATATTAACTTAACAGGTAACATTTCTGAGGTCATTTTCCACTATCATTCTCAAATACTCCAATGATAGTATTAATATAGGGTATGAATGTTTGATACAAATAAAGTGTGGGTTATTTTTTTGTCATTCAACATCTTTTATATTTTTTTCTCTAAAATCGAATTTAAATCATCCCGCATTATTCAATTCGTTTGATTTGCACCGCTTAATCCAATGTTACCTTATATATTTTTATGATATAATAAAATCCATGATTTTTTTCTATATACATATATATATATATATACACATTGGTTTAGTCGGTAAAAAAAATTAGTAGGCTTTTACTAATCTAGGTTCGATTTGGATTAGCTATTGAATATTCATATGGTTTTTTTGGAATGATGTGTTGATTCTCAATGTCAGAAAATCCAATCTTTTATAGAAAATGATGTGAAAATCCCATTGATCGAAGTCATGGGTTATATAGAATTTGGATCACCTGAATTATCTACTATATATTATGTTGATATCAATGTTGAAAAGAAAAATTATGTTGATATCATTTCCAACAAACATATGGAAAGGTTGCTTTTTGTCTCCTCTTTAATATCGGTGAAAATAAATAAATGTCAAAAGTTTAGTAAGACATGTTTTTCCATTAACTTAGTCGTACTTTCCAATTAAGATTTGGAGTAGTTTTAACAACAGTTCAGGTGTGAAAATCAAAAGCTGTAGACTACTACACCATTGCCTTTTAAGGAAGTTTATTGTAGTAGAAAACAGAGTGTCAAACAAGTATCCCGCGAGAAAATTTGAAAGCTATTCATCTGTTAAAAAAGTAACACTAAACTGACCTACACAAAAGGTTGGTCAGACAAACAATTGGATCTAATTTTGGATGTCCCCATGCTCGATTTATTTTTTGAAGCATATATTAATTTATAAACAATAATAGCCATAATTTTCCAATGGATCGATAATCTGTATAGTAAGTTTTATGTGTATATTGTTTACAACAATTTGTTTTTTTCTTCAGTATATTTTAGGACTAGAATTTTCATTATGTACGGTTCTTCAAGTGTTTTCATATTTACTTTTGTTGGTAAATTTTTTTAACTAGCTACTTGGAATTTCATAAAAAAAATCATGCATATTTTAGTGATATTTGTTACTAGTTTTCTTTGTTTTTACCATTTTTTGTTTTAGTCTTTGTTCGTCTAATTATAAAACTGATTTGTCAGCAATAAAATTTGATTATTTTATATTAATAAAGTAAGTTGTTAACAGAAAACATATGTAACCAATAATGACAAATATACTTTTAAAACTGATTAATAAGTAATACCATCATTTTCAAATGGTTAATAACTATACTTTCTTTACAGTAATAAGTAAACACTTTTTTGAATTAAAAAGGGTAAAAAACATTTTGCTTGGAAAATAATAAACTTATGAAACAATTATAGTACCACTGTACCACCTGCCCCTTGTTTCTTTTGCCTAACACAAAACAATTTGATATTTACATTTATTATTCACAAAGCAATTTTATTATTATTCTTTCCATTAATTTGCTTTGATTTATAATTTCTACTTTTATGTAATGTCCATTTCGGATCTGAATGGCAAGCGGTTTCGGTAGTTGGATAGAAAGGGAAAGGTGGGAAAAATGGATTCTGATGTTTCGTTAAATAAGTTTAATCGACTTTCATTTGAAACTAATTGTTAATAAGTTGATAGTTGATACACACAAATTTTTATATATTTATATTTCATCACATAATGTAAAATTACTAATAATAGTACTAGTGTGTAATTCTTTTTTTTAATAAAATAATCATCCACTTAAGAAAAAGAATTGATTATAGAACATTTCAGTAGCCACTGTATATCTTTGTGTTATTTTTTTTTAAAGTGTAGCTTTTTGTTTTAAAACTTAAATTTCAATGCAAAAACAAAAACAATCAACTATTAACTATTTAAGGAATGCCCATGAGCCATAAGACCACGACAAACAAAATCAACCTCATAAACATCTCCGACCACCAACAAAGATGGTGTTAGTTGATATGTCTATAATTTCATGCATTTTGGTTAGTAGTTTGTTCTTGTTTTGCTTTTTTTTCCTTTCATTCTTTCTCTTTTGTTGTTTCTTTGTATTGCATCTAGAGTTTAGTATCATTCTAGGTTAGGTTGTTGCATTTGGAGTGTTTCCTTGGTGTTTTACAGGTGATTTGGAATGCATGGAGCTAAGAGGAGCATTGGAAGAGAAGTCTAGAGCTTAAGGAACCAAGGAGGATCATGTTTGGAGCAATATCGGCCTCGGTTTCGGGCAGATAGGCCGATACAGACCTTCGCCAGAGCATATCGGGTTCCATTTCGGCCTGTCTGGCCGATATTCAAGTGCAGAAATTAATCCGAGACTTTGTACCGGCCTGGATATCGGACAAGCATGCCGATACGAACTTTCGACCAGGACCAATATCGGCCTTCATATCGGACAAGCAGGCCGATATGCTTCTTCGACAGAAAAATCCGAGACTCAATATCGGCCTTCATATCGGGCAAAGAGGCCGATACGTATCCCAGAAGAGTCAATATCGGCCAGCATTTCGGTCTGGCTGGCCGATACAAACCTTATATTTTTGTTTGGATCCGGGTCAATACCCGGTTTGTTCCGGGTTGACCCGGTTCGCACCCCTTTTACTATTTAAGCCAAAAACCTGATTTTTGTTGTCTCTTAAGCTTGTTTTTGATTTCTAAACCTTTTGTAAGAACAAGTTTAATCTTTTCTTAATCCAAGTACTTCTTTTGAGATTTCTTGTTTAAATCTTTCACCTTTCTCTAATCCTCAATGATTTACACTATCTCTTTAGATTTTGTGGATCAAATGATGATTAGTGAGTAGTTCCTCATAGGGTTTATGGGTTAGGTAGGATTAGTGTGATTAGGGATGATTAAGGGGTGTCTAGTGTTTAATCCTTCTTAAATCTCTTCTATCTATGTGTGCTTAATGCCTATTTGACCTTGATCAAGTTAAATTAGGATGTTTAGGATTTCATGATCACCAAGTGTTCGATGAAATTCCAGTTATGGCTTAGATAGGATTTTCACATTCTAGCTCATGAGAATGAATGCCTAGAGTGATTATTAGCTATCTAGAACTTGATTGAATGCTTGCTTGACCTTAATTCACAAATGAGAGTTTGTTCTTGAATTAGGATTAAGTGAAGAGATTAGCTCTAAGAGATTAGGCTAATTGGCTTATTGTGTTCTTGCTAGGAGGTTAGCTTGCTTGTAGCTTGATTAGCATCCCGAGATCATCCCGAATCTTCTAGTCCATTGACCTTGCTCATGAACCTTGTCTTCAAATCTTGATTATTTTTGTTTTACCTTGCTTTGTGACTTCTTGCTTGATTGATTGTTTAGTCTTTGCTATTGTCATTAGAACTCTTAGAATCTTAGATTTTAAATCTTGAAATTGGTTAACTTGGCTAATTTGGTTTGGTGTATTCACTTTGGTCTAGTCCGGTCCTAAAAATGGATTGATCTCTCATTGCTACGCGATAAGCATGGGAATTGATACCCTTAGAGATTAGTAAATCTCTGTTATCAATTTGGCGCCGTTACCGTTATCGGACAACCTGGCCGATATGGTGTTTCGAAAAATAATCCGAGAGTTCATACCGGCTTCAATATCGGACAGCTTGGCCGATATTGTTTTCCGACTTAAGCATATCGACTTAAATATCGGGCAGTCAAGCCGATATTCTCTCTCGACCAGGTAAGTTTCCTCGATTCTGAACCGATTTTAAACCGGACTTAACCGATTTTGACCCGAAATTCGACTTAATGAACCGATTTCTCTTTGTTTTCTCCTCCAAAATCGTTTGTCTCCTTCTTCTCTCTCTCTCACGCGATTTCAAAAGCTTTTCTCAAGTTCTTCCAACACTCCATATCTCTCTCAATTCTCAACCGATTTTTGTGATTTCAAGTTCTAAATTCGCGATTTTCTAAGCTTTTTCACTCACAAACACTCTCTTCTACCATCCTTCATCAACAAGACAAGGTATAACACTCTCTCTCTCTATTTCGAATTTGGACAAAAATTTTCAGATTTTTAGAATTCGAAATTGTGGCCTTTTGTTTGATGATTATGGTTAGAAACACTTGCTAGGATGCTTCTAGATGATTACCCAACTCAATTTCGCCCTAGGATTACTTGAATTTGAATTTTGGGAATTAGGGTTCTTGAGGAAACTTGAATTTCGAAAATTTTGGGGTAATCTAGAATTGATTGTTTCTAAAGGTGCAATTGGTTGTTTATAGCTTGTATGTGTGAGACTACTTGATTCTATTGAGTTTGGTTTCACAAAATTTTTGAAATTGCTTAAAAGAGTGTCTTTAAAAGTGAAAATGATTCTTGAGTTGAATTGGAGCTTGATGCTTGTTTGATTATGAGCTTGGAAGTTGGAATGAATATTGTTCAAGAGGTTGCTAGCTTATTTGCTTTCGAAATTTCCATTCACTATGTTCATGAGCTAGTTAACCAAAATGCTTGAATTTGGAGTTGAGATTGATGCCTTATAGCTTGTGCTTGTGCTTAATGGTGGACTTATGGTGCTCGTATGAACATGTGCATTGTCAATGTACAACTTTGCTTAATGATATATGTGTGATGGAGAGTTGAGCTTATTACTAAGGCACATTTAAGCTTTGTTGTTTTGTAGGACAATGGGCAGGAAGCGAGCCACCCCCAAACCAACAGCAAAGGCTTCTGAACAAGATGTGGGGACTTCCACACAAGATAAAGGAAAAGGAATTGCTGCTGAGGAAGCACCTGCGGGTAAAGAGAGAGTGGTTGAAGCGACTCCACTGAAGTTCACCCCGGCTGAAATCTGTGAAAAGCTGGAGGTTATCACATTCGCGCCAACGCGGTACCCTCACATCCCCACCCTCACGGCCCTGGGATTGCTGAATGATTACGATCAGATTGTGGAGAACATGGGGCTTAAGACCTTCTTCACAGTCTCCAGCGCTGGATACCAAAGCTCTGCCTGCCAGTTCCTTTCCACCATGAAGATAACAGTTGTTATGAGGAAAGCAGCACATAGAGGGGAGGTAAGCAGGGGTGAAATAAGCTTCATGGGTGGCAGGAAGAGGATTACTGTGACCTTTGAGGAAATTGCTTCCATCTTCGGGTTTCAGGAGACTGGTGCCATGTTAGGCACTTTCATCCCCATTGACAAGGACGATCTTCGGGATCTGTGGTTTATGATAGCAGCTGGGCCTTACAAGGCAGGGGGTATGAAGGCTGCACGGCTCCGGCATCCGGCCATTAGATACGTACACAAGGCACTGGCTCACACCCTGTTTGCCAGGAAGGAAGCTAACCAGGTCACAGATATGGAAATGAAGCTTCTCTACATCAGGTTACAGCCTCTCTTGCTCACCTTTCATAGCGGTAGGCCAATGCCACCAGTGGAGTGCCTTCCGAGCTACACTTCGATTCTGGCCGAGCAGTTTGCCATTCACCGGGATTGGGGGACTTCTAATAAGGATGCAGAGCCCAAGTTTACCATGGGCGGGTTGATCACACCCATCCTCAGCGCGAAGAAGGTAAAGCTTGAGGGTAGTCTGAAGGACAAGACATTTGGTCAGCCTACACCAGTGGCATGGTTGGATGTGCCACAGTTGATTAGGACTCATTACCTTGGTTCCAAATCACCTCCGGGACGTCACCTTTACAGGATGTGTTCCGATGCGGAGTATGAGGAGAAGTTTCTACTCCCAAACCCCGAGATTACCAGCTTCACCAACAGGGATAACATCCAGTTCATGCCGGGACCGGCACATCAGTTTGAGCCTTATGTACCAAAGGGACCGACCGCAGCCAGTTCAGCTTCTCCCGACGCACCTGCTGGGGTGTATGGGTTGGACAGATATCTGATTGAGCCCATTGATGAGCCAATCGCGAACAAGACGATGTGCGCGCTCAGGGACCAGAACCAGTACCTCCAGAAGCAGAGTAAATGGCACGGGAGGAACATCAAGAAGATGGCTTCCTGTTTAAAGAAGGTGACCAAGGTCCTTAAGATGATCGTGGGGAAGAAGGACAAGACAAGTGCTGCGGGACAGCCTTCCACGTCCAGAGAGGCTCCGGTTGGTGTAGATGAAGAGATCCGGGCAGCCACTGAGGAGGTGATAGCTGAGGCAGATGACATGGTTGAGCAGGTTGAGTTAGAAGGTGGCAGGTACTCGGTCGCTGGACACGAGACATCAGGTTCTGCACGCATGGCCCATGACTCATATTACGCGGATCCTCACTGCCACTCTACTCGCGAGGCCAGAAGAAAGAAGAGGAAAGCCATGAGAACACCCTCTTGCTCTTCCTCCAACCCGACCTACTCAATGGGGGACTCATCACCTCCCTTCCTCCACTACTAGCCAGGTTACACTCCACCTTTGTACATATTTTTCCTTTTTTCTTTGTTTGCTTTTTGTTTGTGTGTTTTCGGTTTATCCTCCTTGCCTAGATCACACAAGGGACCGTGTGATTTAAGTTTGGGGGAGAGACCAAGTTACTGATCTTGTGTTCTTTGTTCCTATTTTCGTTTCATCGTTTTATTGAGTCTCATGCATATTTAAGGCATAGAAAAATCCAAAAAAATTGAAAAATTTCGAAAAATTTTCACAAAAAGAAGCATGTAGGATCGAGTCTAGTTAGTAGTATAGGATGCATGCATTGGGAACAATGATTGATTTTCCTTGTAAGGTTCAATTGGGTCAAACTCGTTTCACATGCTAGCTTTAGGCTAGATAGACCACACTAAAGTTGTAACTCGAGATTTGCATTGAAAGCTAGAACGAACCATGCTTGGACAGCTTACTTTGAAACTTGATTTGATTCCGAAACTTGTTGTGATTTGAAGCTAGCTCCACCTAAGTGAGAACCATAATTGAATCATCTAATTATCCTTGTTCTTGCTTTGTGTGATAACTCATGGGTACCATAGAATATTGGAGCAAGCTTATCCTTCTACCTCTCTCTACTTGCTCTAATAGATTTCCACACCTTTCACCACCCTTATTTCAAGCCCCAAACACTATCTTGAGTGGTAGGCCTATTTGGAACAAGCTAGGTAAAAAGTGTTGAGTATGAGGCGACTAGGAGAAAATTTCCATTTTAGATGCAAGCTCTTCATCTTTGGCTTTGCAATAGGCTAGAATTTAAGTTTGGGGGTTTCTTGGGAAATTTGGGAATGAGAAAAGAGGGTAAAAAGAGAAGGAAGAAGTGGTTAATGGGATCAAAAAGTTGTTTGGTAACAAAGAATGAAAAGCTCTTAAGTGTTTTGAAAAAGAATAGAAGTGTCTCAATGTTTTGAAGTGAAAAGAAGCCAATTGGCTCATCAAAAAGAAAAGAAAGTTGTGAAAGAAGAGACCAAAGAAAAAGAAAAAAGAGTTTTGAGCTAAGTGGAAAAGAGTGAAGTTACCAAAGTTTTCAAATGTTTTAATGATCCTTGGGGGTTTCTTGGGAAAGTTTTATATTGTGAAAGAAAGAAAAGGCAACAAAAGCCTTGAAAAAGGGTAGAACTCATTTAGGAGGGTTTAGACTAGGAGTTGAAGTTCTTGGGGTATGGGTAGATGGGAATCTATCCTAGTATGCACCAATTGCCTCTAACTCTTAGCATTTTACTATAGCTTGTTCATATTTCCTCCGAGAGAACCTAAATGATTATGGAGTAGCCTTTCTTTCGGTTGAGACCATCTTTGTCTCAAGACCTTGACCCTTAAACCAAATGAGTTTGATCACTTTGCTTTGAATAAGGATTCACTTGAAAAATCTAATGAATGTCAAGGAGCTAGTGGATTTGAATGCTTGTGTAGGTTGAAGGTTGAGCTAGAAGTTTTGCTTTGATGAGTATGGCTAAATCCTTGGAGTAGGCTTTTCTCGGTTGCACTTTGGTTGTATAGACTTGAAACTTGTTGAAGCTTGATTGAACCTTTGGATATGAGTTCCCACCTTCAAACCTTTCTCCCAACTTCTTTGTCTTATGCTTGCTTGTGGACAAGCAAGATTCAAGTTTGGGGGAATTGATATGTCTATAATTTCATGCATTTTGGTTAGTAGTTTGTTCTTGTTTTGCTTTCTTTTCCTTTCATTCTTTCTCTTTTGTTGTTTCTTTGTATTGCATCTAGAGTTTAGTATCATTCTAGGTTAGGTTGTTGCATTTGGAGTGTTTCCTTGGTGTTTTACAGGTGATTTGGAATGCATGGAGCTAAGAGGAGCATTGGAAGAGAAGTCTAGAGCTTAAGGAACCAAGGAGGATCATGTTTGGAGCAATATCGGCCTCGGTTTCGGGCAGATAGGCCGATACAGACCTTCGCCAGAGCATATCGGGTTCCATTTCGGCCTGTCTGGCCGATATTCAAGTGCAGAAATTAATCCGAGACTTTGTACCGGCCTGGATATCGGACAAGCATGCCGATACGAACTTTCGACCAGGACCAATATCGGCCTTCATATCGGACAAGCAGGCCGATATGCTTCTTCGACAGAAAAATCCGAGACTCAATATCGGCCTTCATATCGGGCAAAGAGGCCGATACGTATCCCAGAAGAGTCAATATCGGCCAGCATTTCGGTCTGGCTGGCCGATACAAACCTTATATTTTTGTTTGGATCCGGGTCAATACCCGGTTTGTTCCGGGTTGACCCGGTTCGCACCCCTTTTACTATTTAAGCCAAAAACCTGATTTTTGTTGTCTCTTAAGCTTGTTTTTGATTTCTAAACCTTTTGTAAGAACAAGTTTAATCTTTTCTTAATCCAAGTACTTCTTTTGAGATTTCTTGTTTAAATCTTTCACCTTTCTCTAATCCTCAATGATTTACACTATCTCTTTAGATTTTGTGGATCAAATGATGATTAGTGAGTAGTTCCTCATAGGGTTTATGGGTTAGGTAGGATTAGTGTGATTAGGGATGATTAAGGGGTGTCTAGTGTTTAATCCTTCTTAAATCTCTTCTATCTATGTGTGCTTAATGCCTATTTGACCTTGATCAAGTTAAATTAGGATGTTTAGGATTTCATGATCACCAAGTGTTCGATGAAATTCCAGTTATGGCTTAGATAGGATTTTCACATTCTAGCTCATGAGAATGAATGCCTAGAGTGATTATTAGCTATCTAGAACTTGATTGAATGCTTGCTTGACCTTAATTCACAAATGAGAGTTTGTTCTTGAATTAGGATTAAGTGAAGAGATTAGCTCTAAGAGATTAGGCTAATTGGCTTATTGTGTTCTTGCTAGGAGGTTAGCTTGCTTGTAGCTTGATTAGCATCCCGAGATCATCCCGAATCTTCTAGTCCATTGACCTTGCTCATGAACCTTGTCTTCAAATCTTGATTATCTTTGTTTTACCTTGCTTTGTGACTTCTTGCTTGATTGATTGTTTAGTCTTTGCTATTGTCATTAGAACTCTTAGAATCTTAGATTTTAAATCTTGAAATTGGTTAACTTGGCTAATTTGGTTTGGTGTATTCACTTTGGTCTAGTCCGGTCCTAAAAATGGATTGATCTCTCATTGCTACGCGATAAGCATGGGAATTGATACCCTTAGTGATGTAGCCCCGGAGCAGAAGCTTGAGTGATGGGTTGATGGAGATCGAACCACGGGCTTAAGAGCTCTCTTGGTTTGATCGACTTGGATGGATGGTGAGTAGAGATGGGATTGTTCCTGCTGGCTTAAAAGCTCTCTCAGAAATAATCAGTGGATGGAATGGATTGAGGTCGCCACAAGATCCTATGAGTCTGAATCTTGATAAGACAAAAGCCTTCTCTTTGTTTGAATCACACAAAACAATAGAGAAAACAAGTTTGCGGTTTCTTTGCTTGAAGAAAACACTCGGTGTACTTTATTGATCTAGGGTAAATGATACACGGCTGTGAGAGGGGACTTTATAAACAGTCCAAACAGCTATGCCCTTCGAGGGGACTTGAAGCAAATAAAACATAAAAGGAAAGTACTGACTCAATTGGGACCTAATGAAATAAAGACTACAACGGCTACTTTTTGATTGAAACTACTAAGGGAAACAAAGATTTGATCCTGCAAAACAAAGAGACAACGGTCATATAATGTGTATAAATGAAACTCATACCTTAACTTATGTTTGGTATGTCCTTGGCCGTTGATCAGAAGCATTCTTCAATCGTAGCATTCTGGCCTCGGAAGCTTGAGCTAGTGTCGATGCTACTTCCTGAGCTAGTGCCGATGCTACTTCCTGAGCTAGTCGTGATGCTATAGATTGTCAGTCCTTTTTGAGCTGAGCTGAATAGTGTTGAGCTATCCATCCTGATGAAGACTTGTTCCTGCTCTTGGTCAGTAGCTTGACTCAGTAGACTTTGCACAGCTTCATTGACTTGGTTCCTCAAAGCCTTTGTTGCTGACCTTGTCAATGGACCTTTCCTTATGATGGGCATTGGATCTTTGGCTTCTGGTTCTATGGCCTCATCATACCCTCCCCCTTGAAGAGGTTCTGTCCTCAGAACTGATTGACCTGCATCATAAGGAGCTAAATCAGAAACATTGAACGTTGGAGAAATGTTTAACTCACCTGGCAGCTCAAGCTTGTATGCGTTGTCATTGATCTTCTCCAAGACTCGGAATGGCCCATCTCCTCTTGGTGTTAGCTTTGACTTCCTCTGATTGGGAAACCTTTCTTGCCTCATGTGTAGCCAGACCCAATCTCCTGGTTCAAATATCACCTCCTTTCTTCCTTGGTTAGCTTTCAGCCTATGCTTCTCGGTTTTCTTCTCTACATTCTCCTTAACTCTTTGGTGTAGCTTCTTGACAAAGCTTGCTTTTGCTTCTCCTTCTGTACTTGTATAGATAGCTTGAGGCAAAGGGGCAAGGTCTAAAGGAGCTAAAGGATTAAACCCGTACACAACTTCAAAAGGAGAGTGGTTAGTAATCGAATGCTTAGCGTGATTATAAGCAAACTCAATGAATGGCAAGCAAGATAACCAGTTGTTTATATTCTTACCAACCGTGGCTCTTAGGAGTGTTGAGAGAGTCCGGTTTACTACCTCAGTTTGTCCATCTGTTTGGGGATGACAAGTGGTGGAATAGAGCAGATTGGTGCCCAACTTCCTCCAAAGTACCCTCCAAAAGTGGCTCAAGAACTTTGTGTCCCTGTCCGAAACAATAGTTCTTGGAATTCCATGCAACTTGACCACTTCCTTAAAGAATAGATCAGCTATCTGCACAGCATCGTTAGTCTTGTTGCAAGCAATAAAATGAGCCATTTTAGAAAACCTATCAACAACTACAAAGATGGAGTCCTTGTTGTTGATCTTGGGCAATCCTAAAACAAAATCCATTGAAATGTCCACCCATGGTGTGTTAGGAATTGGTAAAGGCATATATAAACCATGTGGATGTAACCTGGACTTGGCCTTTAGGCATGTGATGCATTTGGCACAGAACCTTTCCACATCTCTCTTCAAGTGTGGCCAAAAGAAATGCTCCTTCAAGACACTATAAGTCTTGTCTCTGCCAAAATGTCCCATCAAACCTCCTCCATGAGCCTCTCTAGTGATCAACTCCCTCATGGAACCTTGTGGAATGCACAGCCTTTTCTCCTTGAACAGAAAACCATCTTGTTGATAGAACACCCCAAATGCTGCCTTAGATGTCTCCTGGTACACGTCCTTAAAGTCTGGATCATCAGCATACATGTCTTTGATGTGCTCAAATCCCATGATCTTAGACTCCATGGTGGTTATGAGAGCATGGCGCCTTGATAGTGCATCTGCTACAATGTTTTCTTTCCCCTTCTTGTACTTGATCACATAGGGAAAAGTTTCTATGAACTCCAACCACTTTGCATGCCTTTTCTTAAGAGTAGTCTGCCCTCTTAAGTGCTTTAGAGTCTCATGATCTGTATGTATCACAAACTCTTTAGAAAGCAAGTAATGTTGCCAAGTTTCCAGTGACCTCACCAGAGCATACAACTCTTTGTCATATGTTGGGTAGTTGAGTGTTGCACCACTCAGCTTCTCACTAAAGTAAGCTACGGGTCTGCCTCCTTGTATCAGTACTGCACCTATTCCTGTACCAGAAGCATCACACTCAATCTCAAACGTTTTATCAAAGTTAGGAAGTACTAATACTGGTGCATTGGTGAGACTGGTTTTGAGCCGTGCGAATGCTTGCTCCTGAGCCTCTCCCCATTCAAAAGCTTTGTCCTTCTTGATCACTGAGGTAAGATGATGTAGCCTCAGAATCACACTGATGCCAAACCACTTGATGATCAGATGATCTCAAGCCAAAACGATGCGGAAGATGGTGTTGAAGGTAGAGATGGTGATGATGGTAGGGATTGACTCACTCAATCAATTGTATGGACAGAGATATGAATCACTCAACACTCTAGACCACAGATTCTATAGTACTAGATGAATCACTCAAATAGACTAAAGAACAAACACAAAGAAATCACAAACTTTGTGGAAGAAAACTGAATCGAAATTCTATTGCTTTTAGATTGATCAAGGGTGAATAATACAAATGGTCTAATGGAGCTTATATAATGCTCTTACAACGTTCATAAACTTCTAAATAAGAAAAGAAATCAAAAACAAACAATAAACTAGCCGTTGGAGTCATTAAGAGAGAATCAGCCAAAATAGGAAGATATGATGTGATCTTTGAATCTGGACGGTTTGAGGGGATAAGTGAGCTTCTCTGGAACATCTTGTATGTAGTAAATGACGTCCAAGGCACAGCAGCTAAAGGAATAGAGCCGTTGGAAGCTTTTGGCAAGAAATGGGAAGTTTGCGCTTGTGTCCATATATGGAAGGTTGGTCCATAAGCTCATGTGATTTATCCTGTGCATTTTGGTGATGCTAAGGACGTCTTCTATTGCTTCTGGCTGATGGTTATTGCCTCCTGGTTTCCAAATCTTGGTTTGATAATGTGCAAACCAATTGGTCTTCATAGTTTCCATAAATAGCTCCGGTTGAGTTGGTTTATGTTCCAATAGGATCCGCCTGATCCTGTGTGGGCTGGTGCTTCTGAGAGTGTTGTAGAGTGCTTCTAGAAGTGATAATAAGTCTCCTGGTCGCCAAGTTCGAGTTTGACAATATTTGAACTCATGATCTTCCAAATAAGGCAAGTGTAGCATCTCCTGATTTGGAAGTTGAATATCTCTCAAACCATTACTCCTTTTGGTTTGAATCCAATTCTCCTTGGTCCTCTGATGAGATGGGAATCCAGAACAATTGGATTTGTTGATTGGTTCCTCCTGGATTGGTCGGAGTGCTTCATTTTCTGACTGTTGGTCTCCATCGGGTCTGGTTGCGCTGACTGACGTAGTGGTTGAGTTAGTCAGCGTGCTGACTGACGTACTGACTGACGTAGTGGTTGAGCTAGCGATTGAGTCAGCAGGCGCCTGGTCTAGTCTGGTTCTGATGACCGCATCATACCCTCCCTCTTCAAGAAGTTTTGTCCTCAAAACTTGATCACCTGCACATAGATAAGTCAAGTTAGTACAGTGAAGTGAATGAGGGTTTAGAAGATTACCTTGGGAATCATTTTGATTCCGGTTGAGTTGTGGAGCATCCGGTGGCTCTTCTTTGAGTAGATAGAACAGCAATGCTCCTCTTCCTTGAGCTGGTGTGACGCCTACTTTGCTGATCTTGCTCCTGCTCTCCTTAAGACCTGAAATATGCTCAACACTTTGGCAAAGAAGCAAGTGGATTATGGGTTTCTCATGACGGGATAAACTTGCTCTCAAAATACTTATGTCAAAATGCCTTTGCTCTTCTCGTGGACAGAGCACTGATCCCTCATTTGACAAGTTCATTGAGCTATCAAGAACAAACTGATTATAAGAATTACTTACCTGATGCACACCTTTAGTGTTGTGATTCAGCTTGGATATCATGGTAAGATGTCTGAATGTCGGATCTGGTGGTTTCTCCTTGATTCCTCCTTTGGTCTTAACACTCTTAGCTCTACCTGCTTCATCACTTGAATCTAGGGACAAGTGCATTATACCAGTAGCATGAGAGTTAGAGTTAGACACTTTAAGTTCAGAGACAACCTTGCATTTGGTTGGGACTAGGTTTCTTCCAAGTCTCGGATTTACTTGTGGCTCTTGTAGACACAAGTAGCTTTGTTCTGGCCCCTTTACTAAGGCTTCCTTTGCCTTATGCGTCATGGTTTTTCCTGTACCAAAATCAATTCCCAAAGACAAGAACAAGTGCATTATATCTGAGTTTAGTATTATAGGAACAGATTTGGTGAAGCTTAAACTCACAGTGATTGCATTGGTGAGTTGGCACATGATACTTTCCTTGTTTGCTTGCACCTTACGGTTGAGGTCTTCTTGGTTTGTGTACTCTTCTTCTTGTCTTATTCCTGGATCAAAACTCTGACCAAAATTCTGATTTTTTTCTGCCTCCTTTGATGACATGGTCTGTGAAATTAAGGTGTGGGCTGGTGGATCCTCTTGGGTCAGAATGTTGTTGGTACTGAGCTCTTCCTTGTTATGAACATGACCTGCATTTTTAACCTTTGGCAAAGACAAGCACATTAATCTTGAATTGGAAGTTTTAGAACAAGGCTGTGATAAGCAATCTCTTGACCTTGGTGAATTCAATTTCAGTTCAAGTGATGTTAAATCAGTAACTAGTCTTTTCGGGCATGCAACAGCAAAATGACCTCTCTTATGACATCTATAGCATGTCTGAACTTTGATATTCACAAGGTTAGAAGACTTACCTTTACTTGACGTGTCTTGTAGCTTAGGTAGAGTGTTGGAGATGGATGCGGTTTTCTTGGGAGAACCTCTTGATTCTTCTAGGTTCATAAAGGCTTTATGACTCTGCTTCAGCTCGGTTTTCTTCTCCTTTAGTTGCAGCATCTCTTTTATCTTTTGCCACTGCTCTTGTATGCTTGGAGGTTCTGGTGGGAGTGTGGAGGTTGGCCTTTGCTGATCCATTTTTGCGTGAGCAGTCTTCTTAGCTTCTGCTGGACTTGTCCAAGTATTTGAAAACACTTTCTTGGGCTCAGGACAGTAAGCATTCTTAGGCATGGAAGTAGACTGCAAAACTGGTGAAACCTTCACTCTTCTTGGTGTTGCTTGGCATTGGGGTTTTGAAATGATGTTCTTGTGTGTCTGATGCTTCTTCGCAAACTCTCTGTACATCCTTGCTTTAAGGTCTCCCCAATCTAGTACTGGCTTGTTGTAGAAGCCTGAAGTACACTCTCTTAGCCACCACTTATATGCTTCTCCGGTGAGTGCGTCAACAGCATATGATAACTTTTCCTCCTTAGGAATATTGTTGGATTTCAACCACTGCTTCATGTTGGTCTCCCACTGGAGATAATCTTCAGGGTTTTGGCTACAACCTGAAAATATTAGGGAACCTCTTGTCCTGGTGGTTGGCTGCCTTGTGCTTGCTTGTTGTGCTGTAGCTTTCCTTGTATCAGTGAGCTGACGTTGAGCTGGTACACGGTATGAAGTAACTCCATGGTTCTGGAATGCACTCATGTGCCTAGGTGGGTGGTACTCTCCATACAAGCCTGCTTCTGAATCTTCACTCTCCTCATTGATTTCCATGCACGGCTGACTCCAAGATGAGGTTGTAGTGTGCAGCTCCTTGTGTTGCGACTCAGGTTCACGGCCTGAATCACCATCTGACTCATCTACATACTCAGTGGCTTTATAGCCATCTCCTGGCCATGGTGGAGGGTCATAATCTGCCTCCTCATCTGGACAGATTAGGCTCTCTACTACTTCACTACCATTGTCTCCATATGTGTCTTCTTCTTCAGACATAAATTGTTCCTCTTGCTCCCAATTGTCTTCTTCTTCCATTGCTTAATACCTGAAATTCAAGTTAAGAATAGCTGTATCAAGGTATACCACAAATTCAATATAGAAACAAGTGACAGAATTCTTTGCAAAAATAGAAAAACCAAACTTTGAAACTTTCCTTTAATTATCACACACGATTTTGGTCTTTAACAAATATGGAACAAGATTTATGACACAAACAAAATTAAGGAAACTTTTTTTTTTTTTTTTTAATTTCAAAATGATAAAATGAACTAGTATGGAAATAACACTTTTCCTATGATTTGCTAATGTAAAAATCGGATCAAAACAATAAGAACTCTTCTTCTTCTTTTTTTTTTTTTTTTGGTTTTATGAAAACAACTAAGAACAAATTCGACAGAAACAAAAGACTTTGACACTTTTTTTTTTTTTTATGAATGCAAGAATAAGAACTAAAACAAAAGAACACAAAACAAATATTTTTTTTTTTTGATTTAAGATGCAAAGAAAGAAAACAGAATTGAAAACAGAAACACAATTTTTATGGGTTTTCGATTTGAAAGAAAAGAAACAACAATAAAAAAATAAAAGATAAGGGTTGGATGAACACAACCTGATTGGTAGGAGCTTTTGAAGCTCTGATACCAGATGATGTAGCCTCAGAATCACACTGATGCCAAACCACTTGATGATCAGATGATCTCAAGCCAAAACGATGCGGAAGATGGTGTTGAAGGTAGAGATGGTGATGATGGTAGGGATTGACTCACTCAATCAATTGTATGGACAGAGATATGAATCACTCAACACTCTAGACCACAGATTCTATAGTACTAGATGAATCACTCAAATAGACTAAAGAACAAACACAAAGAAATCACAAACTTTGTGGAAGAAAACTGAATCGAAATTCTATTGCTTTTAGATTGATCAAGGGTGAATAATACAAATGGTCTAATGGAGCTTATATAATGCTCTTACAACGTTCATAAACTTCTAAATAAGAAAAGAAATCAAAAACAAACAATAAACTAGCCGTTGGAGTCATTAAGAGAGAATCGGCCAAAATAGGAAGATATGATGTGATCTTTGAATCTGGACGGTTTGAGGGGATAAGTGAGCTTCTATGGAACATCTTGTATGTAGTAAATGACGTCCAAGGCACAGCAGCTAAAGGAATAGAGCCGTTGGAAGCTTTTGGCAAGAAATGGGAAGTTTGCGCTTGTGTCCATATATGGAAGGTTGGTCCATAAGCTCATGTGATTTATCCTGTGCATTTTGGTGATGCTAAGGACGTCTTCTATTGCTTCTGGCTGATGGTTATTGCCTCCTGGTTTCCAAATCTTGGTTTGATAATGTGCAAACCAATTGGTCTTCATAGTTTCCATAAATAGCTCCGGTTGAGTTGGTTTATGTTCCAATAGGATCCGCCTGATCCTGTGTGGGCTGGTGCTTCTGAGAGTGTTGTAGAGTGCTTCTAGAAGTGATAATAAGTCTCCTGGTCGCCAAGTTCGAGTTTGACAATATTTGAACTCATGATCTTCCAAATAAGGCAAGTGTAGCATCTCCTGATTTGGAAGTTGAATATCTCTCAAACCATTACTCCTTTTGGTTTGAATCCAATTCTCCTTGGTCCTCTGATGAGATGGGAATCCAGAACAATTGGATTTGTTGATTGGTTCCTCCTGGATTGGTCGGAGTGCTTCATTTTCTGACTGTTGGTCTCCATCGGGTCTGGTTGCGCTGACTGACGTAGTGGTTGAGTTAGTCAGCGTGCTGACTGACGTACTGACTGACGTAGTGGTTGAGCTAGCGATTGAGTCAGCAGGCGCCTGGTCTAGTCTGGTTCTGATGACCGCATCATAAGAGGTGCTGCTATGGTGCTGAAGTCTTTGACAAACCTCCTGTAGAAGCTTGCTAGACCATGGAAGCTCCGAACATGTCCTATTGTTGTAGGTGTCGGCCAATCTTGTATTGCCTTGATCTTCTCATCATCCACCTTAAGTCCCTGTGAACTTACAACAAATCCTAGGAAAACCAATTGATCAGTGCAAAAGATGCATTTCTTTAAGTTTGCATAAAGACCTTCTGATCTAAGTGTTTGCATAACTTGTTCTAGATGCTTAACATGTTCATCTAAGCAGTGGCTATAAATCAGTATGTCATCAAAATATACTACCACAAACTTAGAAATAAAAGCTCTTAGAACCTGGTTCATTAGCCTCATGAATGTGCTGGGAGCATTGGTGAGACCAAATGGCATGACAAGCCATTCATACAGCCCTTGCTTGGTTTTGAAAGCTGTTTTCCACTCATCTCCTTCTTTCATCCTGACTTGGTGATATCCACTCTTCAAGTCTATCTTTGAGAAGATGGTTGCTCCACTTAGCTCATCAAGCATGTCATCAAGTCTTGGGATAGGATGTCTGTACTTGATTGTGATGTTGTTTATGGCCCTGCAATCAACACACATTCTCCATGTACCATCCTTCTTTGGGACGAGTAGAACTGGTACAGCACATGGACTCAAGCTTTCCCGGATATATCCCTTTGACATCAGCTCTTGAACTTGCTTTTCCAGCTCCTTAGCCTCTTCTGGATTCACTCTATAAGCTGGCCGGTTGGGCAATGGAGCTCCTGGTACCAAATCAATTTGGTGTTCAATGCCTCTTAGTGGTGGAAGTCCAGCTGGTATGTCCTCTGGAAAGACATCCTTGAATCTGTCCAATAGCTCAGTCACGGCTAAGGGATGCTCCTGCTCTTCCGAACCTGAAAGATACCCTTCTCTAAAGATCATGAGTAGTACATGCTCTTTATGCTCCAAAGATTTCAGAACATTAGAAGGTGAAACAAAAAGATTGGTCTTACTTACCTTGGAACCTTTGTCCATTGCTTTCTGCATTTCATACACCTCTTGTGGTGTCAATGGAGCTAGGTTGTGCTTCTTGTTCTGATGTGTGAAACTGTAGATGTTGGTCCTTCCATGGTGCACAGTTTCTTTATCAAATTGCCAAGGCCTCCCTAAGAGTAGATGACCTGCTTGCATTGGCACAACATCACATTTCACTTGATCATGGTACTTACCTATGCTGAATGGTACCATGACTTGCTCAGCTATCCTCATCTCAGTCTCATCATTGAGCCACCTTAATTTGTATGGTCTTGGATGCTTGGTCTTTTGCAGCTTCAGTTTGTCTACTAGGTAAGCACTAGCAACGTTAGTACAAGATCCTCCATCAATGATCAGACTACATACCTTGGCGTCAATGGTGCATCTAGAATGAAAGATATTCTCTCTTTGGATTGTTTCTGGCTCAAACAATGCACTAAGGGCTCTCCTGGTCACAAGTATCTCTCCCACTTCTGGATAATCCGTCACCTCTTCTTCGGATTCCGCTAGCTCAAGATCTGCCTCATCTTGTGACTCAATGTCTCCATTGTCCCTTAACACCATCACTCGCTGGTTTGGGCAATCTCGGGCATAATGACCTTTCCCTTGGCACTTGAAACATGTAATGTCTCTGGACCTTTGGGGTGGAGCCTTGCTGGTGTCGGGTTTGTTACCCTTGGGCTGCTCATAGTTAGATTTCTTGATCTTTGAGTCAGCTTCTGTCGCTTTGCCTTTGTCTTGGTTCCGTTGAGGCTGATTCCAAGTTGTCCTGCTTCGACTGGTTGCAGCAACCTTCCTCTTGATGTGTTGCTCAGCTTGGACAGCTAGATGCAACAAGCCTTCAAGATCCTCATAAGGTTGTCGCTCTACCTTGCGTGCAATCCTGTCCTGAAGACCATCTAGAAACTGAGCCATCAAAGTTTCTTCTGAATCATCTACCTCCAGCCTGTTCTTCATGGTTTCAAACTCCTCAAAATAATCTTCAACTGATTTGTTTCCTTGAGAGAGTTTTCTGAACCTCTTCTGAAGATCTCTATGGTAGTAAGCTGGTACATATCTCTTCCTTAGAGCATACTTCATGTCATCCCAATTGCTTAACTGACCATGCCTTAACCTCCTTCTCTCGGATACTTCTCTGTCCCACCACGCTAACGCATTATCAGTGAGTTGAGCTGCAGCTAAGGAGACTTTTCTTGCTTCAGAGTATTGGTAGTACTCATAGATGTACTCCATTCTTCTTTCCCAGTCCAGATAAGCTTCCGGATTCACCTTTCCAGCAAAAGTAGGAGCCGTGAGCTTCAAGTCTTTGCCTCCACGTCTCTGATCATCATCCTCATTGCCTCTGCCTCTATCTCCACGCCTAGGCTGGTGATAGTTTCTCCTTCCTCTACCCCTGCCATGGATATTAAATCCTCTGCCTCCTTGATTTGGATCAGGAGGTAGCTCATCCTCCTCTAACTCAGGCATCTCGTCATCGGTTGTTTCTTCTTCTCGCTGCCTATGATTTCTATTCAAGTTGCGGATTGGTTCTCGGTGAATAGGCCTCTGTTCCAGCTGAGTGAGCCTACCACTGATGTCTCTCATGGTTTCAAGCAACTGATTCATGGTGAGTTGATCTTGTCCAACTTCTTCTCCCATTAGTACCTGAAACTGACACAAGCGAGTATCAAGGTCTAACAAATAAGTTTTGAAGAAAGGTAAAGGTTAAACTGAATGGTAACAATGAAATATTTCTTTTTTTTTTGTTTTTATGTAAATAAAAAGAGAAAGTCGAAATTGAAAGCTATGGATGCAAGAGTAATGATGCAATATGGAGTTTCCTTTTCTTGAGAAATCGATGAAAACAAAAATGGAAATAGGTATATTTTTTTTTGATTTTTGAATAGGATTTCGAAATCTAAGAAAACAAAAGAGGTAACTAATAAAAACTAACAGATTTTTTTTGGTTTTTATGCAAGAAATTCAGATCAAACAAAGAATCAAAAGGAAAAGGATGATGAACACTTTTTTTTTTTTTTTTTTTTTTTGGATTAAGATGCAATGAAATGGAAAATATGAATCTAGATGCAAATGAAAACAAAAGTAATGGATAGATAACACCTGTTAGGAGCCTTTCGGCTCTGATACCAGATGATGTAGCCCCGGAGCAGAAGCTTGAGTGATGGGTTGATGGAGATCGAACCACGGGCTTAAGAGCTCTCTTGGTTTGATCGACTTGGATGGATGGTGAGTAGAGATGGGATTGTTCCTGCTGGCTTAAAAGCTCTCTCAGAAATAATCAGTGGATGGAATGGATTGAGGTCGCCACAAGATCCTATGAGTCTGAATCTTGATAAGACAAAAGCCTTCTCTTTGTTTGAATCACACAAAACAATAGAGAAAACAAGTTTGCGGTTTCTTTGCTTGAAGAAAACACTCGGTGTACTTTATTGATCTAGGGTAAATGATACACGGCTGTGAGAGGGGACTTTATAAACAGTCCAAACAGCTATGCCCTTCGAGGGGACTTGAAGCAAATAAAACATAAAAGGAAAGTACTGACTCAATTGGGACCTAATGAAATAAAGACTACAACGGCTACTTTTTGATTGAAACTACTAAGGGAAACAAAGATTTGATCCTGCAAAACAAAGAGACAACGGTCATATAATGTGTATAAATGAAACTCATACCTTAACTTATGTTTGGTATGTCCTTGGCCGTTGATCAGAAGCATTCTTCAATCGTAGCATTCTGGCCTCGGAAGCTTGAGCTAGTGTCGATGCTACTTCCTGAGCTAGTGCCGATGCTACTTCCTGAGCTAGTCGTGATGCTATAGATTGTCAGTCCTTTTTGAGCTGAGCTGAATAGTGTTGAGCTATCCATCCTGATGAAGACTTGTTCCTGCTCTTGGTCAGTAGCTTGACTCAGTAGACTTTGCACAGCTTCATTGACTTGGTTCCTCAAAGCCTTTGTTGCTGACCTTGTCAATGGACCTTTCCTTATGATGGGCATTGGATCTTTGGCTTCTGGTTCTATGGCCTCATCACTTAGAGATTAGTAAATCTCTGTTATCATTAGTGATCTCAGAGCCACTTAAGAGCCAATCAAAGACGGTATGTGTGATAGGCGCAGGACCATCTGGTTTAGTGTCGGCGAGAGAGCTAAAGAAAGAAGGGCATAATGTGGTGGTGATGGAGCAAAACGACGACGTAGGAGGGCAATGGCTATACCAACCAAACGTCGAAGAAGAAGATCCACTCGGAAAAACCAAAACCCTAAAAGTACATAGCAGCATTTACTCATCATTGAGGTTGGTTTCGCCGAGAGAGGTAATGGGTTTCTCTGACTTCCCGTTCACGGCCAAGGAAGGAAGGGACACGAGGAGATTTCCCGGTCATAAGGAGCTTTGGTTGTATCTTAAGGATTTTTGTGAAGTGTTTGGGTTGAGAGAGATGATTAGGTTTAATGTTAGGGTTGAGTTTGTGGGGATGGTGAATGATGATGATAGTATGAAGAGATGGATGGTGAAAAGTGTAGAGAAGAAGACTGGTGAGGTTATTGAAGAAGTGTTTGATGCTGTTGTTGTTGCCTCTGGCCATTACTCTTATCCTAGACTGCCTTCCATTAAAGGTATATATATATATATATATATATAGTACTACATCGTGTATGGTTGTTGGATATGGACAAGAATATTAGTTTTCATATCATAAAGTTCTTAATGGTATTGTTTCTGATCGTTTGTGCGTTTATAGGAATGGATTTGTGGAAGAGGAAGCAACTTCATAGCCATGTCTACAGGGTGCCTGATCCTTTTCGTGATGAGGTGATGATAACTAATCGATAAAACTTGATTATACATATGTAACAATGATGCATGTTGTATGATGTATGATGCATGATGTTAGGTGGTGGTGGTCGTTGGGTGCTCGATGAGTGGACAAGACATATCAATAGAGCTTGTTGAAGTTACAAAGGAAGTTCATCTAAGTGCCAAATCACTTGACGTTCCTCCTGGCTTGTCTAAAATCATTTCAAAATATCATAACTTCCTTCTTCATCCTGAGGTACATTCTCATAATCACCATGTTAGTTTCATTGATTAGAAAAAAAAAATGTTTCATATATTTTGAATGGTTGTAGATTGAATCTCTAGAGGAAGATGGACGGGTCATTTTCGTTGATGGGTCTTGTATTGTAGCTGACACCATTTTGTACTGTACAGGGTAAGTTATATATTGTTTTAATTTATAAGTCTAGGTTAATTCCTTTTCCTCTTTTTTTTTTTTTTAACATCATGATAATTATATTTTATTATTAAGTCAATCCATATAAGCGGTCTAAAATATAATTGTACAAAGGAATCAGCAAAATCTATAATATGGGACAACGAAACGCTTACTAAATATGTCATTTATATTTTCAAATATACTACACTTTACTTTGATTGGCTTTGATAGGTAAAAGATTTAGGGCAGCGATAAAAAGTTTACCGCTTCAAAATTTACCAATCACAAAAGCGGATATAAAAACGATATAATTTTTTGTCTCTCAATTTTTTATACAGTTTTTTCTAACCGTTTGTTTTTATCTGTTTACATTATTCTCTAACCGTTTACCACTTTCACTTACCGCTAATATTATCGTTCTACCTATTCACGAATGGGACCCATTACTAAATACCGTTTAATGAACTACATACATTATTATCTTTTGTCACCATTCTTGAAAATTTCTTATACATTACATGAAGTTATAATTAAATGTTATGTTTTTTCAAGAATTGAAGTATTATTAATTTAAAAAGTTGGAGTCATATGTCAACACGAGTGGACTACAAATCTTGTCAAATTTCTTTCAACGACAACATCTTTTCTTTATCCCTACTTCTTGGGACCGACACATTCATTCCAAAAGGAAAAGTTAACATAGATGAATTCCATTTTTATCCCCTAAAATAAACATTTCTCGCTAGTGTTTTCTTGTTTACAAATGATTTTTGTGTTTTAAGAAATTAAAGTAAGTGAAATGAAAAATGATTTGTGGATTATACAATTTTCATCTTAAGATGATAAGATCAATTGAGAATTAATTAGTGACCAATGCATATCCTTTACATATTTTAATACTACATTCATACATACTTTTGCAACAACAAAAAAAAGATTGTCGTTTGTCACAAGCTGATATTATTAGGGACAAAGTCCCATATCGGTAGTTGGAAGTGATCCTTAGTAATATATAAATTATATGGGCTTCTCCACTTATCACCAATTGATTTTAAGTTGGAAGCCCATAGACTTTAATATGGTATCAGAGCCCGATCCATACAGTCCAACCCGATCCGACCCATAGTTGGTCCACATCGACAAGCCAGGCTCAAAATTGGTGCCGTCGATCCAAGCCCGAACATTCCAAGATTAATGGCCAAACGACCATTATCTCGAGGGGGCGTATTAGGGACAAAGTCCCACATCGGTAGTTGGAAGTGATCCTTAGTAATATACTCCCTCTATTCCTTAATGATTGATGTTTTAGAATTTTCACACAGATTAAGAAATAATTAATATTTAGTTATAAATGCATATTTTTATTTATTAAAACACTTTCCAATAACTATTAACCAATAGTAATTTAACATAGTTTTTGGAATTCACAATTTGTAAACATTAATTAGTAAAAGTTGCATAGAAAACCTACAACATCAATCTTTGTGAAACAAATTTTTTTTCTAAAACATCAATCATAAAGGAACGGAGGGAGTATAAGTTATATGGGCATTTCCACTTATCAACAATTGGTTTTAGGTTGGAAGCCCATAGACTTTAATAGATATGTATACTATCAAATACAATTTCAAAGCATGACACTTCAAATTATGACACTAGTACAAATCGGGTTATATAACTCCTAGAAAATATGGGTGCTTAGATTAATTTGAGAATTTTAGGTTTTCTATTTTTTTTTTTAGAAAGACTAAACGTGTGCACACGTGCTTTAGGTATTGGTATAAATTTCCATTTCTTGAGAGTAAAGGAAGAGTAGAGGTTGATGATAATAGAGTTGGTCCACTCTTCGAACATACATTCTCTCCTTCTCTCTCTCCTTCTCTCTCCTTTGTCGGCATTCCTCGAAAGGTAATAATCATATGATGATTTTCAAATAGTCAATCTCTGGTTAACTCAATATATTATTAGTTAATAAAAACGGTTTACGAAATCATGCAGTTGATAGGGTTCCCATTCTTTGAATCACAAGCGAAATGGATCGCAAAACTTTTGTCAGGCAAAACTTCACTTCCTTCCTCCGATCAAATGATGCAATCAATCACTGGTTTCTACCGGTCTAGAGAAGCAGCTGGAATCCCTAAACGCAACACTCACGACATCGCTGATTTCAGTGTACGAAAACCACTCTCTTTTGTGTTAAAGATCGATCATTAATATTCATCTAAATCTATGTTTATTTTTATATGGTATTTGCAGTATAGCGATAAATACGCGGATTACATCGGATTCCCACATCTGGAGGAATGGAAAAAGGAGTTGTGTATGTCAGCTTTATTGAATTCCTTGGAAAATCTGGAGACTTATCGAGATTTTTGGGACGACGATGATCTCCTTCAAGAAACTCTTCAAAACCCTTATTTTACCAAACTCACTACTCCTTAGAAAACTTGTGATGCAAGTTTCAACTTATGTATGATTAATAATGACAATTAAAAACCTCAAACTTTATATGGTTTTATTACATTTGACTAGATTTAACCGAGTAAAGGGAACAAATTGAAATTTATCAAGGTATCAAGGTACTCGACTGAAACAACACGTTGACTATGAGGTTCATGGCTCGTAAACCCATATAACCTCTTGAGTAAAGTGTAGATCATGTAATTTAATTTCTATTTTGGAGAGCAGACCCTTCTATCCCAATAGAATTGAATCAATGACATCCAAAATCTCTATATTATCGTGGACCTAAGATATATTTACAACTTGCGTAATTTTATAAGTGCTCAGAAGCTGATAAGCAGTCACTGTCGAAAACCTTCTCAAAGGAGGAAATAAGGAGCGCCTTCTTTTCACTCCCTCGGAACAAAGCAAGTGGCCCTGACGGCTATACCTCGGAGTTCTTCACATCTTGCTGGAGTTTTATTGGAGCAGAGGTCACAGAAGCTGTAGAGGAATTCTTTCGCTCGGGTCAGCTTCTAAAGCAGTGGAATGCGACAACACTGGTCCTCATCCCTAAAGTCAGTAACGCTTCTACAACCTCGGATTTCCGGCCAATCTCCTGTCTGAACACGATTTATAAGGTGGTGTCAAAGCTCATTGCTGGTCGGTTAAAGCTGATTATGTCCCAAGTGATCTCCAGCTCTCAAACAGCGTTTATGCACGGGAGACTGCTGGCCGAAAATGTTCTACTAGCTACTGAAATAGTACATGGTTATAACAAAAGGAATATCACTCCTAGAGGAATGCTAAAAGTAGACCTTAGAAAGGCTTTCGATACAATTCGTTGGGACTTCGTGTTGGCTGCTCTGAGAGCTATCGACATTCCACAGAAGTTCATTCAATGGATTCAGGAATGCTTGACAACGCCAACCTTCTCAGTGCTTGTAAATGGAGAATTGGGTGGCCATTTCAAGAGTTCTCAAGGCCTAAGACAAGGCGACCCAATGTCGCCTTATCTCTTTGTTCTTGCCATGGAAGTCTTCTCAAGTCTACTCAAAACAAGGTTTGACAGTGGCTATATCCGCTACCACCCAAATACAGAAGAGTTGGGAATCTCGCATCTGATGTTTGCAGACGACGTGATGGTGTTCTTTGATGGTGGTTCCTCGTCCTTACACGGCATTACAGAAGCCTTAGAGGATTTTGCATCTTGGTCAGGGTTGCGCATGAACCCGGAAAAATCGCAGTTATTCGTTGTAGGCTTGAACATAATTGAAACCAATACCATCTCTCGATATGGCTTCAATTTTGGTTCACTGCCTATAAGGTATTTAGGCCTACCCTTAATGCATAGGAGGTTGAAGATATCTGAGTATGAGCCATTACTTGATAAAATCAGATGCAGGTTCCGAGTCTGGGCAGTGAAAGCGTTGTCATTCGCAGGAAGATTAGTTCTGATAAACAGTGTGATCCTTGGAACAGTAACGTTTTGGATCTCCACATTCCTGCTTCCCAAAGGCTGTATTCGTAGGATCGAGTCGTTATGTGCAAGATTCCTTTGGACAGGAAGCATTGATTCAGGGAGAGGAGCCAAGGTAGCTTGGACTACTTGTTGTTTACCAAAGCTCGAAGGTGGTCTGGGCATAAAGAGGTTTGATGTCTGGAATAAAACCCTCTGCCTTCGTTTTGTTTGGTTACTGAACTCAGAGAATGATTCACTATGGGCTAAGTGGCACAGATTTCATCACCTTAGACAAGAGTCTTTCTGGTCCATCGAGAGTTCAGCAACTGATGCTTGGACTTGGAAGGCTATACTTAGCTTGCGGCCTCTAGCTGAGCAATTCTCCATAACGATTGTGGGCAACGGTATAGATACACACTTTTGGTATGATCACTGGACCCCATTTGGACAGCTGATAAAATTCATTGGAGGCCAGGGACCAAGAGCCTTAAGACTCCCTCTTTCTGCAACTGTGGCTGAGGCTTGTTCTTCGACTGGATGGATACTCCCGTCACCTCGCTCTGACCAAGAATTGGACCTCCACGCTCACTTAACAACCATTGCGCTTCCTTCTTCTTCCTCTGCCCCTGACCTTCGTGGTTGGAAAGTAGAGAACGAAATATGCAGTCACTATTCCTCTGCCAAAACGTGGTCTGCCATCAGACCTTCAGCAAATAAGAAAAATTGGGCTCCCCTCATCTGGTTTAAAGGCTGTGTTCCGAAACATGCTTTCAATACTTGGATAGCCAACTACAATAGACTTCCAACGAAAGTGAGGCTAGCAAGCTGGGGTATGAATGTAAACACAACGTGCTTACTGTGTAAACAGGGTGTAGAGAGCCGTGATCACCTGTTCCTGCAGTGTGGATATAGTGTTGCGGTTTGGCAGATGATCGCACAGAGACTAACACCTTCACAAACGGCATTACTGGACTGGTCGGAGATGCTATCTTGGGTCAGATCAGGGTCAGCAAGGGCGCCAGTGCTACTGCGAAGATTGGTATGGCAGGCTTATTTGTTCCACATCTAGAAACAACGGAACAACAAGTTACACAACAACGTTGCAACTGAGCCGCACATCACATTCAAACAAATAGACAGAGAGGTGAAGAACACAATTACAGCAAGAAGAGGAAGAAGGAGATTTCAAAATCTCATGGGACTGTGGATTAGGTAGTGTTGTGTAATCCCACTAGCTTGAAGTTCTTTTTCTATGCAATCCTTGTTTTTTATTCTTTTTTTGGCAAGATTGCATTGCTTAGGTTGTAAATAACCTGTTTCATTTTATGATATTAACATACTTATCAAAAAAAAAAAAAAAAAAAAAAAAAAAATCAAGGTACTCGACTGAAACAACACGTTGACTATGAGGTTCATGGCTCGTAAACCCATATAACCTCTTGAGTAAAGTGTAGATCATGTAATTTAATTTCTATTTTGGAGAGCAGACCCTTCTATCCCAATAGAATTGAATCAATGACATCCAAAATCTCTATATTATCGTGGACCTAAGATATATTTACAACTTGCGTAATTTTATATATATATATATATATATATATATATTTTTTTTTTCAAAATATTTTGTATTTACTATAATAAACATATGAAAATTTATATTCTCACAATTAATATATAAATAGATATAAACTTTTGGGGTTTTTATATAAAGTGGGGTTCATTCAAAAATTTCATGAAAATGTACTCACACCAGGTTCTTTTTTTTTTTCTTTCTCACACCAGGTTCTGGTTATCGGTAATCCAAGGCTTAACCAACAACGACTCATCGTTGGTAACCCGTTACTTTACCTTTGTTCTTATTGTATTTTTTCTTCATTCCTTTTTTTTCTTCTATAGATCCATAACAAATTAAATAGTAACCAAATATAGTAAGTTTGTTACGTCGGTTATCTTATGGTTCTTCTTCTTTCCTTTCTTGTTTCCATAGATCCATAATAAATTGAATAATAACCAAATATAGTAAGTTTGTTACGTACGGGTATATCCGACTCATTACACGTTAACTAGAGTCGCCTTTCAATCAATACCTATATACAGTATCGATTATTTTGTTCACTTGTATTTGTCCGTATTAGCGCTGCTTGCATGTGTTTAAGTAGTGATTGTAATTAATGTTTATAGCCATTACATGAATCTTTTGTTCTCTTCTCAACACCCAGACTAATTCATACACATTTTTCATCTGTTAAAACTGATTTGGACTGATAAAGTTTCGAATGAAGATACAAAAAATGTATTTGATGAAATTAATATGGCACCTAACCAAATTGTTTAGATTCATTAGGTGCGACGGTATCTCATTGATTTAGTTGTCTAATGTGATTGGTGAGATGAATGATACGTAACTGGTAAAGATCCTCCGGCGGTAAAAGGTAGATCAGCTGAAAATGAAAATATACTGTTAAGAGAAAGTCTTAGAGCGAGAGAGAGAAAACACAAAGCAGATCTAGATCTTCCCTCTCCGCCGTCCGGCTTCACCGCCGGCGACGTGAGAGGGCGGTTTCCTTCCATCCAATAAGTGTGGTCGCAAGCAGTTTTCCGAGGAGGCGGTTTTCTTCCCCGGTGTTGTTTGGTCTGTGACGGCGTGAGTGGCGAGGCGGTGCGGCGGAGGATACAAAGCTGTGAATCGAGTAGATCGAATAGGGCTGCGGAGCTGGTTGAGGGCGACGGCGAAGCATGCGCCGAAAGGTTCTCGGCGGTGGCGTTGAAGACGTGGCTCGCGGCGGAAATCGTGACTCATACTTGAAGGGTGGTTGCTCGTGCGCGGTGGTTCTGTTACGGCGTCCTGGTTCAGTCTCCTTTGTGCTTATTCCCGCTATGAGGAGGGCGGTGACGGCTAAGGGGAGGCTAATCGGGAGTCGGAAGGTGTGGCGGCGGCGTGGCGGTGGTGGTGGAGCGATTTCGAGGTTGTCATCGAAGTAAGGTCCGGTGAGTTGGGTTGTTTCGGTGCCTGAAGTTTGTAGGTCTTCTGTTTAGTGGTGGTGTCGGACTTCTTTAAGTAGTGGATTTTCGGTGAGAGACGCGTCGTCGATGTTGGTTCAGCGGAAGGGGGTGGCGAGGCTGATGAGCTTCTGATTTTGGAACTAGAGGACGGAGTCGGTTCTCCAGATACTACAACGGAGATCGGCAGTGAACCACCAACCTTCCTCCTTATAACTGCCGGTGGATCGACTTTTCTGTTGACGGCGCGGATCTGTTTCAATTGTTATTTTCGTTTTAGTCTCTAACAGTTCGACTTCAAATTAGGGGGTTTCCAAAACCTGGTTCAATTTCCTTGGTTTAATGATTGTAAACCGCACATTTCCCGGTTTGGGCGATTAAATATATATATTTAAAAAATATAGTTTTAATATATATACAGTATATATATGGATTTCACAAAATATTCATCCACGGAGAAAAAAGACAGAATATAAAATTAAATGTTGTCACTACTCACTAGCTTAATCCTTAATGCAATAATAAATAAATGAATTGACCATGGAAAACATAAATCAACTATATAAATAATGCCCTCATGAGAGCACGAGAAACAAAATCAACCTAAATCAAAATTAATTTCATCCGACCACCAACAAAGATAGTGTGTTACTGATCTCAGAGTCCATCATGAGCCAATATTCAAAGACGGTATGTGTGATAGGCGCAGGACCATCAGGGCTAGTGTCGGCGAGAGAGCTAAAGAAAGAAGGGCATAATGTGGTGGTGATGGAGCAAAACGACGACGTAGGAGGGCAATGGTTATACCAACCAAACGTGGAAGAAGAAGACCCATTGGGGAAAACCGAAACCCTAAAAGTACATAGCAGCATTTACTCATCCTTGAGGTTGAATATGGCGAGAGAGATAATGGGTTTCTCTGATTTCCCGTTCACGGCTAAGGAAGGAAGGGACAAGAGGAGATTTCCCGGTCATAAGGAGCTCTGGTTGTACCTTAAAGATTTTTGTGAAGTGTTTGAGTTGAGAGAGATGATTAGGTTTAATGTTAGGGTTGAGTTTGTGGAGATGGTGAATGATGATAAAGATGATGATGATAATATGAAGAGATGGATGGTGAAAAGTGTAGAGAAGAAGACTGGTGAGGTTATTGAAGAAGTGTTTGATGCTGTTGTTGTTGCCTCTGGCCATTACTCTTATCCTAGATTGCCTTCCATTAAAGGTTGTGTGTGTGTGTGAATTATTTTTGTGTGAATTATGTTTATGGAGGATCTCAAATTATTTGGAGTCCATATGGTATTGTTTCTGATAGTTTGGGCGTTTTTCAGGAATGGATTTGTGGAAGAGGAAGCAACTTCATAGCCATGTCTACAGGGTGCCTGATCCTTTTCGTGATGAGGTGATCATTGTAAAACCTGATGAACACGATAATCCAATACCAATTGCAAATTCTCAAGAACTTATCTTTATTAGAAATCAGTTAAACACTTTTACAAGCTGTTTAATCAGAATTACACACAACCTAATCTAGGCTTGTCACTGACAGATTTCTAAGCTACCCAAAAGCACACAAGCAACAGCTGTGTCCTGCCTTGATCACTAGACTAGAAAACCCCTATAACGATTTGCCTCAGTGATCTCTTCTTTAGCACAATCGTTCTTCTATCCTCTCAAAACCACACCGGCCCTAGAGTCTATAACTCTTCTATATATACGCCTCTGTCCAACGGTCCAACGTAATCTTCGTGTGAATATCTTTTACACCAAGATACGTCCTTATCTTCAATCTCCACGAGATTCCTTAAGTTGCGTCTTAGCTCCACTCTTGTTGTGCCACGTCAGCTGCTTTGAGCTACTCCTAAGCTCCACTCTCGTTGTGCCACGTCATAGCACTTCCACTTGTTGATTCTTTTGTTGTGATCCTTACACAGCCGTGAACTCTGTGTAACACATCTATCTTTGTGTGCTAACAATCTCCCCCTTGTTGTCTGAATGTGACATCTCAAGCCAACCTGTGACATAATTATGAAGGCACACACACACTAGACATTTCGAAAAGAATAATAATCTGATTAGTTCACTTTTCATAACATCCATGTTTCCAAAAGACAATGTTCCAACAAACATATTCCTAAGTAGAATTAAATCCTATAGCCGAGAGGAGATAAGTGGAAATCAGTGATTCTATCCCAACACTCTCAAAAAGAAACAAATAAGAATCTACTAATTTCCTCCCCCTATCTACAAGATACTCAACTATCCCTAGCCACTCTCATGTAGTTCCTCATCCTCGTCACTGTCATTAGCTTGACCTTGAGCAGTCGCATTTGATGAGGCACCGGCTAAATCTCCCCCTGCTTGAGTGCATATTCAGAACAACAAATAACCAGATGCACACAAAGTAGAGTAACCTTCAGTAGATAGAGATAACTTACCTCGAATGCGCCTGAGAACCTTCCGACCTAGATGAAGAAGAGCCAGAACATCCTCCTCTAGAGTAGTAGGTTCTGGTCTGAAGACATCTTCTTTCTTGGCGACTCCTTGCTTTTTGTCATGCTTCATTGAAATTGGAAGAACAAGAGCAGAGTCGGTTTTGCTGGTGGGTACTTTGCGCTGGAACTGAAGAATCTGGTAGATCAAGTTTGGATACATCAAGTTGTTGTTCTTCTCTGGATTCTTTGCAATGTCCAGTATCTGAGAGTAGATCATCAATCCAAGATCGAATTTCTTGTTCTGTAGTATCATCTGGAGAAACTTCACACGATTCTGAATCATAGACGACTTGTTGGACGAGGCCATCCAGTTGGCACAACAGAACTTGTATAAGATTTGCATTGTAGCTGTCATGTGCTTAGAGCAGAAACCGCTCCATTGCTTCCATTTTCCATCCGTCAGAGCAATGACAGCGGCTGTGATATCCTCAGATTCCCATGGAGTTCGCGAAGGTTCCTCAAGACTCGGAAGCAGATACATCTTATTAATGAGCTCAGGAGTAAACTCAAACATCTGTCCTCTAACGTATACCATGTTCGTACCAGCTCTATATTCCATATTTCCAAGATTGGCATAGAACTCTCGTATAATTTGAGGAACATACCCTTCGACGTGCAGCACAGTGTACAGTAATCCAGCTTCTGCAATGATCCCTTTAGCTTCAGCAAGATCTGGGTCGCCTGCGGGTAAGATGCTCATCGGAAGAATATTGCGTCTCTCAAACACCTTTACTCGCTGACTTGCGCTTTTGGACACAAAAATCGGATTGAAACCTCGCTTCAATGGCTTCAATCGACTCGGATCTTGCTTATCCATTTTCTGAACTTTTTGGCGATTTTCTTTTCTCAGATTTGCATGCAACAAAAGAGGAACATCAGAAATTGCCTCTTCCTCCATGATTTGTTGATAAAACTTGTTTTTGAACTCATCGGAATCTTCCCGGCGCAAAGGTGGGTTCGATTCTTCCGTCGCCTGTGGAGGAACTTCATCGGAGGTCGGAATCGATCGCGGTTCGGGTGTTTCAATGTCTTTCTCAGCTTCTAGTCGGCGGCGAGTGAATCGGCGGAGTGCGGCAAGCGTCATTTGGCCGTCGTCGAGATAGTCGGAGCTTGGTCGCTTGGGTGCCATCGTCGTTTCGAGAGAAGATGAAGTTCTAGGATTTCTTGGAAGAGGAAATGAACTGGGCTTTGCTAGCTGAAATAGTCCAATTAAGTAGCCCGAGCTGAAAACACTAAATGGGCCTGAAATAGCTTTTACTTTGAAACAACAGAGTCTCGTTAGTCACGTTAGTACACAAGTGCATATTCTGTTTAACCCAGAAGCCAAAGAAATCCATAAGATGTTCAACCAGTATTTATTCAAGACAGTTTGTGCAAGGATACTCGTGAGGACCCCATGTCTAGCTTTAGTACATGTAGTCAATTCCTTAATCTCAGTTAGATTTACATAGACATAATGAAATCCTAACCTGTTCCACCATAAGAAGATTGTCCCACAGAAGCTTGGTAGTATACTCCATATCTGTTGATAGTTCCTTTTTTTTTTTTTAAATGATCATCCTGCAGACTGAGTAGCTAGAGATAGACTGAACCTTCCCATGACCTTTAACCTATTTCTCCTGACAAGGGTGACTGAGTTTAGACTGAGCTACTCATTCTAGTGAGTTGTTTTATTTTCCACTCGGAATTCAGATAGCATACTTATGCCTACATAATCTGAATCCTTGTCTGATCTTCCACAATGCTTATTGTGTCACAGACGACAAATCTGCAAGAGACTTTCAGAAGGCACTTTTCTGCTCTCATACTCTGGCCTCTTGCCTGATCCAAACAGTGATCGAGCACACTCTTTCCCCCCTTTTTTTTATATATATATCTGGGTCATCCCTTTTTTACTTTTGATGAATAGAAAAAGTGCGTCGAGTGTTCTTCTCTTCAGGCCTCAGAATTTGTTTCTTGAATTTGAGTACACTCTCTCCCCCTTTTTTTTTTCCCATACATTTGGGTCATCCCTTTTTTACTTTCTGATGAATAGAGAGAGTGCCTCAAACCCCCTTTTTTTTTTCTTGTTCTTGCACAGTCAATTCCCTTGTCCAAACTTCCAGAGAAATCTTTGGTCAATGTGATCACGAGAGGCAGCTATTTTCGTTGATACTCCAATCTGCATGAGGTTTTGGTGTTGATATTTTCAGAGGATAAAAAGACACAGACTATGAAGCACACTTTCAAACCTCTGAGCTGACCCTCTTCTTACAATAGAACCTGTCAAAATTCACACATCCCAAGGGCTTTGCGCAAGCGCACAAAAGTGTTGAATTCAAGAGCTTTAGTGAATATGTCAGCAAGTTGTTTTTCAGAGACTACATGCACTATTTCAACAGGTTTTTCCTCCACAAGTTCCCTGACAAAGTGATGCCTTATGTCTATATGTTTAGTACGAGAATGTTGAACAGGATTCTTTGATATGTTAATAGCACTCATGTTATCACAATGCACGAGAACAGTTCCAGAGATCATACCATAGTCATCCAGCATGTGTTTCATCCAAATGAGTTGAGTGCAACAGCTGCCAAGGGCAATGTATTCAGCTTCTGCAGTTGACAGCGTGATGCAGTTTTGTTTCTTGCTGTGCCAGGATATCATGTTATTTCCCAGAAAGAAACACCCTCCAGATGTGCTTTTCCTGTCATCTACACTTCCAGCCCAATCCGCGTCACAGTAGCCAGCCAGATTTGTGTTGGTGTCTTTTGTATAGAACAAACCCAAATTTGTTGTTCCCTTAACATATTTGATGATCCGTTTTACTGCAGCAAGATGCGACTCTTTTGGAGATGCTTGGTATCTTGCACAGACGCCAACACTGTGGCACAGATCTGGGCGACTAGCAGTTAGATACAACAAACTTCCTATCATGGCTCGATACAGCTTTTCATCAACCTTCACTCCATTCACATCCAGAGATAGCTTTGATGTAGTACTCATTGGAGTTCGTGACTCCTTACTTGTCTGCATTCCGAACCGAGTTATCAAGTTCCTGGCATAAGTGCTCTGGCACACGAATATTCCTTCATCGGTTTGCTTCACTTGTAAGCCCAAGAAGTAGTTCAGTTCCCCACACATTCAAACTCACTGGTCATGTCTTTCACAAACTGATTAACAAAATCCTGTCGTGTACTTCCAAAGATGATATCATCCACATAGATTTGCACAATCAAAATATCTGTCTTTTCATGCAAGATGAACAATGTTTTGTCAACATTACCTCTTCTGAACCCCGATCCTAGAAGAAACTTAGTCAGTCTCTCATACCAAGCTCTTGGAGCTTGCTTCAAGCCGTAGAGAGCTCGTTTCAGTTTGTATACATGATCCGGAAACTTTGGATCCTCGAAACCTTTCGGTTGTGCAACATACACTTCTTCTTGAAGAATTCCATTCAGAAAAGCACTCTTGACATCCATTTGGAATAATTTGATGTTCAACTTGCAGGCTATTCCGAACAGTAATCGAATGGATTCAAGCCTAGCCACAGGTGCAAATGTCTCATCGAAATCTACTCCCTCAATCTGACAGTAACCCTGTGCAACCAATCTGGCTTTGTTCCTTACAATGTTCCCATCTTCATCAATTTTATTCTTGAAGATCCACTTAGTTCCAACAATATTGACATCCTTAGGCTTTGGAACTAAATCCCAGACATCGTGTCGTACAAATTGATCCATCTCTTCATGCATAGCATGTGTCCAGAATTCATCATCAAGTGCCTTTTTCACATCTTTTGGTTCTTCCAGTGACACAAAACATGCCAACTTAACCATCTTCTTGAAATCCAGTTTGATTTTTCTGGTTTTCCTTTCATCATCAAGCTCTCCAAGAACATCAGCAGCTGAATGATTTCTAGGAACTGTAGGCTTTTTAATGACTAGCTCTCTTGGGGATGGAGGGACCTCAGTTTCGATTTCAGCTTCCTCTGTATCTGACTCATCAGTGGCTTGTTTGTGTAAGTCACTATTTTCTTGTGTAAGATCCCCAATAACTGTGCAGCCTTTATCATCAAACACAACATTTACTGATTCACAGACAGTTCTAGATGTCTTGTTATACACTCGGTAAGCCATACTATTTGTTGAATATCCCAGAAATATTCCTTCATCACTCTTAGAATCGAATTTTCCAAGGTTGTTCTTATCATCCAGTATATAGCACACACAACCAAACACATGAAAGTAACTCAGGTTGGGTTTCTTTCCTTTCCAGATCTCATAGGGTGTGGTCTTTGTACCAGGCTTGACATACACTCTGTTGATAATGTAGCATGCTGTGTTGATTGCCTCTGCCCAGAAGCGTGTAGCAACATTGTTACCATGTAACATTGCCCTAGCCATTTCTTGCAAAGTTCTGTTTTTTCTTTCAACAACTCCATTCTGTTGAGGAGTCCTAGGAGCTGCAAACTGATGTTGAATCCCATGTTTATGACAGAAGTCCTTGAAAACTTCATTTTGAAACTCTCCTCCATGATCACTCCTGATTTGCATTATGTTACCTTTTGCAGTTTGTAACTGTAATGTCAGAATTTTAAAGCTCTCAATGGCTTCTGACTTCTCTCTTAGGAACCGTACCCATGTGAACCGAGAAAAATCATCTACTAGAACAAAGATGTATCGTTTCCCATTTATACTTTCTGTCTGGACTGGCCCCATTAAATCCATATGAACCAACTCAAGGATCCTTTTTGAGCTTATGTCAGCTACCTTCTTGTGTTGCACTTTGATCTGTTTTCCTTGACAACAACCTTTGCAGACAGTATTGGTGCTTGATTCAAGTTTCGGAACACCTCTTACCACCTCTGCATTTACCAATTTTTGCAGACCATGTATGTTCATATGCCCAAGTTTTCGATGCCACAGATCAAGTTGTGATTCAATGACAGACATGCATTGCTCTGAGGGTTTCCACATGTAGCAGTTGTTTCCAGACCTTACACCCATTAGCACAACATTACCTTGCTGATCAACTGCCTGACATTCTGTTTTAGTGAAGATGACCTTTAACCCTTCATCACACAACTGACTTATGCTGATTAAGTTGGCTTTGAGACCCTCAACATAGTAGACGTTCACCAATGAAGGTTGTTCCTCTTCATCTATCTTTCCCACACCCAGAATTTTACCTTTAGCACCATCTCCAAAAGTCACTTTTCCACCCTTAATATCCGAGTAGCCTTTCAGACTTTCTCTTTTTCCAGTCATGTGGCGAGAACACCCACTATCGAAGTACCAAGCACAGTGTTGCTCCTCTACAGACGATGTGTAAGCAACATTCCCCACCGTTTCTTCTGTATCAGATTCACAAGTCACTTCCTCTGTTATCACTGTGTTACACAGAATTTCTGGTTGTGGTTCAGCTATCACAACTGGTTTTGTTGCTACAACCGTGTCTATCTTGTTATGCAAATATAGATCAGACTTGGCAATCCATACCTTTCCGAACTTCTTTGGTTCCATAAAGCATCTTTTCTGTGACCATGCCTCATGAATCTTGTTCCTTAACAGATAGCAGTTCCTTCTGATATGTCCATACCCTGTGCAGTAGTAACATCCTTTCCTTCGATTGAAGTGTTTGGTTCCTGAGTTTTGCGTTGGGTACCTCGGTAATACTGTTTGAAGGACACGTTCAGTATCATCTTCTGGTCGGCAGACACCTCTCTTCCAGTTTGGGTTTTTAACAGCCGTTTCCACATTACTTGAACTTCCTTTCTCTTGAACAAAATTGTTCAAGCTAGAGTACACAGGCTGACTTTCTATCACTTTCCTGCCGTTGTAGCCAAGACCCCAGTTAACTTTGGCAGGTTGTCCCATGGACAGAATCTTATCAAGGTTTTCTGTTCCCTTGTTCAACATCCTGAGCTTCTTGTAGTTCTCAGTACGCTCGCACTCCAAGACTCGATTCTTATCCTTCTCAGCTGTGTACATCTCATATGTCCTTCTTAATTCATCCTCCATCTGTCTGATTTTCTGTGACTCAGCTTGAGTATCTGTTTCAGAAATCTCCTTCTTATTCCTTACTGTCACACCAGAGCATGTTTCTAATTCAAGAATGTTCACCTTTTCCTCCAGCACTGCCTTCTCCTTTAAGAGATGCAAATTTGAGTTACTCAGGGTTACCCAATTGTCATACAGTTTTCTGTATTCCACTTTAGCGTCCACTTCTTCCTCCTCTTCAGAATCTGATCCCACAGCTGACTCTACATCAGATTTTTCGCCCATCAGTGCAACAAAATTTAGCATGTTCTCTTCATCATCACTGTCATCAGATTCTGTGTCACTGAAACTGATAAGAGACTTTTCACTCCGTTTGTTAATGCTTGGACAATCATTTTTTGTGTGACCATAACCCTTGCATTCATAACACTTCAGCTCCTTGAGTTTAGCCAGAGGACACTCAGACTTAAAATGACCATATCCTTCACATTCATGGCATTGTAGCTCTCGTTTCTTGTTCTGCCTGCTCGACTCAAATCTAGATGATGATCTGTTGGAATTCCTCTCTCCTTCTGACCGACTTCCAGACTTACCATTTTGACCCTTCTCAATTCTCTTCAATGCCTTTTTAAAGTTTCGAGCCAGTAATCCCATACTTTCAACCATCTTCTGAGTCATGTTTTCTTCAAGTTTCTGTAACCTGTCAGATCCAAGATCAGCCGCTAGAGCAATCCCCTTATCTGTCTCGGTCTTAGGAGGTTTGTCTGCATCAGCTTCCATTTCTTCTGCTTTCAACATTCCAAGTAGTTGAGAGAACTGCATGTCATCTGTATTCATAGCCATTTTGAGAACAGCCTTCTGAGCACTATATTTTTCTGGTAGACATCTCATCATCTTTTTTACCAACTTCTTATCTTTGTAGATTTTTCCCAGAACAGCAGCCTCATTGGATATGGAACTTAGTTTGGATCCAAAACTACTAATGGTTTCATCAGTTCCCATTTTGAGATTTTCAAATTGGGAAGCAAGATGATCCAGTCTTGTTCTCTTAACATTCGAAGTTCCTTCATAGAAATTGACTAGAACTTCCCAAGCATCCTTTGCTGCTGAACATCCTTGAACGAGCTTAAATTTCTCCACGTCAATTGCAGTAAAGATTTCACTGATGGCCTTAGAGTTGTATTTGGATGCATCTTTCTCAGCTTCTGTCCACTTATCCTTAGGTTTTGGTTGTTTCTTGCCATCCTCGCTCATGATGAATGGTTCTTCCCAACCAATTTCCACTGCAGTCCATGCATCCTCATCTATAGCTCTAATCCTCTGTTTCATTCGAACCTTCCAGTGTCCAAAATTGTTTTCATCAAGCATCAATGGCTTGTGAATAGCAACCAGTTCTTTGGTAGTGTCCATCCCTTCCACAGAATCTCAACCTGTAGTGAGGTGATTCTATCCCTCAGTTAGGTGACCCGCTCTGATACCAAATGTAAAACCTGATGAACACGATAATCCAATACCAATTGCAAATTCTCAAGAACTTATCTTTATTAGAAATCAGTTAAACACTTTTACAAGCTGTTTAATCAGAATTACACACAACCTAATCTAGGCTTGTCACTGACAGATTTCTAAGCTACCCAAAAGCACACAAGCAACAGCTGTGTCCTGCCTTGATCACTAGACTAGAAAACCCCTATAACGATTTGCCTCAGTGATCTCTTCTTTAGCACAATCGTTCTTCTATCCTCTCAAAACCACACCGGCCCTAGAGTCTATAACTCTTCTATATATACGCCTCTGTCCAACGGTCCAACGTAATCTTCGTGTGAATATCTTTTACACCAAGATACGTCCTTATCTTCAATCTCCACGAGATTCCTTAAGTTGCGTCTTAGCTCCACTCTTGTTGTGCCACGTCAGCTGCTTTGAGCTACTCCTAAGCTCCACTCTCGTTGTGCCACGTCATAGCACTTCCACTTGTTGATTCTTTTGTTGTGATCCTTACACAGCCGTGAACTCTGTGTAACACATCTATCTTTGTGTGCTAACAATCATAATTAATCGACATAACTCAATGATACGAATGTAATAATGCTGCATGTTGTATGATGTGCATGATGTTAGGTGGTTGTGGTCGTTGGGTGCTCGATTAGTGGACAAGACATATCAATAGAGATTGTGGAAGTTGCAAAGGGAGTTCATCTAAGTGCCAAATCGCTTGATGTTCCTCCTGGCTTGTCTAAAGTCATTTCAAAATATCATAACTTCCATCTTCATCCTCAGGTACATTCTCATAATCACCATGTTAATTTCATTGATTAGAAAGAAAAAAAATGTTTCATATATTTTGAATGGTTGTAGATTGAATCTCTAGAGGAAGATGGACGTGTCATTTTCGTTGATGGGTCTTGTATTGTAGCTGACACCATTTTGTATTGTACAGGGTAAGTTTTATATTATTTTTTGGACAAAGGTAAGTTATATATTGGGTTCGATTGGTAAACAAAAGCGGAACGGTAAGAGTAGCGGTAAGCGAAAGTGGTAAGCGGTTAGAGAATAGTGCAAAGAGGTAAGAATAAGCGGTTGTAGAAAGCGGTAAGAAAAAGCTGGAAAAAAAATTATATTTGCTAACACTTTGATGATTGGTGAACATCAAAACGGTAAACTCCTTACCGCAGCGGTAAGAAGTTACCAATCGGAGCCATTATTTAATTTAAAAGTTTAGGTAAATTCATATCATAGTAATTTATATTTTATTATTAAGTCAATCCTATATGCGGTCTTTAAAATATAATTATACTGAAGGAAACAACAAAATCTATAATGTTGGACAACGAACGCTTACTAAATATGTCATTTTTTTTTTGTCACAATACTAAAAATGTCATTTATATTTTCAAATATACTACACTTTGATTACTAAACACCTTAATGTACTATATACATTATTGTCCTTTGTCACCATTCTTGGAAATTTCTTATATATTACATGAAGTTATAATTTTATATTATTTTGTTCAACAGAATTGAAGTATTATTACTTTTAAAAGTTGGAGTCGTATGTCAACATGAGTGGACTACAAATCTTGTCAAATTTCTTTCCACGACAACATCTTTTCTTTATCCCTGCTTCTTGGGACCGACAGTGTCATTCCAATAATGTAGCTTTAACATTTTTTTTAATCGTGGAATCCTAAAAATTTTCTAGATGTAAACACTAATCCTATGAGACTTTGCATTTGGATACACATTTAAAAATTACTTCAAATTTAAATCGTGGTTAGGTAATCACGAAAATTCTAACTTGAATGGCGAGGGGTATTACCACTCCTTCTATCACTAAAATATGAACTCTTAATTAAAAATAAAATAAATTTAAATTTATGATACAATATATTGAACGCGGATAAAACACTAATATATATATATATATATAAAGAGAGAAAAATAATTTTCTAACATTTTTCGCTAGTGTTTTCTTGTTTACAAATTTTTTCCTTGTTTAAGAAATTACAGTAAGTGAAATGAAAAAAAATGATTTTAGGATTATACATTTTCAGCTTACCATGAGAAGATCAATTGGCAATTAATTACTGACTAATGCATACCTCTATACTTTTCAAAAAAAAATTGTCGTTTGTAAATTACATACGCAAACTATCAAATATAACTTCAAAGTATCATACTTCAAATAATGATACTACAATACACTCTATAAATTAAAAATTTAATTAATTAATTAATTAATTCAATGCTATTATTTCAACTAATATTTTTATAAATTAATAAATTTTTAAATTAATAAATATCAGTATTCTAATTTTATTAGTTTATAGAATATTTAGTGTACAATCTATCTCTCATAAATTGATTTTTCAATTAATTAATAAAAATTCCAGTTTTAAATTAAAATGTTGATTCAATTAATTTTTAATAAATTAATATCTTGATAAATTAATAAAATAATAAATACTGGCGTTATTAGTTTATAGAGCTTTACTGTAGTATAAATTGGGTTATATATCCCATAGAAATATAGGTGCTTATATTTGAAAATTTTAGTTTTTCCATTTTTTATAGAAAAAAAGACTAAACGTGTGCACACGTGCTAGGTATTGGTATAAATTCCCATTCCTTGAGAGTAAAGGAAGAGTAAAAGTTGATGATAATAGAGTTGGCCCACTCTTCGAACACACCTTCTCTCCTTATCTCTCTCCTTCTCTCTCCTTTGTCGGCATCCCAAGAAAGGTAATAATGATTTGGTTTGTTAAACCCAAAACTAATCATATGATGATTATTAACTAATCAATCTCCGGTTAAATCAACATTTAGTTAATAAAACCGGTTTACGAAATCTTGCAGTTGATAGGGTTCCCATTTTTCGAATTGCAAGCAAAATGGATTGCAAAACTTTTGTCAGGCAAAACTTCACTTCCTTCCTCTGATGAAATGATGCAATCAATCTCCGATTTCTACCGTTCTAGAGAAGCAGCTGGAATCCCTAAACGCAATACTCACGACATCGCCGATTTCAATGTACAAACATTTCACTATTTCCATTCTTTTGTGTTAAAGATCGATCATTAAGGGGGTGTTATTGGTTTGTATATTTTTCTGTATTTAGAAATCCGTTGATTTTAAAATCTAATACATAGATTTTACTAATATTTGCAAAATCCGTAGGTTTTCACTCGGATTTAAGTCTTTGTATTTTTAACTTTAAAATCCACAAAAATCCATTCAAATCCATGATAAAATCAAATCCGTATATACATTTTTACTATTGAATAACACTTGATTTTAATTTGGATTTTGAAATCATAGAACCAATACATAGGATTTTAATTAGGATTCTAAAATCATAGAACCAATAACTCACGACATCGCCGATTTCAATGTACAAACATTTCACTATTTCCATTCTTTTGTGTTAAAGATCGATCATTAATATTCATACAAATGTGTTTAATTATTTCTTTATATGGTATTATCTGCAGTATAGTGATAAATACGCGGATTACATCGGGTTTCCACATCTAGAGGAATGGAGGAAGGAGCTATGTATGTCAGCTTTATTGAATTTCTTGGAAAATCTGGAGACTTATCGAGATTCTTGGGACGACGATGATTTCCTTCAAGAAACCCTTCGAAACCCTTATTTTACCCAACGAACTACTACTTAAAAAAACTTTTGATGCAAGTTTCAACTTATGTATGATTTAATAATAACAATAAAATCTCAAACTTTATATGGTTATATATATTAAAAATCAGTTGGTTTAATTTAGTCAACTAATTTTTGGATCGGAGAACCCATGTGAAAGTTTGGATGATCAACTTGAATCGAACCCCGATTAGCGGAAGCCTACTAGACACTCCTTTACCTACTAGACCAACGTGACTTGGTTTGTGGTTATATATTTGACCAGATTAAACCAAGTAAATTAAAGGGAAACAAATTGAACCAATGTAACAAAGAGAATTTGATCAAAGGAAAGGAAACGACTAATCTTCACTTACCAACATATATTAAGCAGGTATTCGTTTGAAACAAACACGTTTACTTTTAGATTTGTGCAGCTCACGGCATCTTATCCCTTCTTTCCTTGCTTTGTTTACATTGATCCATAAGAATTTGTATAATAACCGAATATAGTATAAGGTTACCCTACTCCTTTCAATCAATAAATTATATATCGATTATTTTGTTCACATGTATTTGTCCGTATGTTAGCTCTTGCTTGTGTCCAAGAAATCATGATTGTAATGTTTATAGCCATTACATGAATCTTTTGTTCCCTTCTCATCACCCAGTCTTATTCACATATGTACATTTTCATGTGTTAAAACGAATCTGGACTCATAAAATTTCAAGTGAAGATACAAAATATGTATTTGATGAAATTGATATGGTACCTAACCAAATTGTTTAGATTTGGGACATGCAACGATATGTCATTGATTTAGTTGCCAAGTGTGATTGATGAGACACTACAAGAAAACGAGGCTTGAACCGACGGAAATTCCGACAGATATTTTGCCGTCGGAATATCCGACGGGATTCCGACAGAATATCGACGGTTTCGAGCGCGTCGAATTTCCGTCGGTATATACCGAGGGAATCATAAATCTGTCGGAAATTTCCGACATATTCCCGACAGACAGAGCAGTTTGTCGATAATCTGTCTGATATCCGTCGGTTCGTAAAAAACTTGCTGACAAATGGTCTCGAACCCGAGACCTTGGAGTGTTTAACCCAATACCCAAACCATTGAGATACTATATGTCATTCGTTTATTATTTTCAACGTTTTTTTTATATCCCTAAGTTAGAATATTATATATAAAAAAAAAACATATTTTATTTTAGAATTAAACATTATTAAAAATTCATTTATTATTAATAATAATAAAAATTACATTATTAAAAATTTTAATTATTATTAAACGTCGTTCGTCTCCTTCCATTGATTGACCATGATGTTCCACTCTCCCGCTGGAACCCAAGTCGGTCTTCCTTCACCCCGTTGCCACCGGAGCTTCATACGCCGCATCTTTGTCTTGAAAACTTTCCTTGCTGTTCGGTGAAATTCCCGCCAGACAATGAAAACATTATCCGGAGAGAATGTAAAGTATTCCTGAAATAGACGAAATTAATTGTGTATTTAAAAATTTAATTTATAATATTAATTAACAAAATTATAACTTACAAGGAAATCCTCGAACCATGCAGTTTTTAGATCCGTCATGACGTTATAGTACGTCAGATAGCGTCCAGACCAGCGATTCTCCATGATGTCGCTGATAACAGAGTGGATGACTGTATTGGATCCGAACCAAATGGCCCGGTGGGCTTGGCGAGAGGGATCGAGGTTTGGCAGCGACCCTCGACCCGGTTCCCTTAGAGTTTGAAGAACGGAAGCGCGGACTTCGGGAGATAAGGGTGCGGAATCCATATTTTTTTTCTTTTTTTGGTGATGGAAAGAAGAGTGGAAACGGGTGGATATTTAAAGAACATTTTCCGACGGAAAATCCGTCGGAATTCTGTCGGTTTTATGATTTATTACCGAAGCGACATTTCCCTATAGGTTACCTTGGGAAGAGAAGTGTGTAAACTCGGATTTGACCGTTGTCCAAAATATTCCGACGGATTTCCGACGAAATTGGGCTAATCCGTCGGGTGTTTATCGGTAATCCGTCGGAATATTTTTGGTACTGTTGGGCCGACGTAGCCGTTTTAATTACCGTTGGGCTGACAAATTTTCCGACGGATTACCGACACCAGTTTCTTGGTCCGTCGGTTTTCTCTCGGTTTTCCGTCGGTTAGTTTCCTATATATCACCGGGCATTTGTCCCTTATCCTACACACCACACTCTCACTCTCCCTTCCGAACTCTCTCCACTCTCTCTCTAATAATATTTCTTATCAGGCCAAAATGTCTTCATCTAATTATTTCAGATCGTGGATGGACGGACCGAGGGTTGATGAGACGACAGATTTAGTGTATAAACCATATGCACTCGGTATTGTGGAATTCATGACGATGGCTTGCAATCAACCTCATACGCAGAAAACCGGTAAGATGAAATGCCCATGTAGTCAGTGTCGAAATGTTAGAAATCCTACAATTGGCGAAGTATGGCATCACTTGTACTCAGTTGGGTTTATGGCTGGTTATAAGATTTGGTACCTTCACGGGGAAACATTTGATGGCGCAAGTAGTAGTAGAGATCAATTTGGTAGTGCTAGTACGCGGGAACCTACTGGTAGTAATAGCGAACATTATAATATCGCGGAGGAAGATGTTGGTGTAGGTACCGTTCAGATGGTTAATGATGCATTTAGAGAAAATATACAGGAAGTAGGTGGTTATCAAATTCCTAGGGCAGAGGAGGAACCTAATGTAGAAACCAGGAGATTTTTTGATATGTTAGACGCAGCGAAGCGTCCGCTTTACGATGGTTGCAAAGACGGACATTCACCATTATCATCTGCAACTAGACTAATGGGAATAAAGACGGACTATAATTTGGCGGAGCCATGTGTGGATGCTTTTTGCGAATTCCTGAAAGATGTTCTTCCTGAAGATAACCTTGCTCCAGGTTCATACAACGAGGTCGAGAAACTTGTTAAAGGGCTTGGATTACCTTATCAGATAATAGATGTGTGCATCGACAACTGTATGCTATATTGGCGAGAAGACGAATACCGATTGGAATGTAAGTTCTGTAAGAAACCACGATTTGAGGATACAAGGGGAAGAGCTAGGGTTCCATTCAAGAGAATGTGGTATATGCCGTTAACTGATAGGCTGAGGCGCTTATACCAATCTGAGCGTACTGCAGGGGAAATGAGATGGCATGCTGATCATATAAGAGGAGCAGAGATTGCACATCCTTCTGATGCTGAAGCGTGGCGACATTTTCAGAGCGTGTATCCAGATTTTGCATACGACCCACGTAACGTATACCTCGGATTATGCACAGATGGTTTCAACCCGTTTGGAAGGCATGGGAGACCATATTCGTTGTGGCCTGTCATTTTAACTCCTTACAACCTACCGCCATCTATGTGTATGCGGCGAGAGTTTCTTTTCCTGTCCGTACTCGTTCCCGGTCCAGAGCATCCTAGAAGATCACTAGATGTTTTCTTGCAGCCTTTGATACATGAGTTGCAAATGTTATGGCGGCCCGGTGTTGTAGCCTATGATGTCTCATGCAAGGAAATTTTTTTAATGAGGGCTGCATTAATGTGGACAATAAGCGATTTTCCGGCTTACGGTATGTTATCTGGATGGACAACGCATGGAAGGTTAGCATGTCCTTATTGTCAAGAAAAGACTGATGCATTTCAGCTAAAGCATGGCCGCAAATCGTGTTGGTTTGATTGTCATAGGAGATTTCTACCGCCTGATCATCCATACCGGAAAAATACTAAACTTTTTACAAAGAAGAGGAAAGTGTTCGATGATCCTATTCTCCAAGACAGTGGGTCGGTTACTCTGGGTCTCCTGGAAACCTTTGGTGCGCTAAGAACTCGTGAATGTGGTGGAAATGGACATGAGAATGTATACGCTGCTGGTTTATCCCACAACTGGCACAAGTTGAGTATCTTCTGGGATTTACCATATTGGAAGGATCAGCTACTTAGGCATAATCTTGATGTTATGCACATTGAGAAAAATTTCTTTGATAACATCATGAACACCGTTCTCAACGTGCAAGGGAAGACGAAAGATAATGTGAAGTCGAGGCTTGACTTGGTTGATATTTGTAATCGGCCTGAACTTCATATTCAGAAGAACGGTAAACCTACAATTCCAGCCTATTGGGTAGATCAGAAATCAAAGGTAGAGTTTTTCGAGTGGATTGCGCGACGAGTTAAGTTCCCAGACGGTTACGCATCTAACTTGCGTAATTGTGTGGACACTGATGGTGATAAGTTTATCGGGATGAAGAGTCATGATTGTCATGTTGTGATGCAACGACTACTTCCGTTTGCATTTGCTTATCTACTCCCCAAAGGTGTTCATAAAGCAATCGCCGCGGTAGGTGCTTTTTTCAGGGATATATGCACGAGATCTCTCACCGCAGACGGGATTCGTTGTTTAGATGATAACATTCCTAAAATCCTGTGCAATCTTGAGAAGATATTCCCACCGTCGTTCTTTGATGTTATGGAGCACTTACCCATTCATCTCCCGGGTGAAGCTAGGCTCGGTGGTCCGGTACAATATCGGTGGATGTATCCCTTTGAGCGTTATATGTTCCATCTTAAGAAGAAGGTTAAGAACCCAGCTAAAGTTGAGGGTTCAGTTGCTGCTCAGTACCATAATGAGGAAGCGGCGACATTTGCCGGATATTATTTCCCAACACAAATACGCACAAAGAGTCGTCGACCAGCCAGGAACGATGATAGAGGAGAGAGACAAATTTACTCGTCAAAGGTACCCAGCATTTTTCAACAAGTTGGTCGGTTAAGCGGTAAAGTGTTAAAGCGACAACTGTCTACCGAAGAGCACGCCCACCTTCAAAAATACATTATGAACAACTGCGAGGAATTGCTTGAGTACGAGAGGTATGTGTAGTTTAGTTAGTTTCAAACGTTACTTTTATAATGCCGGCATAATTGTTTACAATATTTGGATGATTTTTTGCAGTTTATACATGGCGTCACTAAAACATCAACATCCAGAACTGTCCGAGGAAGAGTGTGAACGGTGGAAAGATACATACTTTTACGCTTGGTTACACTATTACGTAAGTTTTGAAATATTTAATCACCCAAAAGGCAATTAATTTGCTCATTTGTAAAGCCTTTTTACATGTTGTATAATTAGGTGCGAACTGAAATTAGAAATGGACGCACGCCGGAAGATTGGTTGATAGACATACTTAACGGTCTCCACTATAATACCAAGTCATATCCGCGATATTGCACGAGGGGTTACGCGTTCAAAGTGCATAAAGAAGGGTCATCTAGCACAACGTCCGACTACGGAGTTTGTTCTACATCCGGTGAAGTTGTGTACTACGGTGTTCTTAAAGAAATACTTGAAGTACAATACATTGGAAAGCTCGGAATGAGGTGCGTTGTATTCCTATGTGATTGGTACGACCCTATTATCGGGAAAGGTGTATCAGTGGATGAGTTTGGTGTGACATCTATACATTCTAATAGAAAGCTGCAGAAATATGACCCGTTCATTATTGGATCTCAAGCAGATCAGGTAATTCCTTTGTTTTACACTCCATGTATTTTTTCGTGTTTCTAATATATTCTTACTGCGTCGTAGTCTTATCTCGCCTTCATAATTTTAGGTGAGTTACATCCCTTATCCTCGGATAACATACAAGAATGATCCATGGGTCACGGTTACAAAAATTTATCCGCGAGGTAGAGTTCAAGGGGTTGAACTCCAAGAACCACTACAAACTACGCAAAGTGATTACATAGCTCCGGTCGAAGAATCCCTAGAGGTTAATCTTGTTGTTGATTTTAGTCAATTCGAGAATGTGGTTCTACACTCAGATTCCGAAGAGGAGAGAGGTGAATTTGACGACGACGAAGATTCAATTTCAAGTGATTACGATTCGGAAAGCAATTCAGACTAAAGTGAATTAAAATATATGTTTGTAAAATATTAAAACTTAATTATTTTCCCAAACATATTGCTCAGTATTTGTAATTCTAGACTTCATTTTACCCAACATTTTATTGAAGCATATAATCGAAACCATACATGTATAAGTGGAATTAAAAGCTAGGTTATAAGAATTAAAAGTTTAAATGAAACAACAACGTTCCAACTAGCTCATATGGTTCTCACTCCACTATAACAACCACTTGTTCCCGTGTTCGAGCACTACCTGCGGGGTTTTGATATATTAATAAGATATTTCCGACGGGTTTCCGACAGACTAAGAAAGCCATCGGAAATCCGTCGGAAATTATCGACGGATTTCCGACAGAAAGTATGATTAGGGTTTAGGGTTTCAAACCCTAAACCATAATTTTGAGAAGACTCTTCAAAGCTAGTAATTATGTATATATTAAGATTGATTGAGCACTATAAGCACACAATCAATGCTATATAAAAACAATGTTAGACGGTCGATATCACTTCCTAATGTCTTATATCGTTTACGAGAACAGTTGACGGAACGTAATATAATCTATCCTGTCAAATAGTTCATGCTCCTCTAGTCATTTCATTTTAGATATAGTGAACAATATGTTATACTTTGCAATTACGATCCAATAATCTACAAACCCTAACCCTAATCAAACCCTAAACTCATCTCTCGGTTATCCGTCGGAAATTTCCGACGGAATTCCGACAGTAATCACAAATATCGTCGGAAATCCGTCGGAAACCGGTCAAAGGCTGCAATTACCCAGACCTATTACATCCCTCTATTCGCTATGCGTTTCAGTGAAACGTCTCTTCGTTCAATTTCCGACGGGTAGCCGTCGGAAACGCCGTCGGAACATTTTGTATAAAAGAGTTACCGTTCTCACCATTTTCATCACAACTTCCGACATTCCAAAAAATGAATTTCGTTTATATGTCCCCTCAAAACCGCGAATCTTATTTGCGGAAAATTCGTAAGAGGGGTCGGGAACATCTCCCTATTCTTAGCCCGTCAAGAGAAAACCGTTCTATTTGGTTTGGTTACCATGCAAGCATCTTATACGACATAAGCGAAACCATCGAGAATCACTGGTCGGGAAGTTATGTCATGTACAATGTGGTTCCCGACGACGTTAAAGCAAAATGGTTCAAGTATTTTCTGGTATTTTGTTACTAGTTCAATTTATTTATTTTAATTTTAGCCAACATGACTTCATAATTAACATCTAATTAACATCGCAGGATCACTATACATGTGCCCCTGATAACCTCTTCAACGTATGGACTGAATTTCATAAGACGGCTCGGCGAGTTTTCGAGACAAAAATGTCACGGTTGAGGTCACTATGGGAAACTGGCAAAGATAAACCGGAATGGATCAAAACACGGTCATGGAGACGTATGATCCGCCAGTGGAGACAGGCGAATTATAATAACTAAACGTTGCAAGATGTTGTAACCCTCTTGGTTTAACTATAACGCTTTAATTTTAAATGTACTACTTTGTTTTTAAATTCTGAAATAATAAAAATTTGTTTCCAACATAGTTATTGTCCTCATATATTTATAGTTGTAGAGAATTTACAATTAGTAACATCGGCACACTGGTTAAGGTACCACATAAACTTCTTAAAGAGCGAGGGTTCGAAACCTGCTAACAACATTTTTAATAAACCGACGGATTTCCGAGGGTTTTATTGATTCCGTCGGATTTCCGTCGGAAACCAAAAATTTACAAATTTTTTCGTTTTGCGCCGAACCGTTTTCACCTTACCGCCAAATAATTGGACCGCGTTAATTCCGACGGATTTCCGATGGATAATTAATTGCCGTCGGAAATCCGTCGGTTCATAAATAAATTATATCGATTAAACTTCTTCTTCCTCATTTCTTCTGCGCTTTCTCTCTCACTCTCCACCGTGAAACTCCGCCTTCTCTCTACCGATTCGCGACGATTCCGGCCACTACATATCAATTCCGACCGTCCAAAGCGTTAATAACATGTAAGTTCCCTTTCTAACCGATCAAAAACGGAAAAATACTTGAATTTTAGGTTGTTAGAAGTTTGGATTTAGGATGCATGTAGTGATTTGGTGTATTAGACCTTAGATAATGCTTTGTGTAGTTAGATTTGTCTAATTGTTAAGGTTTACAACAATTCCATTTTCATATACAAGTAATGCACTTTTTTTGAATTAATTTTGATCCAAAAACAATTTTTTTATGTTTTTCAGAAAATTAAAAACGTTTTATAACTTAATTTAAAACGTTTTTTTGATTTGTAAGTTTTGTATAAATTTAGAAAACGTATTTGTAATTTTTACTAATTAATCAAAGATTTTATGGTTTTTTGGATTACAAAATGTAATTTTATATCAAAAATAATATTTTTTTGGGGCTTTCTTAAAATTTAATATGTTTTAAAAACTAATTGGAAAATGTTTTTCATTTGTAAGTTTTTTTAAATATTTACGTAATTTGTTTTAATTTTTACAAATTTGTTAAAGATTGTAAATTTTTTAATATTACTAATATTTTTATTTTATATTTTTTAACATTATTTTAATTTTTAAGATGATAATTGTGTAAGTCTAAATTTTTTTTATAGTTTGTAAAAATTATCCTAAAAATTGATCAAGACTTTAGGCTTTACAAACATTTAGCATATATTTTTTTCAAATTTTATATGCGTTTTTCTATTTCGTTAATCCAATGAAATGTTTAATTTGTGTATTATATAGGTCGTACGAGGAGTTCGAGGCTTTTTTGAGCCAAACCGATGGGTTGTTGCCGGGAAGCACTTCTCATACTCCTGTGGCAACGAGTTCGCATCCTCCGCCTCAAGCTGCTCCGACTAGGTTGCCACCGCAACGCCGCTCTCGGTCGACTCAGGTTAGACCGACGCAGTCCGGGCCACAGCAGTCTACCCATGCTGGCAGCGACTCTATGTCCAACGTCCCAGCAATCCCGGAAGACGATGCGCCAGCGACGATTGCACCGGAGATAGAGTTGCTGGTGGAACAGCCAGGGCGGGAGACGTTGAAACGGCTCCATCCGGATCCGTTTAACAACCCCGGGACGACTTGGTGAGTAGTTTTTAACTTTAACAATTAAATTTTTTTCTTTTTAATGTTATGTAAACCGTTTTTATAATTGACCCATTTTTTATGAACTTTTACAGGTTCAATATTACGTCCTCCAAGATCACTAAGTCTATTTTAGGAATGATGTGTAGCATGCTCCGTCATCCGTACCCTCAGTACGCGAAAATGCCAAGGTCCGAGCAGCATAACTGGTTCCGGGCATTTGCGGTACGTACACTTATATTCTGTATTTATCAAAGTTTTATTTTTTTAATCCATACTAACGTTAATCCTTTTTTTTTAAAGCAAGAATACACATGGGACAGGAACCGTACGTCCCAAGTGGAGAAGGCTTTCCACAAGAAGGCACGGTCCCATTACACTCACGTCATCAACGAGTGGAAGCAGAAGTGGGTCTTAAAGGAAGACCCGAAGGGAGTCAACCCATCGCTGATTGAAGGGTTCAGCCGCCACTGGATCAAACCCACTACTGCAGCAGATTCGGCGACGCATTCCCAGAACCGCAAGAGCGATAGGGCCGGTCTGGGAATGGCGACTCATAACGCGGGAGCTAAGAGCACTGCACAACGAAAAATTGAGTTTGTAAGTATTGCTTTATTCAATAGTGTTAATTTTTTATCTTTGACTGATGGTTTTGTAATGTGCAGAAAGTGAAAACAGGGAAGGATCCAAATTTTCTTGAACTTACCCAGGAGGTCCACACGAACAAGTTCACCGGTCAGATCCAGGATCCGCTCGCTCGGAGAATCGTCGAATCAGCAAAGAGGCGGGTTGACGAGGTCCAGACTCAGTTATCCGAGGAGGTCGGTTCGACAGAGGAGGTACCGTCACAGAGGATCAACGAGATCTTTCTTGAGGTAAATTCGTTTGTTTACTCAAAATTTAAATAGATGTTTTGTTTATTTTAATTGTTTCACTAATATTTGTTACCATACTTCGCAGGAAACGCAACGCAGGAAGGGCCGTGTTTTCGGTTTAGGAAACATTGGGGAAGCCTCCACTCCGCATTCACGCTTCCGACCTGAGAGCGACGTCTTCGCCGAGGCTCTGCGCGAGAAGGATGCTGAAATTGCAGCTCTCAAGGACACCTTTGAAGCTCGGATACGAGAGGAAAGGGTCGAGAATGAAAGAAAGATGGCGGAGATGCAAGCACGGATCATGAACTTCATCCAGTTTGGCGGACCTCCTCCAGGACAAGACTTGGGCGGGACTGAGCATGCAGCGGGACAAGGAGCGGTAACGGGAACGGGAGCTTCAGCTACGGGTTCTGTTCAGGGGTTGGGTACGGGATTCGGACCCGGAAACGTTCCGGATCCCAATGTTATGTAAATTTTAAAAACACTTTTATTTTATAAAATTAATACAAAATTTTAATAATATTTCTTATATAAAATTTTTATAATAATAATTCATTATAAAATAATATATATTAAATATATATTTTTTTTAGAAATAAAATTTCGTATCTGTCGGAAAAAACCGTCGGTCCTAACTGTCGGAATACTCTCGGTAATCTACCGTCGGTTTACCGTCGGTTAAGAACCGTCGGTTAACCGTCGGTTAGCAACCGTCGGTAAACCGTCGGTTAGCCACCGTCGGTAAACCGTCGGTTAGCAACCGTCGGTCAACCGTCGGTTAGCAACCGTCGGTAAACCGTCGGTAAACCGTCGGTTAGCAACCGTCGGTAAACCGTCGGTTAGCAACCGTCGGTAAACCGTCGGTTAGCAACCGTCGGTTTGACGTCGGTTAGCCACCGTCGGTTTGACGTCGGTTTTATTCCTATCGGTAGATTGTCGGTTCGCCGTCGGTTATGTTTTGTCGGTAAGCTGTCGATAATCTGTCGGAAAATCGCCTGTCGGAAAACTGTCGGAAAATATTGACGGATTTCCGACAGAATATTTTTTCCGACGCCCTGGAACCGACGGATTTATCCTGTCGGAAGACCATCAGAAAACGCCTTTTCCGACGGTATACCGACGGTTATGTCCGTCGGTTCCGGGCTGTTTTCTTGTAGTGAGAAGATATCATTGATGTAGTTGTCAAGTGCGATTGGTGAGATGAATGGTACGTAACTGGTAAAGATCCATCGGTGGTAAAAGATAGAGTTAAAAATGAAAATATAGTATTTCAAAATGGAGGATTTAATGGTAAGAAAGAACAATACCATAACAAAAATTGGTGGTAATACTAAATGGTTATGATGACTAAGAAGCCATCTATAAACCAAAGAATTAGTTCGATGGTTATTATCTAGTCACGAACAATTCTGTAGCTAATCAGTAATAAATATTAAATAACCATGATTGTTTGTGACTATGTCGAGGATTTCTAATGGCTAATAGTGAAGTGAGTAGTGACCAACAAAAACAAAAATCAATAATCTACAGAAAAATGCCACATGAGCCATTATACTAAAAAAAAAATAAAGCACACTCAAATCGATGGACAAAACTGTCGATATTCCATTGGAAATGAGTTCAACAGATGAATTATCGACTATATGGGTCCATCATCGTATTTCGCACTGTTGATAATTACCGATAAATTATCAATCAGTTAAATTACCGATAAACTATTAACGAAAATGTGAAATCGAAAAATTCATATGTAATCTGTCGGTTAAAAGTTATCGATAATTTGTTGGTAATTAACTGACGGTAGACCGACAAACTTCCCAACGAACAACTTATGGACTTTGGACTCTCGATAAACTTTTCAACAAAGTTCCCAGCAAAAACCGATGGCTTGTTAACAAACTACCTACATAATATAACAGACGAATAATCGTCACTCTGCCGACACCACCACGCCATTCTCTTCACTCAAAATCTCCTCACCTGAAAGAAACATGACATGAATTTCGGGAAACAAAATTAACCTAGTAATAAAATCCAAAACAAATCTCGTTATCAGTTTTATAATCTAATAGTCTTATTCATACACGCTGTTATCACTTTTTAAAAACAAATCTTGATTGGTGCAAATTTAAAGTTATGTGGAGGCCAAAAATAAAAAGTAATAATATGTATGTACTAAATGATTGAATTGATATGGTACCTAACCATTTATTCAAATTCATAACGTGCAACATGTTTTCTTCCGTAAGTACATCATATCTGATAGATCTGAATCCAAGCCTTGGCAAACAAAATTATTAGTACGAGCTTTTTTCAAGATAAATCAAGTGATAAAAATAGTTTTTAATATATATATATATATATATGCTTTTCCACGAAGAAAAAGACATCGAATAAAAATTTAAATGTTGTCAAGCATTTTATTTAATCCTTAAAGAAATAATAAATAAAAATAAATAAATGAATTGACCATGGAAAACATTAATCACCAACGCGGAGTTGGTAAATGAGTGGTAGTACTTTCCGCCTGGCATTAGTTCGATCCGCATTGATAGATCTTTTTTTTAAGGAGAGTGAATTTAAACCGGTCTAGGTCCGTCACGGGAGACATGCGGGCCTACGGACTCCGAATGTTTTGGTATTTAAAAAAAACATAAATCAACTATATAAAGAATGCCCTCAAGAGCCATGGACCACGAGAAACAAAATCTACCTAACTCAAAAATCATTTCATCTCCGACCACCAACAAAGATGGTGTTAGTGATCTCAGAGCCAATCATGAGCCAATCAAAGAAGGTATGTGTCATAGGCGCAGGGCCATCAGGGCTAGTGTCGGCACGAGAGCTAAAGAAAGAAGGGCATAAGGTGGTGGTGATGGAGCAAAACGACGACGTAGGAGGGCAATGGCTCTACCAACCAAACGTGGAAGAAGAAGACCCATTGGGGAAAACCAAAACCCTAAAAGTACATAGCAGCATTTACTCATCCTTGAGGTTGATTTCTCCGAGAGAGATAATGGGTTTCTCTGACTTCCCTTTCATAGCTAAGGAAGGAAGGGACATGAGGAGATTTCCCGGTCATAAGGAGCTTTGGTTGTACCTAAAAGATTTTTGTGAAGTGTTTGGGTTGAGAGAAATGATTAGGTTTAATGTTAGGGTTGAGTTTGTGGGGATGGTGAATGATGATGATAATGATAATATGAAGAGATGGATGGTGAAAACTGTAGAGAAGAAGACTGGTGAGGTTATTGAAGAAGTGTTTGATGCTGTTGTTGTTGCCACTGGCCATTACTCTTATCCTAGATTGCCTTCTATTAAAGGTATATATACCACTTTATCTTTGTTTATATATTATTACAGAAAGGTTGTCCGTTTGCTTGTGGTCAGCCGTTGCGGCTAGCGGCATGCGGCATATTCTTGTTCATTTGCTTGTCGCCGGCGGCTGGCCAATCTACCTCAAACTATTTAGAGCCTATATGCAGTTTTTATATAATTTAAAAAAAAATTTGATACTAATGGATCATAATTCAAATCTTTCTAATTAAAAAATAGTTTTCATATCAGAAAGTTCTTAATGGTAGTCATAAGCCAAAAAGGATGGTATTGTTTCTGATAGTTTGGGTGTTTATAGGAATGGATTTGTGGAAGGGGAAGCAAGTTCATAGCCATATCTACAGGGTGCCTGATCCTTTTCGTGATGAGGTGATCATAATTAATCATCAAAAAATCTCGATGATAATGATATATGTGTAATGATTATGCATGTTGTATGATGCATGATGACCAATGTTAGGTGGTGGTGGTCGTTGGCAGCTTCATCAGTGGACCTGACATATCAATGGAGCTTGTGAAAGTGGCTAAAGAAGTTCATCTTAGTACCAAATCACTTGAAGTTCCTCCTGGCTTGTCTAAAGTCATTTCAAAACATCAAAACTTGCATCTTCATCCACAGGTATACACTCTCACCAGTCATCATCACTATGTTAATTTCATTCATCATATATAATAGTTAATATGACAAACTAAAGAAAACAAAATGTTTCGTTTGTAAAGACTAATGAATGGTTGTAGATTGAATCTCTAGAGGAAAATGGACGGGTCATTTTCACTGATGGGTCATGTATTGTCGCTGAGACCATTTTGTATTGTACCGGGTAAGTTATATAATTCAACATTTTTTGTTGCACATCTTGGAATTTCATTTATTACATCCGAAAACTATTATAAACATAAATAACTAGAAAATAGAACGTCTTTAACCGAATTTAAAAATGCAAAATGATTTTGAATCTACCATGTTTAAGGAGATCAACTACTCAATACTTACCGATGTCTTTTGCAAATTATGATACTAATATTGTTGTAAATATTCGAATAAATCCTATAAAAAGTAATTATGCGGAAAATTTAGAAATTAAAAAAAATATTAAAGCAAATGTCATTTGTTCTAGAATTTATGTATTAATATGAGTGTATCAATTACAAACCCTTAAAAAAAATTATATAAGTTTTAAAACTAATACAATATGGAATTAAAAACCAAAGGAAAGTTTTTAATTCATTTGTCATTAGACAAATACCCTTCAACCCGTGTCATTTATTTTTCAGTTCACTAAAAAAAACTCTATTGTCGGTATTTTTAGATTTTAAGTAACTTATAACGACAAATACAACGTGTGTAGGTATTGATACAAGTTCCCTATTCAACATATACTTCAAATTATGATATTAATACAAACTTCAACGTATATACACCATTATTTTGTCTACACACGTGTGTAGGTATTGGTACAAATTCCCATTTCTTGAGAGTAAAGGAAGAGTAGAAGTTGATGATAATAGAGTTGGCCCACTCTTCGAACACACGTTCTCTCCTTCTCTATCTCCTTCTCTTTCCTTTGTCGGCATCCCTCGAAAGGTAATAATCACACACTAATGATTTGGTCTGTTAAACCCAAAACTAATCATATGATCAATCTCCGGTTAACTCAACATTTAGTTAACTAAAACGGTTTACGAAATCTTGCAGTTGATAGGGTTCCCATTCTTCGAATCGCAAGCGAAATGGATCGCAAGACTTTTGTCAGGCAAAACTTCACTTCCTTCATCCGATCAGATGTTGCAATCCATCGCCGATTTCTACCGCGCTAGAGAAGCCGATGGAATACCCAAACGTAACACTCACGACATCGGCGCCAATTTCGATGTAACAACATTTTGCATTTTCTCTCTTTCTTTTGTTTGTGTTTTTCAAACAATTTTCTAAATTGGGTTTATAATTGCAGTACTGTGATAGATACGCGGATTATAGTGGATATCCACATCTGGAGGTATGGAGAAAAAAGTTGTGTGTGTCGACCATACTGAGATCCCTGGAAAATCTAGAGACTTATCGAGATTCTTGGGACGACGATGAGCTCCTTCAAGAAACTCTTCAAAACCCTTATTTTACTCAACGAACTACCCCTTAAAGAAAGCTTTTGATGCAAGTTATCAACTTTTATATGATTATACTATAAAAATCTCAGCTTTCTGTGGTATATTTTCCATATATATAAACCTCTTTGAGTGTTATCTGAAATCTAGATACAAAAAGTTCCACTGATTTAGTGAGCTTATTAGTTACAGAAGACCAACAAAAAAAAAAAAGTTATCTTCTTCATCAAGAAAGAGATGGAGAGAGTGAGATTACAGATTCCTCAAGAATCTGATAACGGAACACGTAAGAAACCTATGGAAGTTTTGGAATTCTGATGCCTCTTCTTCGTTTTGTTATGGTTCCCCAGTCGATTACCATGTTTTCCATCAAGCTAAAGGTGGCTGGAGTGAGCATTGTTCGTTTCAGAAGCATCCATCTGACTCTTCTTTAGATCCTGAGAGGCTTAGGTTCCTGTAAAAGAGCTTAGGCTTGGGAGAATCTCTTTGTGGTGATCTTCTTGTTGTTGTTTGTCCCTTTCCCTGCCTGCTCTCCCGGTCCTCTTGTGTGTCCAATGAACAATGTTAGAGAGTGATGTGTGTGTTTTTTGCTCTTTTGGTTCATCTCTGTTAACTGAAATGCCATTGCCTCAACTTGGTATTCAGAGTGGAATCCAACTTCACTCTTTGAGTCTTCAACAACCGAAGAAGCGAACGCAGAGGATTGATACAGTTAGAAATCATGTTATGTAATGAGAGAGCTCAAGGCATTATATTAACGATATAAAACGAATACTTGATGTGTTAAACCCTCAATACATTGCAGTAATTAATAACAAACGCTAAAATATGAGGTAATCGTCATCGTGAAATACTTCTTAGTGTCGAGGAGAAGCTCTGTCTCTACTACTACTCCTCTGCAACAACAACACCAATCTAGCCCTTCTCAAGCAAATCATAGAAAGCTCTTGTTTTTCTATGCTCGTTCCAGTGGTGCATCTTCCATAACCCACCAGCAGCTAGCCCGAGTGCTAGACCGATAACTAACTCCTTCACAACACTTGGACCTTTCAAGGTTGCATGTGCAATCTTGTGCCCAGCCATCTCTTTGACAACTCTCCTGCTCACTAAACCAATCAAACATCGTGAATACACAAAGAACCATATCTCTGACAATTCAACAAAAAAACATAACATCATTCGTTGGTTCTACTACACATAATAGGCCTTAAAAGCCAAAACATTTGTGACAAAGACACCAAGTATTGACAACATTCAGAATGGCTAATGGAATTGCCACAATTCAAATCCCAATCAAACAAACAAACACTAAAACAAGAACATTTGAGTACTTGTAGAGTCCATATAGACAACAATGATGGAACATAACATCAAACAAGAACAAAGCTTCAACCATCAACAAAGAATGACAAGAGAACCTAAGGCTAATCTAATAACAAAACTAATAACGTGGATCAGACAAGGAGGTCTTTGATCAGTGCAGGAGTTTTATGAGGGCAGCTAGTTGATGATAAAAAAGTAACGAGGAGACTAATGTATGTAGGGAGAATTCTAGATTGGCAATCAATATTAGAAAGCAACCCCACGCCTTTAAAATCGACCCATCAGATTGAATACACACAGCACATAGTGCAGTGGTGAATCAGGTTCATTGTTGGAGAGTTTGCGGAGCCACAGATGCCATGGCTCAAGGCATGGACAAGGGCCCTCTCCTATTTAGGTTAACAAAATTGTCCCCTCGAAACTAAATTAAACATCAATATAGCCACACATAGAACCCATAACGCATCCTGCTCAGACCTTTTACTTTATTATTCCATCATCTCCACAAACAATCTCACTGAGAATATAATACCTATCATACAAGCCTTCTACAGCTAACAGAAATTTCAAGCGAGAAACTTTCGAAGTCTAAACCAATAACGCAGTAGAAAGGAATCGACCCAGTTTATGAAATCGATTTTTCTTCAGGATGAGAACCAATTATACAGATGCAGACCAGAAAGAGAGAAACAGAGACATTGTGAGCAAAATAAACAAGAGAAAGCAGTGAAATTTGAAGATTAAAAGGAATCATACGGCGGAAATCTAAGAGAAATGGTTATATCAAATTGATAAATTGAATGTTCCAGTACGAAGAATCAGAGAGAAAGCTGTTTAATGGAGTTTAGCAAAGCTGAGAAATGCAAAATCTAGAAGAAACCACTGATGTGCTGCTTTATATGTTGATTTCTAGGGCTTCAACATATGAGAACACAACAAAACGACAGTGTTTCAACAAATGTCTTTCTATGCTTTCTAAAATACTCCCCCAAGATCCGATCCAAACTCGATTCGAAAAAATGATATCAAATCGAATTAAAAATTGATAAAATATTCAAACATATCATGAACTCATAAAACTAAATGCGAACTCGATCTCTTTCACTTTCGCTTTCTATCTTCTTCTTCTTCTCACCTACTTATCTTTCAGAAGGGGGAAATAGATCTAAGCGATTTGTTTATAGTTTCAATTTCTGTTGTTTTTTGTTGTTTGGTGATGCCAGGGTTCATCGGAGACAGAGTGGAGCTCCTTATGCTGCAATTGAAGCTTTCAATCGGTGGTCAATGGCTTGGGCTAGGTTTCCCAGCTGTCCCTGTGAAGAGCTGCTGGCTTTTGGCCACGGCGTGGGGATTGACCAAGCGATTTGAAAGTCGGGGCAATTTGTATCATGGAGCTCCACAAACGCATGTTGGCTCTTAGCCTATTGCCGGTGCTAGCGAATGTTGTTGGCGTTGCTTGCTGGCGGGGAGTTTCCGACGGCGAGTTTCCGGCGGCCAAAGTTTCAGCGGTTCTCTGTGATTGCTGGGTGGATCCTTTCTCAATCTTCAGTGTAACACGTGTCTTCTACGTGTCTGGTTTTTGATGATTTTGATCCATTGTACTTGGGCCTCTTAATAGGCTTTCATGTGTTCTTTTACTTGCCCAATCTGGGCTTTCATCAATAAATTGGGCCTCTAGCGTTAAAAAAAAAAAACAAATAAAAACCCCCAAGTTATTACTTACTGTAAGAGTTAAATTATTGAAATAACAGAAATAATTAAAATATTTAAAAGTACTTAGTTATAATTATTAAAATTTAGCCAGATTTTATTTATATTTAACCAATTTTAAGTAATAACCAATTTTTATTTTATATGAGATATCAAAACTTAAACCAAATTCGGATTAAATCCGATTAAAATTCTTAAATTTATCTGTGAATCTAAAAGTCCAACCGAACGTGAACCTAGTACAGTTTTGGTTTCTACTTGCTTCTTAACATGGGCTTCAAACAAAAAATTCAAACAAAAAAACTTATCTTTGGTGCTCGTTTTGGTTTCTACTTGCTTCTTAACATGAACTTCCTGTCTTCACAAATCCTAGCACGGTTTTTTTTCTTGTATATTTTGCTGTGGAATATAACTTAGATTTGGTTTTGTTCCCTCTTCCCTTTATACAACTTGTTTGAGTTTCTTCTCGAATCGAATATATTAACCAGTCACTATTGTGAAATTTTAAGCACCAGTATTTACTAGTTTTGAAAACTCTATAAAAGCACACATAGCATCCCGTGTGGTTGATGGTAAAATTAGGGACAAAAAATAATAAATAAAATAATAATGAATTGTTAAGTTGTTGTATTGCTTATATTCGCTAGCTTTTAATTCCGGTATAGTTATTTGATAGACCGTTTTATTTTGTTTTGTATATATCCCAAAGATGTAGATGTCTTTGTTAATATAATGAGTTTTTAATGCAAAAAAAGGTTAAGTTATTGTATTGAAAACACAACATAAACTCAAAAGATATAAAATAAAAAACCAACAGAAACTACAATACAAACCAAATCCAACATAAATATCCAAACGCCCATAATAAACTAAAAGTTTATATTATTATAACAAATCTATTGATACGACTCTATGTGGATCTGATATTATTATATCATATCCAATAATTCAGAAAATAACTGGATTCAGATACTCCTCAGCAACACTAGTCTCACAAGCTTCTTGAAAGCTCAGGCGGCTAGTCATAAGATGTTACTGAGTGTTTTGTCTAATGGAAAAAAATCAAACCCATCAAGGAGAATAAAGAATCCAAACTCATCGATGAACTTTCTAACAATAACTTTGTGTTCCACATCTTCACCATCGTCACCAACCCCACCTATAATAGGTAGACATGTAGACATCATCATTTCCAGCTTAAAGACTCTCATTCGACGGCTCCACATTGTCAAAAGTTTATATTGCCACTTTCAATATTTGTAACTTGAATACATGTCTCTCCAACAACAAAGAGTTTGAAACAAAAACATTAGTGTCATTCATTCATTATATGTATTATTGTCGGAAATAAACAAAGAAAAACTTACTTCCATAATATTCCTATCATTTGCACAAAGTGCAATATCTAAATATAAACGAAACCAATCGTTTTCTTGTAGCTCTTATTCCTTCACATGTAAAAAATAAATAAATGAAAACAAGACTTTGCAAGCTTACATGATACAAATGGACCACAAGGTTTGATCAGAATATTCGTTGAGTATTTTTATATCAAAGACCTTATTATATACTAGTATTTGATTGATAGTTTAATAATTTTGAAAATACAAAAAAAGATCTTTGCTGATAATAAAATGTAGTTACCAGGTAGAAGCGGTTTGTATCACTAAAATCTGACTGCAGAGAGGAGGAAATTCACGACCCTTAAGTCCAGCATTGAAGGGATCAATGGTAATACATAGAGGCCTAACATGAATTTCTTTAGAAATATGTTCATTTTGAGGATGAGGCCGAGCAACAAAGCACTGCACATCCAAATTCCCAAAACGTTTTTCATGAACTCCAACCTTGAAGTCTAGTTGAGATGCGGTGTTGGATCGAAAGCCCCCAGAATTATGAAGTACGATGATATGCAGTTCATTAACATGTTAAATTTCTTCATGTGGTGGAAGACTAGTTTTTTACCCTAACATACAAAAGAAATTGATGAACATATATGTTGTTGAAAAAAATAGAATTGTTTAGAAGTATCATATATCACATTAGAAGTATCAATGTAATTGCTCAAAATATTGGAATTTTTTTAATACAAATTTCCAACATAAGAAATATAATTGTTTAGGAGAAAACATATACAAATCCATGATAATCAATAACAATCAATGACAATTTATATAAAATATTCGATAAGAAGTTATAATTATTTGTTAAATCTATTTAACTTTTCAAAATCTCTCAACTTTAAAAATATTTAAACTCCATACAAATTATGTTTTCAATAACTCCTAATTCTCTAAGAAAATGTTTACTTTTAACAAAATGATTCTCTAAAAATTATATTTTTTTATCAAACTTAAATTTATGTAATGATCAATTACACATACAAAAACTTGATAGAAAGAGATAGATTATTGGAACAATGTCCATATATTCGTACAAAACAAGTACAAAAGCAAATGTGAATGAACACCGGAGACTGTTGAGTACTATTAAACAAGAAGAATGAAGAAAGTAAAGTAGAGAATGGTGACAAATGAGAAAGCTTTAGTGTGGGTAGCTTCTTTTTGTCTAACAATGTAGATAGCTTTTTTAATGTGGAAATTCAAATTTCAATTCAATTTGTTTTCTTTGTGTTTTAGGTTCATAGTTGGACTTACGAGTCAAAATTATTTGAATAGTTAATACTTAATAAAATACTAATTTTGGCTAATATAACAGTTTGACTACAAACTACATAGTTTATTTTTTATGTTCATACACCAATATAAATGTTTGAACTAATAATTCAAGGGAAATTTGGTTGTCTACACAATATACAATATATACATATTTATCCCAGTTAACCCATGTATGAGGTATTTTCTCTCTCTTTCATTTTAGAGCTTATTAGGTGAAAAAATACAAAATGTATGCGAAATTAGGTGAGTAGGAAATTGTTTTTGGAAACCATTTTTTAGTAGAGAAAATGACAAATCTACCCTTACAACTTGCATCTGAAATCTTTAAGAGATAAGTTTCTCTCTCTCTCTCTCTCTCTCTCTCTCTCTCTCTCTCTCTCTCTCTCTCTCTCTCTCTCTCTCTCTCTCTCTCTCTCTCTCTCTCTCTCTCTCTCTCTCTCTCTCTCTCTCTCTCTCTCTCTCGAACAAAACCAAATACAAGAAAAAAATTGTGGTAGGATTTGTGAAGATAGGAAGTTCATGTTAGACCATGTCCATTGGGGGTTCTTAACCCACTCTAAAAAAAAAAATTAATTAAATATTGTGGGTCCCACGTGGGGCCCACATGAATAGTTAACAAACTGTATCTTAAAATCCTTATATAAGAGCACCCCCATCGGTGAGACAGGGGTGGGTCTCTTAATTTTAATATTTTATTATTATTATTTTTTTTTTTTTACAGATGCACAAAAAAAAAAATTAAAAAAAGGTAACGAATCAAAAGACGACACGTGTCAAGGACGCCTTAAGAGACGTCTCTTAAATAAGAATTTTAGGCTACGGTTTCTAAAAAAAAAAGTGGGCCCCATATGGGACCCACATTATTTTAATATTTTAATTTTTAAGAGACCCCTTAAGAGACCATTGTTGTAGGTGCTCTAAGGATCGGTTCTTACACTGTTCACGCCACGTGGCGTGTTGTCATTGGTCCGTTTTTTTTTTTTTTAAAAAAAATTTCGCTACTGAGAAGAAAAAAAATAAAAAAAATATTAATTTTTTTTTTTTAAGAACCCCTGGTGGATATCAAGAATGTACATGCTCTTAAGAAGCAAGTAGAAACCAAAACGAGCACCAAAGATAAGTCACATGACATGGATGGACTATTCACACGACGACTCAGCTTCTTCTAGGCACAGCACGAGCCTTAAGCGGATACTTCATGACGACAGTGAACTCCCATTTCTCCGACAAGTCAATATCATCTCCTTCAACCTCCTTCTTCCACTCAAACTCCTTCACCATATTCGCCACATAATACTCCAAATGCAACATCGCCAATCCAACCGCAGGGCAAATCCTCCTCCCAGCTCCAAACGGAATCATCTTTATCCCTCTACTTCCGGTGACATCCACCGCCGCTTCTTCTCCCATAAATCTCTCCGGCTTAAACTCCATCGGCTCCTCCCAAACCTCCGGATCTCTCCCTATCTCCGCCACGTTGAAATTAACCGTCCCTTGCTTCGGCACTTTATATCCTCCCAGTTCAGTGTCTTCGCTTACTCTGTGAGGTAACAGCAAGTGCCCCGGAGGATGTCGTCGGAGACCTTCCAAAACCACCGCCTTAAGATACGGCATCTTCTTCATTTCTTCTTCCTCGATCTCATGATCCTCTGTTTTTGATTCCCCTGTTACGCTTTTGATCTCCTAGTATAACCTTTCTTGAATTTCTTGATTTTTCACAAGGTTCGCCATGATCCATTGTAGCGCCGTCGCTGTTGTATCGGTTCCGGCGGTGAGAAATTCAGAGCATAAGCTCATAATCTCGTCCTCGTTCAGTTTCCTATTGTCCTCCTCCGGAAGCTCGAGATCGAACAGAGTATCGACATAAGCTTGTACATAATCTTTCTTCTCCGAGTCCCTAGATTCGATCATCTTCCTCCGGGAACGAATCAACGGAAGCAACACGTTCTTATGTTCTCTACGCATTTCAAGAAACTCTTCCCATCTCTTTCCCATGAACAGTTTGGTGAACCTCGGAAAGAAATCGAGGATGCTGAACCGGCGGAAAGAGAGTAACTCTCTTCTTTGAACGAATGCGACTTGTTTGATCTGTTCTTCGTCTAGTTTGTCACCGAAACACATGAGAACAAGAAGCGAGAACATTGCGTAGTGAAGATGATCGACAAGGATGATCGGTGCTTCTCCTCCATCTCCGTGGTTACGAAACCGATCAAAGAGGATGTCAAGAACCCAACGACGAGCGTGTGAATAAGATCTCACTCGCGACGGGTGGAGAATCTCAGAGGTGAGGTTACGGCGGAGAAGTCTCCACGTGGCTCCGTAAGATCCCGAGCCGATAGTGTGTTGGTTACTGTTAGTTATCTTGCTGGTTGGAACCGCTGGCGGACGGTCGGAGAAGACGGCGCCGTTTAAAACCAGAGCCTTGTGAGCGAGAAAACGGTCAGAGACGAAGATAGAGGGGAGGAAACCGATGCGGAGGGAGATGATCGGGCCGAGACGGTGGTGAGCGGAACGGAGATATGAACGGAGATCACCGAGGCCTTGAAGGAGCCACTTGAAGGGACCAAGAAAAGGGAAGAGGTTAGGGTCAGGAGGTAGAGGAAGAGAGCTGCTACGTCGGAGAAAGAAATGGAACACGAGACTGAGTAAGAGAGAAACGAAGATGATGAAGAACCATGTCGTCATCTCTATTTTGTTTTCTGTTATGCTGTCGAGGTTCTTCTTCTTGTGCTTCTATATATAGGTGGGGATACACACACGTGTGGAGAATTTGTTAGCGTGACGCTCAAGAATATTTTGTTTTTGTATCCGATTTGTTCGGTTCTTGGGAGCTATGGCTAACTCAGGATACGATCTCTTAACTAGGTTTAGCTTTTACGTGCCCCACAAGGATTCTTGTGACATCATCTATGTCGACAAGATACTAAACCTAACACAACTCAAAAACCAAGTTGGTGGTTCAGACATCATCCATTTGATTTCTTGTACTGTGATGTCTACTTTGAACTAATTTGAAACTTCAGTTGAAGTCATGTGCTATGATTTTATATAATAAGAATATGATTTTATACTCATTTTAACAATTTTATCTATTTTCAAATCTTTTTTTTTATAATAAAAATGATTTATAGATAAAATGAGTTGTTGATAATGTATTTGCCGAAACTCTTTCTAAAAATACTAGGGACCAAGATCAAAATTTTCATCCGTAAGTTTAACATGTTGGATTTCAGAATTCTACGAAAGTAAACCAAAATATCCGGTGTATGTGGACTTAGTGTTAGAACCGTAGGTGACAAAGAAAAAAATGAGTTTTTAAGTTTTTCCACTACAAAATCTTGTATTACTATTCGTGTGCGTTTTCAAAATTGCGGTTTAATTAAATATTAAGCTTCAGACAGACTGTTTCTGGTCTTGAGACCGAACAGATTCTTCAGCAAATCCGCAGTGTTTGGAGGAATCTTCACAGGTCTTGGAGCCATGAAGTTGACAATCTTCTCATGAACATTATACCTGTTTCGTTTTTGTTTCCAAAGCAATGATTCATCAAATTATGCTGATGAATCCAAACCAGAGAGATGAAGTGATTTCTTTACCTGATCTTTCTGCTCTTAGAGGCACGCCGATCCACAACTTTCCTCTTCTTCGTCTGAAATTTCTTCATCGCGTAGAAGGCAGCCTCTGTCAATGGCAAATTTGAGAGATTTCAGAACACAGACGAATCTTTAAGGAAACCAAAACTAGACTCAATACTCTCAACACAAGCAATTGTTTTGATGATTCCAAGATGTTTGTTGAAACTATACCCGAGGAAGCTGGATCGATGGTCTCAAAGAACTCCTTTAGTAACTGCTGATAGAACTCAGCATCCTCCACAAGTTCAGGGTCTCCTTCAAGTTGTTTCTCCTGAACAAAGAATATAAGTATGATCTGATACTCTTAACTTGGCTAGAGAAAACCGTGACAATACCTCTTGATTTGGTTCCATGGTTTCCCCAGGGACCTGTGAATGGAAACTTAAAGGATCAGAACAAACTGAAGAGTAGCTGATGTATTGACCACCACCAAGGCCAAGATCTTGGATGGATTTATATTAGAAGCCAAAACTTACAGTTCCGAAAACAGCAACAGTAGATCTTGATTGTTGCATTTGTTTAATCATTCTACTTGGATCCCTCATGTAAGAAGCAACCTGTTCACTAACGTTCTGGTTTTTGAAAATAAATCACGTTAGATTACAGATCGACCCTCGGATGCATAAGAGCAGAATCATTTTCTGTGTTTGTTGTCTTTTTTTTCTGTGTTTGTTGTCTATACCTGGTTAAAGGCATGGAGCTTTCCTTTGATAGCAGCTGCACCAGTTGTGACTTGTGTTCTTCTCTGCCATTTGTCTACAGCCTTGTTTCGGAACACACACATTCTACATAGCACAGACAAAAATTTGTGTTACCAACGAAACATAAATGATAATGAGATTGGTCACTCAATGAAGAAAACATGTTTTTACTAAACAGAACAAGGGGGAATTTTAAGATTGTACAGTTGAACAGTTAGTCTCAAATACCTTTTTTGCATGTCGGATATTCGGTGCCATTCATCGCTATCTTCTGCATCTGATTTATCTGCTTGTTGGTCAACCGAGGGATTCTTCTCAAACAAAGCCTGCAAATTTTTAGAAGAATAAACAAAGGTGACATAGAGACAACAAACTCAGAGACACCAATCGTACAGTTACAGAAGAAGAAGAATGAAGCATATCTTCGCATACATACCTCTTGCAACTCCAAGAGGGAATCTAATGTATTCTTAGAAGAAGTAATTAGCTCTGCATATGCTGTTGAGACCTTCTCATCTTCTAAACAAAACGACGATTTGACAGTCTCCTGGAAATCATTTCCTTCTGTCATAAGCATGATGACACAAATATGGATGAACAGAAGAAAGAAGAGAAGAGAAGATAGTTTACCTGTGGCAATCTGTTTGAACTACTAAATGCTTTCTGAAGTAAGAATCTGAACTCCAGAGTTTTATCCCAAAGAGCCTTTACATGGAGCACAAGAAAGAACCGTCTTAAACAGAATTCACTCTATATTAAGTTATTAACTTCATCAATATAGAGTAGGTATATACATCTGCAATTCCATGAATGAGATTTCTAGTAGAGCAATGTCATACCTTCTGGTTCTTCACTGCTTGACCTTTAGCAGCATCCTCGCCCTTATCACGCTTCAGGTTCTTCAATATATCCCTATACCAGGAAGAAGCATATTAAGCAAAGAAAAAACCATGTTCTAAATGGTTTTATCAACCATAGTTTTTCCCTCTGGATTGCTCATTTCAAAACTAGACAGTAATACAGAATTAAGACGGAGAATATCAAACAAACTTCTCAACAGAAGTCAGTTATTTGCCTTTTAATATATTTCTTTTCTACTGGTCATGCAAAAAACCCAATAGCTTCAATAAGCTCAAACCTACTTCTAAATCCAGCCAAAACTCTTGTTTATGCTAACGAGCTAGATTAAACAATTGAGACTTTAATAAGACTTATCTACCGGTTCTAAAAACAAATAAAAGAATTCACCATGAGGGAAACGAAAGTGACAAAACTAGAGACGGTTCAGACAAATCTTACAATTCCTGTGAACGAAGCTCCTGGTACTCTTTTTCAAGCTCTTCCATTGCAGCATCTTTATTGTCATCATTCCCTTCATCGCCAGTCTCACTCTCTTCATCATTTCCATCATCAAATTCATCGCTTTCTCCATCCACATCTTCCTTGTTACCTCCTTCATCATCTTCCTCACTATCTTCTTCTTCATCATCTTCCTCACTATCTCTCTCGTCCTCTTCTTCTTCACTCCCTTCCTTATCATCTTCCATGCTATCTTCTTCACCATCTTCTATCCCATCAGATAATTCTTCATCTTCGCTCTCCCCTTCCACCTATAATATAATCCTCAAACCAAATTAATTCACTTACACAGCCATCTAAATAACTTAACCAGACAAACACAACAACAAAAATACCTCGAGATTTTCTTGCTCGCTTATCTCTTCTGATTCACTTTCATAAAGTCTTGCTCTTTTAGAGCTCTTTGATCCCCCAGCCATCTTAAACAGCTAACGCTACAAAACCAAAAATAAACTTAATCAATAGAGGGCGCAAAATATATTATACAGATGCAAAGATTACAAAAAAAAAAAACGTAACTTGGGAAGCATAAATATTTGAATCAAACAAAGGACCAATGATTGAGACAATGACCGAGTCCTAACAAAAATTGGGTTTCTGGGTAACTCAAACATTAATGCTTCACTAAATTCATACCAAATTCCAGAATTATAATTACTATTCTGTTTGTGAACCTAAAACTGTGACAAATTCGAAAATAGGAACACTCATAATCGAAGGAAACATACCTGAAATCTGTCAAGAATCGTGAAAACTCGGAGTTCAAAGCTGTCTACGAGCACAGAAGAACCTTGGCTGAGCTATGAAAAAAATTATAAACCCTAGTTTTTAATTAACCCGAGAACCGGAATTCCGGTTCGACACTTTTTCGGTTTATTTCTTCGGTTATTGGTTCCGGTTCGATATTTTTTGGGGTTATTAGTTCCAGTTCGTCATGATTTCCGATTTTCTTTCGTTTCTTCTCCAGCCCTTAATCAGCGAATCGTCGTCGGCGAAACTGTCTTCTTCTTCTTCCTCCGGTCAGTTTTCTGAATTAGTTATTCAAATTTGGTTTCAATCTTTGCTTCAAGAGTTGTCAATTTCTAGCAATCTATTATCCAAATTCAGTATTACTGATCAGAATTGTAAATAGCAAAACATTAGATGTTTGTTTATAGAGTATAAGCTAGCTTGGCGTAAGGGTATGCTGGTTTTGTTGATTTTCGGGATTTGCTTTTTTTTTTTTTTTGGAATCTAATTATCTAATTTTGTCTCATATGTTTCATTGTTTATGTAGTATCCAAGTTTGTTTCGCTCTGGGTTTGAAGTCTGTTGTTAACATGTTTTCTGGCATAAAGATCATACCTCGTGATGAGGTACAGTTACTTGTTTCATTTCATTATATCTTCTTTGTTTTGTTTTGCTTGAGTTCGATGATACTATCTTTCCTATTAGGTGATTGATGATAATTCGGATGTAGAAGAAAAGAAATCTAAAAGTGAGAAGGATAGAAGAAGAAAGAACAAAGATGTGGATAGAAAGGAAAATAGGAGAGAAAGAAGTAAGAAAGACGGAAAAAAGATCTCCAAGGGTGGAGATGGCGAGACCGATGACGACTTGCTCGAAGGGGATATTGTTAGAAAGAACATTGGTCTTGATTGGATGCTGCCACCAACTCGAAAGGCTGATCCAAACCCTGCTTTGGATGTAGAGGAAAAACTGGAAGAAAGTACACAAGAAGAGGTGAGGAAACTATAACTTAAGTTCACAATCTAACTCGTTCGGATAAGATGGTTAGTTTCTGAATCTTTTTGACCAGGTATTTAAAGTAAACCCGAGGGAGCTGAATCCTTATTTGAAAGGCAACGGATCCGGTTATCCAGAGGAAGACCCTGAGAAAAGAAACAGGTTAGAGCAGCTTTTACCAACTTCTGTTGTTGGAGATGGGGGTGCGAGTTGGAGAATGAAAGCACTCAAGCGTGCAAAGGAACAAGCTGCAAGAGAAGGGCAAAAACTTGAGGAGGTAAGTTTTGTGTTATGACTTAGTATAGTCTCTTGGTTTTTTTTTGAGTATTGCCTTATCTTTTGAGGGCTATTGCAGGTTGCTGGAGAACGATGGGGTTCACTTGGTAACCTTGTTGAGTCTGTGGCATCTCAAAGAGCAGCTCCATCTCGTGCTCATTTGAATGCCATTAATAAGAGAAGAAGAGAGCAAAATGATGAGAATGATAAAGAAAAAAGACCAGAGAGAGTTTCTGAGAAGGTACTTGAACCGTTTCTGTTCCTTCTGATGTGCATTAAGGTTTATATTATTTCATACTGGAAAGTGTGTTGGGCGAGGGATACGGTATCATATGCAACCAGTCAAATGTTTTTAATTAAGTTTGGGTGTTTACATCAGGATGTTGGTTTTAATGTTTTTCATTTGCATGCCCTTGATGGCTAATATTCTGACTTTGTGACATGTTTGATTTGAAGGGTAATGGTCGGGAGTATTTGAAGGATGACTCGCTGCGTCATCGTGTATTGAAAGCCCCTAAAACTGACCCTTCATTATCCTGGGGAAAGAGAAAGGGGCAAACTCATAGACACGAAGACTCGAAGCTGATATCTGAATCTGTAGCTCACTTGAATAAGTTTTCCAACGATGGAAGCTTCATGCAGGAAATGCTTTCTAAGCAGAAGAATGAATCAGTGGAGATCGTAGAGACTCGTGGAGATCACAGAAGCGACATGGAGCAAATAACATTACCTTCAGCGACCAAAAAAGATGATGGAGGGACTCTTCCCAGTATGGAATCTTTAAGTGTGAATCAACTGGCTGCTAAAGCCTTACAGCTCCGTCTGAAAGGGAAACTGGAAGAAGCCCAGAAACTTACGGTATGACTATCTTTTTTTGTTCCACATCATTCTCCAGCCTTGTCCTCGAGTCCTTCCCTGCTCATTTTCGAATTCATTCCCCATGTATAGTTCTAAAATGAGTTCACTTGATTTTCACAGGAAGAAGCAGAGAGGCTGAAAGCAAAGCAAGCAGTTGGCGACGATTCATCCAAAGAACAACACTACATCAGAGCAGCAAGGTATCCTATCAAAGACATGTCAGGTAGAAGGAAGAATGAAGATGATAATACCGATATGCATTTAGCCAAAAGCATAATGCATAACAAACAGTACAAAACACCGAATCAAGCTGCTGATGATGAGTATGACTATGGTGAAGCTCCAAGCAAAAAATCCCGGAAGCCAGAACCATCCAGTAACGTTCCTGAAAGGGAGAACCGCATGAAACGCATCTTGACTCAGCAAGAACGCTGCCTCTTCTGTTTTGAGAACCCTAAGCGGCCGAAACACTTAGTTGTGTCAATCGCAAACTTCACCTATCTGATGTTACCACAACATCAGGCCCTTGTCCCAGGCCATTGCTGTATCTTACCAATGCAGGTATATGATGTTTCTTTCATCTAAAGAGACTCAGAATTTTCTTATTTTCGTTTAGTGCATATTAGTCGTATGGATAATGTAGTTGCTGACACCCTCGCTAAAAGGACTAGAGCAAAAGGCCGAGTTTTTTCGCTTGTAAGCCATAATCTGTCGGATTTTGGAATCCCGTTAGGAAACCGAAATGTCCGACCTACTTTGGCTTAAATTTACAAGCATTGTTGACAAAAAAGACTCATTATTTGACTTTATTTACTTCTCTTGTATTGATGAGTGTTCTTTGACTGTACAGCACGAGGCAGCCAGCAGAAGTGTTGACGACAATGTTTGGGACGAGATTCGGAATTTCAAGAAGTGTCTTATAATGATGTTTGCGAAACAAGGAAAAGAGGTTGTGTTTCTAGAGACAGTGATTGGTTTGTCTCAGCAGCGCCGTCACTGTTTGATCGACTGTATCCCAATCCCTCAGGAGATAGCAAAAGAAGGACCTCTTTACTTCAAGAAGGCGATCGATGAAGCTGAGAGTGAGTGGAGTCAGCACAACGCAAAGAAGCTTATAGATACAAGCGTGAAGGGTCTGAGGAACTCTATACCGAAGAATTTCCCTTACTTCCACGTTGAGTTTGGTCTAGATAAAGGGTTTGCTCATGTGATTGATGATGAGCAACAGTTCAATAGTAATCTTGGATTGAATGTAATCAGAGGAATGCTCGAGTTGCCGGAAGAAGATATGTACAGAAGAAGAAGGTATGAGTCGATGGAGAGCCAGAAGAAAGCAGTTGTGAACTTTGCACGGGAATGGGAACAGTTTGATTGGACCAAACAGCTCGATTAGATGATCACGATTCGACCGTCAAACCGGTCGGTCTGACTTGAAAATTCAAATTGATCATAAATTTGGACCATGGATGTTAAGTTTTCCCTAGAAATTTTTTGTTTAATTGTTTTTAAGTTTTTTGGGGCGACATTATTTATAGTGATGTTAAAATGGTTTATAAACAATTGAACTTTTGTTTTCTTAAAATCTTAAGTAAACAAAAATTTTTATAGACAATTTAACTTTTGTTTAAATGTTAAAATCGTTTGGGGGCAACAACACTATAAATAATGTTGCCCCAAAAAAAAAAAAAATTCTTTTAGAGGTTTGTAAGTCACAACTAAATAAAAGTTTATTAAACAAAAAACTTAAAAAACAATTAAACAATTAATCAAAGTTTTAGAGGTTTGTTTAATTTATTTACTTGTCGCTTACAAACCTCTAAAACAATTTTATTTTTCATTCTGATTATTTTTCTTATAAAAGTATAATTGATTTATTCATATTCTCTCCAAAAGAATAAAATTAGATACAATTTTGTATTAAAAGCTTTTGCTTTCACCGGTTCAAGTATAGAGATTAGTGATAAAGACCACTCACTATCCCTGTTTGTCCTTTTTAGAGTAAACCGGATCATTAACATAATAATATCTATTGCTCTGTCTGTTTCAACAAAACTGTGACCTCTTCTTCAGTTCTTCAGTTCTTCTGTCCTTGTAATGAAAGATTGTGGTCTCAAATAAAAGACTATTCTTTTTAATGTGAATCTTGTCAACATATTCGTTAACTTTTTTAACACTGTTTTTGTTATTTCATACAAAATCAAAATACAATTTTGATATACAACTATGATGAAAACACATATAACGAAAAATTCAATGGAAATAAATTTCCAAACTTAAACCATATACAATAGAAACACCAAATAGGATTTTAAGGCCAATAAGAGCTCTCGAAAATACTGGAAGAATAGGAGAAGAACAAGGAGAGAAAACTACAAAATTCACAAATCATTGTCGAGTGGACCTTACACTGCAAACGGAGGAGATCCGAAGATAGAGAAACCACAACCAACATGACCAAAACAAAACGATTATCCAAAACTTAATAAGCAAATATGAAAAATCTAACTCCTACTTGTCTAATCTTCTTCCGAAAGGATCTAAATCTAGAACTTTACATCCTCATTAGAAGTTTACATTACAAAAACAGATTACATAAGACCATGAGAGAAAACATGTTATTCTGCTAAACTAAAGGGCGGCGAGAGTATATTGGTTAAAGATTCATTAACTTAAATAAGTAATTAAATCATTTCTTAGGGATATAAATTACATATTATGTCGGCAATTAAACTATACTGTAGGATTAACCAAATGTGAATTCCAAGATTGGTATTATATATAGTTTATGGTATGTGACTTTACATGATGGCAATATAAGTAAAAGAGGAAAAGATTGTTCTCCACCGTTTATCTTTGCCCTTCTTTGAAGTGAAAGCTACTTGAGTTGAAAGATTATCCATAAAGAATCAATAATTACATCAAACCAAAACAAGAAATCACAAGATTGGTCCTTTGATGCATATCTTCGTGCTCTCTGTTTCGCAGATTTGGATCTTGATTGAATACTCATCTTCTCTACCTATCTTTTGATGATCCTCATTGTTCTTGACGCAGCTTTGGTAAAAAAAGAAGTTGACTATGGTGTCAAGAACCAAGAAGAGAGAGTATAAGTAAGCTATGAATGTTCCTTCAATAACTATGGAGGTTATATCTCTGTCTCCTTTGTAATAAGATCTCAGTACTCTGTATTGAAACAAGGCTTCAACACCTGCTAAGGCGAGATTCGTAGGAAGAGCAAGAGCTAATGCTGTTGAAGTTCTTCCTTGGATGAGAAGACATGCTTTGAGAATTGTTGTGTATCCTCCTGAGGAAGAGGATGTTGATGAAACCAATGCTAAGTTGGAGATTACAAAGGCGTTTGCGAGGATTATGGAGTAGATAATGGCTGAGGATAAGGAGAAGAGAGTGTAGAAGTTTCTTGAAGAGAATCCAAAGGATTCAATGAAAGTAAATGCTAAGAAGAACAGAGCAAAAGCAGAGGCGTTTGCAGAGAGGAGGAAGAGAGAGTTACAAATGTAAGTTCTGAGAAGACGAAGGTAATAAACAGATGAATCTTCATGACAGTTTGAAAGAAGTTTGATGACATAAGCTTTGGAGAAGAGGAAGAAAGTGAGGGAGAAAGGGAGAGTGAGTAAAGAGGAAGAAAGGGTTTGTGAGAGTTTAAGGGTTAAGATGTTGAAGAAATCAAGAGATGAAGAGAAGCCAGCTCCGCGGAAGAGCGTGTTTAGTCTTGCATGAAGGGAGAAAGAGGAGGAGGAGAAGAAGGGCTGAGAGAGGAGGAGAGCGGCAGAGAAAGGGAGGACAACGGCGGCTGCGGTGGTGGCACGGTCGTAGTTTTTGAGGAAAGTGTGGATTGATCTTCTCATGGTCTTGGTTGGATCTTCCATTGTCTTCTTCATTCTAGTTTTGCTATATTTTTTCAAGAAGTTGAAGATGTGTTCTTGAATGATCCACCTAATCTTGAAATAGGTTTCTCAAATAAGGTCCTCTATATATATGTTTATGAATATGTAATGCTTTTTATTTATATATTGCTAAATTAATTTGTGGGTTGGGTGTTAAAGAAGGGAATAGAGATAGGCCAACCGATTTTGCCTGACGATGAGGAGTTGTTTAGACAAATTAATAAAATAAAACTTTATTTTCTTGTAAAGCAAACAAAAAAAGAGCAATGCTTTTTTGCATGGAAATGATATTTCTTGTGAATAAAAATACAATTATAATATTATACATAACTTTTCCTTGTTAGGTTTAATTGGGTATAATGTAGATTTATTTCGTAGGTAATGTTGTTAGAAGAAATAAATCTAAATTTTTAGGTTTGATTTTGATACATACTTCTTGAAAAAGTCTTTTGCTTGTATGATATGCTTAGTGCTCTAATTGGGTTTGAATGCTTACAATACACTCCATTTCATAAATACATATGTATATATTATATACATATGTGTGTTGAATATATGTAATACTAAACTGTGGTAGAATGAGTCTATGTTATAGTTTTGAGGAAACTGGAATTGTCTTAGCTTTCAAGAAACTGAATAATGATAAGACCTTAAAAGAGTAAAGTAATTTTAAAATAACTAATTTTAAATTGAAAAATGGTGCTCACTTTATGTTTTATTCTTCATAATGCAAACAACTTAGAATGATTCTTGAGTGAGAAATTTCCAAACTTTTTGAACCTATCTTCATGCGACTTAATCATACGCATGTTGTTACCAAACCTACTAAGTTTAGCTTTAGTGAAAAGTAAGAATGTTTACAAAAGTCTAGCCTATTATAAATTTAACTATAAATAACTTTCTTCTTTCCATTTATATATTAATCAACAATTGTGTTCTTGTAACAATGTTTTAATATGTAATACATCCTCTTAATTCAAGCAAATAATTTGGGTTTAAAATAATCAAGGGGAAATATAATTTCAATAGAAGTGAGAAATTATCAAACTTTGTCCAACCTCTACCATGCATCTGGTGTGCAGTCTTATTGACTTGGACTTGGTGGTTAGGAAGTTCTCCAGTTGCCTGTTTGAAATTTAATATTTTCTTGTATATTATTAAATATTATTTCGTGTCTTATAATCCAGTATCAATAATTTATTTCTATTAATGGCGTATTGTAACAATTTAGGCGTGATCCATCATTAGTGAGTTCCATTAGAAGGGTTTAGCGTTTACCATGTAACCCGATTTTGTGCTTTTATATATAAAACTACACATAAGTCATGGAGTAAGTAATATTAAGAGTTATAGGTATTAGTTTATTTTATAATAAGGTAATTTTTTTGTCAACTATAATAAGGTATAATCTCACAAAAGGGTTTGTGGTGAACCCTTCTCGTTGACATGTCTCTTTCTTACTCTACCCAATTAAGTATTCTAATATTATTATCTTATTATTTATCCAGTATTATGGTTTGTGTTTATATTGCTTCTTTTGAAACAGATTCTTAGACTTAGTTATGTCTAATTGCTTTCCGGTATGTCTAAGCAAATGAACTAAAGTAACAATTTGTTGATTAGTTAGTGTTTAATCAATGAAGAGTGGATTTACATATTTTATAGACAATCAAAACGTAAAGATGAACATGGATCCTATTTAAACAAAAAATATTGTTGGGTCATAAAAGAAATATACTGAACCCTGGTATGGACCGTATGGTGAGATTAGAAGGACCTCCAGAAACTAGAATGGACAAATGCTACCACCAATCTCGAGTCAACGTTCCTCACATAGTCGCACCTTTGCTATTTTTTAAACACTGATTAACTATATTAATTTCAAGAGATATGTTGGTCGGATATATCGGATACGATTTATCAAAGACTAAGGTCGGCGAGCAAAACAATAGTTTTCTAGAATAAAAAACCAACGGATAATAATGTAATCTTCGAAGACAAAGCAAAAATATAAAAAACATCACAACCAACAATTAGAAATTTACAAGAAACAAATTAGATCAAACCAACAAAACATCCAAACATCACTATGAAGCGAGAAATACTAGGAGAGGAGCATTCGAAGCCAAATTTTATTGGGGGCAAATCCACCGACTCACACTATATTGCTCAAGTCCAATATGAACCATAAGAGATCGTATAAAGATAACCTGTGGAAGATGGAAGAACGAAACTTTTTTACCATTTGACCATCCACGACTAAATGCAAGAAAAGTCGCAACTCCAAATCTTAAAGTTAGAGTTGGAGAACCCGTGTTCATAGACAAATTAAAGGTAAGAAAGAAAACCCCATAAACTAAACCGAAGCAACTAGAAGATAAGAAAAACGCTTTCTCAAGACACTGCAGCAGAATCACAAGAACCATAAGTTGCATTTTTGCTATTTATTTGTTCGTTTTCATTTATATTTTTAAATTGGAATTGTATTCTTGAGTTTAATTAAACTTATTTATTAACAAGAAGGTGAAAATAATTAGTTTAAATTAATCTACACTCACAACCCCCCCAACTAATAAACATTTATTGCGCCATTAGATATCGATTAACATCTTAATCTCTTGAAAATATAATTCATATTGTTTATAATACCATCACCATCGTCATTATAATTTGTAGAGCAAATAACTCATCAATCATTGTGTAAGCGTGATTTTGGATAGTGTTGTTTTATCAACCAATCCAGAATATTGTGACATTTAATCTACCTAATCAATAATACATTTGTGTATATGTATAATTGATAAATGAAATCTCATGTAGGAATTTAACTAGTGTATGAAATACATATTACGATCATAGAAATTATAGCCATAATTACAAAAACCGTTCTTTGTTTCGTTGATTGACGTAAAAAAAAAATATATATATATATATATATATATATATATGTATGATCAAATCAAATACTTCAGAATCGAATTGTAATATAGATGCTAAACAAAGTTAACTCTATAGTTTAACTCGAATTATTTATGTAACTAGTCATTGTCAACACGAGTACTTTGTTATATAACACGAATGATTAAAATTGTAATTAAGAAAAATCACATGCAACGACGGCTGGATATTTACTTATGATCTGTAAAGCTGTGACCAAGAAATAAAACTATTCACATTTGGCTCATTGTATGATTACATATTAATAGTTAGTTCAAATTGTAGTTGACATTGAAATATACTATAAGACAAACACTTCGTAGTTCAGTTGAGCTATATTTGAAATAAGTATCGAATTATAAGAGACAAACAAACACTAGTTTACAAAAAGAAAAAGAATATGCATGGTTGGCACATACATATATTATATACTTAAGACAAAGATGATATTATAGTTTTGAAGAAGAGATGATTGTTATGGTAAAGACACATTACATAATGAATAGTTTTTCACTATTAACATACTGAATTCGAAACACTAGTTTACATCATAAAATAAAATGCATGAAAATATTCCAACAAATTTAGATTATTTTTACAAAAGCTTGTTCTGAACTGGTGATGATCACTAAATGATAGTTAACCTTCTCAATATAGATGGAGTAGTTTGAGATTTGCATAGAGTTATTCATAACTTTCAACTTTTCTTGAAATGGTAGACAAGTTAACACAAAATGTCCGTAATGCAATTGCTATTTTTTATTCAAGTTGATCGTAAATCTCTAATTTGAATAACTGAATTGTTATATATTCTTTATATTGTTAAAAAAACATTATACATTTCTGCAACTATTTTTAGCCTAGAAATGTGTGGAAGATGGTTTTCTTCAAATATACATCGGCAGACCAGAATAATACATCAAATTTTCGGATTAATATTAACTAGATTTTGACCCGCACTTCTAAGTGCGGGTATAATTTTCTTTACAAATTTTACTTTTTATTCATTTTGTTAATAGTAGTTTAGATTTTTTAATTATGTAATCTAATTTTGATTATAATTGTTTAACCAACATTATAAACAGTGAGTTAGCAATTTAGTTTTTTTTTAAATGAATTATGTGTTATTTGGAGGAGATATATCGTAAGGATTAAGAGATTAAAATAACGATTTCGCATTATATATTTTAATTTGTGTTGTATCGTAAGATCATAGTTTGGAAAAAATATATATATGTGAAAACAACTATTGTAAAAGTTATGTGGTATATGTTTAATTGTTATTTTATTTATCTAAAATATTATTTTATAAAATACATGCTGTAGTCGTATATATAATTTGCAAATTTGATGGAACTATCCGTTAAAAACTTCATTCAAACATAAAGCATAATTTGACGCTTCAAATATTTGAATAATATAAGTATGAAATCATTTTAATATTTTTTATTAATTTTAAAATATATCAACTGAAATTATTTACTATATGCGAATTTTTTTATAGAAAATTTATAATCGAGATTGGCTAATTAATTTTTCAACCCGTTTAATTAATTAAATATTTTTCAGTTTGATGGAAAAACCTGCTAAAAAGTACAATCGTAAAAACATCAATCGTAATATGTGTATATATATATATATATATATATTTGAAACAAAATAAAAAGATATTAAAATATATTATAAATATATTTTGAATCTTAATTTATATATAATAGTTGATGTATAAATTATTAATTATATTTATCAATTAATTTGTTTTGATTTTAATTAATTAGGAAAGTGGGACCCATTAGATTTTGGTTGTTTGGCTACATGTTTAATAATTATCTTGTTTGGAAACATGGATTGTAGAGATAATAAATTAAATATAAATTGTTTTACAGTTTTACCCTTAATGAAGGTTACAAATCCTAATAATATCAAGGGCAAATTTCGGGAACAACATTTATGTACCATGGCAAACCTTCCTGTTTTAATAGATTAGATATGCTGGGCTTAGTTGAGTCAAAACTTTGCCATCAATATGGGCTCATACGACATCAATATAATTTCCATGGACTATGTTTGACGCTGTGAAGTAATCGTTAGGACACAAACAAAATTCCTGCTTAGGCGTTCCAAAATCCAAAGGGCCTTTCAATTGATGATCAACGGATAAAAAACTCGGACAATATTCCTTTTCAGCTCTAAGCGTCCATGAAAGGTGAAGCAAAACAAATTAAACTAATATTTTTGCTCATAAGAAACTATCAATTTCTCTCTTTCCCATCTTTTCTCTCGAAACACGATTTTTCGTTCCGATCGTCGGCCAGTATCGCGCCACCGATGACCGGATTACTTTTGCTTCTGTGGTGACCTCACCGGTTCTCTTTTTTGTTTCTTGTTTCTTCCGGTCATATCCTCTTCGTTTTGTCTGTAAAATAGATCTGGAAAGAAGGCCTTAATAATTCTGGGTATTTTTCTATGCGCTTTTCCGATTAATATCAGAAAGTTTCTCCCGGTCAATTACCGGATTTCGTTTTTGTTTCTAGATCCTCTCTGCTTGTGATCTGTCTCGTCGGTGTATGCAACTCTTCACCTTCCTCGATCTTCTTGTATGTGTGGGAACAAGTCCAAGAGCCGGTATTCTGAGGCATGCAGATGATGTGTACATCGTCGGAGTCAGTTTGCTCGAGTCACGACTCCTTGGCGCGATAATCGCTCCCGGAGGCTACGAATATCTGAAGATTGAAAACTTCTTCTTTATCTAGCTCTCATCTCCGACGTGACTTTCCTCAGATGTGGATCAATAGGGGAAAACAACTCCTTACTCGGCATCCTCCACCGTCGGCGACTTCGTCTTTTTCCAATGGCGGCAGCTGCATGACGGGTCTTCTGTGGAATTGATGTGTGTCCTCGAGTTGTCCATGTGACGTTTCCGCAAGTTCTAGTTGTTAAACTTGTATTGGGCAGCATTTTCCGTTTTGGGCTTTAATCTTGTACTGAGTTTGTTTCCTCTATTTGTAGCCCACTAATTCAGTAAAACTTTAGCGGACAAAAAAAGACTAATATTTTTGCTCAAACAAACTTACAAAAATGTTTATATATAATATCCTATCTTTTTTTAAACATATTTTATTAAAAGAAACAGTTACATGCTAGGATCGAAATCCTACAGTTTTTATAAAGCAATTAAAAATAGAGAAAAAATAGAGATACAAAAGATATAGAAACAATCGAATCTTCCGCTTCGATTGACTTTAAAGAGTAGGAATGAAAGTTTTTAGCCTAGGGATGTTAAAATGGGCGGGCCCGACCCGTTTAGACTCGGCCCGTTTAGACCCATACCTGTTTAGGTCCGAACCCGTTTAGGCCCGTTTAATTTTAAACCCGTTTAGGCCTGCCCATTTATACCCGTTAAGTTAATACGTACCTGTTTAAGCCCGTTTAGGCCCGTTTATAAATATATTTTTTATTATAAAATGAAAATTCAAAAAAAAAACTGTATTTTTATATTATAATTTGTATATTTATCAACATTCAACACTATATTAATAAAATATTGTTAGTTGAGTATTTTATCATTTTATATAATTCATATGTCATAATAATAAATATTTTATCCTATTAAAAAAGAAATTATTTTCAATTAATTTTATATCCTATTAGCATGGTTGGTAATTCATTATATGATATTTCATTACTTCAATACTATCTTTTATACATTTACATATAAAAATTTTTAACCAAACAAATAGATTGATATATACCATTTTTAATAAGTTTCTTTTAATACTAAACTTTAAGCTTTATTTTTAAAAACTATTTTCTATATATTGTGAATTTTTGGATATTTTTATATATTTAAAAATAAAAAATGTAATCAAATAAATGGGTTGATGTTTATTATTTATATTTTTGTTGAAATTCTTTAATTTATATGTAATATAAAATATAAAATAAATATTTTATTTTTAACATTAAAATTTAAATCTTTACCTTTTAAAATTATTTTCTATATTTTTCTTAATTTTTGGAAATTTCCGATTTTTTTTTTTGGAATTTTCTATAATTTATACTAGTTTTTATGATTTATTCTTTAATTATTTAATTTTTTTTAAAGTTAAACGGGTCTTAACGGGTACCCGTTTAAAAATCACAAACCCCGATTAATAAAGGGGCTTAAACGGGTAAGCCCGTTTAGACCCGTTAACACATATGACTTAAACGAGTCTAAACGGGCTCATTTTTATACACGAGACCCGTTTAGGCCCGTTATGAAAAGGTCATTATAACATCCCTATTTTAGCCTCGTCCGCCTCGATTTCCTCGTCCTCGAGTTCCTCTTCCACGAACCGTAGACTGTATGTGCATATCCCTAACCTTTGCCGATGGTCTTTCTCGAAGGATCCGTTTCTCTGTCGGTGTCAAAAGATCCATTGGATCCATCTCAATGTCTGAATCCGATGAATCTTCTTTTTTTCCAAAAATATCAATAAGGCAAACTTGTTAGAACATGGCTTTCACTAATTTAGAACAAAATAAACATATTTTTTACTTTGAAAATTTATAGTTATTATTTATAAAGAGGATAAGAGTTTGAAAATTTGTTTTTTTAGTTACTGCTGCCTACCAATTTGGTTCTTCAGATCTTTGATGTAAAAGTAAACTCATGAAGACTTATCCAAACACAAAATAAATTAAGCTTTTGACTCAAAACTTCTCAACTAACAAAAAAATAAAATTACATAAACATAACATGTTTCCACGTTTGTTCCCTTACGTGCGTCCAACGAAACAAAAAAACATTAATTTCAAACAGATTTTTAAAAAGAATCATTCCTTTTTATTCATTCTCTTTTATGCTAAACCTCTCATTCTCTCCACCACCACCACCACCAGTTACACCACCATCAAATCCTCGCCGGAAACAATGGGAGGAGATTATCGTCATTTCTCCTCCCAATTTCATCTCTTCTTCCTCCTCCTTATCTCCATCCTCGCCGTCAAAACCAGTTCCTCTTTCACACCGTCCGATAACTACCTCATCGATTGCGGCTCCTCCGTCGAAACAAAACTCCCCGACGGCCGGCATTTCAAATCCGATCAACAATCCGTCTCTTTCCTCCAAACAGACGAAGACATCAAAACCTCCGTCGACTCAATCCCAATCTCCGACGCCCTCCCCATATACCTAAGCGCCAGAATCTTCGCCGGAAAATCAACTTACTCTTTCTACATTTCCCGACCCGGTCGCCACTGGATCCGCCTCCATTTTTACCCTCTCCCTCATCCTCTCTACAATCTAACAAACTCCGTCTTCTCCATCACCACCGACACCACCGTCCTCTTACACGATTTCTCCGCCAGAGACTCTTCCTCAATCGTCTTCAAAGAATACCTAATCTACGCCTCCGAGAAACTCTCTCTCTATTTCAAACCACACAAAGGCTCAATCGCTTTCATCAACGCCGTCGAAATCATCTCCGTTCCCGACGAGCTTCTCCCTGATTCAGCTTCCTCTGTTCCTCAAGCTCCGGATTTCAAAGGCTTAACCAGCTTCTCGCTCCAAATCTCTCACCGGTTAAACATCGGAGGCGATTTGATTTCCCCTAAAATCGATCCTCTCTCTCGAACTTGGCTCTCTGATAAACCCTACAATACTTTCCCAGAAGGTTCTCAGAACATCACCGTTGATCCCAAAACGATTACTTATCCAGAAGGTGGAGCCACGACGCTGATTGCACCTCATCCGGTTTACTCTACGGCGGTTGAAATGGCGGATGCGAAAACCACAGAACCGAATTTCAACCTCTCGTGGAGGATGACAGTTGACTCCGGTCATAATTACTTCATCAGGCTTCATTTTTGTGATATTGTAAGTAAATCACTTAACGATCTTGTCTTCAATGTTTTCATCAACAAGCTCGTTGCAATCTCCGGACTCGATCTGTCTGCTAAAACCAATGCATTAGGCACAGCTTATTATACAGATTTCGTGCTCAACGCGTCTGCTATAACCAACGGTTCAATCCTGGTTCAGGTCGGTCCGACACCTAATCTTCAGTCAGGTAAACCGAATGCGATTCTCAATGGTTTAGAGATCATGAAGCTGAACAACGCAGCCGGGAGTTTAGATGGGCTTTTCGGTGTTGACGGGAAATACAAAGGTCCGAGTGGTGGGATGTCTTCTAAGAAGCTTGCGATAGCCGGTATCGGGTTTGTGATGGGTTTAACCGCTTTCTTCGGTGTTGTAGTCTTGCTTGTTAGATGGCAGAGACGTCCTAAAGATTGGCAAAAACAGAACAGTTTCTCCTCGTGGTTGCTTCCTTTACACGCAAGTCACTCTTACATCTCGAGTAAAGACGGGTCGTCGAGAAAAATGAGTATCTTCGGGTCGAAGAAAAGCAAAAGCAATGGCTTCTCTAGCTTCTTCTCGAACCAGGGATTAGGTCGGTATTTCCCCTTTACAGAATTGCAAACCGCGACGCAGAATTTCGACGAGAAGTCCGTGATTGGTGTTGGAGGATTCGGGAAAGTTTACATCGGAGAAATCGACGGTGGGACGCAAGTAGCGATCAAAAGAGGGAACCAGAGTTCAGAACAAGGAATCAACGAGTTTCAGACAGAGATTCAGATGCTGTCCAAACTCAGACACAGACATTTAGTGTCTCTTATTGGATTCTGTGACGAAAACCAAGAGATGATACTCGTTTACGAGTACATGTCAAACGGTCCGTTACGTGACCATCTATACGGCTCTAAAGAAAATGACCCTAACCCTATACCTACCTTGTCGTGGAAGCAACGTTTAGAGATCTGTATTGGTTCAGCGCGTGGACTTCACTATCTCCACACTGGTGCAGCGCAGGGGATCATTCACCGTGATGTCAAAACAACCAACATTTTATTGGACGAGAACTTACTCGCTAAAGTCTCCGACTTTGGACTTTCCAAAGATGCCCCGATGGAACAAGGGCATGTAAGTACCGCGGTGAAGGGTAGTTTCGGGTATTTAGATCCCGAGTACTTCAGAAGACAACAACTCACTGATAAATCAGATGTTTACTCGTTTGGTGTAGTCTTGTTCGAGGTTTTATGCGCGAGGCCAGTGATAAACCCACAGTTACCTAGAGAGCAAGTTAACCTAGCGGAATACGCTATGAATTTGCATAGGAAAGGTAATCTGGAGAAAATCATTGACCCGAAAATTGTGGGAACGATTAGTAAAGGATCGTTGAGGAAATTTGTGGAGGCTGCAGAGAAATGTTTGGCTGAGTATGGTGTTGATCGGCCTGGAATGGGTGATGTGTTGTGGAATCTTGAGTATGCTTTGCAGCTTCAAGAAGCTTCAGCTCAAGTTGATTTGTCGGAAGATAAGACTACAATGAATATTCAAATGGATTTTCCCGGTGAGGAGATGCAACCTCCGCCGCATCCTTTGCTGTGACATCGGCGGTTTCCTGTGTGAATTAAACTTGGTTTGTTTGTTTTTATTCTTTCTTATGTTTAGCTCTGGCTTTCAGAAAGATGTAGGATTCAAGAAAGCCTTTGGTTTATTTGATTTTTTTTTTTCTTTCTTGTTAATTGCAGTTTCAGGTTACATTTCTTTCCTTTATTTGAAGGAAATGAGATTTTTTTATTTTTAATTGTGATCTTTCTTTAAAAGACATTGGGTTGTCTTGTAGATTATGTTGTGTATAGTTTGATTTCAAATTTCTTTTAAAATAATTTTGTTTATGTTGTTTGATTATAATGCATTTGGATTTTCTTTTCCACCAAAATACATTTTGTACAAGTACAAAACCATCAGCAATGCAAGATAAATGGTAATACCATATCAATTTCAAGATATATTTTAGTGTTTAATTTCTTTTTGATAAAAAACACATTTTACAAAAAATTGAAGTAATATACATGTTAATTATGGTAATCAAATAATTATCGTTGACAAATTATATATTTTTATTATCCAGAGATACACAGGCTCGTCACGTTTGCTGATGTTTGAAAGTTTCAGTTTCAGGCTCCATCGTTCCTTTGTCAATAAACAAAGCGACACAAATTCCTCTTGAATCGACCAGAAATGGTGGAAGATGAAGACCTAAACTGCGAAGAACAGAGAAGACACTTGGATCTGAGGAAGGAGGTGGAATTGTCGATGGTTTTCATTAGAGAATCTACAGATTTCGCTAACGACGATCTCGCTCTCTTCCCGCCGATTAACCACGAGAATCTCTACACCAATGGTTTCGACAGGGACCCAGAATCCTCCTCTCCGTCATCTTCGTCGAGACTCTCGGATTCGTCGTTGTCTCCGTCTGATTCAGACGGACAATTTGAATTTGACGGAAAATCACAGTGTCAGCCGTTAGAAACCGACGGAAAATCTCCGCCGTCTGATTCAGACAGGAAATATCGGTGGAAATCTTTGAATTATTACGCAACACTTAAGATTAATATCATACAAGGTTGGTGGAAGCTTCTTCTAGCGCGAGTATTGTCAAAGTTGCAGAAATTGGTGACGTGCTTCTCCAGGAGTAGTCTCTGTTCCTTCTCAAGGACATTTTATCCGGTCATGGTCATCATAATCTGGTGGTGGATACGTAAACGAGCTCGCCGGCGACTTCTCGGAGGAGAAACCGAAGCTCATCTTAGAGATACTATCAATGAGAGAGACAAGGTTTGTATTATACTCCTACAAACTGTTCGATGAAATGCCCATGAGAAAACCAAATATACATACTCTGTTTCTAACAGTTTATTTCGTTTCTCTGTTTTGCTGCAGAAAATTTCTCAGCTTTTGCATCAGATATCTCAGATGAACGAGTTACTTATAAAGAAGAAACATTCAGATTGATTCTTTTGTATACTTTTTTTCAAAGGCTGTGTCTTTCTAACTAGCTCAAAACTAGAAATTTCAATTCATTGGTTCTGCAATGTTCTTATGATGAATACATTGCTGAGACATCATATGTTCTTAACATGGATAGAACTTGAACTCTTCATCTTGCTCCTGCGTTTCGGTTTTGGTTTCAGGTTCGGCTTCGCTTTGTTCATCTTAGGACGAATCTTTAAGTTGAGTGCACGACGATCCACCACATCAGCTTCTTCTTTCTTCTTCACCGGTTTGAAAACCTCTGTGAGACAAGGATCAAGCAAGTCGATGGAGATCCCAAGCGTAACACCAAGTGATATTGCCTCTTCCCAAAGCTCTCTTCCTTTCTCAAAGTCTCCACCTTTACATAGTTTTGGTATGAGCAAATCATAAACCGGACCATAACCACCCAGAGAGCTTCTCTTCATCTTCTCAAACAACTGAAGCGCAAAGTTAACCCGCTTGACACCACAGAGAACACCAATCAGATCATAATAGAATTTCCGTTCAGGTCTCAATCCTCTCTCGATCATCTCATCCACTGTTTGGTTGCCTTTACCAAACCTTCCTGTCAAATACAGAACCCTCACAACAAAGTAATAACTCGCTGTATCGGGATCACAACCGGTTCTCTTCATCTGTTCTAGAATCTGGCAAGACTCCTTCACTCTCCTCGTCCTTCCTAAACAAGAAAGCAATATGTTGTAACTAAGAGAAGTAGGTTGGACTTTGTAAGACCTCATCTCCAACATAATGTTCAAAGCTTCAGGAACAAGTCCAGAAGGGTTTCGAATAACGTTTCTTTCGCATAGGCAGGTAAGCATTGTGTTGTAACAGAACAAATCCGGAGCCATCCCTGCTGATTTCATGTCTTGTAGAACTCTTCTTGATTCCTTCACGTTTCTTTGGACCGACCAACCGAATAAAAGACTTCTGTATACAGACAATTCATTACCGGATACTAAATCCTTGTGATGGTGCATAACTCCTAATGCTTTCTTCACATGTCCTCTCGAGCAGAGCGCACTTATAATAGCCGTCACAGTGAAACTATCTTGTGGGCAGGAAAACTTGTCCAAGATCTTGAAGATACCTATTGCATCTTCTTCCTTACCAATCTTAACCAGAGTTTCAGCCACGAGGCTAAAGGTTTGCTTGTCTAATGCTCGATTCTTCTTCCTGAGATCTGATAAGAGTATCTGAATAGCTGTATGATCCTTCTTCTCAGCCAAAACTCTTAGGACATAGTTGAATTCCTTGTCCTCTAAACTGGAACCAAGATTTTTACAAGACCAGGAGAAAAACCTCAACAGCCTTCTCGGTGAAGTGTCGTTCTTACAGGACTCGATCACTTGGTTAACGAGGTTGGATGATGGAGAAACCGATACCTTGTTGAGGTTTTCTTCAAGGTCATCAAGACCACCAGTGGGGGAAGAAACAATCCGAATAACTTCCTGCAACTCCGTTGATGCTTGGTCTACCAAGTGATGAGAGCATAGAAAACGTCTCAGTTTTGTAGTATTCGTTAGAAATGCAAACCTGTTTGATCTGACTATGGAGAACATCTTCTTTGAGGAATTTCATCAAACACTTGGTCTGCACTTGGTCCTTCAATTGCTTAGAGATTATTATCCCTTTGTCTCGGTTATGAATGCTCTTCAGAGTTACATATGTCTCAGATAAATCACGAGTTCGGTGTAAATTCTACTAAAGAACAGGAAAATCAGATCCTGAGTTTTGCAAAACTCTAGATAGGGACTCCACAGAAAAGGTTGTCTGCAATAGTCCCCAAATACTGATCAAGTACAAGACCGTGATCAGACCGGATTAAACCGAGAATCGGGAGATGACGGTTCAAAGCCAAATTCTAACCGGATTGGTTACGCCGAAGACAAGCGATACTATTTTCTTATGGAAAAATCGAATTTTGTTACAAAAGTCATAAAGGGGAGGAAGACAAACGAGAAGGCGTGTCGTAGTGGAGCCCACTGTCACTATGCATGCACAGTAAAATCAACTTTTTAACTTCTATATAAACGAACATTTCGTTCATTTGTAAACACTACTCACAACTTCAATTAATAACATCAACGAGCCTTCTCTCTCTATTGCTCTCTCTCTCTTTCTTTATTTACAGTATTAATCTCTGCAGCGGGTAAAATATTTTTGTCGTTATTTATATCTGTCGATATGGTAAATCATATTATTATTATAACACGTTATCAGCACGATCACTCTATAATACGGCTAAATTTATATGTATAATATTTACACTGCTATAATGGCCGGTATACCGCCTTTATTATAATTTATTATTTTACAGTGGTTGTTTAAATACACCACTTCTACTAAATATTAATGTGGGCGGTTTGTCGCCTCGTTAATAATTTACTGTCTTATATAATGGTTGCTTATGCACCATAATGGTCGGTTTAACCGCCTAAATGTTTATTTCATTTACATGGATGATTTTGTCACCATAATTATTTAATTTTTAATCTTAATAATGGATGATTTTGTCACCATAATATCTTTAACTTTTAGTTTTAACAATGGATGACTATGGTCACCATAATTTATTTATTAAGTATGTTTATATGGATGATTAAAGTCACCATGATTTATTTATTTATGCTTATCGTAGATAATTTGTTCAACATCTATTAATATATTATAATTATTATTAAAGGAGGCTCGGCCACCTATATAATTTTATATTTGATCTGGTATGTTATCTTTGATCGTATATTAATATATTCAGATTACTCTTTTTTATCTTTTATATTTTTACTCCCAACGGTCATAAATAATTTTTGTTTTTAAAATTAAATTATTTTTACTTTTCAAACGGCTATTTAACGGCTAATGAACAATATTTTTAATCTATAAATATACTTATCTTTCATTATTTTCACTCATCAATTTACTCTTCCTCCAAAACCTTCTTCAACAAATTATTTTCTTTTTCTAAAAAAAAAAAAAAAAAAAATGCTTCATCCGTTTTTAGTTTTTGTAATAGGTTATTTACTTGTTTCCTTTTATTGTTTACTCATCGGAGAATTTTCTCCCGAAGAATATGTAATGATTTTTATGTTGATGTTTTATGCACTTGTATTCCTTGTAATCGCACTAGTTATTCCGGCACCTCGAATATTTTAATAAAATCACCCATCTAATAATGAATTTTGTTCTTTCGTTCTAGAAATCAAATGGCAAACATCGAGAAGCTCCAATTTCCAGCACTAGACATCACTGGTGCAAACTACATTTCTTGGACTACCAATGTTGAACTCCATTTGGAATCTGAAGGTTTATCGGAAACCATTAAGGAGAAAAATACCTCAACAGTCCGAGAAAAGGCCACAACGGTGATCTTCCTTAGAAGACATCTTGATGAGAGTATCATATACGACTATGCCAACATAAGGGATCCCAAAGAGCTCTGGAAGTCTCTGAAAGATCGCTTTGATCATCAGAAAGACATAACACTTCCACTTGCTCGGGACGAGTGGCAAAATTTGAGGTTCCAAGACTTCGACAAAGTGATGAACTATAATTCCGCTATATTAGGAATTGTGGCCAAGCTGAGATACTGTGGTGACACCATAACGGAATATCAAATGCTGGAAAAGACTTACACCACATTCCACAAAAACCACATCACACTCCAACAAAAATATAGGTTGCGTGGATATACCAAATTTTCAGATTTGGTTGTGGCTCTCCTCTTAGCGGAAAAGAACAACGAGCTCCTCATCAAGAATCACATGACTCGACCCACTGGATCTAAAGCATTTCCTGAAGCAAATGCAATAAATGTTAAGAATCCAGCGAGAGAAAACAAGGCATTTCGGGGTCGTGGACGTCGAAACTATCGCGGACGTGGGAGAAAATTCACCCCATATGACAGGAAATCATTCCAATGGGTCCGACCTGAACAACCCTATAAGGAAAGGGAACAACAAGGAAGTACCTCCCAGAAGCGAGAAGAAGCGTGTTTCAGATGCGGTACCAAGGGACATTGGTCGCGGGTATGTCGCACTCCTGCACACCTTTGTGCATTGTACAAAGAATCCGCCAAGGGCAAAGGAAAAGAAGTAAATCTTGCCGAACATTCTGAGGGTACAACGCACCTTGATGCGTCTGACTTTGCAAATGATTTCGATGAGACCGCGGTTGCCGAAATCTAAGATGCCCATCTGTGACTCTTGAAGATCCATGTGATTGTAACATAAATAATTATCACTCATATTAGTGTATAATTATTGTGGTCATAATTATTGTATAATTAGTGTGTTATCTTTGTTTAATAATGTATAATTATTGTAAAATCTGTGCTTTCATAAATAAAATTATCTTATTAACTTCTTTTGTTTATCACAGAAATGGATTACATTGCAAATGGAACACCCTCCAAGACAGATGCTAAAGATATTTGTATACCAGATAGTGGAACAACACACACTATCCTAAAACATAAGAAATACTTTTCTTATTTAAAACCGACAAATATCACTGTCAATACAATATCGGGTCCTGCAGACTTGATTGAAGGAATTGGTAAAGCAAACTTCATGTTGCCAAATGGAACAAAAATTTCCATAAACAATGCCTTGTATTCTCCAAATTCGAAAAGAAATTTGTTGAGCTTTAATGACATATATCTTCAAGGATATGATACCCAGTCAACAACTGAGGATGGAAAGAAGTATATGTATATAACTTCTGATAAATCTGGGAAAAGGCAAATATTGGAAAAGTTCCCAAAACTTCCTTCTGGATTGCATCATACTTATATAGATACAATCGAATCAAATCTTGCGATCAAAAGAAATCCAGAGAATGTCACATTATGGCATGATCGCCTTGGTCACCCAGGCACCACAATGATGCGAAAGATCATAGAGACTTCTCACGGACATTCATTAAAGGTCCAAGAAATATGTGAGAAAAGTAAAATGACATGCTCTGCATGCTCTCTTGGAAAACTGATCATAAGGCCATCGCCAACCAAAATTGATAAAGAATCACCAAAGTTCCTTGAACGAATTCAAGGAGACATTTGTGGACCAATACATCCACCATGTGGACCATTCCACTATTTTATGGTGTTGATTGACGCATCTAGCAGATGGTCACATGTTTGTCTATTATCATCTCGAAACATGGCATTTGCGAGATTTCTAACTCAGATAATCAAATTGAAAGCTCAATTTTCTGATTATCCCATTAAAAGAGTTAGATTAGACAACGCTGGTGAATTCACATCCCAAGCCTTCAATGATTATTGTATGGTAACGGGGATTGAAGTTGAACATTCTGTTGCTCATGTTCATACTCAAAATGGTTTGGCTGAGTCATTAATCAAACGTCTGCAACTGATTGCAAGACCATTGCTCATGAGATCTAAACTCCCAACTTCTGTATGGGGACATGCTATATTACATGCAGAAGCACTTATTCGGATAAGACCAAGTGCATATCATAATTATTCCCCATTACAATTAGCATTTGGTCGAGAACCAAACGTTTCTCATTTAAGGATCTTTGGTTGTGCGGTATATGTGCCTATAGCACCACCACAACGTACAAAGATGGGACCACAAAGAAGGTTGGGAATATATGTTGGTTGTGATTCTCCATCAATAATACGATACCTAGAACCACAAACTGGTGACATATTTACAGCACGCTTTGCTGATTGTCATTTCAATGAGAAAGTATTCCCAGTTCTAGGGGGAGAAAATAAACAGTTAGGAAAGGATATCAAATGGCATGTACCAACTTTGTTACACCTTGATCCTCCTACAAAAGAGTCAGAACTAGAAGTTCGACGAATTATGCATTTGCAAAGTATTGCAAATCAGCTACCTGATGCATTTGCAGATACCAAAACGGTAACTAAATCACATATACCAGCTGCAAATACTCCTGCTCGTATTGAATTACCACAAGAACGTGGAGGAGCAGATGATACACGTGAGTCTCGAACACGCTTGAAGCGTGGTAGACCCGTAAGTTCTAAGGATAAGAATCCTAGAAAAAGAAAGGAAGCTGAAAAGCATAATGATCCCAAAACTACAGAAAGTATTTTGGAAGAAACAAATCATGACATTAATGATAATGTAGAGCATCATGAATCAGAAGGAAATCATGAGATTTCTATAAACTACATTCATAATGGAAAGATATGGGATCGAAACGAAATGAATTTCGATGATGACGTTTTCTCATACCTTGTGTCAAAGGAAATAGATGAGGAAAACGAAGATCCAGAACCAAGATCTGTATATGAATGTCAAAAGAGACATGACTGGATACAATGGAAAGAGGCAATAAAAGTCGAACTAGATTCGCTTAATAAACGAAATGTATTCGGGCCTATTGTACTCACACCCGAAGATGTGAAACCAGTTGGATACAAATGGGTTTTCGTTCGAAAACGAAATGAGAAAAATGAGATTATAAGATACAAAGCTCGTCTTGTAGCTCAAGGTTTTTCTCAAAGACCCGGGATTGATTATGATGAGACATATTCCCCTGTTATGGATGCAATCACATTTAGATTCTTGATGAGTCTAGCATCAGGTGAAAACCTAGAGATGCGTCTAATGGATGTTGTTACGGCATACTTATATGGCTCATTAGACACTGATATCTATATGAGAATACCCGATGGGTTAAAGATGCCAGAACCATTGAGTTCCAAACCAAAAGAGTTATGTGCAATAAAATTGCAGAGATCATTATATGGTTTAAAACAATCTGGACGCATGTGGTATAATCGCCTTAGTGAGCATTTAACTAAAGAAGGATATATAAATGATCCAATATGCCCATGTGTCTTCATCAAGAAAACACAATCTGGATTTATGATAATCGCAGTATATGTTGATGATCTAAACATGATTGGAACTCATGATGAGATTCAAAAAGCATCAAATTATTTAAAGGGAGAATTTGAGATGAAAGACCTCGGACAAACAAATTATTGTCTTGGCCTACAAATTGAGCATTCTCAAGAAGGCATATTTGTACATCAATCCACATACACTAAAAGAGTGTTAAAACGATTCAATATGGATAAGGCAACTCCTCTTAGTACTCCCATGGTGGTTAGATCACTAAATGTTGAAAGTGATCCATTTCGACCACATGGAAAAAATGAGGAAATACTTGGTCCTGAAGTACCATATCTAAGTGCAATTGGAGCGCTTATGTATCTTGCAAATTGTACTCGACTTGATATATCTTTTGCCGTTAATCTATTGGCAAGGTTTAGTTCATCCCCCACGCAAAGGCACTGGAAAGGGATTAAACACATCTTTCGTTACCTTCAAGGCACTCTTGATTTAGGATTATTTTATCCTAAGAATTCAAATGGTGAATTGATTGGTTTTGCAGATGCAGGATATTTATCAGACCCACACAAAGCTCGATCACAAACAGGGTATGTTTTTACAATTGGAGGCACTGCTATCTCATGGCGTTCTCAGAAGCAAACACTCGTGGCCACTTCATCGAACCATGCCGAAATCATAGCACTCCATGAAGCGAGCAGAGAATGTGTGTGGCTAAGATCAATAAGTCAACACATCCAATCAAGCAGTGGAATCCTCGTAAATACGGAGCCAACTGTCTTATACGAAGATAATGCTGCATGCATTGCCCAAACCAAGGATGGATATATCAAGACTGATAGAACCAAACATATTCCCCCGAAGTACTTTTCATACACCCAAGAACTCGAGAAGAACAAGGAGATTGAAGTGAGATATGTCCAATCATGTGACAATACCGCAAATCTATTCACAAAGTCATTACCTACCACTACGTTTAGGAAGCATGTTCATAACATTGGAATGCGCCGTCAACGAGACCTATAAGATACTATCCTCATCATTCGAGGGGGAGCTTATAGAGTTGTACTCTTTTTACCTTACTACGGTTTTTCCCAATGGGTTTTCCTGGAAAGGTTTTTAACGAGGCAACAAAGGCATTAAGCAAGTTATGGTAGCGACACTGGTCTCCAAGGGGGAGTGTTACAAAAGTCATAAAGGGGAGGAAGACAAACGAGAAGGCGTGCCGTAGTGGAGCCCACTGTCACTATGCATGCACAGTAAAATCAACTTTTTAACTTCTATATAAACGAACATTTCGTTCATTTGTATACACTACTCACAACTTCAATTAATAACATCAAAGAACGATTCTCTCTCTATTACTCTTTCTCTCTTTCTCTTTAATTCTAGTATTAATCTCTGCACCGGGTAAAGTATTTTTGTCGTAATTTATATCTGTCGATATGGTAAATCATATTATTATTATAACAAATTTGACGATATCTTCTTTTTTTTTTTAACACTGCAATGCACTATTCATTAAAAGGCCCAAATGGGCCGAGACAACAGATCCAAAATGTTACAAGCGAAACCGGTATTAAAAACTAAACGGGCCAACTACTGGGCCTGAGACCAAATGAAAGGCCACGAAAATTTGTAGAAGGCCACACGTGGTCAGTCAAGGGACACGTGTTGAGAGTCTGTAGAACCTGTCATGCATCATCACCGGAACGGAAACTCATCATCGGAGTCAACAACCGCCGGCGTTGCATCTTCCCAGTACGCCGCTGCAACATCTCCGCCGACCCTCCCCAGTCAAATCCACACGGTTCACCGCTTAGAGAGAAAATCTTCAACTGTTGCTTCACGGCCTCCACAACTCATGTTGGTGACAATCCGTGAAGGAGATCGGTGGATTCGGGAATAGATCCGGAAGAGCAAACCCGACAACCGCCAGTAGTAGCAACCGGACACGAGTCCGGAGTTATTAAGACCGAAGACAAATCCATCAAATAAACAGAGAAAAGGATGGATTCGAGAAAGGATAAACAAAATCCGACAAGAAATGAAATTCTGTCGGACGAGAAACAAGAGTACAAACCGCTAATCGCAAAGCATCTTTCTTTTTTTGAAGGATTTGGGTATGAGAAGAAAAGGAGAAGAAGCACTCGACAAAGATAAAAATTCTCTCTCTAACCTAAGAGAGAGAAAGGGCCAAAGTCCTGACGATATCTTCTTGTAGGCATTTATGTAAAGGAATCTCATATAACTTTTGACTAAATAAAATCATATAATTGGTCAATGGCCGGTATTTAAAAAGGTAATGACAATTGGACCGGTACGAGACGTGTCTTGCAATATAAACTTGATATAGGTATATTAGGTTATGAACTTTATGTCTCATTGGTCCACTTGGGAAAACCGGATTCGCGTCTATATAGAGCCAATTGGGAATACAAAAATATTATCGGCTCGTCGACTACTTACTATAAAAGTTTAGCCTACTTAATTAACTATTTCTATGATTATGCAACTAAATAATTTGTTTCCCTAACCACGGATGAGATATATGATAGATATTAGGTTCGAATCCCTGAATGCGCAGTTTTACAAGATTAATGAGCCAAGCTTATAAGAAAGTTTTCAAGAACAGGTGGAGCCGTTGATCGTGACAATTGTTGGATTCTCGTAGAACGGAAATAGTATTATCTGTAAAATTGTCTTTTTAATAGTTTCCATAATCTGTATCAACGTTAAAAAAAAATCACTGATGATATAACATTTTTATTTTATTTTCACAATATATATTTTATTTAGGCTCCTTATAAGAAAGTTTTCAAGAACATGTGGAGCCGTTGATCGTGACAATTGTTGGATTCTCGTAGAACGGAAATAGTGTTATCTGTAAAATTGTCTTTTTAATAGTTTTCATAATCTGTATCAACGTTTAAAAAAAAATCACTGATGATATAACATTTTTATTTTATTTTCACAATATATATTTTATTTAGTCTTTGTAATCGTATTCCACAAATTTATCTGATCCCCTTGATATAATGAAAAATCTTTCAATAAAAAAAATCATTTTTTGTCACTAAGATATAAAGAGGATATATTTCTCTCCTTCTCTCTCTTTTTTTTTTTAATAAATCAGGACAAAATTCATATTTATAAATAATCCAGATTAAATAATTATTGTTTTTTCTTCGGATATTCAAATATGTTGAAATCAAAAATTTATATCCATTTATATATTAAAAAGGTAATATTGTAGTTTTGAAAACAGTTGAATTAGTTTTAAAATGTGTTGGTATCTTAAATCCATCTCCTTATCATTTTACCACAAAAAAATTTGTATACATATTTATCTGTTTTAAAAATAAAATTTTACTTAAACCAAGCTTGCCGACCAAAAAAAGGCCGAAATGGGAAAGCATCCTAATGTTTGGTATTTTGGTTTGGTCACAGATTTTTCTATTTTTTCACAAATTTCTGTCAAATATAATATAATTTTAATTTAACATTTCAAAAAATATAATAATTGATTTTGATATCGAGATGCATCTTATCTGCTGTATCCACCATAAAAAAATATCTCAACACATGATATTTTCCAGAAAGTGACGTGGCCTTTTCTCTATCTCTACCAAAATATCTACACCACTTTATTTTCTTATTTTCTCTGCACTTTTTTCTTCCATGTCATCTCTTTCCCATAAAATATCTCGCGTGTCCCACCATTAGCTCAACGCCCACTCTCGGGCTATGAATGGGAAGTGCGGGTCAGATGGAGCGCATAGCGGTTTTAATTTTTTGTCACCATTCATCATATTCCGTAGTATGCGTTTTCTCTCTAAAACCTCACTTAAACCGTACCACATACAATTATCCGCTCAATCCGCACTAATCCGCACCGCTCAATCCGCTGTTACCATTCGGAGCCTCGGATTAACTTTCAATCTCCGCCGTCCAATATTATCACCCTCTTTCAACGCCTCAGATTACCATCGTCCATTTCCCCTTTTCGCGTCTCATAATTTGACATCTGATTGACAAAACACAATCTCTCTCACTCTTCTTGTCGGAAACTCCTCGTTTTCTCTCTCTTCCCATCTCACCGCCGGCGTTGCGCCGGATCACCGGTGATTGTTTTTGAGCTGCTATCGGTTCCTGATTTCAATACTTTACCGGAGAAAGAATTTGACTTTTTGTTTTGTTTTTTTTTTGTGTATGTGTGTGTTTTCAATCTCTTGGTTCTTAGATTTAGCTTGTCTAGGCTTCCATGGCTGAACGATTAGGTTGTGAAATGAAGTGACTTTGAAGAGATAAATTAGGCGACTTTGTAGGGTCACTTTTGGTTTTGATTTGGCCATGGAAGTATCATAGCACTTGTTGGGTTTATATGTTGTAATTTTTGTATAACTTTTTTTTTGTTTAGGAAAATTAGTTTGATTAGATTTTTTGTGGGGTTATCTGTAAATCTGATCATGGATTTGAACGGCGAGTGTAAAGGAGGAGATGGGTTCATTGACAGAAGCAGAGTCAGGATTTTGCTTTGTGACAATGATTCCAAGAGCTTGGGAGAGGTTTTCACCCTCCTTTCACAGTGTTCTTATCAAGGTATGATTTATACTTCATTGTTTCTTCTTTTGTTCTTGTCAAAAGATCCTCCTGTAACTTTGTTATTTATCATCAAGTTGGAACTCTTGATCGCAGATCACGGATCTGAGTTTTTCTTCTTAGGAATCCGTTAATAGTTAAGGATTACATTTGGTGTGTACTTAAGTTCTGAGCTGAATTTTTGAACTACTTGATAAACAACAATTCTTACAATCTGCGGCAGTTATGTTCCGTTTTAGGGTTCTTGTGGTCTTTGCCTTGTTCTTGTGCCGCTCAAGCTTAGAACCATGTTCATAGTTTTTGAGTGAACTCTTTTGTTGATTTTAGTACCATGTTCATAGTGTTTAAATGCATCTTATAGTGTCTATTGCCTTCTTTGACTTTTTGTACAATGAATATTGTGGATGGATGGTTTTTTGGAATGCAGTGACTTCAGTGAAATCAGCAAGGCAGGTGATTGATGCACTAAATGCTGAGGGACCTGATATTGATATAATACTGGCGGAAATTGATCTCCCAATGGCCAAGGGTATGAAGATGCTGAGGTACATCACACGAGACAAAGATCTTCGGAGAATCCCTGTGATAAGTAAGCTTTGTGCTTTACTGTTACTTTTCTGACAGTATGATCATTTGATTTATGCTAACTCATCTGATGATATATTCTCAATTTAAGTGATGTCGAGGCAAGACGAGGTCCCTGTCGTGGTAAAGTGCTTGAAGCTAGGCGCAGCTGACTACCTAGTGAAGCCTCTTCGGACCAACGAGCTTCTGAACTTGTGGACACACATGTGGAGAAGAAGACGCATGGTTTGTTTTGCTATCTGAAGTTCGGCTTACTGTTTTAGGAGCATTTATGTGATCGATCGTGTGTTTGTTTTGGCAGCTAGGACTTGCTGAGAAGAATATGTTTAGCTACGATTTTGATCTCGTGGGATCTGATCCAAGTGATCCAAACACAAACAGTACCACACTCTTCTCTGACGACACAGATGACAGAAGTATTAGGTCTATCAACCCACAGAGAGGAACTTTAAGCCATCAGGAAATGGAGGTGAGAAAGTATAATGAAAGTTTTAAAGTCCTTTAAAAATGGCAAAGATCTGATTTTTTTAGTTTGCATTCATGCTTTTGCTGGTAGTGGCCTGTTGCTACTGGTTCTGTTTGTGCTGGCGATGGTGCTGATGGCACAGCCACTTCAACTCCTACTGTTGCTATTATAGAGCCTCCAGTGAATCACCTCTCTGAGTCTCACCATGAGCCTACGAAAAGAAGTACTAATCCAGGTGATTGCTTAGCTTTGATGTAGCACTTTCTAATAGCTTTGTTTCTGTGAGTTCTAACATAGCTATTGCAGCTCAATGTTCTTCAGTACCAAAGAAAAGTAGATTGAAGATTGGAGAGTCATCTGCTTTCTTCACATATGTCAAGTCTACCGTCCCTGGTACCAACTGTCAAGATCCTCCTCATGTCAATGAAAATGGCTCACTTCATCTTCATCCAGGTATGGTGGAGAAGCTTCAAGAAACACGCGGAGGTAGAGAGACTGAGAAAAGCTATTCTCAAGGAGAGAACATACAGAATGGTGCCAGCTATCCAAATTCCCTTGAGCGGTCTCGCACGCTTCCAACACCAATGGAGCTTCATGGTAGGAGTTACCAAGAAGGAAATATGAATACTACCAGGGTTGCTATGAATAGAAGTATGGATTCATCTCAAGTTGATACGCTGAGTTTCGCAGCACAAAATGCCTATCCCTATTATATGCATGGGGTTATGAACCAAGTTATGATGCAATCAGCAGCCATGATGCCTCAGTATGGTCATCATCAACATCCTCATTGCCCACCTAATCATCTGAATGGAATGACAGGGTTTCCTTATTACCACCACCCCATGAACACATCATTACAGCACAGTCAGATGTCACATAATGGTCAGGTGCCTTTACAGAATGGTCAGATGTCTATTCATTCTTGGTCACTGGTAGGAAATCCGTCTTCTAACGAGGTGAGAGTGAATAAACTTGACAGAAGAGAGGAAGCTTTGCTCAAATTTAGACGTAAAAGGAACCAAAGGTGTTTTGATAAGAAGATTAGGTATGTGAATAGGAAGCGCCTTGCAGAGAGGAGACCGCGTGTTAAGGGTCAGTTTGTTAGGAAAATGAACGGCGTAAATGTTGACTTAAACGGACAGCCTGACTCTGCTGACTATGATGATGAGGAAGAGGAGGAAGAAGATGAAGAAGAGGAGAATAGGGACTCATCTCCTCAGGATGATGCTCTGGGAACTTAAGAAACATCGGGCTGAGAACCGTGTTTGGTTTTATCCCCCTTTACTTGCATCATATCAAACAACACAAGATGATGGATCCACTGACACACGGAGATTGATGCTGCTACAGCTCTTGTGGCTCAGCTTTGGCAGAGCATTGACAATCACTATGTCTATGTGGGTGTGGCTTAGTTCGTTGATAAAAACATAAGATGTGTTTGATCATGTTCACTCACAATTAGTGAGTAAGATGTATAAACCTTTCTTCTTCTTGCAGCATCATTTCTTTGAGTTTTGTTTTTCCTTTGTTCTCTCATCTGTTTTAACATGTATAAATTGTTCCATGAAAAGATAAAAGAGACATGTGTTCCATAACTTAAAAGCTTCTCTTTTTACTCGGATGTAGGCTTTCATTGGTAACCTCGAGGTATACATCTTTAGTTGTTACCAATTACAGAAAGATATTAAAAGCTACAACAAAAATGATAACTATCAGTTTTTTTTGTTACCATGTTACGGAGAGTCTTCCCTTACAGTTTTGCATTATTCTTTAAACCGTTTTCGCTAACAGTTAATATATCCAGTTCATTTTTGTTAACCAATCGGACTCGTACACAAGATCGCAAACAAATCAACCATGTGCATATGAAGAATATAAAATCTGAATAAGTAATTTGAAACTAAAAACAGAATCATCAGTTTGTGTTGGTCTTTCCTGAACAGAGTGATCTCTACAGCTAGTATGACTCTGATTTCTTTACTCTGTGTTGCTATCCAATAAGTTTTACTAATGTATAACAAGCTTTCTTGCAACTAGACGGATTCCAGCTCTCTGCTGATAATCATAAGGCTCCAGAGACAAGAAAGCGTCGAGAATAGTTCCTGGATTCACCAAAGATTCAAGCTCCTCAGCACTTGGGTCGCTTGAGATGAGTTTCTGAGTAGTAGTAGTAGCACCAGAGAACTCTCTCTGGTGTATCTCAGCTGCATACCGGTCTACATCTCCATTTAACTCTGTCGGTATACTGCACAAACAATCAAGAACCAATAAGCAAAACATGGTTTCTTTCATTACACCAGCAAAAGGAGATGCAGGCAATAACTTACTGTATCCTTGCGGTAGGAGAGTTCAGAAATCCTTTCATTGGAATGATCACTGGGTTCCAGTCAGAACCACTACCTGAATCAACAGATATTGTCTTTGCAGCACCGTCACATTCTTGCAAAACGTTGCAGAGACTTGGATACAGATCAATAACAAAGTTCAACTTCCTTCTCCCAGCATTATCCAGATATTTCCCACTAATTCCAAACCGTACTTTCAGGCTAGGACAACGGAGCTGAAGAGGTTTATCACCAAGGATGAGCTGTGGTTTCATTACTTGACTCCCGTGATAAAGGGGGACCTGAATTGCTTTGATACTTGGAATAGACACTTTGCCTGGCTCCAAGAATCCTTCATGGTCGTCGGTTACTTCAGAGGCAGTAGCTTCAGATGGCTGATTTGGTTCTTCTTCCATGGGACTATCTGGTGGAAGATTCTGGTAAGCTATCTCGTTCCTTAAAGTGCTCATATCAAACGTATCCGTTTGAGTTCCTGCGGGTGAAACGAATGATAGAATAGGTATAGCTGTAGTGTTCTCCCCTGTCTGCTGACCAACCGGAGATGTTTTGATACTCCTACGCCTTCTTGAGCTTGTTTCTGGCGTAGTAACTGAGTTCTCTATAAGTTCATCTGGTAGACTCGACTCCTGTTAAAACATAAGCATGCTTCTGAATTAGCTACTAACATTATCAATATTTCTATTAGGGTACATGATAATCCAAAGAGAGCATACCAAGAGCAAAACCGTGGCACAATACTTGAGAACCTCGAAATTCATCCTGACATCATCCAAGCTCCTAAAGAGATGCAAAGTTTATAAAGTATTAGAACTCAACCGGTGTACGGAAATGCAAAAAGGTTGCATCTTTTATATACCTATGCGTCTGGTTGCCAAGCCCAAAGTATGCAGCCAATGTAGCCATCTGTTCAAAACAAAGTCCCCAAGAAAATAAACATCCAGCAAATCCGAATTCAAGAGCTAATCTCTAGTATCATTAATGTTACCTTCATATCACCAGCTCGCCTCCCAAACTTTTGAGTAAGCAACACCAACGAATCAATGGTGCCCTTTGGCTCTGGTGGAACTCGTCCAATCTCTGCAAATGCTTCTCTTATCCTCGGGATATCAAACCTCAATATGTTATGACCTGCCCATATCCTTCCTACAAATATAAACCAAGAAATACATCAAACACAACTGAACAAAAGCATACAAAGACTAACCATGAACCACCAAAGCTCAAAACTTTGACATTATCATCTCCTTTGTAGACCCAGAAACCCAAAAGAACAGAACTTTCGTATTAAAAGCGACGTAATTTATACGGAAGAAAGACGAAAGTTCTAACCATGGAGAATATTGTAGACGTCATCGGCGATATCTGCAAAGGTAGGTTTGGACTTGACGTCTTCTCGCTTGATGCCGTTGCAATTCACCGATCGATCCGTGATGTAGCTGAGATTAGCGGGTCGAACGAGTTGTGAGTAGTTTCCAAGCTCAACTAGCTTCTTGGGGCAAACGAGGATGGATCCAAACTCCAGAATCTCATGCTTTTGGCCAGCTCGGAATGGAATTGTCGTCTCAAGGTCGAAGAAGGCAATCTCTGACCGATCCTCAGATGGAGTTAGACCACCCATTGTTAAAGTTGTGAAGAAAAGTATCGAACTTTTGGATTTGGGTTTGGATATTGAGCGGAGATTTATATGAAGGAAACTTAGGAAGGTGGGTTTGGTTTCAACCTTTGTCCAAGGCTTTAGGCAAAGGCCAGTTGTGAAATGGGTTTTCTTTCTCGGTCGGTGTCCTGAGCAAACGAAAGCTTTCTTTTTAAAACAAAGGTTTAGGATAAATCCAATCAAGTTCAAAGAATCTGGAAGAAGAAGAAAAATAACATAACAAATTAGGTATTTTATATTTCTGAACATCAAAAATATTTTGAATAGATCAATAGAATCGAAGAACAAATGGAAATTTATTTTTACATGCGTGATTGATATCTGTCAAAAAAACAATAAAAGATTATTGGTCAACAGGTGTTCCTTGGCTTTCATTGTATCACTGACTTCTAGAAATAGGAAATTATATTACTACTGGTCAAACAATCAATCAATCATGTCTAGAGACTTATTATAGAAGCTTAGACTATTAAAAAAAAACTAGATTTTGAAGTGCGGGTATAATTTTCTTTACAAATTTTACTTTTTATTCATTTTGTTAATAGTAGTTTAGATTTTTAATTATGTAATCTAATTTTGATTATAATTGTTTAACCAACATTATAACAACAGTGAGTTAGCAATTTAGTTTTTTTTTTAAAATGAATTATGTGTTATTTGGAGGAGATATATCGTAAGGATTAAGAGATTAAAATAACGATGTAAATAATCTGTGTTGTATCGTAAGATCATAGTTTAATTATACCCGTTTAATTAATTATGTGTTTTTTTAAATAATCTGTGTTGTATCGTAAGATCATAGTTTGGAAAAAATATATATATGTGAAAACAACTATTGTAAAAGTTATGTGTGGTATATGTTTAATTGTTATTTTATTTATCTAAAATATTATTTTATAAAATACATGTTGTAGTCGTATATATAATTTGCAAATTTGATGGAACTATCCGTTAAAAACTTCATTCAAACATAAAGCATAATTTGATGCTTCAAATATTTGAATAATATAAGTATGAAATCATTTTAATATTTTATTAATTTTAAAATATATCAATTGAAATTATTTACTATATGCGAATTTTTTTTTAGAAAATTTATAATCGAGATTGGCTAATTAATTTTTCAACCCGTTTAATTAATTAAATATTTTTCAGTTTGATGAAAAAACCTGCTAAAAAGTACAATCGTAAAAACATCAATCGTAATATGTGTATATATCTAATTAATATAAATGAGAAGTGATGTGAGAGAAACTATCATCACTCCTCCAATCAAAACGTCTGGTGAAGCTGACGTGTCACTAATTTTAGTGACTATTCTCCAAAAAAATTTGGTGACTATTCCGTGAAATTTTTTTATTTCTCTCTGCATTCCTCAACTACGACCTCCTTCTCCACCATTTCCAGTTTCTTTTTCCTAAAATCTCTCCTTCCTCAGACACCACAAACTGAAATATAATTATTGGACGGTTCCGAACGGTTTCCCGTTTCAGCTTTACATCATTTTCCCTCTTCGCATTGAATTGATTTGGTCCTCATGAAGAAGCCAATCTCCATCTTCTCCTACTCCACTTCTTCGCTCATCCTGGTAACGGCCATCAGTTATCTCTCTTCCTCTCAGATCCTTTCTGGTAGATCCTATTGGGTTTTCGATTGTTTGTTGTTTGCAGAAGATGCAGATTCTATCACAGACGTGATCGCAATTACGAGACGACGGAGACTGTTCGATCTCGGGATCGATCTTCCGCTTTTTGGGTTTCGGTAGAAGAGGATCTAGAGAAGAGTTTTTAACAAGAGACATGGTCTTTCTGAATCGCAATCATGTCCGTGATGGATCGTTTGATCTGGTACGCATTCGTCGTGATCTTCTTCTACATTCGCCGCTGATTCCTTAGTTTCTTCGATATTCGATCTCCTTTCGTCTTAGATGAAACAAAGTTAATTTAGTTTGATCTCTGAGTTTTTACCCATTTTTAGATTCGATCTCTGAGAAGATCGTTCTGCGTACTCGCGTGGCTAATCTGATTCATGCTCGATCCATTGTGTTTGTGAACCTCATTGTATGAGTTTTAGATCTCTGTAACTTTAAGGGATTCATACAATTCTTTTTGCAGGTGTTGGTAAAGTTGTTTGCTTTTAAGGTTCTCTGATGGCTCTTTTACCACTAGCTTCATCACCACCATTGGGTTTGTATTTCTTCTACCATATTAAGTGATAAGACTGTGATGTATGTTTCTCTATTTTCTAGATGCCTCACTGAGTCTCTTCTGTTGTCTTTGGCTTTTGTTGCAGCATTGATTTGTAGATAAGAACTATTGAGCTTTATGGCAAACACATCAAGCTCCAGATTTGGGATACGGCTGGTCAAGAGCGTTTGCGAACCATCACCACTGGTCAGTCAGACCTACTTTTCATACGAGCTACTTGCTCTTATAGTGTACTTAACATACAATGTCCCACTGGATATTGAACTAAATATGATTATGAGTCTACTTAACGTTATGGCTGATCCAACAGTATTCTACAGAATACGTGTTCATGTCCTCTTTTCCTTTCATACTTTTGCAGCTTATTACCGAGGGGCAATGGGCATTTGCTGGTGTATGATGTCACAGACGAGTCATCCTTCAACAGTAAATTTTTTGTGTGTGTACACATAACATATTTGGTCTTACATTTCTGCTTGGTTCTGGACCTGTTTTCTTGACTTTATCGCAGACATTAGGAACTGGATTCGTAATATCGAACAGCACGCTTCAGATAATGTCAACAAGATCTTGGTAGGGAACAAAGCGGATATGGACGAGAGAAAGAGGGTACAATACAAGCGAGATACCTTCACACTGGTTTACAAACTGCCTTATTCACGACGAATCAAATTAATAACTGTTTTGGTAACACATCTTTTTTTCAGGCCGTACCAAAAGCAAAGGGTCAAGCACTTGCTGATGAATACGGAATCAAGTTCTTTGAAACAGTAAGCCAAACATTGTCTCATGAGCACAACTTAGACTACATTGGTTGTATTCGTTTGCTTGCATAGCTAATAAGTCATTTTTACATGTCAGAGTGCCAAAACAAATCTAAATGTGGAAGAAGTTTTCTTCTCGATAGCAAAGGACATTAAGCAAAGACTCGCAGATACTGATTCGAGGGCAGAGGTTATTAAATCCATTTGTTACATTCTCCTTCAGCGTTTCTCTCACTTCACATTTTCTTATGCAAGTACTTAAAGTCATTTTGTGTCTCAATTCCAACGTTCATTGCAGCCGGCGACGATTAAGATCAGCCAAACAGACCTGGCAGTTGGAGCTGGACAGGCTACGCAGAAGTCTGCGTGCTGTGTAACTTAAAAGGTCCCAAAAATTCTGAAGTTGAAGTGAAGTGAAAAAAAAACAGTTTTTTTTTCTTCTGCATTTTTAGTTTGCTCATGAGGGTAAATGATTGTTGAAGAAATCGTTCATTCTCAGATAGATTCGACATCTATGAAGCTGATTTGTGGCTAAATTGTTAAGTTGATTTTGTGGCTAAATTGTTAAAATCTTGCTCATAACTCAAAAAGTATATTCTTATCTATTGCTTTCTCTGTTACATCGTCAGTTCTTAAATCAATTAGCACGTTTATTAAAGGTTCTCTTTATAACAATTAAGCAAAAAAAATTCAGCAAAACATTTTAAATCTTACAATTTTTCAACATAATATAATACTATTATACATTTAAAAGGAAGCTCTTATTTGCCATAATACGCTGAAGTTCACGAGTCGCTGCTTGGAATGATTCTGAACGATAACAAAAACTGAACATTAGAAAGTCGGAAGAAAATGCAAATCCATGAAGAAAAAGATTGGACCTTTCCATATAGTCAATGCTTTCTGGTTGATCGGAGAGCCGAAAACATTCTTAACCACGTCAAACAACATAGTCTCTGTTGTGTTCATAAGTTCTTGAACTATCAGTTCACTTAAACTTATGACGATATAATGATTTTCAACATTATCTCATCAAGATGAAAGTATCTATACTGTTAAAACAAAACTACAAAACAAAAATTGTAGTTTTTTTATTTAATTACAATATGTGCTATTTGTTTTTTTATTGTTAATTTTAATGCTAAATAAAGGGTAACCCATCAAATATTTCAATAAAACCAATATGAACTTATCATTAAGACATGATTGCATTCATCTACACTATATGAAAATGTGTATATTCAAATATAAATTTTGAAAAACAAAACCTAAAAATAGATGTTTTACTAAACATACTAATCAACTTAACAATTTTTAAAAACATTACCTCAAACAAAAAAATTCTGGAAAAGATAAAACCAACGCCATGTACTAAAATTCAATAGTTATTTTAGCTATATTAAAAAGTCATAATAGATACGAATAAACATAAAATTAAAAAATTAATATAAAGGAAAAATCAAAAATCGTTATAAAAAATAGTAAAGAGATTCTTTTGGTGAAAATTTGAAATGTTCAATACAACTGGAAAAATACAAATAATATAGTCTAAATTAAAACAAAAATAGTGTAAACAAAATATAACAATAAGAAATACAAAATATGCAAAAAAAATCAACATTTATTTAACATATACTGAAGAGGAATATCAAGAGGAATGTACAAAAAAATATAATATATTTCACTTTTATATGAAGAAAAATCAAAATAAATACAAATAAAATAATTAAGAGTTTCACGACAAAAATGAAGAAAAAATATATATTATATTATCAGAAAACACATAAATATAGTCTAAAATAAAATAATTATAGAACTCATAAATATACACACGTGGAAGACATATTTCAATATGTATTTGAGTTCAAAATATTACTCTACAACACATTAATCATTAAATTATATATTATATTATGATATTTTTTGAGCTGAGTAAAAGTATTCTTTATTGTTTAAAATTATGATACAATTAGATGCCCGTGCAACGCACGGGCCAAAATACTAGTATATATATATTTGAAACAAAATAAAAAGATATTAAAATATATTATAAATATATTTTGAATTAAATCATAAATTAGAGAATCTTAATTTATATATAATAGTTGATGTATAAATTATTAATTATATTTATCAATTAATTTGTTTTGATTTTAATTAATTAGGAAAGTGGGACCCATTAGATTTTGGTTGTTTGGCTATATGTTTAATAATTGTCTTGTTTGGAAACATGGATTGTAGAGATAATAAATTAAATATAAATTGTTTTACAGTTTTACCCTTAATAAAGGTTACAAATCCTAATAATATCAAGGGCAAATTCCGGGAACAACATTTATGTACCATGACAAACCTTCTTGTTTTAATAGATTAGATAGAAGCTTAGACTATCTCCAATGAGTTGAGTAATTCTAAAATAGAGTTTAGTTTTATTCAAAATGAAATATTTTACATATTTTGTATTTTATTAATATATTTAATTATAAAATTTACAAATTAATCCCATTTATTTTACCTTTTACAAATTTTTCATAAATTATGAAATTATTGTGATGTATAACCCTATTCATCAATAAAACTTCAACTCCAAAACCAACATCTAAGTTTTTCTTGAAATTGCATACTTTTATTTTCTTTTCTTCTTATAATATATTCTTCTGCAGATCTCCGAGGGAAAAGAAAAAATGATTGTAGACACTTGAAGAAAGAGAGCTATAAATCACTCTCTTTAAAAGAAAACATGAATCTGAATTTAAAATGTAAGTGGAATTTAAGAAAAATGATGTTCCATGAAGATTTTGAAATTATCTAATAAACCAAACGTTAACCAGGATAAACCGATGTGAATATTGTACCATGACGAAGTTGGGAAGGTAGTTCTCAGTTTAACCAGAATCCAAGCACTCGTACCATCTCTCCTCTCATCCAGATGTTGAAGCATCTGCTTCTCCAACATAGAACATCAGCCTACTTCTACAAGCTCCAATTTTTCACCTTTAGATTGTTATCTCAATCTCCTTCTCCCTCAAATTCAACATCTTTGTTGGCTTCTTTCTCGTCCTCTTCTTCTTCTTCAAGTCTGGCCGAAGCAATACTAAAATGCAGATCCACAGAAGAAGCGCTCAGGCTGTTCAAGACGTCTTCGAGACCCAATATCTCTAATAAAAACGATCTACAATCTTTCTCTGCAGTAATTCACGTTCTAACCGGAGCTCAGAAGTATACGCTCGCCAGGTGTTTGATAAAAAGCCTCATAGAAAGTCTCAAGCGCCACAGTAAGCCGACTAACATTTCTTATAGACTTTTCAACGCCCTAGATGATATTCATAGACCGGAACTCAGTATCAGAGTGTTTAGTCTATTGATTATGGAGCTTGTGGAGATGGGTTTGTTTGAAGAAGCTCTTAGGGTGAGTCGTGAGATGAGATGTTCGCCGGATTCAATAGCTTGTCTTGCAATTTTGAATGGGTTGGTTAGAAGGAGAAGGTTTGATTCAGTCTGGATTGATTGCCAACTTATGATCTCCCGTGGGTTAGTCCCTGATGTTCACATTTACTCAGTTTTGTTTCAATGCTGTTTCAAACAAGGTCTTTCCTCCAAGAAAGAGATACTTCTTAACGAAATGACATCGAAAGGGATCACGCCGAATGTTTATATCTACACCATTTATATCCGTGATCTGTGTAGAGAAAATAAGATGGAGGAAGCAGAGAAAGTGTTCGACTTGATGAAGAAACAAGGTGTTGTTCCAAATTTGTATACTTACAGTGCGTTAATTGATGGATACTGCAAAACCGGTGGCCTGAGACAGGCTTACACATTGTATAAGGATATTCTGGTTGCTGAATTGCTGCCAAACGTTGTTGTATTCGGCACATTAGTCGATGGTTTCTGCAAAGCTCATGAATTGGTAGCTGGGAGAAGCCTTTTCGTGCATATGGTGAAGTTTGGAGTTGATCCTAATTTATATGTTTATAACTGTTTAATTCATGGACAGTGCAGATCAGGGAACATGTCGGAAGCAATGGGATTGTGTTCTGAGATGGAAAGTTTGAGTCTTTCGCCTGATGTATTCACTTATAGTATACTTATCAACGGGCTATGTACTGAAGATCGGCTTAAAGAAGCAACTAGATTGTTTCAGAAGATGAAGAAGGAGAGAATTTCTCCGAGCTCTGCAACTTACAACTCACTGATTCATGGGTTTTGCAAAGAACACAATATGGAGAAAGCTCTGGATTTATGCTCAGAGATGATAGCCAATGGCGTAGAACCTAACATCATAACGTTTTCTACTTTGATCGATGGTAACTGCAAGCTGAGAAACATAAAAGCTGCAATGGGCTTGTACTCCGAGATGACCATCAAAGGTATAGTTCCTGATGTTGTGACGTACACAGCTCTGATCGATGCTCATTTCAAGGAGGCCAACGTGAAAGAAGCACTCAGACTGTACAGTGAGATGTTAGAGGCTGGAATCCAACCCAATGATCACACGTTTGCTTGCCTTGTAGATGGGTTCTGGAAAGAAGGGCGACTCTCTGATGCAATCGAGTTTTATCTGGAAAACAATCAGGATACGACTGGTGAAGCCATTGCTAAAAGGGCATGCTGGAATCATGTGGGTTTCACTTGTTTGATTCAAGGGTTATGTCAGAACGGCTACATTCTTAGAGCTAGCAGGATCTTTACAGACATGAGATCTGGCGGGATAACCCCGGACTTAACGAGTTATGTATCGATGTTAGTAGGTCATCTTCAAGAAAAGCGTATTACTGACACGATGATGTTGCACTGTGACATGATCAAAACTGGTATCTTGCCAAACCTTATGGTGAATCAATTGCTAGCCAGGCTTTACCATGAGAATGGATATCTAAGATCAGCTTCTTTCTTGACCAATTCGAGTCGTTTAGGAACTATAAGCTAACTGGCAACAATTCCTGAGTCTCTCTTCTTCTCTCTCTCTCTGCAAGTAAGTCTCATTATCTTGCAAGCTTTGAGATTCTTTTTGTTAACCCTCAGACCCTTTGTTGTATATGAGAACAGAGGTTTTACAAAAGAGCAAGCAAAGTAATGAACATACTTTATTTTCCCAAAGTCAAAATACATATGTAACAGTGTTTCATTGCACAATATACAAAGACAATAGTACACAAGAGTATAAATGAACTACTTTGAAACTGCTGAGTTTGATTCTTATGGATTTTATATGGAACGGAAACTGGTGAATGGCAACAACATCAACATCTGGGTGATCGTTCTTTGCCCGTCTTAGCTTTTCCTGAAATAAGAATAAGAGTTATTGCAACTCAGATCAAAGGATCATTTAGATCAAACCAGGTGAATGTTTGTATTCAAAAACTAAGGTTTTGATGGTTACTGCGGTCACAATGTGTGGACTAAAACATTATTATTGGGGCGGACTACAATCCATTGTGTACCAAGTTTATATCTTTACAAAAATGGTACGTACTTGGTCCACACCGGACTTCTTTAATTTTCTTATGTCCGCACTAGTGTGGACCAATAACTATGACCGGTAGAAAAAGTGGTTTTGACTATTCACCGACTAATCCGCCCCGATCACAGTTACCATTCAAAGCCTAACACATGGATGTAGCAAGCTAAGTCTTAAGATACTAACATGGATCTCAGTTAAAAGGCAAGATCACCAACCTAAGATCAACAAAGAGTTTTTAGCTTGTTGCTTCACATTACACAGCCACTGCTTCTGGCTTCTTGCTGTTCTTGATTCCTTTTATAGCTACATAAATTTTTACACAACAGACAGAAGAAACGTTAGATTATTGTTCCATAAACAGAGAAAGTAATATTTAACTTTCAAAGTCTATACCTTCTTCGTAGTTTTTAGCTCCAAATACAGCTGATCCAGCTACTAGAGCATTTGCTCCAGCCTCAATAACCTAATACAACTCACAAAAGGTTCATAATCCAGAGATCTCTAGGTCAACAAGAGAGTTTCTACAACAGTAGAGTATGAGTTAAAGATGAGACTTGGAAGAGTTTTCGAGCTTCACCTTGTATGCATTCTTTGGAGTGACACCACCATCAACTTCAATCCATGGGTTTACTCCCTAAATAGTCAGGGAAACGTTGAAGGAGAGAACATTGATAAGCTTTCATTCTGACAAAGGTTACAATATCAATACCTTTTCGACACACATTCTTCTCAAATCCGAGATCTTTTTAACTTGGCTTTCGATAAAGCTCTGTCCACCAAACCCGGGGTTGACCGACATTATCAAGACCAGATCCACCACTGATTCAAGAAACAAATGAGAATAATCCTATCATCCCTCACCGATGCAAGTGCAGTGTTAAGACATAAAGAACTAACCATCCAGTACATATTCTATTGCACTCAATGGGGTTCCAGGGTTTAGTACAACTCCAGCTTTAGCACCTAAGCTTTTTATCTAAACAGCATAGCAGCAACACAAGGTAAGATTAAGATTCCATCAGAGGCAACAAAATTTAAGAAAGGAAGCAAGAAAAGATCAGTACTTGATTGACAGTGCGATGCAAATGGATGGTTGATGACTGCTCACAATGTACACTGACTATATCTGCACCTGCTTTGATGAAATCTGGTACTCTCTGATCTGGTTCCACTATCATCTGGTTACAGAAAAGTCTTAAAAACTTGAAACATCAAGAAACCATATATAGAGAGATTGAATAGAAAGGTGTGAGCTTTACAAGATGAACATCCAGCGGAAGATCAGTTACAGGACGCAAAGCATCAACCACGAGAGGTCCAATTGTGATGTTTGGAACAAAACGACCATCCATAACATCAACATGGATCCAATCACAACCTGCACACTCTACTGCTTTTACCTGCTCGCCTAATTTGGCGAAATTAGCAGAGAGAATGGAGGGAGAGACGATGATATCACTTTTCGAAAACTTATCAACACGAGCTGTTGCCTTCACAATGCCATGAGTTTTCCTTCTGCAAAAGTTTACATACCAAAGTGTGAGCTTGAGCAGAACAGTTAACGCAAGTTTGATACTTTTAAGTGAATCGCAATTAGAAGCTCTTGAGAGATCAACAACATCTATACTATTGCAGGAAGGAACCTGATAATGTTTACTCAAAATCATATCCACAAACACATGAGAGACAACTCATTTAAATAACCAAATCCTCTGATGAACTCCATAATTACACCAGATTTCATTTCAAAAACGCCAAACAAAAACCTATCACTAATTGAGCAATCGTGGTAGGTACAACATACTATAATTAGTGTCAGACCGATCGAAAGCCAGATACTTGATGAGTTACCTGGAGAAAGAAAACGAATTGGGTTGGTAAAGAAGCGACCTTTGAGGCCTAAGACCGAATCCATTGACCTGGGTTGATGAACAACACAACGAAGCGGATGAGGTCGACATCTCCGAATCCTTCCTCTTTTAAGAGAAGATTCGAGTATCTCTCTCTCACTAGAATCCCCAAAAACAGTTGGTGGGTTAGATTAGTAGTGAGAGAAACACCCCAAATCGTTCTATCTTTCTTTTTCCTCTACCTCTTCTTCCTTCGTCTCTCTCTCTCCCTCAGAAGTCAGAACCCAAGAAAATTAATTTTTTCCCTGGGAAAAATCTGTCTTTCCGCCTTCTTCTTCTTCTTCTGATCCAATGCAAGCTTATCTCAAACGGTTGGCTCTCTGTTGCTGACTTGTATATTTTGTGGGAATATTGCAATGCAACATATATCTGGAGGTATATTATTATATTTGTTGTTTGTTTATTTTTAAACTTTAAATATTTTTTATTATTCTTAAAGAAATAAACAAGACATAATTATTTCTAATAAATAATTATATTTCTATTATATTACCTATATTTTGTGGTTGTATTTGAGTTTAGATTTTATGGTTTGTTTTTGCTTTGGTCTATTCCAATTTTGATTTTTCTTTTACTTTATTTTTTTATTTCCAGTATTATTATTTTCTGTTTTCCCACTTTTTTAAAGAGTATTATTATATTAATCTCAAATGTTTGCTTTCTTAAGATTTTTTCTATTAGCTTTAATTTTCTTAAACATTAAAACATCAGTTTCCATTTAAAATTTTGGACTTAAACTTTAGTTATTTTTCAATATCGTGATTGATAGTCAATTTTATCATATCATTTTTGTAATTGGCATTTGGCCTTTGATTATATACTATTTTATAATAAAAGATGGAAGAATAAAAATGTTCAGATAAACAGACGTTCAGATTTTAGATTATGACGTTTATATTTTTGGACCCAAATTAATCTAGAAAGAGCTATTACCTTGTTGCCCATGTTCACATATTTTCCCATTACACATTTCATGACGACTGACGAGCTTTGTCAAGAAGAGTAATACCAAGCAATAACATAAATTATAATGCTAAAAATCTCATTTTATTCAATACTTATTTAAACCTTATTGCATGATTTATTTAGTTAAGACGAGACGATTCATGGTTGTAGTAACTAGTAACAACAACCCACACAAATTCACTTCTTGCCTTGTCCACTGCCATGCAAGTTACTAAAGAACGCTTGAGGGTTACTCTCAAATCCAGCTCTTGAAATGTAAGCACCACCTTTTGATCCCGGAGCTACCATATAACCTCCCTTTCCACCGCCACCGCCACCACCACTGCTCTTTCCTCCACCGCCACCGCCACTGCTCTTTCCTCCACCGCTGCTGCCGCCTTTTCCACTCATTATTTTAGATGTGATTTTGTTCAAGAACTTAGAGATTTGAGACTATGTAAGGTAGAGTCTGAACATTGACTATTTATAGAGAGAAGATTCAAAGCGTTGGTGTAAAAACGATTGTTCCCAAAGATTTTTGTGATCAACGCATCATTTAATTGATTCACATCATCTCGTAAAAGTAAATTACAGTGTATCAATTTACATTTACAAAGTCGTTACCATTTATTAACGGGTTGAATCAATCCAACGATTGGCTTATAAATTGGCCAGTAGTATTCCACACTTAACTATCTTTGTGGATATGTAATTGTATTGGGTTCATTCTCATACAGCAGAATTAGAGCCCAACTTAATAAGATTAGTGTAATGTCTTGGGCTCTATATATCATCCGATTTTCTCTTCTCAGTAGATACTTCACTTCATTTTTTTTCTCTCTCTCTCTCTCTCTCTCTTTGACCTTTTTATCACAATATTTTTGCCACATAACCTGTAAAATATTTTTAATCTTACTTTAGATTTTATATTAACAGAGATATCATGTGCCCACAAACACAGAGAAAATCGTTCCCATTATATAATATAAACATGTTTTAACTTCTTCTTTCTAACATTTTTTAACTTTAAGGTGAAAAATATATTATATCACATATTCACAATACAAAAAGGAGACTTGACAACAACGTTTCAATCATTATTTCTTTAATATTTCAGATAAACCAATCAGATAAACAAATGGTTTTTTTTTGTACTAGCTTTTCGAGATTTGTTTTTACCTGTGCGATCCCTATATCAAAATGATTTTATTTAGTTTTATGAATACATCATTAAAAATTGCATAGAAATATGAGAATATAAGATTATTAAAACATTTTACATTTTGAAACAGAAGAAATATATAGCATATACATGCTTAACAAGTCTATAATATCACATATTCACAATACAAAAACAAGAGATTTGACAACACACATCTTGTTTTGTAAAAAAAAAAAAAAATAGATAGACAATGGTATGGACCGTATGGTTATGGTTTGTCAAGACTTTTTTTTTGTTAAGGAGTATGTTAACTAATCATCAAAGGTTTTATTTTTTTACTTGCAAAAATGCAGATGGTAAGATTGCAAGTAAATTGAATCGTTTATTGTGTTAACTAATCATAGAATAACACATTTTTTTTGTTTAAACACATATTTCACGTATGTTTTTAAGAATTAATATCATATGTCCTATATTTTACATGATGTCAAGTTATTTGATTAAAGTAGAGTAAATATTGTTTATTATATATATTTTTAAAAACATTGTTTACTTACGGTGTTGTCACAACGTTAATTTTGCAAATAAATCTTTAACAATATCAAGCTAATTAAACCTTTTTTAGGTGTAGAGAGACTTGAAATTTTAAATGCATGATAGTTATAAAAATCAGCGTACGATTGATTAGAATTATACTTTCTTTCTTTTTTTGTCGGCAGAATTATATTTGGACAAAATCTACTAAACACACAAACTTACAATACATTATCATGCACGCATCTTGTAAATAAAATCATACAGAAAAAAACAAAACTGTGAATAATATAGAATAACGAACAACTCGTGGACGATGGTGGAATTGTCATATCAAGAATGAGTGGGATTTTGGGAAAGGAGAACAAAAACAAAAGTAGAGATCACTGAAAGTGTCGACCGACGACGACGAGGCAAGAAACACATGTCACGAATTGGGTCGAGGGCGTGATGATTTGGTCCTGATAATCGCATTGTCTCGTGCCTCTTTGTAAAATCAAAGGGCCATTTTACAGTTCATTTATTTATCTTTCCCTTTAAATCATTGGGAGATGAGTGGGTCAAAATGCTATTTACGCCACATAATTATTTGTCCAGAGAAAACAAAACTGTGAAAAATCTCATCCCCTTTTTCTTTACTTTGAATTAGTAAGTGGTTTAAGATAAATACGACCTTATTTTTTTATATACCATATCGATTAAACCGGTGGTAGGAATCCACCAATGTGTTACATAGTGGATTTCTTCCAGAAAAATAACTATCTATCCCGAGTTAAAATATTTTTCGATTAATGTTATGGATAACATGATCGCCTATTATTAGACTACCATTTAAAAGTTTTGGATCAAAATGAGCTCAAACCCAAACTTCGTATCTAGGAAAAATCGAACCAGAATAAAGTGCTATCAACACATTCTCAAATTTCTCCTTATGTTTGGGTTAAAATAAGCTTAAATCCAAACTTTTCATATAATTGTATTTTTGTATCTAAGAAAAATCGAATCGGAATAGAATGTTATCAACACATTCTCAAATCTCTCTTTACCACTAAACCACAGTCATGTGGGCAACTACAACCTTATTTTGAATTAGTAAGTGATTTATATTTAAAATAATCAAATAACTACAACCTTACTTGAACAAAAGATTCTATTTCCTGTCTCTGTTTTTGTTTTCCACGGTGATTCGCATCTGACAGCTCAAACTGATGTATGCCTAAAGAAAAATGAAACGAAAGATGGTAATAGGGCTAATGATTTAGGTATAAGGGAATCATCTTCGGAATTAACAATTTGTTATGATAATTAAAGAGAGTTGTGATCCAATATCTCATGTAGGTAAACCTCTTAAACCAACACCTAAAATGGCAGCCGCACATATTTTTCTTCGAAATTGACGATGTTCTCAGTTTAATTCTCTAGTGATCAATAGGATTCGAAACTGAGTGGCAAGTGTTTACTAACGCTTTCTTTACCACTAGGATACGAGCTTCTGGTTAACTAACTGTCAGTTTTTGACATCTCTTTAATGGTAGCGTTTGCTTGTGTTATCTCACCGGTGTTGAGTTTATTAGTGCGATAGTGTTTTTGTTGTTGATGTCGCTGATTGCAGAATCTTTCAAAAGAACAAACCTATCTTAGTTAGTGTGTAGGAAAAGAATTCATGCTTTTTAGTAGAAGACAACCCTTTTTCAGAAAATGATTCGATTTTGTTTTAAGACAATGTCTGTCGGGCCACAAATCCAATTATCTGGTTCTCCTCTTGATCTTTAGCTCTCAACTAAATTGTTTATGCACCACACATATACACTTTTCTTGGAACGTCTTTCTCGTTTGAGTTTTTTTTTTTAAAAATAAATTTTATTTTATCATTATTTTGAAAATTTATTATCTACAATATATCAGAAAGACAGAATGTTGTGTGGTCGGTTCAAATCCAACGAAAGATACCACCACCTTCATGCCATGGGAAGATATTTCATAAAGAGAAGCACTAAGTGATTTAAGCATAAAGAGGAGCATGAAAACCCCCCCAAAAAAAAAAAAAATCAGAGTATGATTGATGATTATAATAGAAGACGACAAAAAGATTATAATATAATGGACTTTAACCTTTAACCCAAAAATGATTATAGTGAAACATTATAAAAAACAATTGTTATGAAATATAGTACGATCGATGAATAAAACAAGCTTTATTATAATATTATAAAACATCGTGGCCTGCGCAAATCAATTACCAATTGATCCACGAGGTTACAACTCACATGCATGGTTCGCAATGGCAGAGAAACCCTAATTCAAATCCTTATTTTTAACATATTGCGGAAACCTAAGATTACCATATTATAATAACCATGAGATCTTGGACATATACTAAAAAATCCAAATAACACATATATATATATATACACACAAACTTATCGTTCAGACAAGTTTCAAAGACTTTGAAACCTTTCTGTTTGGAAATGAAGATTCATATGAACTGCTTTTCTAGTGAATCAGAGTCCGTGTCATACGTAAAATCAGCATGGTCAAGAAGATAATTTGACCAACCCTCAAAATTTCCAAACATAACGTCTTGTTCATCAACGCTTGTTGATGAGACTTCTTGGGACACGTCGGACATAAGGAGATCATGACCATACTCGACATGCATATTGTTCTCCTCGTTGTGGTCACCATCTCTCCCGAGATTTTCGAGAAAATGTGAGAAGTCGTAACACTGATCCATACCGAGATCAGAAGTAGCATTGATCTCATGCTCAGGGTACACGAAGTCAGCTAGATCTGTCAATATTTCATTAGAACTCTCCCCTTCACTGCGAATCTGCTCAGAGAAGCCATTGGAAAGGCTTGCATTTGATATTGTAGTAGCACTCAAGGTACCTTCCATGGAAGCCGACAATATTTCTTGGATAGAAGTAGCCTTAGCCGCAAGTTTGTTCAAAAGCCTTGATGTAGAACTCGATTTCCTTACACGTTTCTTGTGGCTCACGGTTGGTGTCTCATCATTGTTGGTAAACTCAGACACCTCGGAAACCGTGTTGAAACCGGAGGGAGGACGAGATAGTGAAGGCATTGAGCTCGACCGGGAGTATTGCTTGTCGGAACTAGATGCATCTAGGGAATGCAAATTCTCTGGCGGCGTGGCGACATTAGGGTTGGAATTAGAAGCTAGTGGCTTGTGAGTCACGGGATCAATACCTTGTTCGATCAAACGTTTCTTGAGATGCGCGTTCCAGTAATTCTTGATCTCGTTGTCTGTTCTTCTAGGTAAATGTCTCGCTATGACCGACCACCTAGAAGCAAGAAGAGAGATTAAGAGATGAAATAATTTTTTTTTGGTTTTTAAGTAATATAAAACCATGCATTTCATTATTTATTATATACTATGATCCACACACACAAATATAACATATAAACGTACTTGTTGCCACGAGAAGCATGAAGCAAGATGATAATCTGTTCCTCTTCGGAACTAAACTCGCCTCTTTTGATCTCAGGTTTTATGTAGTTACTCCATCGCAGTCTACAACTCTTTCCACACCTTTTCAACCCTAATTAAACACCATATTCATCATCAAAATTTCATACAACAAATACTAAACAAACATGTATAGAGTTTACTAGATATATAACCAGCTTTTTTTGGAAGGTCACGCCAGGCTCCTTCTCCATGTTCATGTATGTAAGAGATGAGTTTCTTGTCTTCCTCGGTGGTCCATGCACCTTTCTTCAGCCCTTCTCCGACGACACAACATGGCTTTCTTGACATTTTTCTCCGATATATATAATGGGTAAAATTTCATATAACCACTCAAAAACACCGCAAGAAAACAAATAATATAGAGAAAATTATACTTGAGGAAAGTAAAATTTCTAATAATGTAAGAAAGAAATAGACCGGTTGATGAGAACTCTGATGCATCTGAATATGAGACTAATCGAGAAACGCTCTTGGGTCTTACCCACAGAGCTGCTAGGTGTTTTCATGTTTTTTCACGTATAGACTCTCAAATTTTGGTTTCTATATATTCTTGTAATAATATAATACTAAGATCATAATAAAGAAGCTATTGATTTAGAGCCAAGAGGCATGTATTGTGTGATGGTGGTGAGCTTACGAGCTATACTCCGCTATATATAATGTTCATAGATATTTTGGTGAAAAAAGTTTTTAATTTAAGTATATTAATTTGTTAGGGAAAAGCGTTGTGGTACTAGATAAAATAAATTAAATTTATATCACCAAAATGTACTAGATTCTTGCATTATTATAGGACAATACAAAATGGAGTTGGTTGGACAACACTAAATTATTAATTATTGATATAGAAATGAAAGATCCAATGGGGAGAGATGGAGGCAATCAACTAAAAGTACCAATAAATTTTACAAGGTAAAAGTAATTTAATATGGGGGAAAAACTAATGTTTAAACTTTAATATATAGTTGGAAAAAAAACTTTAATATATATATATATATATCCCATTGTATGATGTGATATGAATTATGTTTTATTTTTATATCATATATAATAGTTAGATATATAAAAACATTATAATAAAACGGAAAATCTAGTTTTATGAAACGATGATGCAAATACAAACTTTAAAAAAAAGAACAAAACCAATTCTGTACGCACACTGTAGAAATAGTGAAGCGGGAAAGAAACATACATTAGGTGTGAATGGTGACGTAATAACAAAAACGTTAGAGGTTTACCGCTTTGTTTGTTACCAATCACGAAAACGTTATAAAAGCTACAGTAAAAACGATTACTCTCAGCTTTTTCTTACCGTTTTCGCTAACAATTTTCACGAACAGCTTTCACTTACAGTTTTGCACTATTCAACCGCTTACCACTTTCGTTACCCGCTAATCTAACTGTTCCGTTTTGGTTCACCAATCGGACCCATTATTGTTGATCATTGAGAAATGAAGGGTTATTGTAACATCACGGGTTATTTTCGAGATAGGTCCTATTTGTTTGCCACTTTTGTTGTTGTTCTATTATTGTTCGTCACTTACCATCTCTCAGATGTCTTCTCATATATCGTATTATGATGTTTATCACACGAATTTATAGGTTTATGGTTTATGTATATAATGTAAAGTTTCATCTGTCATCGATCGGCAGTTTTTTGGACACACGTTATTTCATCGTCCCTCGGTCTTGACATTGGGCTAGATGAGGAGTTTCCAGAACGATAGTAATCACGCCATTTTCTAAAAACGGGTTCCAACAATCTATTATATGGATGATGCAGTTTGATATTTGAATATCTTTCAAATATCTTAATTCTTTATTTTGTTATTTTAGATAAATATCTTTATTGTTTTAGGGTTTTTGAACTTTCTTATAAATAAGCCGTCTAGTCATAAAGTTGTATTCAGTTTTTGATGAATTAATAAAAGTTAGAGTTTTACTCTTTATTCCTTGTTTTCGGTTATTCTTTTGAGGAATCAATCCAAGACGACGATTGTTTCGGCTATCCTTTCGGATCAACGAATCATCGTTTTATCGTAGCTTCCGCTACACCATTTGGTATCAGAGCAGATACTTTGATTTCTTAATCAAAGTTCGATTCTTGCTATGTTTACCGGATGTGTTTATCCGTTCTCGGACGAAAGTCCTTTTCTTAATTTTAAAGAGATCATTGGCGATCCAATTTTTGATGTTTACAGCGATAAATATTTGATTATTGGGAAATGCAGTGAAACACTATTCACCGAAGATCAATCATCAAGTGACGTTGTTGTCGTGCATCGTACTCAAGGCGATGTGTTATTCGAAGACGTCCAAAATCCCGACCAAAATAATTCAGTAAATTATGGTTTGCTTGTGAGAGGTGTGGAACGTCTTGCTCCGTTACAAGGAAGAAATGAGATGATGGAAATTACATCTCATTATAATAATGAGCACATGGAGGGAGAGGTTCAATTGAGAGTGACGTGTCTGGCTATTGAAGATTGCAAGATTAAACTGATGAAGGTGCAAGAAAATTATATTCTTTTAACTAAAAGATATAATTGGTGGAAGGTTAGGAAAAAAAGAGAAGATTTTTGGTATGGTAATACCGTACAAAGTTTCGGAATCGAAGACCACGGTTAAGATTCGAGGGCGAATCTTCTCCAACCCAGAGAGAACTGATGCAGCTTGATATTTGAATATCTTTCAAATATCTTAATTCTTTATTTTGTTATTTTAGATAAATATCTTTATTGTTTTAGGGTTTTTGAACTTTCTTATAAATAAGCCGTCTAGTCATAAAGTTGTATTCAGTTTTTGATGAATTAATAAAAGTTAGAGTTTTACTCTTTATTCCTTGTTTTCGGTTATTCCTTTGAGGAATCAACGATCCAAGACGACAATTGTTTCGGCTATCCTTTCGGATCAACGAATCATCGTTTTATCGTAGCTTCCGCTACACCAATGGAAAACCACCCAAGCAGGCAAAGACGTGTTTATGGATTCCCCCGGTTCTAAGTCACTATTCAACTAAAAGCGGACACCCGTCACACCATGTTGTATTTGTGAATATATCTTCATACCGACAATTAGTAAAGATCAGCTTGGATTGTAATATAGAGGAGTACAAAGATCCGCTCGTTCTAGATGATTCTATATGGCAACCAACTTAGATGGTCATACAATAATCGTCGCTTAGTTAGTCTTGGTTCTTTATAGTTAGTTGAATGCCCCTTGGGCTAAAACCATTTGCTGCAACCATCCTCTTTCCAAGTATGTTTTCCAAACTTTGTTATCACATATGCTGAGCCGGCTCTAGGGAGAAGCAGTAGAAGCTGGTGCTTGCGGCCTCAAATGTTATATGTAAGATACATGCTTTGAAATTTACACACACAAAAAAAAAAATATGTAGTATAGTGTTAGTTGCCTTGAGTTTGCACATAGAGAACATGAATTCTATTGTAGAAGTAAGATAATCTCTTTTTTTCTAAAAAAATTACATTGTCATTTAGTAGTCCATAATTTTTTTGAGTTTGTGGACTTTAGGACCGGTACTGCACATATGATTGGTTCTATATGAAGTATCTGGCTGATCTATATGAGCAATGCAAGCATTAAGCCTCAAAACTCGTTTCAGAATAGTTTTCCATTGCCTCTTTCCACCTTAGACGTTCTAAGTATCCATCTGTTATATATATATATATATATATATATATATATATATATATATTTAGAAGCAAAAAAATTCAACATTCGATCTCTTCGTTTGTTAGAGGTGGGTTTAACACCTCCCAATTAGCTAAGTCCATCTTGAATAATTCAAGGCTCATTTCCGCAAACAACTGAATTGGCCCAATTCCAACTCATGGAAGCCCATCGATCTTTCATCTTTACGGCATCGATCTACAGTGTTGGCCTTGATCATAAGAAGACGCATGGCGGAGTGGGTCGACGAACAGTAGTCTAGCTGATCAATAGTCCGGATTCGTACAATGATGATCTCTACAGCACGCCACGGAGTAGCTCGGACGCAAGGCTCGAGACGCCCTACCCCAGAAAAACTTTGGGGCCGACACGTTGTCTCAATTAAAGAAAACCTGGCACCATGACTTTTCCTATAAATACTCACTAAAGATCATTTATGAGGACACAATTTACTATTGGCAACTACCACTACCACTTTGTAATCCTTATTACTTCAGTGTGATCTTTCGAGCTCAATTTAGTACACCGAACTGATCTCCTTTTGAAATCAATTTGAAAGTCTAAATCTTTTTTTTTTTTCGGCAACATTAATACAAACATGGCTCCCGGTCTAGTCTCCGCTTAAATACCAACATGTTCTTACTTCTTTAATCTCGTCAAAATCAAAATTTTCTAATTAAACAGGAAATCTCGGTCTAATCCACATTAAAACATACTTAGTGATTTCGGGATTAACATCATCCATCGGTTCAACATTAGAAGTTATAACCATCAATCTGTTTCTTTTTGGGAATTCATTTGCGGGTCATCCACTCAATACCTCATGACTTCTGTGTCTCTAGCATTTTTGACAATTTGTTTGTTCCTTCATCCTGTTACCCTTGTTTTATTACGGTTGCAAATTTTTATACGAATATACCTTTTTGTTATATCAATCACCACATCACACAAATCTGATCATCTTATGTTGACCTTTATATCGTGATTAAACACTTCTTCACCACATATATTATAGTTTCGTTCTCAAAGCCACTACTGATTCTGAATTCGGACGTAAAATTAGGACTCATTAATAACGTTATTAAATACCGGAAATTTCATTAGAAATCTGAGTTATGGATACACTTCCCCTGGGAGAAGAGCTAGAAACCGTTTGACGGTAATAGAGGACAATGACGGAAATATGTTCTTTGAAGAGGACCACATCACATCTGTGATCGAGGAATATTTTGCAAAAATCTATACTTCAGAGCCAAAAGACTCCACAGCAACGGTTAAAAAAGCCATTAAGAAGCTCATAACAGCAGAGATGAATGCTAAACTGACCAAGATCCCGGATGCAGAAGAAATAAGGCAAGCCTGTTTTGACATCAATGGAGACAAAGCTCCGGGGCCTGACGGATTCACAGCTTGCTTCTTCCAACATCATTGGGCAACCATCGAGAAGAAGGCTGTGACAGAGATACAACAGTTCTTCTCCTCAGGGATTCTACCAGAGGGGACAAACAGAACACACATACGATTGATTCCAAAAATCACTAACCCGCAGAAGGTTAAGGACTATCGCCCGATCGCGTTATGCAATGTCTACTATAAGATCTATTCGAAGATTCTGACGAAAAGGCTGCAACCGATCTTAACTCAACTCATCTCAGAGAACCAGACAGCTTTTGTTCCCGGACGAGCGATCTCCGATAATGTCTTATTGACTCATGAAGTTCTCCACACTTTGAAGAGCTCGAAGGCAACAAGAAGATGTTCTATGGCCGTCAAAACGGACATGACCAAAGCCTACGACAGACTGGAATGGGGATTTATCCGAACAGTTCTTGAGCAATTTGGTTTTGCAGAAGTGTGGGTGCAGTGGTTAATGCAGAGCGTTACGACTGTTACCTATGCGTTCCTCATTAATGGACGAGTCAGAGGATCAGTAACACCGAGCAGAGGCTTACGCCAGGGAGACCCGCTCTCTCCGTTCATCTTCATCCTATGTAGTGAGGTTCTTTCCGGCTTATGTCTTAAGGCGCAGAAAGAGGGCAGACTAAAGGGACTTAGCATCTCAAAGCAGGGACCTAAAATCAATCATCTCCTGTTTGCCGACGACACAATGTTTTTCACAAAACAGACGCTAAAAGTTGCAAGGCACTGTTTGATACGATAAACGAATATGAGCTAGCATCCGGGCAATTGATTAGCAAGGAGAAGTCTGCCATAACTTTCTCTGCGAAGACAGGACCAGAGATTAGAAGCAGAGTTAAGGAACTGCTAGGCATAACCAAAGAAGGAGGACATGGTAAATACTTGGGGCTTCCAGAGCTGTTTACACGGAAAAAGCGTGATTTGTTTAGCTCGTTGGTTGATCGGATCAGGAAAAGAGCTGCGAGTTGGTCGACCAAGAGACTCTCCTCAGCCGGAAAACTAGTGATGCTCAAATCCGTTCTCTCTGCTATCCCGGCGTACACCATGTCCTGTTTTCAATTACCAAAGAGTCTATGTAAACGGATCCAGTCTGCGTTGACTCGTTTCTGGTGGGACTCAAACCCAGAGACGAAAGGCATGTCATGGGTGGCTTGGACGACGCTAACTCATCCGAAAGACAAAGGGGGTTTAGGAATGCGAGAAATCCAGAGTTTTAATGAAGCTCTGCTTGCAAAACAGAGCTGGCGAATCCTAAACCGTCCAACGAGTCTTATCGCTACGATGCTGAAGGCTAAGTACTGTCGAAACCGAGAGTTTCTGGACATAGACCCTCGTGGCTCATCTTCACATGGATGGAGAAGCTTGTTAATAGGACGAGACTTGATCAAAAAAGGGTTGGGAATCTCAATAGGAGACGGCAACAGCACAAACATTTGGCGTGATCCTTGGACCTCACTCATCATGCCCGGAATTACCACAGGACCCCCACCACAACATACTCAGGACTGGAAAGTTGCGGATCTAATGTTACAAGGAACAATGGAATGGGACGTAGGTAAAGTCCAGAAGATTTTCCCGGAGATATGGAAACAAATAGTCTGCATCAAACCGAGTAGAACGGGACAAGAGGATCAATACACCTGGATTTTTTCATCAGACGGGGAGTACTCAACCAAATCCGGATACTACATTGGTTTGGAGAACAAATCACTGATGCAAAAAGAGGACAGGTACGAGAAGTTCAAATGGAAGGCCGAGATATGGAATGTCAAGACGAGTACCAAGAACCATATGCTCTTATGGCGAGCAGCTCGAGAGACACTGGCTGTTGGAGTCAATCTAATGAGACGGAAAGTGACTGCGGTCTCAGATTGTAAGCGTTGTGGAGAGCCTGAAACCGAAATCCATCTCTTCTTCCACTGCGCCTTTGCTAGAGAGGTATGGACAAAATCTCCATACTACCAGGACCTGCACCTTGATGATATCACTGATGTGAGAATGGGCATAGAAAGGGGCAATAAACTCCAACACTTCAAACATGGTACAAACTCAGAGACAAAACTGTTTCCATGGATCCTCTCCGCTTTATGGCTAGCACGCAACCGTTTAGTCTTTGAAAGCAGAGGTGAAACGGCGGAGGACACAATAACTACAGCAAAAAACAGAGCAATCGAATGGAGTAAAGCGCAATACGATATGGAGATAACACCACAACGCCGCGAACAGAAGAAACAACTACCACCTTTGGAGACAAGAGAAGTACTTTGCTTCACAGACGCGTCATGGACAGGACAAGAACAAGGGACTGGATTAGGCTGGCACATGGAAGATTCACGTGGATGTATGTTGGTCGACGGGTCCATGACTACATCTTTCACAAGCTCTCCGCTAGTTGCAGAAACGCTAGCCATCCGAGAGGCTCTCTTAGCAGCAAAAGATATGCAGTTTCAACAAATCAGAATCGCATCCGACTCGAGAACAACCATTTTGGGCTTGAACAACAAGAAATTCCCACGAGAAACAAAGATGATATGTGAGGACATCATAACCATCGCTAGCTCTTTCCAAAGTGTTCTTTTTATGTCTATCCCAAGGTCTATCAATGGGATAGCGGATCATTTAGCAAAAACAGCCGCTAGGTCGATGACCATAGGCTTTCCTTCAACTGTATTACCTTAAGTTTATCTTTTAATGAAGTTTCATTTCCTGACCAAAAAAGGATACACTTCCCCTGTAATTGTTTATTCAATTTTTTTTTTTGACAACGTTTATTGAGAATTGAAACGAACAATATATACATATAGACTCCTTTTAAAAAAATATACTTGTTGACAAAAGAAAGATACCTCTAAACTAAATCTTACAACTATAAATATTGGCTGATATTATTAATTTATTAATGTTAGTAGGGAAATTAAGTAACAAATATATATATATATATATATATATATGAAGTTAACATCACTTCGAGTGGCAAATATAAATATATTTCATACTAGGAAGACAAATTTGAATTACAATTTTCACAACAACAACCAGTTTAGTTAGTCTATTGGACTATATTACATCGTGTCAACGTTAGGTATGCATAATTAATTTAAAAAGATTGTTTATATTAAGTTCATGATTCATTGGTCACTGAATTAATTACATTGAAATAAAAACATACTCATGAAGAAGTGATCCATAAGCTGAGCCGTTGAGGTAATACTGTTATAGAGAACTTTAGCCATAGTACTAAAGTATAATCAAAGAAAAATAATTAAAATATATTTCTTGTTTCTAAATAATTAAAAAAAAAATCAAGGAAGCCATTTCTTTTAGATTTTGCGTTTTAAAAAAAAATCTTCTAAATAGAAAAATAAACTTTCCTGTTTTAGCGACACCAATGGAGGTCACTGTTTTCGGTTGTGCGGTCAGTTGTGATCTCAAATTCTTTTTCTCTTCAAGATTAATACTAGGTGAGCGGTTGAGGTAGTCCAAGTGGTTGAGGGGCTCGGGGTGGTAAACACCATTCCCGGGTTCGAGCCCAGGCGGAAACAAAAATGCCTCATCTGCTCACCCACACGGATATGGGCCCATTGCTTACGGCCCATTTGCATACCCGGAGAGAGGGTCTATCCGTGGGCTGCACCTCCCCTTGGGGATTAGTCTGGGCCCTTCCATAGGCCCGGGATACCCCCAGGTTAATCAAAAAAAAAAAAAAAAAAAAAAAAAAAAAGAAGATTAATACTAGGTAATGTCTCGCATGCGTATGTTAAGTATTATTTTTAAATATATTCAAATAATACAAAAGGTATTATAAACAATCAAAAGTATAAAGTGTGTTTCTGAAAATTTATTCAATAACATCAGTTTCCGTCAATGTTTTTAAAATCGGACCGGCGAATGAACCGGTAAAACTTTTAGGTCATGAATTAATATAGTCCGACCGGATTCACCGGATTCAACCAGATTTGATGATAATTTAAAAATAATATATATATATTAATTTCAAACTATCAAATAAGACACTTCAATAATCATAATTTTAAAAAACAAGTGTAACAATTATTAAAAAAAATATTTCAAAAGTTTAAATGTTAAATCAACAAAGTTCCGACATATTTAAAAGATATTGAGATCTAGGCCAAAATACATTCTGAAACACCTTAAATGAATAATTTATCTTCAAAACATATTGTTTACTAACATACACATCATGCCTCTTATACGCATAGTTTTTATTTTCTTTGTTATTCGTCCTTTGAGAGAAGAGATAAGATATAGTAACACATTTAATCTTACTTTTTAATAAATATTTAAAACTAATATAGTTATATTTGATTGTTTAAGAAAGACAACGTAATTAACAAAATATAAAATAATTTTTTTCTAAAACCCGATTTGATACGGTTCAATGGGTCATCGGTTTCTGGTTTTTTGGCGTTCCAATCCGATTTTTTAACCGGTTTAATTACCATTGGATTTTATAATCAACCCAACCCGAATATTCTTTCGGTTCACGGTTCAACCCGGTCCGACTACCGGGTCGGTCCGGTTTTAAAAACACTGGTTTCCGTTCACAACTATGAATGACAATCATTATTTATTATGTTCACGGCAACAAATGGAAAAATAAAATAAAATAAATTTGCCACTGATTTTTGGAATCCCAATCGAACATTCTACTCTACTCAGTAAAAAAAAAAATCTTAAAATTGTAATTTTCGTGATTATTACGACCTGTCATTTGATAGATGTTTATGATATCATCACGACAGCCTCCAGAGATACCTAATTGGAGGAAATTTTATTTAACTTTTCTTTTTGAACTTTATAATTTTTAACTTGATATTAAACATTTTTAAAATGAATTCAAGTATGATTTATGCTACATTTTCTACTGTACCTTTTCACAATTTTTGTTACACACAAACTGATGTTAAGTTAACATGAAAAATCATATCAATTAATTGGTCATTTAAAAAAAACATGGATCTTGTTACAAAAAAAAAGGATCATATTAATTATTGGTCATTTAGAAAAACAAAATTAAGAAGTTTTTGATAAAATTCTACAAGTTTTTCATAGGATGAATGTAGCTGCCTTAAAATCTAAACAAAATCCAAGTGTTCTTAATTAAGGAAAAATTAATGGACTCAAGGAAGAACGAATCTACATCTTGTCACCAAATCTTTTAACACTAAACCACTGATTATTATTGGTTAATTCTCAAAAACACTAAGCCACACTTGATGATTTATTCAAATTGCAGAGATATGAACTGTCAATTAATATACATAATTAGTGAATTTGGCTTTTCTAAAGACCATACGTACCATCAAAATCTCCTTTTGAGACCACAAAAAAAAAAAATGAAAAGCAACGAAATGATGGAAGGTAGGGGCACTCTTTGGCATGAATCATGTGGTTCTCTATTTTTGCATTTTTCATTCTTAATTAAATTTAAAATTAAAATTTTTCATCTCGAATTATTATTGAAACATTGAAAAATACATAAATGACGGAAAACATTAATTCTCAGAGACAAAGCCCAAAAAAAAAAAAACTTAAAAGGCTAAGATTACAACACAAACATACTAAAACCATTTGTATTACACTTTTGTTATACAAGAAATTTAGACTTACATTTTTGTTAACAATATATATAATGTTTATCCTACATCAATTTTTTTTTCTCTATTAAGACAATTATGATTTAAAAATCTTTAATTTATCTAACCTGCAGGTTAGGGTTCACGAGAAAATTAACAAGATGATGGTCATCTTCTTTTATATGGGATCGGTTAGGTGATGGTGATCTATATTGGATCTTCTCTCGAAGAAAAAAAAAATAATCAAGAACAGAAGAAAGCTATGAAGATGTCAGATGATCGTTTCTTTAATAAATAATTTATATGGGTTTCCTCCCAGATATACTTCAATCTTCTGTTTGTAGCTAACTGTATCAAACAAAAATAGTTACGTTTTTTGTCTGTTTTTTTCTTTTCTAATATAAAACACATAAAATAGAACTTGATTGGTGTAGATAAGAACATGTTACATTTTAAAAGTCCAATACTACCAAAATGTGTTACGATTTTATATGAGTGTTAATTAAAATTGGTTCAAAATTTGCTGTTTAAAGAATCTTGAGAAAAGGCATAAAATAGCACAAAAAACATATCTTATCATAAATATAGCACCAAGGGAAATAATTAACATTTTTAGCATTATTTTTTATTACAAAGACTTTTAGGGTTTAAGGTTAATTATTTAGGGTTTAGGATTTAGTATTCAGGGTTTAGGGTTTATTATTTAAAGTTTAGGGTTTAGGGTTTAGTATTTAGGGTTAAGGGTTAGGGCTAATTTAGTGACAAAACATGTTTTTGTGCTATTTTTATGATTTTTCTTCTTTGTTGCTACATTTGTGACAAGACATGTCTTTTGTGCCATTTTTGCCATTTGCCCAAGAATCTTTGTGATGAATAATATAGGAATTTTGAACCAACTTTAATTAACATGACTTATATATAGTAGCCGACCTTTTCCGGCTGCGACTAGCACCTTGTTTGGTCCCTTTTTACGATGTATGCACTCAAGATATTGGATGTGTTTCAGCATTCATAACACAGATTTGAACTAGACCAGACATTTGGAACATTGGAGCAAGATGATAGAGAAAATCGCAATATCAGCTACTAATGTTTTTGGATTGACTGCAACTCATGACTTCTAGCAAATAGTCAAACATATCATTTTGTATTTTTCTCACAGATGATAGATAATTATATTACACTAATAAAAACTACAATATCAACTAAGTACCAAACTAACCGAGTGTTGGTGGCTAATGATACTAAAAAGGGTTGGTTCGTTTGTATTTTGGGTTCAAATCTCATTTAATAGAGATTGTTATTTTCTAAATCAAAATTTCCAAACACTAATCAAAAGGGTTGGTTCGTTTGTATTTTGAGAGATCATAGACTTAAGCCCTAGAACATCTGGGTTTTTTTTTTTAAAAGTACTCGATCAATCAGATATTAAAAATATAGACATTTGTTTGTAAAATATAATTAGTTTAACAAATGGAAGCTCACACAAAACCCTAACACTAAGAACTCTTTATTTTTCAACCATGGCGGAACGAGGTGGATAGCGTAGCTAGCGGTGACCATGGTGGTTTCAGACGTGGCGTTAAGCATGGAATAGCGGTGACAGTAGAAGAGGCCTGGATTAGGCGGTTGTGATAGCGTAAGAAATCGTGGATTCTATCATTGTGACGAGAGAAATCTTGAACTGGATCTTAGGGCATCAATAAATCAGTAAAAAAATCTGGTATATATTTTAAAAGACGTTTCACTTTATTACAGTTTGTACAATGGTGAACCCCTGGCTTTGGGGTTCTTAACCATTAAATTTTTTTTTTTTACCAAAAAAAAAATAAAATAAAAAAAAACGAACCAATAGCAGGAAGACACCTAGGCGTCAACAGTGAAGGATTGGGGTTCTTGGGAGCCTTAGTTAAGGACTCCACGGAGGCTCACTCTTGAAAGCTTCATTTTTTTAATATTTTTTTTACTTTTTTTTTCCTTGATTTTGGAGCTAAGAACTCCCATTGGAGCTGCTCTAATATAAATGTATTTGTTTTTACCATTTTAAGTAACTAATTAAAGGACTGATTGAGACAAAAAAAAAATTATAGGACTGATTGGATAGAAACTTTAATACTCTTAAAAAGTTATAATTTATTTTATAAAACTTTTAGTAGTACTAGTAATTAACCAATTATATTTTAGCTTTTACGTAATACTCTTATTCTAAAACTCGGCCACCTATCCGTCTAGGTGTCTGCTTAGGCGCTAGACAGTACTCAACCGTTCAATTTTGTTCAAATCGCTTGAATAAATCGCGGGCCAATTTTATGGTTGTCCAAACCAGCATAATTCAGAATAATTTCACCTAGACTGCCTAATTCCCGTATAACTTAATTTTTTATTATTATTATTTTGGAAAAAAAGTTTTGGAATCTAAAATTTTAACTTAATTTCATAATTTTAATAAAAGCTTAGTGCAAGTTTGAATACAATAATATAACCAAAAGATTAATTATAATTGATTAATATGTTTTCAAGATACTGAGTAATTTTAAAACTATGTTCCGATTAATCTATGCATAATTCCCAATTTTCTTGTTAGAGGTTAATATGGGTTGGCCATATATACAACGTCTAACGATTTTTTAAATAAATACTCTTAAAAGTCCAAAAAGCTGAATATTATTTGTTGCTTTTACATGTTTTTTAAATTCAGTAGTACAATTTGGCTTTACCGTTTTGTCAGGATTTGTATAAAGCTCCATATTTAACTCAATCTTTTTGCTCATATTCATATTTTTCTCCTTCTTTTTGTTGCAGACGATGACATTTCATAAAAAAGGATTGGTGTCCACGTTACTTGACTTTTGTTTTGCGTGTGTCCGGCATGATGATTCAATGAATAGGTCGGCCAGTTTTATATTGGGCTTTTGATGGACCTATTCTCTTCGTTAGAGTTTTGATTCTTGCATATAAAGATAAGGATCCATTTGAAATATACGTTATAGTTCTTGATTCTTGTATATGAAAATTACTGTGTGATTGATGCCCATTTAGATGGTTTACATTACATTTTTAGTATTTTGGTTCAATCACGGCTAATTTTTGTGATTCCCGTTTTGTGGGAAATAAGGCCTATTGGTTTCCAACATGAACAGTGATAAAATTACCATGACCATGAATTGATGCACATTTTTGTCGAGTCTAGTATATACAGGGTCGGCCCGTTATTATTGGGTGCCTAAAGCCCAAATATGTTAACTACTAGATCACAATAAATATTTTGTTATATGATACCCTTTAAATACATAATTTTTTTTTTTTGACGTCTAAAACGTGTTTTAGCCCCGGGCCAGCCCTGAGTATATGATTTGAGTTCCAAAATAGTACAAATGATAAACGCAATCATTTTAGTAAATTCATTAATGGAAATGGTTAATCTCATTTGTAGTATATTTTCTGAAAAGAAAAACAAAATCTTGTTAGTTCTTACCGAGCTTTATATGATTATGGAGATATTTACGCTATAAGGCACTTGTGGCATAAAGAATATCAGAATAAAGCACTTCTCATCTCTTGGGTACTTCTAACAGATGAAATTCCCAGCTTGCCCTTCTGTTTCATTTCCCCCTCATTTTTTCAAGACTTAATTCAAACTAATTTATGCTTTTTAATTAAATAATTAAATTCATTAAAAAATCTAATTAAGACACAAAAAACCCTAAGTTACTCGTCACATTTTCCGACACTGAGCTTCGGTGAGCTGTTCTTCGGCTGAGATTCATCTTCTTCATCTTCTGATTCCTGCAATTAGATGCATCCTTCTTCTTCTTTCCTCAGTATTTTACTCTTCTAGTGCCTGATTCTCTGTTTCTAACAGGTTCCTTACCTCTTCTTTCGTCTCCTTCGCAATCCGTCTACATGCACTCTTGAGGATCTTCACGCTTCTGCTTCATTCTCTAGATCCAACCTCTTACCATGTCTGGTCAGTTTAAATGCCCGATTCTCTTTTTTTATAAACACCATTGTTTCTTTTATTGCTTATTTCTTCTGATTGCACAGCTCAACTTTGTGTCTTCTTTCTCTTATTTGTTTCTGTATTTTGCTTAATCAACCCGATTAAATCAGTATTTTGTGTGCTCTGTATTTGGGTCTCTGAGTCTTCTTCAGTTACTTGCTCTGTACAATACGGCTTTACACAGATCTGTTCTCGTTCTCTATTTATGTACACATATCCCTGCTTAGTCTTCATTCGTACACACATATATGGACATAGTACACATATATAACCAACTATGTTTAAATATCAGTACTTGCGTTTTGTGTACATCAATTTATGGACACAGTCTAACAAATCAATGAGTATAGACATGCATTTAACTCAATGTGGATAGTTTAGATTTTGTGTACTAATTTAGACTACAAATAGACATAGGACATATACATTTGATGTACACCAAATGATAGACATGGTATAACAGATCCATAGAAATTAATTTAACAAATTGGTTTATTGGTGGACTTGTTTCTGTGGACTATATTCTGTGGACTGCATCATGTGGACTATACTCTGTGGACTGTATCTTGTGGACTATACTCTGTGGACTACTCTCTGTATTTATATCCAGGCATTACTTAATTTAGAGTTGTGTTTTGCAGATATGGAGTTGCCAGACAGACTCTTTGCCACAGACAGATATCCAAGCAACCGCCTCAATATTTATTCAAAACCAGATTATCTAACCTTCATACACCACCATCTGAGAGGCACTAAAGAGTTTGACATCATTCGTACATCCACATTTGGAAAGCTATATGACATACCTGTTGTCAGAGTACCAACATCAGGGAAGCTAGTTCATGCGTTTCTATCCAGACAGCTTGTTACCAAGAACAAGTACTCCTTACACACTACCTTTGCTGGGAAACCACTCATCTTCTCTCTCAAAGAGTTTGGTGAACTTACTGGTCTTAACTGCGGCAAATTCCCGGATGACTTTGAGACTGACTTCCAACCTCCAACAGTCCCTCTGTCCCCTTATTGGAAAAAACTTCTAGGGGATGATCCCAAAACCACATTAGCTGACATTGGTCACATGCTGGCAGATAGTGAAGTACCACTATGGAAAAAACTCAAGCTTGCGTTACTGCTCATAGTAGATGGTGTCTTGATAGCATCCCATCAGATTCACAAGCCAACACCAAAGTATGTCGACATGCTGCAAGATCTAGACGCCTTCCTGTCTTTCCCATGGGGCAGAGAGTCATTCCTCAAGACACTCTCATGTATGCGCCCTGGGAAGAAACCCCTTGGTAAACCTCTTAATATGGTCAAAGCCTACAGAGATTGTCTCCAACAGTCAACATTTGCAATTAAAGGTTTCCCACTATCTCTTCAGCTTTTAGCTTTTCGATCTATTCCCCAACTGTTGGAAAAACTCCCAGAAACCTCTGATCCAACTACTCTTCTGGAGTTACCTGATGAACGCATTCCCGCATATACACTGCTCAGCTTAAAAAACATTCAACAAGTTGAAAGCTCTCCAAATGTAAGTTACAATCTACTTTACACACTAAAAGTTTAGATGCTTTTGTTTTGTGTCAGCTAATATATATAGACATAGCACACATACATAGTTTGAAAATCCAGAGAAATTAATTTAGCAACATGTATGTCTTGGGTTCGGTCTAATTTTAGAAATTAGGACCATAAATCGGTTATGTATGTACTACTCTGTCTGTACTACTCTGTCTTCACTGCCCTGTGTCTCTAGTGTATCGCTTATGTGTGTACTACTCTGTTTTCATTCTTTTTCTGTACACATAGCCATGGATACACTAAATCCGTGTACAAACATATATGGACATGACATTTCGGTATCTTTACAGCCTGTCTACACACATATAGTTGGTGTCTCTGGAGAATACTAATATCTTCTACTCTTTATGCAGGTTATTGTCCATCCAAGACTAGAAATTGGGAATCATCAAGAGCCAGGCTGGGGGATTTGGTACGATGAACACCAAGATGATAAGGTGGACTACATGGACTCCTTGATCCGGGATGGACATGTCTTTCACAAAAGCATGTGGCCAGGTGGTGATGATTCTTTACCAATCAATGTCTACACAGAGAAAAAGGAGAACACGGTCCACAAGAAACATATAATCCAGCGTAAACGCATGAAGCAAGCTGTCATATCATCATCTATGGGTGTCAAACGGCCTTCAACAAGCCAGAAGAGAAAGATGTCTAAGAAGAAAGCTGTCAAACCAGGGAAAAGTAGTCTTAACCTCTCTGACATGGAATCCCTTGTGGAAGTGCTCAAGAACCAAGTCAACAATCTCACTAAGGAGGTCAACCATCTCAACAAACGCCTAGCAGTTGTTGAAAAAAAACCAAACTCCAGGAAGAAACCAAGGTTTGGCAAATTTTCAACACATAAGAATCAGCGCTTTAGAAAACGTAAAGACTTGCAAACGGAGCAATCTACCCCGTCAAACCTTCAGCCAGGATTCAATGATGAGCCTATCATCAGCCTTTCAGAGAAAACTCCTTCTCCTAACAAAAAAATTAAGGTATTCTCTACATTTCCATCTTTTAGACTGTGTCCATAAATTGATGTACACAAAACGCAACTACTGATATTTAAACATAGTTGGTTATATATGTGTACTATGTCCATATATGTGTGTACTTACACTTATCTCACAGAAATATTCCTCGGGAGACTCAGATGAAACACAGGAACAGCTCAGCTCGGATGATCAGTCAAACAAAGAGGTATAAATTTGTACATTGTCATATACTATCTATTAGACCTACGCTTACGTGTGAAAATTTCATGGACAGATATCCATGGACGAAAACCAGGTTTGCATATACAATACAACCAAAATAGCCACTTCATTGTACAAAATAACTTATCAAAAAAAAATGCAGGAAGCTGATGATGAAAGCACCAGCGAGGACACAAATATTCATCAAACAGAGAATCCAAAGGTTATCCCTTTTATATAAGTCCACGCACTATATAGACCATACCTTCGTATTTAGGCTCAACTATAAATGATACAGACCATACCTTGGTTGTGGACATTTGGTTGGGGACATTAATCAATGGACACTCACAAAATACTTTAAAATGCAGGCCGATCATGAACCAACGATGGATCAACATTTGCAATCAACACAACCACCCAAACAGCAAGATACAAAGGTAACACCGCTTGTCAATTAACACAACCACCTAGACATCAACATTTGCAATTAACACAAACCTTCCTATCACACACATTGTGTCTACAGGATATGGACCCAACTCTCTATGCTAACGACCAGGCTTCTTTGGTATGTTTCTTTTATTAGTAAGGTTATAGCCTTTATGCTCAAGAGTTCAAAAATAAATTAATTGTCCACATTTATACAGGACAAAGTAATCAACAAAATTGTCACAGAATCCCAGTCGGCAATGGACACTCAAACAAAACAGCTTTCAAACCAAAAGGTACACATCAAATAAACATACATCTACTACCAGATCAAAAACATAAGTCTTCTCTTATGATGTACAGATTCAAAGATGCAGCCATATCAAAAAAGAAGATCAACAGGAGATGTCCCACCATGTTGAGGTACAATAAAAATAATCACCTTGTTAGGAAATTCTTTTTTATTTTACAGTCATTTTTGGAACAGTGAATTGACTACATTTTGCTATCTATGGACAGCTTCAACATGGATAAACTTCCACTATCTCACCCAAAAGCTAAGGAGTTCACCTAATCAGTGACTCTTCTTCTCCTGCTAAACCCACACCCATATACAAACCAACCGAACTGGATCTAGCAATGCACACTATCCTCACTAACTACCCACCAGTCGACTCGGTTTTCCCATCATCTATGACAAAGGAATGGAAAATGTTCAAAAATGTTCTTAAAGGCAAACCTCATGTGTAAGTTAAAACAAACCTCATGTCTTACGCCTATTCTTTCAGCCATATATACATGTCTAAGTACTACTCTCTTCATGTGTTAATATCCTTCTTTATTTCGCAGCCAGCATCACACTCAGATGGGGATTGACTTCGACAACCAATTCCTGCTTAATCTTGGCAAGCCTCAACAATGGGTCAATACTACGGTAACACAACTAAATGTTATTTCACTCTTTTACTTTTGTTACTCATATACTATCCTTTTTCAGCACATGGAAGTCATGCTCAATCACATATGGGAACGTAATAAGCAGCTCTTCTCAGACGAAGGTTTGGCAGTTGCTTCCCCGTGGTTCTCCAGTCATCTACAATCTAAATACCGGTCCTTCTCAAAAGCATTTAACAAAGATCTAGTACACTGGGATAAGAAAATCACCAAATTCGTCAAGTGTCCAGGGACCATATGGTTAGAAGACGTGGAAACTGTGTACGCACCAATGATTTGGGATGATGCACACTGGGTCGGACTGGATATCAACCTGAAGATGTGGTCCGTCGAAATACTAGACCCAAACCCCATACTATACGAGGATAAAGAGGTTGCTGCATTTATTGCTCCCATCACAGAGATGTTACCATACATAATCTGCAACTTCTGCAAGGCCTCACAAAGCCAACTTGAACGACAAAAACCTTTCCATTGCAAAAGGATGACTGGCCTATATTGCAACACACGATCAGGTGATTGAGGACCTCTCTCAATAAAATTCATGGAAATGCATACTCTAGGTGAACTCGAAAATGGTATGTCTGCAATGGACGACAAAATGGTGGATGACATCAGAAAGGAATACGCTATGGACATATACAAGAACATGGACATCCCTATATACCATGAAGAGACAGCCTAGACATTTGAAGGTTTATTTTGCTAGTGGTTGCCAACCATCGGACAGTATTAGATGGTCGTTAATTTAATATTTTTGTTCTAATTAGGCTAACCACTTATGACCCATGTACTAGATACTATCTTTTGTAATGCACTATCTTTTGTAAGGCACTACTTAATCTAGTTTGGGGGTAATGCTATATATTGATGCTATCTATTGAACTATTAATTGTAATGCTAATCGTATGCATACTAACGCTCACCAAAATACACTGGTCAAAATAAATAGGACAGTTTCTGGTGGAAAAAATCAATGTGGATACAATTAACTGGACAAATAAAAGGTGGATGGTATTAACATAGCTAATGGCAAGCTATACATACACAAATGTCACACTGGAACAAAAAGCTTTGTTTGATGTGGACAAAATTTGATGTACAACACAAAGCTGAACGACAGATTTTATAATTCAAGTTACCATCATTTTATTTCAAACATTTGGACAGAACAAAATGGACAAAAAACACTCCATGTACACAAACATATATGGACAATGAGACTATTATCAACAATTTCAACATTACATCTCGACACACATATATATATATACTAAAAACACTTCTTTAATATTTATAAAAACTAATCACGAGATAACAACTCATGAGTATGGAAAGAAAGGTCTGTCGACTAAATGGTTGGGATATAAGCAAGTGGAGAACTCATTGGGGGGAGCACAGCATGGCAAACTATAAACAGCATACTTATATAAAGAGTTACCAAAATTATATTTTACCATTCATTGATTATGGACAGAAATATGTGGACATCATCAGCTGGATATAATCAACTGGAAATACATTTCTACTTTCTCATTAACCATTCGTTTGAAAGCATAAATTACAAAAAAAATACATTAGTGACACTGCAAAGTCATTGTTGCCCAAAAAAATATGCAGCTTCTAATACAAAAGAGACATATGAATAATGGTATGCACTTTATCCAACAATCCAAAAAACTCAAAGACACTAAGCTTGGATAAAGCACCAACCAGCCTCATATTGGGACTGTGCAATTTGTCCTATTGTGCCCAATTCCCTTGCACCTACCGCAGCGATTGGGTACAGACTTCTTTTTCTTTTTCTTGCCTCCCCCTCCCTACATTACAAAAAAATACTCAAATGAGAGAACAGACAGAAAATGAATAGACCCAGAAATAAAAACATACACTGATCTCGCCAATAGATGGGATCCGCTCAGTCTTAGGCCGCCCGGATGGTCGACGAGTCCTTGGAGGATGTAGCACCATCGCCTTAACTTCTTCAGGGATATCAACATCAGTAGGATTACCCTCAGGGTATACCTCGCAAGCATATGTATCAACCCATGCCTTGGTTCGGTACCATTCTCCCACAATTGAAGAATAATCCAACTTCAAACTATCAGCAGCCAACAAAGCATGGCCACAAGGAATCTTCTCTTTATCATAAATCTTGCAACCACACATTTTATCTTTCAAATGCACTACATGCTTGCTCCCAAATACACCCACAACCTCGCAAACCCAAGGAGATATCTGATTGATCTTGCTCGCTTTACAGAAAGATATGTTCTTAGTTAACACTTTACCCACTTCGGGTGTTACGCGACCTTTGTGTTTCAAAGACTTCACCCTTCTAGCATTAAACCACCTTGTTGTCATCTTCTGTATAAAAACCAGCAACTCCAAGATTGGGGATCCTCTACCACCCTTCAAGGCCTTGTTTAACTGCTCACAAATATTGCTGGTCATCATGTTGTACCGCTCACCAGCAAAATATGCCCTAGACCAATGAGCTACTCCAATCTTCTCCAAGTATGTACAACACGCACCATTAGCTGCCTTTATTTTGCCCATTATTTCTCTATAAGCTCCTATCCTATGAGCAAACCCAGCTTTTATAACCAACTTACCCAAACCTTTGCTTTTAAAGCGAGAAACAACATTCCTAGCCAAATGGACTATGCAAGCACCGTGATGTGCCTTAGGAAAAACAGTCTTCTTAGCACAATATATAGATGGTGCCCTATCAGAAATGATGGTCAGATTTGGACTGTCAACTATAATCCTTTCCACCCGCTCAAAAAACCATGTCCACGAAGCTTCATCCTCACTGTCAACCACAGCGTACGCTAGAGGGAATACCTGAAAGTTTCCATCCTGTCCACATGCAGTCAACAACACTCCTTTATACCTACCAGACAAATGAGTACCATCCACAACAAGTACCCGCCTAAGCTTCTTAAATCCTTCTTTTGCAGCCCCAAAAGCTAGAAACAAGTACAAGAACCTCTCCAAACCTTCCTCATCCACCTCCGTTTTCAAATCAGTCAATGTGCCGGGGTTAGCCAATTTTAACATGTGCAAATACTCAGGAATCTTCAAATATGCCTCTTCTTCAGTACCCCATATAGTCTGGCTAGCCATCTCTGCTGCTCTATAACACTTCATATACGAGCAAGACACTCTCAAATCCTCTAAAATAAGTTGTTGGAGATCAAGAGGATTAGGACCCTTAGACGTATTACCATACTTGCCTTTGTAGAGGGCAGCTATTACACTAGATGAAGCTCTCTTCTGATAACATTGACGTGTTTCAATGGTGCATGTATGATCTAAGTTAGCTTTTCCAATAACATAGTAACCACATGACATCATTTCTTGAGCTAAAACCCTCCAATCACATCTTGGGTCCACACAACTCATTACAAAATAGTGTCTCTTTGTAGGTCCTTGCTTGAACTAAAACTGGTTTTTTATAGCATATATAGCCAAGTCAATGCGGCAATCCTTCTTAGATCCAAACACCTTCCCAACATAAATCCTATCATCATATTCATCAAAGTCAAGATCCGGAATATCTTCTGTCTCATACTCCATATCGTCGTACAGTGGTGGTATATCAACCTCATCATCAGCCACGCTTTCAAATGAACGCTTTACATTTCCCTGGTTTGAACCGGATGCATCCATACCACCATGTCCATAAGCGCCCGTCCACGAATCATGTGGCCGATGTTCACCATCCACGGAAAACGGTCCACTATCGCCCATCCATGGATCGGTTTTTCTGTGTTGACCACCAGAACTACCACTACCGACACCAAAAGAAGAGCTCGCTTCTTTCTTAGCACTTTGAACGCCTCCACTAACCAAAACATCATGATCAAAAGAAGATCCACTGCTACACCTGATCACAAATCCTTCTCCAACACCATCGCCCTCACTACCCACTATGTCGGGCAAATTAGATCCACCATCCAAATCATCCAACAATGGCTCCCAAAACTCACTATCATATCCTCGGGGTCTTAAGTCTATTTCATTCAGGTCCTCAACAACCGGAACAGAGTCCAAATCTGAATCAACATTCCATTCACTCTCCTCATCAGCCTCTTCAGAAATCTCATCATCAGATTTAAACAACTCGAACATGAACCCACCTTCCCTTGATTCATAATCCTTGTCCACAACTAAGGGTATGGTCTTAGAGGCTGCTGTGGACACATCTCCAGCTCTATTCTTCATATGAGAAGGCAATGGCGTGGTAAATAAATTATTCATGCTGACAATATTACCACCTTCCTCAAACTTAACAAAGAGGTTCATGGATGGGTGAATCCTTAGATGTCTCAAGAAAAATAAAATACCCCCTTCATTGGCAATTACGACTGGTGGTGTGGATATCCCGGTTGCTAGAGCCTTGCTGTCTGGTGGCCAGTAGCTAAGGTGAGCAGATTTCCCATCAGCAAGAGTACCAAAGAACTCTAGGACAACAGTATCCTTTAACTCCTTTAGGGTTACACCTTCTTTCAAAGGAATAACCCTACTCATCTGCTGCTTATCCACAATAAAGTCCCAAATACATTTTTCCCCGCAGATCCACTCACCGCAAATCACCAGACAATGATCATTCATAACAGCAACACACCTACATTAAAAACAAACAAACATAATCTAGGTTAGAAATACACATCCATAGACATTTGTCCACGCTTAAGAGAAGGGACAGAACCACAAATAAGAAAACGTTAAATACCTGTTAATAGACACCAAGATATCCAGTTACAACGTGCAAGAAATCAAATGTTTTGTTTTTCGTTAAGAACAACGTTTGCAGACGAGGAAGAAGAGAAACACACAAAAAGTGAGTTCAAATCAGAGTTGTCGTCTATTAACCAGACAGGTTTCCCAGCTGAGCTCTATGGACACGTGTCGTCGGATGGTTATACAAGACTTCTTACACATAAAGATCCGACGGTGGACAGTCAATCAGCTAAACCAATGCACAAGAAAAATTAAAGGCCACACGATTTAAATAAAAAGATTCTGTTTGGATGGACATGATTAAAACAACACAACTTACCTTCTCTCTTACTCGAAAAAAGAGACCAACTTTAATTGATTTCCCACACAAATCAGAAGTCAAGTTTCCCTCCAAAAAAATAAAGAAATGTCAATATTAGTTTTATAATGAAATACATATAGAGAGAGTCTGAGGGCAATATGGTCTGGAAATTAATCTGTACAGTGCCACAAGTACCTTAGAGATGCAAAGTGTGTTTTTATGTAAAGAATTCTACACAAGTGCCTTAATATGTTAATCACTCATGATTATGAGACTAGGTAGAAAGAGGAGAATAAACGGCTATGATTGGTGAACCCTTACCGCTGCGGTAAGGGGTTTACCGCTTTTATGGTTACCAATCATCAAAGCGTTAGCAAATATAATATTAATTTTTTTTCTCTCAGCTTTTTCTTACCGCTTTCTCCAACCGCTTGTTCTTACCGCTTTGCACTATTTCCTAACCGCTTACCACTTCCGCTTACCGCTAATCTTACCGTTTCGCTTTTGTTCACCAATCGGACCCAACATTTGTTTTGTAATTGGAAATAAATTGGTGAACAATTAGCATCTAATTATGACACGTGCGTATACGTATCAATGTAAAACCCGCAATTAACTTTGAACGAAAGATTTCAAGCTATACGGAGCCCAAAGTTGATAAATACTACAAATATTTTTATCCAAGTGTTCTTTGAGCTTGGGAACTAGCTATAAAGGGTTTTGGTAAATATATAAATTGACTGGTTTATGCCAGATAGATGCCTTAGTGGATTAGGATGGTGTTTAAGGGATGATACAGGTTGGGTTTTAGCAGGGGAAAAGGGGTGTAGGAGAAGTCTATCACCGCTCGATGCAGAACTAGACGGTCTCATTTGGGCTATGGAAAGCCTTTGTGATAGGGGCTTTCTTAGCGTCACCTTTGAAACTGACTGCGTGAACCTTCTAAAGATGCTTAAAGATCCTACGGATTGGCCGGCTTTTATCCTAGATCTTGACATCATTGCTTCTTTTAGAGAGAGATTTTCTTATTTTCGTCTAGTGCATATTAGTCGTATGGATAATGTAATTGCTGACATCCTTGCTAAAAGGACTAGAGCAAAAAACAAAATATTTTCGCTTGTAAGCCATAACCTGTCGGATTTCGGAATCCCATTAGAAAACCGAAATGTCCGACATACTTTGGCTTAGATTTTTATAAGCATTGTTGACCAAAAAAAAAAAAATTGACTGGTTTGTCTTGAAACAGCTTCAAATGGATTTGATAAACAGCTTCACAAACCAATGAAGTAACTAGAACGCCAAGCATACAGGGACTCGAGCATCCAGACTGGATGATCCAGTTATGTCCGTCAAACATCCCGGACATGTCGAGTTATCAAACGAGACCTAAGTAAAATGCACAAATCTCAGTTCGAATGAAATTTTGTTACAATGTGTCATAATTTTAATAATTTACGCCAAATCCAAAAGCTTCCCTGATTTAAAACGTTCCATAATGAATGATTATCTATAAGATGCCTCCGCGATCAGTCAACCGGAATAAAAAAACTCAAAACATAGAATAATCAGGAAAGATGTGTGTTTTTTTTTTCTAACATGGGTTATCCCAGGTATAAACGGGTCTAGGTTAATTCTGGAAGTGTAGTCCACAAGTAAACCTTCTCTTAGAATTTGCAAATGAGCTGAAAGCAAATGTTTATATTTGTGTTGGTGTAGAAGATTATTAAGATTTATGAGGTTTCAATTTAAGACCAATTGGTAATAACTGATAAGTGGAACGACACATATCTCTCATATATTACTAATGATCCCTTCCAACTACTGGTGTAGGACATTATGTCATAATAAACCTCTCCGAAATAATGGTTCTTTAATCTCGAAATATTCGGGCTTGGATCGACAACACCAATTTTAGATTTGAGTTGTCGATGGTTTGACCAACTTTGGGTCAGATCGAGTTGGATTGCATGGATCGGGCACTGATATATTAAGATCTATGAGCTTCTAACTTAAAACCGGTTGGTAATAAGTGAATTGACACATATCTCTTATATATTATTAATGATCTCATCCAACTACAGATGTATGACATTATGTCTTAATATAGATAATGTGTTGTAATTTTTCGCAGCAGATAAATCAAATTCAAAACATTGTAACATTCGGAACCTGTCTCTTACCACTAGACTACAAAATCCCGTTTTGATCGATCTATATGTACCAAGAATCAAATAACTAGGAACATAAAATCAATAGAAATGAGAATAAAACGGGTGAGGGATCAAATGAACAAAAAAAATTGAAAAAGAAGAAGATAAACGTTAAAAAGATGGGTTAAGGAAGATGTCGTGTGGGACTCAATTAATTTCATTTCTAGTTATGATCATACCATCACGTGCTTCCCCCCACCTCTCCTCACCTTTTGTTTGGTAATTCGAAAGTGTGTCATCAAAATAAAGGATAGAGATCATTTATTTTCATTCGAGTTTAAATCATATATTTAGATAATCATATGGTTATATGATACCTTTCAATAAACATCAGTGAACCATTCTAGCCGGATAGAGATTTCCAGTGTTAATACTCGATTTGGTGTCTGTGGTGATGACAGTTAGGAGATTTTAAGTTCATGTATCTATTCACCCTATAAAAAAATTGATCATCAAATTTTGGAAATTAACTTAAAATAGCACAAAATAAGTGTAGTTCCAAAAATACTAAAAGACTAGAATTTTTAGATTTAGAAATCTTTCTTAAACGTCAAGAATTCATAGATAATTGATCATTTGATCCACTTTTACAGTCAAGTCACTTTGAAATCATTGATAAAATCATTATATTTTGTAGAATTGATCATATAAAAGCATTTTACATATTGTCTAGTCCAGTCGAGGTAGAGTCTATTGATTCTAACTTATAATATCTTGTTTAATAAATTATTAAAAGCAAAATAATATAAAAATTAAATGGTGACAGCAGAAATCGGATAATGTAACACAAGATGATCAAACAAAACAACTTCAACAAATATGATAAATGCTAAATAAAACAATGAACATAATAAGTATGGTGTTCCCATAAACGTATAATAATTATTTAACTCTTCACTAATTATATATTGGAGCTTACGAACATATGTTGTTGCATGATAGTATCTTTTTGGATTGGAAAGTTGAAGTTCAAGATTTTTTGGGTAACAAAGGTCCTAGACTAATTGCACACAGCGCAACTAAGGAGGATTTTTACCAATCATATGTAGCTACTGGTTTCCCAAATTGGCTCGGTCACATTTTTGGATAGGAAGGGAAGCAGTTCTCCACAAGCGATTTGGAAGTTGGTTTAGTCTATGATTGTTTTAGCTCCCTTTTGTATGAGTTTTGTCTTGGAAAAACTACAACTCCCCCTCATATTAATATATATATCTATTCAGTGTTAAAAAAAAAAAAAAAGATAGTATCTTTTTATTTGTGTATGGAATTTGTATGGAATTATCATGACGACACAATATATATATATATGAAATAAAAAGATAAAAAGATGTGCTACGTAATATGTATAGACAATACACACAAATTCCAAGCATCACGCATAACAGCTTTATAACGGAATATCCGTCATGGGACGAATGCAAGAGGGATTGAGAAAATGCTACGTATAAACTATAAACATTTTGAGCGGTTGAGGTAGTCGAAGTGGTAGAAGGGTTCGAGGTGGCAACCACCACCCGGGTTCGACTCTAGGCGGAAACAAAAATGCCTCCTCTGCTCATAACGCGGACACTAAACCTAAGGCCCAGGGAAAACCCTCCCAGGTGAAGCTGGCCTGCGGCCTGACTGGGCCCAGGGAAATTAGTCTGGACCACGGTCTGGGATCCTCCCTGGATTATCAAAAAAAAAAAAAAAACTATAAACATTTTTTTTTTGAAAATTTAACTATAAACATTTCAAAGTTTAGTTATTATTATAATAGTATATAGTATATTATTATTATAATAGTATATAGTATATTATAATAATATATAGTATATACTATATACTATATATTATTATTATATAGTATACAGTTATTCTTATATCAAATATCCATAGTTTTCTTTCTTATATAATTAGAAAGATATATTTTAAATAATAACAAAATCTCCTTAGAAAAACTGGTAGGTTTATTTAACAATTAAACTGATCTAAAATATTGAACATGATATTGTAAACCTTAATTAGATTAGTTTCAAAAAAAAAAAAAACTTAATTATATTATGTCTTTATATATTCTTTTTATTCTCACAACTTTTTTCTAGTAGTATTAGAATGAGATACTTTTGAAACTCTACTAATTGATACGTTACGTGAATTTAGGTTTTCTGTTCATGGAAATTGTGTTTCACTTTACAAATTCCTGAAATCTTAATAAACCACATGTGGGACGCATCATATAATATATATCTTTTATGCTTTTTTCTTACAATATTAGTAGTCATTTGAACTGTATCTACAAATTAAAATATAGAAAGGTGCATATTCTTGTCATTCAAAAATTCAGGAATATAGTTAGTATACATGGTGTCAACGGTTATCACCTATACTAGATTGTTACTAGAGAAATTGGCAAACTTCTATATACGAAATGATATTAAAATGTAATTTTTTTTTAATATCAGTAGATTTAAGGCCGTGGATCATATGTCTTTGGAACGGAATCCAAACTATATTAAATTCATTTTCTTTCGGGAAAAGTCTCTTCCAACGAGAATCGAACTCATGTTGATGGAAGGTTACTACCATGTATTTCATAGTTTTAAGACATTCAACTCCAAATGTCAAAACACTAAAAACAAAACCAACTAATTGTAAAAATGGTAAACGCATTCAATATCTCTTTGGGTGTGACCCAATAGACTCTAACTCTCTAGCAAGCACCAAGTACCAAATTATATTATAAGTTTCTTTGTATAACATATAGTGTGGGAAGTTGAGATTGTAATAATCTATACAAACGTTGACACACCAGACTAAAATGTGAAAAAGTTTTCTTACTTTCTTTACGACAGTAAATTAGTAGCCATGAGACTCTTGAATCTTCTTTAGTAATTCCAGAAAGGTTCAAGATCAACCGGTCCAGCAGAGGAAGACGGATCTTCTTGACCATCGAATCGTCTCTTACCGTATTCAAAATCCGACGAAATATCAGTGTTCCTGTCCGTAGAAACAGCGGTTTCCTGTGAGACACTCATCGCTTTGAGACTCTGCCTTCTGTTGTTATCAATCATAGCCTGTAGAACCGAATGTTCTTGAGCGGAATCCTGAAGGGATTGAGTTTGGTAGAGTGGAATCCTGTGGAAAATGTCGGTTTGTATCGAGTTAAGAACAGGGCTGCTGAAGCAATTGAGTGTGTTTCCTTGGGCATGATCAGTTTGGTTGGAGAAGCAGGGCACGTAAACCGGTTCTGTTTTGGTAGGCGAAGCATCGGTTAAAGAAGGCAAAAGGGAAGGGTTAAAGTCGGTTCCGAGTGAACCGATTCGGATTAGACTCGAAATTGGGATCTTCTTCCCTCCAGCACTCTTCTGGAACACCCTACATAGCACCCACTCATTCTGTATAACCCAACACACAGGAAAATTATCAAACAAAAGGTTTTAGATAGAAAAAACAGAGTAGCGGTTAGGGTTTCCGGTTTAACCTTTGCGGTTTTAGGTAAATTATGGGCAGAGAGTTTGCCTTCAAGTCTATACTCATGCATGACCCAATTGGTTTTCTGACCTTTAGGAGCTCTTCCTCTATAGAAAACAAGTGTCTTCTTCATCCCAACAAGAGACTTGCCTCGGTAAATCTCCTTATCTTTCCCGGTCGCTTTCCAATAACCGGCTTCAGTTGCCCGGTTAGTCCTTAAACCGGTTGGATATTTTCTGTCCCTCACACAGAAGAAATACCATTCTTTCTCACCCATTTTTGCCATCCCTGTATACATCAATCCACACAACATTAGGTTTCAAGAAGACTACAAAAGAAAATACCAGTTTTGATCTAGACAATTAATCTTCAAAACATACATGGTAACTCCCATGGCTCAGATTTGTTCAAATCAACTTCACCAATAGCTTTAGCTGAGAAGCTGATGTCTAGGACCTTCTTGTGGAGATAGTGACTTATGAGTTCTTCATCTGTTGGATGAAACCTGAATCCAGGAGGTAAATCCAACTGTTCTTCTTCCTTCTGAAACCCACAAAAGGTCTCCATATTTTTTTCCCTCAAGAAACCTTAAACCCTTAAAATTTAAAGAATAACATATGATTATGTTTATTTGATCTTGAATGTTTTTTTGGAGAGATGGATTCAGGAAATAGTGAACAGAGAAGTTGGGGGAGAGTTAGGAAGATGAAGAGGAAAATATAAAGGGAAAAGAGCCAAATGAAACTATTAAGGTTGGAATTTTGAAGGAGTGGAGAAAAACAAAATTGCAATATTATTTTTTTTCTTAATTATAGGCATTAAAACGAAAATTTTGTTTTTGTAGAATTTGGAAATGAAAAAGAATATATTTCCCCATTTTTGTGTGTGAGGAGAAAGATACGTAGTGTGTAACGCAACTTGGGTAGGTTGTTTTAGCACTTTCCCCTTTTTAAAACCTTTTCCTGAGCTTTTTAGAAATATTCGGAGAAAATAATTTAATTTGGAAAATAAATTTATTAGACTTTAGCTACAAAGGAACTATTTTTGGGTCGTCATAGGAGCTAGAAAATAAAAAGATAGTTGTGAAATTAATTAATAAGAGAATGAATAATTACGATTCTTTGAATCTATCTCATCAAGCATAGTTACTATAATTGTAGTGAGAATACAACGAATGATCTATATCATTATTACACCAGTTAAATCTAATCTATTAATGGTACATAAATATTGTTCCCGAAATTTGCCCTTGATATTATTAGGATTTGTAACCTTCATTAAGGGTAAAACTGTAAAACAATTTATATTTGATTTATTATCTCTACAATCCATGTTTCCAAACAAAACAATTATTAAACATGTAGTCAAACAACCAAAATCTAATGGGTCTCACTTTCCTAATTAATTAAAATCAAAACAAATTAATTGATAAATATAATTAATAATTTATACATCAACTATTATATATAAATTAAGATTCAAAATATATTTATAATATATTTTAATATCTTTTTATTTTGTTTCAAATATATATATATATATATATACACATATTACGATTGATGTTTTTACGATTGTACTTTTTAGCAGGTTTTTCCATCAAACTGAAAAATATTTAATTAATTAAACGGGTTGAAAAATTAATTAGCCAATCTCGATTATAAATTTTCTATAAAAAAAATTCGCATATAGTAAATAATTTCAGTTGATATATTTTAAAATTAATAAAAAATATTAAAATGATTTCATACTTATATTATTCAAATATTTGAAGCGTCAAATTATGCTTTATGTTTGAATGAAGTTTTTAACGGATAGTTCCATCAAATTTGCAAATTATATATACGACTACAGCATGTATTTTATAAAATAATATTTTAGATAAATAAAATAACAATTAAACATATACCACATAACTTTTACAATAGTTGTTTTCACATATATATATTTTTTCCAAACTATGATCTTACGATACAACACAGATTAAAATATATAATGCGAAATCGTTATTTTAATCTCTTAATCCTTACGATATATCTCCTCCAAATAACACATAATTTATTTTTAAAAAAAAACTAAATTGCTAACTCATTGTTTATAATGTTGGTTAAACAATTATAATCAAAAATTAGATTACATAATTAAAAAATCTAAACTACTATTAACAAAATGAATAAAAAGTAAAATTTGTAAAGAAAATTATACCCGCACTTAGAAGTGCGGGTCAAAATCTAGTAATACAATGAATAGACAATGTTTTCTAAAAATAGGTTACAAAGAAATAACTATATCACAGACGGAATTGAATACTTATGGTGGAAACATTTCTGTTCAGTGATTAGTCAATGAGTATAGAATTCATGTTTAGCTTCACAGTATAGATTTATTCTATTTTGTTTGAGTTATTTTCTCATTTCTCTATAGTGGATAAACTATTATTCTTAAAATTAATAAATTATCTTGTATGACTTCTTTTATCATTTGTATATTTTATTTATGAAGTAACCATAATCCAACCACTTTTGAGATCAAATAGTTTTATAAAGAAGTATGTGCATGTTAGCAAATAAAAATAATAAAATGTTGAAGTTTAGATGACTCGGTGCTAATTTAATATGTATATAGTAATACTTAGCAAACAAAACAGCCTTAATATTTAATTTTAATAGTTCTAATTTTGAAACTCTCTTTCTTAAAGAAGAATCAAGAAGGCATGATTGACAAATGTTCTTCTGGAACCCTTATTGGTTCTTTAGTCTTGTTACCTAACCCAACTCCAAAAGACCTGCTAAAGCAGAGACCACACACATCTGGTCTGTATACTTTCGTCTAAGATGTGTGTGGTCTCTGCTTTAGCGGGTCTTTTGGAGTTGGGTTAGACTATTGCTACCCTTAATCTGTGTAATTAGTGTTTGTTTTGGATCATCTTTGGTTAGGGTACGCGATGGCTCTTGGTTCCGGGTTTTAACACCAACGGTTTCTTCTAATTTTTTGGTTGATAATGCTTAGGGTTAGCGTGTGTCTCCTTTTATTGAGTTTGGTTTATGTTTTAAGTTTTTATCGTTATGACGATCAATTTGGTTGGTTATGATTGGGAGTCTAGTAGGCAGATCTCGAATCCTTTCCTTGGGTTACAGAGATTTCAGAGAGGTTTAGCTATTATGTGTTCTTGTGGTCTTAGTAGATTAGAAGCACTATAAAGAGACATTCTAGATGGTCACGCCAAGAAGTGATTCGTGCTAGTTCTTCGCTTCCAATAGTCTCTTTACCATGTTAAGAATTTCTAGTCTTTTAGTCTTTAGGGTTTGTCTTTGTAAACCGTCATATTGTTGTAAGCTTTGTATTTCATCTTTGTCTTTGGAATGTTCATTATGTAAATTCGCCGATTTTGTCTCTCGAAAGACTTTGTTCCTTGCCGATCCATGTATTTTCACCTTCGTATTCTAATATAATCCACCAGGCATAAAGAAAAGAAAAAAACTAACATTTCAATTATCTTATTTGTCTTTGTATTTTTTTGCATAAAATCCAATATTCAAACAAAAAAATAAAAGTCATTTATTCTGTATCAGAACCACTTAGAAAAGGTCAAAGAAGTATATTCTTTTAAAAAGTTATATGTTTTGACGATCGAAGTGCGTTCGGTGTATTACTAACACATTTTGATTTGGTACCAAATATTGGCATTTAGATACGTGTGTCCGAGTGGATTGTCGCCTATAATCGCATTAGGTTCATTTTTAATATTGTTTGCTACATCGTCAATATGCAAATCCGCGGATTTATTTTAATTTACAAATATTTTAAATATTTTAGACTTAAAATTAATATATTTTTATTTTTTTTTAAATTGTCTTTTTGTTATCTTAATAATCACATGAGAGAAAATGCATTAATATGCATATTTTATTTTAATTTATATTTTTAATAATATGATTTAGTATTTTTGATTTAATATTAATCATTTTTTGCATCTTTTATAAATTTTTTATTTTGTATGATTTTTGTGTGGATCATCCTTCTAATATTTCTACACATCATTTTATAAATATTTTTTTGTATTATTATAACTTTTTATGCTTATCATTTTGTATATTTATTTCATTTTATTCTTCTTTTTCTCTATTTTTATCATATATTATATTTGCTAATTATAACTTCGATTATTTATTGAATATATATTTAATAATTTTTTATTTATAAGTTTTTTTCAATTTTTCTAAACTATTTTAATATAATATTCTAGTTTTCATCTCCTAATTTATTCTTTTTATTTATATTTAAATTTAATTTTTTTTTATTTGTGAAAGATTAAATCATATAAAATAATTAATTTAAATATTATATAATATAAAATTTATATGTTTAAAATATTTTAAGATTAAATTTTAATTTTATTTATTTTATATTTATATTTATATTTCAGTAGTTTTTAGTTATCATATTTTATTTTTGCTAATTATAACTTTGATTATTTATTGAATATATATTTAATAATTTTTTTATTTATAAGTTTTTTCAATAGTTCTAAACTATTTTAATATAATATTCTAGATTTGATCTCCTAATTTATTTTTTTATTTATATTTAAATTTAATTATTTTTTATTTGTGAAATGATTAAATCATATAAAATAATTAATTAAATATTATATAATATAAAACTTATATGTTTAAAATATTTTAAGATTAAATTTTGATTTTATTTATTTTATATTTATATTTCAGTGGTTTTTAGTAATTGATTGAAATTAAATAGTTTTAAATGAAATAATTAATGTTGATGATGTGGAAATTTTTATTTAAAATAAACCAATCAGGAGACTGACGTGTCAACGCAGGAGAGTCTCCCCTTCTTTTTTTATATATAGGATTATTAGTTACATCAAAATATTTGATATGGTTACGAAAGAGGTGGTACCTTTGTGGTAACACAAGGGTTGGTTATCTTGTGCGTCGAGTTCAAACCCCTTTTAATACGAAGGGATTAATCTTTAAATCGGATTATTTAAATGTTGACTTCGGATTTTTGGAAGCTTATGTTCCTAAAGCCCGGAACTTCCAAGGTATTCAAAAAATAATAAAAAATTGATATGGTTCATTTTTTTTTTATATGGTTATTAGACATTTGGTTTTAGTTATTTGTAACACATGTGATTATAAATCATTTCACGAACAACAATTTTACGTCAGCATTCTCTTTGTAACACACAGATCTACAAGTAACGAATTTACTTCCAGCATATTTACGGTTGATAGTTTGAACTAGATGATAGGCTCTATCTTATACTACTGTATTGACTAATCTATAAAACTGTATATTATAAAATTTATTATTTGTTGTAGAAGTTGCTAAACCCTTGACAAGTAGATCAAAAAGTTTACACAATTACAATTATTTTTTTACAATATATTATACTTTTTTTTGTCAACAACAATATATTATACATGTACTATATTACAAATGGAATGTCGACATACACTTGCATGTACACATATAACAAAAAAAAGAACATATTACATTGATACATATATACGTAAGTTTTAGGAAAATCAAGGCCTATACTGTTATATGTATATATTATAGACATACATATATAAAATACTAACACCTTTTCAGGCAATGAAATCACATCATTCATAAGAGCATACACATCAAAAACCCTTTCATGGGGTTCTTAAAAAAAAAAAAAATTTGGAAAAGTGTAAAAAAAAATCGAAAAAAAAATAGACGAATGAGAGGCTGCCACGTGTCATGAACAGTGTAAGAACCGGTTCTTAAATAAGGATTTTTAGAACTCGGGTTCTTAACTATTCATGTGGGACCCACTTGAATAGTTAAGAACTCCACCCTTAAGAACCATTGATGTTCATGGTCTAAGAGCATACACATCAAAGAACACCTCATGGGATGGGGGTTCTTTAAAAAAAAAATTTTTTTTTTTTTTTTGGGAAAAGTGTAAAAAAAAAAAATCGAAAAAAATATAGACGAATGACAGGCTGCCACTTGTCATGAACAGTGTAAGAACCGGTTCTTAAATAAGGATTTTTAGAACCCCACCCTTAAGAACCATTGATGTTGATGGTCTAAGGTGGTGTCTCTTCTATTATTTATTAAACACAAACTATAGGTAATTAAAAATGATTCTCATTATTTGACCTAAATAATAAAGAAAAAAATGAAGAATATAGCATATTCCCCGTGAGTCCGTGACTTATCTACAAACAAAATTATTAGCTCCTCTGTAGTTTAGGCAAATCAGAGTGACAATGCATTATGAAAATTACTTTTTTTTTTTTTTTTTGGTCCAAAACATGCTTCATATAACTTAAACTTGGGTTTGTTCATACAAACTTAAGGCCTGCTTACAGAGCCCATCAGCAAAAGAGTTGGCTTCACGCCTAATGTAAGAAAATTTGGAAACTAGAAAGCGATCTGCAAGAGATCGAATGTCTTCAACAACTCCATAGATTTCAGCAATCACAATCTCCAGATTCACAGCCTGAATCAACTGATGTGAATCAGACTCAAATCGGATGCTTGTGAAGCCTTGGATCAGTGCATCCTCCATCGCAGATAGAAGAGCTAACCCTTCCGCCATTAAAGACGAATTAACAAAGGATTCAGTCCGTGACTGATTATGAATCACCTGGTTATCTCCATTGAAGATTGCCCAGCCTATTCCCGCAGTAGATAACCCAGCCTTCCAGGAGGCGTCCGACCTGCAGCAAAACCCACGCGCAGAGATTTCACCGATTGATCTCGGAACCGGCTTACTCTGTTTTGGTATGTCCTTCTGAGCTTCAGCCCATTCTTTAGCACCTTGAATGGAATGTAAAATCGTCTCTTGGGGCGAGAATTCTCTTCCATTAAAGATCTTTTTGTTCCTAGCTAACCATACATTCCAAATAATCCAGGGGCTGAGAGACTGGTTTGAGATCCCGGTTGGTGGTAGACAGCTAAGTTTTCTCAGATTTGGCCATTCCTCAATGAAGTTCTGCTCAGGGACAGTAACTACCTGGTTTTTGAAAGGTGCAGCTTCCCAAACTTGGCGAGCGAATGGGCAGTGAAGGAGGGCATGGGAGATTGTTTCCACTTCCCCACACCATATACAAGTCGGGTTCAGAGGTATGTGTCTGGCTGCTAGTCTTTCACCAACTGGGAGAGCTCCACTAGCTGCTTTCCAGATGAAGAATTGGATCTTTGGTGGTATTGGAAGGCTCCATATATCTGGGATCCAATGTAAGTTAGCTACTATAGCTGGTTCCTCCTCTGCTTGTTCTTCTTCATTCAGGGCAGAGTAATAACCCGAGCTTGTCGTGTATAAACCTGAGGTCGTTTGTAACCAGATTCGCTTATCTACTGCTCCTGTTTTACTAGGTCGAAGGGACAAAATAGAGTCAGCATTCATGGGAAGGAGTTCCCGGACTTTCTCCTCATCCCAGGCTGTAGAGTTAGGCCTAAAAAGATCAGCCACTTTTAAGTGGAGAGAGTTTTCAGTTGCAGGACCCATTGGCTGCTGTTTATGAGTCAAAGAGAGCCACGGTTCTTGCCAGAGGTCAATAGCCTGTCCATCTCCTATCGCCCATCCCAGCTGAGTGTTAAGTAAGTCACGCCCGATAAGAATTCCTGTCCAGCCATGGGAACCATTACTAGGTTTTGTGCAGGTCAGGAAGCTGGAGTTTTTACAGTATTTTCCCACCAGAATACGGGACAGGAGGCACTCTGGTTTCGTGAGTATCCTCCAGCTTAGTTTAGCTAAAAGCGCATCATTGAAACAAGGTATGTCTCGAATTCCCAGGCCACCCTTATTTTTTGCTTTCGTTAACTTCTTCCATGATAACCATGCCATTTTACTTTTTCCTTGCTTATTGTCCCACCAAAACCGGGTTAATGCTGACTGAATCCTCTTACATAGCGACCGCGGTAGTTTGAAGCAAGTCATAGCGTAAGAAGGCATAGAAGAGAGGACACTTTTGAGCATAACCATCTTCCCAGCACTTGAGAGGAATCTCGACTTCCAACTGATGGATTTCTGCCTTATCTTGTCCACAATGCTTGTAAAAAGATCTTTCTTCTTTCTACCAAAATGCTCAGGTAATCCAAGATACTTGCCGGTTCCTCCTTCATTAGATATTCCCAATATTCTTTTAACCCTTTCCTTTTGCTCTGGAGGTGTCTTCCGTGAGAAAGTAATAGCTGATTTATTCATATTGATACTCTGACCTGATACTGCTTCATACTTACTAAGAATAGTCTTCAGGTTTTGACAACTTTCTTCACTCGTTTTGCAGAAGAACATTGTATCATCTGCAAATAGAAGGTGGTTGATGCGTGGGCTGTTTTTTGAAACTCTGAGGCCACTAAGTTTTCCTTCACGCATAGCAATGTTGCACAAGCTTGATAAGACCTCACTGCATAGGATGAAGATATAAGGGGATAAGGGATCTCCTTGTCGGATTCCTCGCTTTGGTGTAACCCATCCATGTGGCGATCCATTAATCAGGTAAGCATATCTAACTGTAGTTACACATTGCATTATCCATTTGATCCATTTTTCATGAAAACCAAGGCTTGATAGGACTTGTTGAATGAAACTCCACTCTAGTCTATCATATGCCTTGCTCATATCAGTTTTAACCGCCATGGAACAATGTTTTTCTGCAGCAGAGTTCTTTAGGTAATGGAGAACTTCATGAGTTATCAACACATTGTCCGAGATAGCCCTTCCTTGCACAAAAGCAGATTGGTTCTCGGAGATGATGTGGGTTAGCACCGGTTGCAGCCTTCTAGTGAGCAGTTTGGATATTAGTTTGTAATAGACATTGCATAGAGCAATAAGTCTATAATCAGCCACTTTCTTCGGCCCCTGCATTTTTGGTATTAACCTCACGTATGTTGTGTTGATGTTTTCAGGTAGAACTCCTGTCTGGAAGAACTCTAGCACTTCTTTGGTGATCTCCTCTTCTACTACATTCCAGTTTGATTGGAAGAATCCCGCAGAGAAACCGTCTGGCCCCGGTGCTCTATCCGGGTGTATCGAGAACATAGCTTGTCTGATTTCCTCTGCAGTCGGATCTCTAATAAGAGACAGGTTTGTTTCCTCAGAGATTTTATTAGACAAAGCCTGCTTGACTATGTGCTCATCCGAATCTTGTGATGATGTGAACAGATTGTGAAAGTAGGACTGGATGACGGAAGCAATCTGTGTGTCCTCATACACAGAATTACCTGTCTCATCCTCTATTACTGAGAATCTGTTCACTATATATCTGCCTTTGGAGACCGCATGAAAGTACCCCGAGTTTCTATCTCCCAAGCATAGCCAAAGGATCCTACTCCTTTGTCTCCAGTAATCTTCTTCTTCCTTATAAGCTTCTGCTAAATCTTTTTTAATTTGCTGAATCAGATTTTCATCGTGGACAGGATTGATCAAGGCTCTTTCAAGTGCTTCCTGTCCTTGTCCAATCTTAATTTTGCTGTTCATTTGATGTTCTTTGCGCCAGCATATGATTGCCCGTCGTACTCTGGAGATTCTAGCTTCCACAGAGAGGTTTTCTGCTTCATTCCACGTTTCTTGTATCAGATTTTTCACTGCCTCATTGTCCTTTAGCCGACGGTCAAATCTAAACATTCCTTTTCCCCTTTTCCTTTCAGGGTTGAGGTAAGATATTAAAGGTTTATGGTCAGAACCTTCAAACCTCAGATATTCACATCTCGCGGTTGGAAAAGTCTCAGCCCATAGGCTATTAACCATAGCCCGGTCAAGCCTGCATCGTACTGTGTGCTGATATCTGTTACCTCTCCAAGACAGCGGATCACCAGAATGTGGTAGGTCGTATAGATCAGTCTCAGAGACGAACGATCGGAAGTCAACGAAAGATCCTTCAGCTCTTTGCGCTCCACCTGATTTTTCATTCTGTCCGAGGATGTCATTGAAATCGCCAGTAATAAACCAGGGAGCATTCCAGCTTTCAGCATACAAAATCAGCTCTTCCCATATCAGTTTTCGCTTTGCTTTATCAGTGTCTCCATAAAGAAAGGTAGCAAAGAAAGTCTTTCCTTCATACGTGATTTTTGTATTAATGAAGTTCTTACACTGAAAAAGCAGTTCTATATTATGAAAATTACTTATCTAAACATATTCGAAAGGAAGATTATCTACGCTTCTACGTCTATATATAACAATATTATACACACTAGAAACTAATCCCTTGTCATATAACATAATTTCTGCAATATTAAATGTCTTTTACTTATTTTTAAATGCTAACAAAAAGACGTTTTTTTAACAAAAATATGTTTCCAAAAAAAAGGAGAAAAAGGGGTGAATAGTAGCAATATGCACACTTGGTGCATTTGAAGCTCATTGGTTCTGTTTGATGGTTAGTAACTTAGTATCATAAGTTATTTCAGCAACCACTTTTGGTTTATATTGTGATTTGACATTTGGTTCGGTTTAAGTTCTCATGTGTGGGTTTTAATCTACAAAATGATTGATTTTCTTTGCAATCACAGCTTCATGTATTCCTTCGGGTTTTAGCTCCGGGTTCTTATCCAACTTTGGGTCCGATTGGTGACCAAAAGCGGAACGGTAAGATTAGCGGGTAGCGGAAGTGGTAAGCGGTTGAATAATGCAAAACTATAAGTGAAAGCTGTTAGCGAAAGCGGTAACAAAAAGCTGAGAGTAACCGCTTTTACTGTAGCTTTTATAACATTTTCGTGATTGGTAACAAAGAAAGCGGTATGCCTCTAACGTTTTCACTGTACGCACACCAATCATACCCTTTGTATTTTACAAAATTCTTTTTATTATATTATATATCTTTCATCAGCAACAAGAAAAAAGAAAGTAATATGCACAAAATGTCAAACTAGTCGATGATTTATATTGTCACGGTGGGGGAAGAACGGGATCGAATAAAAATTTGGTCGTCTTAACAAAATTAAAAAAATCTGCTTATAGAAATTGTTGCAAATTAGGTGGTTAAGATAGCAACTAATATTTCTATTTAAGGAAAATATCCAGTAAGACAATACCACGTATCGATTGCGAAGACCTTCCGGACTCTTCGTAGTCAACTTTTTCTACTATATATGCTAGGCTTGGGACTTCGGTTCTTCGGTTCGGTTACGGTTCGGTTACTCGGTTTTCAGTTTTTTTGTTTTCAAAAAATTTACCGATCGGTTTTTTTCTTCGGTTCGGTTCGGTTTCGGTTCATAAAACTTCGGTTCGGTTCAGTTCGATAATTTCGGTTCAATTTTATATTCCAAGGCTATATGTATATTTATATATCAAACAAATAAACACAAACTGACAAAAGTATATATATATATATATATATATATATATGGGAAGATTGAAACTTTTATGAAAATCAAAACCGATCGACAACTACAAGTCTACAATAATGAATAATAGATCAGAGACTTCGGTTCTTCGGTTCGGTTTTTCGGTTTTTTCTATTTTAAAAAAGCTACCAATCGATTTTTTCTTCGGTTCAGTTTGGTTTCGGTTCATTAAAATTCGGTTCGGTTTCGATTCGATAATTTCGGTTCGGTTTTATATCGCAGGCCTAATATATGCCATGCCATCTTTATTTTCTTACTTCATTGTAACCCCGAAATTTAGGCAACGGATACGTGTCGACATCCTTACAGAGCCAATTAGTATTGATAAATAAGGATTAACTAAACCAATGGGTAATTTGAGTTGACCAAATATAATCAGGTTCGTGCTTCCGACACAATTTGCATATTTGTAATTTTGTGCATATGCTACAGTGGTAAGGGCCTTGAGACCACCATCAAATTAAGGGAGCTTGTTCAGATGGTGATAGGCAGTCTCACCCGTTTTCAAAATTGGGCTCCAAATTGTGGGCTTGGATCAAATGACAGATTCTGAAATTATATTAAAGATATTCGTTAATTTACGGAGCAAATTATAATCTCGCACGGGGCTCGAAGCCAACTGTTGATAATACCACATTTAAGACGTAAATCATTCATTCCAAGTAGACTTGAACTAAAGATCTCTTTTGTCAAGGGAAACTACTAGACCAAAAACCATTTGGTAATATTTAAAAGTTCATTCCATTTTTTCTTTGTCAAAGTTTATTCCATTTAATAGATACGGAGTAATAAAACTGTCATAACATCAAAAAAGTTATCTATACGTTGTTTTAGATTAAAACCTGTGGGCAGCTCTTGGATTATTAGGAGCATATTTCGGCCTAACGATAGAAAAAAATAATATGAAACTATGGGCTGCCCTCTTAATTTTAATTTATCCTGAAAAAATCATAAAATGGAAAATGCTAGTAAATCCAAATTCAGTGTATTGCAGAAAATGAAAATGTAATAAATACATTCTTATGATAAGATATTCATCCTTAAAATGAATTAAAAGAAAAATTGAAATTCAAACAGAAAATGGTAATTTATTCTGTAGTTAATTATATCATAATTATGGTTTATCTTCTCTGAAACAGTTAATTAGTAATCATAATATTGTATAACCCAAGTGGGACCCTATCCGACGAGGAAAAGCCTTATACACAGTCAGCTACACGTTCATGCGGCGACCCTGACAGTGATGTGTTTTACTCCCTTCTCATATTGGGTGTGATTGGTGTACGTACAGTAAAAACGATAGAGGCAAACCGCTTTCTTTGTTACCAATCACGAAAACGTTATAAAAGTTACAGTAAAAGCGGTTATTCTCAGCTTTTTGTTACCGCTTTCGCTAACAGATCCGATTGGTGAACAAAAGCGGAACGGTAAGACTAGCGGTTAGCGGAAGTGGTAAGCGGTTGAATAGTGCAAAGCTGTAAGTAAAAGCTGTTAGCGAAAGCTGTTAAAGAAAGCGGTAACAAAAAGCTGAGAATAACCGTTTTTACTGTAGCTTTTAAAACGTTTTCGTGATTGGTAACAAACAAAGCGGTAAGCCTCTAACGCTTTTACTATAGTGTCACCAATCGAACCCATTAAAACCAAAATCAGTTACAAATAAAAAATTGTTATATTTAGTGGATAATCCTGGTAATTTCACATTATCATAAAAATCTTAATATCACCCAATCCCGAAATTGATTTTTAAATTTTCGAAAATCTCATTTAAATTTTGGTCAACATAATATTTAGCAAAACATTTAAAACAAACTCCGGTCAATAAGCGTTAAAATAATTGGCACGAATCACGAACTTACCGGGGAAAATGGATAATGGATAAAAAGTCATTATAATTCAATTGGATATATATAGAAGGACCCACCTACAAGTGAATTCCAATAACAAGTTTCTGCATAAACTGTACTGATCGTGTTCTTCATTGATATCGAGAGGTCAATAAAGTGACCAACTTTTGTTGATTTTTCTCATTCAAAGGCCTGCACTTTTTTGAATTCCTTCACAATTTTCTGAGTCTTTCTCTGGTATCAGATTACAGAAACTGGATTTTGATCTTTGCTTCAGACAGACATGGATGCTATTTCATCTCTAAGAGCTGAGTGTGGAATTGTTGCTCAAGTTTCCGGGATTCTCCCTAGAATCGATCATGGGCTTTCTGGGTTTTGTTCATTTTCTCAGGAAAATAAATCAAAATCAAAACTTTCCCCGGTTATGAGCCTTGATTTAAAGGAACATCCCATGGCTTCAAACCAAACTCTTACTGCCTTTTCTTCTTCCTCTGTGGCTCCTGTAAGCAAAAGTCATCTCTTTTTCACCTTTTTATTTGATCCCAAATCTTCTGTGGCTTGTATAGATTATTGAAAATGTTTAATTTCAGGCAAAGACATCATTGTCATCAATTGGTATGAGTAGAGGAATGAGATGGTGGGAAAAGTCAACGAAACACAATATGTTAGAGATTCACTCTGCAAATCATCTGGTTGACTCTTTGTTAAATGCTGGAGATAGATTAGTTGTTCTTGATTTCTACTCACCTGGTTGTGGTGGCTGCAAATCTCTCCACCCAAAGGTATGTGTCAAGTACTAGTTTCAACATTTTATCATCTTTTCAGTTAATTTAGTTTGTGTTTCGTTTGTTTATTACAGATCTGTCAATTGGCTGAATCAAACCCAAATGTGTTGTTTCTCAAAGTGAATCAAGAAGAGCTTAGAACAATGTGTCATGGCCTTAACGTTCATGTACTTCCATTCTTCAAGTTCTACAGAGGAGCAGAGGGTAAACTATGTAGTTTCAGCTGCACAATCTCCACCGTAAGAACATCAGAAGATTAAGCTTTCATATCATTTGGATAGTAGCAATGAAATTAATCTCATTTTGTTGCTTGAAAATGCAGATCAATAAGTTCAAGAAAGCGGTGGATAAGCACAGCAGTGAAAGATGCAGCCTCGGGCCAGCAAAAGGTTTAGACAACAAGGAACTGATGGCGTTAGCGTCGGTAGGGGAACTGAAAATGAATCTTGACTCCTTAACAATGCATCAAGATTTGTTTTCACCAACAGCAGCTAGCAACTTCTGTTATGAAACAGAGGAACAACATCATAAGATGGTGCTATAAAAGAGAGGGTCTTTTCTTCAAGGTTGTTATTGATTTGTAGATATGATTATTGATTAGAATCATTGTGCTTAAAGGTTAGTTCTTTAATTTCATCAAACTATTAGTAATGCCAATATCAATGATAATTTCAAAAGACTGAATCTTTGGTCTTCATAATTACAATATTATGCTAAACTTATGGTTCTACAAACTAGATCTTGGATCAAGATCTTAACTCAGTTTCAGGAAGACAATTCAATATTGTTAAATATGAAAAAAAAACTTGTAAATGGATAATTTAAGGCTTTACCTCAGCATCAAGATTGTAATCATATACACATCAGATCTGATGATTATTTGAATTCCATCATTGGTAAAGCCTAACACTTTCAATTAAATGGAAAAAAAAAATCATACTGTTTTTAGCAAATTTCAAAACACAGCACAGAAGCTTCTAAATTTTAGTTAAAGAAGTTCTTGAAAAGTGAAAGCAATTAAAGAGAGTTGTTAATGCATCAGAGAGATTCCCATTAATAGACAATAGTCAACACAGATAATTTCTGATGTCCCTGTCTGTATAATCGTCACTTGCAAAAGAACACAAATCCACTTCACAAAAAAAAAAAATGTCAAGAACTAAGATCAGATGATACCCAGTTCGAAAAAAAAAGACTTGAGCATTTGTAAAAAAAATTGATTTGACAAAGAAATTTAGTATAAAGTATCCCAAGAAGTACAGTTAAAACCATCAAAATATCTCAAGAACTTTCAAGAACCAAACCCTATACTATTCATTCAAGATATGGTTCCTCAAAGTTCTTAGGACATTTTGATGGTTGTAACTATACTTGAGAAACAGATTATAGGGTTTACAGCGCTTAGAATGACGGACAGAGACTGGAAGTTAGGGTTTTCGGATGTTCGCTCTCGGACTTATAAAGAGGTGTTTGGAAGAAGTGACCTATTTTATAAAATTGTATATATATATATATAATTTACTACGATAATTATCAAAAGGGGATGTAGCTCAGATGGTAGAGCGCTCGCTTAGCATGCGAGAGGTACGGGGATCGATACCCCGCATCTCCATTAATCACCGTATTATGATTTGCTACTTTTTTCTTTTTGGAAGAACCTCCATAGAACCTCTTAAGAAATATGTGAATTAGAGATCATTGATAGCTCTGATAACTACTTGAACTATACCAAGAAGCATCTGAATCATTCATGTGATCATAAAACAGAGTCTTTTATAGATCAGGTCAAAGTTTTTCTGGAGCAAAAACATGTTCATAAACTTAATTTCAATATCTAATAAGACATAAAACCGGTCTAAACTGGATTGTTTTTAACTAAACTAATTTCCTGTTTCAGATTATACAGTAAGAAGAAAGCTTCATCTTGAGGAAGATGAGTTAAGCCTTCTAACAACACTTCTTTGGCGTCTCACTTGGACGTCTCATTCTCTGATGATCCAATCCCTTCCTCAATACGCTACACAACACACACACACACACACACACACACACACACACACACACACACACACACACACACACACACGATGAATATGGTTATGGTTTTTGTTGAGGATTAAGACTACTAAACCTTTTTGAACTTTCTAAATTCCTTACCTGAAGAAGATAGTTGTGAAGCCAATCCAGTGTCTGCGGGAAAGTGGTGGCTGATATATTAACAACTGTCACTCCCTGTATCACGCATAACAAGTGTTAGAACCGTGAAACTTGAAAGAAACATTCGAGTGATGAAAGATCAAACAAACCTGTGAATTGAAGGAACAAAGGTAGTCTTCAATGGTCTTTAAGTTTGTGATTAGTCTCTCTTTCTCCTGCAAAAAGAAAGACCAAACAAAAAGCATGTGTTCATACAACTTTCAAGATAAGTTTAGTGTGTTTTTTAAGCTTGAGGTTAGATATATTATACCTTAGATGTATATTTATCTCCAGATGTACGAGAAGAGATCCACTCCTCTAGTAAAGCCTGAGAAAACGAGATTCAAGAAATTCAAGAATTGAGAGAAAGACTACTTTCTGCATCATATATATCTCGAAAGAAACAGAATACTGATTCACCTTATGATCAAATTCAGCCATCTTTAAAACAATAGATATGACTATGGGCTCGGGACCAGATTTAGCCTTTCCACTTCCATCTGAACCTTTTCTTTTCTCTTCAGCTTCCTTTGCAGTTTCTGCAGCACACACACCTGAAACAAAATATAACATTATACACAATCCAACACAAGAAACTTCTTAGAAGAAAAGTAAAATGCAACTTCGAATAATACCATCGATTTTACATTGTGTAACTTTTGCTGATAGTTCTTCTTCCACAGATGCCATGGCTTCAGCCTGAGAATGTTGTTCCGTAGCAGAACTATTGTCTGTTTCTTTAGTGTTTGAAGAACTTGCCTCGAGGTTTTTGTCCGAGGTTAGATCTTCTGAAGAGTTTGTTTCTTTGCTACTCTTCTCGGGATCATTTGATGGAGCTTTGTTCTCATCATTCATTAAGTATATGCTTGGATCTAAATGTCTTCCCTGTAGTTTATTTGGGACCAAGATATGAAACATAATCCAGAGGCATGGAGTTTTCACAAACAATATTTACCTCAATTATAATGGGTTTCCCATCTTTCATTGCTTTCTTCAAATCACCAGCAAGTCCTAAATCACCAACAAACCATTTGTGATTTCAAGAATGTATGAATCATGCAGTTTCTAACACCGAAAATAAAGTACCTTTTCGAACAATTCTGCATTCTCTACAGAACTCAGTTATCAACTCCTCTGATGATCCAAACTCTCGAGTCCATACAGGGGTTGATGTCAAAGGAGCACTAGATTAAACAACATAAAACGTGATCATCTAGTCATCATTTGTCAAATTAGATAGAAGCAAAAACGTACTCAGTTGCTGTACGAAGCAGCTCATATACCATGTCAGTCTGTCAAACAAAAGAGAGCACATAAGATTGTTCCTAAGAAACTAGTTATAACAAATGAAGAACCGGCTACTGAGTAAATAGATACATGTAAGACGTTTGGCAAGTTTAGTCTCTGAGCAAGTTGTGTAGCTATTGTGGACTTCCCAACACAAGCTGTTCCACAAACAAGTATGACAAGAGGTACTCTCTGATGATGAAATCTAACACCCAAAAATATAAATTTTTTTTTTTAAAACTTTGAAAGAAAGCAAGGAAAATTTAGAACAAGACAGAAACATATATATTTACTTTGTCATCATATTGTAGCGATTAACGTACTCCTTCCCATAACCACGTCGCTCCATAAGCTGTAAGTTTGAATCAGATCAGAATAGTTAAAAACGTTTTCACAAGACATCAAAGATTCGGAAGTATGTACCCTAAACAAACTTTTTTCCAAATCTTCTTGAGACCTGCAAAGACAAAACCAACCAAGTTATGTTCAAACAACATCGATAAGAAGAAGAAGTCTAATTGTGGCAAAAAGGGCATACACATCTAGAAGACTATTGTCAATCAGAAGCTTCTTGAGTTCAAGAGCAATCTTCACGGCGACGTGATTTGGAATCTGAATCAAACCGGCAAAATGTTTCACCAATGTTATGGAGAATCATTTCAAGACCATATATCTTGAGAAGACTTGAGTTAAGAATTGGGCAAACCTTAGTTACAGTTAACATTCTACAGACTAAGAAGCGAGACAGAACATAGTAGTGGTCAGCATCTCCAAGCCATACCTTCACCTGAAATTAAGTCAATCAGATCTTTGATGAAGACAATCCAATTATTCACAGAAGAAGAGATAAAAATCGAACCTTGACGAAATCGTATTTAGAAGAAGCGTTTCGAGGAGAAGAAGGAACAGAAGAGAATGGTCGGATATTGATTTCTCGAGGTTCGTGTTCATCGTTAGGGTTGTTGGCTGTTCCTGATGAACCAGAAGATTCCTCTCTGTCCTTCATCTTCGAAGAACCAGAAGATTCCTCTCTGTCTTTCATCTTCGAATTTGCAACACAGACGTAATTGAGATGATGAAGTTTTTTTTTGTGGATCGCTTTGATAAATATTTACTCTGTTGATGTTTCCGACACTTTTTTGGTTTTTGTTTGGTCAAAGCTTTTCTTTTTCTTTCGTTATTTAATTTAGAATATTGATAATTTAGCCCATATTGAATATTGAACCCATGTTTAGTTGGGCCAGCCCGTAACAATCGTTAATACAAAAATGTCGTAATTAGGTTTGTAATAGTCAACTAGAGGATAATATTTTACATAGGAGGGAGAGGTTATTTTGATTTCAAGAACGAGGAGCGGCCATTTGTTGTTTCTTTATCCTCTCGTGCGACTTCACCATGCTGTAACAGAGCACCAGAGAGTGTGAGTTTCATCCAAACATCCACTACACAAACAGAGTAAAAGTTCCATAGTGTAGAAAATTAATCTGTTACCTGATATCATGAGGAGTGATGAACATCCACTGCGCTCCTTGTGCAATTGCAAAATCCACCAGCGCGTCCAAGCTTATTTTCCGGCTCACTGCATCCTGTATTTCCAGAAATCGAGATGTTAGAAACAAAAATGTTATTTCAGCAAAGCTCTCATCCCATTCCCAATGTAATGCTCGAAAGGACAACATACCATAAACACATCAAACTCATCCATGGCCCGGAATGGAGCTTCTGTCATCTCGTGAAGAGCCAATGCAAAGCACAATGTGGAGAAAGAACGTTCTCCACCTGAAAATTATGTGACAAGACAGGAACCGTCTTAGACTTCACCAATGTCCAATATAGGAGATATCTTTGCACAGAAATGAGTTAAGGAAGCAGCACCTGAAAGACCTTTGGTGTCTCGAACGGCATTACTTGTTGCATCTTGCGGCATCTTAACCTGTCCAAAACAAAAGTCATCAATCAGATAATGTAATAATATTGACACATTCATCGCAAGTATCGTAGCATAGCAGTGTCAGTTACCTCTATTGACAAAGTTTTATGTTCATAACTGACTTTGATGTGTCCACTGATACCTTTCTTTCCCAAGTGAGAGTTGAATCTGCTTCCAAGATCAAAATCAAAGAAAGCTCCATACTACTAAACCGAACAACAAATTTATCTCTGTGGTTGGCAATGGGGGAAGCAAATCTTACTGCCATGTTAGTTGGCGCCGAAGAAGAGATGCATTCCTTTGAAACTTTTCCCACCGCGAATCTAGAGCAGTTTTACAGGCCTGATGACCAAACAGTAATGAATATTAAATGATGCAGCTATAACAGCAGGTGCAGCTTTAACATAAACAGATCTGCAAGGCTCAACCGTGAGTTTTTCTCGATAGTGTTGATACAATTTGCGCTTCTTTGCAATCTTTCGTTCTAGCTTCTCATGCATCATCCTAAGGTCATCGATGGATTCAGAAAACCTGCACCAACAAAATTGAATTATGTGTCACAGGTACTTTATGTATGAAGAAAGAGCTGAAAGACAAAACTAAAATACACACTGCTGATTCTCTCGATGAAGTCTCTGATTCATTCTGTTAATCTGAGCGCTAAGTTGCTCAGGAGTACTCCCATCCCAGGGCCCCAAAGATTCTATCTCACTCTCAGGACAAATTTCAGAGGCCTTCTGGTCGCTTTCCTGCAATATAAGCACATGTGATTGATTGGTTACAAGCAATAACCTACACTACTAACGCAACTGTCATAATTACTTATATGTACCTTCCGCTTATTTTGAAGCGCCTCATAACTAGACTCAGCATCCTTGATATCAGGTAGGACCTTGTTTTTCATAATGTTCTCGTAATGGATTTTCTCCTGAAACACAATAACGCTTACCTTCTGCATGCAAAGCAATTCAAAAGTAAAATCTATACATAGAGGCGAGAAGGGGTACCGCTTCGGCAGACTGAAGGTCTTTCTCGATCTTCTTTAGCTCGTTCTCTGCCTCCTCAAAGGCATCAATTTCACCCTTGGCTGACTCTACATACACGTTTTGGATACAATGTAAAAATAAATCAGTCAATCAAGATGATCTATTCATATTCTATCACTATTCACAAACCAAAAAAGATACATGCGTTTGAGAAACAGTGGTCTAAAACAGACATACCACGTAAGTTCTCAAATGAAGCATTAAGTTTATTAGCTTTTAGTTCAGCTTCTTTCAAGCAGATCTGGAGATTCTCAAGGAAAGCTTCTTTCTCCTCTATTTCTTCTCGGCCTTTCTGATATAGTAATTAGAAAAAGAAAAAAAAAACTAACTTTAAGGAGTAATACTTTGTTGAAAACAATGACAGTAAAATAGTATCAACGACAAACCATGATTTCAAGTTGAAGCTCATTAACACTTGAAGACGGTGATGCTTCAGTCTCTGCAGCGACTGTACTCTTCAAATCTCGCATCTCGAATTCCTTTGTTGTCAACACTTTCTCTGCTTGGCTTCGGTGCTTCTGTATAAACCAAATAAAAGGAATACCCAAAACTGTTATTGAAACTATAGCTATGTGAAAACAAGCTAACCATTTCAGTTAAGATGCTTGACGACTGGACACACTAGTCTCGACATGAACACTGGATTAATAAATGAATTTACATTACCTTCAGTGTGCGGATATTCAACTCAAGTTCTTCGAGACTCTCCTCTGCTTCCCTCTTACGTCTCATGCACTGATTTATTTCGTTTTGTCCTCGAGAGGCCTCTATTTCAAGATCCTTGATCTGGTCATCAAAAGAAGCACAGAGTCGCGTAGTTTTACGAGGAACAGGAGGAAGGGTTGTCTGAACTGACCCACGAAAAAACCTGAGGTAAGAGCAGAGATATATTAGTGTTATGATTGAGCAATATCCTCTTCCATCCCCTAGATGGTCTCAAGTCAATCCCTTTAGGGTAAAAAAACTAGCTTTATTTCAAGACTTGGAGGAATCCAGAGCCAGAACACCGAAAGAGGGGAGTTATGTCAAAGTTCACAACTGTATTAAAAAGAACGAATGATCTCCAGCCCTGTAAAAGATTTGTTATTGTTTGCAACTGAAGAAATAGTGGGAACAAGTTACTTACATTCGGTATCCGTCTAAAGTAAAAACCTCCTTCAGATTTGCGAGCCTTTTCCCAAAGGCAACTGCCTTTCCCACCTCATAGTTCTCTGCAAGCACTTGCCTCTCAACACCATTCTGAAATATCCAGAAAACAAGACCAAAATATATATACCTTCATATAGGATTGAAAGAATGAAGAAAATTAGTAAGTGGAGGGAAAATTTGAAAGAAAGATTACCACATCCACCAAGACATTAAGAACTGTTGGATTATCAGAATGCAAGACAGAGAGAATAGTTGGATGTTCTGTCTGAGGTATCATGTGCCTTGGTATATTTAACCTGCATAAAGAGAGGGCAAATTTTTCCATCATAAAGCTACCCATACATCGATACAAAAGGTTGAAAGAAAATATTAAATGTTAGTTTGGACTTTGAACCTTGGTCTCGAAAAGTCATAGATGATAATCTTAAGATTCCTATAATTAGCTTCATTCGCACAGCCTCTTAGAGTGAGCGAATCTTTATGATCAGTCACAATGAAGGCATTTAACATGTTTCCAAGAGCTTGTTCAACTGCAGATGCCCATTTATTGCCATTGATCAACGTCTGTAGAACATCAAACCATTAGAAAATATTTTGTGAGATTTTTGATCCCACACAATATTCACGTTGGAAGATTGTTCCTACAACACTAGAAAATGCCAGTTTCTTCTTGACCCATGCATGGTCAAATATCAGACAACATGTGAACTAAATTTGTTTTGGTGCGAAGATTTGCAAAATAAACAAATAGAAACTCACCACATGGGAGCCAATAGGACCAATTGGAGGCTTTTTGAATCTGTGATGATGTCTCTCAATAGCCTGCAGAAGATTAATGACTCTGTCCCCTCCAAATGCAGTAACCTAGTGAACATGCATGTATTTGTGTGCCTCTTAGATTTTACGGAAAGAGGTTTGGCAATATCCAGTTGAAAAGCCAAATATTGTTATTAAATCATGTAAGTCGCACCTTGTTTGTTTGATGTTTCTTCAGATCATATATGTTGGAGTTTATAAGTTTTTGCCTCTTTTGATGGTCTCTAATCTAGGAAGCCAAAAGGCCAAAGAAATGAACAAGGTGTTAATTACAATATTAAAGCAACCTTCATCTAAAAACTGATTAAATTTTTAGACAAAATATTCATGTGGAATGCAAGTAGCAAATATAGGTATAGTTGTACCATATCCTCGATGTGTTCCATCTCTTTCCTTCCAGCTGAAGCTTTTTCCAATAAGGAATTCTCTTCTTCTTTCAATCTAAAGTATCAAATATTTGAAGACAAGTGAGACGACTACAAAAGATGGATAGGCAGACGGAAAAAAAAAAGGAAAACTTAAATTATAACCTGGAAAGTAGTGTTTCAGCCTTCTCAACCTCCTGCTCCAAATATCTTAGTTTCTCTTCGATTTCAGATTGTTCAGCCTGCATCACTATCAACCTATGAGAAATAGACCTTCACAACACCTTAATTGTTATGCCAAGACACTGAGCACAAAAGAAGAACGACATAGTTTTTGGTTTTATAGATACTGTCAGTGACCAGTATAGAGAACCTGAGTGTTTCTCATTGTCTGTTCATTGATATCTCCAACCTGCCGTTCAAGCCTTCTAACACGATCCTTAATCCTGAGAACATTATTGCGCTTATGATTGAATTCTTCTTCTAGAGCAATCTTTTCTCGTGCCGCCTACGGTAAGAATTGACATCATGAACACAAAACATGTCAAAAACACGCATATGGAACCTGAAAATTCATTATACCAAAAGCATTTTTTTCCAAACTAAATCACTTTGAAATATTATTTTCATGTTGTCCAAGTTTAGAATTGATGTATATTTGAGCCTTGCAACTCATTTTGTAAATCCAGTATTTTCATTTGCCTAATATATGTTTAAATAAAGGAATATAAACTGTCAATTCCATACGAAAATCCAATCGACTATAAACTTCTAAAATTAAACATTACATACCGTCTTGGCTGATTGGTGACAACTCTCTATCTCTCTCTTCATCGCAGTTGATTCATCCATCAGACAAGCAACTTTAGCTTTCTTCTTGGTCAAGCGATCCCTTAATGATTCCACTTTACCCTACATAATTGGTCAGTTATAATCAAACAGTTTGTGCTCTATAACATGAATTAAGAAATATACTCAGCCATGTGTAGATAGCTCTCTATAATACAGCAAGTTAAAAGGCTAACACTCTAAGCAACTCGAACATTTTGGAGGCAAAACCACACCCAAACTTAAGGAAGCATGATAACATGCCTTAACCATGGTCCTATGAAAATGCTTTAGGGTGGAAATACATCAAGACTCCACTTAATCAAACTATCTCTTCTTGTACAGCTAATAAAATTCATTGTTGTCAGGGAGAAGTTATAGCTTGTAATGCACCCCATCATCTGTATTTTTCATAGCCATCCAAATTTTAGATAATGGAAAAGTATGTATGACTTACTAGTTCCCAGTCTATTTTAGCTTGGCAAGTAGGTATACGTTCTTTAAGCTTCACAATCTTCTCGGTCTGTTCCTGGAGCTGCCTATCCACATCATACACCCATGACCAAGCAAGTTTCTTTTTCAACTGCTGCAACTTTTGAGCTATTTCTTCAACTTGTTCCATATTCTTTATCTTTCCACGCAACTCACTGATCTCCTTCTCTATTGGTTTAATTGTTTCCTCCATTTCATCGACCAATGCAGTTGCAGACTTCAAGTGCTCGTAGATACTTTGGAGCAGATCATTAACTTGCTGAAGAAGGGTTGCCTTAAAAAAGAACTAAAGAACAGAAGTTTTCAGCCAAAATTCAACAAGATTGACTTTGATGTATGCCAATTTACAGCAGATACCTTGAATTTATCTTTGTCATTTCCAGAATGTAAGAACTCCCTGCTCTTGTCTTGACTCATTACCACGCATGGATTATCAACATCAATCTACACATGTACATAAGACGGATCAAGCAATGAATATGCCGATTTGGCTAATATAATGAGAAACTTAAAGGTATACAAGACCAGAAATAAGAAGTATCTCTGATATTACTTAAACTTACAAATTTGAATGAAAAATAGAAACTCACATTATAATGTTCAACAATTTCCCGTAGCTCCTCCTTTCGGCTAGATACTTTTTTTCCTGCAGAGCATAGGTTGCATAAAATAAGAACATAAAATACTTATGAATCAATAATTTACATACACATAACTCACAGAAAGAGTAGGTGGAAAAGACAATTAAAATGGAGATGGTAATCACAACAAGCACCACACGGGCTATGAGACAAATTGTAATCCAACCCACAAAGAGAGAAAGAACGGCTACAGTGAACTAACCTTCATGATCCTTGAGAATGGTAGAACTAGTAGACTCGGTTATCCTACGTTCGATAATTATAACGTCACCATATATTTCAGGCTTAAAAGCATCCTCTCCTTGGTTTTTCATTTCTACATGGACAACGGCATAGCTGCAACGAAATCCCATTGGAAATTTTCAGTCACTCTTACCATTATATCTCGACAAGAAGCAAAAGATAGATGTTTCTTAATCATAATAATAGACAATAAAGCGCCACTAAAAATATTGGCAGGCTTGCAGCACAACAAAAGAGTGGTAAGTGTACAAACCTGCATCCAGTTTTTATGAAATCTTTCAGAGTGGCCGCGCGCTGAGTCCCTTTAGCTCTACACCCGAATGCAACACATAGAGCCGTCAATATCGCACTCTTACCACCTGAAATTTTTTGCCGACACAACACATATTAGCTTACAACCTTTCGAGGAAGATAGCAGAGCGAGCAAAGCTTAACCGGAACATAGCATATCCGAATGCAAAACAAATTCTCATTGTCGTTTAAACTTCCACAAAATTCTGAAATTTTCTAGTCCGGATTAAAATGACTCTGCGACACTCCTTGATAAACCAATCAATGAAAAGAGATAGGTCCACAAGCTTCCAACGAGAATCAAAACATTAACCATGGATTATTTACACAGTGAACAAATGTAAGAGACCCGAAATTCAAAATTCGGCGAAACCTAATTCCAAATAAGGAATACGTATGTAAAATCCAATCAATTAGAGAGCTAAATATCAAAACTTTTGTATCGGAAGAAACACTCACTTCCGTTTTGGCCGGTGATGAAATTAACCCACTCGCCAAACTCAATCTGGAGATTACTATGGCACATGAAATTTTCGAGCTTAATCCTAAGGATCGTACCCGACCCAGAACGCTGTTTGATGAAGGAAGCATTGGGTCGAGCCCCAGATTTCGCCATGGCTGTCGTCGTTCTAGGGTTTGTCACTCCGGCGGATTTCGAGGAGACAAATTAGAAAGAGGAAAGAGAGAAGGCCATTCATCGGGTGCTTAGGGCGGGAAAGAGAGAAGGCTATTATACGGTCGCATGTATGCTAACCATACCGTCCTGGCCGTCCGATCTCCGGGGATCTTATTACAAATAACTATGGGCCTTATTAGCTACAAATTTATAGCCCAATAGACCCGTTTTCTTTTTCTTCAAAAAAGGTAACGCAGTCGTTTAGGCCGCTTATACATTTATTAGAGCACGTCCATGGATTAAGAGAGGTTCTTGACCCGGTTTTTTTAGAAAAGGGAGGATAAAAAATATTAAAATTAAGAACCCAGATTCTAAGACCATATACAATGGGAGGTTCTTAGGGTGGAGTCCTTAGTAAATATTATTAATTTATTGTGGGTCCCACATGAATAGTTAAGAAACTGTCTCTTAAAATCCTTATTTAAGAACCGATCCTTACACTGTTCATGCCACGTGTCAGAATCCCATTCGTTCTTTTTTTTTTTCGATTTTTTTTTTTTACGGTTCCCAAAAAAAAAAATTTTTTTTTTTTTAATAACCCTTAGAGGGGTTCACCATTGTATATGCTCTAAGAGCATAACAACAATGAACTTAAATCTTTTTTAATATTTTTTTTGGAAAGTTTGGAAAAAAAAACGAAAAAACAAAAAAAATAAAAAGGAATCAATCCGTGTGTGATACGTATACATGAACAGTTAAGAAACAGGTTCTTAAAATCCTTATTTAAAAACACAGCAATACAGCATTATGATTCAAAGACATAAAAGTAAAACACAACCTTAAACACACACATAGATGATCGCAATGCATGATTCATGAGAATCAAAATTCGGAAAATTTATAAAAACAAAGAAGTGAAGAGGGCTTTGAGATGTTCATTTGGATGGCCAAATCCATCACCGTCATTGTAGAACAATTTGATCACACGTGCAAGGTTGAAGACTCGCACTAGAATCTGGCGTGGCACAGTAGACGAGGCTTTAAAGAAATCTTCCATCATTAACTCATGGTGAACCTTAATCATCTTCTTCAGTTCTATACCCGCTCCTTCTTGACTAACACCATGTTGCTTCATATAACAGTTAACACCATTTGCCACCTCTCCTCTATCCAACTCTTCCTTGAACGTGGCTATGTCATTAGTAAGACGATATGCAAAGTTGAAAGCTTGGATGAATTTGGGTCTAGAGGCGAACCACTCGTACATTATCTTCTCATCACAGTCTTCCATCCCTAGAAAGCTGTAGACTGTCATGTTATCCATTCCGGCTGTGACCATTCCAACCTCCATGTACTCCTCAAAGCTTGGCACGTGACCTGCCCGTGCCCATTTTGCTATCTCTATATACCCTTTCTTGGTCAGGCTCTTTATCTATATCCACACAATGTTACTATTATACCTACCTTACATATTGTTTTCCTTATAATAACACTTACATACCGCATCTATAGGCGGTTGTACACCGCCAGGTCTTCCTAGCGAACTCATTTCTTGTTTGATGTCTTTCATAATTTCCCACAAATTTCGGAAGATAATTTGCATATAGCTTGGCAGATCTTCAATGGCTCCAATATCCCACCTAGCCATTATCTCTATATAAGACTAGAGGACTAAATAGAGAGAGCTCAAGATAACATTAAAAATTGATTATACCTTTGCAAAGCATCAGTGAAACTTATAACTTCCGGAAGAGTGCCATAGGCGTCATATGTGTCATCAACAAGCGTCATGATAATGCAAATTTTAGTGGCTATAATTCTCGCAAGGGAATATCTTGGCTCGAAATATATACCCATCACGCCAATATACATCTCCACAACTTTGTCCCGAAGGTATAAGGCAGTTTAGACGCAAAGTCTAGCTCCTTCCACCATCTACGATAAAGCAGAGATCACATAAATATGAAATGATCATGATCTATATTACAATGTTGAAGATATATATATATATATATATATATATATGATTTGAGAAATGACGTTACTTAGTGATATCTTTGAGCTCTTTGGCGTAATGCAGCTGGCAATAGCTGAAGTTTAGTTTGGCAAACTTTAGAAGCTTTTCCTCGTGATCTTCTTCTTGTTCGTAAAAAGAGATATATTCTCTTGCAACTGCTATTTCTACGCAATGATATCGAGGTGTGTACAATGCATTTTGTATATACTTAGAGAGATGTGAGTGAGTACTATTCACTGCCGCCAAGTGGTTTCTAGTGAAACTTCGTGCTTCCTCCATTATATCCTCATCTTTTGCTTTGAGATACGACGCTTGGTACAACTGCAACATTCCTCTAACATCTCCGACTAGACTTTCCTTGAACTTCCCATCATATTCCCCTCTGAATCTTTCAAACACATCTATAATGATATGAAACCAAGATATATAGCCAAAATAAGCATCCATAGAGGTGAATCAAGGAAATGAGTATAACATAGAAATGTGGCATAACTCAATCCAAAAACTAGTTTAAGGGTTGATGAATATCATATCTTTTATATCTTGTGGGGTATTAGTAGGCATTCTAAAGATGTTGATGAGAAACGGTTCAACCGAAATAGTTCAACCCCAAAATCTCGGAAATACCACAATAAAATGAGTCACTTATGTGGAAAAATCATATGTTAGGCTTAACTTTGGGCTGATACTTTATTAGAAATGTGGCAACTTAACCTAAAATCTAGTTTGAGAGTTGACAATTACCACATCTTTTATATATTGTGGGATATCAATACCATGCTTTGATTTCTAGATCATGGAGATTATGAAGGGAGACCCATAACTCTAGTTATAATAATAATAAATAAAAAAATATATTGATATAACCCTTTTTAAGTTCTTACCACAAGACATTTTGTGACCGTACAATCTGAAAACCTCAAACATTGTCGAGATTGTTTCCAGATCATCTTCCTCGGCAACTAAGCCTTCTAACTTCCCAAAAGCATTGTTTAAAATTTCCTCGATTTCTTCTTCGAAATAATGGGAGATGGCTAGACTGAAAAGCAAATGAATGAGACGAATCTTCTCCTTGTCACATGTGTGAGGAGACATGAGCATGTCTCTCACGTACGGCTTCATAACCGATTCAATCTCATGCTCAATTGCATTCAACTCCTGCAAATATATGATTATTAATAAATGCATGTCAAACATAGTTAAGCTGCCATATCTCATGTACTTACCGAACCGTCCACGGGAACAGAGAAGACGTGATCTCCTAGAACAGTGGGAGTAAACTGAGCCAAGGGACGAGTACTCTCAAGATCGCCACTAGTAGCCATTACATGGAACGAATCTTGTTTTGTGGGTTTACGAGAAAGAGTTTGGTTCTGAAGCAAACGGCGAGGATGAAGAGAAAGCTTGGCCTTATGATATCTCGGGAGTTTGTGGGCGAGAGGGAGAGTTTTAGGACCAAAACTCATCATCATTCTTGAAGTTTGCATTTTTACTGCTCTATGTTTTGATGATGGATTGAATGGTTGACTTTGCTTTCACATGCCTAGTTTTCTTTAAATAGATCTAATGGAGACTGAAGAGGCTAAACCGTATATTTTAATATATAAAACTAAACTACTACCTCTTATGGAACTTTGGGTCGACGTTACACTTGTGACTTGGTTTAGATCTACGATCTATCAATAGAGTGTTTGTTCTTTGTATATATCTTTATAATTACGAATGTCAGATAGTCTTTTTTAACATTTTTGACATGCAACTTGTTATAGAAAACTGTAACCCAACATGTCTTTGCCTCCGTTATACTAGAGTAATCCATATTTTATTGAATAATCTAGGCTTCGGCATTCAGGTCTTCGGGTCCAGCATATATAGAAATATAAGACCTATTTAAGAACATGTATATTTTTGGGTCGGGTCTTTTCAGATTCGGGTCGGTTCATGTTCGTTAGTGGCATTAGCATATCTGCAAAGACCCAATTTTTTATAGGTACCATTCAGTTTCAAATATTTACAAATTTTTTAGGTATTTTCAGGTTATACCATTAATTTGTTTATTAAAATCATGGTATAAAATTAAAATACAACACATCGAGATAAGCGCCCCATAACTGATCATGTTCATCTTTACCACATGTAGAAAAAAACATGGTATAAAATTAAAATACAACACATCGAGATAATCACACCATAAATGATCATGTTCATCTTTACCAAATGTAGAAAGAAATTGTAGTATAATACAAGTGACAAGCCTATATAACACGGGTACTCTATTTTTATGTTTTTATGTTTGTTCTGTTTTTTTTTTCTTTCTCAACGAGTCATTTTTGTTTACATTCACAAATACATTTTTTTTTAAAGTCTTTCGACATAAAAACAGAGGAACCAGAAATAAGCACTTAGACAAACACTTCCCAGCAAGGTAAGATTTCAACACTAATACTCAAAGACCGTTTAGCATGAGCTATTTGGGAAGAAATATTGGGTGGGCAACGCTTAGGGACCTTGGTTAAGTTGAGGAGATGAGTTTCTTTGGAACGATTCGAACCAGAGATATAGAAGAATGTCGGGTCAATATTTCGTTGGTGAACAGAGATAGCAGCTTGAACATTACCTCTGGAAGGAATCCAAAATGGGATACCATTTTTCCATGTCAAGACCACAAAAATTGTATCAATACCTACCTCTGCATGCTATAGGGATTATTTTGGATTTTTGACCTGGATCCCTGATTATAAAAAAAAATTGTTTTTAGAAATTAAAAAGTAACTGTTTTTTATGCGTAAAACCCATAAAAATGGGTGCCATATTTTTAACATAATTATCTTTTTAATAAAACATAACCTTACTTTTAATTTAAGCCACAGTTAATTACTTACAACATTAGTCAGTTGAATTAAATAATTAATTAAGAAGTTCTCCAAAGGCGAGTATATCAGGTACATTTATTAAAATATATATATATATATATATATAAATTGATTTGTGAATTATATCTAAGCTGAGTATTGATATGCATTGTTCTAAAAAACGTGCTATATAACACGGGTACTCTATTTTACTTTTGACTGTGACGATTTTTTTCTAGGCGTTAGAATTAGACGTTTATCTTATTAAGCGGATTTAAACGGTTCTAGGCGGGTTTAAACGGTTCTAGACGAGTCTAGGTGGTTATATACAATCTTTAACTAATTATGAATTAATTTTTAAATTTTGTATTTGTTTTCGTAAAATTTTACAAATTTATTACATATAATTAAATTTATAAGTTCTTATTTCATAAAATAATGGTTATCAATATGAAAAATATCGTAAATTTAACAGATTTTAATAACAAATATTGTGTGGTGATAAATTTAACTGATTTTTTGTTATTTCGATATAATTTGAGTTTTAAATCTATTTTTAAAACTAAAAATATTTGAATTTTATGATGTATATTGTATAATATATCTAATATATATCGTTTTCTTTTTATAAACACTTAAACCGTCTAAAATCGCCTAGACCACACTACTGTTGATATGTAATTTATTTGTTGCTAACCTGTAAAATGTACCCATTACTTATCTCCCTAAGTTAGTTTTTTTTTTTAAATCACATACCACTATTGTTTTTTAAAACCGTTGATTTGGTAATTTCTGGTTTTGTTGATTTGGTGATATCTGGGCTAGGACTTTTTGCTCGTCTGTTGGTTTTACTCCTTTGGTTTGGGCTTGGTTTTTCTTCCTTGTGATTATACATATGAAGCTAAAGCTTGTGTCTAAGATGGTTTAATGGTTAACATTAGTCACGTGAAGAAGATAGAGTCATTCTCTCTGCCTTCTCTGCGAGGTTTTTTTTTTTTTTTGTCTCCGTTGTTTGCCTCTCCGCCACAGTTTTTTTGGCGGTGTGAGAGGCACTGAAACTCCTTTTCTAAGGTCGTGCTTTCATCCGTGGTGAAAACCCTTTTCTCTATTCCTCTTCGTGGTGACATATCTCTTTCCGGCAGTGTGTATAGTGTTGCATGGTGGTTTTGGGTTTCCGACGGTGCTCACAAATCTTTGAGAACGAGATCTATCTGGGGTGTTGTTCCTCGGCGGTTCCGCTTTCTAGTTTTCAGCGATTCTTTTGTCTTTGTGGTGTTTGGGACGGTAGATCTGGCGGTTTGAAGGTGGGGTTTCGGCAAGTGGGTCGTTGTTGTGGATCACATCGGATGTCTCTTCGTTGGGTTGTTGTTTCATGGGGACTACGTCGCTTCTTGATGGCTACTTTTCTTATGGTTTCTCGCGGTGGCTAACCCTTTCCTCTTCTATTGGCGCTTTTGTTTTTCCGCATCAATTTCTCCATTTTTTATCGGTCGTATTTTCTGTTTTTTTCGGTAGCCCTCATCTGGTTTGGCTAGACAAGAGGAGGTTAGCCACATTTCTTCCTATTCGGCGATAGTCCAGTTTTGTCAGCCTCTTCTCTTCTCCCTCATGTGTGGTGACGGATGGTTTTGTGACTGCGTTTTGGCGGTGGCGGCTCTATCATTTGTATTGGCGAGTTAGTTATGGTTCTTGGCGGTCAGCGCGACGATTTCTCTTTCTCTCGGCAGTGGTGTCAGCACCTCAACAGCAGCCGCAACGAGTTAAGATTTCATAGAGAATGTGTCTTAGAATTTTAATTTGGACATGTAAGTTGTACTTGGGCGTAAAGGAATTGGTCATTGGATAAAAATTTAGGTTTTGGACTTCAAATAAAGCCTTTTGGGAAATTTGTAAAATTTGGTCCAAAAACTAAAGCCCATAATTTTTTTTTGTATATGCATTAATCTTTATCAAAAAAAGAAAAGAAAGATGGTTTAATGGTTTTTAGTGGTTTGTTGTAGAAGTTTAGAGGGTTTTATTGGATTAGGTATTTAGAGAATTTGGAGGGATTTAGATTTAATGGAATTTTAAATGGATTTTAAAAATTTGATGGTAATTTTAGTAAAATTTTAAGGATTTTGAGGATTTTAGTAGGAATTTTAGGATATTTAATATCTTTTACTAAACATGATATATAATCTTTATTAGTTTTTAAAACTTTATTTTCTATTGAAATGAGAATATGATATTGGAAATTTTAATTTTTGATTTTTTTGTTAATAATTTTGATTTTTAATTAATATTTTTCTTTTTAAAATTATTTTTTTCGTTTTTTATAATATTAAAACTAAAAAGTTTATTCTCTTCCGGAACAAATTTGACTGGGGAAACAAAGAAGAGCTATCTTATTTTGAGATTTGTTTGCGCGTTACCTCCAAAAGTGTATTAAAAGTTTAAAAATTGTATGCGGAAAGCCTTTTGTTGATGCTGAATTCTCGAAACAAAGTGTTTGTGATATCGCTAAGACTATGTACATCCATGAACCCCCTCTTGGGGTTCTTAATTTATTTTTTATTATTATTATTTTTTTGACAGTTGAAAAACAAAAATCAAAAATCAAAAAAAAAGGAAGGAACCAATAAAAAACTGTCACGTCAGCAGAAACAGTTAAGAATCGGTTCTTAACTAAGGATCGGTTCTTAGAGGAGTTCTTAGAAATAATATTTTTTTAATTATTTTTCCTAAGAATCCGTACTAAGAACTAAACTAAAACCCTTGATGTACATGATGTACATGCTCTAATGTGTTGTAACATAATCTCGTATATGGTGTATGATTCACTATTAGCTTCTCTTTGTTGTAATGTTGTCTCTTAATTAGATCTATGTTATAACACTTAAAAATCAATATTAAATTCTTCCAGATGAAAAAAAAAATAGATAGATGTTAGACCACATACATTGAGGGTTCTTAAGGGTGGGGTTCTAAGAGCAGGCTCAGCGGTGTTACTCCCGCTAGGTTCTTAATTTTAATATTTTATTATTATTTTTATTTTTTTTACAGATGCAAAAAGAAAAAAAAAATAATTAAAAAAGTGACGAATCAACAGACGACACGTGTCGAGTACAGGTTAAGAGAGGTTCCTTAGATAGGAGCTTTAGGATACGTTTTTAAAATTATTGTGGGCCCACATGGGACCCACATTATTTTAATATTTTTTTGGCTAAGAGACCCACCCTGTCTCGCGGATGGACGTGTTCTAAAAATCTTTATTTAAGAACCGGTTCTTACACTGTTCATGACATGTGACAGATTGTCATTCGTCTATTTTTTTCGATTTTTTTTTTTTACACTTTTCTCAAAAAAAAAAAAATTATTTTTAAGAACCCCGATGAAGTTCATGGATGGGGATGCTCTTACAAGTTGAGGGTGGAGGGAACGCTCCATGCATAGGCACAAAAAATTGTGAACTAGAGAATGTAACGTGGAATTTTCAATATTTCTTATGTATATTAGACTATTAGTCATTATTTATCAGTCAAACTAAAATTTATAGTAGATACTTGCCATAAATTTCATATTAAGCTCTTGGAGATTATTTCTTTTACATAATACAAATTAGTATGTAAATAATTGTTGGACCATACTGCAGTATAAACACTTATGTTAAGTGGTTAACTCCGTTTGAATAGAATTCTGTACGTACTAATTACTCTGTGTTCCTCACCCTTGCAGCTATATATACCTGCCATACAACGTACTGAAACACACACTACTCACAGAAAAATCAATCAAAATCTATAACACCAAAAAAAAAAAAAAACCTCTAGCTTATTTTATTTCTCGATCGTAATGATGTCTTCACTTCTCAAGGAAACAAAGAACTGTCAAGTGTGCAACAAATCGTTTCTAAGTGGGAGAGCTCTAGGTGGTCACATGAGATCTCACACGACCATTCCATCGTTCCAGACAACCAACAAACGTGGACCAAACTTCAACCCTCATGAAACAGTTCTGGTGAGATCTGTCCAAGCCAATGAAGTTGGTGTCGGTCCGAAACCAGACCTAAAGAAAGAAGAAGGTGTCCCGGGTGGGATAAAGCCTCAGAATGGTTTAACAGCTGACGCTGAAGCTGCTTTTATTCTTGTAGCATTCTCTAAGGGAGAGAGGCCAGCAAATTCTCAGAACTGGAATGCGATTGACCGTTTTTTATCAGCTTCAAAAGAAAAAGAAGAAGAATATACTGAAAAGTATATCGAAATATCTGATGATGATGATTATGATGAATCTGTTGTTGAGCTTCTCACTTCAAACGTGGGGGAGAAAGATGATGAGGATGATGATGATGAAACATATTTGGTTGCGAAAGAGAAACAGTGTAAGAAAAAATTTGTGTGTGATATATGTGGAATAGTTTTGAACTCGTATCAGGCACTAGGCGGTCATCGAACGGGCCACAGGAACAAACGATTGAAGCTTTGCGACAAGAATGATCAAGCCGTGGTTCGACATTACATGTGTGAAATTTGTGGCAAAGTGTTACAATCTGGTCAAGCACTTGGTGGTCACATGAAAGTTCATTATGCGTTTCTACAACCAAATAATTAGGTTTGGTTATGTTTGGTTAGCATAGAACCTATGAAGGGTGGAATTTGGGAATAGATTTGGATGAAAATAATAATAATATGTGCTTTTTATTTTTATGTTCTTGTAACTTTCTAGTTTATTTTCCCTATATTAATAAAACTATATATTGTTAAAGTTTATGTTTTTCTTCTTCTATTTTCTTTGTTGTTGTACCCTTTTCTAGTTTATTTATCATATATTAATAAAAGTTTGGTTTAATGTTATGTTTTTTTCTTCTTCATAAAATCACTTAGTAAGAATGTGTCTGTGTAGTTTTTAAATGTTTAAACTAAAAATTGCGAAAGATTAAGTTAAGATATAGATTTAGTGATATGATATGTTATTGAGAAATCCACCTGATTAAAGACTATTCATAATATTGTGTTAGTCAAAATATAAAACTAAACACTTTTGGTAGTAAATTATATTTTATTTTTCGAAAAACAAAAAACGTTTTCAGATATTTTTATTATTTTTCCGGGCTAATTTACGCATCACTCGAAATTATGTTTTGTTTGACTAGCTGAAGTCAAAGATATTCAATCCAAATTTATCCAGTCATTCAAAATATAAATCTCAAGAGAAATGGAAACAACGTAATGAAATTAAACAATGATACGATTACGAATAATATGCTAAATTGGAAATATCATTGAATAGAGTCGTAGTTTGATTGTTTCTTTAAATTTATGTTAACATGTTAAAAATATTGTGTTAGATTCAAAAGAAACATAAATTTTTTGTTATGATTTTCCGATGATAGTTTGAAACAAAATATGATATAATTTATCAATTATATATATAATTCTTTTTAGGGAGTAAAGCATAAGATATTAACATGCAAATGTTAAGGTGGACGTAAGGACATACATTTTTGTTGTAAACTATCTGAAATTTTCTCCCAAAATCATCGAGTCTTGTCATTTTGAAATTGCTACCATATGTGTTTCCTTGAACTCAATGCATGTTAGTTTGCTCCAAAATAGAACAACCATTTTGATACTAATGTTGCCCCTGAAGTGTATTGTCGACACTATCTTTGTAGGATTTGTTAAAATGAAATTTCATTAGTGTTATCAAATGTAGAAGCTTGATTGGTCCTCTTCAAAACCAAAGATCGAAACATTTCACTCATATAACAAACACAAAAACAAAAGTACACTCATATATATACTCTTAACACCCTTAAAAAAAATTCTACCATTACATGAAAACACCAAATACAAAGCTATACCAACAATCACACTCCAATCTTTTGACATTTAACATCACCACCACCACAAACATTACTAACATTGCCAAGAACAATCACATTATCTCCTACTGTCTTCCTCTTTGGCTTAGCCTCTTGAAGAATCAACAACACATCTCTCATCGGCGGCCGGTCTGTTGGATTTCGACTTGTACATAACAATGCAATTCTAAGCATTTGTTTCATCTCTTCTCTTATGAGACTACATGACCTACCCCTGCTTTTGTCTAACACTTCTTCTATATCTTCCTTTGTCTTCAGCTTTGATCTAACCCAGTCCACAATACTGTTACCTTCTCCGAATTCCGGTTCGACCGATCTTTTTCCGGTGATAATTTCTAGTAATATCACTCCATAACTGTAGATATCACTCTTTTTATCCACTTGTAGTGTGTATGCATATTCTATAACCAAAACAAACAAAACAAAACAACAAAGAGTCAGAGGTTGTCATAACCAACAAAAAGAATGTTTTAACAAACGGACAAAAAAGTACGAAAACTAAAATTTGGGGAAAAATAAGGAATAAAAAGAATAATGAGGGTACCTGGTGCAATGTAACCGTACGATCCGGCAACGACGGACATGGATTCATCGGTTTGAATCAACTTCGCGACGCCGAAATCCGCCACACGCGCCTCGAAATCAGCGTCGAGGAGTATATTGCTAGGTTTTAGGTCACGGTGTACGATCACCGGATCACAGTCATGGTGGAGATAGCAGATCCCCTGAGCGACTCCGATTGCGATTTGGTATAACGCCGTCCACTCCGCCGCCGCGTTCGTTGTTTTGTCGCCTCCGTGGAGGAGATCGTCTAAGCTTCCGTTAGGCATGTATTCATATAGAAGCATAGTGCACTCTCGATTCGAGCAGCATCCGAGGAGACGGACGATATTCCGGTGCCGTACGTTTCCTAAAACATCAACCTCCGCGAGTACACCGCTTTTCCGCCGCCGGATCTTGCCGTTCTCTTTGTTTTTTCCCCAAAGTTTTTTCACGGCGATTATCTCTCCGTTTGGCATCTCGGCCTTGTAGACTGTTCCGGTTGATCCCATTCCTAGAATGTTATCCGTCTTCGAGAGACACTCCACAACGTCATCCGCCGTGAAATTCAGCCTCTGAAAAGCGGTTAGTTTCCACGGTCCCATCTCTCCACCGTCGACTCTACTGTTTCCGTAGCTTTTCTTGAAGCATCGAGTGGCAGCAACAAGGACGAAGAATCCAACCCCAATCGCCGCCGCCATTATCCAAACAATAGCACCAGCAGTTTTCTTCGGTCTCTGCTCGTTATGCCGACCGTCGAGATTTACTTCTCCTGCCGCATCGGAATTGCAAGGTCTCGCCACCAAATCTCCACAGAGACCTTCGTTTGAAGAGAAGAACGACGGATTCAGCTGAGAAAACGAACCGCTTGGAATCGGACCGATGAGCTGATTATACGAAACATTGAAGGTCGTGATAGTCTTGGAGCTACCGAAATCCGACGGGATTGTTCCGGTCAAGAGATTATGAGAAAGATCTAAGTCGGCGATTGACGGAAGCGTTGAAATCTCCCACGGAATGATTCCGATTAAATGGTTTTGACTGAGATTCAAACAGAGAAGCTTCTCACAGTGTCCGATGTCCCAAGGGATCGTTCCGTTGAGTGAGTTTCCTTGCAGTTCAATCCTGTAGAAGCTCTTGCATCCGACGTAATTAGGGATCTCACCGATCAGATTGCTAAAACTCGCCGAGAAGATTTGTAGCTTCGGTGCTTTCCAGATATTCTCCGGTAACCGGGTGTGGAATGAATTGCAAGAGAGATTCAAGTACTGAAGAACAGGAGCGGTGGCGAAATCCGCCGGAATTTGGTCGGTGAATCTGTTGTTACTCAAATCAACGAAAGTGAGATTAAGCAGAGAGCCAAACCCGAACGGAATCGTCCCGTTTAATCGATTGTTCTGAATCCGAAACCTCCAGAGAGAATCACAGGTTGTTAAGCTCTTTGGTAACTCACCTTCAAACATGTTGGAGAAGAGGATGAGCTTGTAAAGCTTGTTTCCATGGCAGAGAGAAGGAGGGATCGTTCCGGTAAACGAATTGTTGGAGACATCCAAAGTTTCTAGCTTTCCGTTTAGTCCCAGCTTCTGAGGTAAAACTCCGGTGAAGTTATTGTTCCAGAGAGACAATGTGATTAGCTCTGGTAGCTCACCGATTCCTTCAGGGACTTCACCTGAGAGATTGTTACTGATAACGCTCAGCAACGTGAGGTTCTTCAAGCTCGAGAAGGCGTCAGGGATAGTACCGGAAAGTTGATTACTTGACAAATCCAGAGACTTTAAAGCTCTTAAGTTGCTATAACTCTTTGGGATTTCGCCGGTGAAACCGTTTTGGAACAGAAGTAAATTCTCGAGCTTGGTGAGGTTTCCAAGTTCTTGAGGAAGAGAGCCAGAGAGGCTGCAGTTGGAAACGTCTAAGTAGTTAAGATTCGAGAGTAACGAAAACTCGGAAGGTATGTTTCCGGTAAAGTGATTATAACCGATCTCGATGTGTTGGAGCTCCGGTAAGAACCCTAATCTTGGAGGTAAATCTCCTCCGAGAACATTTCCGGCTAAGTGAATAAACTTTAATCTCTGTAAACCACCGTAAGCGGTAGGTATCTCTCCTTCGAAGTAACTCCCACCGAAGTTAAGCTCTTCCAAGAAACGAAGACTAGCAACTTCCGAAGGTAGCAAACCTTCGAAGTTGTTGCTGAATGCATTGAGGACTCTTAAGAACTTAAGCTTGGAGATTCCGGGAGGGAAGCTCGAGTCGAAAGAGTTATGGCTGATGTCAAGAGTAGTGAGCTTAGTGAGATCAAAGAGAGAAGTCGGGAGCGGACCCTCTAAGGAGTTTTTACTGAGATTCAAGTAGAGTAAGCTTGATAAGTAACGAATCTGTTGAGGAAGATGACCAGTGAGATTCTGTTGAGAGAGGTCAAGAGAAATGACTTGAGACGTTACATTATCACAGACCACACCAGACCAAGAACACCAAACGGCGCCGTTTTGAGGGTCGGTGACTTTCCAGTCTTGAAAGGCAGAGGGAGAGCCAGAGAGAGATGTTTTGAGGGAAATGAGAGAAACAAGTTGAGGTGAAAGCTTGAGAGCTAAGGAAGAGAAAGTAAAGAAATGGAGGAAAAGAAGGAGAACAAGAGAAGTGTTCTTGTTCTTGTTCATGGCTTTTTTAGGAAGAAAGTGTTGTGTGATGAAGTGAGGTGAAGTTGAGAAAGGTTTTAGGGTTAAGAATGGTGGATATAAGGGTTTGAAGATGAAGGAGAAGAGAAGAAGTCATGATGAAGGTGATGATGATTGTGGAGTGCGTCTAATGGTCTGGCTTTTGTTGGTTAAGGCATTATGGTTTGTGTGGGGAAGAAAAGAAAAGATGAACTCGATTCATTTTTCTCCACTCTTCTTTTACTTTTCTTACTTTTTTAGAAAATTACTTAATTCGTATTTTAATTATAAACTAAAGTTTAAAGATCATTCTCGTATGTCGTCGTATATACCAACAACATATGCATTGTGGGTTCATTTTTTTATTTTGATATTGTAAAATATTTTATGCATAGTTCATGAAACCAAATCAACATGCCACTCACTCATATTAAAAAAAATGGATCATTTAGATTGTCTGTATCTTTGTTTCTTTCATTTTTTCTACTCTTTAAAATTATTTTTCCACTTTGGTTTCCTTTTTTAAAACAACAAATTGTATACATATATAGATACACAATAAATGTGTATATATATTAAGTGAAAGTGGGCTGTATTTATCTCAGTCACTCACGGGATCCAATAAAGCTAAATTCCTCTGTTTCACCACTAACTCTCAAAGCCCACTGTGTTTTTATATTTATTAAATGCGGAATTATTTTATTATGAAAAATACATATGAATTCGAACACCTAATTCTGGCGCCAAAAATATTCAAGGTTCTACAACCAAATCCATCACACCATTCAATTCATACGTATAGATTAGACATACGCGTGCATATCTTTAGTACTTTTAATGAATAGTAGTAACAAATAATAGAGAGTCCAAAAAAAAAAATACAGAGTCCAGAGGAATAATACAATGTCATGAGAACATTTGGTAAAAAAAAAATTTGTGATCTGATGGATTATATTGATTTCAAAGGAAAATAAAACACAAAGACGAATACAAAGGCATAGACAAGGCCAGCGAATACAAAGATTTTCAGAGACTAAATCTGCACACCGAAAAAATAATACAACAACTTATAAACTTATAGCAATAGAAACAAATAAATTTTTAACAAAGACAGAAGACTAAAAATGACATGAAGTGGACAAATGCTGAACTATTTTTTATAGTGATCACCAATGCCAAGGATCTTCCATCCTAGATAGAATAAACATACGCAATAACTTGACATTTTTGATAATTAAAACACCATTTTTCAAATAATTATTCATCTTGTAGAATAAAACCTCTATGATTTAATATAATATTATTAATTTAATAAAATATTAATTTATTAAGATATTTATTGGATTAATAAAATTATTTTAGAACCGAGCAAACCTATTGATTTATCAAAATATTAATTTATAGACATATTAATTTCTCGAATATTGATTATAAATGTTATATTAGGTTTTTAAATTTATTGAGTTTATGTAATCGTAGTACATCATTATGAAATGTTTTTATATTCTCTACTTCTAACATTTTTCTTGTTCAGTTTTTTTTTTTAAACTCAATCACAAGGTCCTCATTTACTAATAATTTATTTTTGTCTCATTTAAATAGTTATCATGCATAATCTACAAGTGTAATTTATTGTAAGTATACATCATTATGAAGATAACCCCAATCATGTTTTTTTTGTAAACACGATTCCTAACATTTTTCATGTATTTCTTAAAATATCTCAATCACATGGTCCTATTTTACTAAATATGTTTGGTTTCATTTAAATATTGAATAATGCTAGGAAATCCAAACTTTGCCTTTTTCTTGTATATTCTTCTTTCGGTCACGATGCCTTAGTATATTTTTTTCATTGTTGAAAACACAATCTTTGGAAAAAAACATATTATTATTTTATTAGTGCTGTATATAAAAAGTTATAGCTGTAGAAATTGACTTAAGGGCACAATAGGATTGTATCATGATGGTTGCTTGCCATTATAGATTCACTTTTCATCATAAGGTTGAGTGATATAAATATCTCAAATTTATTCCATTTATCCCTAAAAGTTCCAAACTAACATCATTATTCCTCAACTAATTACCTAAATTATCGCCAACGTATAAAATCTTCAAGGTTCCATACGTACGTGAGTGATGAGCAAAATACACATATATATTGCATGGAGTTTCATTTTCCTTATCCTTAAATTGTATCGTGTACAGTATTATGTATGTAAATAAAATAATTAAATGACAATTATACGACCTTAATTCCATGTTCGTTCTTAAAAATGATGTTTTGATTATCAGAAATGTCAAGTTATTGCCTATGTTTATTCTATCTAGGATGGGAAATCCTTGGCATTGGTGGTCACCATAAAAAATAGTTCAGCCCTTGTCTACTTCATGTCATCTTTTCGTTTTCCGTCTTTGTTAAAAATTTATTGGTTTTATTACTATAAGTTTAGGTTAATCAAAAAAAAAAAAAATCATGTTCGTTCTTTTGTGGGATTAAAATATTAATTCTATTTTGCATCAATAATTTATTTGATGGTTTTGTAGATATTAAACGTTGGTATGAACTTTTGTATCATTTTTTTTGTCAACTATAACTTTGTACATTCAATTAATGTTGATTGTATCGGATCACTCCGAAGAATTAACCGATTATATTTCATATCATTTGATTATATTTTGTTATATTTGATATAATGATGATATGAAGTTAGAGATGGTGGTCCAAAACTTTGTGGTTAAATAGCAAGGAGACAGATTTGAGATTTGACACGATAACACGTTTCAAGTTCGATCTATTTACCATGCGAAACTAAAACATATTGTTTTGGACATTCACATGGATATATGTTTTCGCTTTCAATCCATTTTAATATCCGAAGAATATTTATCTATGGGTTATATTTTTCTTTATGAATTAGTCTAAGTCCCTGCATAGAAATATCGAGATTAATGAAAAAAAGGTTAGAGATGGTGAAGTTTTTATTTTTCCTTCAAATGATTTTGTAACCTATAAAGTATGAATATAACGTAGGCTTGAAGTAAAATGATATACATTTTACAAACTCATCCTATTAGGACCAATGGTCCTAAGTTTTCAGGAAATAAATAGATAGCAATAATGAGAATAAATAAATGTATATAAGCATGCGTCGTTTTGGTTTTATCTTTTGTTAGTGTTTTGTTGTCACGCGTGTCTTTTTCTCAACAACAGTATGATATGTTTTGCCTTTTATCATATCACGGTTTTACCCTCAACTGAACTCCCAAGGATGAATGAGATTATGAGTTAGAGTTGGATGAAAATGTTCTTATAGTTTGTATAAACGCAAGTGTTTTTAGGTTAAGAGGTTGACTAAAATGCAAGTGTTCTGAGAGTTTAGTACTTCGAATTGAGCTAGACATAAATATTTTTGTTGGATATCGGTATTCAAATTTTGTCACAGAGCAATCGTATTCAAGTTATATTTTGTTTGTATATGTAAATTATGGTGTTGAATGTTGGTAATGATCGGGACGGATTAATCCATGAATGATCTAGACCGTTTTATTTATCATTTATTATTTTTAGTCTGCAGTAATTTAAAAAATAAAAATAAAGTGTTATGACAAATGCAGATCATTTCTGTGAACAATTTTTTTTGATCCGCATCGGACTGTAATTTGCCCCCAAAATAATGTAATTTAATCCGTACATAGTTTAATGACTATTTTCACCATTCAAAACCTATATTAATTTAAAGGAGAATTCTTTAAAATTTCATAAGTACACAAGACACAAACAAAACAAAAAGGTAGAAAATAAAGGAACAATAATAATAAAAGTTTCCTCAAGAGAATGATGAAAGAATTGAACATTCTTCAAAAAGTAAACAAAGAGGATGAAATAAAGAGAGAAAAGATAACGATTGATGGGAATCAGGCCATATCAATATATATGGTATAATGTGGCTATTTTTATATTTAATTGTTTCTTTTAGAAATACCACCGTTAATGTTATTTACTTATTTTATTTGACATTTGGTATGTCACGCTTTTGGATTTTTAGGTTCATAATGAAACGATTTGTCATCTAAGTGTGAATATCAAGTATTCATACCTATTCAATCTCCTATTACAAAATCTTATTATTAAAGTATTAATATACTATAAATGAGAATATAAAATCCAAATGAGCATTTTGTTAAAATGAACTAACTATTTTAAAAAAACAATTTAACTCATACAATACATGACTACGACAAAGTCAACATGCATAATATTTAATTTAATCATGCAACAAATTACACTCATAATCTAAAAATAAATATATGTATTTGTATTTAAATAATTATTATTATGTAGCCATTTACTAGATGAAATATATCTCAATCAAATTTTGTCAACCTCATCAAAATTAAACAAAAGGGGGATTTGACACTAATTTCCATATTTCTCACATGAAGCCAACTTAGATGTTAGTTTTGTCATATAATTTAGTCTGGTTATTCCCCCACTAACCAGATCTCTTTTTGGATCTATGAAAAGGGGTTTGTTAATGTAGTTTCTGTTACTGGTATAATTAAAAACACTCAAATTAGCCTTTTTGTCAACACTCAAATTAACACACTCAAGTTAGTTTATTAACATATTTGAACAAATTTAATTCTACATGGCCCATGCTTTTATTTTGTAATATGTGTTGGTGGGCACATATATGCTTTAGCTTGAAGTTATGAGAACATTTAAAGTGACAATAATGCATTATCACTAACTTATGAAATTTCATAACATTTTTCATAAGTTGTTAAGCAGATTAGATGGTAGAGGCAACCAATAAGACAAACAAAATTAAATTATCAAAATGTGTAATCATTTGTTCATGGAAAAGATATGAGTATAGATTCCCACGGGATCCTAAATCAACAATCCTAATCATCATTCTTCATTTCAAAACCTTGTCTTTTCCTTATCAATATTCCATATTTTCTAAAACAAAATGTTATGATTGTGGGGTGAAATTGGGGAAAATTGGAGGACAGCCCACATGCCCATTGACCTTTACTTCCCTATAACAAAGTCCATTTTTGAGTTGTAGTAGTCGGGACATGTTTATTTATCATTCATATTATTTTGGTCTCCAACGTTAATACTCTACACAATTATTATCATTAATATTTTTGTTTGTAACACACATTGTATACATCTCTCGGGTCCTAGCTTGTGAGTTATAACGGGTCCTAGTTGTTCATATATAACTAGATTGGGTTTAGCATTTTTCTCTGGCTTGCCGTATGTTGACAAGAAAACTAAAAGGAATTGCCTGATTTTTCAACGATCCCATACACATTATGATTATAAGGTGTCTAACAAAACAAGGGCCAGTTTTTCTCCTTTCTTGTAGGAAAACCAACATTTGAAAGGACTTGAATGGGACGTGGATGGTAACTTCTGTAAACATAAGGGGGAAAATAGCATATAGATAGTTTCGTATACAACCAAATTGTAAAATGATTTGGTTGTTGAAACGGTGGAAACGTCATTTCCCCCAACCAAATTAACAAGTTGGAGCCAGAAGATTTGCATTTTACATTCTAAGTGGGGTCAAAGTTTATTTATTTATTTATTTTGTTCATAGGGTCAAAGTTTTGTTTTTATATATTCTATCGGATGAACGGATCAGTTCCTGATAAACACACGGATGTATTATTTCAAAGAATTATCATGTTACCTATTCCAGAGTTTGAAATATTTTCCGACTATTACCAAAAATAGTCAGATCATTTGTTACTAAACTACCAAATAAACTGTTTGAACCAAACTAGATTTAAACCCAAAATTCCACATTGTTTTGTATTTAAAAATAGATTGAACCATGGAATGCTATCATAATCTCTCCTTACCATTAACTAGACCACAACCATGTAAAACTTTATATAATCAATTTGAACTAGTGGGTGAGAAAGAATCAATGGGGTTTTAAAGTACAATTTTAAAGGTAATGGGTTGTTGACAAAAAAAGGCAATGGGTTTGTTTATTCTTATTGTACAAGTAGACGGCTGATTTAGAAACGTGTAAGAATATGAGACCTTAAACAGAAAAATATGTAAGAAATAATAATAACTATTCCATTATTCAATATCTTTCCAAGTAATAGTAAGCGCCGTTTTCGGCTTACAGAGCAAGAAAACTAGATAAGTTACGGCGGCGAAATGGACATCAGAATCTCCGACGGCGGCGGAGAGCAGCTGAAAACTTTCGAAGATGATGCTGTTGATTCAGTGATCAATCTCGGCAATCAGAAACCATTCGTATCCTCTTCTCCTCCTTCGTCACCGTCAATTTCTTCGTCCTCTGTTTCTCCGATAGTTTCATCATCTGAGCCGGTGATTAATTCAATGAAGGCGAGTTATATTCAAGTATCTCGATCTAACGGTGAGGAAGATGACGAGTTTGACTGGGTGGCTGTAGAAAGAGAGGCTGATGTAATTACGGATAAAGCTCCAGAAATTGACGAAGTTGAGGATGCTTTCTCTGCACTTCAACTGTGAGTTTTATGAGAATTTGAAAATAAAAAGGTTTTAACTTTACAAGTATTAAGGGCCTCCATTGAAAGAAGTCATCTTTATCTTTTAGGATGTTCAATGAAGATGATGATGATAAATCAGAAGACCAAGTTTCAGAGTCAGAGTTCATAGATTGGATTGAGCCTCCGTTACAGCTCTGCAATACTAGACTTATGCAGCCTTATATGCTGGACAGATTCTACGACGCCTTTCATCTGTTTCAGACCGATCCATCAGTTCAGGTTCTCTCTTGTTTTATCTCTCTGTCTTTAGCATCATTTTCCAGATAACTGAGACAGACATTGGTGTCTACTTTTGCAGAGAATGGTTATTTCATTGTCTTCAGACAGAGCTGTTTGGGATGCGGTGATGAACAATGAGGTGGTCCGTGAGCTCATTACTAACGGTAAGAAATATTTAAGACCAATGAACTGTGGTTGGTTGGTTCTAAACCGATGATTATGTGAAGAATTTTCCTTGATTTGTAACGCAGCTGAGATGCCAGAAGAAGACTCTGGTTTAGCTGCAAACTTCATAAGGCGGTTGCTTCAGAGAAGTGCCATCAAAATCATGGACGCAATGGAGAGAGTCACAAAGTACGTCACTGACCTCTTCAATGGAGATGAGATGGTTGTTCCTGGAGATGAGACGGTTGTGTTAGCTACAGGTGCTAAGCCAGTGATGGAGAAGCTTCAAATGACGGTTCTGCTAGCCATTGTTGTTCTACTTATCGTGTTTGTAACAAGAGCCACAAGAGCTAGATGATAAGAAACACTCAGCCAAACTAAGAACTCACGTTTTAGAGCCTGTGTTACAATTGTAAGAGCGATCACTGCAGGTGTAGAGACAACTTGATCCTTGTGCTACTATTGTGTAATAAAAGAAACCGTGATTTCAATCACATATACGTCATTTCAAACACAAGTTACATTCACATTTTGTTTTCTGAACCATGCTGAATCGTCGCAAATTACATCAGATGAATGCTTGATCACAACACAACACCTTACAGTTATGACGCTGTTTTATGTACAGTGCAGAGCCACCAAGCCATCCATGACACCAGTGATTGCTTCTCGAATTCACGAACACATGTTTGTTTACATCTGACAACACCAAAACCGAACGCATGTCCAAGTTTAAGATAAAAGTTTGTGTACGAGATTACCAAGTAATTGTGTATATGAGGATAACAGAGAGTGAGATTTCACCTTAGGTGCTTGAGCTACCGAGGTCAAAGTCCATTGTGTAATCATACTCGATTGTTGGAATAACTGATGCCATGAACTTCAAGAACAAGAAGAGGTACCTGGGAAAATAGCAATGGTGTAAGTAACCAGCAATGTCCAATGAACTATAAGAGCTACTTGTAATAAAACCACTCACTTGTCAACTTCAGGTTCTACTCCTCTCGACATTAATACATCAATGATTTTCTTCATAACAGCTCCATGTCGACAAGGATGGACTGAAGCATGTTTCCCAGGCAAGTGTGGATGATCTTCAATTGTGACCTGTGTAATTTTTTTACAGAGGATCGCACAATTAATCTACATTGGTCAGATTGAGAGGATTTACAAAAACTCAATTAGTGCAAGTTTAGATTCGTCTCATTTTTACCGTCTTACGGGCATGGTCTTGGCTTACATCCTCCATTACAAGTTCAGGATGCAGCAGCATCCTTGACTACAAGATGGATACATCAGAGCTCTTAAGTATAAAACAGGAAACATAAACAAGCAAAACAAATCCAAGAGTTTTAAGATGAAAAACAAAACAAAACAGTATGAAAAAGATGCACAGACCTCATCATAACCGGTTAGCCAAACACGAGGAGTTTGATAATACTTATCATACCTGAACCAAAGTGAAGAATTATGAGTTTCCTTACTAAGCCAAAAGTATGAGAGCTGTATCTAAAGAATAATCCAGTGAGAGATTCTTTGAGTATGAAAGAAGTGCAGGATGCTTACGTTATGCTGATATCATATGTCCGAGTCCGGAGAATGTTATCGTCATCAGGTTCATGAGCCACAAGATAAGTTGACTGAAGAGTTGCCTGACTCAAGGAAGAGAAATATTTTTCTATAACTACAGGTAAACAAAAAGCTGAGTGCAAACTAGAAGACACGTGAGGTAGTAATGAAGAAAAAAAACACTCACCGGATCATTTTCCACCACATTATCAGCCTCATCAAACTCTTCCATGTCTGGAATATCTTCATCCTCCTCACCTCCAAAATACGAAGGTATTGATTGGATAGCATTTTTCTCGTTTATTTCTAAGGCATCCATGGATGGTAAGCTCTCATCTTCGTTGCCTTTATCTGAGGCAAATACCAAGACCTTTGATTCAATGTGAGAAAAGCGGGAAGGCACTAATCTCTCAATACAAAAACCTTACCTCTCGGTTTCCCATGTGTCGCCAGCCAACCATCATTATCTTCATCATCAACCAACACTTCACCTCCAGCAGCTTCATATTCCTCTGCCACAGATGCAGCTCTCCGTAGACAAGGTACTGTTCAACACGTAAACAAAAAAATCCATAAACTTTAATAAAATGTGCATACATAAACAACAAAGCAAACAGAAAAAGAAAGCTCTAAAGATTTCAAATTCACCATTTCTAGTAATCAAAAACTGTTTCTCCGAGGGCAAGTACGGCTTCCTTTTGCTTGGCTCACCTGATTCCCTAGTTAAAAGGAAAAGCCATAGACATCAGAGAAGTCATAATTTGATTGATCTCATCACAATCTCACAAACTTGTATAGAAAAGACTAAAAGCCAATAGATTTAACGCCAATCCAGAGAGACCCATTTACCCAGATTCCTCGATAATCAAGTTTTCAGCTAACACATACCATCGATCGCAAAATTCACACAACTCAAAATTAAAGTTCAACACTTTGTATTGATAATCTTTAAAAAACTCAAAATTGGAACTAACCATGACCAGGTAGGGCACTTGGAGACGAGATTATCGCCGGCGAGTACGAACTCGCTGACGCTGAGTACTCCCTTCTCCTTGAACGCCGAGATCGTACGAGGACCTGTGATCCTTTCCACCGTGCCTTTGAATGCTTCATGAAGCTTTTGCGAAAGCATTATCTTTTTGATCTCGCGATGAATTGCAGAATCTAATCAATTAGCTATATCGAGAACGAAATTTCTCGTAGCCAAGACGAATTGTAATCGGAGATTCGATTGTGAGCCCAAGTAATCTCAGAAGATTCCGTGTCCATTGATCCTCGTACTTTTATATATTTACGTTTTGCCCCCCTTATTTTTATTTTTCACTAAGAGATTCTTTTTCTTTTACATTCCAAACTAGGGTTGTGGGTTCGGTTTTTCGGATCGGTTCAGTTTGATTTTTTGGTTTTAGATTAGTAAACTTACTAATTTCCTGACTTCCAATTAATTTAATACTAATTACTTAACCTGATCATACCGTCTAACTAATCCAACCCTGTTATCATATTCGAATGTGTGTTATATAATTTTATCCGTATTTTAATTTAACTCTTAATTCCATATATAGATTCATTTAATTATGTTCGTTATACTATATATAGATGCATATATTTCTTATCATGACGTTCTATATGTATGCAACAACCAATCAAGCAATCAACGATAAAATCAATCAATCAACCAATGAGTGATAATTATATGCAATATATATGTCATATCCGTTTTGTTTTATTTAATCAACCTAACTGTTCTATCATATTTCAGTAATGGGTATGTATTCTTACGATTCTACGGTTTCATAATTCTGAGGTTTATATGATCTACCTAAATGCATCACACAATAGTTTAGTCAACTCACATTGATATAATGACGACGGATGAACGGACTGACGGAACCACGAGACCCAACATGAACCCGACGCTAACCCGAACCTTCCCCAAACCTTTGACCTGATTTGACTCGAGCTTGACCCAAGCATTTACCCTAGTAATTCTGATCGTTCCTCCACACGAACCTCCAGACCAACCTCATACGACATCTACTACGAACCGTCTATAAGGAAAGAGAAAGTCAGTACATGAGATGAACGTTAAAAATCCAGAAATATTTCACCGTTCCTCTGTCACCATCCCATCTCTTATCTCTCTCCTCTTTCTCTCATTCTTTCTCTCTCTCCTCCGACTCTCCTCTTTTTTCTTCCTCCCTCCTTCCTCCGGCTCCTTCTTCCTATCTTTTTCTCCTTTTTCTCTCTTCTTTACTCCTTTGGGTTTTTGGAGTGAGGAAAATGGATGGGGGAAGACCTCCTTTTATAGTAAAATGGAGTGATCTCCACCCTTCATTTGTCACTTTTCACCTCTTCATCTCCCTCCACGTTTTTACACAAAAAATCAAGCCAAAATCAATGCATCTCACTCCTTACCCTACACTTATCACTCCTTCTAGAAGCCCCTTGGATGGTTGCCACCACATCTTAGGTTCATGCACATAAACCCTCATACAATGCATCTTCTTTCTTCTAAAATTTTTTTGTGGCCTATTCTCATAATTGGGCTTGATTTAATTCCCAATAACACTTCATATCTCAGCCCATGCTCCCTTGATCCACCTCCAAACCTACATAATTGTATTTGAATTTTTGGTCATTAATTACTCCTTCATGATCAAAAAATCATATCTTAATCCATGAGATAAATCTTGCCAAATACTTTTAACCATAGCTCATAAATAATTTAATAGAACTGTGGTAAAAATTGCATAATTTTTGGAGCACTTTAGAGGCGTTTCCATCTTTTTCGATTTTGTTGGTTTCCATTCTCGAAGCCCGTAAAACCTCCAAAATTCTTATTTCAGTGCTCTCAGTCTTCTTCTTATTTCAGCACTCTCCGTCTTCTAAGCAATCTTTTTAAATAAAAAAATCTTGGCCCGTCAAAACTTCCCGTCTTCACTTTTGATGAATTTACCAACATACCCCCAAGCTTCCAAATTTACTAAACTTTTCGTTGACTTGTAATCTGCCGTTGACTTGTAATATGCCCGTTGGCATTATCTTGAGACCGGGTACTACACGGCGTATCATCTCAAGTATACAATTTATTCTCTCTCCTATTATATCTTCACACCTCTCGTTTCTAATCTCCGCCGATTCTCCACGCAGGTTTCCATCGTCGCTCATCCTGGCTCTCCGGCATGTCATCTTCTTGCATAGTCCCACCGTTGCCGTCATCTCGCACAGTCCCGCCACCGTCTACAAAGGTAAACAATAATGTTTGGATATGGATCTGAATTTTTTTTTAAAAACCTTTTTCTTTTTAGAATCAATTTTGAAGAATGAAGAAGAGAAACAGCCAGAACCATAAGAACCAATATACATGATGGAGACAGATGGTTATGGGTGGCAAATCATATAAATAAATCTAATATCATGGATTGTTTAGCTTTAATTGCATATAACACTCTGAATCTTTAAAACATATTTTTTGTTAACAACTCTCTCTCTCTCTCTCTCTCTCTCTCTCTCTCTCTCTCTCTCTCTCTCTCTCTCTCTCTCTCTCTCTCTCTCTCTCTCTCTCTCTCTCTCTCTCTCTCTCTCTCTCTCTCTCTCTCTCTCTCTCTCTCTCTCTCTCTCTCTCTCTCTCTCTCTCTCTCTCTCTCTCTCTCTCTCTCTCTCTCTCTCTCTCTCTCTCTCTCTCTCTCTCTCTCTCTCTCTCTCTCTCTCTCTCTCTCTCTCAACGATTCATATCATAGCTCATAGATCTCGTCTTGTCAACAAGTTTTTGTTTCTCCGGCCGGTGTTTGGCGTTTCTGCCGACTCCATGCCTCTTTTAATTTTGTTGATATCAAATTAATACCATTCAAATAAGTTATTGAAGAATAAGCCCAAACCAAAATCATGTTAAACAACTTTCTTTAATAAAAAGTAACTTCCTTTGTGTGGTTTTTCATAAAAGATAATATATGCATTGTCTAATGGCAAATAAAGTCATTGATCTTGTTAACGAGAAATAAACTAGGTTTATGTACGTAGACCTTATTTACATGTTTTTCTAATGACTCTAGCATGTTTCTTTGATTTTTTTGTACTTTGTTTTGTACTAAGTTTGTTCATTGTAAATTTTGTTAAGTATAAAATGTTTCTTTCGTTGAAATCTTAATCACAGTACCGTAGCCACTTTGAGATGAGCCTCTAATAAAAAAAAATCAGTTTTATACTAATTAGTTTATATGTATTGATAAATAATTGAATTAATAAATATTAAATATTTTGCAAAGATATTATAAGGAAAATGAAGCTACATATTAGTTCGACACATTTTAATCTTTTTTCTTGTAGTTCAGCTAATTAGAAAAAGGTAATGGGTTGTGCCTAGCTTAGTCGGGATAGAGTGTTCGTAAAGACCACTTGAGGATTGTGCTCCTACGAATTTGATAATGATGTGTTTTCAAGTTTTTGAAACCATTAACTCTTAAGTCTCTCTATATTTTTGAATCTCCTTTAATATAGTTTGTTGCAGACAAATATATCATGAGCACTTGAATAGCTCATAGTTTCTATGATTTTAATCTTTTTCTTGTAGTTTGTGCGAACTAGAAAATATCATTTTAGTTGTGCATTTGTTCTTATTCTTAAGGTGACACCAATTCCAGAGCAAGAACATAAGATTCTTCAACTTCAGGCTTACATCTTCAATCGAAGTGAAACTGACATGTAGGTGAAGACGTGCATACAAATACCAAGTCTGTGAGCATCCTATATTTGTATTTATCATCCTTTGATTGTGGAGAGAAAGTGGTTATCTTGAAATGAGTAACATTCTCTATGACACATACAATTGTGAAGCCATAGAGGATGGCTGGGAGAGAAAAATACGTCGCCGATGAGGAACCTACCATTGCTAACAAAAATCTTCTTGCTAATTACACTCTTTACTCAGCAGTCATGGAGTGGAAATCAATTAAACAATAATGAGAGATAGAGAGTCGGCAATGTATCTATTATATATATGTGTTTATTATGATTTTTTGTGTTTTTATCTTTGATGATAATTACAACAATAGAGATGGAAATTTGTGGAACTTTTTTTTTTTTACAAAATTCAGTTAAAAAAAAACTATTTTGGTTTATCAAAAAAAAAAAAAAACTCTTTTGGTTTAGTCCAAATAGACTGATATGTACATTATCATATCAAACACGAAATGTCCACTATTTACGGCCAATAAATGCACACATGATCAATGATGGAGTTAAAATTGTATTTATCAAACGCATAATTTGAAGTTTTGCTATCCATAACATCATTATCTTAGATTACCAAGCACATGTTATTTTGTCCAAAATTGAATGTGCACTACTCAACCATTTGTTGTTACATAATAAATGCTACAGGTACGTTTGTACAGATCATATTGAACTTTCAAAGTAATCCATGAAAATAATGCCATTTAATATTTCTCAGTTTCACAATATTTAATGTTTTTGAGACTTGGCATCCCTGTAACTTTTTTTTACCTAAAGTATGTCTATAAAATTTTCACATTTCACATATTATACGTAAATTAGTAAATATACTGCAATACTCATTTGTTCTCAAAAACTCGTTTTACATATTCTATGTTTAATTTTTTTTACAAATATTTAAAAAATAAAATAATAATTTTAAATTGAAACATCATATATTATTTACATTAGGTAAAATGACGTTGACTTAAACTTAAAATTTATTAGGTTTGGATAATAATAAATTTGTTGGAAACTTTGTTTTAAAAGTCACATTAAAAATGTGAAAGATGCTTCATTCTTTAAAGAACAAAAAAATAACTAACTCTAGGACAAACGGAGAGTATCACCTAAAAAGAAAAACAAATCACTTAAAATAACTCTAGAGCGACACTCATCGACCAACGAGGTTCATATCTATATCAGCATGATCGGTTGCATGAATAAGTAGATCAAGCTTTATGGAACATGTGATCTGCTTAAGTGTGAAACTTACTTTGTCAAAAAAGAAGTGTGAAACTTTGGGATACCCAAATACTAGAAGGTTCATGCGGAGAAGTTGATCAGTGGACTGGAAGTTTAGACCACAAGGGGTGTTTTGTCTACAGAGCTTCAAATTGTATTGGCACGGGGGAGAAGATTTTCAATAACAAAACATTTTTTTCCAAATACAAAAACTCGGAAATTCATATTTGCAATTTCAAACTTTTAAAATGAGATATGTTATGTCGATAGTTCCTCCACATATTATCTCCTATGAAAAAAACGTATCCTTAATCATTATTGAAAAAAGAGTTAGTAGTTTGTGACATTGTGATCTAATGGTAAGAAGATAGATTATGCTCGTTACAACGTTTCAAATTAGATCTGTATACTACGAAAACTACAACATATTATCTTGGATACCAACACATATATCAATGCTTATTTTTGATCCATTTGCATATCCAAAAAGAGAATCTATTTATAAACTGCAGTTCCTTTTAATGAATAGTCTAAACATTTCATAGATTCGAGATATCTTAGGTTAAAAAAGAAAGTTAGTAAAGTTGTAGAACATTTTTGTACCTATTATTGCATAACTTAAATTTCTTAATTAAATGTTTAGAAGGAGAAAAACACTCGGAAAATATACTCATGTCACTATAAAAAGATTGGCAAAATAAAAACATATTGTAGTTGAACAAGAAAACCAAAAACGAAAACAAAATTGGTTTTTTGCAGAAATCAACCTACAATATTCACAAGTGACAACACACGAGAGATTGAAAAGTCAACAATATTGAATAAACAAGTTGGTAGTCCGACAAAAGCCCAACTCGTTCTGACTTTTAAGTTTCGACGTCATCTCATTTCTGATCAAACCTTTTGAGGACTACCGGAAAAGACATCACATATTCACACAAACAAACTAAAATCTTCTAGACTTTTTTGACATTTTCATTTACTTATCGTTTTATTATCGTTACTCTTTTGAATCTTGTTTATAATATACTATTTCCATCAAGAATTCAACTCTGTTGCGCATAAATTCCCGTATAACTCAAATATTTTAATCACTAGACTGAGATTTGATTCGTCATCTTCTTTTTTCCTCTCCTCGACCTCGTTCTCTCTCCATCCATTTGTCGAGTTTCTGGGAAAAGCTTTGGAGCTTCAAAGTCAAGAAATCATTAAGGTATCTTCAAATCTTATCTGTTACCATTGTTTAGCCTTTCTTGTATTTTTCTTAAAGTCTTACAAAAAAACAAACCTTAAACCCTGTGATGATCTTAGCCATTAAATTAATCAAATCTTCCATCTTTTACTATAATTTATTTTTAAATATCTTAATTTGCCAACGCGGAAATAGGTTAGTGGTTGAATGTAGGAGTTGGTTCTAAAGTATTTCTAGTTTGAAATCCGTTGGGAGAACTGGTCCCGGCTCAAAGGAATTAGCCGTACTTTTTTTTTTTTGCCAACATTTTCATATAGAAAAGTCCATTAGGCAAAAAAAATTACAACAAGGGCCAATACATATTCAGCAAAGAAAAAAGCTGGTCCGAAAGGCCCACGAAACCGATTAAGCAGATAAGAAGAGAAACCACATGTCGGCTCCGGGAGCAACACCGACATGCAACGCCTCGCCAGCGCCGGGAAAATCGCCGGAAAACACATCGTGGTCGCGACTCTGCTCACTGAGGAAGACCCAAGCTGCCGATCCATCTTTTCACCAAAGAGAGCCGCCGAAGAGGAACCGTAGAGAATAAGAGCACAACTTTAACCATCTCACCGGAAAGACCACTCCGAGGAAGCTCCGCCGCCGGCCGAAACGCAAATTGTTGGTTCGGCCATTGAGACTTATGATGGCTGGTGGGATAAGCTGCGAAGATATGACTCCAAGAGAATGGAATCGCCAAGAGAGATGACAAAGAGATCGGACCTCGCGACGGAAATAGGATCAGAGAAAAGTGATCGGAAAGATCCGGACAGCACCGGAAAGCCAAAAAAAAACGGATTAACACTGCTGCAAGAAGATCGGAAAACAAGTCTGATCATTATTCAACCCAAAAGAGAGTTATACACAAACCATAAGCGACCGCAAGAACAAGGAAATCAAGTCCCTATCTTCTGAAAAATCAAATTCGAGAAGGAGAAGGAGACGATGACCTTGAGAGAAAATTCTCTCTCGAGGAAGAGAGAGAAAGCGGTCTTTTTGAATTAGCCGGACCTAAGGTTCGGAAACCTCTCGATTATTGAAATTTTTTTTATTTTTTTTTGTCAACAAAATATATTAAAAAACCTTAATTTAAACTATTATATCCATTAAGGAAACTTGTTTGGTTTGACCAGAGAAAATGTCTTTGTAACTCAATTCATGACTCTCTTTCTCTCTCTCTCTTCTCTCCCTTTGTCTCTCTAAAATATACCAAGCTGTTAAACCATTTGAACGACGAGATTAAGGAAACAAAAAGCTTGAAGCTTTGAAGTCAAATTCATCAGCTTTCATCAATACCATCTCTTACCCTTTCTGGGTTTTCTGTAGTTTTCTTTTATAATCAGATCTTAGCCGCTGAAGTTCAAGATATGAGAGACGGAGCTTTAATCGTAGCTGTAGCGATCAAAGGGAACAATAGCAAAACCAAAGGCGTTGTCCGATGGGCACTTCAACAATTCGCTTCTCAAGAACATGTTGTCTTCAAGCTCTTACATGTCCAACCAAGTAAGAATTACAAAACTTACTACAACCTTCACAAAATTTGATCTGATTTATATTATGTAAAAAAATAGGAGATTCATTTTCGGTTTCAACCTCAAGAAAAGATTCAACCACAACGGTTTACAAGAAAGATGTTGATAGGAAAACCAGAGAAATGCTTCTTCCAAGCAGAGACATGTTTGTTCACAGAGAGGTATCTATAAAAAATTGGAACTTTTACAGTGGATTTTGTTTGTTGTTTCATGTTTTTGTTATTAAGAATCTGAATCTTGTGAAATGTGTGGATATGAAAGGTTCAGTTGGATATGATGGTGCTTGAATCAAACGATGTAGCCGATGCAATCTCTAGAGCTGTTCAAGATCATGGCATCAGTGAGCTAGTCATTGGAGTTTCCTCTTCTATTATCTTCTCATGGTAATATATCTAAAAACACTGTTGTACATATTCGAGTAAACCCAATCAAGTGGTCTAAGTGCACCACACTCAAGGTTCGATCCACCTCCCACTTGGCCACCCGTAGACATTTTTAGTGGCAAAAAATCCAGATTTCTATGGGTCGCGTGGGATTAGTCTTTGAGCCTAGAAAACTTTTGGATCCCCACAGTTATAAAAAAAAAATATTCGAGTAAATCCTAAAAGAAAAAACAACTTTGCGAAAACTTAGAAAGAAAACAATATTGACACAAATATCCTTTGCTCTAGGGTTTATGTATTAATGTGAGTGTCTCAATTACAAATTCTTAGACTTTTTTATATAAGTCCAAAACCCGATACAATATGGAATAGAAAACCAAACGAGATTGAAATCCTAAACCGTCTATAGTGTACCGTCCTGCTCGTGACTCACTCAGCTCACTCAAAAAAGACTCTATTGTCAGTATTTTTAGATTTTAAGTCACTTAGGATTAAGGACAACAAACACTCTTTTAAATTTTGAATTCTCTTGACATTTTTCGGTTAAATTCTTTAATCATTTTTTTGGTTCATTTGCAGGAAGTTGAAGAGAAGCAACTTGTCTTCTAGGATTTCAGATGTTACACCGAGATTTTGCACTGTTCACGTTATCTCTAAAGGAAAACTTCTCAATATTCGTAAATCCGATATAGACATTGAAACAAGCATTGCAGATGATAGAAGTGAAAGCCAGTTCTCTTCAAGTAGCCATTCAGGTACTAACTACTAACCAATTTCCGTAAGACACAAGAAACTCGAAACCTGGTTTGGTCTGATTGTTTTTACTTCTTTAACATTCTAGGGTCAGTAAGTTCGACATCAAGTCATCAATTCTCATCTACACCTTTACTCTGTCAAAGAATCCAAGCGCTTTCAACCGTTAACCAGAAGGTCGGCTCAAAGATTAGAACAAGTAACAATATTGATACGCACCATAACAGAGCCGGGTCTCTAGATGTGGATGGTACAAAGATACTTAACCCGAAGGGATTTTACCGAACAAACAGCTCGCTAGTCCGGTATGGAGGAAGTGATATCCACAGCCGGAGAAGCTCTCAAACAGAGGTGGGTTCAAGCTCAAGTTGCTACAGTGACCCTACTTCATCTAGTAGTCAGATGAATAAAGACTTTGAGCTAGAGAAGTTGAAGATTGAACTCCGTCATATTAAAGGAATGTATGCAGTTGCTCAAAGCGAAGTCATGGATGCTTCTAAAAAGGTTCATTGTTTGTTTACAATATTTGGACGTTTTAGAAAGTTTTTTTTTTTTGTCGATATCGAAAATGATTTGTGTGACCAAAAGAAGTGGTGGCTTAGTGGTAACATAACAGAGTTGGTTCCTTTATGTTCCGAGTTCAATACGAAAGGGTAATCTATAAATCGGATTATCTAAAGGTTGACTTCAGGTTTGTAGGAGATTATGGGCCGAAACTTCTAGGGCATTCAAATGACTTGTTTCCTCTGTTTTTTCCTATTGTCAGATGCAAGAACTGAACCAGCGTCGGTCAGAGGAAGCTATGAGGCTCAAGAACTTAACGATAAGAGAAGAAGACGCAGAGGAAGCGGTGGAGATGGAGAGGGAAAGACAAGAGGAGGCGGAAGAAGAAGCTGAGCTAGTGAGAGAATGTGTTGAGAGAGAAATTGAAGACAGACTTGAGGCGGAAGCAAGAACGGAAGAGATTAGAAAGGAGAAGCAGAGGCTAGAGGATGCACTTGAAGGAGGACCACTTCAACGTCAACAATACATGAAATTTGAATGGGAAGAGATCGTTCAGGCTACATCATCGTTCTCCGATGAACTTAAAATCGGAATGGGCGGGTATGGAAGTGTGTACCGGTGTAACTTGCAGCACACGACAGTAGCTGTCAAGGTTCTTCATTCAGACAAAAGTAGCTTAACCAAACAGTTTCACCAAGAGGTAATTAAATCAAACTTTTAATTTACTTTTTAACCTTCAAGCAAAATTAATATATCTCAACTATATTAATCTATTCCACCAGCTTTTACCATTGGAAAAATTCTTGCGGAATTGCGATTTTTCAGTTCCGTCATTTCGCATCTTACCAATGAAAGCCGTTTGGTTGATATGTTTTCAGCTTGAGATTCTTAGCAAGATTCGTCACCCACACTTGCTTCTCCTCCTAGGAGCGTGTCCTGAACACGGCAGCTTAGTCTACGAGTATATGCACAACGGAAACCTCGAGGAACGACTCATGAAACGCCGACCAAACTCTGACGCACCGCAACCGCCATTAAGGTGGTTTGAGCGGTTCAGAATCGCGTGGGAGATAGCTTCAGCTCTCTACTTTCTCCACACAAACGAGCCAAGACCAATCGTTCACCGCGATCTTAAACCGGCTAATATACTCCTAGACCGGAACAATGTAAGCAAAATCGGAGACGTAGGCCTCTCCAAAATGGTTAATCTTGATCCTTCTCATGCCTCAACGGTTTTCAACGAAACCGGTCCGGTAGGAACATTCTTCTACATCGATCCTGAGTACCAAAGAACCGGTGTGGTAACTCCAGAATCTGATATCTACGCGTTTGGAATCATACTTCTTCAGCTAGCTACGGCTAGATCCGCGATGGGTTTGGCTCATTCGGTAGAGAAAGCGTTGAGAGATCAAACCGGGAAATTTTCAGAGATGTTGGATAAAACTGCTGGAGATTGGCCGGTTAAGGAAGCGAAAGAGATGGTTATGATAGGGCTTAGATGTGCGGAGATGAGGAAGCGTGACCGTCCTGATTTAGGGAAAGAAATTCTACCGGTTCTTGAAAGGTTAAAGAAGGTTGCTTCCAACGCAAGAAACATGTTTGCTCAAACCCTAATTGACCATCATTACCATGCTCCGAGCCATTTCTACTGTCCAATAACTAAGGATGTGATGGATCATCCATGTGTTGCTTCGGATGGATATACATATGAGAAGAGAGCCATTAAGGAATGGTTTGAGAAGAATCATAAATCTCCAATGACGGATTTGCCCTTCCCCAACCAAAGTCTTCTTCCTAACCATTCTCTTCTTTATGCTATTAAGGAGTGGAGATCATCACATATAATTAACTAGAATAAGGTTTAAAGTTACTAGGTTAAACTCTTCAATCAACATGCACCATTGTATTTGTTTTTTCCACATACACACACACGACTACACGAATAGATCAATGTTGTTGTTTGTACATATTATTTGTCCAAGAAAAAACAATGACATTATTCATTTTAATGTACGATAGGTTTTGACTGTGCACTTGCAGGAAATGATAATACAGTGGTATTGGTTTTTGTTTTAGCACATGTTCTTGTGTTATACATATCTATATAAAAACAAACAATAAACGTAGTTAATTTGTATGTTTTGTCACATCCGGTTTTGTTGAATATAATTGTACAAACTAGGTTGAGAAAAACATAGATTGAAAAGAGCATTCAAATGTCGGAGATGTCTTTTCTCCTTTGTTCAACTCTTTTTTTTTGAGTCAGCTTGTTGCAAGGAGTGTTTTAGTGAAAATTATAAAGATTTTGGTCTCGAGTTTAATCAAAGACTTTGCAGCTGCTTTTGGAGATTGTCAATTGTACATTTGTTGTTGGCTGATAGATCACTAAATGTGTTCTCCAATCTCCATGGCTTTGACTCAGTTACCAATTCGATCGTCGTTGAGTTCAGAGAACTTCTCCACGACTTTTATTTGTTTAAGTGTTTTGTTGTCCTTATCTTCCTATGTTATTCCATTTGCTTTGTTTTAAAGATTGTTTATATTGCCATAATGATCTTGTATCTCGGAAACATTTATTATTTTTATGCAGACTAAAGATTTTGAATTAGACTATTGGTTCCTACATGTTAAAGTGCTTTATTGTATAGTTTATGAATCGATTAAAATCAAACTTGTAATTATTTGCCATTCATACACATTTTAAATAGCAAAAAATAAATAAATAAATAACACCATGAAAGTCTATACATCTTGTAGATTAGTTTGGTTTTGATATTTTGTAATCTTTAGTTGTGTATGATTTATTCCAATATATGATAGGATCGTAAACTTGGCCTATAGTTCCCCTTATGAAGATAGCCCTATCTTTGATTATTCTGTATTTTGGTCCAACCACTTTTGTTTTTACTTAACATCTATCGGTCCCATAAGAAAAAGAAAAGTCAATTCAAAAATTGTATTGATAGTAAATTATTTTTTTATTTTATTTTTTATTTTTTTGTCAACAGTATCAAATTCATTGGGTCAAGGCCTTAGGAAAAACAAATGGGCCGAAGCCCTTATAGAAATCGAAGCCCAACAACACAAAGTCCAACTCCAAGCCTTATGCGGATAAGGAATCCACCACGCGGCAAGCATAGGTACAGACGCGTAAAGACACGTGTCGGGAAGATGAAGCACTGCCGGAGGTAGCCGAAAGCGCTGAGGAAAGCGCCGTCAAGCCTCACCGGACCGAAAATCTGCAGGAACGGAGGACCATTTGCCGGTCAAAGCTTTTCCGGAAGCGCCAAGAGAACACCTGCAAGAAAAGGGAACGGCTACAACTACGCTGTCAAAATCAACCCAACCCCATGGAGACGCCGGCGCCGACAAGGCTAGAAGCCCGTCTGTATCCGCCAGGAGCTTGTCCTCTAAAGCGGCGGCACGCTGACGATATTAATCCCGGCGAGAGAGATGATCGGACGCGAAGCAGAGAGCAAAACAAGGAGTTCACGGCGAGAAGAGAGAGAAAAAGCAAGACCGTCATCGTCAAAGTGACGGAGAGAACCGGGAAAACCGGTGGAATCCGATAAGTCGGAAGAGAACAGCCAGTTCAAGAAAGAGATACCGGAACTTATTGGAAGAAAATCCAAACAAAACAACCCGATTGAAACTGTAACAGAGACAAAATCAGAGAAAAGCGAGGTTCAATCGGAACACCAGGGGAAAAAAGATCGCGACCTCAAAGGAGAAGAGGATCGAAATCAGAAAAAAAACCCAAATCGGAGAGCTTACCGGCCTTCTGAAAGATCGATAACGGTGAAGAAGGCGGGGTCGCTCAACCGAGAGAAGATTCTCTCTCTACATGATCCCATGTATTGATAGTAAATTATTAATTCGTATATTTTGTCATGTACGAATTTGTTGAATATAAATGTTACCTAGTTTAATAAATAATACTAGACAGGTCGATATGGTTATGTGCTATTGTCAAGACACCTAGCTAGTCCATTAAATGGTGTGGGTTCTATCTAATCTATTAAAACAGGAAGGTTTGCCATGGTACATAAATGTTGTTTCCGGAATTTACCCTTGATATTATTAGGATTTGTAACCTTCATTAAGGGTAAAACTGTAAAACAATTTATATTTGATTTATTCATAATATCTTATAATATCTTTTGTTTTCTTTTTCTATCATAATCATATCTAACGAACTTTTTTTTCAAAAATTTAATAAAAATAATAATTAATTTCGAAATTAATATTAAAATAAATATTATAAATTATTCTTAACTAAAATTTAACTTAAAGAAATAAAATCAAGCATAATTAAGTTACTAAATCAATTGGTACATATAATTATATAATTTAATACATAATTATTTTATAAATTATATAATCATTAAAATTAATAAATTATTATTAAAATAAGAAAGTAGTATATAATATTGTACTAGCGTGCGGGTATAAATTATTTATTTTGTAAGAAACGTTTTTTACGATTGTACTTCTTAACGGGTTATTTCATCAAATTTTAAAATATTTAAATTATAATAAAATGAGCTAAAAATAAATTAACCAATTCGATTTCTAAAAATAAAATTTGCACGAGTAACTAATTCCAATTGATATATTTTAAATTTAATATAAATATTTAAATTATTTAATATTTATATTATTCAAATATATGATGCGTCATATTATAGTTCATGTTTGAATGCAATTTTTAACGGGTTGTTCCACCAAATTTTCAAATTATATATCATTACAACACGTGTTGAAAAATAGATTAACCAAGTTCAAGCATGACTAATCATATACTAAAAATAACAATAAAATACAACTACTAATATATAATATACAAGTTAATAATATTAAAACAAAAACAAAATTTATTAAATTCCGGCTCACATTTAGCACTATATTATCTTATTTTCATTTGATATAGATTAGACGAAATAGGTAACAAAATTAATTTATAAAAATATAAATTTAAGATAAAAGTATATATTCTAAGAATGAAAACATAAACCCGCGCTTCTTTAGCGCGGGTCAAAATCTAGTATAACTTATTTTGCTAATAAGTTGAGACATGAGCATATATAGACCAATAACTACATGGGATGTCAAATATACTGATCATTGAACCCTTTGTAATCCTTACATCAAATTACAGAATGGAACAATATAATAAATAATATTAACTATTAAAATCTCTAGAAATTGTTCATAAATTGAGCTGTGATTGTTGAAATTAGGTGAGTGACATATGAAGGGTCCCCTCACCAACCTTTGATATGTCAGTATATGACAATTGTGGGAATGGGACTATAAAATGACTATTCCTTGTGAGAGGATAAATTGTCATTAGATTATTTAAGATTGCCTCTAATTGAACTATACACTAATTTGTTGGCTAACTAATATTATGAAAGTAATAGCGCTCTTATTAATCTCCTTGCAAGATAAATATGTGAGTCGCTTTCTTTCTCTTTTTAGAGAGATGAAATTCTCTCGACTCTCCTATGCTCTTCTTCCTCGATTTCATCTTTCAGAAGAGTTTATGGAGATCGAATCGCGACTTTGTTATCTTTTTGCTTTGTGAATATCATGGTTTTGGGATTTTTTTTTTTTTGATTTCGGCTTGTTCTTCATCCATCTTCTTTTGCGATCGAAATCTTTTTCCTCACAAACTCTATCTTTTTCTTGCTTCATGTTGTTTTTAATAATCGCAGGAATTCTTTCTATGGCTGGTTACCTCTTCCGATTAATCGGATCTAGCCGGGTGTTCTCGGTTCTGTTTCGTTTGGATCCAGCTTTTCTCTTCTCTATATGCCATCAGCTCGCTGGTTTTGCTCTGCTCAGCTTTGACTCCTCCGTCCCGCTTGGATTAATATTGCTTTCGTGCTACTGCGTTAGAGGACACGCATCTGGTGGATCATGTTTGGTCTTCGACCCAACGGCGATGGCGTCTCCTAGCCTCGATGGTTTCCGGTGATTTGCAGGGACTGTGCTTTCTTTGTTGTAGGTTCGGTCTGATGGTGGCTCTGGAAAGCTTCGATCTGCAGATGGTCTATGACCGCTTCAGTGAATCGGATCGGTGAGGAGTGGCTCTTTTTTCCTCCACGGTGGTTGTTCCTTCCCGGCGGCTAGTCAGAAGAGAGACGAGGGTTGCATGCCGTCTTTCCGCTGATGTTGCCACGTGATGTCCACCTCTTCAGCCTCTGTCGGTGAATCCGCGTTTCTCGGTTCATTTTCCTGTAATCGGGCTTTGGCCCATTTGTAATGTTCCCCGGCCCATGAATGAACTGTTGTTGACCAAAAAAAAAGTAATAGCGCTCTTATTGGCTCTATATTAATAAATAGATATTATATATCTACATCGAAAAACTTTTTTTTTATCGTCTTTACAATTAACTAAACCATATCTTATCCGATGATACTTTCGTTCAATAAACATTTTTTTATCGGGATTGTCTAGTTTATGTGGAAGAAAAAAAATTGTGTCCGAACTTCTTTCGAAATAGAGTATGTTCAGTCATTTAATCGGCGAATATTTTAGATAAGAATAGCGATTTCAAAGCTTTGTCGTAAAAGGGAAACTAATTCTAACTCTGATGAGAATGCTGGCCAGTTCCCCGAATCTTCCAGCATTTTCACCAAATTTGAACAATTTGTTTCCGGTTGAATCTTTTCGATATTTCTATCCGAAGACATATATGACTCATATGAGTCTATCCATCTTTGCATTCAATGTCGATAAGCTTCAATGTTCACTTTGCATTTCAACAATCTCCAAATCGATGTGGTCACAATAATACCATTCTAAACCATTAATATAACTATAATCGATCCAAGAAACATCGATTTAGCATATCGAGATTCAGATATCTATACGAGTTGGAAGTAACTCCTATATCTTCATGAGTCTCTCTAACTCTTTATATTCTTCCGTTTGGTGAGCTAACCTCCAACTTTCCTCTTCGTATTTTTACAACTTATCTCTTCATGTTTTTTTGCTCATTTTCTAGAATTTTTATTTTAAGTACAACACCACAAATGGAAAAATCTTAATTCTAGTACTACAAGTGTAAAATAGTCCTTCCAATAAATTGACCTATACAAATTAGGTATCAGTAGGTCATAAACTCATATAATTGGTTGAGAACTTGAGAGTAGAATAAAACACATTTCAATAATATCATTGAAAATAGTTCACCAACAAGTCCACATTGATACAACTATTAGTAACATGCTCCAGATCCACATATATATAATATATGAATGAACTTTAAATATATCATTTTTATCTTCATCTCCAATTCTTCATCACACCCCATCCATATATCTCTCTGTATATGGAATCACTACTGTGAACAGAGTAGATTTTCATATATTTTTCCATGAGATGAAAAAAGCATATTTGCTAAAACTGATACTTTCAGTATCTCTACCAACAACATTCTTGATCGGAATCTTCATCGTCATAATCTTCATCTTCTGCAGAAGAGGAACAACAGAGTCCAATGAACACCAATACGACGTCGAATCACCTTACGAGAAACAAGAGGTTTCCGGGTCCGAAACAGAGGAGGAGGAGGAGGAGCTTGTCGTTTTCGATGGAGGAGAAGATCTCACGATCTGCGACATCCTCGAAGCTCCCGGAGAAGTCATCGGTAAATCAAGCTACGGAACATTATACAAGGCGTCGTTGCAGCGAAGCGGGAAAGTCAGAGTTCTTAGGTTCCTTCGACCTCTGTGTGAAGTGAAATCTGATTCAGAGGAGTTTGATGGCGTCATTGAGTCTCTTGGATTTGTACGACATGATAATCTTGTTCCTTTGTTAGGGTTCTATATTGGGAATAGAGGAGAGAAGCTTATGATTCATCCATTCTTTGGGTCTGGGAATCTCTCCGACTTCATCAGATGTAAGTCTCTCTGTTTTTTTAGTGTTCTTGAGAAAAAGATTAAAGAAACAAACTTTTAGTTTTCCGGGAAAAAAGGAAAGAACTTTTTAGCTGTCTAGGTTTGATTTCGTTTCTGGGTTCTCTTTTCTTGTGGAATCTCGTTGATTCTTGTTTTCTGGGAAACAAACAGAGTCCCAGAGTTCTCATTTTCCCAGGAAAATGGTAAAAAGTTATCAATGCATTTAAGGAAAGAATTACCGTTACTAATATTTTTATGATCTCTTTGTCAGATTACATGATTTGGTAATTTTTGTAGATCATATGAAATTGTTTCATACTTTAAATAATTTAATGCAATTTCGCAAATATTAGATTTAAACGCATTTCCGTTACTCCACGAGTTACTAATCAAATTAATAATGTTAATTATGCAAATAATTTACACAAACTTCGATTTTTATTTAATGGATTTTTCTTTATACTTCTTCAACGAAAATGTATTTTTTTCTGTTTTACAAGGTTTTGCAATGGATAAATTTTTAGCTGAATTACGTTTTTAAACGCGATTTCACAATTCCACAACTTGGACAAGGCCTAGGCTTTACATTTTCATAAACATTTTAATTGTTTTTTTCTGGCCTCTTTAACAAAAAAAAACACCACTTCTTTGTCTCTAGCATCACCATTATTGATCTATCTTCTGTCGGTAGCTACTTTTTTTGTCACTTCCCACCATGAAAGACAAAACTTTATAGATCTCGTTTAAGAACATCAACGTCAGCAAAAAACTTGTAATTACTATTTTCAATCACTATTCAACATGTTTCTAAAAAAGGAGGATAGTTTTGGCAGGTGGGGAAGTTGAATCACACAAATGGAGCAATATTTTGAGCATCACCATTGGAATAGCCAAAGCTTTTGATCATCTCCACACAGGAATGCAGAAACCAATCATTCACGGGAATCTGAAGTCCAAAAATGTTCTTTTGGACCAGAGTTTTATGCCTAAGGTCTCTGATTTCGGCTTGCATTTGCTCTTGAACCTTGCGGCTGGACAAGAGATACTAGAAGCTTCAGCTGCAGAGGGATATAAAGCTCCTGAGTTGATTAAGATGAAGGAAGTAAGCAAGGAGAGTGATGTTTACAGTTTTGGTGTGATCATGCTTGAGTTAGTTTCGAGTAAACTGCCAACAAACAAGAATTCGAGTAGTTCTGTTCTTGACCATGAGAAAATGTTGGATTTGTGCCGTCCTGAGATTCTTGGGAGAGGTGAGAAAGATGGGATTGGTGTGACCAAAGAATATGTTCTTGAATACATTCAGCTTGCAATGTCTTGTTGCTCTCCATCGCCTTCTCTTAGACCGAGCTTCAAGCAAGTATTGATGAAACTTGAAGAGATCAAGAAATGATGCCTAGTAAACAGACATGCCAAGAGAAAGTTTGATTCAGATACTTTCTGCAAGATCGATTAACAGCGCAGAGCAGATAATACAGGGGAGAGCCTTAGGAACACATATCACAAGTTCTAACTTGTGGTTACTTACAGAGAGAAGCAGTTGTCTGATTATCTACAGAAGTAACTAAAGACAAGATCGAAATTTTACTTAGGCAGGGCTTCCAGAATAGTGGATGGGGAATACCTGAGAAAGGAAAATACTTTCAGACGTCAACAAGCGACTCGAGGAACTTCAGAACGACACAATAGCAATCGTAGAACACCATCTTCATGAGTATCATCAAACGGCTTGAAAGCAACACAGTTTCTTGAATGTATTGACCTTGAAGTTGTTTCTCATAGCCTTGCTCGGTATTTGTAGAAAGATATATGATCGCTGAGTTATGTACCCAAAATCTCCATCAAATCTTGTAGTGTATGTGTAGGCACATATTCAATGTTTTTACTCTTTACTTTCTCCATCAAATCATTCAAAGTTCTGTAAATATCATCCTTCTGTGGATGATGTTGATCCCCGGAGCCAAACTTATGGACTTGACCTCCAATGGAAATCCAGCTCAGTCCGGGTTCTTTCCTCATGGCTTGAGAGTTCATCATATTTCTTACACTTAGTTCAGCTTCAATGTTCCCAGCTTCTCTGTATGCGTTTGACAAGAGAATAAGAGCACCTGAGTCTTCTGAGTTATAAGAGATAATCTTTCGAGCCGCAATCTCTGCCAACCGAATGTTTCCATGAACCCTACACGCTCCAAGCAATGTCGACCAGACTTTCTCATCAGGTTCTATTGGCATCTTCATTATAAATTTCCATGCTTCAGATAGACGTCCCACACGGCCCAGGATATCAACCACACAAGCATAATGTTCAATCTCCGGGACCAGTCCATATTTTTCCTCCATCAGATGAAAATACCTCAAGCCTTCGTCCACTAGTCCCCCATGGCTGCAAGCAAACAGAAGGCATAGAAATGTAACGGAGTTTGGTTTTGGAAAGACAATCTCCATCTTTCGAAAGACTTCTAAGGCATCTTTAGCCATGCCGTGTTGGGCATATCCAGATATCATGGCGGTCCATGAAATGACATCAGGGTCTTTCAAAGATTCAAAAACCTTGATGGCGTCTCTTACACTACCACACTTCGCATACATGTCGATAAGAACACTCTCAACACATTTGTCTCTAGAGAAGCCAGTTTTGTATGTCAAGCTGTGGACTTGCTGCCCATATTCAAGAAAACAGAGGCTAGCACATGACGCAAGTACAGCTGAAAATGTGATCTGGTTCGGTTGAAATCCCAATTCTCTCATCTGAGAGAAAACGCTTAGTGCTTCCTCCCATTCAGAAGACTGAGAATAAGCTGTCACAAGTGTTGTCCATGAGATCTGGTTTGCTTCCTCCCTAGTGTCAAAAAGCTTCCTCATTGCTTCAAGTTCCCCACATTTGGCGTATGCATCCATTAACGCGTTGAAGAGACTCACACCAATAGACTCTCGTCCGCTTTTCACGATCATCCCGTGAACCTGCTTTCCATATTCTAAAGACCTCATGTCAGCAATTGAATTCAATGTACTGCAATATGTGAATACATCTCGCTTGACATCATTCTTACACATTCTAAGGAACAGCAACATTGCTTCTTCTCCGTCCCCAGAAACCGTATAACCAGATAACATAGCGTTCCACGGTAAATTCACTCCACATCCAGAGAAATTCGACTCAAAAACTGATCGCGCTTCAGTTACACATCCACATTTTGCAAACATATCAATCAACGCTGTTCCCAAGTGGATGTTTGACTGCATACCCATCTCTACAGCAACACTAGTAATGTATCTACCTTTCTCAACATCTCCCAACTGTCCTATACCTTTCGAAACACTAACAAAACACGGTACGTTCGGTCTAATTCCCTCGTCACACATTCTCAAGAAACTAACGTATGCTTCCAAGTAAAGACCGTTTGACACAAACCCTGATATCATTGCATTCCATGAAACTTCATTACGATTCTCCATGTAACTAAACACCTTACATGAATCCCCAATCCTCCCCAACTTAGCATACATGCTAAGCAAAGAAGTATTAACAAACGTGAGACACGAAAATCCACGGATCATAACCTGAGCATGAATCATTTCACCTAGAGTAATGCTATCCACACCAATACATGCCTGTGTTGCAGCTGAAAGAGCGTATTCATCGGGGGAAACATCGCATCCCAGCATCTCAACAAAGTAATCAACCCCATCACGGTAAAACCCGTTCTCATTCGCTCCAACTATTAATACAGTCCACGAGAAAACACTCTTCTCAGGAATTTCGTCGAACACCTGACGAGCAGAACCAAAGTCGGAGCATTTGGAATATGAAATAACCATCTGATTCAACATTACCGTCAAGGACTTCCCTTTAAACCGAGATTTAATAACAAGCCCATGAATCGATTTCGTTTCCTGCAAACACCTTTTATCTGCAGAATCTCGTAGAAGTTCTATCAATGATGTAACTGAATAACAATTCCCCTGAAGTTCATCGTTTACCGTCGACGAGATTGAGATTTCTCGAGGCTTTTGCTTAATCTGAGATGGTAGAAACACTGATGAGCTTCCTGTCTGGAATACAAGATTTCGTCATGAATAACAAAAAGAAAGGTGATTTAATGATAAGAAGGATAGAGAGAAAGAGAGAGTTTTTCTTACAGATGATGGAACTTCCGGTAGTTTAATGGCCAGAGGAAACGATATCCCGACGGAGGAGCTCATCTGAGATAATTTTCCCGGGAAATATCAGAGGTTTCCGTTCAACAAATACCGAACTAAAAACTTTATAAAACGGCAAACTGTGCTGTCACATTTATTAGGAACGGCGTGGTTTTTCTTTGTATGTATGTCTTCTGAGTTTTATGATCAACATAGAGATTCTAATCCTTCAATCCCACAATCTCGGATTTGTTCTCCGTACGAATGGAAGCTTCGATTTCGTTTCTTGGGTCAACAAAGCCCAACCTTTCATCACTTACCCCTTCTTCAAACGTCCTTCATCGTCGTCTTTGGCGAGATTTCCCGGTTCCTGTTTTGAGGTTGAAGAAAGTGTCAGTCTTACCTCGAATCTCGCACCGGAACCGCCTAATCAGAGCTCAGTGCTCCGATGGATTGGGACCAGAGGAAGACGATGGGTTTGTGCTTGAAGACGTCCCTCACTTGACAAAATTTCTACCTGATTTGCCGGTAAATCTCATTTGAATTTTCATTTAAAGGTAGAAACTTTCTCCTGGGTTTATTGAGATTTTGCTTGTTCCCTAATTCGTGACTTGTTACTGATATCACAGTCATACCCAAATCCATTGAAGGAAAGCCAAGCATACGCCATTGTTAAGTAAGTTAAATTACTACAAGATGGCAATCTAAGTAAACTAGTAATGCCTTTGAGGGTTGTAATGTATTGTTTATGATGTTTCTGTAGACGAACCTTTGTTAGTTCCGAAGATGTGGTTGCTCAAAATGTAAGCTGAATGTTTTTATTTCAAGCTTTTTCCTTTTTGTGGGTGTGTTGGTTGCTCAAGTTTCTTCATCTTTAGATTGTAGTCCAGAAGGGAAGCAAGCGAGGAGTACACTTTAGGCGAGCAGGACCTCGAGAAAGAGTATGATTTCTTCTTAAAGTCTTGAAATTTTGTAGATTTTCGCTACTGAAACCTGTTAAGTGTTGGCTTCTCAGGTGTACTTCAAACCAGATGAAGTAAAAGCTTGCATAGTGACATGTGGGGGCTTGTGCCCTGGGATAAATACGGTTATACGGGAGATTGTTTGTGGATTGAACAATATGTATGGTGTCAATAATGTTATTGGCATTCAGGGAGGATATAAAGGCTTTTACTCCAAAAACACAATGACCCTGACGCCTAAAGTAGTTAATGATATTCATAAACGTGGTGGCACTTTTCTTCAGACCTCAAGAGGAGGACATGATACAGCAAAGATTGTTGATAACATTCAAGATAGAGGAATAAATCAGGTAGTTAAACTAACTAATTATCCATTTTTAGGATTCTTGATCTTTAGGTAGTTTAGTTAGTCTTGAAACTGAGCCATACTAAGATCTTGTCAATGGATATTTCAGGTGTATATTATTGGAGGTGATGGGACGCAAAAGGGTGCAGAGAAGATATACGAGGTGATTTCATTATCACTTGTTAGTAGTTGTTGTTGTGTGTGTAGCATTAAGTATATTGATACTAGCTTCATATTCTGTGAAGGAAGTCGAGAGGCGTGGTCTTCAAGTGGCGGTTTCTGGCATCCCCAAGACAATTGATAACGATATTGCTGTAAGAAGTCATTGATATTTTTCATCTTTAAGTTCTATCTTTCTCTCATATGAAGTTTATTATACATCATCTTTGGTTTAGGTGATTGACAAATCCTTTGGCTTTGATACTGCTGTTGAGGAAGCTCAAAGAGCTATTAATGCTGCACATGTAGAAGTCGAAAGCGTGGAAAATGGAGTTGGAATTGTTAAACTCATGGGCAGACACAGCGGTGAAGATTCTGTAGCATCTGTGGTCTACTTTTGTGAATATGAAGTTAACTTTTGGTAAAAATTCTGCAGGTTTTATTGCTATGATTGCAACTTTAGCGAACCGTGATGTGGTAATAGAATCTTTTAACTGTTAAAATTGTCACTATACATTTCTATATAGTTGTGTAACAATGGCAGCTTTGGAATGTGACAGGATTGTTGCCTGATTCCAGAGTCTCCATTCTTCCTTGAAGGAAAGGGTGGGCTCTTTGAGTTTATCGAACAACGACTCAAAGAGAACAGCCACATGGTTATTGTGATAGCCGAAGGAGCTGGACAGGATTATGTTGCTCAAAGCATGAGTGCATCTGAAACTAAAGATGCCTCAGGAAATAGACTCTTGCTTGATGTGGGTCTATGGTTGACTCAACAGATAAAGGTATTGCTCAATGGTTTCTAGTTGCTTTTCACAAACATTCGAGATGAGTTTTGTGATCACAATGTTGCAGGATCATTTTACAAATGTTCGGAAAATGACCATAAACATGAAGTACATAGGTATATCTTCAGATTCATTGTCTCTGTGACTCTGTCTTGTTAATGCTCTCATTGACACAATTTACTTTGTTAAACAGATCCAACTTATATGATAAGAGCTATACCGAGTAACGCATCAGACAATGTCTATTGCACTCTTCTTGCTCAAAGTGCAGTTCATGGAGCTATGGCCGGGTACTCAGGTTTCACCGTCGGACCGGTTAACAGCAGACATGCTTACATCCCAATTTCTGTAAGCTTTTACATATCATTCTTAGACTTGCTTAATCATTGAGGAGTCCTAAACCTTTGTTGTTAAAGTTAATCCCATGACTATTAAACGGAGTGACATGTTTAACTTCTGCAGAGAGTGACTGAACTGACCAATACGGTGAAGTTAACGGATAGGATGTGGGCTAGACTCCTTGCATCGACAAATCAACCAAGTTTCTTGACTGGTGAAGGAGCATTGCAGAATGTTATCAACATGGAAACTCAAGAAAAGATCGATAACATGAAGATCTCTTCTATCTAGAAACAGGTCAGCTCATACACATAAATTGTTCCACATGTAAACTAGACTATATGCATAGAAGATATATCATGAAGTATTTCATTGGTTATAAGAATTCTTTGGTTTACTTATTTCGTAATAATAATACTCAACATCCATCTCAACGATGAGATTGAGATGTTAATACATATCTTTAGTCTCTATCTGTCTGCTATTTCAATTCTGCAACTTGTTCATATCTCCATCTTTAGCTGTTGCGTGTGGTCCTTCCAATTCCTTGTCAGATTTCCAAACGAATACTGACTTGTACCCCCAACCATGAGACAAAACTCTGGTCCCTCTTATTGCAACTTGTTCATCTACTCAATTCTTTGATTCACACCTTCTGGACATGTCAACCAATTAGAGGTAAAGTCTCAGTGATATCATTGGAGTTATAGTCTCAATGATAAATCCAGGAAGTTTCAGATTTAAAAAAAACAGAAACTTGAAACCATTCTTGGAATTCTGATGCAGTCAAGGCTCCCATCAAAGTCCACTCTTTTGATAATCCCTTCAAGCTACCATCTCTTGCCATGAGAATCAGAGCACATATGACCTGAAATTAAAAGGACATACATACAGCCTGAATATTCATACACTTAACATAACTGTAACAATTCCTACCTTAACAATCTCGCATGTCAAAACAGATAACAGAACATTGATCCAAACCATGATAAGAAGTTATCCATTAAGTATGTAAGTAAGAAACAAACAAATGGACTAGCTTTACCAAGTATGCTAACAGAGCTTCTGCCTCAGTGTCACACTGCGCATAGACGTCATCAAACCCTTCCAAATTAACTCAATATCAAGTACTAGACTTGACGAAATATATCACATAGTATACTGCAAGATTAACATGAACCACTAAAACACTATGATGAACAGCTAATTCGATAAGCCAAGCCAAGGCCTCACTGTATAAAACTAGCAACTTCAAATTCACCTAACACTTACGATGATGCGAATTGGCTTTAGTTTTACAGTGATCATCGTCTTCCATAACAATAACGACGAGAATACATCCTAATCGTCACATTGAATCTCATCAAGCTTCGAATTTTAAGCTTCAGTCACCTGTTCTGAAAGACAATTCGCAGATTTAACCGATAAACGCGTACAAATAAATGCCCAGAAATCAAATTCCATCTCTACAGAAACGTATCACCAACATCAGAGATTTAGTATAAGTTGTTTCCAGACATCGTACTGAAGCTTAAGCAATGTGGAATCTTTGCTCCGTTAGGCGTCGCCATGACTCGCCAGACACCGAGAATCCAGAGGATCGCCTTCGCTTCGATGATTCTTCAGTCGAGAATGGGTTCGTGCTTTGTAGAAACGAGAAGAAGGAATTCAAAATCAACGGCCGTGATTGAAAATCTTAAATTGTCAAAATCAACGGCTGAGATTGAAGCTATCCTATAATTAGAGTGGGCCAAAAAGTTTGTTCGGCCTGTACATTTTAAAATGGGCTCATACAAATTTAATAAAATTGGGCTCTAAAAACCGCGTTTTGCACGCGGGTCTAACACGGTTTGGCACGCAAATCGAGGTCATTTTATGTCGGTTATCATGCCAAACCGTGTCTAAACCGCGTCCGACCCGCGTAAGAACCGCGTCCGACCCGCGTCCAAACCGCGTCCGACCCGCGTAAGAACCGTGTCCGACCCGCGTCCAACCCGCGTCCGACCCGCGTCTAAACCGTGTCCGACCCGCGTCCGACCCGCGTAAGAACCGTGTCCGACCCGCGTCCGACCCGCGTAAGAACCGTGTCCGACCCGCGTCCGACCCGCGTAAGAACCGTGTCCGACCCGCGTCCGACCCGCGTCCGACCCGCGTCCGAACCGTGTCAGAACCGCGTCCGACCCGCGTAAGAACCGTGTCCGACCCGCGTCTGAACCGTGTCCGACCCGCGTCCGAACCGTGTCCGAACCGCGTCCGAACCGTGTCCGAACCGCGTCCGATCCGTGTCCGACCCGTATCCGAACCGTGTCCCTATCCAACCCGTGTCTGACTTTGACTTTTTAAACCAACCGTGTTTAAAGAAAAAAAATCTTGGTTTCTATGGAAATGGCGTCGGGATGGGGATAACTGGAAACAAAGGGAGATGGTACGATTTCTTGATGGATTTCAGTGAATGTGCAGAGAGATCCCAAGGATTGTTGTTCTCTTCTTCTTCGTGCCTCCACCATTCCAAAGAGGTACCGTACCATTTCCTTGCTTTGGTATTTTGATTTGATGGTTCTGTCTGGTTTGCTTCTGAGATGAAGGCGCTTAGTGATGATTGTGAACAGTTTATGTATTTCCCTCCAGGCCACATCGATTCAAGTAAACAAGGTTTGTATATCATTAAATTTGAGCTTACTTCAGTTGTAATCCTTAGGAGGTGGGACGCAAAAGGGTGCAGAGAAGATATACCAGGTGATTGATTTCATTATCACTTGTTAGTAGTTGTTGTGTGTATGTAGCATTTAGTAAGTATATTGATAATAGCTCAGAGAGCTATTAATGCTGCACATGTAGAAGTTGAAAGCGTGGAAAATGGAGTTGGGATTGTTAAACTCATGGGCAGATACAGCGGTGAAGATTCTGTGGCATATGTGGTGTACTTTCTTTTGTGAATATGAAGTTAGTTTGGTTCAAATGCTGCAGGTTTTATTGCTATGATTGAAGAGTGATAAACCTTTGTTGTTAAAGTTAATCCCCTGACTTTTAAACTGAGTGACATGTATAACTTCTGTAGCGAGTGACTGAAGTGACTAATACGGTGAAGTTAACGGATAGGATGTGGGCTAGATTCCTTGCATCAACAAATCAACCGAGTTTCTTGACTGGTGAAGGAGCATTGCAGAATGTGATCAACATGGAAACTCAAGAAAAGATCGATAACATGAAGATCTCTTCTATCTAGAATCAGGTCAGCTCATACACATCAAACTGTTCCACTTGTATATGCATAGAAGATATATCTTTCATCGACAATAATGAAGTATTTCATTGGTTATAAGAATGCTTTGGTTTACTTATTTCGTAATAATAATTCTCAACATCCATCTCAACGATGAGATTGAGATGTTAATACATATCTTTAGTCTCTCTCTGTCTGCTATTTCAATTTTGCAACTTGTGCATATCTTCATCTTTAGCCTGTTGCGTGTGGTCCTTCCGATTCCTTGTCAGATTTGCAAACGAATGCTGACTTGTACCCAACTATGAGACAAAACTGGTACATTTTTTTTTTAAATTCTGGTCCCTCTTGCAACTTGTTCATCTGCTCAATTCTTTGATCACACCTTCTGGACATCTCAACCAGTTAATACCTCAGTGATATTAGATACTAAATCCTCTGTACGAAGTGGGTTTCGTGCGAGGTACTGATTGTATCATTAGAATCAAAGTTCCAATGATAATACCACTCTAACCATCTAACCAGGAAGTTTCATATCAGAAAAACCGAAACTTGAAACCATTCTTGGACAAGAACTTGTGTTTTAAGAACCTGAAGCTCTCTAAGACATGAAAGAACATAGAAGTTCCATTGTTACAAGAACCCTTTATTACATATTTTGCAACACTTATTTACTACACTAATCTAACATTTTCTTGACTCTATACATGATGCTTCACATACTTAGATATTTACCTATACTAATTAAACATAAGCATCACTAGTCCCATTAGTTTGATGACGATGATGAATTACTTGTACTTGTTCCTTGAGGCTCCGGTGCTACGTCGCTTCTTCTCCTCTTCCGGCAAGAATTGACCGGAGCATCATACTTTCCTGCATCCAAAGGAAAGTTGAGTACAGCTTTTCTTCCCCTGAGCTTAAAAGCTGCATAGTCATAAGCTCTTGCAGCATCAAGATCACTCTCAAAAGTGCCTAGCCAAATCCTGGATCCTTTCTTGGCCGGATCTCGAATCTCTGCTGCAAATTTTCCCCATGGTCTCCTTCTCACGCCTCTGTAATGTCTTGTCTGAGTTGTCTCTACAACTCTCTTTGATCTTTTCCGGTTTGAGACAGTCTCAACCTCAGGTGATGTTGTAGTTGTTGTTGTTGATGATGATGGTGATTCTGCTTCCATTTGTTGCAGAAACTCTAGGACATAGGAATCTGGATCAAGAACTGGTGAACTAGGCTCCAGTTTAGGAACTTGGTTAAAGGGTTCTAGAGACCAGAGTCCTGAGACAAAAGCAGCATCATCAAAGACAAAATCTTCTATTAAACCATCAGGGATCATCAAGTCTTCGAAGAGATGCTTCTGTATTACCTCCAAATCAGAGCTTTCTTCAAAAGTCGCCATGTTTTATGTATATTTTCTTTTGCAGACAAAACAGAAGATGAGTGATGTTTTGAAGGAAAGGTTTGATCTTTCTTGTGGGTTTATAAAGAAAAGAATCATAAACATGTGTTTGGCAGCCATGGGTGTGAGGTGTCACAAGTCTCTCTCTGTTTCTCTGGTTTCCTCTTTTGGGCCCCAGTCTTATCCATTAGCCATTTATGGGGACAAGTTAAGATCTTTTGTCATGATTCATTCAAGTTGTGCCAACTTGATTTTGTCTTATGATGGTGACTAATTTCACTTACATCTAATTTAATTCTTGTAGAATTTAATCCCTTTGAGTTACTCATGGTTGAAATCCCAATTTATTTGCTAAAAGTTGTGGTTTTAGGTTTGGGCATTTTTACTTGGACCCTGATCCGATCCGACCTAAAAATAAATTTACTGAATATGATGATTGAAGATTTTTGGGTATAGTTTCAGGTCTAGGATTTACTCACGGGTTTTTTCGGATACATGTTAGAATATGTAAATAATATAGTAAGTAGAACATGTTAGTAACCTATTAGAACCTATTAGTAACATGTTAGTAACGACACGTATAATCCGAATAAATATGATATATTTTACAGGTTTTTCAAGTAGTTTCTAGACTTTTCGAATGTTTACAGTTTTTTGAATATTTTGAATATAAGATACCCAAAAATACCTTAAAATATTCGAACCAAATAATACATATAAAAATTCGGATCTTTACAGATATGTGACTAGTGATCTGAAATAACACGGACCTGAGAGAACCCGACCCGAAAATAAATGGATTTTTAAATGGATTTTATATTTGTATACATGTTGAACTTAAAATCTCTAAGAATCCGATCAGAAAATCTGAATATTCAACTCTAGTTTTTGCTTTTTATTACTGACTATATGTCTTACCTATCATTTCATTCATATAAGATCATTTCATTCATATAAAATCAAAATTTGGTAACTGAAAACGATGTTTTCTGATAATATTCATGATTTCCCCAGTAGTAATGACTCATAGTTAAAGTCTAAAATATCAAAAGATATTTTGGGTTTTTAACATTTGAGTAAAACATTTGAATATTATGTATAATAACTTTCACGTGGAGAGGACTTTACTAGAGGAGAGACAAATTCATGAAATTGCTTTTCTTGTAGGGTTATCTTGCTTGCTACTTGCAAGAATATGATTTGAAGCAACTTGATATTTCCTTAATTTTATAGGGCTCCACTTATATAACCAAACCCTACCCTCTTGCATAGTTGCTTGAAAATTATACTCCTAATCTAGCAATAATATTAAGTAAACATCTTTTATTTACTAATATACTAATCAATCCTCTTAATTTTTTTTAATAATATGTAAGATAATGTTGATTACATCCTTTAATGGATGCTTTGTAGACAATCTTAGGAGGTATTATCCATAGATTAGTGTGTTTTGTTTTTTTCAAGATTGTAAAAATTCCAAATCTTCTATCCATTATTTTTTTCCGCCAAAATAAGTTTAAATTCGAGATAAAAAGAAAACCAATCCATTTACATTGCCGTCAAACAACCGACACTTTAGTTTATCAGTGTGTTCTACTATTGAAATTTTGAAAATCTTAACTTCTTTTTTGTCAACCGATTGCATTCATGGACCACGGTAAAATTACAAACGGGCCTAAGCCCAATACAGTGAAAAACTGAGACACAAAAAAACACAGTTCGTGGAGATGAGACCGCCACGTGCCAACTGCAAAGTGAAAGCGGCATGCAAGACACGCGTCCGCAGATGAAGCACCGCCGGAGATACGCGTCCGCAGAGAAAGCTCCGCCGGAGAATCAGAGACCGTCGTGAAGGAAAACGCAGCCGTAGAACTCTAGACCCACTCACCGTACCTTCGTGGACTGTTTGCTGATCACCGCTTCCCGAGACCACCGCCGAAAATCACCTGCAACAAAGATAAGCCAAACGCGAACAACACCGGAGGAGACCACCAAAGGCTGAAGACGCCGCCGCCGTTAGAAGAAACTCCTAACAGGATCCCTTTTGTGCTTGTCCTCTAAAGCAGAGCACGGAGGCGATATTAATCCAGTCAAACTGGAAGAATTCCGTCGGATTGCAGCGAGATACTCAGGGAAAGGACGACGCTAGAAGAGAGAGAAACGGGAACGAGATCGGTGAAACTCGCAAAACGAGAAGAACTGGAAAAATCCAATAAAATCCGAAAGATCGGAAGCAACAGCAGCCATGACAGCAAATCGAAGTTTATTGGAAACGGCAAGCCATAAACGAGCCAATAACCTGCCAGAAACCAAAACCAAAAGAACCGGGAACTACACACTGGTGAGAGCTCGCCGGAGCATATCCATAACAAAAGAGAACAAAAAACGAAAATATAATACAACCAGACCACCGGCCAGGCGAGAACCGCCTAAAAACCAGTGGCCGGAGTTACAAACGGAAATCGCTTTTTCGAGAACTCTAGAGAGATAGGAGAGAAGAGAGAGAAGGATCTATGTTTTTTTAAAAATTGTTTAGATTTGTGTGTAAGTAACTACTTATTGTGTTTTTTTCTTATCCGATTTATTTATTTCATGTTCCAATTTTATACTCTATTGACTTAACAAAACTTATAACCAATAATTTTTATACAATCAACGAATTTATAAGAACATCAACATATACAAATATCATTTAGATTTTCAACATCCATACTTTTCCTATAAAAAATTAAACGAATAAAATGATTGGCACTACTAAACTACTAATTTGATATTTGTACACTATTGCAGCTATATTTATATATAATAAAAATAAAGAAATTATGAGTGACGTAAGTGAAAACGTCATCAACCGTTGACTATTCCAAAGTTCAAGTGACGGAGATAACGGATAAGTTGGGAGACGTCGGAGATAATGGAGGAACACTGAAAATACCGTCACCTGCTCCCACATCCCAAACACCCTTCCAACTTGACGGCGTTAAAGGTACCGCCTCAACCTCCGTCCTCACCGTTGTATCACTCTCTTCTTCCTCAGCTTTAACCCTAACCACTACCTCCTTCTCCTCCTCCTCCTCCTCCTCCACCGCCGGAGAATTCTTAACCCTCTTCCGTTTCCCTAATCCGACGACCTCTTCCTCAAAACAACTTTCAGACGTAGCCCTCACATCTAGAGGGAAGTTCACGATTGCTTTTCTTCCACGCAACTGAAACGCCGCTTGGTCGTAAGCTCTTGCAGCTTCCACGGCCGTGTCGTATGTCCCAAGCCAAATTCTAGAACCTTTTTTATTCGGATCCCTAATCTCTGCCGCATATTTTCCCCATGGTCTCCTCCTCACTCCCCTGTAGTGCCTCTCCTCTTCCTCCTCTTCTTCCGTCTTCTTCATCGTACCAGAGACCGTTCTCGGAAGGGAAAGATTCGGTAAGGGCGGTTTACGACGGTTAAGAGTAGAGTTTGGTTTACGGGTCTGGTTTTTTATGGTTCTTGGACTTGTTTCTGATTGAAAGTCGTGTACTTGGCTGGTGTACAGAGATGGGTCAGCTTCGTGAAAATAGGAAACTTTGGTTTCCATGGAAGCAAAATCTGTGAGAAGGTGTTGGCTTATGGACTCGATGGCTAAAGCTTCTTGTTTAGTTGCCATCTTCAGTCCTCTTGATTTTTGTATATGTGTGTATATGTGGAAGTGTGAAGAAGAGTGACGAGGAATATGGTAATATATAATGGGAAAGCTTTAGAAAGAAACAGAGGGTTCGAGGGAGTTTCGTGGATCGGACCGAGAACGATCATAGTACCTTGTGTTGTTTGGAGTTGAAGTGGACTTCTGACTTGTTTTCTTTTAGAATTTGTCGTTTCTTTTTTTTTTTCATTAATTCTTTTTTTTTTTCATTTTATATATTGTCTTATTCCCCAACATGGACTTCTTTTTATCATCTAAAGTACTTATCAAGTTATCATGATGACTTCTTTTAGACTTTTAATTTGCAGACTTTCAAGTTTTTGGTCTACACACATGGTTCTTTTTTTCAGTGAAGTTTTTTTATATTCTTGACATTTATTATAATTTTAAGAAGTTTGATATATTCTGATTCGGCATTAGAGATAGGAAAACTGTCTTTTTATCCAATTTGGTTTTGTATTTGCTTTTTTTGAATCTTTTGGTTCTGTATTTGCTTCGGCTCGATCCATATAAATATTTGTGAGATTATTTATAGCGAAGATAGTAAAATATAATATACATACCAAGAATACAAACTGCAAAGATAAAAATAGAAATAATATATCAAGAATATAATTTCCAAAAATTATAAGAGAAAGTCGACAAAAAATGGATGCCCAAGTCTTTTAATTATAGTGAACAAAAATTTTATTTTTATTTTAATATGATGGAAGTTTCGGATATTAGATTCATAATTTTCCATGAATTTAAAATTATGTTTTACTTATTTTGATTTAAAAATACTTAAGGGAGTTTGAACAAAGTAGTGATACACAATTACTACAAATATCATTGTAGTTCTTTTACATACATTTATATTATTCTTTTTGATAAAAAATATATTATTCTTTATCACATGTAACAGACACTTGATAAATTGGTTAAGTATTGAGATATTGTAGGGATTAATGGACCATGAGGCCTTAATCTTTAGAGAGTGTGTGGTAATTGTCCCACATTGGAAGTTTGGAATGATAATGACTAATATATAAGAGACTTGTGCCAATCCACTTATCACTAATTGGTTTTAGGTTGGAAGCCCAAGAAACTTAACATGGTATCAGAGCCAGGTTCAAACACTCTCGTAACCTGGCCCGAAAGTGGTCCGTGCCTTCGGACCCTAGGATTGATGGTCTGTCGAGATTAATGGCTAGAAGAGCCATTATCTCGAGGGGAGGTATTGAGATATTATAGGGATTAATGGGCCATGAGACCTTAATCTCTAGAGAGTGTGTGGTAATTGTCCCACATTGGAAGTTGGGAATGATAATGACTAATATATAAGGGACTTGAGCCAATCCACTTATCACCAATTGATTTTAGGTTGGAAGCCAAGGAAATTTAACATTAAGTTTATTAAGGTTTTGAGCTTCTATCATACAATTAAAAAGCTTTAAAAAATCCACATTTCATTTAAAAAAAAAAAAACAATGACGGGCTAGTATATATGACTAGATTGCATTAATTAACTTTGCCGAGCCTATCATCTTTATCTGTTTCCACTTTCCAGGCTACTTCGAATTTAACTATTAGCCTTTATGAGAAGAAGAAGAAAAAATGCACACGTACGTTTTGTGTCTAGTTTTACGATACGTCTACATTTTTATCATATACATGCACACGTATTTATTGTGTCTGTTTTTTGATACGTCTAACTTTCATATCTAGTAATACCGCACACGTATTTTGTGTATATTTTTAGATACGTCTATTTAACATGTGTGATCGATAGGCTCAACAAAATGTTTGGGAAATGTTGACAAAAAAAAATGTTTGGGAAATGAGTACGGACAGGGCGGGCGGATCTATGTAGAGGAATAGAGTGTCATGTGTGATATGTCACCACTTAACTATATGTAAATATACTAGAAAGGGATAGTAACATAATTGGTATATTTTGCTCATTTGATTTTAACTCCATTTGCTAAAAATGAACTGTGCTAAAACACAGCTAAGTGGTTGTCTCATATACTATATTTTAATTAACAATGGTTGTCTCAGCTTATTCTTTTTTTTTTAATATATATAATCTCAACGGTAATTAAAATTTTGATTGGTATTTTTCTATTAATCTGGGGATATGTCAAATCTATAGGGGTTCAGACTAATCCTTAAGGTATAGTTCATTGAAAAATATTATTTTTGGGTATTCAAATGGGTCAAAAGCAATAAGCCCTTATCCATGTGGGTGTTTAAGAAAATGTGTTTTAGTTTCGCATAGCAATAGATCGAATTTGAAATATGTTAGCGTCCCAAATCCATGTCTTTACCATTTGATCACAAACCCTTGGACAAATTGATTGCTATTTCTATCACCAAAAAATCTATACTATCTTATTAGAAAATTAAACGAGAAGAAAAATCATTCATCAAGTAAATATGGTTGCAGCAAAATTTGGAAACTAAAATATAATTGAAATATGGAATATCTACATTGAATGTTGAATTTGTTTTATCCAAGAAATAGACTGTTGAATAATTTTCTGACATTATATGACTAAAAGAACGACCACCCGTCAAAGCCAACGACCACGGGTAGTCGGCGAAGGAGCTTACACTTCAACTTGCCAAAATTGACATTTCTTTATTACTGAGAGATAATATCAAATAGTATCTAAAGTTTAAAATTTGGCTGTTTAGAAAATCAGTTGGTTGAGAATATTTATATATTCAGTATGAATTTTAGGCCCTAAATTAAAATATTATAACTGAAGTAGTCAGAGAAGAGAGACAAACTGATGAAAAGAAATTGCATTACTAATTTACTCACATAGTTTCTAATAACCGATTCTTGAATGAACGTTACGTGACGTAGAGCAACTTCATTCGTAATGGTCTCAATTGCATGCATGGACAATATCCTCTTCAGACAAGTGTCGTACACGTAGACCCCATGATTTTCTCCTCCAAAGCTGTACCCCACTCTTTATTCAGAATCGTACCAAATTTTATATTACTAAATGCATGGTATAGCCGCCGCATGTCTCATGATCCTCACCGGTTTAACACTCGCCGGTACGGCCGTGGTGTTAACGGTTATGATACCGGTTTTTGTAGTTCTTAGTCCAATTCTCGTACCGGCGGTTATAACTTCGACTTTCTTGGCCACGGGGTTCCTAGCTTCTGGTAGCCTTGGAGCATCGGCGATCGCCCTCCTCGTCTGGCTCTACAAGTAATTAATTAAGTAATCAAGATTTTTACCCTGAAATGCATTATTATATAATTTATATGTGACCTCGTTCGTTACTAAACACCATTTCTTTAATGTTTGTAAATTGTTTGCATGTGTAATATACTTATAGAAAAGAAGAGTACTCTAGATCTAATATGCAAGAGCGAGTTCGACCTAAGGGGGCTCAAGGTGGCAAGCTGGCGAGAGGAGATAAACCACCGGAGGAAGTCAGGCAGCCGGAGAGAGATATCATGGCGGAGGAAATTAAGTCGACGACGGAAAGAGACAAGGTGGAGGAATACAAGCCGTCAGAAAAAGATAAATTGTCGGAAAGAGTTAATGATCCGGCAGACGAAGATACACCGCTAGGAAAAGTCAAGCATGCGGAGGAAGGGTCACCAATCCCAGCTGAGATATCAAAGGTACTATAGCAGTGATGTTCAATTTTTCACATTTCACTTGTAGACATTGAGAACTACAAAAGGTGTGGTGGTTTAGTGGTAAGTGGTAAGAGCACGTCCATCGGCAACATGAGGCAAGTTTCTTAAAAAAAATTATTAAAATAATGTGGGTCCCACGTGGGATCCACATTTTTTTTAAAATACCGTATCCAAAATCTCTCCGTTAAGAGACGTTCTAGCCGCGGTCTCGCCACATGTCCATTTTGTATTGGTCGATATTTTTTTTTGTTTTTTTTTAGACTTAAAAAAAAAATATTAATAAAAAAACAGCTTTAAGAGACGCACCTCAGTCTTGCGGCTGTGGGTGCTCTAACATAAATGAATTGGTTGATTTGTGCTCCGGTTTAAATCTTCTTTAGTAGTATGGAAAATCATTAAATCGGATTATAAATGTTGATTTTGGATTTATGGGAATGGGTGACTATGAACCTAAAATCCGGAATTTCGACAGTATTCAATTTTTTTTAAGAGAACCTCCATTATTTAAAATTTTAGAACATCTATATCAAAAAATTCTTATTGGGTTTCTCAAGATTAAAATAATAAAAGTAATGAAATGAGAAGAGATAGAATGTAATGGTTTCTAGAAACTCATATATTATGTGTCTTTATTTGGTTCAATTTTTTTTTCAACTAAATTTTAATTATTAAATTAAAAAAATATAAAATAATAATAAATGAGAATCTCATTGAAGTTCTAACCAATGTGGATGTTCTTATAAAATTATCAAACAAATATCTATTATTATTTTAATAAATTTATAATATATCTAAAATTTTATATAAAAAAAATTACACCCGCAAAAGACAAATGTCTTAAGTTTTCATGAGTTTTTTCAAAAGTTTTTATATAAAAATCTCTCTTTACGATTTCTCTTTTTTTTCCCCCCCTTTTTTAAGTCATGAAATATCCATGCATGTTAGATACTTTCAAGGGAGGTGCTCTAGAACAATTAAAACAAGGAAAACAAATCCTCGGTTACGGACTTCTTGTTCGTGAATATAGCAAAATTTAACTCAGTGCTACTTTCATCTGGTGTTATAAATTAATGGTAGGTTTTGTTGGCGGAGCAAAATTCAGTTGGCTCCAAGCGTAGCGGTCCAGGTACTTTGAGGAAAAGATCTCATCAACTTGGATTCGCCATGGATCCTGCTAAGGTGCGATCTGTTTTTATGAAAGAGTACCAAAAAGTTCCTCGTGTAGGAGCTTCTGCATATAAATATTTTACATCGCGCGACAAAAGTTACATAAACCATCTTCATATCTGACATCTATTGATCCAGCCAAAGACAATTACATCTATCCGCATCGATACAAGTAATGACATTGTAATACCCACAATGATGCTGAATCATATAATCAATACAAGTTGCACCGTTCAACAATTTTCAATCCGGTATACTTATCTGTGTAGAAGTAGATAAAAGATATTGTATTCAACTTAAGAATAATGTACATCGAGAGTTACAATATATAGAAAAGAAAAGATCTGGAGAAGAATTCTCTTATTTCTCAATCAAATGTTACCATCGGTGGCTGATATACAATATTAACATTAAACCTAATATGTACAATGGGCCCTATACACATGTATAGCCCAATATAGCCCATAACCATGGATTTATACTCTGCTTCTGCTGAAGAACATGATACCACATCTTGCTTCTTTGACTTCCACGACACAGGAGAATTTCCTAATTGTATCAACCAACCCGTCAGAGATCTCCTCGTGATTGGACATCCAACCCAATCTGAATCACACCAACCTGTAAGGTGAAAATTACAGTCAGCTTTTAATAGAATTCCCATGCCCGAACACCCTTTCAAGTAACGCACAACCCGCAATGCAGCCATCCAATGATCTTCTCTTGGTTTGTTCATAAACTGAGACAATATATGATCCGAGTAAGCCGAGTCTGGTCTATTCGCAGCCAGATAAATCAGTCTTCCAACAAGTCGTCGATACTTTTCCGGATCATCAAGTATCTTTTCCTCTGATTTCGCCAATTGATGGTTAGGTTCCATCAGAAACTTAACCGGCTTACCACCAAGCAAACCAACATCAGCAATAATATCAAGAGCATACTTTCTCTGTGATAAATAGATACCTTCCTTGTTTCTTGCAACTTATAAGCCAAGAAAGTACTTCAATCTCCCTAAATCCTTCATATGAAAACATCCACTCAAATATGTTTTGAACTTCTGTATAACTTCAGGAGCGCTCCTTGTCACCACTAGATCATCCACATATACTAAAACATGCAAGTGAACATCTCCACGTACCAACGAGAACAGCGAGTAATCCGCTCTACTCTGTTTGAAACCATACCTCAAGAGTGCCTTGGAAAGCTTGGAAAACCATCACCTTGGAGCTTGTTTCAAACCATATAATGATTTCTTCAGACGACATACCATTCCTCTTTTAGAAGAGCCGAAACCTTGTGGTAATCTCATAAACACTTCATCATCCAAGTCTCCATGAAGGAACGCATTGTGCACATCCATCTGGTGCAATTCCCAATTCTTCCCAGCAGCCACTTGAAGAACTAATCTAACAGTGCTCATCTTTACTACTGGAGCAAAAGTGTCAGAATAATCAAGTCCTTCCTTTTGTCGGTTACCGCAAGCGACCAGTCTCGCTTTATACCTTTCAACTGTTCCATCAACATTATACTTAATTGTATAGACCCATTTGCTTCCAATAACATGCTTACCAAGTGGCAAATGTTCAACTGCCCATGTTTTGTTTCGTTCCCGAGCCTCAATCTCCAGTCTCATCGCTTCTCTCCATCTAGGACATTTCATTGCCTCCGCGAACGATCTAGGCACTACTCCTGCAGTGATGTTACACATAAATACTCTATGTGATGCTGAAAATCTATCACAATTAACAAAGTTCTCAATTCCATACTTATGTCATGACTCCTGACTCATCTGAAATGTTGTGTTACACATGTAATCACGCAACTTAGCAAGTGCTTCTTTCTTCCTCATTCTTCGTCCTAACAATTTTTCTGGTGCAGGTTGTGGCACAATTTCTGTTTGTGTAACACTTTCTGATTCCGCCTGTGTTACTCCTTCTTCGGTTTGTGTTATTCCTTCTGCTGCACCCTCATTATACATTATTATATCTGCTGGGCTCTCTGTTATTGCTTCGTCTATAACATGTGTTCATGCCCCTGAGCCTCCATCTAACACAGAATGAGGCTGGACAATTGTATCTCCAACATCCTCGATTTGTGTCTCTCTTTCGCTCTGTGTTACTCTTTCTGCAGGTTGTGTTACTCTGCTCTGCAACAGAGAAGATGTGCAAACATGTCACCATATCTGAATCCAATGACAGCCTCCACATGTGTATCTTTCATCTCCAAATATGGGAATCGTTCTTCAATAAACGAAACATCACGAGATACAAAGATCTCATGTGTCTCTAGATCAAACAAAGACCAACCCTTCTTAGCATAAGGGTAACCAACAAATATACACTTTCGACTTCGACTAGCAAACTTATCTCCATCTCGCTTTTGGTTGTGGGCATATGCAAGACACCCAAAAATACGAATCTCATTATAAAAAGGAGGCTTGCAAAATATGATTTCACAGGGACTTTTTCCTTTGTGTAACTCTGATGGTGTTCTATTAATCAAATATGCAGCACTTAACACGCATTGACCCCAAAAATCCTTTGGAAGATTTGCTTGAAACATTAAAGCACACGCCACATTCAGTATATGCCTATGCTTCCTCTCAACTCTCCCATTCTGCTGAGGAGTTCCAACACAAGAAGTCTGATGAATCATACCCTCTCTTCGAAAATACCCCTGCATTCGCATGAACTCGCTCCCATTGTCACTTCGTACTACCTTCACATGCCTGTCAAACTGTCTCAAGACAAGAGCAAAGAAACCCAACATAGTTCTCTCAACCTGGGTTTTATCGACCAGAAAAAACACCCATACAGCTCGAGAGAAATCATCCACGATAGTGAGAAAATAGTAAGATCCACACAAACTTCGTGTTCGATATGGCCCCCATAGATCACAGTGTATCATCTCGGAACACTCTTTACTTTTGTTTGAGCTTAAAGGAAATTCACTGCGACACTGCTTCGATTGGAAACATATGTCACACCCAGACACGCCAACACTACCACGTTCAACTACTGGTAGTCTCCTAATCCCTTTATCAAAAGCATGACCCATCCTTTTATGCCAAACTTCTAATGATTCCAATTTACCAACTTTCTTCACATTCTGAATCTTTTGGATACCTTGAAGAAAGTACAACCCTTCTCTTCTTTCACCCAGTCCAATCACGGTTTGGAAACCACAATCATACACAAGACAACCAGTCTTAGAGAACAACACATTGCAACTCATCTCGTCAATCATCTGTGACACAGAGATGAGATTGCATTTTAATTCTTCCACAAAAAGAACACGCTTCAAAGTCAATTTTTCTGTCATAATCACACTCCCTTCTCGATCAGCAATTACGGTATTCCCATTAGGTAGTCCAACCAAACATGGCGAGACTCAACACACGTTCACTAGAGCATTCAACATATTGTTCATATGGTGTGATGCTCCACTATCAATTATCCATTCATCATCATAAGCTTTATCACTTACATGATTTGAAGATTCTGGTTTCGACTCCAACTTACTCAAAAGCCGATCCCATTCTCTTTTCTTCAACCCTGTTATAGCGTGGGTCGCTTCAATATGTTGCACAGACACGTCCATGCGTGACACAACATGCGTGTGTGCCACAACATTTATATTCTTCACCAAAGGAACGCCTTCTGCAATTCCCCTTTTTATCTCATCTTGAGCGCATTCCGCTGCTCCATTTTTCTTGGTACACATCTTCGTCACCGGAGATTTCTGTACCTCCACCTTTTCTTCAACACCAATAACCGCCATATAAGAAACGATACTTGTGTTTGAACACGTCTTCTCACGAATCAGATTTAATCGCAATCTCAAGAAATCGATAGCTCTGATACCATAAAAGATCTGGAGAAGAATTCTCTTATTTCTCAATCAAAAATGTTACCATCGGTGGCTGCGTCTATGATATACAATATTAACATTAAACCTAATATGTACAATGGGCCCTACACACATACATAGCTCAATATAGCCCAATAAGTTAGCTATATATTTGGGATTGTACAACAATATCTAGATATGATAAGAGAATAAGATCAGAATATAAGGTATATTATGTAACCGTCTAAACGCTCCCTCAAGATAAGTATAATCTTTCCATTGAGTAGTTGTAACCACAGTCATACTAACGGTTTGATAAGTGCATCAGCTAACTGATTTTTAGCGGAAACATGGACACACGAAGACAACTTGACTAAACCAGTTGACGAATGAAGTGGTAATCCAAGGTCACAATAAATGACTCATTGAGAGGATGACGAGATGCCCAGTTCCTGCATCAAGTATCAGACCCACTGCAGTTCAGCAGCAGCATCTGCTACAGCTCGGTATTCGGCTTCAGTAGAAGACCGATCTACTGTCTTGTGCTTCCTAGAGACCCACACAATCGGATGAGAACAAAGATACACAGAATATACACCTGCAGAAGTATAGTCATCCTTATTATGCGCCCAATCATCATCAGAAAAGGCATAAAGATGACGTGTATTGTTTCTGCGAAGTAAGATCCACTGGTTGCGAGTTTCAGACAGATAACATAAGACCTTTTTTGCCGCCTGCCAATGAATGTCAATAGGTTTATGCATAAATCGTGTCAACCTGTTGACGGAAAAAACAACATCAGGTCGCGTAAGATGCAAGTATTGAAGACTGCCCCTAAGAGTTCTATATTCGCTACCATCTTCAAGTGGAGTTCCTTCATCAAGACATAAGGAGCTCGATGTCGCCATTGGTGTAGCGACAAAATTTGTGGCAAGCATATTCATCTTTGCGAGCAGATCCGTGATATACTTTTGTTGAGTAAGTAATAAGCCAGAGAAAGAACGGATAACTTCTATACTCAAAAAGTAACTGAGATTGTCTAGATCTTTAAGAGAATCGCTTGCTTAGGAGCTTTAAGAATTGTTCGACTTTGGTAGAGTCACTGCCTGTGATGAGAATACGGTTTATAATTTACTTACAATACCATCCAAACGGATAATCGGATATACAAACTTTTATAAATTCTTGTATACAAATTCATAAACAAATAAATAATAATAATAATAATAATAAAGAAAAATAACTTAAATAACAAGTTATGCAACAATTCATAACAATTTTACTATACATTTTCGCACTATATGAATACTTAATTATTATATAATTTTATTTATATTTATATAATTTTATATTAAAAATTAATTATCTAAATGGGTAATCAGGTATTTATATGATCTTTATCCCTATCGGAAAAAATATTATCTAAATGGATAATTTCAGTCTCGGATACGGATAAGGATCAAATAATACGAATCGAGTAATTCGAGTTGGATAAGGATTATGTTGGGATACCCGATCCAAAATGCTCAGGCCTATATTCAAATGACAAACGTATGAAAACAATGAGATATTTGTCAATTATAGATTGGTTTAATTCTTAAAAAAATAATAAAATGTCATTTTACAATTATTTTATATTAAAATATAAGGATGCTCATAATTAGTCAAAATCTGAAATATAAGCTGAACAATCTACCTTTAAAATCAATAAATATTTTCTCAAAGATGAAAATATATCGTAAAAGTTATTTTTCCACTAGTAAAAATTAAACATACATGCTAATGTAATCCATTAATATCTTTATGTACAAAATAAAATAGTTTTACAACTAAGTTAAGATTTAAGTAAACCTAAACCATTAATGTGCAAATTTCTGTTCGGTATGTTTTTTTTTTGTCTTAATTTCATTGATTTAATACTAAAAAAAAAAAACCATTGTTAGTATAAATCCGGAGTGTCTAGATACAATTACTGACAGACATGTCATATGTGACTTTTTTGGGTGAAAAATAAAATATGTGATACTGAATTAAATATCCTCGGATTTACCGTGTGCGTTAAGGGAACTTTGCCTTAATTTTTCTAACTATGCATTTTACATATATCTTAAGTACTGGATTAAGATAAAATCATAAAAGTAAATTTCAACTGCACTAGGAATAGGATTGATATTGATTAAAAATATCTAGATATCTTAATTAGGAAACTCAATAAATAAAAAAGTAGAATATACGAGCTAATATCTCACGATATACCCGGAGTTAATACCACCAACATGTATTAGCTGGAAAACAATCTAACGGCTGAGATCTCCACAAAACCCAAACTCAAAAAATATTCACCGTCGGTTACGATCTTAAGCTAATACTGCTGGATTTTTCCTTATAATAACTCCAATGAAATTTTCCAAATAAAAGTAGATAAATAAGGTAACGCTTTATCTTTTAAGGAAAAAAAAGAAATGGTAAAACAACTAAGACATTAGCAAAAACCAGCTCACGCATATTCGGATAAATATCTTATATATATTATCTATAACGGCAGAGATTAAAGATTATACAAATTAATAATACAATTCTTGAGAGATGGTGAAGGAGATGGTGGCGACGGGGAAGACATGCACACACTGTGGCCATAATGGTCACAACGCACGGACATGTCTTAACGTTGTTAACAAAGGAAGCGTTAAGCTCTTCGGCGTTAACATATCGTCTGACCCGGTTAGGTCGCCTGAGGTAACGGCGTTAAGGAAGAGTCTCAGTTTGGGAAATCTTGATGACGCCCTTGTGGCTAATGATAACGGTGATCCTATCGCCGCCGTTGAAGATACCGGTTATCATTCCGATGGTCAGATTCATTCTAGAACCGGGAGATCCGCTCATGAGAAGAAAAAGGGTAAATTTTCTTAGTCTCGGTTTATGAGATTTTTTTTTGTAACTCAGGTTTCCGGATCCCGAGGAAACCGATTAATTTTGGGGCCATGGGCTATGTTAAATTTCTGGTGGCCGGGAGGATTCGAACCTGAGTGGCGGAAGGATACTACCACTACCGTTATGAGATTTTTTTTTGTAAATTAATAATCAAAACGTTTTAGGGAAGCCATGGACGGAAGAAGAACATCGGATCTTCTTGGTCGGATTGAAGAAGCTCGGAAGAGGAGATTGGAGAGGTATTGCAAAGAGGTTTGTGACGACAAGAACACCGACACAAGTCGCGAGTCATGCTCAGAAATATTATCTTAGGTTAAATGCTAACGACAAGAGAAGAAGACGTTCTAGTCTCTTTGATCTCTCTCTTGAAGATCAGGTTTTGTCTTGCTTCCCAAGTAATCTATTTTATTGATTTTTCTTAGCTAGGGTTTTGATATTTGGTTAATTTGAATAGAGGGAGAAAGAGAAGAACTCTCCAGATGCATCAACATCATCTAAACAACCAATAACCGGATCTCAAGAACCGGTACAAGTTCAAACTCAAACTGAGATATCAAACCGGTTTCAGAATCTTTCAATGGAGTACATGCCAATGTACCAAACCGTGCAACCTTACTACAACTTTCAATCGGTTATGTTCCATCCAATGTGCTATCCCAATCCTGAAATGATTAGGTATGTTCACCCTTCCGGTATACCTGTACCAAGGCCTTTACCGATTGGTATGGCTCAACCTCAGGTAAATGAAGGTTCTCGTATAACAAAGAAAGACGGTTCGGAACTTAATATCGGTCTGCGTCCTCCTCCTCCTCCACAGTCTACCGGAGCAACAGACTTGACGACTCATGGCGTCATTCATGTGAAGTGAAATCACATTGATTTTTGATAAGTGTCATATTGTTAATTGTTTTTTAGTTATGATTTTTATATGAATATACATCTCTATATTCAGAAATTTTGTCAACCGGATTCATGTACAAGTTATTTTTTTCAGATTAGACTAAATAAATATATATGCTTGGATTTAAATTTAGCTGCTCCTTCTTGTTCCACTGTTTTGTTAGCCGTGGGTCTGCGGGTTGGTGTAGGTGATAGAAGATCTCGTTTTAGATAGGACCTGGCTTAAGTTTAGGTTGGTTGTTTGTGGTAGCTTGGGATGTTTCAATCCTCTACGGTATAGGATAGGTTTCAGACTGTAGTGTGACGAATTCCTCTTGCGTGCTCGGGTTTATCCTCCGGTGGATTGTGGTTTGGTTTGTGAATAGTAGTTGCCCATTGTTCTAAATCCGCGTTGTTGTTTTTTGGGTGATGGGAAGGTGGTCTCTGTCATAGTATAAGGTTTTGGGTTTGTTTCGATTATATTATTCTTTTATTCGTTGAACCTAGACATAGTCTCCTTTATACCGTTTTTAGTTTAGATGAATAAATAGTTTGGTCCTCTAGTCGTTTCGTTTAGCCTTTTAGTAAGGCCAATTTCGTGTGGATGCATAGATCTCGATTTAGACTTTGGTAGAATTAAGATTAGGCGTGGAAGAGTTAGATTCGCATATCGTTTATTATGTGTCTTCTAGTCGGAATTTTTGGGTTTAGTGTTTTTGCATATAAGTTTCTCTGCTTGTCGGTGTTTCCTTTTATTTTTGTCTAAAAATTTGTAGTATATGCGTCTATTTCTGTTATCCACTTTTTTTTTGTAGAAAGTTATCTATGTTGGTTACGGTTTATTGTGGTTTTGTTGTTAGCTTGTGAGTGTAGTTGTCTGTGTGTGGATTCTATACTTTAAAAAAAAAAATTTAGATGCTCCTTCATTAACCAAAAACAACGTTTTAGCAAGGCTTAAGATTAATCAAAAACAACTATTTGTTTGAATCTTCTTATTATTAACTAGTACAAACCATTAGATTAACTAGAAGATCAACTTGTAAATCGGGGATCAAACCGGGTTTACAAGAAAAACCATAAGCAAAAAGACCCATCTGTTTGAATATATAATTAGATTATTTATTTGTTTGAATATATATTTGTTTGAATATATAATCTTCTTATTATATATTTGTTTGAATATATAATCTATTTAAAGACCCGTCTATATTTGGATCAGATGACCCGTCTATAATTGGATCATATTGATATTTTCGATCCATCTGTATTAATAGTATAATTGCAAAGATTTGAATTTTTACCGATATCATTCAGTTGGTATAAAACATGTAAAAATTCAAAAAAAAAAATATCCGAAAACTTGTAAAAATATCAATAAACTACATGTTTTATTAGATTATTTCAGATTCTATCAGATTATACTGATCATATTGGATTTTATCGAATTAGATAATAACATATTCTATCGAATATTTAATATATTATTTAGAGATTCTAACGAATACCCAAAAAACTTGTGGATAAAACCCAGATTCGACTTGATATCTGTAGATCTTCGATCATCATACTCAATAAATTTATTTATTAGGATCCGGATCGAACCCGGCCCCAATTTTCCGAATCAGTTCCGGGTCCTTATGTCCACTCAGGCCTCGTTGGGTTTTTAATGGGCTTGTCCATTATAGCTTGGGACCATTTTCCCACTACCGCTAATCAGAAGTTCAAACAAACACGAAAGCATAAACCTACCCATCCTCATCTCCACCAACCTAGTCTCCTCTGCTTCTCTCTCGCGTTCTTCAAAATTTCGCCATGAATATACTTAACAAGCTAGGTTTGGGATCCAGTATCAGTAGACAAACCAACATAGATCCTTCTCCAATCGCACAAGGTCCTGACAACGATGCTCCAGCGCCGGGAAACCTGTTTGCTCAATTCGGCGCTGGTTGTTTCTGGAGCGTCGAATTAGCTTACCAGAGAGTTCCGGGAGTGACTCAAACCGAGGTTGGTTATTCTCAAGGGATCACGCATAATCCGTCTTACGAGGATGTCTGTTCGAGTACATCGAATCACGCTGAGGTTGTTCGTGTTCAGTATGATCCCAAAGAGTGTAGCTATGAGTCGCTGCTTGATTTGTTTTGGTCTAAGCATGATCCCACCACCTTGAATCGTCAGGTACTGATTTTTTTATTGGTCTGAGCTGTAATTTTCTTGGGAGTTTCATGGAGATTTCTAGGGTTTTATTTTATTTTATTTTGTGGTGTGAAATTGAGATGTAATTCATGTTCCTGAAACTTGGTCTTAGACTTGCTTGATTTTGCATAATTTCAAATGAATTTCTCTAATTATCATCAATAGCTCTGTATTTTCATGAAGCTGTGAGAAAGACAAAACTTTCATTATATGTAGTTTGATCTTGAATCGAGATCACTGTTGAAAATTTACGGAATAAAAAAATGGAAAGACTTTGGATTGTTTACATGTTTTTGTTAGTATAAATTTTGGTTTGATGTTTGAAGCTGAAGAGAGTGCACATACATTATATGTTCCTGTCTCCATGTATTCATGTGGATATGGATTTGGCCATTATTCTTGTCATTTGGTCACAGAATCGTTCTCGTGTGTAAGTTCATTGGTAATTTTAGAACACTAAACCAACCAGCTCTTAGTTGGAACATATATGGTTTAGTTGGTAGAGTTCCCTACACTAGGTTCGACGTGGTTGCTCTGTCTTAATGGTTTTTTTAATCATAAAACTGAACAGGGAAACGATGTGGGAACTCAATACCGATCAGGGATATATTTCTACAACCCGGAGCAAGAGAAACTAGCAAGGGAGTCACTGGAGCGTCACCAGAAACAGGTGGACAGGAAGATTGTGACAGAGATCTTACCGGCTAAGAAATTCTACCGAGCTGAGGAACATCACCAGAAATACTTGTCTAAAGGAGGGAGGTTCGGACACAAGCAGTCCACTGCAAAAGGCTGTAACGACCCAATCCGCTGCTACGGGTGAAGACTTGCTTCGACCCGAGAAGCAGAGGATTTACGTTCACCTATCTATAGACTTTAATTAGCTGTTGTGCGTAGATATTGCAATTCTCGTCGAGAATAAAGAAACGGGTGCTAGTTATGTATGTAACTTTGTCGTGTTGATAAAAGTGAGTGTTCCAGAAAATTTAAGTATATATTGTTCATAAATTTGAAGTATACATAATGTATAGTATTGTTTGTTTGATTTTGGTTTTGTCACTGCCATCGCCTGGAATGTTCCTTTAAACTTTTTAGTTCCAAACCAAGTATAACTTATTTAAAAAGTCAGATAGAAACTGATTAATATATATATATATATATCCAAATTTACAGAGACCGTAGTTTTCTTCTCTCACTTCTCTCTACCGACCATCTCAACTTCAGTTTCCGGTTCCGGCCGCCGGTCGGATTACTTTTGGTGTATCTATGTTTTTTTTTGTTTCTTTTATTTTGTTTCTATACTTTCGATCATGTGTCGCAGTCTAGTTTTCAGGTGTTTATCAGATTTGATTTTTCCGGATTGGTCAGGAGGATTCGATCTCTTCCCATGTTTTCTGCTTGTCAGAAAATTGATTCTCTTCAAGTTTTGCTTGGACTCCTGCATTTCGTTGGATTTAATTATTCGTTGACCTTCACCTTGCACGAGTTTCGCGGCGTAGCACTGGGTAAATAAGCGGATCTTCAGATGAATTCGACCGGCGGCGAATTTCCGTTAACTTCTGAAATTTTCAGCAAAGCTTGTAAGTTGTCTTCATCTTTAAACGATTAGCTTGGCAATATCTTATGTGGGTAGTAGATCGGCGAAGATTCAATTTTGTTACTAGGTTTATGCTTCGGAGTCGGCGAGCGGCGAAACCTTCAACTTCAGAGTTGCATGGCGAACATTTTTGTGGAGATGATGAGTGCCCTCTCGTTTCCACGTGGTCGTTTCTCAGTCTATTCGAGCTGACTGGCTAGAGAGTGGTCCAACTCCAGTCCGTTTTGTATTTTTCCAACGTGTAATTGGATCGAATCTTTGTACTTTCTGTCCATTTTGGATTTTTTAATAATAGTAATGTTGACAAAATAAAACTAAAAAACGATAATGAATTTTCACCATTAGGCCCTCTTTTTGTTTTGAACATTATATTTTTCCTTTTTGAGTTTTCTTATCTTTTGTCACAAGAAAAATAATTATCTTATCTTAATCATTGACATTCTTTGAGGGTGGCAAACTTTTCAAGCTATCAGCCAACCATTGGAAGAAGCGTATATAGTATACTGATATACTCCATAGGAGAACTCAAATATATATATTTTAATTTAATGTGGTCGCAACTAATATAAACAAAATAATTATTAACTAAAATAAGCACCGTTCATACAAACTACAGAAGAATAAAAATAATCGAGGGGGAGTCAAGCAAGAGAAAAAGACAAGCGACAGTGATCTTGTGATAACATAAATCTTTAAAATCTGCTTAATAAATTAATAACAAAAACGCAAAAATAAATAAATATATAGAACTACGTGTTGTTCATGATCCCTCTAACGTGAATAGCACGAATTTTAGTTTCAGGCTCGCAACTCTTTTACGTGGCTTTCCCTCAATCGCCCATAATTTATTTCCATTTCAATTAGATGCTTAAGTTATGATTGAAAGTTCATCGGCTTTGCTACATTCGTCCAACATAAGAGGATAATTCGTATAAGATACGATATAATACTAAATTTGAGGATTCATGAACGTCAACTAATATGAAGTTTCGTGGAAAAATATGTTTCACAAAAATATCTAACACATATAGGGGACTTACTTCTTTTAGTTGACGTTGGTAAATAGTAGATCATATATAATATATAAAAGATTAAGATCAATTCATTCATTGTCAATTGGTTTTGAGTTGTAAACTCATAATAAATTCGAATTTAACATAGTGTTAGAGTCTAATCCAAACTACAAAAAAATTGTGGTGCCACCCGATTGTTGGATCATCCCATAAACAAACTCCGTTTCAGATGGCCAAAAGGCTATGAGCGTGAAAGGAGTGTTAGTGTCCCACATCGAAAATTAGAATAGATCATATATAATATATAAAGGGTTAGGGCCAATCCACTCTACCAATTGATTTTGAGTTAGAAGCAATAATAAACCCGAATTAAACATAAATCTTTATAATTTAATTGCTGCAAGTTAACGTTGCACTCTGCTGATTTTTAACCTTTTAATTCTTGTATATATTAACCGTATGAGCTAAGTGAAATTAGTATACAACTTTTGTAGGCTGTTTAAAGATGAACTTAAAGTATGTGCGCACACACACATTCTAGTAAAGAAAAGAAATGAATAATGTGATGAAAAAAATAAAGGGCAATTAGTTTGGTGGGCTAACCAATATAAACCCTAAGGAAAACCAGTTCTTACGTAACTATTATATATTGCAGTTAATCTCATCCTCCTAATTAATTAATGCCAAAACTTAAGGTTATGGTTTTTTTCTATTTAAGACAAGTTTAACTGCAAGCATTTGTTTATTAAGGGGCTGCAATCGTTTGTAAGTTATTTTCATGATCCAATGCAAAAAGTTGATTAACTAAAAAATAATTAATTAACTTACATTTTTAATATTATTGCTATTTTTTCTTTAATTAAGTGTTAATGTAAAATAATGTTTGTTTTATAGGAAAGGTAAAAATCAGAAAATGTCCTAATATGTTTATTTAACCAAAATAGAAATAGTTAGAATAGGAAAAATAGACAGAAAGAGTGATTAATGTACTGAGTTTTACTATTAAGTAACAACCCTCTCTCCCTCATTAATGTTACTTTTCTATTTATTTCCTTAATCTAAAGTTAACCTTTTCCATTTTTTTCCGTCAAATGTAAAGTTACTTATTTTAGGAAGACAATAGTTTACTTTTTATGAAATTGTACAATATTACATTTTCCATTATATGTATCCCTATATATATAAATATAATTCTAGTCGAAGAAGACCAACATAAACGAATTTTGTTTGTTGTTAGGTATTCTTTAATCAAAAACTGAACACAAGTTTGTTTGTAAGGCACAATATGAGTACCCCTCTTGAATACATCGTAGCCATCCTCGTCGTTATCGGCATCGTTATGTTGGTCGTTCTAATATGTTGTTTGGAAAAGATTCAAGAATGTCTTAAAATAAAAGACGACACCGATGTCACTGGTGGTACTGATGACACTGTTGACACCGATGCGAATGTGTGACTAGGATTAAGGTAATTTAATAAATTCTTTTGAAAAAAGGCTCATACTACTTATCAAATTATATGATTTATGATCATCAATTAATCTCACTTTTTTTTTCTTTTTTTTCCAGGTTTCAGAGTTACTGATATAATGATTTAGAAGATACAAAGTCTAGCTAAGATTATATTGAAGTACCTTGTCTTAATTATATGCTTCTTTTTAAGGTTTAATAACGATTCTTTATTTTTATGCTATGCTATGCAAAAATAATATATTGGTTTTATTTCTTTAAACCCTAACTGAAGAAGATTTTTGATTTTGGGAAGTATGATCTTGAAGAAATAACAAACACTAATCATTCGTTATGTTATAAGACATCAAAAACCATTACTTGTCAATTCTATATTTTCATAAAACATACCCCAATACTATGATAATTCGCCTGCAAAATTTATATATATCATAAAATCCTACGCGTATGCAGAAAAACAAATGTATATTAGAGCTACTATATAAGTAAATGCATCTATGTCAACGGTAAGCCAATCCATGATGATTTGGTAGTTAATTATATCATGTATGTTGGGAGACTAATCAATACTATTAAAACAGGAAGGTTTGCCATGGTACATAAATGTTGTTCCCGGAATTTGCCCTTGATATTATTAAGATTTGTAACCTTCATTAAGGGTAATTAGGGAATATAACATTATCTCTACAATCCATGTTTCCAAACAAGACAATTATTAAACATGTAGCCAAACAACCAAAATCTAATGGGTCCCACTTTTCTAATTAATTAAAATAAAAACAAATTAATTGATAAATATAATGAATAATTTATACATCAACTATTATATATAAATTAAGATTCTCTAATTTATGATTTAATTCAAAATATATTTATAATATATTTTAATATCTTTTTATTTTGTTTCAAATATATATATACACATATTACGATTGATGTTTTTACGATTGTACTTTTTAGCAGGTTTTTCCATCAAACTGAAAAAAATTAATTAATTAAACGGGTTGAAAAATTAATTAGCCAATCTCGATTATAAATTTTCTATAAAAAAATTCGCATATAGTAAATAATTTCAGCTGATATATTTTAAAATTAATAAAATATTAAAATGATTTCATACTTATATTATTCAAACATTTGAAGCGTCAAATTATGCTTTATGTTTGAATGAAGTTTTTAACGGATAGTTCCATCAAATTTGCAAATTATATATACGACTACAACATGTATTTTATAAAATAATATTTTAGATAAATAAAATAACAATTAAACATATACCACATAACTTTTACGATAGTTGTTTTCACATATATATATTTTTTCCAAATTATGATCTTACGATACAACACATATTAAAATATATAATGCGAAATCCTTATTTTAATCTCTTAATCCTTACGATATATCTCCTCCAAATAATACATAATTCATTTAAAAAAAAAAACTAAATTGCTAACTCACTGTTTATAATGTTGGTTAAACAATTATAATCAAAATTAGATTACATAATTAAAAATCTAAATTACTATTAACAAAATGAATAAAAAGTAAAATTTGTAAAGAAAATTAAACCCGCACTTTCTAAGTGCGGGTCAAAATCTAGTCAATACTATTAAAAAATTGGAGTTTGGCCATGGTACATAAATGTTGTTCCAGAAATTTGCCCTTGATATTATTAGGATTTGTAACCTTCATTAAGGGTAATTAGGGAATATAACATTATCTCTACAATCCATGTTTCCAAACAAGACAATTATTAAACATGTAGCCAAACAACCAAAATCTAATGGGTCCCACTTTTCTAATTAATTAAAATCAAAACAAATTAATTGATAAATATAATGAATAATTAATACATCAACTATTATATATAAATTAAGATTCTTTAATTTATGATTTAATTCAAAATATATTTATAATATATTTTAATATCTTTTTATTTTGTTTCAAAAAAAAAATATATATATATATACATATTACGATTGATGTTTTTACGATTGTACTTTTTAGCAGGTTTTTCCATCAAACTGAAAAATATTTAATTAATTAAACGGGTTGAAAAATTAATTAGCCAATCTCGATTATAATTTTTTTTATAAAAAATTCGCATATAGTAAATAATTTCAGCTGATATATTTTAAAATTAATAAAATATTAAAATGATTTCATACTTATATTATTCAAATATTTGAAATATATTTTAATATCTTTTTTTTGTTTCAAATATATATATATATATACACATATTACGATTGATGTTTTTACGATTGTACTTTTTAGCAGGTTTTTCCATCAAACTGAAAAATATTTAATTAATTAAACGGGTTGAAAAATTAATTAGCCAATCTCAATTATAAATTTTCTAAAAATTCGCATATAGTAAATAATTTCAGCTGATATATTTTAAAATTAATAAAATATTAAAATGATTTCATACTTATATTATTCAAATATTTGAAATATATTTTAATATCTTTTTATTTTGTTTCAAATATATATATATACACATATTACGATTGATGTTTTTACGATTGTACTTTTAGCACGTTTTTTCATCAAACTGAAAAATATTTAATTAATTAAACGTGTTGAAAAATTAATTAGCCAATCTTGATTATAAATTTTCTATAAAAAATCGCATATAGTAAATAATTTCAGCTGATATATTTTAAAATTAATAAAATAATAAAATAATTTCATACTTATATTATTCAAATATTTGAAGCGTCAAATTATGCTTTATGTTTGAATGAAGTTTTTAACGGATAGTTCCATCAAATTTGCAAATTATATATACGACTACAACATGTATTTTATAAAATAATATTTTAGATAAATAAAATAACAATTAAACATATACCATATAACTTTTACAATAGTTGTTTTCACATATATATATTTTTTCCAAACTATGATCTTACGATACAACGCAGATTAAAATATATAATGCGAAATCGTTATTTTAATCTCTTAATCCTTACAATATATCTCCTCCAAATAACACATAATTCATTTAAAAAAAAAAACTAAATTGCTAACTCACTGTTTATAATGTTGGTTAAACAATTATAATCAAAATTAGATTACATAATTAAAAATCTAAACTACTATTAACAAAATGAATAAAAAGTAAAATTTGTAAAGAAAATTAAACCCGCACTTTCTAAGTGCGGGTCAAAATCTAGTTATTAATTAAATCCAAAGGTATCAAGTTTTAAGTCTTTATTTCCAGTGGATTTCCATATATATTTTCTTTTAACCTTAGATCTCAATTTTCTTAATCCATGTTTTGGAAGCTAAGCTAGTAAATTACTTTATATTACCACCAGAAATCTGTTAAGTTAATAATAGTTTCATGGCCCATGGTTTAACCACGAGATTATCATAATCACTACGTTGTAATTCAAAACTAATCTTGAGTATCCAAATGAAACTAGATAAAATTAAACATAGAATATTGCGTGATTTGTGGCAAAGCCGTTTCTTACCAAGAGATAGATATCATCCCTATTATTTTAATTATGTAATAATAGATAAAAAAACGACACTAACACAAAATAATATACTACATGCTTTAGTTAATTAATTAGAAGAAGAACAAAATATACAATATAATAACAAATGATACTTATGATGAAACAATAGCAAATATATTTATCATATTCAGAAAAACATATGTGACAAAATATCTTAATGTATTATAGTTCTATTTATAAGACCTAAAAATACAACTGAAACAAATTAGTTCAAATACATTTATATAAATTTACTTTTGAAAAATATTTTTTTAACAAAGGTTTCTAGTATTGAAAAGTGTTCTTTTACTACAATTTTTTAAAGTTTAAAGTTTTAGTACAGCTCGAATAATCATTTTTTTTTTAAACCAAAATAATAACAGAAAATATATTTATCAGTATCTTTTAAAATACAGAAAATATTCAATCTAATATATTATATGAGTCACAACCTTTAATTTCTTGTATATAAACAACACTCCAAATGACAGGCAAACCGAAACCAAAACACGTAATGTAACAAAACTCATCAAACAGAGCTCTGCTTTTTATTTTCTTTCGATCAGATTCAGATCCAGACGATGAATCAAGATCTTCAAGAACCAATGCCGGAGATCATGCCAAATGTCATAACGGCAATGTCGTATCTCTTGCAAAGGGTATCGGAGACCAACGACTATCTGAGCCAGAAACAGAGTATCTCAAACTTCCATGGATTAACCAAACCTTCTATCTCAATCAGAAGCTATCTCGAGAGGATCTTCAAGTACGCCAACTGTAGCCATTCGTGTTACATCGTGGCCTATATATACTTGGATCGGTTCATCAAGAAGCAGCCATTTTTGCTCATCAATTCGTTCAGTGTTCATAGGCTTATAATCACAAGTGTCTTGGTCTCTGCTAAATTCATGGATGACTTGTAAGTTAATAATTCTGATGTTAATTTCTTGAATATTCACTAATCAATAGTTTATGGCCGGTTCTAGACATAGCCGGATGAAACATTAGGCTTAGTCTCCAAATTTTACAAAACTAATTTATAAATTTATATAGGATTTATGTCTTCAAAATTATAAAAGAAAAACATTCATTAAAATTTATACTAAATATCTATGACCCTTAAATCTTAGGGCCGGTATTATCAACAATTGTGTCTTTAGTCAATATGTTATGAATGTTCCGGTCCATAGAATAATGTTAATGTAGCGAAAGTAAGCGGGGCAGGATCTGAAAGAATTCAAGACCTAAAATCAAAAGCCAAAGTAAAACGAACAATAGTCATTTTAGCAACGGGAACAAATCTTTCCTTTTTATTCTATTTTTTTAGGTTTATGCTCTACTCCAAGTAAAAGTAAAAATTTGCCCAATTTTGATTTGCACATTTTTTTAGATTTTAGTATAACCACGATGGGTTTGAGTCTTTGGCCTTAATCCCATTTTAGACCTGAAACCAGCCTTTGCTAATACTATCTAGACGTAAAGCATTCCTCTTACGGGGATCAAGGATTGCTTGGTTACTAATCTCACTTTATCCGCCACTAACCCACCACACTTGTGGTGTCTTATCAACAGTTGTTTGATATTTTATCTAAAATCTTTTTCTAAAACAATTTTAGGTGTTACAACAATGGATATTATGCTCAAGTTGGAGGAATAGGCAGAGAAGAGATGAACATGCTTGAGCTTGACTTTTTGTTCGGAATAGGGTTTCAGTTAAACGTTACCGTTTCTACTTTCAATAACTATTGCTCTTTTCTACAGAGAGAGATGGTGATGTTGACAAAGATGAATTCACTGTTTATAGAACCTTCTATCTCATTCAGAAGCTCTTTCAAGACCAAACTTGTGATGAATCCACTTGAGGAAGACTCTTTAATCACTCATCACAACAAGAATCAACTCGCTGCTGCTTGATTATAATTAATATATATATATATGCATGTAGCATATACATTTATCGGAATTTTCCATAATAATCTATAGTTTTCTTTTGAAAACAAAACGTTCTACGATTTTAGTAGACTGTGGTTCAGATTAGTGACCAAAAGTAGAACAATTATATTAGCGGTTAGTAAAAGTAGTAAGCGATTGAATAATGCAAAACTGTAAGTGAAAGCGGTTAGTGAAAACTGTTAGCGAAAGCGATAACAAAAAAACTGAGAATAACCGTTTTTACTATAGTTTTGATAACGTTTTCGTGATTGGTAACAAAAAAAACGGTATGCTCTAACGTTTTTATTATAACGTCACCAATCAAAACCTTTATCTTCTCGTGAAACTTATAGTCATATTTGGATATAAATCTGGTAAAACCGATACAATTTTCTAACACTCGTTTAAAGACATACAATAACACTATAAGATAATCACACGTTTAGAGACACATGCAAAGACATTATAAGATATGTCGAGCGCATAATCCATATATTAAGCATACAAGATAAAGGAAGTTTACATTTTAAAAGGGTACCAAACCTAATAATATTACAAACTTAAATACCACTCCCAAAACCTTTTTAAGTTGGGAGATATAACAAGTTCATCATCATGGTTTAGACTTACTACCGTGGCTCAATGCGGCAACTTCATCACTGTAACCACCACCACCGCCACCTCCACCGTACCGACCGTTTCCACTTCCATAGCCATACCCACCACCACGTGCTCCACCACCTCCAGAGCCATATCCATACCCGCTACCTGAACCGGATCCTGATCCATACCCGTAACCAGATCCTCCTCCCCATCCCGTCGGCGATCTACCGGAACCCGCTCCGTAACCCCATCCAGATCCTGGAGTAGAGCCCCAACCCCAGTTGTACCCCCAATTGGGTCCACGACCCGACCCACTTTCCCCTTGGTAGTTTTGGCCTGGTTGCATGTTACCACCCGACCATGCGAATGGACGAGAAACCGAAGTCTTCACCGTGATTAGAAAGAACAAAACCAACAAGAGCCCTTTGATCATTTTATATTTTTGTTCTTGATGTTCTTTTTGTATATAGATTCTAAATTGTTTTGCTTATGAAGTTATTGTAAGAAAGCTTCTCCCACCAGTTATATAGGCAACAACATGAAGCATCATTGCAATGCAACGGTCCGTGACTAGTGCCTAGTGGGTTTAATAGTGTGAGATGGGCCAGACCCACCCTATTGCAATTGTATCTCCTACACATGTTGTGAACCATAAACCTAATTTTGTTATATAATTCCTTACTTAAGACGTAATTATCAAGTTCTTCAACTGTAATTAGGCACCACCACCGCCCTAACAATATAATAAGGAGCCACTCTAGCTATGAACAATATCCTTTTACCTTTCCTTGTTTTAAATATCAGTTACTATTATTAATCAAAGAGTTCATCTTTCTTTTCCCTACTCTAAGTCGGTATTAAAATATAGAAAAAGTCAAAAGAAATGATTATATATTTGATATTACTGAACTACTTGAGTTTTCTTTAAAGTAGAAAATATTATCTTCAAGATACCCTTTGAGCTAGATGCGTCTCAACGTCAATCCCACTTACAATAATATTTACTAATTACGGCTTGTGGTTATGTAATGTTCAGTATCATCTTCATCATTACAACAAAAATATATCCATAAAAAACGCGTATACACATGAAAACCATTAACAATTGAACATTGTACCACAAGAAGACAATAAATCGGCTGATTCTTTGGCTTAACCGGCTCTTAAGGTTATTGTAATAATCCCTGGTTAAGTGTAGGTTTAATAAATGTTTTTAATCAAAATTTCAGAATTAATGGAGCAATGATGAGAGAACAAGATATGTCGTGTTTATTTAAGAACAGCTGAACATATGGAACTAGCTAGCATCTTATATTGACTAACTCAAATGGAAACCTTCCAAACTAACATTTCCTATATCAAATTCTTATGGTCTACTGATATTTAAGTTTAGTCAAACAGTACTGAAGTCAATGACTATTCAAGCTTGATCATGTGTGATTTTACTATTAAATTATTTTGAACGTGATTTATTACATATGTATGAGGTCATCATATGGCCTTACATCGTCTAGGTCTATTCAAAAATACTCGTATATATATAAGCTCGGTGTTCTGTGTAAGTCTTTTTGTATGATAATATCATTTCGCAAGTATGAAATAAAAACTGGTGCATAGAAGCTAGACAGTTTTCAGTAAGAAAAACAATTTATTTCGTAATTTTTCTCTATTCTATTTATGGTAGTTTTATTATTTTGTGATGTGTTATGATTGTTTTGCAATAACTTTATTTTATCCTTTTAATGATTGTGTTCATTCCACAGGTTTTACACTGATCCACAAGTTTTAAACTAATCCACAAGTTTTATACTAATACACATCTATAATGCATAGTTGAAGTATTTGGCCCTATGAAATATCTAAAGGATCTTTAAATGGAATGATAGCAACTTTTAACATATTTTCAACGGTGAAGCGGTCCACACGCACAACTTCCTACGGTGGAGCAACTACCATATGCTATGTCTCTTTTAGGATATGATCGAATATTCATAATCTATATATTCGTTATACATACATATACATCTAAAAGAAGACCCCCAAAAAATATCTGAAAGCTCACTATACCTAGCTAGATTCAATATATTGCATGTTATGACTTAGAGAGAAAAGGACCACATATATATAGTGTTTTTACAACATTTTTCGCATTTGTTACAAAATATCTAGAAAATGGATTACGTCTATGCGATGTGAATGGATCAAGATTTATAGTGGAGTAAACAGGTTGGCAAATCCGGACCAATACAGCGCATAGTCCAATCCATGTAATTTTCTTACCACAAAAATATCTTATGAATAAATATAAGCTTTGCACAAACATATATAAAGATATATAAGCTATGAAGTATTTATATACAAGCACCCCTAATTTTCCACGTCATATACACTACTTCATCTTGTCAATGTTATATATTACGTACTAAACTATATAAGTGTTGATTCTCAACTCGGCCTATCTATAAATAGAAAGAATTTTAAGGTTTCTTGAGGGATTCTGAAAGAAGAGTTTTGAATTTGACAAGAAATAGAATAGAATTAGGATTTCCGCTAGGTTTTCGGGAAGAAACAAAGTGGCTGAGAAGAGACTTTTTAGGTCGTCGGAGAATACTTTGCTTAAATCGGTTTGTAGCTAAGAACTTTGTGAAAACTAGATGATCTTTATTTCATTCGTTCGGCCCCTTTAAATAGGCTTACATAAGTCGGTAAAATACAAAGAAAACCCTAGAAACGATTTATAGAATCTTCCATGTTATCTCGGCATAAGAATCTCAGAATGTATCTTCTTGTTCGGCGTGACTCCCACGCGCGCTATCTTCTTCTTGCTGATTTTCCCTATATTTAACCTAATTTTCGTGGGCCGAGCCGAGTACATATTTCGATACCTTATTTAAGTTATCATATTCTTTTTTTATTGGACCGACCTAAATTTTTGAAGATGTCTATTTGAAAAATGTGCTAATCTTAACTCCAAAAATAAGTATACGCATCCACTGTCTCACTGCTTCTTTTGTTTGTTCAGAACTGTGTTATTTTATTCACTCTCTCAGACGACCGATTTATATGAAAATATACATTCACATTCTTATTTATATATAGTAAATCAAAGATTGGAAGAGCAATTAATCAACGAACGAAAAATTGGGAGAGAAACTTTTTTTCCTTTTCTTCAAATTCATCTAATATAATGACACATCATTTATTAAAATTATTGTATAATCATTTAGGTTGGAAAAAGTGAAAATTAGAATATACAACATATCTTTAACAAAAATTTCAGTCGACAAAAAAAGAAAAGAATATACATGACTTTATAAGAGAAAACTCTTACAATTATTTGTTAACAAATGCATATGAACATTTGTTTAAAGAGATATAAAGACCATGCACTTTTACCTATCGTTGCAATAACAATGGAGAAAACGATCGAGAGTAGTTACATCAAATAATAAAGCAAAATGGCGAGGATGATACTGTTTGGTTGGCTTAGTTGAGCAAAGAAGTGACAACATACAAAGAATATCACTGAAAATACTGGTGTCTATGAGAGATGTCATGGATATACCACTAACCATTTCAGTTTTCGAGTTAGGCATGACCGGTCACGAGATTTGGAAGGACATAAATATTAATATTTATTAAAAAATTCTTAAAAATTTGGGAATTATATTAACTCAAAAAAAATTGGAGATCAAAACCAATGTTTCATCCGACTGTACCTAGAACCGATCATGCAACTACGGTGGTTTTTGTTTTTGTTGTGTCTCCCGTTGGTATTTTCGGATATAGTCATAAAATTCTTTGGGATTTGTACTATAGGCTTCATATTAGTAATAAATCAGTGAAATTCAGATGAAAACAAAAAATTGGACTACCATAACAACTCGCTATCAAACAAGATTATACATGAATATTTTAAAATTTTTAATATTAATTTCTATAGTATTTTTAAATTACTTTAGATTAACCTATATCAACATCATAAAAATACTTTTAAATATATATACTATTTTATTTTATTTAGTTTTCATTTTTCATTATAAAATACAGTCTATAAAACATATAATGTACAATTTAAAGTTTGGATTTGGTCCATAGGTTCTACACTAGTATCTCAGTGTAACAAATAAACAACATTCTGTGACCCTTAAGTTGTGCCACATGCTGGACCCTCACCGGTCACTACTATTTCCACCCACTTCCTATATCATCACACAACAATAGCATTTATAAATATGTACGTACATGCGTATGTATTTTCACTATGCGTTCGTTTGTAACTGTGTATTGCCAGTATATATTGGTATAGCAAACTACACTCTTTTTTTGGTCAACATGTTATACTGACACGAACATTAACGACATTGGTAAACCACTATGAAGCAGAAGAGCCTATCTAGAAGGGTAATGCGTCAACTTGAGTATGACATAACAGTAATACTGTATAGAAAATTAACATAAAGAGACAGAAAAAGGAAGAAAACTTCATTGCCGCACGAGTCGTGGTGATTAGGTCTTGATACATTCATCTTGCAATTTGAACCCCAAGATGCAGAAGCATCGATAATCAATTAATCATTGGTTCCACATTTGAAATTTATGTCACATGTGAGGCTGTTTTTTCTTATTTTTAAATTTGATGGTTGGTGTTTAAAGGCCTAGTCGAAATAAAAATCGGAAAAGACTATAGCTAAACCCTAGAACCTGAATGCTTGAGGAAAGTGACTAGACACTCATATTATTTGTCCAAAAAGAAAAAAAGACTCATATTTATAGGATAACTGGCTTGGGCTTCTCCCGAGTAACAATACTCCATAGCCTCGGTTTCAAAATGATTCGTTTGATTACTACTTACACGTATATTTAACAAGGCCTTCTTAGCTATAGAAATGTTTACAAAACCCACCAAACATTTAATTTATTTCAACACGGCCCGTTTTTTTTTATTTTAGTTCTAACCTATGATATAGTAATCTTTTTTTTTGTTCAACCTATGATATAGTAATCAAAGGTTGTATTTTTTGTAAAGGCCTTTAAACACTAAATCCATCTAGGGGGTGGGCAAAATATCCGAACCCGAAATACCGAACCGAACCCGAACCGAAAAAGAGGAACCGAACCCGAACCGACAAAATACCCGAATGGGTCCTAAACCTCTATACCCGAAGAACCGGAACCGAACCCGACCCAAACCGAGAACCGAATGGGTACCCAAAATATCCGAACTACAATTATATATTCAAAATATTAATTATATTTAGACTTAATATAACAGAATTATCTAAAATTATAATTACAAACTCAAATATATTTGTTAGTTTTAGACCAAAATAGCTAAAATGCCCAAAATAAAAGAAATATACAAAACTTTTTGCTATATTTGTTTCAATTTAGCAATTTTTTGTTCAAATTGACCAATTTTTATTTTTGTTTGATGATTTTATGGGTACCCGAACTCGAACCGAACCCGAATGGAACCGAATCGAACCCGGACCGAAATTATAAAATATTCGAATGGGTCTTATATGTCTAGACCCGAAAATTCGAAAACCCGAAAGATCCGAACCGAACCCGAACGGATACCCGAACGCCCAGGCTTATCCATCAATTAAAAATAGTAGTAATAAAAAATAACTAAAAATATATAGTTAGTGGTTTGTGTTAGGTCATTTCAATATAAAACTGTATTTTTTATTTTGAAATGAAGTGATTTAAAAATATAGTTTAATTTTGTCCACTTACTATTTTATTTTTGAATAAAAACTGGAATAACAAACAAAAAAATAAAATAATTCCACATTTTATCTGAAATATAGAATAAATTCATTTTTACTATATTTTGTTGTTAAAAATGAAGTATCGTTGGAGAAAACTTTATTCCAAACTACATTTTAGAATTAAAAAATAATATATCATTGAAGATGGTTTTAATGTAGTGGTGCATAATTCATTATGCAAAATAATAATGAATGTTCTTTTATTTTTAAAAAATCTAAAATTATCAATATTAATTATGAACCACCGACTTGGATAATTCACCGATTTGGATAATGAGTCGTTTTATATATTTTATTATATTAATGACCAAAAACTAAAATTAGAATTGTGTTTACTCATGCTCAAAAACTATCATAGAAACCAGTTCAATTAGTGAAGAAAAAGGTCTATAATGGGAGTGACTAAAAAAACTAGCTGAGAAACAACAAAATAATATCAAGATAATATGCATGAATTATCCATTAAAAAAATAATTCCAAGTCAGGAGAAAAAATATTCTGCCACCACACGTTTTCTGAAAACGAAATATATTTATTAATTTCAACAAACAAAAAATAAAACAAGTGTAAAATAAACAAATACAACAACCACTAAAAGGTCGACACGTAGGAAAACACCATTGTCAAACACACAGTTCAGAGTAGAGTGGTCTCTCTTTCTCTCTCGGTCTCGATCTCTGATTTCTCATTGCACGACCAAAATTATAACACATAAAAGAGAGCAGATGCAAAATTTAACTGGATCGATCTGGTGCTGAAGATTTCCGAAACGATGTCATGTCTGGGTAGGATGTTGTCGGTTTCCTACCCACCGGATCCGTACAATCCGCGTGTTTCAGGGTACAATAAGCTGTCTTCTTCACTAGGCCGAAACCGGAGATTGAGATGGCGATTGTCGGCGTTAGACTCAGAATCTTCCTCTCTCAACCCAGATTCGGCCGATCAATTCGCTGCCGGGTAAAAATCGAATCATCGATGAAAAGTTTACAGATTGTTTCCTAATTTTCGATTGCAAGCTAAAAGAAAATACTTTAAATTAATAAATTAATGCAAAGACTCGAGATTTTTGTTTTGTTTGGTCTGTTGTGTTAATACAGAACAAATTAACTGTAACTTTGAACAAAAATCATGTTTTATTTTGTGTAAAGACACAAAGTTTGTATATTTGGGTGCAGGTTTTGTATCATAGAAGGACCTGAAACAGTACAGGACTTTGCTAAAATGCAATTACAAGAGATTCAAGATAACATTAGAAGCAGACGAAACAAGATCTTCTTGCACATGGAAGAGGTGACTCTTTTAGTTTCTTAAAGTGGAAACCTTTTTCATTAGTTTCTAAAACTGTCTTCTCCTTGTTAACCAACTGTTTCATGGATTAGGTACGGAGGCTAAGAATACAACAAAGGATTAGAAACAGAGAACTTGGCATCATAAACGAAGAGCAAGAACATGATTTACCTAATTTCCCATCCTTTATCCCATTCTTACCTCCATTGGTGAGTGAGTTTCCCATTACAAAAAAATGGAATCTTTTTGTGTTTTTGAGTTGATTATAATTACATTTCATTTTGCTAGACTGCTGCCAATTTGAAAGTCTATTACGCAACTTGTTTTTCACTCATCGCGGGGATTATCCTTTTCGGTGGCCTTCTAGCTCCTACAGTAAGTGCTTTGCTACTATAGATCGTATAGTATATTAGGACATAAAGTCCCACATCGGAAGTTGGATGGGATGCTACATAATATATAAAGGATATGAGCCAATCCACTTATCACTAATTGGTTTTGAGTTGGAAACTCATAGATCTTAATATAGTAGAGTAACTTTTCTCTAATGTAGTTTTCATTTTGTAACATCGGCAGCTAGAGTTGAAGCTAGGTATAGGAGGTACATCATATGCAGATTTCATCCAAAGCCTTCATCTTCCTATGCAATTGAGGTCTTCACTTCTCTCTTTCATTAAAAGCCTTCATCTATACATTTGCATCATTATGCTTAATCTGTGTGTTCACCTAAATGACAGTCAAGTAGACCCAATAGTAGCGTCGTTTTCTGGAGGAGCTGTTGGTGTGATTTCAGCATTGATGGTAGTGGAAGTCAACAATGTAAAGCAACAAGAACACAAGAGATGCAAATATTGTCTAGGAACTGGTATTATGATTTCCTCTGCTTTTTATTTCGTCCAAAGAAACGAGATTTATGATTCTGGTGTTAACAACTGTTTCTTATATAACACAGGGTATCTAGCATGTGCTCGTTGCTCTAGCACAGGAGCTCTTGTTTTAGCTGAATCGGTCTCAACTATTTCTGGAGGGAATCATTCTCTATCACCACCTGAAACTGAAAGATGTTCAAACTGTTCAGGGGCCGGAAAGGTACAACCACGAAAGCCTAAAACCCAAAACATAAGATGTAAGATGCTAAGCTGTATGTGTTTGTTGTTCAGGTGATGTGTCCGACATGTCTGTGCACAGGAATGGCTATGGCTAGCGAGCACGACCCTCGGATCGATCCATTCGATTGAATCTGCAACACTTTCTACTTCCCCACCAAATCTCTCTGTCAGTGTAACTATAAATGGTTTGTAAGTGATGAATAATGAGAACTGCATCCTTTGATCTGTATATACACACAAATGAAGTTATTGTAAAATGTTAGGGTTATGTTCTCAACAGGCCCGTCTCATTCATTTATAGGACCTTGTACAACAACAAAAATCTAGGTCCTGCTTTTACAAATTTTGAAGAAAACAAGACTCTAATTACAGTTCATCTGGACTTAAAATTTTTAAAAATAATAAAGGACCCTGTGCAAATGCGCACCCCTTGCACATGCATAGAGCCGGCCCTCGTTCTCAAAACATCATAACAACACTGCATCAGATAAACCATGAAACATAGAGATTTGTTAGTAGTCTTTGGGTCCGATTGGTGAACAAAAACGGAATGTATATATTAGCTATTAACAAAAATAATAAGCGGTTGAATGATGCAAAACTGAAAAAGAAACTGTTAGTAAAAACTGTTATCGAAAGCGATAACCAAAAAATTGAAAATAAGCATTTTTATTATAGTTTTGGTAATGTTTTGTGATTGGTAACAACTAAAACAGTCAAACCCTTTACCCTTTGTTAATATATAAAAAATTTATTATAAAACGATGATTCTTATTATTTGTAAAAGCGAAACACCATACAAGCCTCTCAACTCCAAAATTACAATATCAGAAATGTTCAACGTTATATGTATATACACATTATATACATAGTGGTTGATCACGGAGTGGTTGATCAAGTTTGGTTGTTATGAGATTACAAAGGAGGAGGGAGGAGCCAGCTAGATCCTTGGATGTAGCCAAGCGAGATGAAAGTGTTAGCTTCTACATTGTCAATGTCTTGTGTAAACTTAACTCTCTTCTCCTTGTGAGATCCTTGTCCTGAGCACTTATACTCTCCATAGAACACCGTCCTGCTCATCAATCAGTACATATAAATATATTATTGTAATAACGTTTTGTTATGTAATTATACTAATGTTACATACTTGTCACGCTCGGCTTGTGCATTTGCTTGCCATCCGGACGGGTTTACTACACTTGACATGTCGGTGTATGCGTAAACAACCTTAGGGTGGCTCATCCATGCACGACCCAAGTAGATCCCAGTTCCAGTCCCTGTTACCTTGCAGTGCACGAATGAGTATCCGCTTTTCTCTTCTGTACTTTTTCCTGCATGAGCTGTGATCACTCTGATTCCATCTCCCACAACGTTCAGTTGTGTATTCTTTTCATGAACGTAAAGGGTTTAGTAAAAAAACATCATGAAAACATGTCGTATAAGATTAGGGTTAGGTTTAGGTATGTACGAGGTATAAAGAGCGTCCGCTTCCAAAGATGAAATCAAATGTCCCTTCGATGTAGCAGTCTTTGAAGAAATGGTTTCCGGTGTCATCGCAGATCGTGTCTTGATAACCATAGAATTTACAGTTGTAGAAAGCTGCTTTGTTGCCGGAGATTCTCATTGATAAGGCTTGTGCTCCTTTCCTTTTCCCATCCGGCATCGGAGCAGAATTCTATCAATGTATAATGTTATGTAGGCATCCCATTTTAGATGAAAAAATATATAATATTTCATCTGTTTCCATATAAGTTTTTAAAGTTTTTCATGCATATTAATAAAACATTCAAATTTTAACCTTAATTAATTACACTATATATTACCTTAAAATTTTGGATAAAATTGAGAATGTATTTAAAAATCTACATTAAAATGTAAAATGACACTTATTTGAAACAAAAATTTAATTTTAAAAACGATATTTAATGTAAAATAAAGGGAGTATTTAATGATAAAATGTTTTAGAGGTTTTTTTGTTCCAAAATATAAGATGTTTACATACTTTTAAGCAACTTCTAACTAGATGACAAAAAAACAACTTTTAACTTTAGTGAAAATTGTACAACCAATTATATTTTACAGTTTTTTTATAATTGGCCGGATTGTTTTTAATTTATATATTTAATATGTTTTTTTGTAGAAAAGTAAATTTTTGTATTTTTGTATTTTTAGGCAAAACTTCTAATACAATATTATGAAACATAAGAGTATTACATAATAACTTGTATCCAAAGTAACCTCAATGATGAATCTAGGGTTTATTATATAACCTACGTGAATTCATATCAATAGGTTCTAGTTTTTTTTTGTCAACTACATCATTTTTTATTAAATCAAATTTGGTTGAAAATTTCAGTTTTCATTTTCCGAAATGTGACGTTCTTGACTTGCACGGTTTTAGGCTTTAAGATGAAAATATATATACCTTGACAATGATGTTGACGGCCATGAAATGGTCAGACAAGACAATGAGAGTTGCGCTATCAACTGTTCCGTATTGGGCTGCCGTACCGTCGAATGTCAACACAGGCATTGCATTTGGATGACCGTACAACGTGATGAACGGCTTGTTTCTATCGATCGTGACCTTCTCTTTGTATACACCACGACCTAACTTGATGATCACACGCTTCGTGTTCCCTGCGGGTATACTCTTTAACGCCTCGGTTATTGTCTTGAAATGGCCTCTTCCATTTTGTTTCACCTGCATTCATAAATGTACCCAAAATGAATAAAATTATAGTTGACTTTCCCGTTGACCGATTTAGATGCAGTTTTTCAAAACACTACTACTAGGCCCAGACAAAATATCCGGACCCGAAATATCGAACCAAACCCAAACCGAAAAAATAGAACCGAATCGACAAAAATACCAGGACGGTTCCTAAACTTCTATATAAAAATGATCAATATATTTTAGACTTAATATAACAAAATTATCCAAAATTACAATTATAAACTTAAATATATTGATCATTTTTAAATTAAAATAACTAAATTACCAAAAATAAATAAAATATATGAAAGTTTTTTTTGTTATATTTGCTACTTTATTTAAATATAAATACTTTTATTTTTGTTTTATATTTTTCGGGTATTTGAATCCGAATCCGAATGGAACTGAACCGAACCCAAACTAAAATTCTAAAATACCGAAATAGGTCTTATATGCCAAAATCCGAAAACCCGAAAATCTGAAAAAACCGAACCGAACCCGAACACTCATACCTAACTACTACTATTGTTTGAATGTAATGATTTGAATATTGTTATGCCTTAATGATAATCGGCGTAGTCTCAGCGGTCAAGAGAGCTGGATCTAACGTTGATTTTCTACTAGCCAAAGATGGAACGTTGGCTTTGAACCACTGCTCGATTTGTTGTTTGTTCTCCGGGATTGGTGATGCATCGTTACCAAAAACTACTGGCGATGTAATCACAACGAGCAGGATTATTACTACTAGGGACACATAATTGTATCCCATTTTTTTACTATTTTTTCTAAAATAAAGATTAATAGCTTTTGTTATTTTCTGATGGTATGTAATATGTAAACCATCGCCGAAAGCTAATAACACTCCATGCCATTCATTTTTTTTTCACCCTAAAATTGGTTTCTGTTTCCTACAGCTATTTATTTGTTTTATCCGATCCCTTCATAATCAATCATAGATTCTCTATCTATTTAAGTTCATCGACTTAACTAAATTAGTTAAGGTGTAACCCGTTAGTTTTGTTTTTGGAACAAATGTAATCTCATCATCGTAATACTAAAGTAACATGTAATCTCATCATTGTAATGTCCCCACAACGAGATAGAATATTACTTAAGGCACACGCACACTTAATAAATAATAACCAATTTTAAAATAGTACTCATGTAACATGTATATATAACATGTATAGAATAGGTTACGGATACTTCGGGTATAGAAATTTAGGATCCAATGAATATTTAGTTTTTTTTTTTCCGTTTAGCTTTTACAGATAATACTATCTCCGTTCTACGAGAATCCATCAACGGTCACGATCAACGGCTCCACCTACCAATATAAAGCTTTAACCACTTGACCACTAGGCCACTGTTGTTTCACGAACGGTTCAAGATATTTAGTATCTTAAATAGCAACCAATTTAACCAAAATGTAAAAAATCACCCGAAAACTATCAGATACCTGAAATATTAACTGTTAACTAGATTTTGACCCGCACTTAGAAAGTGCGGGTTTAATTTTCTTTACAAATTTTACTTTTTATTCATTTTGTTAATAGTAGTTTAGATTTTTAATTATGTAATCTAATTTTGATTATAATTGTTTAACCAACATTATAAACAGTGAGTTAGCAATTTAGTTTTTTTTAAATGAATTATGTGTTATTTGGAGGAGATATATCGTAAGGATTAAGAGATTAAAATAACGATTTCGCATTATATATTTTAATCTGTGTTGTATCGTAAGATCATATTTTGGAAAAAATATATATATGTGAAAACAACTATTGTAAAAGTTATGTGGTATATGTTTAATTGTTATTTTATTTATCTAAAATATTATTTTATAAAATACATGTTGTAGTCGTATATATAATTTTCAAATTTGATGGAACTATCCGTTAAAACTTCATTTAAACATAAAACATAATTTGTCGCTTCAAATATTTGAATAATATAAGTATGGAATCATTTTAATATTTTATTAATTTTAAAATATATCAGCTGAAATTATTTACTATATGCGAATTTTTGTTTAGAAAATTTATAATCGAGATTGGCTAATTAATTTTTCAACCCGTTTAATTAATTATATATTTTTCAGTTTGATGGAAAAACCTGCTAAAAAGTACAATCGTAAAAACATCAATCGTAATATGTGTGTATATATATATATATATATTTGAAACAAAATAAAAAATATTAAAATATATTATAAATATATTTTGAATTAAATCATAAATTAGAGAATCTTAATTTATATATAATAGTTGATATATAAATTATTAATTATATTTATCAATTAATTTGTTTTGATTTTAATTAATTAGGAAAGTGGGACCCATTAGATTTTGGTTGTTTGGTTACATGTTTAATAATTGTCTTGTTTGGAAACATGGATTGTAGAGATAATGTTATATTCTCTAATTACCCTTAATGAAGGTTACAAATCCTAATAATACCAATGGCAAATTTCGGAAACAACATTTATGTACCATGGTCAGTCACCTGTTTTAATAGTATAGATATAACAAGTCATTAACCACCACTTATGTTAGTACTAAGCTTTATAAATTTTGGTTCTTCGATTTTTTCATATCGGTTTCCAGATAAAAACCAAAACTGAACCGATATCCCCAGTTCCCAACCTCAAACTCAACGAATAACTATACTATAATCGAAACCAAACCGAACCGGTTATCCCAAGCTGGAACCATACTCTTGACCATCTTGTTTCCTAGGGTTTGGACATAAAGTCGACTACCTTCGATGGCAGTTATGTTTCTTTTAGAATCAACAAAATATATATTCCCGTTACTGCTGTTGGGTGTGTATAAAACAATACTTCAACAACTTTACTCACTGTGAAAATATAAATAAAAAGCAGTGCAATTTCGTTCTCGGTGGGTGTTATTCCCTGCGGCAGTGATATTTCTGAGTGTCTCCATAACTATTTTTTTAAACTAAAGCATAACATATTAATTGTTAGGATTATAATCAATCACTGAACCCCGAACTCGTCGCTGCCCATGTCCCAACACTTGTTTTGGTGGTTCATATAACACAGGAACATTATGTGGTATCCTCATCTCCGGCGAGTGTCCAGAGATACACATCGATCCTGAACCATCTTGTTGCCAGTACACTTCCACCATCATCCCTCGAGGATTCTCAGCGTTTTCAGTTCCCGGTATACCCACAAATCTTGCTCCCACAGGTATCTGTAAATAAGAGTTCATGTCCATTAACTATAACTTCATTTATTTGAATAAATGTCAACATGTTGTAGATGATTTACCTCAACCAAGTTGCCTGATTCTAACTCAAGAGTAACCACGGTTCCTTCAGCCGTTGCACTTTCTAGTTCAGCCTGTCTTGCTATGTTCAAAAACACTTCTTCAAGAGTTGCTAGCCCGAGTTGGATGTCCGAGATTCCAAACTCATATTCTCTGTATTGTAGCTCTTCGAAAAACCCCTAAAAACAACGAAGAACATCATATATATAGATGGAGATCTAAGAGATTATTAAAGCTTTAAAGATCGATGGTTACCGCCAAAAGGTTCTCCCTGTCGTGAGGGATAACAAAAGTCATGAAAGCTTTCTTCTCTTCTGTTGGCTCAACTTTCAGATGCTGCAAAATATTGTTCCAGGCTCAGAGGCACTAGATTACTAACTACTTAGGCTTTGAATGGTAACTGCGGTTAGGGCGGATTAGTCCGCAAACGGTAAAAAACATTTTTATACCATTCATAATTTTTAGTCCATAGTGGTGCCGATAATCAAATAAATCCGCTACGGACCAAGTGCGGACAATATTTGTGAAGAAATAAGCTTGGTCCGCCCCAAAAATTAAGTGTTTTAGTCCGTACTTCATTTAATCCGCTATGACCGCAGTAACTATTCAAAGCCTTAAAAAACTTTAACCTGAGTGTACATACCTCCTTGAAGAATCTTTTCAGTGGCTCCGGTGAAGTTCCAGCACCGTAGTTTTGGTTTTCTAGGAAGCTAACAGTAGTAATGAAACCAGTACCAAACCGGGACTTTAACCTGATTGAGGTTCCAATGCAGCGGAGTCTTCCTTTAGCCATGATCCCTATTCTGTCACCTAAGATATCAGCTTCTTCCATAGAATGCGTTGTTAGTATGATGGCACGACCTTTCTTTGATTCCTGTATAATGTCCCACACATGTCTCCTTGTGATAGGGTCCATACCAGTAGTCTACAACCCAATATGTTAGTGTGTGTGTATGTATAAACACATTAACAGAGGAACATACATACCGGTTCATCTAGAAAGACCAGCTTGGGATCACCAATGAGTGCAATTGCAACACTGAGTCTACGTTTCATTCCACCACTGTAACTTCCTGCTCGGATTTTCGCTGAACTTGTCAGCTTTACATCTGCTAGTAACTTCTCTGCAATCTGTATAGCGGAAAAGAAAAGGTATGATGCTTGGCCAGAAGTTCAAATCAGATACCATTTGTAAAATAACGTACCGGTTTGATGGATGCAGGTGGCAACCCTTTGATGCTAGCAAAGAGGTGTAAGTGTTCTTCACTGGATAAAGCATCCCAAAGGATATCAAACTGTAAAATAAGAGTGATGATGAAATAACAAATAGATCATTGTGTTAAAGAGGACAATGCAGGGAGAAGTTGACCTTACCTGAGGACAAACTCCAATCATTTTACGAATGTTGGACATACCAACAGAGCTTCTTATGGAGTTTCCATAAATTATTGCTGTTCAAGTCAATTAAAAATAGATTATAGTTGTTATAAGAATGGTTTTAAAATGTTTTGGAAAGTGGATTCTTCACAAACAGATCCTTACCATCACCACCAGTAACTGGATTTATGCCAGTCAAACAGCTTATAGTAGTGGTCTTCCCTGCACCATTGGGTCCAAGAAGACAAAACAACTGGTCTTTGGCAATATTCATCCACAAACCCTAAACATATGTCATGTTAGAGAAACCATAAGGGACAAGTAAGGAGCCATAGAACATCACACTACCTTTATGGCATGAAAAGGGGATGTTTTGGTGCATTTGCAACAACATCCAAGTTTCATCGTTCCAGGATAAGTCTTTGCAAGACCATGAATCTGAACTGCAATGTTAGGATCAACTGTTACATTCTTTGCTTGTTGTTTAACTAGTGTCTCTTCTTCAAGCACATCTTCGTCCTCTGGCTTTAGACTCTCTACGGGTGGAACTGAACCAAAGCAGCTACAACAAATGCTCCCTTCTGAAAAAGTGTATACAGTAACATGTTATGGCCTTACATTTTCAAACACACAGAGTTTATTTTACAAATGCAAGATAGAAAAGGCTTGTTCTTTTGCGCGTCTAGATGCAGTAACGAGATGTTGTTCGTTTAGTGGTACTTAAGACGTGCGTCCAGATGCAAAAATCAAAGGCGTTTAGAAACTGCATCAAAGTACCTTCCACTTTGTTGCCTCCTTTGCCAGTCCAATAACTAGGCTTTAGAAAGTAGAAGATCGATTTTCTTACACCAGAAGCATTGGGGAGGATGTTGTCAAAGTAGAGAGCCAAAACAAACCAGAAAAAGAATGTCCCCACAAGCCATATGTAGATTTTACTCTGCCCAAAAAAATTTCAAATGAGAGATATAGACAACAACTCTTAGGTGAAACCTATCTAGAAAAAGTTAGACATACCATTGTAAGAAAGCAGGTGTCGTCTGCGCATACAGATCTTCTACTCCAATTTATTCCAGAGCTTCCGGGAGATGATGTCGTAGCTTCAATAAGCAGCTGCACACCCTCAGAGAAGGTATTCGGTGGAAAGAATGACCAAATCACCCGTTTAGAAACGGAACTTTTGCTTGAATAAGGGAATCCACCAGAAGCTACAGTCTGCAGTTTAGAACTATAACCAGTAAGAATCCAAGATTTGAAGAACATACTGTTTTAGCTAAAGAGAGGCCACACACACACACACACCTGTGTGATAAAGCCAATGAGAAACACAAGGAAGCCAACAGTTGTTGCTGAAGATGATTTGCTTACGAAAGATGATAGCACGAATGCTAAGCTAATCTAGCAACACAAATGATAGATAAGTTAAGTCATGGTCATATCCCAGCAAAAATCAAAGGAAAAACTGGAATGAGGAGGATCTTTAGTTACCATATTGAACTGAAAAAGAAAGAAAAGTAGGAAGACAACAAAGAAACTGTTCTTCAAGAAAAAATCGAATTGGAACATCATTCCGAAGAGGACCAAGGAGAGTGATGAGATAAACGTAAGGATTCCTTCCCATATGAGCCATGATAACCAATAAGCTGTATCATACACTCCCATCATTGTCATTGCCTGACGAAGTTTGAGCTCTTTCTCGGTAACCAGAGAACCGAGTTGAAGAACAAAACCAAACATGGAGAAAGCAAGAAAGAACACTCGTCCCATAAGTTCCAGTGCAGAGAAAGTTTCTTCTTTAGCAAGAGCTGGGCGTGGATATTGTTTAAATCCAAAACTCCAACCAAACTTTGGATCTGAAAATGTATATAAAACACATTTAAATCTCCATAAGAAGCAGCAGACACATTAAATCCATCTCAGAGATTTCAAGATGAATGGTACCTCCAATTAAGGACCTTGCAATCTCACGCTCTGCAGCTATTTGAAGAGGGACAAGAAACTTAAAGGTTGGATCTTCAGTCCGACCACGTTTTATCGTTGAAGAGGAATTTGTCTGAACTCCATAGCTGATTACTGTAGCATTCCTTTCTGTAAAATGCAAAGCTCCTGGAGCTTGCAATGGATGTGACATAAACCATGCATCTACCTCCTCAGGCCCTTTGAATGATTGAACCTGAACATTTTGGTTTGACAATAAAGTTTCGATTTTTATTTAATAAAAACTTCAACTTGCTTCATAACTAGCTCGGATTTGCAGACCCAAGTGAAAAAAACCTAACCTTGTTGGTCGGAATTGGTCTTCCTGGATTATTCGCCATGATTGCAGAGACAATGTCACTAACTCGACGGCTCTGATTCCCACTCCAGATGAAGTCATAGCAAGGAAGCCTCACGAAGAACTTAGTCTCACAAGGCGGAATCGGAGGCGATGATAATGCCTTAGGGTCGGTGATATTCATGTTCGCCGTCGAGGCTCTGTCACTCGCCGTCATCGATTCCTGGATAGAGAAGATGAGAAGGATGAAGAAGAACGAAGAGAAGAGATGAAGACATGTTGCTTTCTTGTTCCGCCATGAGAGCAACAGATTCTTTTTGAACAAAGCTGTGAACTGTTGATACAGAAGCGGTAAGCCTTCTCGCAGAGTCATGATCAAATGAAGAAGACGACTACACAATTTTTTTTTTCTTCTTATTAATATTTTTAATTAAAAAATATACGTTATGTTATTAAGTATGTGTATGAATAATTACAAAGAAACGCTTAACCATTATAAAGACAGTTGTTGATAGGACCCTGATTTACTACAAAATTACAAAAGAATCTTACTAATTTAAAAAAGATTTTAAACATATTATACTTAAAATGTTATTTTTTTCCCTATTTTGTGTAACTAATACCGCGTATGTGTAACTAATACCGCGTATGTATTTATTATTTCCGTTTCTAAATTAAAGTTGAAATGTTTTAATTACTATTTGTTTGATATTTTTGGCAAAAAATCACACATTGACACTGTTACACTGTATTTCAACCAAAATTCTGATACATTTAACTTAACACGGTTTTATTGGATTATTATCATTTTTGATCTCATTAAATTAATATATATTAATGGTCTGATTCATTTCTGTAAAAAAAAAAATTCCTGATTAATTCTCACATTAAGAAAGAAAAAAAACAGAAGAAGAAAATTTAAAGACAAAAACAAAAGCTTCATTCTTCATCAATGGCGGATCATGGTCAAGCAAGTTTCTGGGCTCAAGCAAATGCGTTACTCAGAAAGAACTTAACTTACCAGGTATGTTTTGTCTGCCATTAACCCTAATCTGGTACATGTGATTTGTGTTCAAATCGGTACACGATCTTAGTCCTCGATGTAATATTGTCGATCTTTTTGGTGCAGAGGAAACACATATGGACGAACGTTAGGCTCGTATTGATACCACTCTTCCTTTGCTTACTTCTCCTGTCGATTCAACTCTTGATTACGGCTATGATGAAAAAAGACTCGGACATGAATAAATGTGGAGGTAAAGATGCTCTGAATGAGGATTATTGTCCCATCCCAAACCCTCCATTGTTGCCTCCCATGTTATATATTCCACAACCTGAATCTCGTGCTGTTAAAGCTGGATTCTTTCCCTACAGTGATCTTCCTGATCTGTCTTGTAGAAAAACAAGAACTTGTCCTGTGACTATACTTATGACTGGGAATAACCAGTCTCTTGGTGAAGGTACATACTTATAATCATGTTACCTTCTCTTATGTTACTGCTAATCGTTTGTTAGACGCAGGCAGCTGCCGTCTGCGGCTATACGTTGCGGTCTGTTCGTTTGTTAGATACGAGTTTTGCTTGCAGACATAGATGTAAAGCAAGCAATTTCAGCCACGACGCTAAGTTTCTCTTATGGTCAAAAATTTCGGACGCATGCCGCAGCGTTTGGCTGCAAGAGATTGTGTTTCTCAAATGAACACATCTTAGCCGCAGTCGCATGCCTCCTGCGTCTGACAAACGAACAACACTGTTTTATGTTGTTGCGACTAATCTTATTACCTGTATGTGTTTCTTTCAGCGTTATCCGGGAACATGTTTGGTGGTTCTTTTCCAGTGAATACCTCCGACCTCTTGGCTAGTTTAGCTGATAATGTCTTGGTATGTTTGCTATTCTTTGGACAAAAATGTGAAGATATCTGTCTCTATGTCTCAGAGGTTTACTAAAGGTCAATGGGGTTTCAGGGCTCAATATTCGGAGCAGGGAAGGACAATTTCAGAGATCCAGGGATTGACTCGGGTCTCCCCATCTACAATATCCAACCTCAGTGCAGTCCAAACTCTACATGGCCACTCTCATTATCCGGAAAAAAACATATAGGTACTTAACTATTGTGTCCTCTTGATGTTTCAAAGGTGTCAATTAACAAAGAAGTATAAAATGTAACACTGAGAGAAATGTGTTTAACTTATGGTTTGTGTCTAAAAATATTCTAGAGGTGAAGTGTGTTCAAGGGTTGTGCCTCTGGAGAAATACCTCTATAGAGGTCAATGATGAGCTTTTCAAGGGTAGTTGGAGAGGAAATCATGAGCGGATGACAAATGAGATTGCTGCAGGTTTTGTTAAAATCTTTTGCTGTATATTTTTTTGTCACTTAAGTTAAAATAGGCCGGATATTTCGGTTTTTTTTCGGAATTCCGAAATCCGACAGGTTATAACTTACAAGTGAAAACTCTCGACCATATTTATATCAGTTATATATGCTTTTATATCTATCTTAACTGTTGATGTATATTTCGTTACCTTCTAGCATACGATCTCTTGACTACGGATGAAAACAACTTGGATGTGACCATCTGGTATAATTCGACATACACTGAGAGCACTCAAAACAAGCCTTTGGTCCGAGTTCCTCGCTTGATCAGTCTGGTATGAACGAACTCACACTCTTGTTTATATGTTTGTTGAACCGGTCCAATGTTCACAACCTGAAAAAAATGCAGGTATCAAATGCTTATCTAAAGTTTCTGAAAGGTCCCGGGACAAGGATATTATTCGAGTTTGTCAAAGAAGTTCCTAAACACTATTCTAAAAGCAATGCAGATTATGCATCCTTGTTTGGTCCTCTATTCTTCACTTGGATTGTTCTTCTTCTGTTCCCGGTAAGTTCTATTAACAGTTGAATACTTTTAGGCCATTACATCCACACAAAAACTCATCATCTCTATGTAATCTTGCAGGTGATCTTGACATCATTGGTGTATGAGAAACAAGAGCGTCTAAGAATTATAATGAAAATGCATGGCCTAGGAGATGGTCCATATTGGATGATTTCATATGCCTATTTTCTTACCATATCCGTGTTGTATGTTCTTTCTTTGGTGAGCTTTGGGTCAGTCATAGGACTCAAGTACTTCCGGATGAATGACTATAGCATCCAGTTCGTTTTCTATTTTATCTACTTGAATCTGCAAATCGCCATTGCCTTTCTAGTTTCTTCAATGTTCTCAAAGGTCAAGACTGTTACAGGTAATGATAACTTGAATCTGCTCATCAAGAAACATCAATGGGTTCTTGATATATTTTTTGGGGTTAATTGTAGTTGTTGCTTACATTTTGGTGTTTGGAACTGGACTCTTGGGAAGCTTTCTCTTCACATCGCTACTTGAATCTCCATCATTCTCCGGTAAGTTAACAAAATCAATACCTTGGGGAACAAGTTACACACGGTTATGACCACTTGTTAACTAGTGTTTTGCCTTAACAGAGAAATGGATTCTTGTCTTGGAGTTGTATCCTGGATTTTCCTTATACCGGGGATTGTATGAGTTCGCGCAAGCTGCCTTCATTGGAAACGGGATGAAGTGGGGAGATGTCAAAGAAAGCGGAATGGACAAACTGTTCTACATCATGTTAGTGGAATGGTTTGTGATTCTCATTGTGGCTTACTTTGTCGATCTGGTTCTTACATCCGGGAGAAGCCCTTGCTTTTTCATCAAGAAATCTTCTTCCCTTCCAAGCCCTAGTGAACAGAGCCAGAGCTCTGACAATGTCCTTATTGACATGGAGAAAGAAGATGTCACTCACGAGGTATTGAAACAAACTGAAAGTTCTATTGTTTCTTTCCATGTTTTCAAGTCGTTCTGATAAAAAGTTGAATATAAATAGAGGGAGAAAGTTGAGCTGTTGAGGAATGAAGGGAGCACAGGGCACGCAATCGTGTGTGACAACTTGAAGAAGGTGTATCCAGGTAGAGATGGTAACCCACCAAAACTAGCAGTAAGAGGGTTATATCTAGACGTTCCTTCAGGGGAATGCTTTGGCATGCTTGGACCCAATGGTGCTGGCAAAACCTCTTTCATCAATATGGTCAGTTCCACAAAAAACTAATATTATTTTTGTTTGTAATTTTTTAAAAATATTAATCGGTTTAGCCAACTATCCGGAGAGCCCATGTGAAAACTTCGGTGGCCAATCCTAATTGAATCCTGGTTGGCGAAAGTCTACTAGACATCTTTTACCGACTTGACCAAGGCCGATTGGTTTACAAAAAACTTAATATTTTTACACTGAATAACGTTACTGACTGTAAAGTTTTGTAATCTTGCTCTGTTGTGCTTAGATGACTGGACTCTTGAAACCGACATCTGGAACTGCGTTTGTTCAAGGTTTGGACATAACAAAGGATATGAACAAAGTATACACGAGCATGGGCGTATGCCCGCAGCACGAGTAACAATACTTAACATTTTCTTTCATTACCAAACATTAAAGAACAGCTTTGTTTTGATGTCATTCTCTTGATTTTTCAGCTTGCTTTGGGAGACACTAACGGGAAGAGAACATCTTCTCTTTTACGGACGACTCAAGAACATCAAGGGCCCTGCTCTAACGCAAGTAAGTTATGATCTTATATGTGTTATATATTACTCCACAAGACAATGTTAATTCATTGATATATGATTGTATTCAAGGCTGTGGAAGAGTCTCTCAAAAGCGTCAGCCTATTCGAAGGTGGAGTTGCTGATAAACCTGCTGGAAAATACAGTGGAGGTATGAAAAGGAGACTTAGTGTGGCCATTTCGCTTATTGGGAACCCAAAGGTACATCTCCTGGTCTCTTGTCATGTGATCTTGTCAGAAATATAGCTCAAATTTGTTAAATATTCCATTTTCTGATTTGTTAAAAGGTGGTTTACATGGATGAGCCTAGCACTGGACTTGATCCAGCCTCAAGAAAGAACTTATGGACCGTGATCCAGCGTGCAAAACAGAACACAGCCATAATCCTCACAAGTATTTTCAATCTCTCTCTCACTAGCTACTCTTCTACATATGTTGTGATAATTCGAGTAAAATCGTAGAAGAAAAAACGACTTTGCGGAAAACTTAGAGAAAAAACTGACATTGAATCAAATACCCTTTGCTAGATCTAGGGTTTCTATATTATTGTTTGCTCTAGGATTTCTATAGTATTGTGAGTGTTAATATTTACAAACATTTAGACAGGAACATTATTCAGTTCACTCAAGAAAGATTTCATTGTTAAGTCACTTAGAACAACAATATGGATCTGATTTATACCATGAAACTTAACATATTATCTCTTAAAGACTTGTTTGTTATCCTTTAAGAAAGGGTTCTGAAAACAACTATTCTTGGTAAGAAAGTGATGGATATTTTAACCTACCTTGTACCTCACGTTTTTCAGCTCACTCAATGGAAGAAGCAGAGTTTCTTTGCGACCGATTAGGTATTTTTGTTGACGGAGCCTTGCAATGCATAGGAAACCCTAAAGAACTAAAGGGAAGGTACGGTGGATCGTATGTCTTCACGATGACAACCTCAGCAGAACACGAGTTGAGAGTAGAGAGAATGGTTCAACGTATTTCACCAAACGCCAAGAAAGTGTATCATCTATCCGGAACACAGAAGTTCGAGATCCCGAAGCAAGAAGTCATGATTGCAGATTTGTTTTTAATGGTGGAGAATGCCAAAAGTACATTCACAGTTTTTGCTTGGGGGCTGGCCGACACAACTCTTGAAGATGTCTTCTTCAAGGTTGCTACAAGTGCTCAAGACTTCAGTTCCTTGTCTTAATATTCGTATGATCCCACCCTATTTAGGGGTATCACTATTATCATTCTAGTTAGGGCTTTTTATTGACAAATTTAATGCCTTGTGAGTTACGTTAAAAGTACCAGACTTACATATGTATCAACCGACCGGTCAGACTCGTAAACTCCCGAGTTCAAATTTTGTCGATCTCATAGCCCAAAAAAACTTTGTGATTTGATTATAAGTAGGGATGGGCAAAAAAAAACAACCCGAACTAAACCAAACCACACCAAACTTAAACCAAATCATATTATGTATTTAATTTAATCGATTGATGTTTTATTCAGTCTAAATGGTTCATTTCAGTTTAAAATTGAACCAAAACGACAAACCAATATGTTTTTAATAATAAATAATATTATAAAATATAAATATATTCATACATAGTGGAATTTAAACATTTTTTATTTTCATTCTTTTTATAATTCTTAATATAATATAAGCAATCAATTATATAAATTAAAGCAAAAAAAAATTGGTGCTAAAATGTCAATGTCATTTAGTCAAAGGTTTTGCTAACCAACTACTTTATAACAAAATTGGATTTAAATCATATTAAGATCACATCAAACTAAAACGACGAATTAAATCAAACCGAATTAAACCACACCAAATACAGACAAATTATATTTAGTTTGGTTGAGTTTGGTTAGAATTTTATTAAACTAATCAAAGCTGAACCCAATAAAGTGTCCAAAGAGAAACACTCTAAAACTCATCACGGTCTGTAGTTCCAGAGTCAGAGCCCGAGCCCGAGCCAGAGCCAGAAACTAACGACCTCGTCATGTTCACTATACGCTCTTGATCCATCCCAAACACACCTCCAATATTCACCACTCCAGGATTCTGGCTATTATAAAACGAGAGTGCGGTGGCTCCTTCAAAGCCACCACTCAAGCAGAAATGAAGCAATCCTTTAGGGAAGACAAAGGCATCACCTTTCTTCAGAACCGTCTGAAAAATCTTGTCGTTGGTATCTACAAATCCAGCAAACACAACTCCACTGACCACAAAGAGCAATTCTGATGACCTCGGATGCGAATGGAACGGCACGGATCCGTCCCTTTCGAGATCAGTACGTGAGACAGAGAGGCCGAGAGTGTTGAGACCTGGAAACTCCAAAGCAGTGAGCATTGTGACGTTCGATTGGAGATAATTGTCTGTGTCTCCAGCTACAGTAAGTTTGGTGGACTTGAAATCCTGAGCGTTGATCTCGGATGGGTTCTTGCAAGGATAGCCGTTGATGAAGAAGATGTTTTGTTCTCCCGGAGCTGTCGGACAAGTGTCTTGCATATTATCTGAATCAGCAGAGACAGATGAGAAGATTGCACAAAGCATGATCAAGGAGAAGAGTTTCATCCTTGTGGATAGTTTAAGAGTACATAACTTGTAATTAATCAGATATATATAGAAGTTAAAGTGAAGCAAAAAGACACACTGTTTCTAGGGGATGGCTTAGAGTTGAGTACACTACTTAGTGGCTTATTGCTTCTAAGTAATGATTTTCACTAATTTTCCAACTTACAGATGTTGACATTATTACTACTTCAAGCTATAATTATATTTTGTTTAACTGAATATGCATTTTAGCTTTGCTATAACAGGAAACCAACTAGCTTCACATTCTAGGTTTTTTTTTTGTCAACAAAAACACCATATATTAAATCATTGTTGCTCGGTTCGGGTTATCACTCAAAAGAGTAAACCGATCCGACTCGTCGTGACTTACATTAGAAAAGACCATGTGCTCTCGCCCCTTTTGCAAGGGAGTCGGCACGGATATTTAATTTCCTAGAAATTAAAATTATAACAAAGAAAACGAAATGAACTCTAAGGGAATTGAAAAATTTCAACTCCGTCTTAAAACCCGGCATTTCTTCTGGGTCCTCTGTCATAGCTAACAAGTCTGAATAGTCTGTCTCGATTACCACCGAGACGATTCCCTCTTCCAGGATGCATGACATTGCCCAAAGCAATCCGTCCAGTTCGACGTATAGCGGTGATAGGCTTTGTCTACATCCTTGTGCTCCCGTGTATTTTCTTCCTGAAGAGTCCTTGAAAAACTATCATAGTCTACTTGTCGCGCCATTTCCCCCCCCCCAAGAGGCATCAATTTGACATGTCGGGACAGACGAAGGCATGCTAGTGGTCCGACGGTTTTCCAAAGGTCGCATAAAAATTTCATTCTCCTCCTCTTCTTCCTTCTCTTTCTTGTTCACGTCCCTCCACTCTTCCGTCTCAATGATTGCTAACTGAAGTGTCGTTGTAGGGGAAACTTCCTTTCTTTCAAAAAACTTACTATTTCGGCTTTCCAAATATACCATAAAATCCAAGTGTAGTTATTTCGGGCTTTCCACATTCTAGGTTCGGTTATCCAAAACTACTAAAAATGTCTGAAAATTCAAAAAAAATATTTTTTAAAAAAAAACTTAAAATACTCGAAAACCCGGATCTAAATTCTCTAAAACTATTTAAAAATATTCGAAAATATCCTTCATACCCAAAAAATCCGATAAAAAACTACTTATAATCCTCAAAATACTAAAAATAGCAAAATTGCTTAGGTAAAAATTTGGATTTTTCTGGTACTTGTTCGGATTAAGTTTGGGTCCGAATATTACCCAATACTCGAAATATCTAAACTTAAACATCATTCAAATATTTTTGTAGAATCCATTTCAGATTGAGATCAGATTTTTCAGGTCGGGTTCGAATTTTGGGTGAGTGCCCAGGCCTAGACTAGCTAACTTCCATGGAAATTTCGTTATTCCTCAAATGAAAAGTACAATACAAACGGTTTGGTTTGGTAGGTATAACCAAAATATAATACAATTGAAAGGGGACAAAAGTTTATGTCCAAACACAGTTAGCCCAAGTAAGGAAGAACTGGAGATTATTTGAAACCCGGGTGAGAAGGAAACACGAATGATCGATCCTTAGTGCCCATTTTCAGGCCGGGAAGTATCGGTTTCATCGCGGTTGTCCGAGCTCTCAAGTATATCTTTGATGAACTTTATGAAAGAGCAGAGTCCACCCAAGAAATTATGGTCTATGACACCGTTTCCATCAAGAACATGAGCAAAATCCACCAGCTTCACTTGTGCCCGCGGCTGCCCCTGCTCATCATTCTCATAAACCATCAAAACCGAGCAAGAATTGAAATGGTAAAGCGTTTGAGTTTCAAACCAAGCCTTAAGCTCCAACAGCTGCGCTAAGATCCCATTAGAACCGCCATAAACATCTTGCGCAAAGGCACAGTTCGAGTCAGCTATCGAATTCGATGAGACAAACTTCCTCAGAGCCAATCTAGCTCCATCAACTTTGTACCCAAGAACAATCTTCTTCTCAGGTCTCCAAAAACTCAATTCTTGATGGTCGAAAATCTTCAAACCCGAAACTCTAAACCCCAACGAGACAGTAGTGGTCTCTCTATCTTTCTTTATACATTTGTTGAAATACTCTTCGGTTACACCTGGATACCATGTCCTAGATCCAATCTTAACATCCATTACCGACGGATTTACATACCCCGAAACAACATCTTCAAGAACCAAGTGTGGAAGCTTGCCAGATCCATCAGATGCTTCGACTAGCTGAGTGCCGTGGTACACGGGGAAGTATCCATGGATATGATCTGGAACATTCTTGTTCGACGAGAAGGACTCATAGAAGTTAGCTTCGTGTTCCCCACGAGCATCACCTTGAAGTGGCTTGAAGAATTGGCCTTTGTCGTCTATGAGTGGACCAAGCTTCCCATCTTTAGCAATGTGACCAGCAACTTGGTGTTCAGGGACCTTCAACATCGAATCTGTTAGAATAAGAAAACAAATTCACCACAGATCATTGATCTAAAATCAATCGCAATTTCAAAGTTAATTTGAAAACAAAGTAGACGATTAGATCCGACAAACAAACAATACAGGACAGTAAAGTTTCATGCTTTGATTTTCCAGGAAACTATACAGTGTAATCAGAAGGAGACCCACATATAAACCAAACACAAAATCCAGATTTAGCGTCGCTATTAAGAGATACTACGGAATAAGATTAGGGTTCTTCAGTTCTCTCCAAACCCAGTAATCACGGTCTATCAGAATTCCTCGAGTTCATCGCAGAAGAAAATAAAATGTAAGAAGCAAAAAAGCCGGGAATGCAACAAACGCAGAATCAGAATCACACCATGAACAAATAAATAATTTGAGATCTCTAAAAAGCGTATCAGAAAGTTAACAATCTTTCAATTAGAATAAGCATTGAATTGAACTTTACAAAAGTATGATTTTTGTTAATTGAGTTAAAGCAAGACGAAGAACTTGGCTCAAAGTTAACAGATTAATCAAAGAGATTATCAACATTGAGGAAGAAAATATTACCAAAGAAATCTTCACGGAGAAATTTTGATGCTCAAACAATGACCGAGAATTGAATGTGTAATTGTTCTTATGTAAAATCCTAAGCTATCTTGTCGGGAAAGACGAATCAATAATTAAAGTAAAAAAAAAAATGAATAAATTCTTTTTGTGAAAATGGTTTAATCACTAAACCGGACTTGTGGTGAAAATTATGAAAACCGTCTGATTTTTTATTATTATTCGGCAACCGGTTTGAGTATATAGGGCTTCATCCTCAGGCTCTACTACAAATCAGCCGCCATCTTCTACCTCAGGCTCTACTACTCCGACCGACGAAATTAGGGTTCGGTAATGATTTTTGATTCAACTGTATATGAAAAACCCTAAATTTAGAACTCATTCTCTTTTACTATTCTCTCTCAGAGTATTTAGGCGTTAAAGAGGTGTTTTGTTTGCTTATTATGTTCATAAAGTTTTAATCCGATTTTATCTTTCCAGATTCTGTGAAGCTTTGCTGATAACAAGTTAATGGCTCGTTTCAAAAACGTAAGTGGAAAACGTCTTTGCTAATTCGTGTTTCTTTTCCAGTAATATGCGTTTACTAACACTTTGTGATTATATAGAATAAGAAGGGTAGGGTCGCTGTGAAGCCTATCGTGAAGAAAAACCAACCGAATGTTGATCATGTCACTGGGGATAAGATCCCAAAAAGTTTCGTCTTTTCAAGGATGAAACTTCCTGGCCCTGTTAAACAACTTCAGATGGATTTGAGAAAGCTCATGCTTCCCTACACTGCACTCAGTCTAAAGGTCAGTTAAAGCTCTCAGGCTATAGGATTGTGACTTGACTATTACTGATGCAAGTTGTTACCTTGTTTGCAGGAGAAGAAGAGGAACACTTTAAGGGACTTTTTGAATGTATCAGGGCCAATGGGTGTTACTCATTTCCTTATGCTGGCAAAAACAGCCTCTGCATTGTCTCTAAGAGTAGCAAGAACCCCACAGGGTCCAACTCTCACGTTCAAGATTCATCAGTATTCGTTAGCAGCGGATATAGCTCAGTCTCAGCTGAGGCCTAGATGTCCTCCAGATCTTTTCAAGAATCCCCCTTTGGTAATCAATCTCAATCTCTCTTTGGTTTTTGTAACTTGTGGGTTTTGCTAACACATGAGAATGTCTGTCTTGGTATATAGATTGTTCTTTCTGGATTTGGTACTCAGGAGCTGCATCTGAAGCTAGCAACGATCATGTTTCAGAACATATTCCCAGCTATTGATATCAACACTGTAAGTTTACTGCCAAGAACAAGAGATATGTGGATATATTGCTGATTGTAAACTTGATTTTGTTCTTGTGATGGTGAAACAATATGTCAGGTCAAACTCTCTACATGTCAGAGATTAGTACTCTTGAACTACAACAAAGACACAAAGCTCATTGATTTCCGGCACTATTCTATAAGGCTTCAGCCTGTAGGAGTGTCTCGTAGGATCAGAAAGTTTGTGCAGAATCATCAGGTTCCTGATCTTAGGAATCTGCAGGATGTCAGTGATTTTGTCACCAAGTAAGGATCTACATTGGTGCAATGTGTGTTTCCTTTGATTCCTCTCTATATCAATTTGATTGTTGTTGGCTAGGGCTGGTTATGGATCAGAGAGTGAAGGAGATGAAGAAGCTGCAACAGTGACATTATCATCTGATCTTGGCAGAGTTAACCGGAATTCAACAAAGAGTGCGGTGAAACTGCAAGAAATTGGACCGAGAATGACTATGCAGCTTGTTAAAGTGGAGGAAGGGTTGTGTTCTGGAGGAATCATTTTTAGTGAAGATGGTAAATCCTAATCTTATCCCCCACTTTTTGGTTTTTTCAATTTGTCTATCACAGGATGAATCATCTGATTTCTGGTTTATATATGGGTTTGTTTCAGAAAATGTGGATGGAAAGAAAGCAAAGAATAAGCAAGATGAAGATGGTGATGAAGAAGAAGGTGAAGAGGGTAGTGAAGAAGGTGAAGAGGATAGTGAAGAAGGTGAAGATGGTAGTGAAGAAGATGGAGAAGACATGGATGAAGATCATGAAGATTGAAAAGGATTTTTCGAGTAACTCTGTGTTTATCTTCACATCATGTTTTGTTCTGTTGGATCTTTAAGTAATGATGCATCTATTGTCTGATTAAAACGTGAGCACAATCAATTAGCGTTCTTATTAATGAACTTTTAGTGGTACTGCCAGAATATTTAAAAAGAAAATTGTAGAACTTTTAGTTAAGAACAAACAAGAACTTGTGTTTTAGATATTGAGATATTGTTTATGCAGATAAAGTACAAAAGAGGGAAGTACAATGTTTCTACGTCAGACAGGAACTTGTAACAGATGCAGTGAAGAGGAATCCACAGAACACCTACTATTCAAGTGCAGCTTTGCGAAGGAAGTGTGGAACATGTTACCGACAAATGGGAACCTGCAAGTAAGAGATGGAGACAACTTCAAAGAAATACTAAGCAGAGCAAAGGGATTAATCAACATACCACCAACAGGATTTGATGCAACGCCTTTATTTCCTTGGATTTGCTGGGAAATATGGTGTGCAAGGAACATCAGACGGAATCTCAGCCATTATTGATAAGAGTTTTGTTGACAAAACTGATTCATTGTTGTGGTAAGGGAATCACACACAAAAAAAGGCTTCCATTATTCAATCATGCAGCAACACAATAACATCCACTTTCAGCAAAACATTATAATTGTGGACGCATGACTCAGACTATAAACTGGGGTGGAATATGGTAAGGGGTCGTCCCGAATCTACGAGTTAATCCACTTACAGAGGAAGTTCTTATACTGAAATATGCAAGTTCGTCGGAATCAAAGATGTCAACTACGTTAGGGCGCATGCCAGGAAATTGAGTAGCAGGGACAGCGAACGGTTCAGACTGTGAGAGGAAAATGCAGAGATCTCCAATGTCTTGAGTGTAAACCGCGTTTCCTTCTTCATCTAGTTTGAACACCATTATATGTTCTGTTTTCATTTTAGAAGTACCGTCCTCGATCTCGGCAGTCTTCTTGTACAACTTAACCAAGAAAGTTTCCCCAGTGGATTCAGACTCCACCAAGAATTCACTCGTGAAGCACGAATCCAGAAACTCTCGTTTGGTGATGTTCAGCTTGGGAAGGTTTTGAAAGTGCAACTTCTGAAGCATGGGAGTGTGCTGGTCTGTGTGAAGATCCCATGAGCCAATGAGGTGGCCTCCAGAACCAAGTAGACGAAACATGTCGTCTTTCTTGGAGTACACGACACGTGAGTTGTAGAAACAGGGGTTATCGGTTCTGATATTGATCCACTCAGCAAATCTTCCACCAGGTCTGCAAAAGCTGAGCTGAGGTCCCAAAAACTTGACAGCCACGACACAGTCTTCATCCTCGGGAGAAGATGAGGACATTGACACGTTGGTAACGATTTGGGTTTGGCAGCGAGGCAGAGTCACAAGAGGAGGCAGCGGGATGCATTTAGGGTTTGTATCCGATGCATACGGGTTTAGATCATCTTGGAGACGCAGGATTCCATCTCCTTTCAAAGTAGCTACCCAGCCGTGAGATGCTCCTATTGTTACCATTTTAGATTCTTCGTAAGAATTATTATACACCAACTCCAGAGGCACCTTCTTTTCTAAACGAGTGCTCTCAAGTTTGTTAGCTTCTATAAGCACGAGCTTTCCGAGGCCTTCTCCACAACCAATAGCGCCGATGATGCGACAAGGACGGGTTTGAAGCAATGAGGAAGATGAGAAGCCACTAGAGAGAATAAGAAGAAGAGAGGATCTAACGGAGCCATGGCTGAGCCTGCTGAGTAGCAGAGACATGAATATAATGTCTTGAATGAAAAGCAATAAAACCCTAAATGGAAGACTTGCTGATTCTCTCTCAGGCATTAATACAGATCAATGGCCTTGCCCACCAAGTTTTTTTTTTTTTGCCAAATCCTTGCCCGCCAAGTTTTCCATCATTATTGACTTTCCAAACATCAATGTCTAGACATGCTATTATAAACTACAATCAAGTTTATTCTGCTCGAAAAGAGTTAGCATTGCTCATCTCCTCATGCATTAAACTTGAATGCATTACACGTGAATTCCTATCATCTACATCTTTAACATTCATTAGGCGTTGATGAATGAATGCAAAATGAGAAGAAAAGAATAACATTTGCATGAAAGAGTAAAATTTCATGTACCTAATGCTAAAAGTGATTTTACTCAGAAACTTTTACACACAGAAAAAAAAAAAATTTAAAATATAAAAAGAAAGATTTAGAAGAAACAAAAAAAAATTAGGAAGAAGGGAGATCAATACAACGTTAGAGACGAGTTCGTGTATTAATCAAGTAATCGCAAAAATTTGTGTATTTTTCAGCTCAAAAGAGTTCAGTTGATGTATTTTTTGGGTTTTTTTCTCCATCAAATTATAATTTCGTAAGAGACGCCGTTAACGGAACGTTAACTCCGTTAAAATGATGTATTAAGATCTTGACATTTTGTTAGTTGGTGATTTAAAATGACAATATTAACGAGTTCATGTATTAATCATATAATCGCAAAAGTTTATGCGCCAAAAATGAGTTATTTTGGGTTTTTTCCCTAATTAAAACGTGCAAGAAAAAAACGTGTTTATCCTCAGAGGATACACACCTCATTACAGTGACAAAAAAAATATACACACCTCTCATTTATCATCGATTTATGACATATTAAATGCAGATTTTGCTTTTCTTTACGTTTTCGCATGGAAATTATTTCCTCATTTCTTCAACGAATTAATATGTCTAGTATTTTTTTCTTTGCTTGTGTAAATTATATTATCATCTCATTGTTTAACATTCCTAGTAGTTCATATTTTTCATACATCTATGTATTGAAATATGCATCATATGATTTTTAATGCAAAATAATTTCCTACTAAAAATTATTTAAACTTGTAAATTATTAAAGGATGTATTTTATATAAAAAAAAGATTAGAGATATGGTGATCACTCTTTTCGTTAGATAGAAATATATAAAAAACACAATTAGGTAATATTTGTAATTTTTAAATATTAGTTGAGAAACATGTTTGTTATTCAATCATAAAGATTTTATTGAATTAATTTTAAAGTTGATATTAATAAATCTGGAGTAAATTTTATTAAAAAATACATATACGTAACTCCAAAAAATTAAAATTTTAATTTTTGTTACCTTTTAATTTTAAAATAATTAAATTTAACAAAATTTTAAAATAATATATGAATTTCGGAATGGGTAATTTGTAACAATATTATCTTATGCATTAAAAATCTCAACCTATAATATCAATATCGGTCATTTAAGAAAACGACAAAATCAACTATAATTTTCGGTTATAAATTTTCGAGATTGTTTTTAGTTTCTTCACATGAAACATGATAGAAAAAAACTGACACAAATAGCGATAAGTTCTTTTATTTCTTATAAAAATTGTTTAAGTTAGATAATTACGTAGACGACATCAATCTAACTATTTTATCGATTAACAGTTCAAATTTTGAAAAAATATACGCAAACTAGGTTTACAGAGATAGAAAGTATATTCAGCCTTATAACGATCACACACTTTTTGAATAATCAGATAAAAGTCTAAACACAAGATTAATCTATAATTTTTAATTAAAATTTTGGTTATTTCGTTTTCTAAATCAACTAAAATAAATAAACAAATAAAATCCAATTTTTATTTATTTCCTCAAAAGAAACTATTTTCGGATAAACCCAAATCTAAAATATTAATGGCATTGAGTAGTAATATATTCGAAACATGGGGGTAAATATCTTATTAAAGTCTAACATCCGCTTTCTCTCATGATGTCCTCGTTGTTTATATGTCTTCATTCCCACCTCCTCTGCATAATCTTCTGAGCTCTCTCAATCTTTGAGATCCCTTCTTAACTATTCTCTCTCAATCTCAATTGATTTCTTCAGCTCTTTGTTTCAATCTGAGATTGAATCATAGAGAATTAAGATAGATTTTCGTTACTTTTTCCTTCTTCTTCAGATCTAGTTTTCTCATCACGGCTAAATCCAGGTTCGTTTCATCGGAATTACCGAAACAATCACCGTCAGATCTATCTCTTTGTTGATCATAATGGATGTTGTAGATTCAAACCTGATCTATTTGTTTGGCGTATTGCGATCGTGCGTTTTTAATTCCTCGTTTTTTCTTTGAATTAGTGAGAAAATCGTTTTTTTTTTGTCGATTAGCTCGATCGAGCTCTTGTGGTGTAGATCGAGACGAATGTAGAGCTTCGTGATTCGTTTTGGATGAAGATGCTACTTTTTAAACTGATGCATGCTGGGAGTTTTTTTGTATAATTCAATTGTGATTAGGAATACGGATCTGAGAGATAATTCTGAATTTTGATCGTCTTTGTTAATTTATACGAGCTCAATTGAAGTATGGATACAATAACAAACCAATGCATCATGATGTGAAAAGGAACAATTTTTTTTTACTGTCGAAAGCTTAACTTTTTGTTGATGGGATTTTTTTGTCCGTTGTCCCTCGTGCAGGTCTTAGCCGAGAAAAAAACATGGCGACTGTGGCAGTAGTGGTCTCTCTATCTTTCTTTATACATTTGTTGAAATACTCTTCGGTTACACCTGGATACCATGTCCTAGATCCAATCTTAACATCCATTACCGACGGATTTACATACCCCGAAACAACATCTTCAAGAACCAAGTGTGGAAGCTTGCCAGATCCATCAGATGCTTCGACTAGCTGAGTGCCGTGGTACACGGGGAAGTATCCATGGATATGATCTGGAACATTCTTGTTCGACGAGAAGGACTCATAGAAGTTAGCTTCGTGTTCCCCACGAGCATCACCTTGAAGTGGCTTGAAGAATTGGCCTTTGTCGTCTATGAGTGGACCAAGCTTCCCATCTTTAGCAATGTGACCAGCAACTTGGTGTTCAGGGACCTTCAACATCGAATCTGTTAGAATAAGAAAACAAATTCACCACAGATCATTGATCTAAAATCAATCGCAATTTCAAAGTTAATTTGAAAACAAAGTAGACGATTAGATCCGACAAACAAACAATACAGGACAGTAAAGTTTCATGCTTTGATTTTCCAGGAAACTATACAGTGTAATCAGAAGGAGACCCACATATAAACCAAACACAAAATCCAGATTTAGCGTCGCTATTAAGAGATACTACGGAATAAGATTAGGGTTCTTCAGTTCTCTCCAAACCCAGTAATCACGGTCTATCAGAATTCCTCGAGTTCATCGCAGAAGAAAATAAAATGTAAGAAGCAAAAAAGCCGGGAATGCAACAAACGCAGAATCAGAATCACACCATGAACAAATAAATAATTTGAGATCTCTAAAAAGCGTATCAGGTTCTATATACCGGATCAGGTTTAAGATTAGAAATTCCATTTCTGTATTTCTATATACCGGATCAGGTTCGGTTATCCAAAATTACTAAAAAATGTCTGAAAATTCAAAAAAAATATTTTTAAAAAAAAACTTAAAATACTCGAAAACCCGGATCTAAATTGTCTAAAACTATTTAAAATATTCGAAAATATCCTTCATACCCAAAAAATCCGATAAAAAACTACTTATAATCCTCAAAATACTAAAAATAGCAAAATTGCTTAGGTAAAAATTTGGATTTTTCTGGTACTTGTTCGGATTAAGTTTGGGTCCGAATATTACCCAATACTCGAAATATCTAAACTTAAACATCATTCAAATATTTTTGTAGAATCCATTTCAGATTGAGATCAGATTTTTCAGGTCGGGTTCGAATTTTGGGTGAGTGCCCAGGCCTAGACTAGCTAACTTCCATGGAAATTTCGTTATTCCTCAAATGAAAAGTACAATACAAACGGTTTGGTTTGGTAGGTATAACCAAAATATAATACAATTGAAAGGGGACAAAAGTTTATGTCCAAACACAGTTAGCCCAAGTAAGGAAGAACTGGAGATTATTTGAAACCCGGGTGAGAAGGAAACACGAATGATCGATCCTTAGTGCCCATTTTCAGGCCGGGAAGTATCGGTTTCATCGCGGTTGTCCGAGCTCTCAAGTATATCTTTGATGAACTTTATGAAAGAGCAGAGTCCACCCAAGAAATTATGGTCTATGACACCGTTTCCATCAAGAACATGAGCAAAATCCACCAGCTTCACTTGTGCCCGCGGCTGCCCCTGCTCATCATTCTCATAAACCATCAAAACCGAGCAAGAATTGAAATGGTAAAGCGTTTGAGTTTCAAACCAAGCCTTAAGCTCCAACAGCTGCGCTAAGATCCCATTAGAACCGCCATAAACATCTTGCGCAAAGGCACAGTTCGAGTCAGCTATCGAATTCGATGAGACAAACTTCCTCAGAGCCAATCTAGCTCCATCAACTTTGTACCCAAGAACAATCTTCTTCTCAGGTCTCCAAAAACTCAATTCTTGATGGTCGAAAATCTTCAAACCCGAAACTCTAAACCCCAACGAGACAGTAGTGGTCTCTCTATCTTTCTTTATACATTTGTTGAAATACTCTTCGGTTACACCTGGATACCATGTCCTAGATCCAATCTTAACATCCATTACCGACGGATTTACATACCCCGAAACAACATCTTCAAGAACCAAGTGTGGAAGCTTGCCAGATCCATCAGATGCTTCGACTAGCTGAGTGCCGTGGTACACGGGGAAGTATCCATGGATATGATCTGGAACATTCTTGTTCGACGAGAAGGACTCATAGAAGTTAGCTTCGTGTTCCCCACGAGCATCACCTTGAAGTGGCTTGAAGAATTGGCCTTTGTCGTCTATGAGTGGACCAAGCTTCCCATCTTTAGCAATGTGACCAGCAACTTGGTGTTCAGGGACCTTCAACATCGAATCTGTTAGAATAAGAAAACAAATTCACCACAGATCATTGATCTAAAATCAATCGCAATTTCAAAGTTAATTTGAAAACAAAGTAGACGATTAGATCCGACAAACAAACAATACAGGACAGTAAAGTTTCATGCTTTGATTTTCCAGGAAACTATACAGTGTAATCAGAAGGAGACCCACATATAAACCAAACACAAAATCCAGATTTAGCGTCGCTATTAAGAGATACTACGGAATAAGATTAGGGTTCTTCAGTTCTCTCCAAACCCAGTAATCACGGTCTATCAGAATTCCTCGAGTTCATCGCAGAAGAAAATAAAATGTAAGAAGCAAAAAAGCCGGGAATGCAACAAACGCAGAATCAGAATCACACCATGAACAAATAAATAATTTGAGATCTCTAAAAAGCGTATCAGAAAGTTAACAATCTTTCAATTAGAATAAGCATTGAATTGAACTTTACAAAAGTATGATTTTTGTTAATTGAGTTAAAGCAAGACGAAGAACTTGGCTCAAAGTTAACAGATTAATCAAAGAGATTATCAACATTGAGGAAGAAAATATTACCAAAGAAATCTTCACGGAGAAATTTTGATGCTCAAACAATGACCGAGAATTGAATGTGTAATTGTTCTTATGTAAAATCCTAAGCTATCTTGTCGGGAAAGACGAATCAATAATTAAAGTAAAAAAAAAAATGAATAAATTCTTTTTGTGAAAATGGTTTAATCACTAAACCGGACTTGTGGTGAAAATTATGAAAACCGTCTGATTTTTTATTATTATTCGGCAACCGGTTTGAGTATATAGGGCTTCATCCTCAGGCTCTACTACAAATCAGCCGCCATCTTCTACCTCAGGCTCTACTACTCCGACCGACGAAATTAGGGTTCGGTAATGATTTTTGATTCAACTGTATATGAAAAACCCTAAATTTAGAACTCATTCTCTTTTACTATTCTCTCTCAGAGTATTTAGGCGTTAAAGAGGTGTTTTGTTTGCTTATTATGTTCATAAAGTTTTAATCCGATTTTATCTTTCCAGATTCTGTGAAGCTTTGCTGATAACAAGTTAATGGCTCGTTTCAAAAACGTAAGTGGAAAACGTCTTTGCTAATTCGTGTTTCTTTTCCAGTAATATGCGTTTACTAACACTTTGTGATTATATAGAATAAGAAGGGTAGGGTCGCTGTGAAGCCTATCGTGAAGAAAAACCAACCGAATGTTGATCATGTCACTGGGGATAAGATCCCAAAAAGTTTCGTCTTTTCAAGGATGAAACTTCCTGGCCCTGTTAAACAACTTCAGATGGATTTGAGAAAGCTCATGCTTCCCTACACTGCACTCAGTCTAAAGGTCAGTTAAAGCTCTCAGGCTATAGGATTGTGACTTGACTATTACTGATGCAAGTTGTTACCTTGTTTGCAGGAGAAGAAGAGGAACACTTTAAGGGACTTTTTGAATGTATCAGGGCCAATGGGTGTTACTCATTTCCTTATGCTGGCAAAAACAGCCTCTGCATTGTCTCTAAGAGTAGCAAGAACCCCACAGGGTCCAACTCTCACGTTCAAGATTCATCAGTATTCGTTAGCAGCGGATATAGCTCAGTCTCAGCTGAGGCCTAGATGTCCTCCAGATCTTTTCAAGAATCCCCCTTTGGTAATCAATCTCAATCTCTCTTTGGTTTTTGTAACTTGTGGGTTTTGCTAACACATGAGAATGTCTGTCTTGGTATATAGATTGTTCTTTCTGGATTCGGTACTCAGGAGCTTCATCTGAAGCTAGCAACGATCATGTTTCAGAACATATTCCCGGCTATTGATATCAACACTGTAAGTTTATTGCCAAGAACAAGAGATATGTGGATATATTGCTGATTGTAAACTTGATTTTGTTCTTGTGATGGTGAAACAATATGTCAGGTCAAACTCTCTACATGTCAGAGATTAGTACTCTTGAACTACAACAAAGACACAAAGCTCATTGATTTCCGGCACTATTCGATAAGGCTTCAGCCTGTAGGAGTGTCTCGTAGGATCAGAAAGTTTGTGCAGAATCATCAGGTTCCTGATCTTAGGAATCTGCAGGATGTCAGTGATTTTGTCACCAAGTAAGGATCTACATTGGTGCAATGTGTGTTTCCTTTGATTCCTCTCTATATCAATTTGATTGTTGTTGGCTAGGGCTGGTTATGGATCAGAGAGTGAAGGAGATGAAGAAGCTGCAACAGTGACATTATCATCTGATCTAGGCCGAGTTAACCGGAATTCAACAAAGAGTGCGGTGAAACTGCAAGAAATTGGACCGAGGATGACAATGCAGCTTGTTAAAGTGGAGGAAGGGTTGTGTTCTGGAGGAATCATTTTTAGTGAAGATGGTAAATCCTAATCTTATCCCCCACTTTTTGGTTTTTTCAATTTGTCTATCACAGGATGAATCATCTGATTTCTGGTTTATATATGGGTTTGTTTCAGAAAATGTGGATGGAAAGAAAGCAAAGAATAAACAAGATGAAGATGGTGATGAAGAAGAAGGTGAAGAGGGTAGTGAAGAAGGTGAAGAGGATAGTGAAGAAGGTGAAGATGGTAGTGAAGAAGATGGAGAAGACATGGATGAAGATCATGAAGATTGAAAAGGATTTTTCGAGTAACTCTGTGTTTATCTTCACATCAAGTTTTGTTCTGTTGGATCTCTAAGTAATGATGCATCTATTGTCTGATTAAAACATGAGCACAATCAATTAGCGTTCTTATTAATGAACTTTTAGTGGTACTGCCAGAATATTTAAAAAGAAAATTGTAGAACTTTTAGTTAAGAACAAACAAGAACTTGTGTTTTAGATATTGAGATATTGTGTATGCAGATAAAGTACAAAAGAGGGAAGTACAATGTTTCTACGTCAGACAGGAACTTGTAACAGATGCAGTGAAGAGGAATCCACAGAACACCTACTATTCAAGTGCAGCTTTGCGAAGGAAGTGTGGAACATGTTACCGACAAATGGGAACCTGCAAGTAAGAGATGGAGACAACTTCAAAGAAATACTAAGCAGAGCAAAGGGATTAATCAACATACCACCAACAGGACTTGATGCAACGCCTTTATTTCCTTGGATTTGCTGGGAAATATGGTGTGCAAGGAACATCAGACGGAATCTCAGCCATTATTGATAAGAGTTTTGTTGACAAAACTGATTCATTGTTGTGGTAAGGGAATCACACACAAAAAAAGGCTTCCATTATTCAATCAGGCAGCAACACAATAACATCCACTTTCAGCAAAACATTATAATTGTGGACGCATGACTCAGACTATAAACTGGGGTGGAATATGGTAAGGGGTCGTCCCGAATCTACGAGTTAATCCACTTACAGAGGAAGTTCTTATACTGAAATATGCAAGTTCGTCGGAATCTAAGATCGTGACGTAGTTAGGGAACATGCCAGGAAAGAAAGTAGCAGGGACAGCGAACGGTTCAGACTGTGAGAGGAAGATGCGGAGATCTCCAATGTCTTGAGTGTAAACCGCGTTTCCTTCTTCATCTAGTTTGAACACCATTATATGTTCTGTTTTCATTTTAGAAGTACCGTCCTCGATCTTGGCAGTCTTCTTGTACAACTTAACCAAGAAAGTTTCCCCAGTGGATTCAGACTCCACCAAGAATTCACTCGTGAAGCACGAATCCAGAAACTCTCGTTTGGTGATGTTCAGCTTGGGAAGGTTTTGAAAGTGCAACTTCTGAAGCATGGGAGTGTGCTGGTCTGTGTGAAGATCCCATGAGCCAATGAGGTGGCCTCCAGAACCGAGTAGGCGAAACATGTCGTCTTTCTTGGAGTACACGACACGTGAGTTGTAGAAACAGGGGTTATCGGTTCTGATATTGATCCACTCAGCAAATCTTCCACCAGGTCTGCAAAAGCTGAGCTGAGGTCCCAAAAACTTGACAGCCACGACACAGTCTTCATCCTCGGGAGAAGATGAGGACATTGACACGTTGGTAACGATTTGGGTTTGGCAGCGAGGCAGAGTCTCAAGAGGAGGCAGCGGGATGCATTTAGGGTTTGTATCCGATGCATACGGGTTTAGATCATCTTGGAGACGCAGGATTCCATCTCCTTTCAAAGTAGCTACCCAGCCGTGAGATGCTCCTATTGTTACCGTTTCAGATTCTTCGTAATAATTATTATACACCAACTCCAGAGGCACCTTCTTTTCTAAACGAGTGCTCTCAAGTTTGTTAGCTTCTATAAGCACGAGCTTTCCGAGGCCTTCTCCACAACCAATAGCGCCGATGATGCGACAAGGACGGGTTTGAAGCAATGAGGAAGATGAGAAGCCATTAGAGAGAATAAGAAGAAGAGAGGATCTAACGGAGCCATGGCTGAGCCTGCTGATTAGCAGAGACATGAATATAATGTCTTGAATGAAAAGCAATAAAACCCTAAATGGAAGACTTGCTGATTCTCTCTCAGGCATTAATACAGATCAATGGCCTTGCCCACCAAGTTTTTTTTTTTTTTGCCAAATCCTTGCCCGCCAAGTTTTCCATCATTATTGACTTTCAAAACATCAATGTCTAGACATGCTATTATAAACTACAATCAAGTTTATTCTGCTCGAAAAGAGTTAGCATTGCTCATCTCCTCATGCATTAAACTTGAATGCATTACACGTGAATTCCTATCATCTACATCTTTAACATTCATTAGGCGTTGATGAATGAATGCAAAATGAGAAGAAAAGAATAACATTTGCATGAAAGAGTAAAATTTCATGTACCTAATGCTAAAAGTGATTTTACTCATAAACCTTTACACACAGAGAAAAAAAAGAAATTTAAAATATAAAAAGAAAGATTTAGAAGAAACAAAAAAAATTAGGAAGAAGGGAGATCAATACAACGTTAGAGACGAGTTCGTGTATTAATCAAGTAATCGCAAAAATCTGTGTATTTTTCAGCTAAAAAGAGTTCAGTTGATGTATTTTTTGGGTTTTTTCACCATCAAATTATAATTTCGTAAGAGACGCCGTTAACGGGACGTTAACTCCGTTAAAATGATGTATTAAGATCTTGACATTTTGTTAGTTGGTGATTTAAAATGACAATATTAACGAGTTCATGTATTAATCATATAATCGCAAAAGTCTATGTATTTTTCGCCAAAAATGAGTTATTTTGGGTTTTTTCTCTAATTAAAACGTGCAAGAAAAAAACGTGTTTATCCTCAGAGGATACACACCTCATTACAGTGACAAAAAAGTATATACACACCTCTCATTTATCATCGGTTTATGACATATTAAATGCAGATTTTGCTTTTCTTTACGTTTTCGCATGCAAATTATTTCCTCATTTCTTCAACGAATTAATATGTCTAGTATTTTTTTCTTTGCGTGTGTAAATTATATTATCATCTCATTGTTTAACATTCCTAGTAGTTCATATTTTTCATACATCTATGTATTGAAATATGCATCATATGATTTTTAATGCAAAATAATTTCCTACTAAAAATTATTTAAACTTGTAAATTATAAAAGGATGTATTTTATAATAAAAAAAGATTAGAGATATGGTGATCACTCTTTTCGTTAGATAGAAATATATAAAAAACACAATTAGGTAATATTTGTAATTTTTAAATATTAGTTGAGAAACATGTTTGTTATTCAATCATAAAGATTTTATTGAATTAATTTTAAAGTTGATATTAATAAATCTGGAGTAAATTTTATTAAAAAATACATATACGTAACTCCAAAAAATTAAAATTTTAATTTTTTGTTACCTTTTAATTTTAAAATAATTAAATTTAACAAAATTTTAAAATAATATATGAATTTCGGAATGGGTAATTTGTAACAATATTATCTTATGCATTAAAAATCTCAACCTATAATATCAATATCGGTCATTTAAGAAAACGACAAAATCAACTATAATTTTCGGTTATAAATTTTCGAGATTGTTTTTAGTTTCTTCACATGAAACATGATAGAAAAACTGACATAAATAGCAATAAGTTCTTTTATTTTTTATAAAAATTGTTTATGTTAGATAATTACGTAGACGACATCAATCTAACTATTTTATCGATTAACAGTTCAAATTTTGAAAAAATATACGCAAACTAGGTTTACAGAGATAGAAAGTATATTCAGCCTTATAACGATCACACACTTTTTGAATAATCAGATAAAAGTCTAAACACAAGATTAATCTATAATTTTTAATTAAAATTTTGGTTATTTCGTTTTCTAAATCAACTAAAATAAATAAACAAATAAAATCCAATTTTTATTTATTTCCTCAAAAGAAACTATTTTCGGATAAACCCAAATCTAAAATATTAATGGCATTGAGTAGTAATATATTCGAAACATGGGGGTAAATATCTTATTAAAGTCTAACATCCGCTTTCTCTCATGATGTCCTCGTTGTTTATATGTCTTCATTCCCACCTCCTCTGCATAATCTTCTGAGCTCTCTCAATCTTTGAGATCCCTTCTTAACTATTCTCTCTCAATCTCAATTGATTTCTTCAGCTCTTTGTTTCAATCTGAGATTGAATCATAGAGAATTAAGATAGATTTTCGTTACTTTTTCCTTCTTCTTCAGATCTAGTTTTCTCATCACGGCTAAATCCAGGTTCGTTTCATCGGAATTACCGAAACAATCACCGTCAGATCTATCTCTTTGTTGATCATAATGGATGTTGTAGATTCAAACCTGATCTATTTGTTTGGCGTATTGCGATCGTGCGTTTTTAATTCCTCGTTTTTTCTTTGAATTAGTGAGAAAATCGTTTTTTTTTTTGTCGATTAGCTCGATCGAGCTCTTGTGGTGTAGATCGAGACGAATGTAGAGCTTCGTGATTCGTTTTGGATGAAGATGCTACTTTTTAAACTGATGCATGCTGGGAGTTTTTTTGTATAATTCAATTGTGATTAGGAATACGGATCTGAGAGATAATTCTGAATTTTGATCGTCTTTGTTAATTTATACGAGCTCAATTGAAGTATGGATACAATAACAAACCAATGCATCATGATGTGAAAAGGAACAATTTTTTTTTACTGTCGAAAGCTTAACTTTTTGTTGATGGGATTTTTTTGTCCGTTGTCCCTCGTGCAGGTCTTAGCCGAGAAAAAAACATGGCGACTGTGGCAGCAACTGAGAACCAGTGGCTCAAAGGGAGAGTGAAGGCTGTTACCTCCGGAGACTGCTTGGTGATCACGGCTTTGACCCACAACAGGCCTGGCCCACCTCCGGAAAAGACCATCACTCTATCTTCTCTCATGGCTCCTAAATTGGTGAGCCTAATCTTTATCAAAAAGTTAACAGTTGAGGAAATGGAACAGTTCACTTTTGGACTTTCACCACACTTTTAATTTAAAAAAAAAACTAACTTTTCAGATATATGGATATTGGATAATGTAAAATAAAAATCAGTTTCTTACAAAACAGTCATATGTGCTTTATGTTTAGAACGTTAGCTTACATGACCTTTGTTAGTATAGGCTTTGTCTTATTGTTTGGTTTGTTCTTTATTTCAGGCTCGCAGGGGAGGTATAGATGAGCCTTTTGCGTGGGAAAGCAGGGAATATCTGAGGAAGCTTTGCATTGGGAAGGTGCTAAGTTGAAACTCTTAATCATTTATTCTATATGTTAGTAATTTTAAAATATTCTTTATATTAAAAGTTTGTAGTTTTTTTCTTGAGTAGGAGGTTACTTTCAAAGTGGATTACAAAGTGGAAGCTATTGCTGGAAGAGAATTTGGCTCAGTTTACCTTGGCAACGAAAATCTTGCAAAGCTTGTTGTTCAAAATGGCTGGGCTAAGGTGATAAACGTTTTAATTCACTAGATGGCCTTGTCTAAGGTATGATGCTTGTGTCAGCTTTCTGATATGGTGGACAAATGCCTGTACTATGGACAGGTCAGAGAGCCAGGTCAGCAAAATCAGGATAAGGTTAGTCCTTACATTGCGGAGCTGTTACAGCTTGAAGAGCTGGCTAGGCAGGAAGGGCTTGGTCGTTGGAGCAAGGTTGGTGTCTCTTTACTGTTTCTTGTAATTTTGTTTGTCGAAGCGTCTTCATTACAAAGGACAAACTTGTTAAGTTTCTTATCTATTCGGGATTGTTCTATCTAATGTATTCTTAAAATAAAGGGAACCAACTGAAGTCATTTGTGTTTCTATCTCTGCGAGATTCTCTTGAAAGTTGAATAATCATATATCTTGATCTGATTTTGACTTATGAAAGTTTGACTCCTGTGATCTTTCTTGGTTTATTGATGGAATTTACTTGATCCAGGTTCCTGGTGCTGCAGAGGCATCTGTCAGGAATCTTCCTCCTTCTGCCGTTGGGGATTCTGGGAATTTTGATGCCATGGGTCTTTTAGCCGCAAGTAAAGGCAAGCCCATGGAAGCTATTGTTGAGCAAGTTCGTGATGGCAGTAGCATCCGGGTTTATCTTCTTCCTGAATTTCAGTTTGTGCAAGTCTTTGTTGCTGGACTCCAGGTGTGTGTAATCTTGTTTGTTCTTTTTTTTTTTTGCTGTGTGAGGAGTTTACATTTTAATTTCATGGTGTAAAAGTCCCGGATATATTCTATGTAGGCTCCATCGATGGGAAGGAGATCAACACAAGAAACTGTTGCTGAGCCAGATGTTACATCAGCTCCGAATGGAGAGGCTTCTGCTGAGCCTCGTGGTCCTCTAACATCAGCCCAGAGACTCGCTGCCTCAGCAGTATCGTCCGTCGAGGTTTCCTCTGATCCGTTTGCAATGGAAGCCAAGTATTTTACTGAGATTCGTGTTCTTAATAGAGATGTAAGGAGGAATTTCAAAACTTAACTCACATGTATCTGTATGTGAAATTTAGATGATCTAAGTGTGAGCTGGATTTTGCAGGTTCGCATTGTTCTTGAAGGTGTTGACAAATTCAACAATCTGATTGGTTCTGTTTACTATTCCGTTGGGGAAACAGTTAAAGACTTGGGTCTGGAGCTGATTGAAAATGTACGTGGTCTAAATTAAACAGTTATATTGTTTTCGGCATGAGTACATATTGAAAGTAATTGGCCAATAAATGTTTGACTTTACCACAACAATGGTGGTATAACTACATATTCCTGAAATTTGTATTCTGTCTATTTTAGTTGTGCTTACTTAAGGTTAAATTCGTTGCCCATTGTATTAGTTTGCAGTTTTCGCACATCGGTTCCGATATACGAAATCACTGGGAGATCAGATATTTGATGGTGTTGAACAAAACTTATGACATTGGTTGCTATTCCTTTTGCTCAGGGGCTTGCTAAGTATGTTGAGTGGAGTGCCAACATGATGGAGGAAGAAGCCAAAAAGAAGTTGAAAGCTGCAGAACTTCAATGCAAGAAAAACCGGGTGAAAATGTGGGCAAACTATGTACCTCCAGCTAGCAACTCTAAGGCAATTCATGACCAGAACTTTACCGGAAAGGTAAAGAATTGTTTGCATAAATATCTTGGTTTATATATTGCATTCCCTTCATCAGTTCAGAGTTCTTACTAGTTTGTATTCTCTTCAGGTTGTGGAAGTTGTGAGTGGGGACTGCTTAGTAGTTGCTGATGATTCTATCCCATTCGGGAGCCCAGTGGCAGAGCGCCGAGTCTGTCTTTCGAGCATAAGGTCTCCTAAAATGGGTAACCCACGCAGAGAAGAAAAACCTGCCCCTTACGCTCGGGAAGCCAGGGAGTTTCTGAGACAAAGGCTTATCGGAAAACAGGTATATATATTCTTACTTAAATCATCCTGTTGTGCCGCACAGGAGCAAGATCTCTGACTATTTTTCTCGGTGTAGGTTATCGTACAAATGGAATACTCAAGGAACATTAGCCCAGCAGATGGTGTTACTACTTCTGGAGCTGCTGACGCTAGGGTCATGGATTTTGGTTCAGTGTTCCTTCCTTCTCCTACCAAAGGTGATACAGCTGAAGCAGCTGCAGCAACTCCTGGAGTGAATATTGCGGAACTCATTATTGCCCGTGGCTTTGGGACTGTGGTTAGACATCGCGACTTTGAAGAGAGGTCAAACCACTACGAAGCTCTACTGGCTGCTGAAGCTCGTGCTATTGCTGGGAAGAAGGGAATTCAATCTGCAAAGGATTCTCCAGTCATGCACATCACAGACCTGACTGTGTCCTCGGCCAAGAAGGCTAAAGATTTCCTGCCATCCCTGCACAGAAGTAGGAGAATACCTGCAATTGTGGAATATGTCTTGAGCGGACATCGGTTCAAGCTATACATTCCAAAAGAAACATGCAGTATTGCCTTTGCGTTCTCTGGTGTCAGATGTCCTGGCCGTGGCGAACCCTATTCAGAAGATGCTATTGCTTTAATGAGACGTAAGATCATGCAGAGAGATGTCGAGGTAAATGGACATACAGTAATACATGGTCATGAGACGTAAGATCATACTCTTTTATATATGAGTCTTACGTGGTCTTTTATAATCACAGATTGAAGTTGAAACTGTGGATAGAACTGGCACTTTCTTGGGATCAATGTGGGAGTCAAGGACCAATGCGGCATCGTATCTTCTTGAAGCTGGCCTGGCAAAAATGCAGACTGGCTTTGGTGCAGACAGGATTCCCGAAGGTCATCTTCTTGAATTGGCAGAACGATCTGCTAAAAATCAGAAACTGAAGGTAACACTAATAGACATATTTTCTTACTAACGAAAAGCATCCCATCCAAAACAACAAACTGAACTTGCTAAACCGCATGTCCACAGATTTGGGAAAACTATGTTGAAGGAGAGGAAGTTGTAAATGGTGGTGGTTCTAAAGTAGAGACCAGGCACAAGGAAACATTAAAGGTGAATTTAGCTCTTAATACTTAAGTCAGAGTTTTAATACTAAAGCTTAATTCACTTTTAACTGCCTTCTCCTACAGGTTGTTGTCACAGAAGTGCTTGGAGGGGGAAGATTCTATGTTCAGACGGTTGGTGATCAGAAAGTAGCTTCAATTCAAAACCAGCTTGCATCTCTGAGTCTTAAAGACGCTCCCATTGTTGGATCATTTAACCCTAAGAGGGGTGAGATTGTCCTTGCACAGTTTAGTCTCGATAACTCCTGGAACCGTGCAATGGTAAATCATCAAATCTCTTAATATCCCAACCTTAAAATGTATGCATGTGTATTTTAGTGTATGCCTTTACTTTGTATTCAGATTGTTAATACACCCAAAGGAGCAGTTCAATCTCCAGATGACATATTCGAAGTGTTCTACATCGATTATGGAAACCAAGAAACAGTTCCATACAGCTCAATTCGCCCTATCGAGGCTTCAGTATCCTCAGCACCAGGACTCGCGCAGCTATGCAGACTTGCCTACATAAAAGTTCCAAGCCTGGAAGACGACTTCGGTCCTGAAGCGGGAGAGTATTTACATACCGTAACACTGGGCAGTGGTAAAGAGTTCAAGGCAGTGGTAGAGGAAAGAGATACTTCAGGTGGCAAAGTGAAAGGCCAAGGAACTGGAACTGAGCTTGTTGTTACTCTCATCGCTGTTGATGATGAGATCTCTGTCAATGCAGCAATGCTTCAGGTCAGTGCCTCACCTTCTCTTTTTTAATCCTTCAGTGGAGAAACTTGAGTTTGAAAATGTGTTGTTTTGATCATAGGATGGAATAGCGAGGATGGAGAAGCGTAAGAAATGGGAGCATAAAGACAAGCAAGCTGCTCTTGATGCTCTTGAGAAGTTCCAAGAAGAAGCTCGCAAATCTAGGACCGGAATCTGGCAGTATGGAGACATCCAGTCTGATGATGAGGACAGTGTTCCGGTCAGGAAACCTGGTCGCGGGTAAGTGTTTTCCACCAGTGAAAACTTTATGGTGATTCCAAAGAGGGGATCACGAGGGAACAGGGAAGCATCTGTTTCTCTTTTTAAATGAGTTAAGAAGAGAGAGATGTTGCTTGCTAGGTTTGCAAAGCATCAAACTTTTTGTAACGTTTAGAAATTCTCCTTTTTATTTACTTTTTTTAATTTATTTAGACTTTCGAAAAAGAATTTTTCTATATTTAGGAGTACTGAACGCTGTTCTTGTTGTTCTTGTTCTTTATTTGTCAAAGGAATCTCATAATAAGGTTGAGTAACTTCAGGTTACCAAGTCGACTTTTATATACTTCCGTTAATATTTAATTGTCGTTTGTGCATTCTACGTTTTTGCTATTTTCTCCAAAATTTATCTTCTCGAGGTAGTTATACTATATATGTCGTTTGATGTCGTAATTCACGTTAAAACAGAATGGTCAGTACTAGGGCTGGCCATTTTACCCGAATCCGATCTAAAAATTCCGATCCTGATCCAATCCGATTTTTAAAAATACTTGAATGAGATTTAAGTCAAAGTATTTTGGATATCGGATAATATCTGAACCCAAATCAAATCCGAAATCCGAAGTAACTCAAAGTTTAATTTAGTTTCGATTAGTTTTGATACTTTCGAGCATTTTTTTAGTAGTGTGTAGTTTTTGTTTTTATATTTTGGATAATACCTATATTTTTGAGTAATTTTTAATATTTTATGTAGTTTAAGTATTTGTTTTTATGGGATAATTGGATAATTCAAATATTTTTGAGTTTTAAAAAAATTATAGTGATTTCGGGTATCCGAATCCGATATATTTGGAACCAAATCTGACCCGATATTTAAAATTATCCGAATGAAATCTCTAGCTCTAAACCCGAAAAATCGAAAATCCGAAAAACTCGATCTAATAGATACCCGAACGCCTAGCCCTAGTTGGTTCAAAGCAATTCGGATTACTAAAGGACAGCCCGAAGACTCGAGACCCATCTTATAGGTTTTAGAACCGCCTCAGATTTGGGGCAATGAAATACAAAGATACGAAAAGCTTACATCCTTAGTGACTAAGGAAGAGGTCCAACAACAATAGTTAAAATCTGCAACTAAACTTAAAATGTCTCTTTAAGTGTGGAAAGATACAGAACCATCATGCTGCGTTGAATGATCTCACACAGAAACAGGATGAACATCATATTAAGTTCAGTGAACAGATGACAATTAAACTCAACAATGCCAAAATGTTTCCTCTCCAATTAGCGATGAGCGATAAAAGTTGACCCATTGCTGATTATGTCAGAAAACTAAAAACTGATAGCACTTCAGTGAATAGAGATGTCACTTTGATTTGCACCAAGAAGACTTGTCAATTTGTCAACAAGACTTTAGATTGACCAAGTTGCCTTTTTGGAGGAATAAACAGAAACTAAAATTTGGCTTAAATCAAGAATTGTCTCACTTACATATTAATAGAGCTAAATCAGAAAAAGATATTCGACCCATAACACAAATAAAATAAAAAACAACACAAAAATTCTGATCATCCTTTCAACATCTGGAAAACTTTTAGTTTTCTTTCTCTACGCTTCTAATTATCACGTCTGGGTTGCCTTTTGCGCGGTGCCGAGGTTTCTTCCTTCTTCTCCGTCTCATCTTCACTCTTTGAGCTCTCTCCTACTTCTGCTTTCTTCTTCTTTTCCACAGTTGGTGGCGCCGCCTGTTACAAACCATTTTTGTTATTTCTTTAGCTTTCACTTTGTTACATATTTGAAACAAAAATTCCAAAGGATATTTACCTTTTTGCCACCGAAGATAAGCTTGATAAAGAGCGACAAGAATACTATGACAATGGAGACGAGGACACCAATGGTTATGTTTGGTTGTTCCTCAGCTTTCTCAATCAGTTCCTACAAAACGACACCGTTTTTAAAATCGAGTCATCATCATTACATGCAATATGGTTTAAACGAGGGAGAACTTACGGTGATCTTAGACTTGTAGGCACTTAGGAAAGAAATGTCTGCAACCTTGTGCAAGAGGTCGAACACAACCTTCTGCAAACATCATGCACAGAAATAAACGTAAGTATTATACGATAAACCAAATATATATATTAATGTTGGAAAATCAGTTTCACCTGGTAACTCTTGAGACCACCTGGAGAGTCAGCAGCTTCTTCTTCAGCCTTTTGTTTCTCTTTCTCAACATCGAACTTCGGCTTCCAGGTTGTCTGTCTGTAAGTCTCAGCAACCTTCTCGTCCTTCGCTATCAAAATGTTATCAAACAAGATACCGTCTTGCATTGTCCAGATCTCTATACCAATGGCTGCAATGGGTTCGTAATCGGGTTTGTCTAGCTCAAAGTAGTCAGGGTTAGGGATGTCTTTTGGTTTCCAGATTCCTTTGTAAGCAGGGTTATCTATGAGAGGTGCACTCCACTTGCCCTTGTAAGCAGGGTTCCTCTTCATTGGTCTCTTCCATTCACCACAACCTGGTGCTGGTTCACACTTGGGGTTGTCAACCTTTGGAGCTTCCCACATACCATCTTCCTCGTCATCCCAATCTTCAGGCTTGGTTGCCTCTGGGTCGTCGACCTCTTCGGGCTCATCATCTAACCATCCTTCCGGTTTCTCAGCTTCTTCATCTTCGATCTCCATGGGAGCATCCTCGTCCCAGTCTTCAGGCTTCACGGCATTAGGATCAGGAATCTTGGCTCTCTCATCCCAGTCTTCTGGTCTCTCGTCTTCAGGGTCAGGGATGGTCTTGTCAGGAATCAATGCAGGCTCAAAGTCTTCACCAGAGAGTAAATTGGCCTTCTTCTTCTCCTCTCCATCAACCAAAATTCTAACCTCGTTGTCGGGTTTCAAGATGGCTGTGTAGACATGGGAAAGCTTGTCATAGGGAACAGAGGGAGGGAACTTCAGGTGGTGCTCAACGTACTTACCACTCTTGGGATTCTTGTGCTTCAAGATGAAATGGACTTTGTTTGTGGCTCCACACTTGTCGGGCCCAAACATGATAGAGTAAGGGGAATCACTACTGAAACCTTCAGGTGTCCATCCAGCTTCCTGAGGACGGAGGTATTTCAAGTAAGCACCACCACACTCAAGTCCCTCCTGGAAACGAACCTCGTACTGAAGAACAACTGTTCCATCCTTGAGGTTTAGAGGCTCGTCAAGCTCTTTCACTATACCATACTTACGGGCTTTCTCGCTTACGAGAAGTCCATAATCATCATGTCCCTCACTCTTCGCATGCTTCCATACACCTGAAATAGATAACTGGGCTTAACAAAGAAGGCTTCTATGCAAAAGTGGGATACTCATCAACAGCTCAGGTTCAACAACAAGAGCAAGATTAAAGTTTTGTAGCACAAAAAGCACCAAATCCAGTTCATTTCCAATTCAAGTGGTAAACCAAAAAAACAAAACATGCATACGTAAATGCCTTTGCAAATCTGTTTATAAAGAGCAAGTCATTTAGACTATAAGTAAGAAATCATTTTGCATTATGAGACCAACCAATCAACCATTGAACATCATCAGGTGAGCTCACGAATTATTCTACCACTAAGTCAGATTTGATTCAAACTTCAATCAAAATCCTCGATTTGATTCCTCCATATGCTAACACATTACAATTTACTTAACAATCGAAGTATGGAGCACTAAGATTCAGAACAAGACCAGACGAGCATATGCTAACTACAATACAGTATGAGTTTAAAGATATACAATACCTTCGTAATCACCATTCTTCGAAACGATCCAGCGACCATCAAATGCCTCATCGAACGATTCATACAAGACCTGAACAAAAAAAAAAACGAGAAACAAAGTTAAACACAGATCTAAATCTTTGGATCTACAACGAATATTCTAAAAACGAGAAAAAAACATTTTCCGAGGCAACCAAAATTACCGTCTGATCGTCACAGTAGCAAAGCTTCTGGATCGAAACGAAAGCTAAGATTAGCAAAAGGCCGGAAAACAGTTGCCGGTCTCTCATTATCGGAATCTTCAGGATCTAATCGGTCGCAAACCGGAGAGTAGATCGGAAAAATCCTTGGTGGAGGAGAAAAGAGTGAGAATGTATTTTCCTAAAAATATTTAGTTTCTCTGAATAATTATATATCCAGTCCCGTAGACCCGGTCGAAAGTCTCAATTTGTTGTTCCCACCAATGGAATGGCTTGCCACGCGATGGTAACCAATCATATACCGCCACGTCGATCAAAAGCGAGCTTTCCTACGTATTACGGCTAGTTGAACATAATTTATATTGGGCTGGGCCTACGAAACAATTCAAGAGTCTCTTTTCCAATCAGAGTCTTCTTACTCTATACTCTTTTTTTGAACAACCTTCTAGTTCTTACTCTAAACTCTAGAAGCAAATTATATGTATGTAGTAAGGAAAATCGGCTTATTTCTATCTCAACATAGTGGACGCATGAAACGTATAGACTCTAATGATCGTATTGAAGCAAAACGTAGATGGGTTTGTGATGAATCTGAAAACCAAAGTCGCATAACTCACGACCACATTCGACGCTGTCGGTGACAGTGGGATAGAGGTGATGGCGAAGAGGATATTGGTAAGAACAAAGTTGTGATTCAAATCATTGGAGATCGGCCGGAAGTGATGAATTGGGCATGAAACTGATGCAGATGTCTCAGTGTTTTACACAGCTTCAAGAGATTCATAACAATTTATCATTCAGTTGAACTATGAGCTTGTTCACCCAGATTCTTTCTACCAAACTATTGAAGAAGAATCAATCATCTCTTGTTTACATTTACTACAATCGAGTGACCTTTACCGAATCATAAAACACGGAAAGCTCAAGTTTTTATTTCGTCATCATCAAGGAGTTCTCACTGTATCTCTGTGAACGCAAGCAACATTAGGGTTCTTGGTTTCTTTAATCAAGGGCTAGATTCTTCTTCATAGCTTCGTAAACAAGGTACGAAATGCTTGCAGAAGGAATGACTTTGAAAAGATTGGGAAAGATTCCTCTGTAAAAACCTCTTAGACCTTCGCCTCTTAGTGTCTTCAGAAACTCTTGGCTCATTGTAGTGTTAGAGCTATCAGCTTGCATTCTGATAATAAGTTACTAAACTCAGTTCAAACCCACAGACAGAAACAAAAAAAGCTTAGGTTTTGAGTTACACCTTGTTCTTATGACCTGCAATGGGTAAACACATGATGCTCCAAGAGCTCCAGACGTCATTCCACATCCGAGTTGTACGAGAGGACCCGGCTCTGCACAGTACAAACAGTTTAGCAAGAGGCTCGAATAGTAACAACAGATTGAACGGTGCAGATTAAACGGATTGAGTAGTACAATACAGTTTAAACTGCAGTTTTAGAGAGAAAATGCATACTGCGAAACATGCTGAATGGTAACAAAAAATCTGTAAGGATAGATTAGTATCTAACCGTAACCGGTGTCATGATGAATATACGTCCTTGATAAATCTTTAAGAGTTTCGTAAGCAGCAAGATCAATCCCTGCGTAAGGGATAATCCCAATAAGAGAAGGACAAAGACCCTTATAAAAAGCTCGAGGTCCTTCTTGAATCCAAATCTCCTTTGTAAGTTTCCACAGCTTTGGTGTCTTCCCAAGTTCACTCACACAAGTCTGCAACCGAGTCTTCACAAGATCCATAGGGTAAATAGCGGTTTGAGCCACCGCACCAGCCAATCCACCAGCCAAAAGCCTCCCCTTTGTACCAATCTCACCATCTTCTCCACCAATAATCGGCTTCAGCATTTCATAAGCAGCAAACTTTATGGCGCTTTCAGGAGCCACTTTGGTTACATTTAAACCATTACCTCTGAAGAAACCCAACAACTTATCTTCTCTCCATATCTTCTTGAGGGTTGGGACAACACCTGCTTTTGTTCTTTGTACTTGCAAGACAACTTTCAGACGGTCTAGAGGTGCGGTCGCGGTCCTAGAAATGGCTCCGGCTAGTCCTCCCGCGAGAAGTAGTTTGCTTCTTTGAGCGTGTGTGCTTATACCGTCAGGTATAACAGCTTGATCTCCTATGTCTATAAAGCATACTCTTTCCCAGTGATGATATATGTTCTCAACTGTGGCTTCATGGGGGTGTAGTAAAAGAAAATCCCTCCACTCTTCGAAGGTTATAGTTCCGTTCTTGTCCTTATCAACATGCTTTACAAAAGAAGCGAGTTCCTTGTCTTTTATTTCAATGCCTACAAGAACAAAACTGTGGAGCTTATTTAGGTTGAAAACACTGTTACATTATAACTTGAAAAGCATTCGAGAAATGAAAGAAGACATTATGAATCTCTTGATCAAGAACAAGAAGTCTATATTTCAAGAAATCAATGAGGAACAACACACGTTACAATCTGCCTGAAACACGCAACTATCTTATTGTTGTTCTAAGGTGACTTAAATCAGGTTATTGACAATGGGACCTTACCTTGGCTCGCAGGCTTGTCACGGGTGTTCGTCCCTGCAGGACGGTACATTAAGGCGGTTTAGGTTTTCCTTTAATCTAGAGAATGAAAAGATCTCCTTAGGATTCTATTTCCTTATTGTATCGGGTTTGAGTCAATATATAAGGGAGCTAAGGGTTTGTAAATATTAACACTCACAAAATAATATAGAAACTCTAGAGCAAATGGTATTTGACTCAATATCGTTTTCTCTAAGTATCCCGCAAAATCGTTTTCTTCTTATAAGATTTTACTCGAATTATCACAACACTTATAGAGCTCGATCAAACTGTCTCATTCATTCATATAAAAGCAAACCACACTAAAGAGCTCATAACAAACAACATGCATACTTGTACATCAAACAACCAACAAAGGAAAACTGCTGCATAATAGGGAAAGCTATCAAGAACCAATATACTAGTAACTAGAAATTCAAGCAAAACACACATCCATAAACCCATAAAAGTTTCCTCTTTTTGATAAGTAACAGTATCAGTAATGGAACAGTATGGAATCAGAATCACATACCAGCCTTAACAAGAGCCTGTGATAACTCCTCTGGGCAAATGTCGCCATTGTGCTCAACATCAATAGCTTGAAAAATCATGTAAAGCTCAAGCTCCTTAGCGTCCATATACCGACGAAACTCATCGTAATCCACACGCCCATCTTGATTCACGTCGCAGACTCTACGCAAGTCTCTGGCGTACTTGTACTTTGGAAGAATCTTAAGTGAAGACAGACCTTTCTCGATCTGAGTGTCGTCTAAGAGCCCATCATTCGAGGTGTCAAAGAATTCGAATAGCTTGCGGATTCTGATCTCTCTTTCTTCCTTGGTCTCGCTTAATGCCACCAGCACGTGCTCCATCGTCGCAGCTCCGGGCTTCTTAGCTGGATTTTGGTTGGATTTTCCCGGTTCCATTGGTGGTTAAACGATTAATCAAGAAACCCAGATGGAAATTCGAAGGCTTTAAGGCTCCCACATTCCCGGAAGAATTCAAATCAGAATCCAAAAAAGGATACTTATTGGACAAAAATGATGTCTCTAATTTGGCCGAGATAATATGTAGAATTGATGAACGTGTAGTAGAGAAGTGAGAGCACCGATTTGAGTTTCGATCTGGCTCTTTGTTGAAACAAAAATATCTTCTACAGTATGCTTCTCTGGAATGTCCATTATTTTTTCGTGGACCACTTCCAGTGCTTCCACGTCCACAAACAAACACCACTCAAATAAAGCCGGTCTAGTTTGGTTTGTAGCACAACAACCGAACCGAGAGAACGAACCATAACCAAAACAGATTCGAAGTTCATAAATATTTTAATAATTTTAAAATTTTCATATCTAAAATACTGAAACCAAATCGAAAACAGATTATATATCCGAACTAATCAAAATATTATTTTTATGTTAAAATATAGTTATAAAAATATTTAAATAACCAAATTTAATCAAATATTATTAAAAACTAAATTATCCGAATAACTCAAATATTTGTATCCAATATATCAAATATTATCTGATATTTGTCGGATATCAGATATTTTTATACGAATTGTCCAAATTTTTATCTGAATTATCAAAAAATATATGAAAAACCGAACTAGATCAGAAATTTTTTTTGGGTATTAGCCAGTTTCTAATTTTACTATTTAAACCGAGCTAAAAGCCAAACCAAAATCGACTTAAAATTCATAAATACCCAAACGTTTCAACATCTCTATATCCGCAAAAACCAATAACCGGAAAAACCAAACTGAACCGAACGCCAGACTGGTCTAGCTGCTCTGAACATGAAGAATGAGTCAACTGAAACCGGTTTACGTGGGTTGATACAGAACGACTCATTGACAGGTACATACCGTACATTGGACTTTTGTTTTTCTAAAATAACAAAAAAGGGTGATTCTACAAAATACAGACAAGAAGAGACACCAAGAAACCAATAGAATAAAGTCTATCAAATGCCACCACTCTTCAATCACATTTGTCCCTCACCAAGGCTTCAGATCAGCCACCGGTCCTGCCGTCCAGTTCAACAGCTTCTCACCTGGTCTCAGATACACACTCCTCTCATGAGGCAGCTTACGAGCCAACCCATTCAACACTTGATGAAACGCATCCCCTGGTTGAGCTGGGGTCGGGAACAGCATCGCCTGTTTCATTGACGGGTTAGCCAACAACCTCTGTTTCCTCAGTATAACCTCCGGTGGGATCGATGTGAGTATCGTGTCCAAGTAAGGAACATCCTTCTCATCCACAAAGACACCAATATCTTCCCAAGGGATCGCATCTGCAAAAGGTAGCACAATGTCGTCTGCTATGATCACAGGGATGCAACCGAAGATCACGGCTTCAACCAGTCTTGGACTCCATGGGGCCCATCCAAGTGGGCATAAGCAGAAGATTGCTCTCTGCATGTCTTCGTAATATGTTGTCGGGTGCTCTGTTGAGATGTCGAACAGCGGATTGTCCTTGAAGTTTTCCCATACAGCTGCTCGTGCACCCCTGTGCCCATTGATATGTTAAGTTTTATATCCCAAATTCCTAATCAGTAGATCAATTATGAAGTGTCTTTGGAGATTTATGAAACTATCTTAGAACATGGCCAGAATTCTGATTAAAACTTACCTCGCATAATAACCACCCTCTGGGTCATTTCCCACATCATAAAACAAGCCTCGGAAATAAACGAAGATGGATCGAGGAGTCTTCCCAGGAATCAAATGTGACTGCATCTTCTGCGGTGGAGCATACGGAGGAACAGTGATTGAACCCTCTTTCAAGCAAACATGATTCCTCTGTCCAAATGTCTGCACCAGTGTAGCCCGTTGAAGCAAGGGTAGTATTCCTCTTCCTATTGCCTTCTCTTCCTGCCACAGTAAAAAACAAGACATCAGCGTGTATCACTTAAGAGAAGGCTAGCTCTATCGCAGGCACAAATATACTTTATCACGGCTGGGGATAACAACATATGCGGCATTAAAAGGGCTTTGCAAGTTTATTGCATTTAGCAGAGTAAACTAATGAGTATGCGGGTACTAAGATCTGCTGAACACTAGCTATAGACTTCTGGTTCCTAGTCCAGTCCAAAAGGAAATACAGGGTTACACGATGACACATGCGCAAACTCAACCCCTAGGCCACGACATATATCTTACAAATACAAACAGAAATTTAACTGAATTGGCTAAAATTCAGTTAAGATGTTGAATGAAACAATGATTTCTTCACAGAAACATTAATAAGCAAGTTCAACAGAAGCACACAATCATTCACATCAAACTTAGTGCAGAAAGCATAGATAAATAAAACACTAATTAAGGTAACATAACAAAGATTCAGAGCAGGTTATTTGGTTTACTTGATAATGGAAGCAAGCTCCAAAGTCATGAGGCACAACAAAGAAGTGATCTGCTCCTTCTGTCCTATTCCAATACGGCCAGTTGGAAGCAATGAGCTGAATAGCACTTCTCATCATTCGGGGAGACTTAAAGGGCAGAGGAAGGCCATTTGGAGTAAGATCACAGGTGGTGTACACAGGGACGTAGAACCAATCAGCTTCCTCGGGGTTAAGTGTTCGAACTGGACTAGACAAAAGAAAGCGTTGCATATAGATCTCAGCAGCAAACATGTGTGTGAGACATCTTGGGTCTTTTTGAAGTATCTTCTTGTTGTATTTGCTTGGAAGCTCATAAACAAAGACTTTCAGTCTTCCTACTGGATCATCGTCCAATACATCGCCAGCACTACCTAAACATCAGAACAATTTACAAATCAATAGGCATCCTGATTAACATTATTCCCAGATTCAATTAGAATCTAGAGCAACAAGTGAACAAGTGAAAAATCAATCACAGAAGAATTAGCTCAAACAAAACCCCTATAGGCAGACTAACTGATGATGATATCACACAGCTCACTACTGCTTAATCCAGGTAAAATTAAGGGGAAAAGCAATCATACACTGAATGAATAGATAGAACTGACCTGAGATTCGCTCGGTTGGTTGACTTCGACTTAGACGGAAAGCAGAAATCGTCGAGACGGTAATGTTACAAACTAGGAAGATCAAAACCCAGCTCGAAAACTTCATCTCTCACTCTCGATAAAATTTTCTTCCTCACCAAAATCAAAAGCACTCTAAAATCTACAAAATCCCTTGATTGTGGGAAGGAACATAGGTATTTGAAGATCGGCTTAGAAAAAGAAGAAGAAGAAAAATGAGTTGAAACGTCAGAAGACGTAGTTGCTAAAAAAGAGTTCGTCGCGATTGTTACTTCCCAACTGGAACGTAATATAATAAATTGCTGCCGATTGCTAGATCACGCCCAGAGTTGACAGCGAGAGCACATCGAATTTCAGTTGAAGATGCGAAGAGAGGAAGAAGAAAGTTGAAGAAGGTTCGTGCGACGCTTATACGATCCGTTTTGATGTTCACAAAGCAATGACAGAGAAGTCGTTAGGGGTGATGAGTAGTCAACGTCGGCCACGTTTTTCGTGCTTGTTGTACAAAAAAAATTATCAAAAATGAGAGAATGCAATGGACTCGGCCGACCTTTAGGCCCATGTAAAACTCCAAACGATATAATGGGCCTTAAGTAGATATGCCCCAAAAATAATTAGGCCTGGGCAAAAAACCCGGAACCGAAATACCGAACCGAAAAAGAAAAACCGAACCTGAAGCCAAACCGATAAAATACCCGAATGAGTCCTAAACGTCTATACCCGAAGAACCGAAACCGATCCGAACCGAGAACCGAATGGGTACCCGAAATATCCGAATTACAATTATATATCCAAAATATTAATTATATTTAGACTTAACATAACATAATTATTTAAAGCTATAATTACAAACTCATATATATTGGTTAATTTTAGATCAAAATAGCTAAAATATCCAAAATAAATAATGTATACGAAATTTTTTGCTATATTTGTCTCATTTTAACAATTTTTGTTCAAATTAACCAATTTTTATTTTTGTTTTATGATTTTATGGGTACCCGGACCCGAACCGAATCCGAATAGAACCGAACCGAACTCAAACCGAAATTATAAAATACCCGAATGAATTTTATATGCCTAGACCCGAAAACCCGAAAATCCGAAAGACCCAAACCGAACCCGAACGGGTACCCGAACGCCCAAGCCTACTACGTCTTGTGAGGCCAATTAATTTTCTAAGTTATTTGTTTTTTATTTTCCTTTTATGTTCAAAGCAATTAAAATTCTAGCCGTATATTAAGTTATTTTCATTTTCTAATCAAGACGAATTTACTATTGGAAAATAGTGTAGTAACAGGGTTTAGAACACATTATTCAATCTTTTCAGGATTCTTAAACTCCAACAGTTAAATAACAGTGGTAAGAACAGTATTAAAGCCGCAAGTCGCAATGATGAAATATCATAATGATAATACATAAATATTTGTAGTAATCCTTTAAATTATAATAAATAAAATAAAAATGTTGGACATGAGAGAAAGGACAAAGTAAAGGTAAGAGGAAACTCAGGGACTGAGAATAGATGAGGATTCAGGATAGGGCTGTGAGAGAGACAGTCAAATAGAACAGACTGAGCATTAAAATGGCAGACTCTCAGAACTCCAATTTGACCTGTCGCTTACTCATTGGCTTCCTTTCCAAACACTACAGTTTTCTTATCGGCTTTGTTCTGTCCTTTTCTTATTCTTTGTGTTGTTCACTGTTTATTGACAAGGCTTACTTAACTAGGATTGTTCACACCAATTTCTGGTTTTAGTGTACTTCAAGGTTTCAACTTTCTTAGGATTTTGATTAGGATCATAGTTTACTGTTATGATGCTTGGTTATATAGCATTGTAATTTATCAGTGTGAGAATATAGTTTTTTCAGTGACAAAAAAAAAATATATAGTTTTTTTCGTTTAACAGGAAAAATAATTATCAGTTTGAGAAACTTAAAAAAGGTTTTATGGTTTTCTTGACCTAAAAACAAAATTATATATGTTTTAGCGCATAAGTGTAATAATAAATTAGGGAGATGACTATTAGGGACATAAGTCCCACATCAGTAGTTTGAGTGAATTATTAGTAATATATAAGAAATATGAACTACTACACTTATTACCAATTGAGTTTAGATTGAAAGCTCATAGATCTTAACATGGTACCAGAGCCTGATCCATACAATCCAATCCGATCTGATTCAAAGTTGGTCCATTCATCGACAACTCATGCCTAAATTGGTGTCATCGATACAAGTCCAAATATTCTGAGATTAATGGTAAAAAGGGGGCATATTAGAGACATAAATCAACATCGGTAGTTAGAAAATCATTAGTAATATATAAGAGATATGAGCCACTGCATTTATTACCAATTAGTTTTAGGTTGGAAGTCTATACATCTTAATAATTACAACACGTAAATGATTATAGAAGAGATTAGACCCCAAAGTTTGTGGGATTAGATAGACTGAAACACTCCATACCCCATTCTCCTTCTGAGAGGTTTGCATTTTGCATTTTTATTTGTTTGTTTCCTAAAAAGTAAAATAATTCTATTTTTAATAATACTCAAATTTATTATTGCATTGCCAAAAAAAAAGAGAGAATGTTATAAACTAGGTTAGTTTCTAGGCTAATCCACGGAATGTTTTTATTAAGATTTATTTTCTTGTAGTTATATATAGTTTAAAATTTTATAAGAAAAATGATTTTTCTTTTGAAACTATAATATACATGTATTGAGAACATAACATTTCTATACCATTAGATACAAAAAATACGATAATTATTTATCTACATTTTAAAACGAAACAATTCCAAAAATTATTTTTTGAAAGTTCATATTGCATTTGCCACCAATATGAATGACTAGGTTTAGATTCATATTTTGTTGGGAAAAAAAGAGTTCATAGTGCATTTAAAACAAACTATTATTCAACATAGAGTAGAATAATCTATATTTAGGAGAAAAAGCAATGCATTCCTAATCTTGGTTTTTCTTTAATTTCTGGTTCATTCTGTGATAGACAAAGCATCCCTTATCTTGGGTTTATTCTCATTTCTGGCTCATTCTTTGATAGACAATGACTCCACAAGAGTGGAGTTATTGAAGATAGTAATTTCATTATTTGTTTGGATCTTTGTTACACTCATTCTATTGACCATGTCATTATCTCTCTTCCTTAAACTTTTTTTTGTCACCTCTCTTCCATAACCTTTTTGTTTATGTTGTAAACAATTTGGTTACCCTTTAGATCATAAGTTGTTAGAGATACAGTCAAAGCCATTTAACATAAACTACTTATATGCCTTTCCAAAATGAAGTACTCAGTTCCTCTTATAGAACAAAAATATTCATTGGTACATTAAAATATAACAACAGGAAAGAGATCGTCACAGTAAAAATCCTAATCATTATATTATCTAACGTGTCAAATGAGGCATGGTCATAATCGGAGTATGAAAAAGAATGTCGCCGAAAGAAAAAAGTTTGACTTGTTTAGTCACAACTGTCAATTTTCGAGAAAGACACATCTTCTTTAGAGCACCTACAACGCAAAATTCTAAAGTAAGTTTTTTTTAAAAAAAAAAAAATTAAAATATTGTAGGTTCCACGTGAACCCCACAAAATAGTTAACATACGATCTCTTAAAATTCTTATATAAGAGCATGTACAACAATGAACCTTCCTTGGGATTCTTAATCTTATTTTAATATATATATATATATATATATATATATATTTGGAAAATTTAGGAAAAAAAAAATAAGGAACGAATAGAAAAATGCCACGTAGGCGTAAATAGTGAAGAAAACGATCCTTAAAATCCTTATTTAAAGATCGGTCCTTAAGAGGTTCTTAAAAAAATTATTTTTTATTCTGTTTTGTCTAAGAACCCGTGCCAAAAACCCCTTAAGAACCTTCGATGTATATGCTCTAAGGATCGACTCTTCCACTGTTCACGCCACGTGGCGTAACGCCATTGGTCCTTTTTTAATTTTTAATTTTTTTTGCATCTGAGAAAAAAAAATTATTAATTTTTTTTAGATATTACCATTGGACATGCTCATATAATTTACATACACACTTTGTTGCAAAAACAGCGATGTAAAATAAGAACATGTCCATTGTAGTATCTATAAGGGTTCTTAATCCAAGTTCCTAAACCAAGCTGAATAAAACAATAATATATATATTATCCCAAAATTAAGAATCAGTTCTTAAATAAGAGCATGTACATTGATGAACTCCATTTTAAAGTTCTTAAATTTTTTTTAATGATTTTTTAATTAGTTTTAAATAGTTAAGAATTATATGTTGTTTTGCTCATCAATTGATGAACCTTAAGTGTGGTTCTTAACTTACAAATTTATTTATTTTTTAAACATTTTAATTAAAATTTTTATTTATTGTAATATTAAATTTAAACTTACAAAAATTATTGTTGCTCAATTTTTCAAGAGAATTGAAAAAAACATACCAAGACAAGGTTTGGTTGACATGGATGTACATAAACAAACAAAGAAAGTTCAAAAGTTTTTAAAATCAATCAAGTTCTTTTGTTTCTTACTTGAGGGATGAATTTGAGTTAGATTACTCTTGCATCCATTCTAAACAAGGATACGTATGAGAACAATCACTCTCAATTAATAATCATCTTCTTACATGGGAGGAATAAACTTAGCCTGGGATAGCTTCGGAGAATTACAACCAAAAAAGGAACTAATGTTGGAGAACTGAGCAAACCAAATCCTGATCGAGATGAAGTTCTTGTGTAGTTCCCTTGTTGTTTGTGCTTCTGCATCCTCCAAGCCAAAGAAAGAAAAATAAAACAAAAAAGAAGGGAACAAAGAATATAGTTTGAGGAGAGAAAAAGCTGATTGTATACTTCCAAGAGAAACTTCATTGTCTGGATGCACCCAGAGCCGTGCCTTATGTGTAATTAAAAGGGCTTTTGCCCCAGGCCCCACAAAAATGATGAATTTTTAGAACCTTTTTTGAAATTATAATATAGAATACTTGTTTTAATTCTAGAATGTTACCTTTTTATTTCCAAGTTGGTTCTATGTTACCTTTTTTAAATAGTAAAAAACAAATTTGGTCAAATTTCCAAAACAGAAAAAGAAAAAAAAGTTGTATCTTAACAAAAAAAATCTGAATTCCCAAATCAAAAAGATAAAAATTACTATTAGTTGTATGTATATGCATTCTATTAGTTATAATCTAATCAAAAACTTGACATTTTTTGTCTTTCTTTTCGTGACATACAATCATTTTTCTAACCAAAAGAAATTATAGTTTTTTTCTTCGAGCACACAAGTGAATCTTTTATCTCTCTCAAACTAATTCAGGCAAGCTTCTTTCTTTCTTTTCTATCGTTTTTGTTTTTCTTTCTTTCTATATGAGTGCTATCCAAACTCATGGACTGCTAATATTATTGACAATTCCAGTTTCAGTTGTCTCTGCTGAAAAAAACTTTTCCAAGTTGAAATTAATTAAGTCGTATCTACGATCAACAATGTCGCAATAAAGATTGAATGGTCTAACTATAATATCTATAAAAAAAGAACTAGTAAAAAATCTAGATTATGAGAGTTTAGTAAAAGAATTTATTAAAAAGAAAAGGAAAAAATTATGTCTTAGTTTTTAAATACATTTTGTTTCATTTTATATTTCTATTTTAAAGTTATAATACATTTTTATCAAAAAAAAAAAAAAATTAAGGCCCCTATTTTTATTTTTGCCCTAAGCCCCCATAGAGCTTAGCACGGCACTGGATGCACCAATCCAATCTTCGTATTTGCTTGATCTCTTTACTATTGAATGTTGTGTTACCTTGTGTCTGCGTATGAGTAACTGAAAAACAGAGCTTGTGCTTGGTCATTTGATTTTATCAGTAGGTGCCAAGTTCAAATCCTGCATTTGTGTCTCAACTGGTACTAAGCCTGTCTGAGCAAGAAACCTGCAGAACAAAGCATTTGGTAAGTGTTAAGCAAGTAGGTGAAGGGTTTTATCAACTCTTCAAGATGGTAAAAGACTTTACAATTTCGACAACATAAACCCTCAGAGAACAACTCGGTCACAATAAAATAACACGAAATATGGTATCTTTTCAAAGCTTATACAAAACTAGAGAACTGAGAACCCTTATATGATAATCAAACTCAATTTTACAAAGACCAAGATGCAGAGATACTCATTAGAACCATGAAACAGGAACACCTTAAGCTCCTAGATTGTAGCTGTGCGCACACACACACACAATCAATTACAATATTCTTAAATCAAACAAGTTAAGGGTTGATCAGCTACACTAAAACAATGAAGAAAGTATTGGACCAGATCTGTAAATCACTTATATTGAAACCCTAATAGAATGAAATTAAGAAAAGGAGAAGCAGAATCGACATACCAATTAAGGAGGATAAAGAGAGAAAATGCGATTACAATGAGAAAGCCAACATGAACAAGCAACATGGATTGACCACTGGTAAAAGCTATGGAGAGCATGAAAGTGAGACATAGACCCAATAGAAGAAACGCGAATTTTAGAGTGTTCCATGTTGGAGCCCGTAAAAAATCCGAATCCATCTAGGGATTTATAAACAACCAAAAGAAACTCCTGGAGCTAGCTCCAAGAAGATAGAGAAAGAATTCACAGAAGAAAGTTGTACTGACATTAACGCCTGGAGCTAGAGCTCCGAGAAGAACAGCTTCCGTTGACAAAATCTCTGATTTCTGCTTCTTCTCCATCTTTCTCTACAGATTTACACAACAAAAATCTGGTTTCTGAGAGAGGGTTTCAGACCGAAAAAAAACAAAAAAAGGACGAATGAGAGAGTGCCATGTTGTTAAGATACAAGTTCTTAAAGTCCTTAATTAAGAATCGTTCCTTAACAATATACCTATTTTCATTTATTTTTAAACAAAAGCTCTTAAGAAACTGAGCCTAAAAACTGTTAAGGATCCCCAATGGACATGGTCTAAGAGCTCGGATTCTTCACTGTAGCGCAGATGTGTCGTGTTCTGATTGGTTTTTTTAAAAAAAAAAAAAAAATTCCATCTGTAAAAAAAAATAATATTAAAAAATTAGTTAAAAACCCCTCATGGATATACATGCTTTAAGACCATGTCCATTGGAGTAACAAGGGAAGGATCCTTAGGGAAAAAATATTAAAATATTGTGGGTCCCACGTGGGGCCCAAATGAATAGTTAAGAAACTGTCTCTTAAAATCTTTATATAAGGACCGATCCTTATACTGTTCACGCCACGTGGCGCGATGCTATTGGTCAATTTTTTGTTTTAATTTTTTTTTTCGACAGATTAAAAAAAAAAAAAAAAGTTAAGAAACCCACGCCCATAACACGGCTCTGGGTGCTCTAAGAGTATTTTTTAAAACCTAGTATTTGTTCTCTAGATTCTTTACTGTTATATATATAGAAGCTGCTCGAGTGGTCATTTTTACAATAAAGCAATATCTCCTCAAAAGAGTAAAGAAAGAGAATATGGATCCTGGAGGTTTCACGAGTGGCTTATTCCGATGGAACCCTCCACCACAACAGCAACAGCCGGCAACATCGCAGACGGCAGCGTTTGGGATGCGACTAGGTGGTTTGGAGGGTTTGTTCGGTGCTTACGGAATACGGTTTTACACGGCGGCGAAGATAGCGGAGTTAGGTTTTACGGCGAGCACGCTGGTGGGCATGAGGGACGAGGAGCTTGAAGATATGATGAATAGCCTCTCTCATATCTTTCGTTGGGAGCTTCTGGTTGGTGAACGGTATGGTATCATAGCTGCCGTTAGAGCTGAACGGAGACGATTGCAAGAAGAGGATGAGGAGGAATCTTCTAGACGCCGTCATTTGATGCTCTCCGCCGCAGGTGATTCCGGCACTCATCATGCTCTTGATGCTCTTTCCCAAGAAGGTACAATAATATTGGATATTTCCCACGTTTTATATATGTATTGCTAATCTCTTTAACCATGCGAGGTTGTCAACGAATATGTATAAATATGTTCACGTGACTAATAGATAAAGGTTTATGAATCTTCGCAAGATATATTAGCAACTACATATTTGTATTATATAGTTTTTTTTGTAACAAAAAAATGTTTGTATTATATAGTTGTGAGCAACATAATTTTATTATTTTCAACACTTTCCATATAACAGAATATAACAGGGAAACTCACATTTCTTGAACTTAGCAAATTAAAAACCACATATATATACGTGCATAGTAGAGCTATTTTGTATAGAGTATGCAGCTGTAGTTTGGTATCTATTGCAAGAAATACGAGGATTATTCGTCGTGTATAGAAATTCAAAAGACTATACACGTATCTGCTTAATCTCCATATATAGATAATAAATTTTGTGATTGTGACAAAAATATATATAGATGACTGGGCAGGGTTATCAACGGAGCAGGTTCAGCAGCAAGATCAGAATGCGGCGGGGATCAACGGCGGAGCCAGCGTGGGAGGAAATTACTGGGAAGCAGGGCAGTCAAAGATGAAGAAGCAACGCAGAAAGAAACCAATGGTGACGTCAGTAGAAACAGATGATGACGGCAACGATGGTGAGGATGACGACGGTAACGGAGGCGGTGGAGGGTTGGGGATGGAGAGACAAAGGGAGCATCCGTTTATTGTAACGGAGCCAGGGGAAGTAGCACGTGGTAAAAAGAACGGTTTGGATTATCTTTTCCACTTGTACGAACAATGCCGTGAGTTCCTTCTTCAGGTCCAGACAATTGCTCAAGATCGTGGCGAAAAATGTCCCACCAAGGTATCTTTCGTTTTATCTTCCAAGATTTGATCCTAGCCGTACGTTTACATAACATTATATTATTAAAAAATATATACATTTTGTGTCGGAATTACGGAAACCGTAGCCATAATCACGGACAGCTGTTTTAAAGAAAGTTTGACAAGTCAGAATATATAGGTTCTGAATTTACTTCCTTTTTTTCTAATTCCTGTCTTCCCTCAGAATAAATAGTTAGAGCAGGTACACCCGTCAAAAAGGTTCTTAAAAAAAAAAATTAATGTTTTTTTTTGTAACCGGAGAAAAAAAAAAAAACCAATTAGATTACGCCACGTAAGCGAAACAGTTATGGAACTGGTTCTTAATTAGGAATTTTTGTATCTTGTTTCTTAACTATTAATGTAGCTCCCACGTAGGACCCACATTATTTTATTAATTTTTTTTATGAACGAGGGCTTAGAACCTCCCGATGTACTTGCTCTTAATTCAAAGTTTTGACAGAGTCACCGCACGACAACGTGTCGAGTTAGGGAAAGGACACAGTCATTCTTTTGTTTTTAGCTAAAATGACATGAGATAGTTAGATACGATGTCTTCATGCATTAGATATTATTTCTGCATGCATTCATACATTTGTATAATATATAGTTTTTGATATTTAATAGAAATATTTATAGCGTGGTATATATATTTACGTATAATATTTAGATACAGGCTACTGCTCAGTGGGTAATAAAGGGTCTCCTTTCTTCGAGTGACGATAGTACAGAATCTATGAGCTCTGTGCCATTGCTTGTACAGACGCACGTTATTAAAGTGCGTTATAAAAATCTGAGGTTTACAGAAAACTTAACAAATAAAAGCATCATAATTTCTTTTCCTTTCTTTTTCAAAATATTTAGCTCCAATATTTAAATTATAGTTTCTTCACATAGATATTGTATTTTTCTATGTTACACTTATATCTCATTAAAAATAATTTATTTCAATCATTAAATACTGATTTCTATGTTTTGGAAAAATATGTAAATAGGTGACGAACCAGGTGTTCAGGTACGCAAAGAAATCAGGCGCGAGTTACATAAACAAGCCAAAAATGAGACACTACGTTCATTGTTACGCACTCCACTGCCTCGATGAAGAAGCTTCAAACGCACTCCGAAAAACGTTTAAAGAACGCGGTGAGAACGTTGGGTCGTGGCGTCAGGCCTGTTACAAGCCTCTTGTGAACATAGCTTGTCGTCATGGCTGGGATATAGACGCCGTTTTTAACGCTCATCCTCGCCTCTCCATTTGGTATGTTCCCACTAAGCTGCGTCAGCTCTGCCATTTGGCACGGAACAATGCGGTTGCTGCGGCTTTGGTTGGCGGTATTAGGTGTACGAGATCGTCGGCGTGTGGACACGCTTTGGGGTTTAATTAGTTAGGGTTGTTGTGGTTTACTTGGTCATTATCTTAATTAATCATTAGCCTTTAATTTAGTCCTTTTTACTAATTTGTCATAATTCTCTTTTACTTTTCTTAATCAACTGTTTTGGCTAATATTATACACAGATTTCTCACTGTGTCAACCGTATGAAAATTACTCTTTATTAGGATATATTTAGAAAGGATTATTGGTTATACATTTTAATGAATTTAGAATTCCAATCAAAATTATATACTATGAATTAATAATTTTAAAAAGTTATTTTAAAATGATCTGTTATTCATTTAGTGATTTTTAAAATTTAAATGAAATTTACTGTTATTAAATTATATAAATTTATTTATGAATTTAGTTCCACAGATTCTAGTAGATTTAGAAAGATTTTCATGTTAAATATATAAGAAAAATATGAAAAACTTATGAATTTTTAAATACTAATTTAAAATTCACTTATTAAATTTTACAAGAATTTACGAATACTGTTTATATTTTTAATTCAACTAAAATACATAAACCTCGTTTTAATCAATAATGGGCTTGGTTTGTTCGAGACAAATATATGGGCCAAGACACACTTGCACTTCTGCTTAATCACGTTGATCCTGTGTGACGCATGTCCGTGTGGCCTGTGCACCCAGATGCTATGAACCAATTATTTTGCATCACGTAATTTTGTGACGCAATCATTAGATATTTATTTACAAGTGACTCTTTGAAATTTGAATTGAACGAGGAAATAAAACAAAATTGAGAAATGAGAACGACTGTTTGAACCAACGATGGAGCTCCCGCCAAGAGTGTTATACCCAAGGAGATTCCACGCCTCTCCAGCGCAATACACGGCGGAGAAAAGTTCTACGGTAGAGGCGGCGCCTGATTTCCGGGATAAGCTCGCGACGCTGGTCGATCGCAACAAGAAAGTGAAAATGGCGTACCATCAACTCCAATCGCAGATCGCTTTCGGCCTTGTCGAAGTAAAAATTGCATTCTCCTCTCTTGTTTGCTAGATTTGATTCCTCTGTGGATTTGATTGAAACGACCTCGAGAATATCAACGAAATTGAGAAAGGTTATCGTATTTTCTGGATTGGTAGATTCGTTTATTAAGTAGATTCTAGCTTGATTTGAACGATTCAAATAGTTGCAAGGAATTTGAGAGAGGATTTCGAATTTTAAAGGCAGGGGAAGTTTTCGAGTCTTTGGCGATCCCATTGATGAAGCTGGTTGGGATGAAAACGTCGGAGATGGAGTGCGAAGGGAGACTCTCCACCTTTACCTTCAATACTGTAAGCGATTCAATCACCTTCTCGTAGAATCATGCATCTATTTCATTAAACTTTTAGATCAGACTTTATCTTCACCAGGAACGATATCATATGGATAATACTGCTCAAAACGGAGTTCGGTCTGGTGATCTAAACAATCAAATCCGCCGTTCAAAGGTAATATACATCAATATTCTTATAATATATGCATGCCTCCTTCTGATATAGATTGAATGCGAACCATTAGTATGATATTGAAACTGTGATGTGTCTAGTCAAGTGTCATTCTGATATATATGCCTAATCTTACTGTAGATTTGAAGCTGAACTATATCAAATATGATTCTGAAACTGTAAATGTGTTTAGTCAAGCTTGATTCTGGTAAATTCTTAATCAGTATGTCTAATTCTGGAACTGTAATGTGTCTAGACTCTAGTCAAGTCTCATTCTGGGATTTTCTTATTTATGTTTACCTAGTTCTGCTATATATTGAATGTGAACCAATTGTTAGGATTCTTATGTTTTGTTGCAGTCTATAGTTGCTGCTAGACAAACCATATATATATATGTGTGTGTGTGGCTTTTGAACTGGCAGTTAATATATAACTCTCTAATCCCAAGTAGATTTGTTCCTCAGAAGTTCACTTGCAGTATTCTGAATTCTGTAGGAAGAAAACTATGCTGCTAAAGTCGAATATGCCGGAAAAGAGATCTTACACAAGCATAAGGGGCAACTGAGACAGCTGGTCCATATGCTTAGGCACATTGAAACCCAAGTGAATTCACACCAGGAACACATTGTGCAGATGATTGACGATCGCAGAAACTTCTTCCAAGAATTCATCCAGAAATCTCTTTATTACCTAAGCTCGGTTCACAGCCAAAACGATGACACTTTCCCAGCCACAGTGAAGCTCCTTCGTTTCCTATTTAACAACATTAACGAGGTCCTTGGTTCAGTAGACACTGGTGTTAATGATCTTATGAAGGCTTTAGCAAAGAATATGTGTAACCCAATGACCAAGTACGTAGGAAACTTGGCAGAGGAAGTAAAGCTTGGCCCTTGTGTTCAACTGATGAATGTAGTGAATGAGATGGAGAGAGCTAATGCAGATACAAGGAGAGAGCTGCAAGAAGCTAGAGAAAGGATTAGACTTGCAGAAGAGACAAAGATCGAGGCTTTATCAAGGCTGAAAAAAGCTGAAGATCTAGTTCAGAGAATGACAAGCTCTGCCAAGTTTCTTCTACCCGCAAGTCAGAAGAAGCAAGCAGAACATTCTATTAACGGAAAGGTAATCTCGAAAGCTCAATGATTAACTCAACACTGAAAAGGTTTCTTCACCCTTTGTGTCCATGTAGCGTCTGGGCATAGAGGGAAGCAGAGAAAACGAAGAGAAACTACTTTGGAATCTACTGAGCAAAAGGAGAAAGCATCAAGAACCAGAGAGTCCAATGGGACCAAAAGAGCTCATCAGACAAGCGGACACGAAGCCATTGGTGTGTAGTCGACGAATAACTAGGAACCAAACAAGATTAGCTTCTCAAATGGGGCGTACTGATGCTCTGATCCCACTTGGTGTGTCACCTTCTGCTAGGACTGCAACCAAGAGGTAAGTAAAGTAAGCATAAGTATACACACATTACAACAGAATATATCTTCAATATGCTCAGAAAAACAATCAGATCCTGCTTTATTATTGCTTAAAAACTATACAAGTATTCTTTTATCATGTCATTACTAGCACTTAAATGAGTTTGGTGTTTCTTGAGAAGATCGAGTTGAGCATGACTAACAAACTTGACTCAAGATATGATTAAGTACATGGCATCAATCGAATGATGAAATTTCAGAGCGAAAGAACCATGTTTTAAATAACATTTTGTACTTTTGAATCAAATTATACTAAGCAACAGTTTTGATGATCAAGTTTTTCTTTTCAAATTATTGCATCAAAATTACATTAAAATGAGTATTGTGTTTTAATGTTCCGCTAAAAAAGAAAATACATGTTGCCTTATAGTTTAAAGAATCAACCAGAAAAGATATAATATTTTCAAGCTTGAAGTAAGTTTACAACACAATGTTGAACTTGGTATGAACAAACATCAAAAATGATAGATATGGGACCCAAAAAGAATTTCTCGAAACATTGGGGGCTATACCCGAATAACCACACTAAAGTAGTGGGCTTAAATTGAATACATGTAGGCCCAATTTACTTCCCGACGTCGGTTAGGGCTCTTATTTGATCCTACCTGAAACTCCGCCTCCGGCCGAGAACGCAGAAAGGCTCGGCGAATCCCTAATTCCGATACGAATATTCAACAGATTTTGCTCTCCTGGTAAGCTCTCTCTATTCAATTTTCTTCACACTTGGCTTGTCTCTGTCTCAGATTCTACTTCATGTATTTTTTTTTTCCTTCTTATGGATTTTGTTACGAGAGTTCCTAAGAATGTACTTCAGGTAACCTAAAGGGTATTTGAACGAGTGTCTAATTCTCTCTGTAGTTTTCAACCGTTGAGCCATGGTATGTAATTTCCCGACCTATTGCTTGACTGTTTGTCAAATTTGAGCATAGGAAACTTAAAATGTTTTGGCTGAAATTATTTGTGCAGGCTGCGAGAATTCTTGCGACTTTGATAGTCTACGGTTCTGGAGCAGTATTCAGGGCTTGTGCTCAGGCATATCGTCAGGCAATTGCAAGTATGTCTATTTTTTTAAAAATTATTTACAATGTTCTTCTGCTCTGCAAATTTTTATTTGGTGCTAATGGTAACAAAATTGTTCATAAAAATCATGATATTGTTTGATATGTGTCTTAGATGCAGCAAAGTCCGGGGTTGCGAATGAAGCATTGCATAATGTTACGAGAGGAATCAGAGGATTAACTGAACCTGAAGCTAGACAGATTCTTGGTGTAACGGAGAAATCATCTTGGGAAGAGGTTCTTAAGGTTTGTTTGTCCTCCTCTCTTGGCATCATTGCATTTTGTTGATCATTGAAACACATTGTTATGTTATGTTGCAGAGATACAACAACTTGTTCGAACGCAATGCCAAAACCGGAAGCTTTTATCTCCAATCAAAGGTTCATCGAGCTAAAGAATGCTTAGAAGCTGCGTACCAGAAGAAACCGGATGGAATCACAACAAGCGCTTGATCAAATAATAACAATAATAATAATGTAGTAACCAATTAAATGTTTAGAAGCAATTCAGCAGATGAAGAATATATTTTGATGTATGTTAGTTTTCTTGATGTTTCTAAACCGGTTTGGGTCCGAGAAGTTTGGAAAATTGAATGTAGAGACGGTGGAGAGAAATTATAAGGCCGCAAAGGTTGAAATGAGAGAAGGTTGGTGAGGCCGGCGTTCGGACAGTCACCGACTCACCGGCGGGCCGTTGTTAAAAGTCTTTAACCCTGTTTTTTCTTATTATTATTTGACTCTTGTAGTGTTTAGGTATACTCGTTGAATTCCAAGTCTGTCGAGCTGAATTATCTAATCTGTCTACTTCATTTTAGTACCAATTACCAAACATAGCTGAATTATCTAACAGGATCGTACCTAGATAACACATTTTATTCCTTATGTTTTTTTTTTTTTTTTTTTTGCTAAAATTTGGTGCTTATATTTAAATTTTGTTGTTGTTTTTATTCCTTATGTTATGTCTTTATTTTGATTAGTTTGTATTACTATCACTACACAACAACTTGACGATGAAGTATACGTACAAATAAAAAATATTCATTTTATCGACGGTGATGTGGTATTCTTATCTTCATACGTTTCTATTTTCGTCAAAAGATTCGAACATACATGATACATGATGTCACTGTATATAGTATTAAGATTCAATGGATAAGAGTTCCACTAGTACACCCAAGTGGTGTAAGACTTTGAAGTCCAAGTCCACGTGGGTCTTATCATTAGACATCTTCTTTGAGAGTCGACTCGAGACCGCTAGCAAAGTTGTGGCGGTGTCTATCACGCGTCTTAAGCCAACGATCATCGTTAAAACTAACACAACCGAACCAAAGACATTATAAAACAGGATGATGTTTTGGAAGTGGGCATGTCGGCCGCCGAATTTTACGATTCACACGACAAACTTATTACTAATCTAGAAAGAACTAGTATACGTCAACTCTTTTTTTTTTTTTTTTTTTTTTGTCATCCGGTGAATTAGATTAACAAACGCAGCTAAGAGTTACATCAGAACCTGATTTATCGGTAACTAACCCGATCAAATATCGGACAACAAAGGTGGCAAGGAACAAACTCCTTCTGCGGTCTAGAACCCACAAACGGGTAACAAAACCCACAGTCGGGCAACTAAAAGCAGCTGAAAACAAGATCAAACGGCGAAAACGCTCCAGCAAGTGGGGATGCGGATAAGAGGATACAAACGCGGCACAATGACCCTCCTTAGACATAGAGACAGGAGATCACCGACGAGCGGAGAAAACCACAGGCATAGGCTGACCGCAAACACTAACCCTATAACCCCGACTAGACGACAATAAGAAATAATCCGAGAATCCAACTCCGACGCACCTAATCTTAATCCTACCAAGTCTAAATCGAGAACTATGCATTCCTACACGAGGTTAGCCTTACTAGAACCGATAAACGAAACGACTAAAGGACAAGACTACTTATTCATCTACAAGCATCACGAAGGAGACTAAAGGTCTAGATTCAACGAATAAAGGAAATCTAATCGAGACTAACCCAACACCTTAAACTATGCCAAAGACCACACCCCACCAACAACAAGAGTAAACCCGCAGATCCGAAACAAAGGGATGAAGTTAAACACATACAAAATTCAATCCACCGGAGGATAAGAGCCGAAGACCATACGCAAATCCCAGAAACCTATCCTATAACCGTAGAGAATTGAACCATCCCAAACTACCACCAAAAACCATCATAACTCAACCTAAACTATCAAACTTAAACCACAAGCTCAGCTCACGAAAAATCACTGCCGTGAAAGGAAACGTACAACCTCACCCAAGAAACTTCTTGTACAAAGCGGAGAGGACCACGGAGGACGACGAATTGCCGTAACAACACCACCATCCACATAGATCGCCCAACCCCAAAGACCGGAAGAATACCACCATACAAACCAACCCCATCACCGGAATCAAACGGCGACGCCTTTCAGACGTCTCACGAACCTCCGGAACCACCAAAGACCTACCACCGGAGATCTACGGCTCCCAACACAGGCAGAGAAGGGCTAGAGCAGTGGATCTACACCGTCAACACCTTAAACTTGCTTAGATCTCCTTCCCCGACACCGTCCGGCCACCGGGGAGGTCCTTGACGCGATCGTCTTCTTGTTCTCTTTTTTTTTTTTTTTCCTTCACCGCTTCGACTTTTTCCACTAGTATACGTCAACTCATCACATGATATATTTTATCCAATTTTCTACCCTTTTTATATGGTAATAACATATAATTAAATCGAAGGAACAAACATAATTTGGGAGTTGAAGCTTTGGCCATACATTAACGGACATATATATCAAAATATGTAAGGAAAGTTTCGTAGATCAGATGGCATCTAATCGCACCATAACTTGTCATTTATGTTTGCATGTGTACAACAAAATAACTAAGATAATATATACTTGAGAATAGTATTTAGAGGATGATAATATTTTATCAACTAGAATTAGTATGCCTCTCATGTATTATGCCACTTATTATCCACTAAGATTAGAACCGGTGAGTCTGTGTTGTCATGACCAAAAGTGATGTAGCAACTAGCAAATGGAACTAGTTATAAAAGCTTACAATTTCAAGAAACCTTAACGAACAAAAAATAAGAGAAGAAACATCAGAAAACATTCAAGAAACACAGATGATCTCTTATATATCATCTCAAAAACCCGAATGAGAAGAGGAAGAAGAATCTCCAAACCGCCAAAATTTCGCATAATCTTGCTCTTCTTGTTGCCTAGAAGAGCCACCAGAAGACGAAGAAGTTGTAGCAGCAGTAGTAGTAGTTGATAAACTATGATCATGAGACATTGAAACTCCATTACGACTACCATATCCACCGCCTAAATTAAAACTTAACATATCGTTATTACTCCCATCTGGATAATAATGGTTATAGTATGGTATATTTTGAGTCTCAATTCGATTGGAGGAGTAACAAGTAGAGTTTGATAGCTGATTATTTATAACATGGCTTCCCAGCTGAACCCTCTCCGGGAAATTGAGTTTGGCTTTGCTTCCTTTGAACTTAAGAGCAGCTTCATCATAAGCTAAGGCTGCGGATTCAGCAGTTTCAAATGTCCCTAGCCACACACGTGCAGCCTTTTGCGGATCTCGAATTTCAGCTGCCCATTTCCCCCATGGCCTTTGCCTTACCCCTCTATAATGTCTCCTCTTCAGGTTCCCTTATATCAATCACAAAAATTGAAACCATATATTAGTAAAGTCAGAATCGGGCCTGAACATATTCTTTTGAAACATTTGAATAGGTTCGCGAGAAACCAATAAGGATGAGAGAACCTCTCAAAGAAACTTATCCAAATTAATAAATCATATTTGATAATAACAAAATTTAAGTTACATTCTGGACCATCTATATAAGTTTGAAATTTACATCTTAATTATATGGATATTTTCACAAAAGTTCCAAATAATATAACATAGACATGAGCATGTGTATATATATACCTTGATCTTGATCATGAGTTGGAGCAAGTGGTTGACAAGGGTCTTGTGGGTTATAAACAGAAGGACTATCGTGAGAGTTGCTTCCGATTACCTGAGTCAAAGCTGAGACCATAACGCGCATGTCGTGTTGAGATCGGGCCGAGAAGACCGGGAATAAGTTCTCATCTTCCTCGGCTTCATCAGGTTCGTCGCCTCCAAAGGGCATGTTCTTCCCTTTGGATTAGGTTTAAGTGAATGACGAAAGAGAGAGAGTAAAGGCTTTTTGGGGAATGCAATATTCTGTGGCTTTTTATAGTGGTAAGTCTTTCTACATGTGTGAACATACGACCTTACGTGAGGTTTTTTGTTGTTTTTGTTCGGTCTTTATTTATTTGTTTTAAATGTATTTTGTAGTTATTTTGTTATTGTGTTTTAAAAATAATACAAAACTATGTTTGTACGATTAGTACGGGTCGATGTTTTGTGGCTTTAATATGAAAACATGTATAACATGAGAAATGTTTGTTAAACTTTTCTTAATGAGGAAAGTGCATGTGTATTTAAATATCATACGATGGGGATATTTTATAGAGATTAATATAACAGATACTACACAATATGTAAATAATAAGCATGCAAATTAAAGAATAAAATAAAGAAGAGGGGAAAATGCATGCATGTTAGAAGAAAAAAGATTCAATGGATTCATATATTAAGATAGATTCAATGGATTTTATGACACTTAAAGGGAAACGAATCATTCGAAACCAGTTAAGCCATTGGTAAAGGCTAAGGATACGCATATTCAGTCTCCGGCTCGTGGAAGAGGTCGAGGACATGGAAATTGAGGCGGACAAAACTAAAAGATATAATTTCCTAATCTTTAAGATCAATCGGAACGAAAAATTTGATTGTTTCTATTTTTTTGTATCTCTATCTTTATCGTTAGTTTTATTTGCTTTTTAATAAACTGTAGGATTCAAATCTTAGCAACTAACTGGTTTTTTTGGTTTTAAATATGTTCAGTAAAAAATGCATATACATGTTGTTTTGTATGATTATTTTATCTTCCTATAAGGGTTTTTTTTTTTGCTTAAAACTTCCTATAAGGACTCGAGGGAAATAAATACTATTCTTTCTGAATATTAATGTAAAAATTAGTATAACTCTCGTGTTCTTAGGAATGTTAAGGATTGTAGTTGTAAATGTAATGTAAAACGACAATTTGGTTTTCCTCAAAAGTCGACATTTTTACAAAGTTGAAGGCGATATAATCAGTTTCCATTGTGGAGCTATTAAGTGTGTGATAATAAAATATGGCAATGTGAGTTTGCGTACGTGTGAAGTGAATCTATTTTTAGTAAATACGCGTGACTTAAAAATTTGCAACACAAAAAGACATTTTAAAAACCTCTAGAATATAAGAAACGTGTACACATTCAAATCAATTTGAACAAAGTGAAACCTTTTTGTTTTTGCAGCCACGCGAAATCTTAAGCTTAAAGATCTGCGTTACGAAAAAATTAACATTTTAGCAAGATACAATATTAGTTTTTATATAGATGTCCATAAAATTTTATATTCGTAACATTCTGATTTCTGATATACATATATGCGAAAGAATTTTTAAAATTGGTTTAAATACTTTTGTTATCCACATGTATTTATTTTTCAGTTATTTGTCCTATAAAACTTCAGAATTAAATATGTTTAAACCGAAATCATAATTAGTGACATAATGGAAAGTTATTTCCAATATCATATAAATGTGGATAAAACACAGAAAATTGTATGATAATTACATGGTTAATAAATAAGGTTTTCAAATTTCACGGATTAATATACTGACTGTAGAATGAAAATGGATCTATAGACCGAGAATGAGCGTGAGAACACCATGTACACAATTATATCTAAAATTGCTACTTATTTGTTATTAAAGGTTACTATCTAAATAAGAAAATCGGTAGACAGTCTACGTTTTGCTCCTATAATTCCCAAAAATGACTAAAATCTTTAAATCAAGCTTTCATACTTCCGGAAAATAGTCATTTTTTTGTCAACATAGTCATTTTAAATAAGCTGTATGGTGAGCAAAATATATATAGTGTTATATTTAGTTGCTGGTGTGAGGGGCTTGTGTACACGTTTATGCTTTCAAATGGAAAATTTTATATAAATACTGAGACTGTCTATATTTATATTATCGGGTTTTATCTAAAAAGTTTCATACACTATTTGAATAACTAATATAAGTAGTCTTGACCCAAACAAAGTCAACAGCTAAGTTAGTTGACAGGTAAAAAGAGCTTTTGTACAATGCGTCATGTGGATTAATACTGTGAGACTTGTAAATGCAATCCAGCCACTTTGACTCGCAATGTGTGTACTGTGTACAGGTGTTAGGTTCAACTACCATGTGGTTTAATTTACGTTCATGCATGATCAAATTTTATCTAGTTAAAGCATTTCTGGTGGAATGTCTTTAATTAGTCTCACTCTTCCCAATTCCCATCAATAAATCTTAGATCATCATGTGAAACCTCACTATTCATAAATTTAACCGATAATTTATGACCTTTTAGACTATAGATTTCTCATGTGTGTAAACTTAAATCACCTTTTTGATAAAAAAATGTTACTATTATTAAAAATAAAATGTTAATGTGTTACAACTTGAATTCACAAATTGGTACACTTAATATTTGATTACACGCTAAAAAGACAAAAAAAAAAAAAACAAGGGAACTAAAACATTTAGCATTTTGTTGTTTTACCTCAAAACCAGTTGGATCCAAAGAAGGAGTAGCCGCATATGGAAAAACACACACGAAAGACCAAAAACCGTTAGAAAGCAAAGAAAGTTATTTCATCTAGCAATCCACGAAAAGAACCATTCGACATCAAAGTCGAAATAGGCTCGATATAAGATTATCCTCCACGTAAATTGTTATTCATCTTTTTTTTTTTTCTTTTTGGTCCACAATTATTATTCATCATATAACTTCAATGAATTCAATGTTATTTTCAGTTAGGTTTCTGGTTAAAAAATGATTAATTAAGAGAGTGGGAATAAGCGAATTCATTTCAATTTGGAATGATTTATAGATATCAGCCTATCGTTGGAGACCCGTAATACAAAAAGCAAATACATTTCAAACCTTGGATACAGTAGTTGACCTACTGATTGATCATCAAAATCAAATCTGGAATAAACAACTGATGGAGTCAATTATGGAACTTACAGAGGTAGCTATGATTATGAATATTCCATTTAGCCGGCTAAATAGACATGATTCGATGGGTTGACATTTCACAAAAACTGGGAGATATACGGTGAAGTCGGGTTATCAAACAGAGCGCGACATACTAGATAAAGGCGAATTGGCTCCTTTCATGGGACCAATTGTTAAAAGTCTACAAGCATTCTCTTGGAAGATTAAATACCCTTATAAAATAGGGTACTTATTTGACAATCAAGTTCGGGCTGTTTACCGGTAACAAAAAAATTTGAAGGGAAGAAAAATAAAATGTGATACATTATGTGTACGCTGTGGAGTAGAAGAGGAATCGATAAACCATTTCTTATTTGAATGCCTACCAGCTATTCAAACTTGGGCATTGTCTACAACACCAACAAATCCAGATTTATTCCCTTCAGCATCTATCTATATGAATATAGACTACCTATTCTGAAGATTACCATCAGACAGTAATAATAATATATATCTTTGGCTACTTTGGTATATATAGAAAAGCATGAACGATATAATTTACAATCATATGGATAGAAACCCTCATGAAACTTTAAGGATGGAGGAAATAGAAGCCATGACATGGGGAGATACACAAATAGTTGAGGTAAAAGATCTTACTCAAACTTTAAGTTTAGGAGGGAATTCCGGAAATGACTTGGTTCAACAGAGTCGATGGTGTTTTGTGGACGGATCATGGAAGGAAGGAGAACTTTTAATGGGACAAGGATGATATACTTGCTCCGAGAGAGATGCTAATATCATGATGGGAGCGATGAATATAAGGGCAAGTTTGTCCCCGCTTCATGCGGAATTCGAAGCCCTCATATGGGCCATGGAATGCATGAAGGTACTTCAAAAAACTCGCATCACATTCGCAATGGACTGTTCTGAATTGATGAATATAGTGTCGGAACCAAATGAATGACCAGCTTTCTCGGTTCATCTAGAGGAGTTCGAGAGAAGAAAGGGATACTTCTCAACATACGACTTAATCCACATACCGCACACAAGAAATTTGACAGCAGATAGATGATATACCATGGATTTTAGGGATTTTAACCATGGTATATATCTTATTTATCGAGTCTATTATTATGTTTTAGAGTCTTTTCAGGTATTTATTAGGTACAAGCACATTTGGAGCAGATTTGGTGATTATGGCACTTTCTGGAGCTTTTTGGAATGTTTGGCCGAGAGATAGAGTTCTCTGTGGACATTTGAGGAATGCATCGATCGACACACCTTTGGTGTCGATCGATGCATATGCGAGATGGGCCAGACTCGACGGTTTAATGAAGAATGCTGATATTGCAGAAAAGCCCAGATACTTACACAAAGCCCAAAACGTGTTTTAGACTATATATTAGGGGTTTTAGCCACTTGTTTAGGTTACGCTTTACTTACGATTTATTTTATTCAGAGAGAGTTTTAGGGGCTGATCTTGTTCTCGAAAGAGACTTGATTTCGAACCCCAGTTCTTTATTTGATTTTATAATATTTGGTTTTCTATTCAAGATGTTTTCTGTTTCGATGAACATGTCTGAATAGATTACCTGTTAAGTTTAGGGATTCTCATTAGGGATTTTATGGAATTATAGCTTAATCAATCTGTAGGGATTCATATCTGCTAGTTCTTCGCCTAGGATTGCTCTTAATGGTTAATCTGAAGTAGCTATCCAGATTTATGATGTTAGGTTGATTGATGCAACGACAGTTGGTTAATTAGCTAGAAAGAACCTAGATGAGCAATTAAATTACTCGCAAAGAGATTTGATTTAGTTTAATTGTGAACATATCAAACTTGGAATTAAAGCTGGTTTAATGTGTTAGTAATTGCAAAGAGATTTGGATTGCTGCACTTAGACTTAGAGAATTCTCGCAACGAGAGTTGGTTAATTCTATATCTGTGTTTTGAGTTCTAGAACAGTTTCTGATTAGATCCCGATTGATTGATTGCTTGTGTTCCTGATTTCCTGAGAACTTCCTAGACTTAACGCTTCGTTTCCTTGCTCACAACTCGCTGCTATTTACTTTCTGCTTGCTGATTTACTGCTTTCCCATATTGTTTTCTCCTAGTTTAATCTCTTCTGATTTAATTCTATCGTTGACCGGAGTCCCTGTGGATTCGATACCCTAAGTACTACAACTACATCACTGTGCACTTGCAGTTAGAATATGATTAAAACTAGACCTATCAATAGACTAGCACGGAGTATTTGTCACAGACTGTCAGATACGATTCACGTTGGACAAGAGCCGCCAACATGGATTAGAAATAGATAAGTTCTTCTTGATATATGTTGTTGACAAAAAAAAAACTTCAATGAATTTATAAAGGTTGATTTGGGTGCTTAATGAAAGAAAGATGCACACGTCAGATTGCTATGAATTTTGAATATTGAAAAAGGAAAAAAACATTGAAGACAAAATCAAATCCAATATGGTACTACTAGTCGCTTCATTCGAAACTTTTTACATTCAAGATTCACAAGAAAAAAACACAGAGAAAAAAAAAAAAAAACGAAAACAGAAAATAGAAGCCAATGTAACTGCCCCGTTGTACGAGGAGATTAGCCCTTGTAAAAGTACGTTATGTACAATTTCATTCGGCAAACCAATATAAACACGATCGATCTTTTTTCACAGAGGAACAGGCTTCATATTACGGATTCTCATATACGTCAAAAACTGTGAAGGCAATTCTGCAAGAAGCGCTTGTACTACAGATATCTCTCCATCTACAAAACAAACACAACACAACACACTCATTAACTAACTATCCTTCTCATACGGTTAAATTAAAGATTCAAATCAAAACTCACGTTGCACGTCTCGTAATGACACAAACTGAACGATATCTCGTGAAGCCACTCGCCCGCTCGAGCTCTCCAACCGTTCTCCTCTATCAGCGTCTAGTATCTAAAAGACCAAACCAAAACAGAAACACAGTTTACACAACGATCATGTATAGTTGTAAGAATCTTAAGCTGTCTTTATTTATTTACCTCCATCTCTTTAAAATCGGCTCCTCCAACTCCTACAATGAGGATTGATAAAGGTAAATCTGATGCACTGACTAATGCGTCTTTTGTTTCTTGAAGATCTGTTATTACACCATCCTGCAAAACAATTTTTTTAGAAAAAATGTCTTGACTTTGTTATGTTATGCTAAATACATTTTCAGAAATATAGCAACAAAGAGGAAAATGACCAAAATAGCATTTATTAAATAGATAAAGACTAAATTAACCTTAAACCCTAAATACTAACCTTAAACCCTAAATAATAAACCTTAAATCCTAAATAATACACCCTAAACTCTAAATTACATAATGTTATAAAAGTCTTTGTAATCTAAATAATGCTAAAAATGTCAATTATTTCGCTTGGTGTTATATTTATGATGACAAGGTATGTTTGTGCTATTTTATGTCTTTTCTCTTTTAAATATGATATACTCACTGTGATGATTAATAAGACGTAGTATCTCCGTGAACCTTGAGCTAGAGACTGGCTGGCTATCATTGCCGCGGAGTTTATCACCGGACCAAAAAGGGTAGGCCCTGCCAGAGATACGTTGAAGAGTGCACTTGTGTATGAAGTCATGATTCCTTGAATCCCATCAACCTGAGGGACGCAGAAAGATTGTGAATTCGAAAACATCGAAATGCTAAATATTAAAGATAAGTGAGTTGAGTTTGTTTACCTCACAGTATGAACTGCTTCCACTAAGGTTAAAGCAATGTGAAACTGGACCGTCGATTGGACGAGCTCCGAATCCCCAAGCAGGGAAGCGTTTGTCCGAGTCATAAAACTGTAATACTTCTCCAACATCCACTATTGCCTGAGTAAAAGAAGAACAGATCATGATCGAGTTTAGTCACAGTCACTGCTAATTAAGAAAATGGAATAACATATAACACCAAGTCCTCACTCTCTGATACGCATTTAACCGTCCTGAAGGATCAACGTAGTGCAAAGAATCAGGGAGGCGGGGGTTTCCGTTTGAAGCTGAAGGACAATAGAAAAAAGTTTATATTAGTGCATGTACAAGTAAGATACTAACAGCAACATTGCAGTGGTCCAATACCTACCTGTGAAATCGATGGCTACCATGAAGCTTAATTCAAAACCAGATGCCAAGTATTCCAGGAATGTGTGCTGGACAGTCTCGGTGAACTTGTCCACAAAAAGCTGGCTCTTTAACACCTGAAATAAGGAGAAATGTTATCAGATAACTTACATGAAAAGGCATGAACATGTTTGGAAACCTTTTACTATTGGTTCATACCTTGTCTTGTCCAGCACTGGTAGGCAAAGATAAATTGATTCCTTGGCGAGATAAATGAAGTTGTTCCAAGTCTGAAAGTGATTTCTGAACTTTTCTGACCACCCAAAATAAACAAGTAATTATGTCAGTTAACAGCATTTCTATAAAGTTACTCCAAAAATGAGATAGTATGAGTTCTGACCCGATCAGACTGTGTTTGCCATTGGAATTGAAGTCTGAGCATTCTATTATCAATGGGCTGTCCTGCAGGATTATGAAACAAATTTGAGACATATCAACATGCATCTCAGATAGAGAAATAGACTTTCTATTCATTCGTTATATATTCTTGGAAAAATATAGATATAAGATTCTTCTATACCTTACTCCCGACTTGCTGAACACTTAGACAGAGTTGTTTCCAAACAGGGTTAAGATTGTTCTTCAACACTTCAGTTTTAGAAACCGGGATTGGAGCTCCATGCTCCACAATCTTTGATACCACCAAAAAGGGATCCTAAGGATGAGGCAAAAGAAATAACGAGTTATATTTATGTCTGAACTGTTATGTTAGTAAAAAGGCAAGGAGAGTAAATCCACAAACTTACACTTTTTGAGAAAAGATCCTTTGATTCCAAACTCGAACATCTGAATACTATCTCTGTTGTAATCTTAGAAGCAAGGGACTCCTCAGCATGGATAATAAGCTTTCCGTGGTGAGGCTGAGTCTGTCCGGCGAAGCCTTCTTTACGCTTGAGCTCTAATGGAATCGTCCTAGTTGATTTTGTGATTATCTGCATGGTTGAAAAGTATAAAACGAATTAGCAAATAAAGTCCACATATATTGCAATATTCAGTCTGTAAAACAAGAACAGGATAGCATTTAAGCAGTTAATACCTCAGACAATGCACATGTTGCCTCACCGAGAAACTGTTGATCATCAAGCTTAAGCATCTGAAAAGTAACTCTTCAATAGTAAGCACACTATATATTTACATGGTCAACGAAAATAGGTTGTGCATGACAACTATTCAACCATTTTTATTTTTCCTGATCAATCTGGAAAAATGAATGTTGAGACAGAAGCATGTGGGTACTGGTGCCCACATCTAAACAGACAAAATACACATATGCTTAGTAGATCTGATCAAATCATCAAAATGAAAATGCAGGTGTAAGATGAGTAGCAGTTACCTCCTCTCTTGAATTTTGATACTGAGTGTCAACATCATACACACGAAACCTGTGTATAAACACAACCAACAGAAGGAGTCATATAATTTCAGGTAAAGGTTTGAAAGAATCTCTTTCCTCAGCAGTTCAGAATCTTACAAGAATGTCTGCACAGTCTCAAAATGATAAGCTACTGTGAATTTCTTAATCCATTTTGGAGCTAAGGAGTTCAAAACAACTTCACTGCGGAACACTTCCGAAAGTGTTGCATCTTTTTCCTTTTTATAGACAACCACCATAGGATCACTCTGCGAACCAAAATATATATATGATGCCAGGGCAAGTAAATAAAAAATACTAAAATAGGCCACAAATCACAGAATAATGTAGGAATCTCAATTCATTGGTTCTCTTAGATTTAAAGAAAGACACTCCACATGATGTTGTGTTTCTATCTCCATCACTGATAAGACCTTTGGTTAAGATATCAACACAGCTTTGAAGCAATTTCATAGATACACACTGTCTTCAAGTAACCATCATGTTCAAGTGACCATCACTGTACGTGGTCTAGTGGTTTAGTGTGGGGATGGATCCAGTGCACCCCTAGTTCAAGTCCCGGTGGAAGGGACAATAATTAAGGCCATGCGAGATATTGATAACTGTAGGTCTCAGCCTCGGCGATTACGGTTATAAAAAACTCATCATGTTTCAAGTGTTGAACCATTCCATTACAACTAACCTTGGAGAGCACGTCCCGGTCTCGCAAATTCGAAGCAGAAAACGATAGCTACAAAAACAAGGCATTATCAAACATCAGATAGAAAGAAAATTGAAAACTCGTACTCTCCGTCAAATGATGAAATTCAAATGAAGCACACATATTTTTCATCGCGGAGGAGATAAAAATGATGAAGAGAGGGAACCTCGATCTGAGAGAAGAGTCCGTTGAAACCTCGAGACTTGAGATAGTAATCAACGGCGTCGTTAGTAGTGCCGCCGAGAGCGGCGGAGGAAGGAGTTCCACCAACGCCGGCAATAGCACCAGCGCCGGAGGAAACATCGGAGCAGCAGTTACCCATAGAATAATTCTCAGAAATACAACCTGGATCGAACAACACAGAACAATTCTTTTGAGGATTTTTTTTTTTTTTTTGTTTTAACAAGGAAGAAGAAGCAGAAGATACAGGGATTTAAATGGCCCCCACTTTGTCCAACTAGACCTTTTCTTTTGATTGCTGTCTCCCTCTCCCTATTTATACTTTTTTAAACCGAGTTTTCAATTAATAAAAAATTGACTTGCGAAAAGGATTTTTATTTACACGAAATAACCAAGAAACGTTCGGCAATTTTCTGAGAAACTCTCTCTGTCAGAAAGCGTCTTATTCAATTTTATTGGAAGGAGACAATAATTTTTATTAGTGTTTAATAATTCAAACGTAAAGTTTTCGTTATAAACAAAGATTAGTAAGGAATTTAAAGGACATTCAACTTGTTTAAAGGGACATAATATTTTCATTTACCAAACCTTGGTCCTTTTAATTATAAGATCAAGGTGCCAATGCCATGGCCCATGTTAATTGGTTTGGAAATATGATAGTTAAGTTAAATAGTAGTTGCTTTGTTGGCAATACAATGTTCTTCAAACATTCGTTGGTTTTAAAAAAAAAAACATATTGTTGTCTGTTTACACCAATCGAATTATTGTTAATTATGACATCTGAATTAGCATAGGCATGTGGTCAATAAACATATTAAGTAGAGCAAGTTATTTCCATCATAAGTACATAATTAAAAAAAACAATTTTCTTAATATTACTGGGTCAATCTTATTCAGTACAAATGTACAATATCAATCCTTTTTTCTATTTTTTGCCAACTTGATTTATCATTCTTAAGGTTATTCTTTCACAGAAAATTTCAGACCACATTAAAGCTATTGTTTTGTTGTAACCAATTTGTAAAAAACACGACAATTGCCATTAAAGTGATGCTGGGAAATAGTGAGGAACTTTCACTTGAGAATATTTTTATTTTACACATTTGGATTATTATCACCTTAGAGAGAGAGACCGTTTTAACACAAGTCATAAAATTTGTGGAAATTTTTCCTTTAGAAGGTATACATACATACAAGTTATAACAGGTGAGATTGGAAAATATGAATAATGGCTTTTAAAAGTGGATTTTGGATAAGATTTTTATTGGAAAAAAAACAGTGATAGGATAAACTTTATTACTCTGAAATCAATCTTGGGGTTGTTCAAGTCCGATCCAATCCATTTATTGACCTCACGTTATTTCGAGACAATTCAGGATTGGAATTTGTTTGTGTTGTCTTCTTAAAAAAAGAGAAGACAACACAAACAGAGGGAAAAAAAAACAAAGAAAATAACAAGTGAATTGCAATGCAAGTGCTCAATCATACATAGTGGGAGGGAGACTTTCAAAACCAAAGCAAATGTCTTTATTTCTACCAATAGGACTTAGGGTTTAGGCCAGCTAATTTAGAGTTAATAAGCATGTTCTTGGTCCCAAGATTTGCGTTTGGCCCCTGTTTTTTCAGGTGAACCTTTCACCTTTGAAGGTTATTCTAAATAGCAAATCCCAATTATCAAACATAAAAAATACTAAAAGACATGTTTTAGGAGAGCTTGTGATAAAAGAGTTCTGATATGTTTTTATTAGTTTCATATCCCAATCAGAATTGCATTTCAAATTGCACTTCTGAATAGGGAATTGAAGAAGTTTTGATGGTTTGAGGAAGAAAATAAAACCTTCTATTTAACTTACAGAAAACGAGAGCTGGAGGCTCTACCTCTTATGATTTTGTCCCTCTTTTTCCAGTGAGTGCATCAGTTCGCTTCCAAGCTTCTCCACCACGCACAAGTATCCCAGATCCTGCAAAGCTAATGCAAAGAGGTTTTTCAGTATCATCATCATCAAACTGTTTGAGAATTCACTACGTTTGAGAATTCACTACGTACACGAGAGTTAACAGAGTCCTCTCTGGCATCACTTTGCTTCAACAGTTTTAAGATGTTTGATTATAGGCTGTGGTTGTATCCGCTGTCTGATAGTAATAAGACTGATTCACCGTATTCCCATTTCCGGTTGCAGCATATGCCTGGCTTGCAGCTTGCCAATCAGTTGTCCCAGGAGCCCCTGGTATATAACCTTGTGTTACAGCTTGCTGAGCGTATGCACCAGGTTGTGCACCGTATTGCTGAGCGTATGCACCAGCTTGTGCACCGTATTGCTGAGCGTATGCCCCAGCTTGTGCACCGTATTGCTGAGCGTATGCCCCAGCTTGTGCACCGTATTGCTGAGTGTATGCATCAGCTTGTGCACCATATTGCTGAGTGTATCCAACAGCTTGAGCATGTGGTTCTGCTGTGAATCCAACTGTTTGAGTATGTGGTTGCTGACCGTACACAGTTGCTTCAGCTTGTGGTTGCTGACCGTACCCAGTTGCTGCAGCTTGTGGTTGCTGACCATACCCAGTTGCTGCAGCTTGTGGTTGCTGACCATACCCAGTTGCTGCAGGTTGTAGTTGTTGACCGTACCCAGTTGCTGCAGCTTGTGGTTGCTGACCGTACCCAGTTGCTGCAGCATGTGCTTGCTCACCGTACCCAGTTGCTACAGCATGGGGTTGCTGAGCGTACCCAATTTCATGGGGTTGTTGAATATATCCAGTTCCACCAGCATAGGAATTAGTATGAACCGTAGCTGGATAATATTGCTGTTGGGGGTAACTAAATGTTCCAGCATATGATTGTGTACTAGGCTGTGAATGCGTGGAATACTCTCCCGCTACACTTTGAGGTTGGTGTGTGTAACCAAGTGCTCCAGCAGCTGGTTGTGGGGCTGTCTCAGTATGAGATTGGGCAACACTAACTACCTGCATAGCTGATTGCATGGACACTGTAGTATTTGGAACTGTAGATGCTTCTGGCTGATAGTAGGTTCCAGTAGGGATCTCATGCCGTTGACTAGCTTCCCCTTCCTTTTGTGATGCTGAAGTAAAGAACTCGCTTTTATATACACTCCCATCAGCCGCAGCTGCAAAAGAATGTTCATTCCCAGATATCTTCGGAGGGTAATACTTATTATCAGAATAAGGTGAAGCATACTGGTCCTTCTCTGATAAAGCTGCTGGATAATATTCATTTTCTGAGGCCACTGGCTCTGGGGCAGTTCCATATCTGTCATAGCACACACAAAAACAAGCCCTATGATTACATATTGACAATACCTGCCAAGCCATAAAATGTAAACAATGCAAAAATCTGCAGAATGGAGGCTTCTAGTAAAGTATTCAGGTAGAGTATTTGACTAAAGAAAATACCAAAAACTACTACAACCATAGTTACCTCCGGATATTAGATAAAAGGGTTAGGTATTTGAGTTGAGGGTCTTGAATAGATGAGCGTGAAGGGTCTCCGAGCAACAGTTGCTGTCGACTCTCTGCAGGAGAATAAGGCTGATCCAAATTTGACAGACTTAGTCTTTCCCTCACTGGGGTTGCGTAGTCGTCTTGTCTGGAGTAACTATGATGGAGCTGATGTGCGCGGGGAGTAGACTGATGGGACATAAGAGAGCCAAGTCGTGGTTCTGCATGACGCGCAGACAGAGGATCTAAAACTGACGAAGCATTTCTAAGTTGTGTAGCAGCTATGAACCGTTCCTCAAATGATAGCTCCCTGGGTGCTGAGGCTCTAGAAGCGAATCTATGAGGTAATGCATCGAGTTCTGGAGCGGTAAATGAACGAAATAATGATAACAGAGACATAACCTGCAATCCATGATCATTTTGTTCAGCAACAATGTAATTGCAAGGGAAAAAAAAAGGAAAGCCTGGCACTTGATAACATGTCTTGTAAATAGCAAGAAAGTGTATTACTTGGTGAGGAGCAAGTTCTTGCTTAAACTTGTGGCCGCCTTTGTAATTTTCATGGATAGCAGATTTGAAAGTGCTTTCTGGCAAGGGATAACAGTTCTTGAAAATTCTAAATCCAACCTGCCAAGATCAAGAAGAATAAAATGAGTGAAGAGATTAATCTTGGTCACATTGAGTTGAGATAAAAAATCATTGTGTACTCTCACAGGTATTACCTGAGATGGAAATTTCCTTTCAAAAGCTTCAGGTTCTATATCCAACTTGCCACCAATAGTAGCTTCATAAACACCATAAAGAAGTCTCTTCTCAAAGTCATACAGGAAGAGCTTCATCCCTGGTTTGATACTCTCAACAATGGCTCTTCTTCCTTTTGGAATCCCGAAAACACGGTAACGGAAGCAATCGACTTTTGTCTTCCCGTTACACATAAAGATATAACCAGGTAGCTGCTGTTCATGATCCTGTCTCCTCTCCATCCCATTCTCTAATCCAATGGGGGCAGGGGCTGAGTTCCCATAAAGAGCCATAAGACCATGGGTGTTCGCACTAGTTTGTTTACCAACCGAGAGCTCTATCTCCATAGCCTCTTCCATTGATTTCACTGTATTTGAGAATACAAGTAAGATTTGTCACCAACATATAATATAAACAAGACGCTAAAGAAAGCTACATCATACAGGAGGAAGCAACGTAGAAAGAGACAACACTGGAATTGAAATTAGAAGCTTTAAGCGATGATGAAACCAGACACAAATGTGGGATCGGGAAAGAAGAATATATAGCGCGAGAGGAGCAGAACAATTCCGGCTTACCGGAGAATATATAACAGAAATGATAATCAGGGCAGGAATTTTCGGATCAGCTAAATCATCTGCTTTGATTTTTATCCGATAATTTCAAGTGCGAATCTGAATTGAAGAAGTTAGATTTGTGTAAAAGTTTGTTCATCAAAGTCGGGTAGAAGGATTACTTTCGTCTTGTGCAGAAAGGAAGCTCACGTGGCCAAACCTAATGGGCTTATATGTTTTAACATAGGCCCATTTACTTTTAAATAACGGATCCATCAGATTGCTCACAAAACTAATATTACGTCATAAATTAGTTAGAACAAAAAAAAAATTAGAGTTGAGTTGACCCAAAAAAAAAAGAACAAAAAGAATTAGAGATTTGTAAAGTTTGGCAAGCCGAGACCAGAGTTGGTGTCCTAGAAATCGATCCTAGTCTGATTTTAGAGCACAAAGCCATAATTTTGCGACACTTTTTCTCTTCTGGTGTTCGATTTCATCTCTCTTTGTGAATTTCAGGTTTGTCTAAATTGTGATATGAACGATATAGGGTTTCTTATAATTTGTTTTCTTCTTTCAATTTCCCTCTTGTGTAAATTGACTGTCTCCTTAGCTAGGATTCTGGTCTTGTTAGCTTGAGAACACTTGTTCGTAGTTTCTGGGTTTCTTCTAGCTTGTGTCAAGATATGTATCTAAGGATTAGTCATTGATTTGTGTTGCATCTTTGATTGCTGAAGCTCATTGCACATAAATTTTTCCTTAAGTAGCAACTTTAGTGTTGAATTTCATCTCCAAAGCATCCATATCAGTTTGCAATGATCGATTCAGTCATTTAATAGTTGTTTAGTCTTGATATGAGATATGTTCTGTCATAACTAGCTAGATTTTTGCACTCTGAGCGACGAATTCACTTCTTAAAGTTTGAGTTTTTTCAGCTAAAACACTTTGTGTTCTTCAATCTATTCCCTTGCAGAATGTCTTCAAGGGAGAGGCTAGTAGGTTCAAAGCATTATAGCCGAGTGAGTGAAGCCATGTCAACTAATGGATCATCATCCCGACACCACGAGACCATCTCTTCCTCTTCTGATCACCGTCACCACCGAGTTTCTCATTCCGATGTTCTAGAAAACAAGATTGCAGCACGAGCTGCTGAGATAGACAGGCTCACTAGTGACAACCGGAAACTAGCTGCAAGCTACCTATCTCTCAAGGAAGATCTAACCGTGGCTGACCGCGAAGTCCAGGGACTAAGAGCTCACATCATCAAAACAGAAACAGACAGCGAGATTCAGATCCGAGGAGCCCTTGAGAAAATAGCAAAACTGGAGGGTATTGTTAACAACAGGGATAATATAAGGAGGGAGCTACAATTAGCTCACATTGAGGCTCATAAATTGGCTAGAGAACGTGAAGAGCTTGCTTCACAGGTGAAGTCTGCAGTAAAGGAGTTGAAGAAGGTTTGTATCGAGTCAGAGGGTTTAGAAGCGTCGAGCCAAGAGCTTGACCAGTTGAAAGAGGAGCACCAGAGATTAAGGTAATGTAAACATCTTTTAGATGTCAAAGTAACTGTTGAAAGTTCATCATCAGTTGGTTTAATCATTGGTTCAATGGAGCAGGAAAGAGTTTGATGAAGAGAAGAGTGTGAACGTAGAGAAGCTTGTGCATTTGAAAGAGATGGAGAAGAACATAATCGGAGCAGTCAAAGCTATTGAGAAGCTGCGAAGTGAGATCGCAGCCGCCAGGAGCAAAGTAGTTGAGAGTTGAATTCTGAACCGAAGAACCGAACGCCCAAGCCTGTCGGAAGTTGCAAGAACCAAAAATTATGTTCTTTAATTTTTCTAATATTATATAGTATGAGCTCTCTTTTTTAGCTTTTCCCAAAAATATTGAGTGTGATCGATGCTGAATCACATTGAAAGGTCTTTCAAGCAACTAAATCAACTTCATCACGTTGCGGATAAACCACATCAAGCCTCATCATACTCTTGTACTGATCAGGCACCGGTGCACCACCTTGCACACACAACTCCACAACCGCAGGAGCTTTCCCATAAAACCTCTGCAAACTATTGTCAAGAGCAGAACCCTCTGGATCCCGAACATGCCACACATAGTTTGGACCGACCACATCATCAATAGTGGCTTCTTGCCACGCGTGCATTCCGTCTCGCATCTGATGCTTAGTCGCTTTACATATCCTTACTTTGTGTCCCTTTGGACCAACTTGAATCTCTGGACAGTAACCACAAGTCCACACTTTGTATCTCTCCATCAGTTCCTTTACTCCTGAAACCATTTCAAACCATGACTCCATCGTCTCGATGCTTATTTCCTTCAAGCTCTTCTTATCTGCGTTGCAACGATCACCTTCTTGTAAAAGTACACTTGTGGTGGTAACTGCGGTTTCTGAATTTATGTCCTCGAAATCTACAATCCGTCCTTCAATGCTGTAAACAGGTTTCGATCTTCTCTTTGATGGGAATTTCTCTAGGTCTACGCCTGCCTGTATGCATAACTCAAGAACCGCAGAGAGTTTAGGGACGGTAAATCTCTCGTCGTGGAGAACTCTCGGTTTGACAGCACGGTCATAGAGGTGAAAACATTTTGGGAACAAGACCACATCACTCGCTCTGCCTCTTTTCCATACATGAGTCGCACTTCTTGAACCGCTCCCCGGGCCTGTGCAAGTCCTGATTTCATGACCTTCCTTGCCAATGTGAACTTCAGAGCAGAATCTGAGAAGAAAAGAAACTTGATTGAACACAAAAGTCTGTGATTTCATTTGACGGAAACGCATTGTTATAACAAAAACATGCAAATGCAACAAGGCTAATCAGTAGTTTCAGCTCAAGAACAACAATACTGATAGCATAAACACGCAGTTTACAAAAGAAACTTGATTGAACACTAAAGTTTGTGAGTTCATTTGAAGGAAACACATTATTATAACAAAAACATGCAAATGCAACAAGGCTAACTCAGTTGTTTCAGCTCAAGAACAACAATGCCGATGGCATAAACACGCAGTTTATAAATGAAACTTAATTGAACACTAATGTTTGTGATCTCATTTGAAGGAAACACATTACTATAATAAAACATGCAAATGCAACAAGGCTAACTTAATGTTCAAAAAAAAAAACAAGGCTAACTCAGTTGTTTCAGCTCAAGAACAATAATATAGAGAAAATCAAAATGTATCCTCTGTTCCAATCAAGTAAATCATAAACAAAGCACCCATAATTTCACAGGTATACTGGCTCCAAATGCTTCAAGGATCAAATTGAGAGTAAGTTCATATGACTCCAATCTAAAGCTAAAATTCATTCTCTCTCGATCACAGAACAGGTGAACTTTCTAGAATAGACAAGCAATAGGAATTGTCAACACTTCAGAAAATCAAAACAAAGAATGAGATATAGTTAAGTAAACCTGCAGCGATGAACGTGAATATGATGATGAATGATTCTAGAGAGTCCGGAGAGTAACGAGCCTCGGCATCGGTGAACTCTATGAGCCACGTGGACGAGTTCCGGCACGAGTAATCCATTATCCGGCGGATCTTCCAGAACTCGACAGGGCTGTGATTTTCTCAGCTCTTTCTCCTCCTTGGCGCGCCGAATCAACTCCTTCATCGGAGTCGGATACGGCTTCCTCTCCGATTTATCCTTCCGAAGCTTAGGTACATCGACGTAGAGAGAATCGTCTGCATCAGCTGACGGAAAGTCGAGATTGGTTAGGGGTTTAAAGGAGGAAGATGAAAACTGGGATTTGCTGATTACGAAGACTGAGATTTGCACAAGCTTCCTTCTCTGCATTTTCTTTTAGTTTTTTTTTGTTTCAGTTGAATGCTTAAACCCTGAAGCTATTAATGGTTTTATGTTAAGGCCCAAAAATAGCCCATTAATAGAAAAAGCCCATTAAGAATATACATTTGTTAATCTTCTTCGTTCTCTCTCACTCTCTGAAAATGGAGTCTGGGTACGAGTTCGACTCGCTCTCTGAGTTACCACCGCTTCCACAAATCTACGATCGCATGGAGTATTCCACAAGCTTCACCTCCGAATCCTTACCTCCGTTTCCATACTCCGATTTCACTACCTACGGTGGCTTCACCTTCTCCGACCATCACCAAAACCTTCTCCACCCCAAACAACACGGTGCAGAATCGTTCTTCCTCGACGAGTCGAATCGGTTGGATAATCACGATACACCGTTTCTCCACATGCCAAATCTCCAATCCGTGGAGGACACGAAGCAGCCGTTTCTCTCTCTCGCTCCTCCTCTTTCTGAACACGACGTGGACGTGAAACGGTACCGTCTCAGATCGCCAGTCAAAACATCCTCCTTCAACATCTCGCCGTTTACGTCTTCAAAATCTAAACCTCCGGTGAGTTCGTCATCGTACGGTGCAGGCAAGCGAAAGATTATATCGGACAAAATAAGGTCGTTGGAGAAACTTATGCCATGGGAGAACAAGATGAATCTGGCTATGATTCTCCAGGAAACCCACAAGTACATAACGTTTCTCCAGTCTCAGATCGCTTCACTACGTTGGATGCCTCTCGAATCTGCCTACCCAACCAAACCCGGAGAATCAAAAACTAGTGTCCTCAAATCTCTGACGAGACAACAGATTCTGCAGGTTATTGCGAATTCTCCAGGTTCAAGAAACGTGCTTTACACGATGGGTGTTTGTATCTTCTCTTATGAAAAGCTTCTTTCTGTTCAGATGATGACTGAATCGGCCAGAAACCTTTGAACGTAAACAATATCTTAAAAGTTTTTTGTTCTTATTTTGTTTTTTTTTTTTTTTTGGTCCTGGTTCTTATTTTGTTTCTGCTAAACGATCATAGAAGTGAAATCGGAGTTTGATATTGTATCAAGGTCATTGCTTTTGACTTCAAGTTCAATCATTCTCTCTGAATATTGTACAAAATTTTCGGATTCTTCAACATTAACTCCAATACAGAACGAAAACGGTTTCATCAATAAGCATTCAAGAACAAAATCAACCAAAAACATCATAAAAAAAAAGTTCCATAGGTTCTGCTGATTCAGCTCATTTCATATCTCTTTACCTTCTTACTTTGATAACTTCACAAAAACTTGTGGTGTTGCAGGCCCTCATGAACATTGATGTTGAGATTAGTAATGAAGCTCAAGGGCAAAACAAGACTTGGAGATGAAGTTTTGGTTCTGCATTGTGACAGAGAAAGGTGCAGGACCACTTAGTAGCCGTTGTTCTTCTAACCATAAAGCTAAAGTATCGTACGGTTTTGTTTTGCACAAAAAGGAGAAAGAAAGGCCAAGTTTGACAAAAATTATGCTTACCCAAATGAGGAAACGTTTTTTTTGGGAAGCAGCAGAAGGAACTAGGTCTAGTCTTCTTTATCTATAAAGCTGCTTATGTTGTATTACCGTGTAAGAGAGATAGACAGAGAAATGAGAACATTCTTAAGCATAAACTTAATAGAGTGTTCTTGACATTGTAAAAGAGAGAAGCTTTGTAAGGGCTTTGAGGTTGTTCTTGACACTCTTTGTAACCTCTGAAATCTAGTGGAGCTGCCCGGTCTGTGATGGCCTAACAAGTCTCTTGGCTTAGTTGCCCTTAGAAACTACATTGAGGCTGCCACATGATACATATGAAGCTAACCATCCTCCGATCTTGTACAAGAGACGTCAGGCCCAAGTTACTTGAAGAAGAGAATCCGTCGCATTTGGCGCCCATCCAAGTGTTGGTACTTGGAGAACAGTTCTTCTAGAACATCAATAAACAGCCAGCGTGGTGATCCGTTGCAGTAGCTCTCTCAACAGATCACGTGGTATGTTGGAAGATTGTCTGTGACGTGTTAAGGGCCTTAAGGCTGTAGTGTTGGTTATATAGAATCTAGGATCGAATGAGAGAGGCCAAAATACAATTATGTAAAACAAGATTAGGAAAATTAATATTTTATATCCAAAAAATTACCCAAAAAGTTACAACATGAAATGGCCACAAATAGCCAGCAAAGAAGTTTGAGTGTAATCCAAGGCTTGTTACATTGATACCAAGAACCAAAAATCCTTGAATATAACCCCAAAATAAGACAAAAAAAAAAAAAAAAAACCCAAAACAGTCAAAAAGAAAATAGAAACTCTTGAAGATTTCTCTGAGAATTTTGATAATACAACAAAACTGGTGAAGCAACCTGAGTTTATGATCTCTCCAAAAAAAGTGCTTCACTGCAAAATGAATTTTAACACCCCCGATTTACAGAACTCTAGGGTGTGTAGATGATATATATATATATATATATATATATATATTAACCTTTTGTTATCTTTAGCTCTCCATTTTACTTAACGTTCTTTTACCTCTGCTTGTTTTGGTTAGTTCTCCTTCAAGAAAGGATCAGTTCCTCCATTAGAAGGTTCTTCTCGGTTTTCTGAAACGGAAGCGATGCTAAAGTTGTTGTAGTTATCAATGCTACTGCTTCGTGGCTTTCCTGGTCTTGATCGTATGTTTGTACCCATTGGAAATGGCTCCTGCAAATAATAACAACAAAGGTGAAAAAATGAAACAAATCAATCTCTCATTAAGTAACTGAGCAGCACCACATGAGATCACTAAGAACCCAATTCAATACGTCCAACCAAAGGGAGATCGAATTTGAGCCACTAATACGAAATGAGAACCTAAGAAGATGATGTTATCTGATGTGTTAATAACATTCACCTGATCACCAGCGTTTGGACCATCAGTGTGGAAAAGAATAGGCCGGCAACGTTTGTCTTCGTTCATTAAGCTTGAATTCTGGAAATGTGCAATAAGAGCTACTTTTCCTTGGATTCGAGCATAAGTAAGAGTTGCCACCTTCTCGCTGTTAAACTTTTCCCACTTTTTGCCATTAAAAGCCTGCGAGTGTTTCTAGAACATTTAACCAATGCTGTTCCAAAAAAAAAAAAGACAGAAGATATATGAAAGGCAGTAACAGAAGGCTGTACCTTATAAAATGGGACAATCTTTTTAGGTTCGATTAGGTTGATGAAAGCATATCCCACATTGCATTTGTTCTGAAATGAGAAATGTAAAATTAGGTTAACACACAAAAATATTAATTGTGAATATCAAAAGCTCAGTTTCTGCTTGCCTTGAAGTCAATTGGCAAGTAAAGGAAATCATATGTTCCTTTACAGTGCTCGTCAATGGCAGATAGAAGCATCTTAGAAGTATACCTAAACCATTAGAAGCAGAAAAAAAAAAGAGTCAGCAATTGAAACATAATACATCAAACAACCTACGAAGCAAACAAAAGATATATAAACAAGGAATAAGAGAGAGACACTGAGTTCACTTACTTATTAGGAATGTTTTTAATCATCAGTGTTGTCCTGCTATCATCGCCACGTAATATACGCTCAACATCAAGCTCATACAGTTTCTTGTCAGCATGACTAGAGCTAGACTCACTTCTACGGTGAGAGAGATTTCTGTATCGTTCATTCGGCGAGTCAAATGAACCTGGCATTGAAACCATTGGGTTCCTCCCGGGGAAGAGGTGAGACAACTGTTGGGGAGATCGCAGTACAGCATTTGGGGAATTTACATCCATGCGATTCCCAGCAACATGGGAAAAAGATTTATGAGAACCAATTTCCATTGGATGTGAGGGTGAGCCAGGAAACCCCATGTTACCATGAGAACCTATGTGGAAGCCAGGCGACTCTAGAGATTCTGTTACATAGGCTTGTCTTCTATCCCAGAAAGGCGAGTTATGTACCGGCGCAGATCCAATGTGGTGGTGCACAGGAGAAGATGCCATATTCACCATAATAGGAGGTGCTCTAGAGAATACAGTAACAGGTGGGCGCTGAGTAGGAATGCTGTTGATGTGAGATGGCGAGTTAGGCCACATCATGCCACTCGACGGATTCTGTTGCTGAGTGTTAGAGTTGCTCCATAAATTAAGGTTAGGGCGGCGGGAGCTTTGATTCATGGGAGATCCTATGCCTACAGTCAAAAGACCACAGCAACTAAGGGTTAGTAAAGAATATATCATGTATGATAGTGGAAGAAAAACTACATCACAATCTTCCAAATCCAAATTTTAATAGCACTCGGTAATTGTGCAATTCTGCTGATATACAATGAATGTTAAGCCATTTTATAATTCAAACCCCAGTACAACACACCGCCTGGTCTGTTTAATGACTGAAACTAAGAACATAATACTAATACTATTTCCCCATGACAAGTTTTAGACCAAGAGTGCCAAAAAAAACAGCTGTTTAATCAGACTACAGTACCTAGAGTTTGCATCGCTGTAGCATTTCACAGTCCACTAAAACCGTAAGGACCATCTTAATGTCTAATTTAAGATTGTGCTCCGATAGTTTGCTATCACAATTGGCAACTACATATCATCACTACTATTTCGCCAAATTTATCAAGACAGTAGCAATTTAGAGATAAAAGCTTACCCCCACCGTTAAAACCATCTACTCCGCGAACATTATGTAGCATAAAGCCTTCATTTGCTTTCGAGCCATCACTGGCCATTTCAGAAGCTGTCGAGGACTTATATGGACTACCATTTGCAAATTTGTCGAGGTACTCGGAGAAAGAATGAGGATGAAGATTTGGCAAGCTTTGGATCCCCATATTTGAATTATCAGTAGGGTGACCATGCTCCTGAAGTCCGACAGGCTTGTTGGCTGAGATGAAGTTTGCCGAAGGTGGAAACCCAATAGGAATGCTGAGACTCCTATGACGTTCAATGAAGGAGTTCACAGGTGATCCAACAGAACTATGACTAACCCGGATAGATCCACCATCAATGGAGGTTGAAGAAACTATTCCTGGGAAATGTCTCCCTGAAACAGAGATATTTAACGGCAGTGATTTGAGTTCCAAGATGACAATTAAAGAAAGAAAGAAATACAAATGATGAATGCAAAAACATACCCATGTGCCCGGATGATGTATTAGTAAAAGACATTTTAGGTAGACACCCTTCAGCATCATGTGCAGCATACTGTGACATGTATCTGAAAGAAAGAAGAAAAAAGGATGAATCATCACACCAATACAACTGGCATCCTTGTGTGGACTTTATAGCAAATCACATGTTCAAAATCATTTTGATTTAGCATATGCATTAGTTCACAGCCCTCAAAGGAATATAAAGCAGGAAACAAGAGAAAAACAACCAGTCACCCACCTTGTACTCTCTGGACAGGTTGGCGCAAGTTTAAGCTGCTTCCCAGCAACCTCGAGTCCATTTAAGCCACCAAAAGCAGCCCTTGCCGCTCGAATGTCAAAGAACTCAATGTATACCTGCGAGTTATCATGCATGGTTCTACGAATCTGCAAACCACAGAAACAGCATTAGAATCTGCCTCAAAAGGTAAATACAAGGAGAACCCCAATATATCAAACCTCTTTGATTTCTCCATATGATTTGACCATTCGATTGAGCTCTTCGTTAGAAATAGAAGAATCAAGATTGTAAATCAACAAGGCTCCTTTACTAGCGTCTTTTTCTGAAGGAATTACCTGATATAAAAAATATATATATATAATTTGTGAGATAGATACAAATCAATACAAGTCATAAAAGCAGTCCACATAGCAAAAACAATATCTTCCATAAGAACAGTGAGTCATACCTTAGGGATAGAATAACGAATGTCAAGTTTCGTTCCTCTTAACAGCTTATTGTGGAGTGCTTTCGCTGCATTCTGAGCAGCTCTTATATCATAGTATGATATCATGATAAAGCCACGATTCTTGCAAGCTGTATGAAGAGCCTGGATGTCTCCAAATTGCTGAACAAGTAATCAATTTCAAAATATCAACATATTTCCTAAACAAAGTATCTACGGGAACCCAAAAGCTGCTGAAATAAGGTACCTCAAAAAGGACCTTCAGCTCATAGTCGTCAACATTGCTACTGATATTTCCGACCAAAATAGTTCTGGATGGAATTTCCCCTCGATGATGTTCTCCAACAGAATTACTGTTGCCTCTCTCGCCGTTTCTGTGGCCCACAGAAGAAAAAACATCTCCATCTAGTTCCATGCCACCGACACTGCCGAAGAGGTCAAAATCATCCAGATCATCTCCATTGGCACGAGATTTACGCCCAACCTCACCTATCACTTCCGCAAAGAAATCATCTTCATCGGGGAGAAGATTTCCAATAGTTTGCGCCTCAATTTCTTCTAAAGATTCAGAAGGTTCTTCCTCACGGTGGGTAACAACGGTGTTTGCAGACACTGGAGATAGCATATCACTACTCTGTAGTCGAACTGCAAAAAAAAACCAGCAATTTGGAGACTCACTCAAGTAGTTAAAATACAGAAAGGCACACAAGTAATAAACTTTCACGATCATATTATGCTGTACTTAACTACCAAAAGTGTTTCTTATAACATAGAGGAATGCAGATTTATGTAGTTAATAAAACAAAATCAACACAATAAATTCATAAAAGTGAACCAGAGGCTTACGTTTTCTACTAAATAGATCAGACATTGAGCTGGAAAATAAACTGCTTTCCCACTGGCTACCATTTGTGGTGTTTCTTGCGTTAGGGCTAGCAGAGGAGTGCACGCCAGACAAGCTAGATTGTGGCTTCATCTGGTAACTTTCAGAAGTCCAGGAACTCTTTGGGTGATTTGAAAATATATCACGGCCACCTTGGTTTTCAGGCATCGGGTCTGCTTTCGAAAACCCAAATTGCTTCTGCCGAGCAAAACGAACTTTTATACTTGAGAAAAAACGGGTTTAGTAATCAAAGATAATAGTGGCAGATACTGTCATATGTGATAAACAATGGTAATACTACACAATTATAACACCCTTAAATAAAAACCAAGAGTTACCTCTGAAGGAGTATGAATATCTTCATGAAAGTGAGAAGGTGTTGTTGATACACCTCTCTGTTCCATTATATCAGACGGCATCGTGCAGATGACAACAAAATTTGACAAATAAATCAAAATCTTTTGTAACTTTTTAGTTTTTTCAACGGACCATATCACTAGTCCTGAAAAAATGAACAAACAGTGTTAAATTCAAAGTCTATATAAACAAAATCCAGTTTTCATTACAAACACTAATGAGAAAAGGGTCCAATTACTCACGTAGAAGCTAAAAGAGCACGCAAAATAGAAAACAAGACAATAATTCTATTACAACTAAGCGAAATCAAACCCCCAAATCCAGGGATGAAACAATGTTAGCAACTTTAAGCAATCCAGAAAGAAGTTCAAGAGGAAAAGTATATCTTAAACCGCTCCATTAAAGCGAGTTGAAACACCTGGAGACACAATTAGGTAATTGAGGAAACCATAAGACTACAATTCACCTAATTCATGATCCTTGTGCAGCTCATTATATTCAAACAGGGAACCAACTCCTACCTAATTCACAAAATTCGGCACAGAAAATGAATTTATCTTTTAAAAAAACCCTAAAATTACTCACCAGCAAACAAAAATTCAGGAAAAAGAAGCTTACCTAATTACAAACAAACACAATTACGTTTCCTCCTAAACAAATTTCAAACCAGATTTTCAATAAACTTGTTAAGAATGGATCTCGTAAAACTCTTTACCTTCAAATTATCACGATCCACGAAGAAAACACACAACAACAGCGATGCTCGACAGAGAAGATAGAGAGAGAGAAGAATAATTCGCCTTCTCTTTTATCTTCCTCCTTTCCTTTTTGTTTCCTTCTATCCAATCGCATCCATCAGAACAATATTTAATTCCTAAAAATCAAATAAAATAACAAAAAAAAGTGAATCTGTGTTTTAAATTTTTATTTTTTTTCGAATTTCCCCTCCTCTCACGACGCGTTGTTTCCAACGAATAATTCGTGCTACCGACGGTAATTCTAACAATTCCGGCGAGACTCTGACCGCCGACAAACAATTCCGGCAGTCTCTCCTAGAGAGAGAAACGGAGAGGAGAGGATTTTTTTGGTTTTTTTTGGTTTTTCAGTTAGTTGGTTTAGACGAAAAAAAGATGAGAGGATAAAACAAAAGAGCGAACAGAAAAATAGAGTTGAGGAGACGAGAAGGACTCTGCTACGTTGTAAGTACCATGGATTTAGTGGTCCTTGAATCTGGACCGTAGGATTATGATTAAAATCCAAATATATGGTTTTCGATAATAAAATAATAATTACGGACTCACACGAGAGTCTCGACGGGCCCGGCTCATAACTAAAGAGCCGGCTATTGAGCTGTACATTGTGGTGATTTATTTTCTTTTTCGTTCCAAGTGTAATTTGTTTTTTTTTTTATCTAGGAGTATTTTTCAAAACATATTATTTGTATTAAGATGTACAAATCAAGTTAGTAATTTACACGTTACTAATATCAATGAACCCAGTAACCCACTATAAAAACTTGGTTTAGTTGGTATTGATATAATTAACAGTTTTCTATGCTAAACAACATGGTTTTATAGCCATTTAAAGGATGATAAAACATTTAATTGTTAATTGTTAGATATCATCTTTTATACAATATAATACTCCCTCCGTTTCATAATGTTTCATGTTTTAGAAAAAAAAAATTGTTTCATAAAGATTTATGTTTTAGATTTTCTATGCAATTTTTACTAATTAATGTTTATAAACTGTGAGTTCCAAAATCTATATTGAATTATTATTGGTTAATAGTTATTGGAAAGTGTTTTTATGAAAAAGAAATATGCATTTATAGTTAGATATTAATTATTTCTTAATTTATGTGAAATGTCTAAAACATGAAACATTATGAAACGGAGGGAGTAGTATATATATAACTAGTGATGAATGAAAAAAATATATAAATAATATGAACAGTTAATCCGAATTTAAGAAGCTTTGTTTCTTTTAAAAATCTCTATAAGCCAAAATTATAAGATTAAAAGTGCAAGACTACAACGCAAAGAAAAACAACTAAAATAATTTTAACCATTTTTAATTTTGGATCATTATCGGACGAGATTTAAAACCATAACAAAATCCCAACAAAACTTATATAAGTCATCAAAAAATAAATCAATCCATAAATAACACTTGTTCTAATAACGAATTATTTATTTATCTCTTGTGTTTATAGTCTCAGCTCATGGTCTTGAACTCTTTACCTTTCGTTTTTGGATTTTTCTTGGTTTGTTGTTTTCTCCTCACCATACCTTAAGTCAAACGTCGCTTTAATATTTTTACAGAATTGAAGTACAATTCTTGATTTCTTTCTTTTTTAACTTGATAGTACAATTCATTTTCAATGAATGGTATAACAACCAACAAAAAAAAAACTAATAATAATCAGCATTGAGTGAGCTTCGAGCTACCAAATAGAGAAAAAAAAGCCATCCACTAATGTTTTTTTGTCTTTTTCTAGTTTTTTTTAATATGTAGTAAAATATTTTTAAATCAGCCTAAAGAAATACAATTGGGTCCAAAATGGTCCACTATGACTATGCCAGACCATTCAGGAGGAACGACGGGATGCGTAATGTTGGTATTGGATCATCTTCTTCACCTTGTCTAGTAAGAGTTCACTTCGATTTGCTAGAGTCTTTGGTTTTTCTCATCATACACTTTATGGTGCTCTGTTTTTCTATCGGCTTTTTAAACTATTTTTTTGATATGTGTTTTTTCTGGGCTTGTTATCTTTTTGTATAATTTTGATTTCATTTCTTTGGCGAATGTTTTCATTAGGCCATTGTGTAGAGACGTTTTGATTTTGATCATGAATACAAAAGCGTTAAAAAAATATAATTGGGCCGGATATACCGGAACTAAACCCAAAAAGATATTGGACAACTATGGCGGCAAAGAACAAATTTTTTCCACAGTCTAAAACCCACACACGAGCACCAAAACCTACAAAAGGACAACAAACCACAATGAACTTTAGCCAAGGAAAACAACTTTTTAGAAGAATGAAGAACGATAAAGAGAAATAGACGCTGCTATAACTTTTTAGACAAAGATACAAAAAAAAAAAAAAGTCTAGTCTTACATTGTAAATTGCAAAATCACAATTAAAACAATTAAAAAATGTAGAATGCAGTAACATATCCAATTGGCCGTGAAATGTGGCTGAAGGTAAGTGTCGTGTACGATATCTCGTCTGTGAATTTATTTTCAAATACTTTTTTTTTATTAATTATAAAAAATCAACCCGAATTTAACATCGGGCATCGAGATAAAACACCACTTCGCCGGTCACCGGATAAAAGATGGCCGTTAAACAGAAATGCAAAGCCAGCTACCACTACTATAGGCTAAAATACAATAGGAGAACAGAAGATTGAGGTGGGAAGTAGACGGCGGAGCTAAGAGCTCCGATTCCGGTGGTCCGAGTATTCGCCTCCACCCACAGCACCGATTGAGTTCGTGTTTTCCGATTGGACCAAAACCGGTTTCCAAAACCGCCTCATCGCCGCCTCGGGAAGACCCTACTCCCGGATTGTCCCGCGGCCACGTATATCAGCCACCACAAAAGCAGCCGACCCCAATCGCGTCCACCACCGTATTCGCCGCAATCTCGCTTCGACTCTGGATTCCCCACAGTCACGCACACCAAATCGACTTCGATCCGTTCAAGATCCACCGCCGCGAGCTAGCAAAGGACCGCCTTCCGGAGAACCGCCATCTCCTTCGGTGTTCCTCGCCGTCGCCTTGGCTTCCATTGACTAAGATGCAAACCCACCAAACCGACAAGAGAAAGCCGCATCTCGAAGCTTCGGGAAAGAAACAACGCGACTACTAGTAGATCTTTCCGCCGTCCTCCTACGGAATCTTCCTACCCTCGTCCCGTCGCCGACCCTCAGCCTTGGAGCTTCCGCAGCGACTTCGCCTTCGGAGTTCCCGCCACCGCATCTCGGAGAAGAAGTGGGTGCTTTCCGACGCCGACTCCGTCATCTCATCTCGTCGATGAAGCTCAAACACGACCAAGATTTAGGAGGCCCTTTCTTCCCACGGCGAGATCCACCGCATTCGGAAAGGCCTCAACGCTCACCAAACTTCGAAAACCCTAGAGAGAAAAATGCATAGCTTAAAGATTCATGAGGTGTTTTGTATTGGGATCTCCGTCGAACATACTATTTATCTTTTGTATTGATCATGAGATAAATATTGAGTCTGAACTTGTTGTGTCACCGACTGTGTCGGCGACATAGACGCTGAAGAAGATTCTGAACTTCATGTGTCACCGACTGTGTCGGCGACATAAACGCTGAAGAAAGTTCTGAACTTCATGTGTCACCGACTGTGTCGGCGACATAGACGCTGAAGAAGATTCTGAACTTCATGTGTCACTGATGGTGTCGGCGACATGGTTTCTGTCAAAGAAGATTTTGTTGTTTTCACTTATTCTTTGTTTATTCTCTTTGTTGCCCTAGTTGTATAGCATATATATATACTCTTGTAAACACTTATGATACTTTAACTTTGGGATTTTATTCTTCCCTAAAGCTTAATCTCTCTTGTTCTTGCTATCTCAAAACTCTTCTAATCTCCCATTCTCACTCAATTGTTCTTTCATACTCTGAAATTCTAACATGGTATCAGAGCTTTGATCTTGATTCTACTATACTCTTTTGATTCTATCTTGTCTCTCTTTCAAAATTCTCCAAAACTTTCAATTTCTCACCATTTCTTAAAACGCCCACTAAGTGTTCGACGAAATTCCCAAAGCTATTAAGCTCATAAAATTAATTTCTTTCCGCAAATCCTTCATCTTTTTACCTTTCAAAATCTCTGTTCTTGAAAGATTTGTTCCTATAAATCTGTTCGAATTTTTTTTTTCCTCTCTCTTTGAGTTGTTTTTGTGCCTGATATTCCCTCCTAAGGTACTAACTAAGTTTAACCATGGAGAACTCAGACCATATATTCATTCCAGTGACCCTAAAAGGGGTAAATTACTTGTTATGGGCAAGAATGGTGAAATCTGCCCTTGGTGGATGTGGGTTATGGAAGTATGTCAGTGATGAAGCTCCAACCCAGCTGGTCCAAGATGTGGAGAAGTGGATTCGAGAAGACCAGAAGGTTCTGTACATTCTCCAAACTTCACTTGAAGCTTCAATATTGGAAGCTTATTCATATTGTGAAACTGCAAGAGAGTTGTGGACTACTCTTCAGAAGGTATTTGGAAATATTTCAAATCTCAGTAGGCTATTAACAGTCTCAGCCATAAAGAGTTATCATGTGCGGTTCATTGAGGAACAAGGAAATGCTTTGGTGTCTTCTCAACATGATTTTCTGAGGAAGTCAGATATATATGCCCTCATTGATGCCTTGAAAGCATCTAAAGATTCTGGTAACGTGTCTAGTAAACCTCTCCATGCACCTACTATCTCTAAGCCATTGATTATAGACTTTGGAGCATCTCATCACATGATTAGTGACTCAAACCTGATCACTAATGTTAAACCGGCTTTAGGGAATGTAGTGATAGCAAATGGAGATAGAATACCAGTAAAGGGTGTAGGGAATCTTCGGTTGTTTGACAAGAAATCAAAAGCCTTCTATATGCCTAGCTTTACATCGAACTTGCTATCTGTGAAAAAGGCAACCACTGATTTAAACTGCAATGTCATATTCAGTCCTGATGATGTTCAATTTCAGGATATTGAGACTAGCAAGGTACTTGGGAAAGGAGTAAGTAAAGATGGCCTTTATGTTCTAGATAGCATTAAGTCGTCGTCTGATTTCTGTTCTGAGGCTCCTAACTCATTCCTTGCTACTGCTGATAATGTTATTTGGCATGCTAGACTTGGACACCCTCATTCAAGAGCTTTAAGTTTGTTATTGCCTAGAGTCTCATTTGCAAATGATGATTGTGAAGCTTGCATCCTTGGAAAACATTGCAAGTCTGTGTTTCCTAAGTCTTCAACCATTTATGAGAAGTGCTTTGATCTTGTTCATTCTGATGTATGGACTGCTCCTTGCGTGTCTAGAGATAGTCATAAGTACTTTGTGACCTTTATTGATGAGAAATCCAAGTATACTTGGTTAACCTTGATCCAAACCAAGGATAGGGTGTTGGAAGCATTCACCAACTTTCAGAACTATGTGACAAACAATTTCAATGCCAAGATCAAGATCTTCAGATCAGACAACGGTGGAGAATATACTAGCCACGCCTTCAAACATCATCTAGCCAAGCATGAAATCATTCATCAAACCAGCTGTCCTTACACTCCCCAACAAAATGGAGTTGCTGAAAGGAAGAATAGGCACTTAATGGAGGTAGCAAGGTCTATGATGTTCTACACAAATGTTCCAAAGAGGTTTTGGGGAGATGCTGTTATGACAGCTTGCTATCTGATCAACAGAACACCTACCAAAGTTCTGCATGATCAATCACCATTTCAGGTATTAAACAAAACCAAACCCTCAATTAATCACTTACGGGTGTTTGGGTGTATGTGTTTTGTTTTGGTACCAGGAGAACAAAGGGACAAGCTCGATGCAAAAAGCACAAAGGCAATGTTCATTGGTTACTCTACAACTTAGAAAGGCTACAAGTGTTATGTACCTGAAACCAGGAAGGTCTTGGTATCCAGGGATGTTAAGTTTGTGGAATCAAAAGGCTATTATGTTGAGAAGAGTTGGGATAGTCTGAAGGATCTATCCAATAATCCATCTGATCGTGCCACAAACTTGAGGATCATTTTGGAAAACCTTGGAATCAGTCAACCAACCTGTGATTTGATCAATCAACCAAGGCAGAAACAGCAAGATCAGAAGGCAAACACTCCTGAGGAACCTTTAGTTGTTGCTGATGATACCCACCTTGATCATGAGGGGGACAATGAAGAATCACAATCTCAACAAGATAATTCTGCCATTCATGATCAAGGAGGAGAAGTGGAACAAGAATTGGAGTCTGATAATGAGGAAAGAGAGGCTGATCAACCAGTTCAAATGGAGTCTGATCATGAGGAAAGAGAGGCTGATCAACCGGTTGAAACGTTTAGGAGAAGTACGAGGGTTAAGAAGGACCCATCTGAATGGAGAAAGAAGGATTTCATCTATTATAACAGTCAGGCTATTGCACATCCAATCCAAGCAACATGCACTCTTGCTCACTTTCCAACAGAACATAAAGTCTTCATGGGAGCTCTTGATGCTGATTGGGTCCCTAAGACATATGAAGAGGCTAAAGACATCAAGGTGTGGATGGATGCTGTGATTGATGAGAAAAAGGCTATGGATAGGAATCACACTTGGAATGTGGAGTCATTACCAAAGGGAAAGAAAGTTGTTAGCTCCAAGTGGGTATTCACAATCAAGTATAAGAGCAATGGGGATATAGAGAGGTACAAGGCAAGGCTGGTTGCGAGAGGATTCACTCAAACTTATGGAGAAGACTACACTGATACCTTTGCACCAGTAGCTAAGCTTCACACTGTGAGAGTCACTCTCTCCTTGGCTACCAACCTTTCATGGGATATATGGCAGATGGATGTCAAAAATGCTTTCTTACAAGGAGAACTTGAAGAAGAAGTGTACATGACACCACCACCAGGTCTTGAACATCTTTGCAAACCAGGTGAAGCTCTGAGGCTGAGAAGAGCGATCTATGGTCTGAAGCAGTCACCAAGAGCTTGGTATCACAAGCTAAGCCACACTCTTATGGATCATGGGTTCAGGAAATCTCAATCTGACCATACCTTGTTCACTCTTCAAAGCTCTTTAGGCGTGGTTGTGGTACTGATATATGTGGATGATCTTATCATTACTGGAAGTGATAAAGAAGGAATTAAATCCACCAAAGCCTTCCTCAAGAGTTCATTTGACATCTAGGATCTTGGTGAGTTGAAATACTTCTTGGGAATTGAAGTTTGCAGATTTCAGGATGGGCTGTTTCTATCTCAAAGAAAGTATGTGAAGGACTTGTTGACAGAAACAAGAATGCAAGATAGCAAGATAGCTAAGACTCCTCTTGAAGATGGCTACCAAGTCAAAAGAAAGGGGGAGAAATCGGATAATGATAAGTTCAGGGATGTGTCTTTATACAGAAGAATGGTTGGAAAGCTCATCTACCTTACTCTCACTAGACCAGATCTTTGCTTTGCTGTGAATCAACTAAGCCAACACATGCAAACACCTACTGTCTACCATTGGAGCATGATAGAAAGGATACTCAGATATCTCAAGGGCTCCCAAGGACAAGGCATTTGGATGGGTAAGAATGATAACACTGAGATTGTTGGATATTGTGATGCAGATTGGGCTGGTGATAAAAATGATAGGAAATCTACTACCGGTTATTGCACTTTCATTGGAGGAAATTTGGTAACTTGGAAGACAAAGAAGCAGAAGGTTGTCTCATGTTCGAGTGCTGAAGCCGAGTATAGAGCAATGAGAAAGCTCACAAGCGAGTTGACATGGCTGAAGGCTCTCCTTAAGGACTTTGGCATTGATCAATCAAGTCCCATTACCTTCCACTGTGACAATCAGGCTGCAATCCATATAGCCTCAAATTCTGTGTTTCATGAAAGGACTAAACACATAGAAATTGATTGTCACAAGGTGAGAGAGAAGATTGAAGATGGAACTGTCCTACCATGCTATACAAGAAGTAAAGATCAATTAGCAGATATCTTCACCAAGGCTGCAAGTCTCAAGGTTTGTGATCACATCTTTCCCAAACTAGGACTTGTATCCATCCATGATTAGAACTCTCCTGATTCATGTGCAGCATACTCTTTTTTCCTTAATGTGGTTTTGTCCCACGTGGTTTTTCACATCAAGGTTTTTAATGAGGTGTTGCCATGATCATTCCAAGCTTAGCCTTTTAGGGTGATTCCAAAGTCTAAGCTTGAGGGGGAGTATTGATCATGAGATAAATATTGAGTCTGAACTTGTTGTGTCACCGACTGTGTCGGCGACATAGACGCTGAAGAAGATTCTGAACTTCATGTGTCACCGACTGTGTCGGCGACATAAACGCTGAAGAAAGTTCTGAACTTCATGTGTCACCGACTGTGTCGGCGACATAGACGCTGAAGAAGATTCTGAACTTCATGTGTCACTGATGGTGTCGGCGACATGGTTTCTGTCAAAGAAGATTTTGTTGTTTTCACTTATTCTTTGTTTATTCTCTTTGTTGTCCTAGTTGTATAGCATATATATATACTCTTGTAAACACTTATGATACTTTAACTTTGAGATTTTATTCTTCCCTAAAGCTTAATCTCTCTTGTTCTTGCTATCTCAAAACTCTTCTAATCTCCCATTCTCACTCAATTGTTCTTTCATACTCTGAAATTCTAACAGATTCGTTGATTACAAAACACCCTTCTGAAAATGTCCAACAGAGTGTATTCGTAAGATAGTATCCCACGGTCTTTGTATTTGCCGGCCAAGCCAAGCTGTGAGCTGATAAAAATAAGCCGAGCAATAGTTAGTGGCTGAGACTGAGAGTGGCGTGAGAGAGAGGGTCACTGTCCCATATTTAAAACGCTGACCGCTGCGTGAAGGATTAGAAAAGCATTTATTCTTAAAGATGCTCTTCTCAACGTATCCACGTGTCACTATCTCATTAGTTTGCATATCAAAAGCTTAACCAGCAAATCCTACCGCGGGCTGTGTTCATCTACCCGACTCACCCTCTAAATCTCTGTGCACCTGTTTTCATACGAGCCGTTGGATTCATTGATCCACATCCACTTCAACAACACACAATTTCGTGTCACGATAAAAGAAGATGTTAACCGTTTCTAACCGAACCTAACCGGTGTTAATTTTATTACATACCAATACCAGACCGTCTTCCAACTTTTAAGCTAGATTCGATTAGAATTAGCATTTAATAAAAAAAATGTTATAGACTTTGTAGTAGTGTCACGCTGGTCTCACATGCCTACGTTCTTGGAAGTTTGGAACAGTTAGCTACGGTCATTTAATAATTTATTTATTTATGATACTTAAGTTAACATCTAAAGATATTCAAAACTTGAGCATGAGATCATTGGTTAAGACTATCATTTATTTATGGAATCCTACTATCTTATATAATAAAATTATAAGTTTTGAGAAAATGACATGTGTCATCTATAAATTTACACTTGCATTTATTTATTTATTTTCATTTTATTGGTTGTTATTTATTTAAAACAAAACAATAATGGTTAAATATGAATGCATAAGATAAAATAACTAAATAAAAGTAATATTTTAATTTTCAGTTACAAACTTTATCACTAATATAAAATAAAATAGTTACACTAACACACAAGTAATTTTATATATAAAAATGATATGATACTTTAAACAAATTCCATATATAAATATATGTTTATTTGATGGAACAAATATTTGTTTCTAAATTTTAATGTTAAATATATAATAAAGTAAAGTTTTGAGAAGATGAAATGTGTCTTCTATGAATTTACATTTGCCTTTATTTTTATCTCTCTATTTTATTTGTTGTTATTTATTTAAAATAAAACAATGATTGTTAAATATGAATGCATAATCTAAAATAACCAAATAAACTAATATTTTAATTTTCTGTTACAAACTTTATCACTAATATCAAATAAAATAGTTACACTCCAACATAAGTAATCTTGTTTATCAAAAAAGGATTTGACAACTTAAACAATTTCCAATGTCTAAAAAATATGTTTATTTGATGAAAAATATGTGTTTTTAAATTTTAATGTTAAAATCTTATATAGTAAAATAGAGTTCTCCTTAACACAAGTTATAAAGATTTTCATGTGTCACTTAAAATTTTTTATTAATATTTTAATCACTAACAATTACTGAACTAATTTATCTCCTACCCATTAATTAATTTTAAATTAATAAATTTTTTTTTAAGATAGTATATTACATTTTGAATATAAATAAGATAAGATGTCAATGAAAATAAAATTTAAACATATTATCTAATAGAAATGGAGTTAATTTTTATTATTAGTTTTGGACATGTAGTTATATAAAGATTGTAATCTAGAAAATAAGAATTACATTGTTTATGTAATCTTATATAATAAAGTAAGGTCTTCCTAAACAAAAGTCATAAAAGGTTTTCATGTGTCACCCAAAATTTAAATTTTAATTTTAATTTTAATTTCTAACAATTAATGTACTCCGTTATTTTTTACATATTAAACAATTTTACATTGATAAATATTTTTTGAGATATTATGTTACATTTTCACCATAATTAAGATGAGATGTCAATGAAAATAAAGTTTAAACTTATTATTCTATCATACATAGTAATATTTTATGTTTTTTCCATATGTTTCATGTAGTTTTTAATTATTTTCTCAATCTAAATTTTCTAATAATAAAAAATTATTATTTTTCTTATTATTACTTTTAGTTATATAGTTAGAAAATGATTATGATATAAAATAAAATATGTTTCTACTTAAAAATATAAGTAATTAAAATATTTACTTTTAAGTTTAATACAATTCAGATAACTAGAGCTAAATTTGTTTAAAAATCATTAAAGATATAACAAAATATTTTAAAATGCTAAAACTAAAAGTATTGTATTTTATTTTATTTTATTTTAGTAAATTAATTCTCTTAGTGAATAATATATATGTATTTACAAAATAGCAAAATAATTTAATTATTTTAACTATAAATAATCTATTAAAATTATTTACTAAATATTTTCATAAAAAATGCTTTATTTTTACTTATATTAGTTTCTAATCCAACTTTAATACAATTCATATAACTAAAGTTAAATTTGTTTAAAAACCATAAAAGATATAACTAAATAATTTAAAATGTTAAAATTAAGAGTATTGTATTTTATTTTATTTTAGTAAATTAATTCTCTTAACAGACATATTATCATCTCAAATTTTTTATTTTGATCGATGTATTTTGCAGGTTGAAGCAACATGCCGATTGAATGTATTCCAATTTACTCTTTTCCAATTTTATTCCAAACCTCAGACCTTCCAATTCATCTCTTAAGCTATCCAATGCGTCTTTGTCGTCGTCGTCATCGTCGTCGTCGTCGTCATCGTTGCCGTCGTCATCGTCGTCGTCATCGTTGTCGTCGTCATCGTCGTCGCCGTCGTCATCATCGTCGTCTTCATCTTCTATGTTTACTCCAAGTCCAAGAGAATTTCTCTCTTTGTTGAGCCTTCCCCGTTTGCGTAAGTGTTGTTGATTTGTGCAGACAAAGTTGTCTTGCCGGTTTTCTGTTCGAAAAAATGTCTCAAAAAAAGGGATCATGCATATAAATAATGAAAAAGACGATTCTTAGTTGTCGTTATCTCCGTGTTTTTGTGATTCTTCTGTTCCATTCGATTCCACCCTCAAGCCATAAACAACCCTAATAACCCCAGATTTGAAGTTAGGATTTTGGTAAAGCTCTGACTTTGTTCTGTGTAAGTTGTTTGCTCTAATTCGATAAAACTTGACTGGGTTGGCAATTCTGTATTTAAGACATGTTTGGAATGTGTTCATGTTTTTTTTCTTACCCTATAGTTAAAACTGTGATTTTGCCATAAAGTTGGGGCAGAGAAGATCGCTCATTTGCTCACTGTTACCTTTTACTAAGTCAATTGTCTGTCTGATTAGTAGTTTTGAATTTAAGTAATCATGTTGTTGATTTGCTCGGTTTAATCTACCCGGAACATCAATTGTAATCTAGAAAATAAGAATTACATTGTTTATGTAATCTTATATAATGAAGTAAGGTTCTCCTAAACAAAAGTCATAAAAGGTTTTCATGCGTCACCCAAAATTTAAATTTAAATTTTTATTTTAATTTATAACAATTAATGTACTCAGTTATTTCTTACATATTAACCAATTTTACATTAATAAATATTTTTCGAGATATTATGTTACATTTTCACCATAATTAAGATGAGATGTCAATGAAAATAAAGTTTAAACATATTATTCTAATCATACATAGTAATATTTATGTTTTTTTCCATATGTTTCATGTAGTTTTTAATTATAATCTCAATTTAAAATTTTCTAATAATAATTTTTTATTATTATTACTTTTATTTATATAGTTAGATAATGATTATGATATAAAATAAAATATGTTTCTACCTAAAAAGATAAGTAATTAAAATATTTACTTTTAAGTTTAATACAATTCAGATAACTAAAGCTAAATTTGTTTAAAAATCATAAAAGATATAACAAAATATTTTAAAATACTAAAACTAAAAGTATTGTATTTTATTTTAGTAAATTAATTCTCTTAGTAAATAATATATATGTATTTACAAAATAGCAAAACAATTTAATTATTTTAACTATAAATAATCTATTAAAATTATTTAAAAATGCTTGATTTTACTTATATTAGTTTCTAATCCAACTTTAATACAATTCATATAACTAAAGTTAAATTTGTTTAAAAACCATAAAAATATAACTAAATAATTTAAAATGTTAAAATTAAGAGTATTGTATTTTATTTTATTTTAGTAAATTAATTCTCTTAGTCAAAACTACATATGCATATACAAAATAGCCAAAGGATTTAATTATTTTAACTATAGATAATCTATTAAAAATATTTACTATATATTTACATAAAATATATGTTAATATATTTAACCTGCTCTAAAGATCAAACTGATACGGTGAAAACAAATCTGTATAAGGGTTCACGTGCTAAATCTTGAAGAACACGATTGGACAGAACATCAAGATAGAGGCAATAACCAATGGAATTATGGAACATCATATAAACTTTCTTAGACTATCATTGGATAATTAAACGAAATAGTATTATAATGATGTTTGAATTAACATATTCCAAAGTCTTATCTACAAGTCAATAAGCTTAGTTCTCTCTCTTCGGGATGAGAGTGATTCTTCTCTCCGAGGTCCCTGCTACCTTCTTCTCCGTCTCCGATCATTCAGAAGGTCAGGGGTTTTCCGGTGACGAGGTTTTTTCCGATTTCTCCTCTACTCTTATCTTTTATCTTTCGTGGTATGAAATCTTTTTTTCCCCATCTCCCGAGCCGATCTCTTGCTTGTTTATATTCGTTCGATCGGCTTCCTTTCTTTCGTCGGAATAATTTCGGGTCTCTATCCCGATCTCGCTCCGGTTCGTCTGGATTTCCCCGATCTACTCTCCCGGCTCTCTCTCCGTCGCTGATTCTGTCTCTCTTTGATGTTCTTCCCGGCGAGCTCTTCTCTCCTAGAGTAATATCGGCGCCGCTTCATCCCGCTTTCGGCTTGGGAGCTTAAGGGCCACATCACTTTTGTGGTGGTCGGCGGTGTCGCTTCCTCGGTGGGCGTTTTCTGGTGGACTGTTGAAGCTGTTTGTATTTATATGCAGGTTATCTTACGGCGGCTCTTTAGGTGGAGATGAGCGATCGGCAGCAAAGTTGGTTCGAATTTACAGACTTCCCGGCGTTCAGGCGGTTTCCGGTATGTTTGCGGTGGCGTTGGACTCTGGAGGCTGCATGCCGGTTTGCTTTTGCGGGCGACGCGTGTCCTCCCCGATCTTATCTCTTAAGTTTGAGTTGTTTTGGGTTAGGCCGTTGTTTAGCCCGTTTTATCATTAGATCTGTATGGTCCTTCATGTATCTTTGATGGACCCAGCCCTTTTGGGCTTTAAGCCAGCAGTTGACAAAAAAAAATGATGTTTGAATTATCTGGTTGTTAATATGGTCCACTCACACCCAGTCTCTTTCTTCTTCATATATCTTATCTGTATAGATTTTCGTCGGTCTATTTCTTCATTATATATTGATTTTCAATTATAAACCGTCAGAATATTGTATTATTCTCTCCTATTTTATTTTCTGCCAGCAATCTACATTGGCATGTGTATCCAAGAGGTTTATATTTACATTAAATACATATATAATCGGAGTTTTTAAATAACATAGTATATGTTACGAGAACAAAATCTAAAAACCCTATTATCGGTAAATAATTGTTTTCATTTGTTTTTTTTATAATAATAATCGATAACAAACATAATCATGTAAATTAAAGCTGACTTTATAATTATAATAACTCCAAATATATGAAGTTTACCAACTATAATATCGTCTCTGTTTTAAGGCAAGAGAAACATTGAGTTTGTGTCATATTTTTTAGCAAAAGAATCTGGCTAATATGTATAAATTTGGATGTAGTAAATATGGCAAACATTGAGTTGGACTCTGGAGGCTGCATGCCGGTTTGCTTTTGCGGGCGACGCGTGTCCTCCCCGATCTTATCTCTTAAGTTTGAGTTGTTTTGGGTTAGGCCGTTGTTTAGTCCGTTTTATCATTAGATCTGCATGGTCCTTCATGTATCTTTGCTGGACGAGCCCTTTTGGGCTTTAAGCCAACAGTTGACAAAAAAAAATGATGTTTGAATTATCTGGTTGTTAATATGGTCCACTCACACCCAGTCTCTTCTTCATATATCTTTTTTTTTCCGCTGAAAAGATCCTTGCATTATTAATAAAGTCGTAATCTAGCGAAAGTAAAACGTAAGCAAGGGGCAAACATAGCCACAAATTTAGCAAAACACCAAAACGAGAAAACAAAACCAAACCACTCGACCTCCTACAAGGTAGACTGTTTCTCCCGGTCAAACAAAGCTCGGAGCCATCTCGAACTTCCGCTTGCCACATAGGATTGAAGCTTAAGGTAAGCGATGACACTTTTTGCAATCTCCATTGCTCCTTGGTTACATTGATTCGCTTCAAAGCTGACGTCCCATCCTACCTGATTGTAGGTTAGTGCCAATAAACCTGTGATATGTCCCTCAAACGATGGCCATTCCAGCGGCTTGTGCAGAGCTTTGATCACTTCCATTGTCGACGCTGCAAAGGTGACATTAGATACATGTAAACTCTTCATACTCTCCAAAGCCCATTCCCAGCAGTTAAACTTGGCTTCCAGCATAGAAGTCACCCCTGTATAAGCCCGTCTGCTATGGAGAAGAACGTTTCCTGCTCCATCTCGTAGCACCCAAGATGCTCCTGAGATCTTTTTTGATTTTGACCAAGCAAAACCTATATTGCATTTGAAACGATCTACTTCCGGAGGTACCCATCGCTTCTCCGTGTCGTATGTGTCCACCTCGCCTTCTTTCTCTCTGTTCTGAACCCTTACCCACTGCCTGATATCATCAAAAGCCTTTTCCACAACTTCATTCGGTGGTAAAGAAATCCCTTCAAAAAGCATCTTATTTCTGTTCTTCCACAAGATCCATACTATCCATGGTGGAACTAACTTAATCTCTTCGGGTATTGCTAATTTAGGAACTACCATCATTACATGATATAAATTCTCAAAGATGGACCTCCCATAACCCTTGTCCGGATGAGGAACATTAGACAAAGCCCATACCTGTCGTGCCATAGGGCATTCAAATAGAATGTGGTTGACGGATTCTGTCTCATTTGTACATAGCTGGCATCCCTGAACTCCTTTAACCCCGCGAGTGCTCAACCTGTCAGCCACCGCAACAGCCCCATGTAAAGCTCGCCAGACGAAATGCTGAATTTTTGGGACTGTCTGCAACTGCCAGCACCGTTCGAACAAGGGATTAACCGAGGGCTGCTCCTCTGCTTTACGAAATAGATCCGCGTGACGTAGTCTAGAGCTCAGGTCGTACCCTGTTTTCACCGAGTAAACACCAGACTTGGTTGCTGACCACACGAAGCTATCTTCCTTTGACACAATAGGTTTATGTGCTCTGATTAGAGTGATGTCCTCCGTAGTGAATAAATCATTTAGCATATGTTCCTTCCATTGGTTGGTAGTCGGGTCAATCAGATCGGAGACACGTAACTTGATGTCCATAATCGTTTGCCGGCCTCCTGGACGTGATGATTTGCCATTGTATAACCAATTATCAATCCATACCAATGTTTTACAACCATTCCCAATCCTTCTCATCATGCCTTTCTCGAGTAGTTCCCTGCCAAAAAGAATCGATCTCCACGCGTATGAAGCTCGAGTTCCTCGTGTGGCCAGAAGAAACTCTCTATCAGCATAGTACCTGCTCTTAAAAAAGCGACTAAACAAAGTGTCAGGATTATTTAAGAGTCTCCATGCCTGTTTAGCCAAGAGAGCCTGATTGTGACATTGCAAATCCTTAAATCCCATTCCACCCAGTTCCTTTGGGAGTGTCAACTTGTCAGCACTGATCCAATGAATCTTCTTTTTTCCTTCTTCTGAGTTCCACCAGAAGTCCACCAATGCACTAGTCAACTTCTTGCACAGGCCCACAGGAAGCTTGAAACAACTCATCGTATACACCGGCATCGCTAACGCTACTGTTTTTATCAGTATCTCCTTTCCTCCTTGGGATAATTGCTTGGCATACCAATTAGTAAGAGTCCCATTACATTTCTCTTTCAGGTACCCTAGCAGATGTTGTTTCGACCCACTTAAGCACTCTGGTAACCCGAGGTATTTACCAGTTCCACCTTCCATGTGGATCCCGGTTCTGTCCTTAATCCACCGCTTAAGATCAGCTGCTACCTTCACCCCAAAGGTGATAGCGGACTTATCAATGTTTATCGTTTGCCCTGAAACCTCTTCATAATCAGCAAGACAATGAAGAAATTCCACGCACTGGTCCTTTGAAGCATGGCACATAAAGAGGCTATCATCGGCGAAGAGCATATGAGTAACCGAGGGGCCTAAGGGATGGAAACTTACCCCTGTTAACTTCTGCTCTCGCTCTGCTCTATTGACTCGGTGAATCAGAGCCTCTGTACACAACACGAAGAGAAAGGGAGACAACGGATCTCCTTGTCTCAATCCACGCTCCGGCTTGAAATGCCCAAATGGTTGTCCGTTTATCAAAACCGAATAAGAAACCGATTGCACACAGCTCATCACTAGAGATACCCATCTTGCTTGAAACCCAAGAGCCAATAAAATAGCTGATAAGAAGCTCCACTCAACTCTATCGTAAGCCTTTGACATGTCCGTCTTAATGGCCATAAAGTTCTTCGATATGTTTTTATGAGTGTGCAAGCTATGCACCACCTCATGCGCCACTAGAATATTATCGGATATCAACCTTTCTGAAACAAAGCCGATTGAGACGGCGACACAATCCTCGGTAAGAGAAGCTTCAGTCTGTTGACAATGACTTTCGACACGATCTTATAAAGGACTGTGCATAGGCTAATTGGCCTTAGGTCTTTCATCTCAACTGGTTTTGTAATCTTGGGGATTAGCGTTATGTGCGTATGATTCCACTCCTCCGGTAGCACGCCCGAAGTGAAAAAACTTCTGACGTCATGCACCAACTGGTTTTTCACAATATCCCAGTACTTCTTGTAAAAAAACCCTGTCATCCCATCAAACCCAGGTGCTTTTCCACTATCAATCGAGAAGACGGCCGACTTAATTTCATCAACCGAGACTTCTCTTAGCAATTCTCTATTCATTTCTTCTGTCACCCTCGACCGGAACCCCTCAAAAAAAGTGTTAAAAGGTCATGGATTCGTCGAGCTAAAGAGCTCAGTGAAGTACCTGATTGCGATATCCGCTTTCCCATTCTCGCTTTCCTGCTCCCTACCATCCCCATCTCTAAGGAATTGTAATGAATTCTTTGCTCTCCTTGACTTAACTGATCCTTGAAAGAACTTTGTGTTCTTATCCCCACATACCAGCCATTTATCATAGCTCTTTTGCTTCCAGAATTTCTCCTCATCTCGCAGAGCTACATACAAATCACTCTTGATTGCCTTAATTCTTTCACAGCAAGGGTATCTTTTATCTTCCTCTCTCTCCAAAGCTTCAATGAGTTGTTTGATTCGGGATTCCGAATTGACCGGGTTCCTCTGTTTCCACTGACTGATCAAGCGACGACAATTGGAAATTCGAGCTATACTCGAGTTGGCAACTCTCGAGTTACTTCCGTTCCAAGCATGTTTCACAACTTCCTTGAAAGACGGATCCTCCGCCCACCTTTTGTCAAATCGGAACTGCCCGCGGAAGGGTTCCTGATCCCCTACGAATTTAACTAACACAGGTCTATGATCCGAACCATCTCTGTCGAGGAACCACTGATGGGCATTAGGGAACATATGGATCCAAGCCGGGTTCGCAACACATCTGTCCAGGCAACATGAGATCGTTTGCATGTGCCGGACTCCTCTCCAAGTAAACTTGTCCCCTGTGCTTCCCAATTCAGTCATATCACACGCATTCAGTAACGTCTGGAACGGCCTAAACGTTGACCACTGTCGGCTAACACCACCCTTCTTCTCCGCATTTGACAGAATATCATTAAAGTCTCCTACCATGCACCAGGGTTCCTTCCTAGTCACACCTATCCGCATTAATCTCTCCCAGCCCTGATATCTTAATTTGGGTATCGGGTGTCCATAAACACAGGACAAGTACCAAGTGCGAGAGCCACAACTTATTTTCATGTCCAACAAGTTCTTATCTTCATGAAGAAAAGCAACATCCACTGACTCCTTCCAAAAGATAGCCAAACCGCCACTCAATCCTCGAGGTTCCACTGTTCGAAACCACTTGTATCCTAAACTAACATGAATCTCCGACACAAACTTGCAGCTATTCTTCGTTTCCATCAGGAACAGAATATCGGGAAAATGCTTTCGTCGCATCTCCTTGAGTTGTCGAATTGTCCAGGGGTTCCCGAGTCCTTGACAATTCCAGCTAAGAATACCCATTGGGTTGACCGCGTATCTACCCGATCCACCTTTGAAAGATCTCGTTTAAACACTTAGCTAAGAATACTCTGCCTTCTTCGGACTTGCTCTTACCTAGAAAAAGTGGAGGAGGCTTGGGAGCTAGGTAGAAAGTTGGCAAACTGATGAGCAATAACAAGCATGTGATGGTTTCCTCTCTTGGGCTTTGTATGACACGAGGTTAAAGACAGTCTATGAACACCAACAGCAACTCCGATACGCGACCGTAAGAGACTGATTCACCAGAACTTGGTTCTTATAGTTCTTTCCGAAACAGAGTTGCAGACAAAACTATGGGACGCGTGGAACTCGTAATCATCTCAAACAAACACACCGTTCGATTCCAAGATGAGGAGACTCTTTGATCCTAAATCCACCAATTCAAACCCTAGCAGTTAAATTCAACCAACCTAAACTCCTAATTCTGCAGAAATCCAACGAACTCAGCTCTTAGCATACTCCAGCAAAATGATGACAATCGAATTCGAAACTCTCGAAGCTAGTAGTCGAGGCCGGGGCAAGCGCCGCCAGGTGAAAATCACGCCGGTGAAATGACGGCGACGTCGCAGATCCGTCTCGAAATCGTTGCTAAATCGTTCGGCGAGTCGTCGTTATATCACCTTCGGAACGTCGCGAAATCGCCCGGCGAACATCGTGTTCTCTCCATTCTTCTTCTTCATATATCTTATCTGTATAGATTTTCGTCGGTCTATTTTTTTCATTATATATTGATTTTCAATTATAAACCGTCAGAATATTGTATTATTCTCTCCTATTTTATTTTCTGCCAGCAATCTACATTGGCATGTGTATCCAAGAGGTTTATATTTACATTAAATACATATATAATCGGAGTTTTTAAATAACATAGTATATGTTACGAGAACAAAATCTAAAAACCCTATTATCGGTAAATAATTGTTTTCATTTGTTTTTTTATAATAATAATCGATAACAAACATAATCATGTAAATTAAAGCTGACTTTATAATTATAATAACTCCAACTATATGAAGTTTACCAACTATAATATCGTCTCTGTTTTAAGGCAAGAGAAACATTGAGTTTGTGTCATATTTTTTAGCAAAAGAATCTGGCTAATATGTATAAATTTGGATGTAGTAAATATGGCAAACATTTAGTCTATACTTCTACCGTGTTATGAGTTCGAGCCACGAATTCGAAAAACTTGATTTCTTTTTTTAGATCAGTTTTTTTTAAACTCTAAGAACTACATTTTTCAAATGCTTTAAACCTCTAAAAAATGATTGGACGAACAACTAGTCAAACTCGGCTAAAATAATAAATATGGTAAAAATTACATTAGACAGTTAACAGTAGAATACAAAATTATGTGGTTTATGGATATTTCAAAGTGCTGGTTTTGTATAGTATTAAGATGATTACATAAGTTCATATAGTTTTTTTTAAACCAGTGTAAATTTGTGTATCTTTGAACAAATTAATGGGTTTGTCCAAATTAATCACTTGAAAGATATACCTGAGGAATTTAATTAATCTCAAGGGCCGATATCATATGGGTCTGGGCCGTGAGGCCCATATATGCCCAGATAAAATTGGACTTCACTAGGCAAGATTAGATTAACTAGTCGTCCTCTCTTCGTGCACTTGCGCTTGTGATCGATCGAAAACTGAAACTCGCCCGCCTCAGCTACTCGCCGTCGTCATCGCCATCGAAACATTCCACATTCACTGCCGTGGAATCGTCTAATCGAGTCAAAAGTATGGAACTGGATTGAGCTAAAATTTTCCTGCATTTTTATTATTTGTTTTTGCTGAATTTTTTCCCTCGATCGTCGTAGTGTTTTTATCCGTTTTGGTTTATTATTTTCAGAGGGGTTTTAGCTAGAATTCAGTGGATTGATGGGGAAGAAGGAGAACGAGATGTCAGCAATGGAGATCGACGATCCGAAATCGGACAGCTCTGAACAGATCCTTCCCAGGTTCTCGATGAATGGTTAGATTCTTCATCTTTTTCGATTTTCATGGAATGGAAATCTGCCCAATGGCTTTTGTTGGTGTTTTCGAGGATAATTGCTATTGAGTTTTAATCAGTAGATGTGATGGCAATATTCATGAATACTTATCTGCATGTCTGGGAATTTTACATACGGGAATCTCGAATTTGTCCTTTGGTTGGTTCCTTGAACCGTACTACTACGACATATCTTATAAGTTTTGTGAATCTATCCAACATTGCATTTGGATTTTCAGTTCTGCAGCTGATGAAATCTTCGCAGGCGCAACATGGTCTGCGTCATGGTGACTATGCTCGCTATCGGTACTTAAATGAAACCCTAAGCTCATTGGCTGACACGGTCTTTTCAAAAAGCCTTAGTCAATGTTCTATAATATGTGTTATCTTCTTGTGTAGGAGGTATTGCTCAGCACGGTTGAGGAGGCTATACAAGTCCTTGAAATTTACTCATGGCCGTGGCAAATACACTCGACGAGCCATACTTGAATCAACTATCACGGATGTTAGGTATTTATCTTCTCTCATTATTATCCTTCCAACCTGAAGTTTTTTTTGTTAGAGAAGTGTTACTTGCGTACATTAATTCCTGGCTTGGTTGATTTTACGTTTACCGGAACGTAAAACCAAAAAAAAAATGAATGTGAAGGCTCAGTTGTTGCTTCCACTCTAAGTGATATGTTGTACTCACATACCTATAATACTCTGTCTCTATTTGAAATAGGTTTCTTCATGTGGTTTTCTATATGGCGGAAAGAGCATGGAGCCATGCAATGGAAAAAAGACAGCTACCAGATGGGCCTAATGCACGGCAGCGGATATATTTAATTGGAAGGCTGAGGAAGGCAGTTAAATGGGCTTCGCTTTTCTCAAGTTTGTCCTCTATCAAGACTGATTCCAGGACATCTCTGGAAGCTGAGGTATTTCAGTGAGCCCAAATGTCGAAGTGTATTCATTAATATACATCTAACCTATCTACTGCCTTGAATGGAAGAAGAGAATGCCTCATTTTTAGGCTTTTAGCTTAGTTGTTTCATGTAAAATGTATGTGTACTCTATAAGCGGACGACATGAGTCTTCATACTTTTTCTTACTCTTTTATAGGCATATGCGTCCTATATGAAAGGCACCCTGTTGTTTGAGCAAGATCAGAATTGGGAAACTGCGTTGGCATGTTTCAAAAACGCCAGGTTTGTCTTTGTTCAATATCCTCATTTTGCAATTTGGTAGGTTTTGGGTTCTGAAAATTATTCCCGGTTGCAGAGCTGTTTATGAGGAACTCGGGAAATATGGTGATCTAGAGAACCAAGTTCTTTGCCGGGAACGGGTTGAGGAGCTTGAGCCTAGTATTCGTTACTGCCTACACAAAATTGGCAAATCAAACTTGCAGACATCTGAACTACTTCAGATTGGTGAGATGGAAGGCCCTGCATTGGATCTTTTCAAAGCAAAGATAGAGGTACGTCTAAATATCAATTTCTGTCAGCCTCACCACCGAAGTAGTGAGTAACTGTGCATACATGTTTCAATAGTCCACATAATTGCTGCAGCAGAACATTTTCGTTTGCTAGCTTTTCCATCTGTTGTTGTGAACAGTCCGCTTTTGACCTGTGAGTCTGTGACCAACACACATAAATACTAGTTACATGTATACGATCTTGGGTACTCTTGAATGTGTTGCAATGGTTTCGTGGTTAACTCTTTCTCAGGTTTCTCAGACATTTTGGATTAATATGTTGTATATTGCTCACTGTCTCATAGGCTGCTATGGAAGAGGCCAGATCTCAACAAGCTGCATCTCTTACAGAGTTTAATTGGCTTGGCTACAGATTTCCAGTTTCCAACCCAAAATCACGGGTTTCTATTTTAAAAGGTTCGAGTAACTTTTTCCAGTCCTCTCTTTTTGAACTACTCTATTATGCAAACAAATTATGTCTAGTCTTCTGGGAAAAGTTTGGTTACCTTTACTATGTAGTTACTGTTATGCGTTACCCTCTTAATATAACCTGCCTTGATTGGATATTAAGCACTTCTCTGCGGCTCTTACTCTTTGTTCCTTTTTTCGTTCAGCCCAAGAACTTGAGAAGGAGCTACAGGGTCCAGTAGCAGAATCTCTCCCTGCAGAGAAGAAGCTGACCATATATGATAAATTATTTACTGCATACCATGATGCCAGGAACACCATACGCAGTGACTTGGTGAGTGAGTTTACAAGAGATACTCTGATTTATTGATTCGGTTCACCGAGTGACCTTTTGAAGATTTATCAAAGTGTAGACAAGTTTGTTAAAGAGTTAGAGCATCTGTTTTTTTTGGGTGCGTTGCTGTTTCTTTGATTGATTTTACCAAGGGGCATACTATTTTTAGGTAAGTGCAGGAAATGCTGAATCTGTTAAAGATGACCTAAATGGCCTGGACAAAGCTGTTGGAGCTGTGCTAGGACAAAGAACCATTGAAAGGAACCAGTTGTTGGTTAAAATAGCCAAGAGTAAACTAAACAGGAAACGTGATGATAAGAATGAAAAGGTTACTAAGCCTGAGGAGCTTGTTCGATTGTATGACCTTCTATTACAGGTTAACCACTGTTCACCTGTTTTTTACTTCTTCGTAAATGGGTTTTGCTTGTTAAACCATCAAGGAGACCTCACCTGTATTTCTTTTTCTCAGAATGTCGCTGATCTTTCTGATCTCATTAGCTCTGGAAGAGACAGGAAACCTGAAGAGATTGCATTCGAAGAAGAGTGTCAGCGCAAAAGCTTAGCCTTTCGTGCTGAAAGGTTTAGTTCTTCTTTCACGTTATTGTATTTTTGTAGGGTAATTGCTATTGAGTTGTGGGCTTCCTTTATCTTTTAATTGATTTTAGCATCTTTCATTAGAGTTAAGCTCCTTCAATCCGTTTACCCAATCCTTAATATTAGTAAATTGCATTCATTAAATTAGGAATCTTATCCCTCGTCAGTCATCTTATTTACCTACCGTTTGGTCTATAATAGAACCACTTATTAGATTCAGTAGCTCCTGACTCGATATATTCACACAGTTTTTTCCATTTGAAAAAAACGTAATAAAAAGAGTTATATTTATATACTTACTGATGATAACGTAATAGCTGATGATATCTTCTGGAATCACTTTTCAGGTGCTTCTACTTGGCAAAGTCATATAGTCTAGCAGGAAAAAGGGTTGAAGCATATGCCTTATTTTGTCGAGCTCGATCTCTTGCTGAAGATGCCTTGGGCAAGTTTCAGAGCATAGCAAACAAAGATGAGGTATCCACTTTTCATTTTATTGTTTTACCTCATACATTGTCATTGAGAAGCAGTACTATGTTACCTCCTCGTTGACCGGGTCAGGTTAATATGTTGTGATGTAGTATAGGCACGGTGCATGCCTATTGGCTAGACGTTTCATATCATAGATTTTATAATCACTAAAGTAATATTAATTTTGTCTACCAATACTCAGGGAACAATCCAGGAACTGAAGACACTGAGCAAAGAATGCAGAGCTAGTAGTTGCATAGAACATGCGACTGGGATCATGGAGGAAGAGAAGGCGCCAGAAAATCTGTCAAAGAAAATCTCATCTATATCACTAAACGATACAGCCACTAAGGTACTATCTCGAGAGATTTTTGAGTTTATTTTGTAATTTTGCAATGTCTCATAATAATCAAATTACACACTGATGTTTTTGTTGTTGTTTGTTTCCCCTCTCTTTATGTTAAACCAGGTGGAGAAATACCTGTTAGATAAACTGGATGTGTATGAATCTGCAGTTGGAGATGCAAACACAAAAATGGCACCAAAGATTGAACGGTTCCCACCTGCGTTCCAATCTATACCTCGTAATCCAATAGTTCTAGACCTGGCCTACAACTGCATCGAGTTCCCGGTTCTTGAAGAAAGGATGAAGAAAGGCCGGAAAGGATTTATTAGCCGGCTCTGGGGCTGAAGAAACTTTATACCTCAGGTTAAAAGAATCTCTGATTCAGTTTCCCTTTTTATTTAAGCAGACTCTAAAACTTCTTGTTGCTCTTCTTTAGCTTCAGAAGAAACAACCAAAATTCACGAGATTTTTATTTGGTTTAGATTTATGTTGTCGATTTTTCAAAGAATTACAGTTTTAGACCGAGGATTACATTTTGCTGTTCCTTTAGTGACACATGAATTTTGGAAAGATAGACATTTTATTATTCTCTTTCTCTTATCGTTGACTTGAGCATTGGAGGAAGATTGAAAGTCCGGTTCAATGTTCTATACCCGGGACCAAATTATATGTACTATGTTGAATGTTCTAGTTTTTTTTATAACGTAATTTACTTTGGATTGCTGTCATATTTAAATTTATATAGTCTTGAAAATGATCCTTAAATTTAGTAGAAGAACAGAAGCGGGGATATTCGTTGGAAACAGAAGTGTTGACTAATATTTTTTAGTTTCTCACACGTTCAAGGATTTTCAAAGTCAACTACTCTGGAGTCTGGACTGGATTTTTTTTTTTTTTTTTTTGTGTCGACTCCTCATTAATTAATTTGCAGTAAAGTAAATATAATACTCTCTCAATTTACAAATTTGGACTCGCGAATCTATATGGTGCCTCGTTGACAAAAAAAAAAAGAATCTATGGTTACCTAATTAATCACCAATTAATTCATCATTCTCCTTCTTTTATATGGTTCCCTCCAATAAAGCAGAAAATGGTGGCAGTTTAGCTTATATTTAAATGTGGTTTTGCTGTGTTATATTTATTTTATTTAATCGGATTTATATAGTATTTAAAAATGAGAGCCATGGAAGGTTTCAAAGGTTTTAAGAACACGATCACCACAACAACGACAACAAAGAGAGTAATTTTGTTTTTGTTTTTGTTGTTTTCTCCATCGCACGATCTTTGCCCTTATTTTCCGCCCATTTCCCCACTTCTCAAGCAGCCCAACAGAGCTTTTGGTTTTCCAAAAATAAGACCAAACAAAAACATTTTACCATAGAAAAAACACCGTAATTAGCTCTGTCGGAGTCTCAGGTGATCGGAATTTACTGTTTTTTTCTAGAGGAGAATTTCATACGAGGAAAACGACGACGACGACGACGGAGGAAGAGGAGGAGGATCGTTCTGGGTGAAAAAAAAAATGAATTTCGCTAAGCTCGATGATTCGCCCATGTTTCGGCAACAGGTTTTTTAATTTTTCAATTCTGTAAACCGTTTCGATCGTCTCTGTTTCTTGGTCCTTGATCGATTCCATTGCTCAACAGTTTCGTGACATTCTATGCTCAAACCAAAATTTCAAATTTGGTTTCTGTTGAACAAATGGACTGTAATTTCAGATGCATCGTGGAAACCTGGACGAAGCAATGTATCAGGAACTTATAAACTTTTCATGATTTCAAATCCGATTGAGGAGGCTCTTTTTGTATGAAATCCGCAATGCTTGTTGGTTTGTATTGTGCTTTTTCTAGATGTCAAAATCGAGGAGTTGACTTCGCATTAATAATCCTGAAAATCTTGACATGTTTTTGTTACTGTTTGATCTTATTCTCTGCAGTTCAGAGTGGTCATTCTTTTGTTTTCATTGTGGTTTGAGTTGAATCTGCACCAGAGTTTAGTGATAAACTAAAGTTTTTGTGGTGCAACAGATGCAATCTATGGAAGAGAGTGCCGAGTTGCTGCGAATGCGATGCTTAAGGTTCTATAAAGGATGCAGAAAATACACGTACGCTCTCTTATTACACTATCCTCATTTGTTGAAGAAAATGATATTCTGTATTTTTGATTTTTCCTTTGGTGTTTTATTATTAGGGAGGGACTGGGAGAAGGGTATGATGCAGATATTGGCTTTGTAAATGCACTTGAATCTTTCGGAGGAGGCCATAATGATCCACTCTGTGTTGCTTTTGGAGGTAACTCCCTTGCACACTCACTCTTAGTAATCTCAAGTCTGCGTTAACTCTTTCTTCTTTCTTGCACATTTTTATCTGAAGGAAGTATGTTAATGTTTCTCAGGTCCTGTAATGACAAAATACACTATTGCTCTACGAGAAATTGGGACATACAAGGAAGTTCTTCGTTCCCAGGTACTACTATATACAATGCCTTCTGTAGAAAGGATGGCCAGCAAATATCTCTGTATACTTGGTTGAGCTAATATCCTTGAGTTTTTCTTTTGTTGTTCAAAATCATTGAATGTAGGATGCTTTATTTCTTGGGGGTTTTGTAGAGAAATGTTTATTTTTATTCGTCCTTCCATGGATGTTTAGCAAAATGCATAACTAACCTATCATGTCTTGTCATCACTTTTCAGGTAGAACATATACTGAATGACCGGTTGCTTCAATTTGTGAATGTTGATGTCCAAGAAGTTAAGGTATAATCCTTTCAAATTCTTGCATACTATGTTCAACATTTTCTTTGATATTGCTTCCAACTTATATCCATCTTTAATTCTCTCATGCAGGAAGCACGTAAGCGGTTTGACAAAGCTTCCATCATATACGACCAGGTGCGTTAACTGACTTCAAAATATGTATCAACTAATGGGTAAATGTTTGTTTTCTGTTACCACAAACATTATGCTTGTTTGAAAGATTATATCTTCATTTATGTGCATCTGAATGAAAACAGGCACGAGAAAAATATCTTTCATTAAGAAAGAGTACGCGATTAGATGTGGCTGCCACAATTGAGGAGGTATGTACAAATCTTATTACTTTTCAAAAGTCACAGATAACATTCAACTAATTTTGATAGAGAGACATTTCAGGACCTACATAGCGCAAGAACAGCATTCGAGCAAGCCCGGTTCCATCTGGTAAGCACTTTGTATTCTAATACTCTTGTTATAACCGTACATAATGTTTGCTTACTTCTTCCTGGCCAGGTTAGTGCACTCTCTAATGCAGAAGCTAAAAAACGATTTGAGTTTTTGGAAGCAGTCAGCGGGACAATGGATGCTCATCTCCGTTTCTTCAAACAGGCAAGATTTTACTTAAAAACACAATTTCTAGAAGCAAGAACACTAATAACTTTCTTTACCTGGAACCAATCAGCTTGGTTTTACAAGGAAACCTATCATATAATGGTCTATACTCCTGTTTCCTGACATGAATTACTTGATTCGCTCTCTCACAAGTGATTCTTTCTTTCAGGGATATGAGCTACTACATCAAATGGAGCCTTTTATTAATCAGGTCTGATAATACAATGTGATTTTCTGAGATTTCTCTCTAGCCGACGGTTTCTTATCCAAGAGATGGATATTGCTTGAGCTATCTGTGTTTAATTGAAATTTTGTTGCAGGTGTTGGCTTATGCACAGCAGTCTAAAGAATGTGCAAACTATGAAATGGCATCACTTAATGAAAGGATGCAGGAATACCAAAGGCAAGTTGATCGAGAAACTAGAAGTTCAAATAGTTGTCCAATAGGGGATGGCATGAGACACAATTTAAGAAACTCACAAAAAGTCATAGAGGCTGTCATGCAATCTGCTGCAAAAGGAAAGGTAGGGGGACTTTTATACTGAGGCTTGCTCTTAAGACTGCTCTCATATCTTTATACTGCTTTGTCTTATATTTATTTGTTGACGTTCAGGTTCAGACTATAAGACAAGGGTATCTATCTAAACGTTCGTCAAACTTGAGGGGTGACTGGAAAAGAAGGTTCTTTATCCTTGATAGCCGTGGGATGCTATACTATTACCGCAAGCCAGGGAATTGGTCTTCAGTAAGTTGCAAACCTAAAAACAGTTGTGTTTTTGATACTTTGTGATGTATTGTGTCTGTACTGAATCTTTGAAGCTCTATTTATCAGGGAAATGGAAGCCGGGGTGCTGTTCATAGGAATATGAGTATGACTTCAGAAAACAGTCCTGGTCTGTTAAGTCGGTGGCTGTCTTCTCATTATCACGGTGGTGTGCACGATGAAAAACCAGTTGCACGTCACACTGTGAATCTGCTGACCTCAACGATCAAAGTTGATGCAGATCAGACCGATCTAAGATTCTGCTTTCGAATTATTTCGCCAACAAAAGTTTATACATTGCAGGTATGTTAGGGAGAACATGACTTTAAAGTAAAAAGATCTTCACTTTCTTTACCTGTGGAAACTTACTAAGTTTCTACCAGAACTCAGGCTTTTTTACACAAGGTGTTCTCTTCCATCCCCTGCGACTAACCAGAACTTCTGAAACTGTTATTGATGTAGGCAGAGAACGCGCAAGATCAGATGGACTGGATAGAGAAAATAACTGGAGTAATTGCTTCCTTGCTCAGTTTCCAGACACCTGAAAGAGCAATCATGGTAAGGTTTTATATACTACTAGTGCTGAATCTTTCTTGTGTGACCCATTTAAGATATCATTACTTGCAACTGGATCAGCGTCTTTCTACAATGGACGGAGATACTTTCTCTGCAAGTGATTCCGGTTCTTTAGCAGATCCATATGATATCGAGCAGGCAAATAGTGGAGACTCCACAGTGGAAAATCCCATGACAGGAGGCAACCGTTCAAGGTTCTCAGGGTGCTTGCAGCAACATGATATGGCAAAGACTGAAAAGCCAATTGATGTCTTGACAAAAGTATTGGGGAATGAGAAATGTGCAGACTGTGGTGCTCCTGAACCTGATTGGGCCTCTTTGAATCTTGGAGTCCTTATATGTATTGAGTGTTCCGGTATACATCGTAACCTTGGTGTTCACATTTCAAAGGTAAGCCACAAGAAGGTAGTCTTGAGTTTCTCCATCTCTATATATCTGGTATGAAGTATTCAACCTTGTCGTGCAGGTCAGATCACTCACGCTTGATGTTAAAGTATGGGAACCATCGGTCTTGACGTTATTCCAATCGTTAGGTAACGTATATGTAAACTCAGTGTGGGAGGAGTTGTTGAGCTCAGAGAGTAGATCGTCTAGTGCAAGTAGGTCTTCAGGGTAAGTGGCTACGTGACTACTTCTTACATCTATTTACACAGCATCTAAACTTGTTCTATTTATCAGCACTCCCAAGTCAGATCGACCTAGAAAGTTTCTAGCAAGGAAGCCTGGTTACAATGATCCCATTTCCGTGAAAGAGTTGTTCATCCACGCAAAGGTATTACATCAGTCTTGTGAGTTAATAAGCAAAGTTTTTTCAAGATCTCATGTCTGTCCATTGCTAATATCAATGGCTCATTACAGTACTCAGAGAGGATTTTTGTCCGCAAAGAAATAGACAGTCAGAATTTCCAGGCAGTTTTCCAAGAGATTTGGGAGAATGTCCGTGCCAACGACAAGAAATCAGTTTACAAACACATTGTCTGTTCTGAAGCAGATGTGAATGCTCTACGTGGACAAGCATCATACACCGTGTCTTTACCCTTATCAAAGATGATGCAACTGGAAGCAAAGGAGGAAACTCTTGAAGCCAAATTCAAGAGCATTGAAGAGGAGTTTCAAGAGAATGGAGAGAGATATTCTAACTCGAAAATGGACGGAGAAAGTATGGTCAGAGAAGAAACTTCAAATGACTGTTCTTTGCTTCACCTTGCTTGTCTTTCTGCGGATATCGGTATGGTGGAATTATTGCTTCAGTATGGTGCAAAAATAAATGCAATAGACTCGAAAGGTCGGACTCCACTTCATCATTGTATTATTAGCAGGAGATATGCAATTGCAAGGTTGCTACTTATGAGGTAAAGTCTTCTTGACATTTCTTTAGTACTGGTCTTAAACTTGATAGATATTGTAAGTATGGTGGAATGATTCAATCACAGGGGAGGAGATCCAAATGCTGTGGATAAAGATGGTAACATACCGGTCAAATATGCTTCAGAGACAGACCTCAATGACAGTGAACTAATTGCTTTATTAACAGACTCCAAAAGATGATGAATCAAAAATAACCATTTGATTTGCTCATGAAGAGGGTAGGGAATACATGTAGATTTATTTGGTGGTTGCTAGGTTGATATACTGGTTTATACTCTGGTGTACATATGGGGTGTTGCATGTTCTGTAAGATGGAAACCTCTGTTTTTTTTGTTTCACTATGAAATCTGTTTTTGTTGTTTGTGTAATGAAAAGACAGACACCATTGTGTGTGTTCTTCTGTTCATCTTTATGTTTTCAGACAGAATTTTGTGGTTTTGCCCATCCTAGAACTTGCTTTGAATCGCCAGACAGGTTTTCAATTCATCAGTATGACAAATCCAATTTTGTTCTCATTTGATTTCATCTGTGTTACCATCTTTCCATATTAATGAATAAAGAACATTATATAATGTACCTCACTATGAGATTCTTTTTGGAATCTGAATCAGATCTTGTGTTTATAAAATGTTCTTCACTCATTCTTAACCCAAAAAAAACTGTAATTGCAATGTTAATGACTTCATTGTTACATTCAGTACATCATCTTCTACAAACCTGAGAATGCAGATTTACTGAAGCAAAACATGATCAGGACGGACGGTTCATTTGCTATAAGCTGCTATCTGTGCTCCTAGAAGTCTGAGGAAATTGCAGTTTAAACAACTCAGATGTGTCTCATCATCAACTTATGAGTGTCATCATGATGACTAGGTGAAGGCAAATCCGTCTTGAAGCAAGTGAAGACTTTCTGAGCAGACAAGCTCTTCCAGGAATAGCAACGGTAACAACACAAATAAACAATGACATATCATACCCAACCAGCTTCCCATTGGTTTAGGTAAGACTTATCTGATCACATAAAACAAGTTTGACATTGGAGACTGAGTAGATTCATCTGGTGACACCAAGTTTACGAGAACAAAACAAGTGAGAGGACGAAGAGAATATATCATGTTAGGATGAATGTTACCTCCGGACATTCAAGTCGGTCAAGAAATTTGCCGAAAGGCAGAAGTAAAACCAGCAGTCTCGGTTTTAAATCTATGGAGCAGCATCTGCTTCAATCCTTTGGTTTGATGAAATGCAACTCTCATTAATCAACTCAATGACAGTCGAAGAATCAGGAATATATTTGAGACGAATCATATTCTCTAAAACCTTCTCAGCTGCCTCCATTTCTCCCACTTCAGCAAAACCAGAGAGTAAAGCCCGGCATGTTGAAATGCTTAGCTTACACCCGTCCACAACAGCGTTCTTGGCAAACATTTGATCCACGAACATAAGTGCATTTGTCGTCATCCCTTCTTTTAAGAAAGCAGTAATGATAACACTGTACATTATGCTGTCTGGTTCAATTCCTGAGGCAATAGCCTCGTCGAATATAGCAAACATTTCAGATCTTCTACCCATTTTATCATACCCGTTTAGAAGAGATGTGTAAGTTACAACACTAGGCAACAGGTTTGCCTTCTTCATGTCCTGCAAAAGCTCTTTTCCAGCTTCTAAATTTCCTTCCTTGCATAAATAATCTATCATGATGTTGTATGTTACAGCATTAGGCTTGTCATGCCTATCAAGCAACCCATCCATCACCCCTTCTATCAGTTTTGTTTTTAGTTCTGGATTTCCAAACTTAAAAACCCAATTGAGCAAAGCATTGAGGGGGGCGGTAGTAGAACCACAACCCATCTCTTCTGTCTTGAAGATGGTTAAAGCTCTTTCCACATCGTTCCGTCTGCAACACCCATCCACGAGTGTTGTGTACACAAAACTGTCAGGAACTAATCCATTTAGTTTCATCTCGTCAAATAAACGAAAAGCCTCAGCTAGATCCCCATGTTTGCAACATCCATCTATGATTGTACAGTAAGTCACTGCATTAGGAGGAAAACCTTTTCCTGACATTGCGTTAAAAAGTTCCTTAGCTCTTTCAATTTCACCAGACCTGCAGAAGCCACCAAGCAACATGTTGTATATGATGACATTAGGAGTCACACCTTCTTGAATCATCTCTTCAAAAAGACGAGAAGCCATTTCCATATTTCCCAACTTAGAAAACCCATCAATGAGTGTACCATAAGAGAATACATCAGGTGCTATACCTTTTCCACGCATTTCCCGGAAAATCTCCTCTGCATCATTTACTTTACCGTTTTTAACAAGACCATTCATAAGAACAGTGTATGTCTTGGCATCCCCTGAAATCCCTTGTTCAACCATGGATCTGAATGCTGAACACGCCTCAATCACTTTTCCCTTTTTGCAATACTCACTGATCAGACCCGTACACAATACCTTATTTGGAACCACACCATATTCCAGCATCTCTTTTACATACTTCTCTGCGGATGTGAATTCCCCTGCTTCTATATATCCACTGATAAAAGCCCCATAGGTAAAAGCATCAGGCTTTAATCCATTCTCGACCATTTCGACCACAAAAGACCTTGCTTCGTCCATCCTTTTGGCCTTTGAAAGGCCAATTATAAGGGAGTTGTAGCAAAATGTGTCTGGTGCGATTCCTTGTTCCTTCATTTCTTTCAACACTCTCACTGCATCTCCAAATCTACTTTTCTGGAGAAAGGTTTTGATCAACGTTGTATATATAACCACATTGGGTCTGCAGCCGGTTGCACCCATCTCCTTCACAATGTTATAAGCTCCATCGAGATCCCCAGAAGAACACATTCCTTTTACCACTGTACCATAAGTATATGGAGATATGACAATGTTCCTCTTTTTCATTTCAACAAGTAACTCATAACCCTTGAGTGCATTCTTTTCTTGAACGTATCCCTCGATCAAACTAGCAAAAGCTCGAGCACCTGGTGTCACTCCGGATGCAATCATCCCATCAAAGAGAGCCTTTGCCTTCTCCATCGCCCCTTCCTTTGACATCACACAAATAAAGGAATCATAAATCTTAGGATCAATGTTCATCCCAAGAGAAACCATCTCATGGACTAGTCCATTTGCAGCGTCTGCATCTCTACCCTTCAATAAACCCTCAATCAGTATACTATAAGAAACATTATCAGGAAACACACCAAAACTTTTCATCTCTACCACCAACGATTTAGCATCTTCTAGTCTCTTTCGCTTACACAACCTATCTATAAGTACATTAAACGATTGCTTCGATGGCACCACTCCTGTGCAGATCATCGTCTTCTTCAGATCAAGAGCTACATCAAGATCTCCCTTTTTACAGAACGCTTCGATTACCAAACTATACACGGTCACAGTCACCATCCCCACCTTTTCTTCGGCTTCAAGAAGAACATCTTTTGCCAACTCAACATTCCCAGCTCTGCAATGTGCAGCAATCAACTTTTCATAAGTATGAACATCACATACTACATTTCTCTCAGCCATCTCATTATACACATCCCAAAACAAATCCAGCCGATTCCTCTTCAATAACGCATCCAACAAATGGTTACATCTTTCCAAATCAAGAACCAGTTCCAAATCCATAGTGTTTGAAATCACAAGCGCAGCTTCATCTAAAAACCCTTTCTCAATATAACTATCAATCAAGATCCCGTATACAACTCCTACATCACTCTTTCCCGCAAACTCTCGAGAACATCTCGCAACCGAGCTTAAAACCTCAGCTACAGGCCACTTCCTCTCAATCATCCGGATAAAAACACTATGAGCTTGACCAAAACTACCGAAACTACACAGACCCAAAGCGAGAAACGAAAACGAATCCAGTTTCTGCTGCGTAACCTTTTGAGAATCGATCCAATTGAAGAAACTTAAAAGCCTAGCGGGATCACCGACGCGTTTTGATCGCAAAACGGAGAGAACGACGTCTGGATTTATCTCCGCCGAGAGATTCGAAGATACCAAAGAGTCAAGCCAGTTCCCCTTGTTGAGAATTCCCGCTATTTCAGCTGATGCATCTGGAAATTCTCCGATGTGAACGGAATATGATCGGAGATATAAATCTTTCCCACTCGAAACCAAACTTCTCTTCCTGAACAGTGATGAGGCCAACATCTCCGATATCGGAGATTCAGCAACCGCGTTGTCGACTGTGTAGAGAGTGATGATTAAATCGGAGATACGGAAAAAAAATAGATATTCAGTAGGCCCATTGTTAGTGGGCCTTGAAGGCCCAAATAATGACGGGCATGTGAACAACACTTTCATCCGCCAAAATGTTTATGGTAATGACGGGCGGATAGTTTCGTATGGTAGGAGGATTGAATCCGAAACGTGGTAACGTTTAAAACCCAATCTCAACCATTTGACCACAAGAATTCGGACGAGATTCCACGATTTTGTTAGATTAGAAAAGATTAAGAATTTTTGTTTTTACGAAGTGGTATGTTATTATTTATCGAGAGACATCGAATTAATATAATAATATTGTGTAGGTCTCAAGAAATTGATTAGGTTATGGGAAAGATATGATGAAGATCTCCACTGGAGTGGAAAATTTCAAATGGTGCATGAATGTTTACCCAAATACATAGTGTGTGAAATGCATGGTTTGACCAAATTTCTTTCTTATTTTGTTTTGACATGAGCCAAGCCAAAAACTTAGAAAAGTCGACGGGTATGGGTAAATATAAACTAACAATAAATCATTTGTTTATAAATATAAAACGTGTTCTAGTTAATTCCGCAGCATGTGTTTGTATATTTTACATGCAGCGTGGACGAGGGGTCAAAATATTAGGTTTTAATCTTGTTTGTGTTATGATTAACATAGTTTTATAAAGGGATAATCATAAATTATAAAAACATGTAAAATATGTGTCATAAACACCTTAAACAACTTCTTTAATCATGAAAACTTCTTAATGTGATTGGGTAAATTTAGCGTTGATTAATCATGGGTAAAAGTGATATGATATTGATGAAACTTGCGCTTTAATCTTTAAATATGATAATGTCGATGAGTAATCATATTGTATGATTTATATTGGCTAAAAATTATAAATTAAAATGAATAATGATAGAAACGACTTAGTTTACACATTATCAAAACCGTTTTTATTTATCATTAAAAATATTTAATCAATAATGATGTGAACAGAAAAAGAAAATTTGTGTAGACCAAATTTAAATCATTTTTGTATGAAAGTGTTTTAGTTCATAAATAAATTATTTCAACTTTTGATGCCATTCAAAACATACTCACCAAAAGTCAATTTGAAAATGAGCATAATGGCTGATATAAGAAATATATACTTTAAAGATAAATTATTATTAAATGTTGTTTTTCACTATTGTTACACTTCTCCGAGTTGATTAAGCTTTGCACAAAGAATATATAGATTGAATGATTGTGTTGGAAGCAAGGAAGCAGTGACTAAAGAAAACAGCTTAATCAAGCACCACTAAAATCATATTAGACGGCGTTATCGTCATTAGAAAATTAATTATTAGTGTTTACGACCCATCGATCCAAGTTGGCTCCATTAACTAGTGCATTCCATTTTAATAACCACTAGATTTTGACCCGCGCTAATGAAGCGCGGGTTATGTTTTCTATCATGTATTCTAGTAGACGGGTTTTGTTTTTAATAGTATAGATAATTAAATTTGGTTCATCTATTTTTGACCCGTTTGATAATTAAATTTGGTTCATCTATTTTTGACCCGTTTAATAATGGTCTAAATATAAAGATTTTTATGTTTATTTTATAAATCAAAATGTAACTAATATATAATAACCCGTTCATTTAACATTTTGGATCGATTAAGTTCATTTTGATGTGTTTTTATAATTAAGATAAAACCAATGACACAAAAAGTAATATCCTCCGTAAGACCAAGGGTAGTTTCAAAAAATGTCACATGTTTTAATAATATAGATAATATTACTATATCGAATTTATATAAAGTTATAGTTAAATTATAATATATATATATGTAGATATAGAAAAAAATATTAACAATACATGGTTACATTTATTGTAATAAAATAAATAAAATATAATAGATTATGTTAAATATATCGATTATCAATATTATTATTGAGTTTAAACTATTATTTCAATATTATATTCTATTTTCTTATTTTAATAATAATTTATTAATTTTAATGATTATATAATTTATAAAATAATTATGTATTAAATTATATAATTATATGTACCAATTGATTTAGTAACTTAATTATGCTTGATTTTATTTTTAAGTTAAATTTTAGTTAAGAATAATTTATAATATTTATTTTAATATTAATTTCGAAATTAATTATTATTTTATTAAATTTAAAAAAAAAAAAATTTGTTAGATATGATTAAGATAGAAAAAGGAAAACAAAAGATATTATAAGATATTATGAATAAATCAAATATAAATTGTTTTACAGTTTTACCCTTAATGAAGGTTACAAATCCTAATAAATTCAAGGGCAAATTTCGGAAACAACATTTATGTACCATGGCAAACCTTCCTGTTTTAATAGAATAGATTAAGTTTATTGATAGTATAAAATAACAATTTGTGTCTATGACGGTCAAAGAAAACGATTAGAAGTGTTTATTTTCTTAGAGTGATGTTTAGACAGAAATGGTATAGCTATCTTCATTGAGAAAGAGAAGTTTTCCAGATTATATTAGCAAACAATTATATTCTCAAAAAGATTATTCACCTGTCTAACCAAAAGAATTACTACTAATTAGCTTTTTAAATGACATGATTTTCTTTTCCATTTCAAAAATTTACAGAACATTTAACATTTATAGATATAAAATTTTATTTTTTAAATTTACATGATTTTCTTCTATTTCGAAAATACGTAATAATTAACATATGTAAATAGAAAAACTTGTCTTCTGTAATATTTTATATACATGAGTACAAACAATAACTATTATATATATATGTATATAATTTTAGTTGACAAAAAATTATATTCTTTCCGTTTTATAAAAAGTGTGGTTTTACTTTTTTTACATATATAAAAATACTGTATATGATTTTTTATTATGTTATTAATTAATATATTATATAAATTTCTCTTTCTAATAAATAAACTATAAAATAAGAATAAAAATAGTTTTAGTTTTTAAAAAATTTTATAAATACAAAACGATACTTTTTGTAAAATAAAAATAAAATTCTAATGACGTTTTGTGAAATCGAATGGAATACTATAGATATAGGCTTTGAATGATAACTACGATCAGGGTGGATTAGTCCGGAAGCTGTTAAGATGGTTTTTTTTTCCACTATTCGCAATTTTTGATTAAGCCCATTGCAGACATAAAATAATCAAAACAGTTTTGATGTGGACCAAGTGCAGACCATTTTTACAAATAAATAAATTTAGCAGCGGATCGTGTCCGCTCTAAAAATAAAATATTATAATTTATAGTTAGTTTTGTCCGCGCTAACTGCAATGACCATTCAAAGTCTATCGTTATAGTTTTAATTATAATTAAAGTTCAAGTTTATAGCGACGATGTTAAATAGTATAAGCCGACAACATTGAAGGACTGTCGGTGGCGGAGAGTCCGTATTTGAGATTGTTACAAATAATTAAGAAATTTATTTTTGTCGTATTTTCTTTATAATTTGACCCGATCAAATACAAATATTATGAAACTATTCTTAATTAGACGAACCAAATCACGAGGCCAAGATGCTCGACACGTCACACGTGGACAGATTGATGAAGTACAGCTTTTTAAAACAAAATAAAAGAGTATATGGTTAATAAACATCAATAATTAAAATCTCAATGTTGACCCAAAAAAAAACCTCGATACAGTAGAATTTAAAATCATAAAATTAATTAGTCATCAAAATTGAAAACATACAGTATATGAACTGGGGCACAAAGACGGTCCAAAATGTTCAGCACAAACGTTTTTTAATGATATCTCAAAACTTGTCATATGCTTAATATTATATTTAATCAAAATGCTGATTAATTATACTTAAGAGATAATCAAATATGTTATCTCTAATTGACTTGTTAGAGGAAGTTATCTTCTATGGTGGAGCCATGCTGGCAATTTAACATTAGAAGATAATAATAATTATCTATATTTTAATTGATCCCATGATTTTAAGTCCATTTGACGTACATGGGCGGCTATAATTATGTGTATGTATTAATGGGTTTTGTCTGTCTTTATATGGAAAATTCTGAGTTTATAAAATTGTATTTTGAAAATTTCATATTAAATACTTTTATGATGTGTTTATCCCAATATAAAACAAAAATTAAATTCTAAAACGACATTTAATATGAAACAGATAGAATATTATATTTTATATAGATTAACAATCAAAAGATAACGCTATGCTTTGTTTATTCGACTAATCAAACGATAATACATGTGATTAAAGAAGCAGGTAGGTAGGGTGCTTTATATGGCTGGACCGATTTAAAGTTCGTCTGGTGCTTTTTTCCAGCTTTAAGAAGTTGTGATTTTCACTTTTTTTCTGCGAGAATAAGTTTTCCAGAAAATTTGAACAAAAGGTTAAATTTATTGACTAAATCGTATTAACAAACGAGGGTTAACGAGGTTTCAGGTAAAGGGGAACAATTCGCGGCATCTCTGGCCTTTGGCTCAACCCACTGTTAGGAACGACCTCTATTCCTCCACGAATGTTGTGTTGACCGTCGTATTGATAGATCGGAATCCTCGACTAAAGAAAAAAAAAATAACAGAATCGCGATTGATTGAGAATGTTTGGGTTGATCGGCTAACGTCTTTTGTGTTGACTCAGCAGAGGTTTTGCCAAAAGCATCAAGTAAAGAGGACATTGAAAATTCGATCATGCCAATATCCTTTTCTTTTATTTTATCTTTGTCAACTGATTCATGGCTTGATGACGACGTAATAGCTGGTTTCTTTGCTGGATTATCTTGAAACTCCGATTTTTTATTCCTTCTGGATTTATGTCGCTCTGTCTTCGGCTTGAAAATGCTAGGCATAGGTGTTGCATACCTAGATGTGAAGGCTTCGTCTGAACATAGGAACCCAGATGTGTTGGGTTTTGGTCTTCTTTCTTAGTACTCCGAGAGGAATCCTGGGGAGTAGGCACCTTGATACCATTTCTCTCTACAAAAGGAAAACTTATTAACCTTTTGTTCAAATAAAAGGAATCCATGTAAAGGGGTCCTCAGGATAATCCATGTATTGACCAAATTTAACCTTTTGTTCAAATAAAAGGAGTCCTCGTTAACCCTCGTTTATGGTAGGATACATCCAGAATTCTCACTTTATTAACCTTTTGTTCAAATTTTCTGATGGAATTTATAAATGGTATCATGTGATTCTCACTTTTTTCTTGATACCATTTCTCTCGATGATGGAACTTATAAAAAACTTATTAACCTTTTGTTCAAATAAAACTTATAACTCTCGATAATAATATTTTAACAAAAAAAAAAAAAAACTCTCGATAATAATATAATTAGTTGAAAAGGTGATAATATTTAAAACAAAAATTAAATTATGACGTCACCATTTGTAGTCAAGTCTAGCCCGTTTCTTTAACTAAACGACTGTCACGCAACGTGCGTGTGAGTCTATAGACGTAACCAAACTCGATAGGAGCAAACTTTATAACAAAAAATAAATTTTGTTTATAAAGAAAAAAACGAGTAATTCATTCTGGCTTTTACCTTGAAGACCCACGTGCATTGGATAGGGGACTTCTCACCACGTGGCGTATGCTCATTAGTTTCTTGGTTGACCGACAAGTCACTGAAGCGTTACTACCTCCCCAATGTAAAAACGACTCGAATTAAAAATTCTTTTTAATGGAATGGCTCGAGTCCGCCAATCAGATCTCATGAGCCATTTTTTGTAACTGATGACTCTGCAGATGAGTAATCAGACCATCATTCATATAATAAATCGGATTGAATAAATTCGCTTGGAGTCCGCTCGTCAGCGCGTGTATCTCACTCGTTTGTGATGAGAAAGTGCGATATAACGTGGCATGTTGTGATAAAGATCAAAGACTAGATTAACTAATTAATATAAGGTCTTAGAAAAAAGAAAAAGATCAAAGACCAGATTATTTTTATTTCGCCAATTAAAATACAAAATAACCTGAATTTCAAAATTCTAATTTTAATGTTTCTTGATTTTTTTTTAATAAAAAAATCATCACACAACAGCTGAATTATATCTAGGTAGTAATAAAAATTAAAATACAATCCCGTTTTAATGAATGTTTATGAAAATAATAATATTTTAATTTAATTAATTAAGGGATATTTATATTTTAGGATAAGCAGGGAAGTAGGGGTTGGTCTGTAGGTTAGGGTTCAAAGATGGGAGAGATTAGGGGAAAGGAAGCATGAAGGCATGACCCATTGCTTACATTAGTGCTCCTTAATCTAGCGACACGTGTAGGTCCCATGTCTAATCACTCCACCATTAATTAAATTATTTTGTATTACAATACACTATATGCTCTCTCTCCCTTATGCTAGTACTATTTAATTAAAGCCACACTCTATTTTATATTAATCCTGTATAAAGGTATCCAAAACATCTTGTTATGGGTTGGTAATGACACATTAACAGTGTTAAGGAATGATTCCTTTTCCTTTTTGCCAATAAATAAAAAAATCAATTATTAAACAAATTATTTTCTCTTACTCGGTCTCACATGATTCTCTTCATTACATAAGAAAGTACTCAAATTATGTCTTCTTATTTATCAAGTTTGCGAATACGGTTTGGAATATTTATGGATACCAAACCAGACTTCTTAACTAGAAAGACAGCAACCAAAAAAAATAGAGCACATTTTGCTCGTTTTCCATCAACCATATTTCTCCAATTCACAGCATGGACCGATCATCAAGAATATAATAACAAAAATGAATAAAAGTAGATGGCTATATAAATTTACTTTAAGCTATTAGTATTAGAAATTGACAAGAAAGGGAACATTCACGTGTGTGAGCATGTCCTATTACACTCATCTCCATAGTTGATATATCCGATTCATATATATTATTTGTATCGATCGTATTTTAACATCGAATTTATATATATTATTTTTTACAATTGTCTTCTTAACCAGATTTTATACTGTGTACCATTCGGTTCAATACAAACAATTTAACTCCCACATTCCAGGTTATCATACGATCCCCCGTTGTGAGCCGATTTAGGATCGCAAGCCAAGCAAGAATAGAGTATTTAGGCGTGGCTTTAGGAAACCATATGCCTTTATACCACTTCTGAGTAGGCTGCACATTTCGAGTCAACATCCACGTTTCCCTTGAGCTAAAACGTGGCCTATACTTGTCATTTAATCCCTTCCATAAGATTGTGTCTTCCTGCTCGTTTAACCGCTTATGCCGAAGTATATTGATCTGCACCTCAATCGTATTAAGCAAATTAAATCTGTGGTTTCGAGTTCGATGTGAGCAAACAACATCAAAAATCGTGGCATTTAATCTAATGCCCAGGTCGATACAGCCTCTCACTCCTGTCAAGTCGAGAAGACGACCCAAAGGAGACCATCGATCATACCAAAACAGAGTATCATTACCACTTTGTACTTCCACCTTCACAAAAGAATCAGCAATGACTCGGTACTTGAGCAACTTTTTCCACATCCATGAGCCGAGAGATGTATTTTCTTTGATTGACCAAAATGAACCTTTGCGAATCAAGTGCTTCCGAATCCATTGGACCCATAAAGAATTACCTGAGACGATCCGCCATATGAGTTTGAGACAAGAGACCTTATTTGCTTCCTTCAAAGATCTTACACCGAGTCCACCCTCTTCCTTTGGTTTACAAACATCTAGCCATGCTACTTTAGCTTTTTTTGAATTCAACTCAGGCCCCGACCAAAGAAAAGCAGCACAAAGTTTGTCAATTTCCTTAATGCATTCACTCGGAAGTCGAAAAGCGGCCATCCAGAAGTTTGTGAGACTGTGGATAACTGAGTTGATGAGCTGCAAACGACCTGCAAAAGAAAGGTGTCTTGCAGTCCATGAGCCAATACGTGAGCGCACCTTCTCAATAAGAGGAGTGTAATCGTTGGCCGTCATCTTCTTTGTTAGTAGAGGGAGGCCGAGGTATCTAACAGGTAACGCACCTGCTGCAAAAGGAAAACTTTGTAGAATTTCCTCCTTGTCTCGATCTACAATACCCGCCATGAAGAGCGTGGATTTTTCGAGGCTAATATTTAAGCCCGAAATCGCAGCAAACTTTTCGAATATCTTCAGAATACCTTCTATAGATCGCTTTCTTCCGTCCGTAAAAACCAGCAAATCATCTGCGAAACACAAATGCGTGAGCTTAACGTTTTGACAGTATGGATGGAAACCAAAACGCTGGTCGACCGCTCCCTTGTCTAGCATTTTCGACAAAACATGCATGCATATCACAAACAAGTACGGTGATAAAGAACACCCTTGTCGCAATCCTCTTTCACTCTTAAAAAGACCAGATAATTCCCCATTGACTTGGACAGAAAAGGAGGCTGTTGTAACACAAAGCTCGATCCATTTGATGAACTTTTGCGGCAGATTAAGGGCTGAGAGCGTGGTTAGGAGAAACGGCCATTGAACGGAGTCGAAAGCTTTGGATATGTCAATCTTCATCGCAGTACGTGACGATACCGTCTCCTTATGGTAGTTTTTCACTAACTCGCTAGCCAAAAGTACATTCTCCATAAGTAATCTATCTTTGACAAACGCCGATTGGTTTGGAGAGATGAATTTAGGAAGAACCCGCTTCAATCTATTCGCCAGTAGTTTTGAAATGATTTTGTAGACCACATTACAACATGAAATGGGTCTATAATCTTTCATCTCCATAGCTTGGTTCGTCTTTGGTATCAAAGCCAAGATAGTAGCATTTACTCCCTTTGGAATAAAACTCTTCATAAAGAAAGATTGGACAGCAACCACAAGATCCTTACCAACGACTTGCCATGACTCCTTAAAAAACTCCACTGTATAACCATCCGGGCCAGGAGCCTTATCACTAGGCATCGCAAAAAGCACCTCTTTGATTTCCTTCTCTGTAACTTCTTTAATCAATTCTGTTTGATCATTTTCCCCACAGCTGAAGCCTAGTAAACATCGTAACTCCTCCTTTGATATACCCTGATAATTTACCGGCTTAAAAGCAAGGAAGTCATGGAAATGAGTCTCTGCCTCCTTCTTCATTTCCTCTTGATTATCTATGATCAAACCAGATTTTGTTTTGATCTCCCTTATGGCGTTTTTTGCTTTTCTAACCTTCACCGCTCTATGAAAGCTTTTGTTATTCCCGTCACCCACTTTAAGCCAATGTAGCTTCGATTTTTGTTTAAGATATCTCTCCTCAAGCTCAGAAAGGTGACTCCATTTCTCGTACGCACATGCTTCCGCAGCCATAGTAGTCGGAGAAGGGGCCTTTGCTGTGTCTTCTTGTCGTGTACACAACTCTGCATACGCAAGTTTTGTACGTTTCGTAAGATCACTTATCAGCTCCTTACTCAACCTCTTCAATTCTGGTTTTAACCCCTTAAGCTTCTTTGAAAATCTATACATGGCAGATGTGGAATGGAACAACTCCTCTGTTTCCTCCCAATACGTCTCTAAAACACTTCCAAAGACAGGAGCTTTTGTCACAGCATTTACAAACTTAAAAGGTTTGCGTGGCCTCAATGTTTCTGCCTTTATCTTAATCCTGCATCTTAAATGATCAGAGCATCCCCCTGCTTCAAAAACACCATATGCACCATCATAATCCGCAAGCCAAACGTCATTAACTAAAACTCTATCAAGCTTTTTGCATATCAAGCCTTCTTCTCTTTTGTTACACCAAGTAAAGAGAGGACCATGTGTATGTAAATCACTTAAGGAGCAATACCGAACTGTCTCTTGGAAATCCCGCATACCAATTGGAATAGACGGGGTGGTTTCAAAAGACGAGTGTTCCTCCATTTCCAAAATCTCATTGAAGTCACCATAAATCATCCAGGGTTTATTTCTAAACAGTGGAGAGTTTTGGTGATTTCGAAGATCTTCCCACAATGACTTCCTCTCCTCTGCCGTATTTGAAGCGTAAACAAATGAGCAGAAAAATTCGTTCTCCGACCCTTCCAACAAAACCGAACAAGTGATCATTTGACTACTTGTAAAACAAGGCGTCATTCTCACTTGCGATTTCCAAACAACCCAAATCCTTCCTCTTCTATGAGAGTCATAGTTAGAAAGAAAGGACCAATCTCGAAACACACTATTAACAATAGCACATGCTTTATTCTCCTTCACTTTTGTCTCCAGAAGACACCCAAACTGTAAATCGTACTTATTTACCCAATCACGGACAACGGAATGTTTATTAATCTTGTTGAAACCACGAACATTCCAAAAGAAGCTCGACATCAAAATTTGTTGGAGGAGTTCCTTTTACTCGATACATCTTGGGTGGTATTCCTCGATGATTGAGTGACTGGATTAGAAACAAACTTATGCGCATTTTTTGATTCCCGTGGTAAGATGGTTCTTGGAGGCAAATCCAGCTTCCCTACCCCATGCTTCTTTTTCTCTATGATCGCTTTGAGAGACTGATTTGTATCCAAATCTCCATCGCAATCAACAGGTAGTAAATTTTCCTTCTCCTCTTCCTGTGTTTCTAGAACCTCTTCGGCATCCTCATTCGAGCTCAAAGCAGAGTAGGAGTTAGATAACATGCCCTGAATTGGAGAAACTTCCACGCCTTTTTTTTCTGGCCGAGTGGATTTAGAAGGAGTAAGCCAAGCATCATCATCTCTTCCATCATTACCATCAACTTTATTCAGCACTTCTATGTTTTCAACCTCTGCTATGCTCGTGTCTTCTATACTCCTTTGTTCACCAACAGTTTCTGTTTTTGCAGAGTCTATGTTCATGTTACTCTTCTCCTTTTCATGCGACTCTACCACTTTCTCATGAGTTTTTGATGTCATCTCGACAGTTGCAGCATTCCCAGCCCTCGATAACTCCTCATGAACAGATTTCTCACTCTTTTTCGGTGAACCACATTTAGCCTTTCCTTTCCCAGCAACACAATTTTCAACTAGATGACCCCATTTTTCACACTTACTACATCTTGGCGGCAGCCAAGGGTAAGTATAAGTGATCTCCGTATCCAGTTCTCCTTCTTCTACACCAGTAAAAGAATAAGAAGTTGGTAGTTCCTTAGTTAAATCAGCAATAACAAACAATTGAGCCTCCTCAAAATTCTCACAAGCTTCTGTTTTTGGATGTAATCTGTCCAACTTCCCAACACCGGAGGCTAGAAATTCTAACCCTTTATCTGTGTACATCGATGGTGGTATGTTTTTGAGAATAACCCAAAGCGGTATGGAGTTCATAGCCGGTTGAGCTTCTTCCTCAAACGGAGTCCACTTCGACACTACCATAGGAATGCCAACTATGTTCCACATTCCTCGATTTAACACACGTTGCCTCGTCGTCGAACTTCGAATTCTGAATTTCACAGTGTTTTTGTTCACTGCAAAAACATCTATCATGGTTGTTTTGTCACCCAACCTCCAAATGTTATTCACAATCCTGTGAATCTTTGCTACATGAGGTGCAGCATTCAAGAATTTACCAATAACAAAATCTTCCCAGAGAGGCTTTGCATCAGTAAAAACATCCTTCGGGACAACAACTTTACGCTCCCCATTGACCTCCGTAAAGACGTATTCTTTGCGACTGAACACTTACCATTTAGTCTATTTTGGTTTGCCAACCTCTGTATTTAATATTGTACTATTGGTTTCAATTATAGGTATATCACTATGTATATGTCCGAATAATGGTCCAAAATTTTATACAAAATAGAAAACACATATAACTTTTTGCTAAATGTATTGCTTGGCAAAAGCTGTCTACTTTTTGTGTCTTTGATTATAAAATTGACAAGGTATAAATTTCGTAGGCTTTATAGGACACCAAATAAATATTTATTTACCCTTTTTAATTATCACAAATCACAATGGCGATATAAGTTTAAAGACTCCAATTAATTAGTGTTAGAAACGGATTACAAATAGTAATAACATTAATTAAAGAAAAGAAGAAATAAAGTAAAGGTTTTTTAAACGGACAAAGATTCCTACCATGGTTGCTTTTAGACCACACATATGTTACACAGTCCCTCTGGGCCCCACATCTCTAGCGAGTGCGTTACCAACACGTGAATTTTCTCTCCCCAAATTCTGGTTCATTTCTGGTTTATCATATCGTCTCCTCGACATATATCGTGTGTGAAACTTGCTCAAAGAAACATTATTTTTAAATAACATATTTTTATTGGTAAAATTAATAATAACATTGTTCTTATCAGTTTAATAATAATATAGTATACCGAATCATAGCATATGATTTATGAAAACTAACTAAAGTTACACAACATATATACCAATAGTTAATGGATACTAAAAAAGAAAAAGCTTCTTTAGTTCATTCTTAGTTTGGACAATTTTTTTTCTACTAGAAACACTAATTAAATCATAATTGCCAGCTGTATGGAGTTGCTACAATAAACCATCATCTACTCTAAAGTATGTATGTATGACGAGGCGCATGGAATCTAATTTTTCAGATTTCCAGTAATATAATCTTCCTTTTTTTGTAAAAAATTGATTTAACTTACAAAAACATTAAAATGTACAGTAAAGCCAGTTCACGATTTTTTACTTGTCCAGCAAATTCATATAAATCATTTTAGGTTAGATAACTAGAGTAGTTAGAATTAAAAAAAAAATTGTGACCAACAAAATAATACCTAATGTTTATTTTAATTAAAAGAACAATAATAAAATGTCTTTTTTTTTCCACAAAAATAAAATGATAAATTAAATATGAAAGATTAACGAGACAAAATTTTCTATAAACACATGATAATAAGACCTTGAAAATAATACTTAATATTTAAAAACTGGATTAATGATCAAACCGATAAAATAATTGAGTCATGAAATAACATGTTTCAAATGGATTTAATCGAATTTGATGATAATTTATATATATATATATATGTAATATGTTATTAATTTTTAATTATCGAAAGATACTTCAATAATTATATTTTTTTGAAAAATGCGTAACAATTACTAGAAAATACTTAAAATTTTAAATGTTAAATCAATAACAAATAAGATATTATAGCACATTTAATTTTATTTTGTAATAAATATTTGAAACTAATATAATTATATCTATTTGTTAATAAAAGAACAAATAATTAGCAAAATAAAATATTTATTTTTAACAAAACCTGGTTTGATACAGTTTAATAGATCGTATGTTTTCAAATTTTTGACGGTAAATCTGGATCTAGACGAGAAAAATAGTTGATATGAACTAATTTTTTAAACATTAATTTGTTGGAAATTTTTTTTTTTATAGTAAAATTTTAAAAGTTCGTAGGACCAAACATAATTTTCAGAAAGATTGAACCGGACCTGTTTGACGATCCAATTAAATTTTTTTAACAGGTCTAGATATTAGTATAAAATTTTATAATCAATCCAATTTGAATATATTTTCGGTTCGCAGTTTAATTCGGTTTGATCTGATCGAGAGATCAGTCCGGTTTTAAAAACACTAATGACACCCTAAATATCTAGAGAATGCTAAAATGCGCATTTTTTGGTGCTAGCTATTCATTTCTTTACGTCCACCCAGACCTGCCTGTTCACAGCACGACAAAGCCAATTACCGATAAAAATTTTAAAAAAAAAAAAAAAAAAAACACAACACCTTTTCCATTGACGCTCTCTTTACACAAACACCGTTATTTTTCAAACACCGATAAAAACCAGACGTATGCTCACGACGTGTTGACGCCGTTAAGTTCCCATAAAAAGTAAAGCAAGCCTTTATTACTACCATCTATACATAATTATCCTTCTAATTTTCCTCTCCGAGTTTCAATTGGTGGTTTAATAATTCTTTTTTGGTCAACACCTGTGGTTTAGTAAGTCAATAATTCTATTTTCTTCCATTTATTTTAGGAATGAAATTTTAATTTGATTTAGAAAATGCAATCACAATACTTATCTTTTTAGAAAAAAGGAGTTGATATTAAATAAATAAAAAGAAAAAGAGGAAATAAAATAATTTTCGTCACTTGTCTTTCGCTTTGTGAGGTCGCAGACCCTGGTCCCCCGGAAATGGTTACAACCGGGAATAGCCGGTGTGAAATGGGAAACGCAACCGGTGAATGCCAGTTTTTTTTCCGTATGGTTAGAAATTAACCGTGGTTGAAGCGGAGTTTGACTACTTTGGTTAAGCCTTTGGTCGCCTCAGACCCAGAAAACAAAGATTAGAAAAGACGAAGAAAAAAGAAACAAAAGGAGAGAGAAAGTAGAGAGAAGAAGAAGAGAAAAAAGGTGAGTGGCTTCTCGTCGATGTACACTCTGATTCCGATAAGGCCATAAGCGAGTAGAGGAAGACGAAGACGTGAGAGAGAGAGAGAGCTGACGGAGTTGTTGTATCCCTAAATCGAGCAAAATTTGAGGTGAAATCGGTGGGTTTACTGGTTTGATTCTAAGGTTTATCTCTCTGGTAGCTGTATCTGGTAATGCAAAGGAGCTAAACGAGTGGTGATTGTGTTTGTTACAGTGGTAGAGACGAAGAAAGGGAGTCGAGTGCAGCGCTGAGTCGAGTTTGTGGATTTAGAGATTTTCTTGTTGATTTCGTCTGCTTAATCGCTTCTATGCTACCAGATGAAACAGATCTGAGATTTTAGATTACCAAGGTATGGCGAGTTCGGAGGTCTCTATGAAAGGAAATCGTGGAGGAGAAAACTTTTCCTCCGCTGGTTACAGTGGTCAAACGGAGACCAGAAATGTCTCCGTCGCCGGCGAAGGTCAAAACACTCAGTCTAATCGATCTGTTGCTGCTGAGCGTGTTGGTAAGCCTCCGTTTCTGACTTTTCTTAGCTTGGTTTTGGTAACAAAATGAGTTGATCTAATTATTGTTTTCTACCTTTTTCTACATAGTCGACCCTGAAGCTGCTCTCTACAGAGAGCTATGGCACGCATGTGCTGGTCCGCTCGTGACAGTCCCTCGACAAGATGACCGAGTCTTCTATTTCCCTCAGGGACACATCGAGCAGGTGAAATTTCGACTCCGATTTGCTGAGATGATTTCTTGTGACATTTTTTTGTTTCTATTGTTTTTAATTTTGTCGTTTTATTGATGAGTAGGTAGAGGCATCGACAAACCAAGCGGCTGAACAGCAGATGCCTCTCTATGATCTTCCATCGAAACTCCTTTGTCGAGTCATTAATGTAGATTTAAAGGTTAGGCTTCTCTCACTCTCATATGGAAAAAAGTTTGGTATCTGAGTCTTGAATTGTCTTACGATAGATTTGTCTGTGATTTTACAGGCAGAAGCAGACACCGACGAAGTTTATGCGCAGATTACTCTTCTTCCCGAGCCTATTGTAAGTTGTGTTTTTCGTTATTCATTTGGTTTGAGTGGAGTGTAAGGTTGATTATATTGTTCAAGAAGCTGATTTCTGTTTCTGTTTTTTTTTTTTTGTTACAGCAAGATGAGAATGCAATTGAGAAAGAGGCCCCTCCTCCTCCGCCTCCGAGGTTCCAGGTGCACTCCTTCTGCAAAACCTTGACTGCATCGGACACAAGTACACATGGTGGATTCTCTGTACTTAGGCGGCACGCGGATGAATGTCTTCCAGCCCTGGTTGGTGCTTCAGTTCTATATTGAACCTATCACTATATTCCTGAATTTTGTTCTAAGAGGCTCTTTGATTCACACATTCCTTTGTTTCTTCTATCAGGATATGTCACGTCAACCTCCTACTCAGGAGTTAGTTGCAAAAGATTTGCATGCAAATGAGTGGCGTTTCAGACATATTTTCCGAGGTATAGGAGTTTGTACGATTCATAATACTAGTATCTTATTAATATTTGTGTTGCTTGAATTTTTTTTTGGCCACCAAACTCCTGTGGATGTTGATTTTTGTGATGATGTTATACCAGGTCAACCACGAAGGCATTTACTTCAGAGTGGATGGAGCGTGTTTGTTAGCTCCAAGAGGCTGATTGCAGGCGATGCATTTATATTTCTAAGGTTTGTGGGTCTTTTTGTTCATGAGGTTCTTAACTTGATTTGTATCTTTCATTGATGTGAAATATCTGATTCTTCTTTAGGGGTGAGAATGGAGAATTACGTGTGGGTGTCAGGCGTGCAATGCGACAACTGGGAAATGTGCCATCCTCTGTTATATCGAGCCACAGCATGCATCTTGGAGTACTGGCCACTGCATGGCACGCCATTTCAACAGGAACAATGTTTACAGTCTATTATAAACCAAGGTTTGTTTTTTGGCTAACATGACAGCTTTGAGCCTTTGCTGTTTTTGTCTCTATATCTGATGCCATCGAGTGTTGCGTACTAAATTTTCATGCATTGTTGTTTTGTTTGCGACAGGACTAGTCCATCTGAGTTTATTGTTCCGTTTGAACAGTACATGGAGTCTGTGAAGAATAACTACTCCATAGGCATGAGATTTAAAATGAGATTCGAAGGCGAAGAGGCTCCTGAGCAGAGGTACAAAATGTCTTCTGTTATTTTAGTAAGACCATAAACAGATTTTTGTTTCATTGTACAACTGTTTTCAAATATTTAAGCGTTCTATCTCATTTCCTGATTAAGATGAAGCTCATAGATTGTATTGATCTATATTAGGTTTACTGGCACAATCGTTGGGATTGAAGACTCTGATCCCACAAGGTGGGCAAAATCAAAATGGAGATCCCTCAAGGTATGTGACACAGTTCCTCGAGAAGATCAAGACTATTGTTTTTGTGAATGATTGGTAAATTTGTATTTTTATTTCAGGTAAAATGGGATGAGACTACTAGTATTCCTCGCCCTGATAGAGTATCCCCGTGGAAGATAGAGCCAGCTCTTGCTCCTCCTGCTTTGAGTCCTGTACCCATGCCTAGGCCCAAGAGGCCCAGATCTACTATAGCTCCTTCGTCTCTGGACTCTTCCATGCTCATAAGAGAAGGTAAAGTCTACATTGCAGTGCGTCTGACTAATTAGCGTGTGACTAAATTAAACTCATTAACAGTTGAAGACTAATTCATTGTTCACTAAACAGGCTCATCTAAGGCAAACATGGACCCTTTACCGGCAAGTGGACTATCAAGGGTCTTGCAAGGTCAAGAATACCCGACCTTGAGAACGAAACATACTGAGAGTGTAGAGTGCGAAGCTCCTGAGAATTCTGTTGTGTGGCAATCCTCAGCGGATGATGACAAGGTTGATATAGTTTCGGCTTCTCGAAGATATGAGAACTGGATGTCCTCAGGTAGGCATGAACCTACTTACACTGATTTGCTTTCTGGCTTTGGGACAAACATAGAAGCACCCCACGGTCATCAAATACCTTTTTATGACCATTCATCATCACCTTCCGTGGCTGCAAAGAAAATCCTCAGCGATCAAGAAGGCAAGTTTGATTTTCTTGCGAACCAATGGCAGATGATGCACTCTGGTCTTTCCTTAAAGTTACATGAGTCTCCTAAGGTCCTCGCAGCATCTGATACCTCTTTCCATGGGCGAGGCAATGCCAAATATGGCGAATATCCGGTACTTCATGCTCTGACTACTGATAATACTGGTGGTAACTGGCCAATACGTCCACGTGCTTTGAATTATTTTGAAGAAGCAGTTCATGCTCAGGCTCTAGCTCAGGCTAGGGAGCATGTAACAAAACGACCTGCGGTCGTACAAGAGGAGGCAGCAAAGTCAAGAGACGGGAACTGCAGGCTTTTTGGCATTCCTTTGGTGAACAACATGAATGGGACAGATACAACTATGTCTCAGAGAAACGACTTGAATGATACTACGGTGCTTACACAGATTGCATCTCCAAAAGTTCAGGATCTTTCTGATCAGTCAAAAGGAACGACTAATGATCATCGTGAACAGGGAAGACCATTCCAGGTCAATAACCCCCATCCAAAGGACGTTCATACTAAAACAAATTCAAGTAGGAGTTGCACAAAGGTCAGTTTTTATGCTAATATTGCACACAATTTGTATAAGCTTGTAGATGAACTCTTGAAGCAATTCTTGACTAACACACTACACATTGGTTTTCTTTTGAAAAGGTTCACAAGCAGGGCATTGCACTAGGCCGGTCAGTAGATCTCTCAAAGTTCCAGAACTACGAGGAGTTGATAGCTGAATTGGATAGGCTGTTTGAGTTCAATGGAGAGTTGATGGCTCCTAAGAAGGATTGGCTTATAGTTTACACAGATGATGAGAATGACATGATGCTTGTTGGAGACGATCCTTGGCAGTAAGATTTTTTTGTTTTTTGTTTTACATCTCCTATACTTATGTATTGGTAAAAAAAAGTTTGAGAGTAACACGATGATTAATTTGACAGGGAGTTTTGTTGCATGGTTCGTAAAATCTACATATACACTAAAGAGGAAGTAAGGAAGATGAACCCGAGAACTCTAAGCTGTAGGAACGAGGAAGAAACAGTTGTTGGTGAAGGATCAGATGCAAAGGACGCAAAGTCTGCATCGAATCCTTCATTGTCCAGCGCTTGAAACTCTTAAACAAAAAGACCGACACACCCTTTTGTTACTAGCCGAGGTATGTATTATATATCAGGACAGACCATGAGGCCATGGAAGTTATATTTGGTATTTTTGTAACGCAGGGGGAAAGTGGTAAGGAACACATCATGAGAGATTGATGGTGGAGCCTGGAGAGCAAAAAAGGGATAATGGTTTTTTTAAAGATAAGATATTAGAAAGAAAATGCAATTTTTGAAGTATTTTGTTGGCCAGTTAGATTATTAGCATCTTCCACCATCCTATTATTATCTAATAATAATAATAATATATATATTATAAAGTGAAGAAAAGGTAACAGGTATTATATGGTAGAATATGGGAAGGCTCTTTTTTAAGTAGAAATGATGGTGAGAAGTTGTAGATGGGAGGCTGGTTTCGGTTCTTGCTATATGTAATTTCTTTTCTTTCTTTCTAAAGATCCCTTTAAAGTCTTTTATTGTTTATATATGAATCCTAATGTACATAAGTTTTTTTTTAAGATTTTACTCTTTGTAATAGTCTTCGGATGATTTAATAGTGAGCTTTTGGCGATCCTTGGCTTGAAATCGTAAAACTCCTTGTCGCAGTTCTTACTTGTTAGTTTCTGTAGTCAAAGCTTAAGATTCGTTTGGAATTCAACTTGTTCCTCTTATTCTGATCGTATCCAAAGTACTCTTTATATGTTTCATCTCTTGTTACATTGTTATCACGGATACTTTGTTCGAATATAAACATAAAAATCTAAAGCCAACTATCACGGATACATTGTTCGAACATAAAAATTTAAAACCGGTTATCACATCATGAGGAGTCACCAATTTCTTTTATATCCCTTTTATTTTCCATGTCTTGTATGTATATTGTAATTCAATAAGTACCAGACCCGGCCATACCATTTGTTAGCTTGAAGCCCAAAATATAATATTTATGCCCTCTTTGTAACATAAAAATTTGAATCTTGCACTTCTAAGAGTTTAAAAATGTAAACTCAACCATTACATCACAATAACATATTACCAAAAAATTTTGTCCTGACAAAATTGACGTCTAAATTTTTTTGCTTCTTAAGCTTTAGCCCATTACTAGATATGAAACTGCCGAGGTCAAATGTTCAGTAAACGTTCTATTGTTTGTTCTCTTCTCTGTGACATATGCACGAAGTAGAGCGTTACAGGTTTCAATAGTCAGCATGTGTCCCATCTGTTTCAAGAAGTTTCATCAATCTTTTAACATTTTGTCATTAGTATTTTGCCTTATTTTGTCGACTTCCCTCTTTTTTGACCTTTTCTCTTTATTTTGTAATTATAATACTTATTTAAGAAAAGACGTAAGATGGATTATTAATGATGAAATTATTGAAATTTGTAATGAAGCATCTGGAATATACCTTCTAGTGGGCGCGATTCATGTAACGTGGACACAGTTTCGTCGAGTATCACAAGTAGATTTTCTATGATTGATATATAATTTGTATAGTTCTTCAACTTTGACTTGTGTAAATCTCCAAACTTCATGTCATTTTCCTTTAGACACCACAAAAGCGGAACTTTTTTTTATTGTGATGACGAGTAGATTACGATCACATGGTTTTGATTATTGATTTAAACTAATAGAGCTCAATCGAGAGTATAAAAATAAATAGATATAAAAGAATGTACAAAAAAATTAAAATTGTTATTTGTTTTTCATGTGGTTCATTTTTTTCTTTGTCAACATAATCCATTAATGTAGTTCGTTTATATTTCATGTATTCGACTACCAAATAACGGCACACTCTAACTCTTTAGATGAACATCTAAGAAACAAGTAATACATCTCATCTAAATAAGTTATTAAGAAAGAAAGGGATAACCCTAAAATGAACCAAAAGTTACGGTTTAGGTGAGCAAGACATTCATCAATCACGGCATTGGAGGAAGTATCATGGCCTTAGTCTGAAGTTGTATCTTCGGAAAACTATTGAATAGGGTCTTAATACAAATGTTTGGAGTAAACCATATCGGATATATCGGCTCGTCCTCCGAGACCAATAATGATAATTACCTTTAGACGTAGAGAACCACATATATCCATAAACCAGTCGTTCACATATTGCCACACATCCTGAAAAAAATTGCCACATAAAATGGCTAATCTTCCTTGATTTTCGGACTTTCCACACTTGTTTCTTTAGGCATGTGATACTTGGTTCAAGAACTTTCTCCGCAAATTTCTGAAGTTATGTTTCCGGATCAGGCCGTATCAAGTCTTCACTGTGTAGATACCCTTCTTAGTATGATTTCACGCATAACCGTCAAGCAAAAAGTTAAGGTTAAGTCTTAAACCTAAAATTAGGGTAATGTCATTCACGTGGAAGGACTCCTTTAATAGGGGCACATTCCACTCTTTGGTTTCTTGAATGATGAAGGAATGTACCATGAGTTGGGGGAATCTATAAACTATTTGATTTTTGAATGTCCTTCGATTTTATTAGTTTGGGCTTTATCAGACTTTTTGTCTTTTCTCGAGATTTTTTACTGAGTACCTCCATTTATAAGAACATGTATTTCCTACTATGGAGGATAAAGTATGTGGGACTTTCTAGACCACAACGTGATACATTCTATTCGATGATATGATTCATCTGGAAGGAAATAAATGGCAAAGATGTTAATGAGAAATAAATTTCCGCGACTGAAACACTACCACTAGCTTCCCTTGAAGCGGAGAACTGGAGATAAGCTAACCTTTTGGAAGGAGAGGAAGACATGTACGAAGTTTGGGAGTGAACAAAGGGTAGTGACCCGCCCTTAGTTGTCGAGGTTAAGTCGTGCCAATTTGATGTCTCATAGATCGAACATGGACCGGCCAACCGACTTGGGTGACACTATAGGGATTGTGGGATAGGATTTTTATGGGGCACAAGCTTGCCGATGAAGCCTTTCACCTCTACATGCGAAACTTGACGGATTTAGAAAAGATATGACTAGCCTTCTTAATATACATTTCCAACAAATTTTATTCGAGATGAATTGCTCCGATTTGATTGATATGATGAAAAATCCTAATGATTGGTCCGGTTTCTCATAGAAATATTAATAGTGTTATCTTTCTTAGCCAATCTTTCAAAGTTTTTAGTATTCATCATATTCTTCGGGGAAACATATTCGAGCAAATTTGCTGGTAAAGACGGCTCGAGCAGGGGGCACATTTTTTTCACTCTTAAGTTTGACAATATCGATTAGAGGAACTTTATAAAATCTTTTAGTCGGGCAAAATTTGGTTTAATTTTGTGTGTAGATGACAAAAAAGAAAAAAAGAAAAAGAAGGTGAGTAAGACATTAGTATTTGTTCAATGCAGAAAAAAACAAATCATGAAATGGAGTTGTGTTTGGTTAATTATTCCATTTCAGATTTTAACAAGTACCATACATGCTTCTTTTACAGCTCTGATGTTTTACTCGCTTAAACCCTAGTTTTTTTTTTAGTTTCAGGATACGTTTCTTTAGTATTTTTTTAAATCTGATTTAGATTTCTCCATGACTTTGCTTCAGAGATTCATTCAGGTAATGAGCCTGCTCATTTTCATATAAAGTTGTTCACTCTTCTCTTTGTTATATATCTACACACATCGACACATAATCTTGATGAAGTCTCTGATGACGATTGACCACACATGAGGTAGACATCTCTATTAATTTATTTAATTCCCCCAAAAATAATAAAAAGAATAGTATAAAGTAACTTGCATGGGACCCCCCACTTGGGGGAAATAAACATGCAGAGAAGTTTCCTGAAGCAGGCAGCTTCTCGATCTTCTACTTTATTTTCTTTCTATTATCATCTTCTTTCGTGTCTTTTCAGTGGACGCTTTTGTCTTTGTTTTTTTAGTCCCCCCCCCCCCCCCCCAAATTCCAGTTATAGTTCCGCCGCCGAGCGATAACGGTGACGGGATGGCACTAACCAATGAATCTCAGAGATCTGTTCCGACGCCGTTTCTCATCAAGACCTTTAACCTCGTCCAAGATCCTTCCATGGACGATGTTATCTCCTGGAACGAAGATGGTTCCTCCTTCGTTGTCTGGAATCCAACTGACTTCGCTAAAGATTTGCTTCCTAAACACTTTAAACACAATAACTTCTCCAGCTTCGTTCGTCAGCTCAACACTTACGTACGTCTTGTATATACATAAGTCTTAGTTTTCGTTTTAGACAATTTGATCTTTGTTTGGTTTGATTTTTTTTTTTTTTTTTTTTTTTTGCAGGGATTCAAGAAAGTTGTTCCGGAACGATGGGAGTTTTCGAATGATTTCTTCCGGAGAGGAGAGAAACATCTTCTCCGTGATATCCAGCGTCGTAAGTTAACATCTCAAGCAGCTGTTACTCAGAGAATCCAGACGGCGAAAACCGTTGTGTCTCCGTCGAATTCAAGGGAAGATCAAGCGTTGTCTCCGTCGTCGTGGCATTGTCAAACCGGGTATGGTGGTTTATTATCTGTTGAGTTATTGGAGGAGAACGAGAAGCTTCGGAGTCAGAACATCCAGCTTAACCGTGAGCTTACTCAGATGAAATCTCTATGCGATAACATATTTAATCTGGTGTCGAACTATGCTGGATCTCCGGGAGCTAGTACTAGTCACGACGCCATGAAACCGGTGTCGGCGGTGAAGCGGTTTCCGGGTGAGGAAGGAGCGAGTCCGAGGCTGTTTGGCGTTCCGATAGGATTTAAACGGGCGAGAAGTGAAGGAGTTCAGGTGAATACTGTTTCCACGGCGCCGCTGTGAAAAAAAAATCCGCCGGAGGAGAGGAGAACGAGGAGGCGCCGTGGATGAGACTCTATAATCCAATCAGAGAGTCTAATTGAACGGCTGAGATTATATGTTTTCAAGAAGTTTCATTGATCTTGACTTCTACTTCTCTACCATTTTGTTATTTAATTACTATAATGAAATGCTCTTTTTCATTTATTTTTCTTGGTTTTTCCCAACTTTCCCTTTTTGACTATTTTTTTGTGGTTTTAAAATTGTAATACTTCTTTAGGTAAGAGAGAGACGTAGAGGATTAAATCAATTGGCAATAAATATGAAATTGGAATTTGTAATGAAGCTTCCGGAATCTCCCGTTTGGTGGGCGCGGAGCCATCATGTAACGTGGACGAAATTTACACCAAGTGTATCAATCACAAGTTGATCTCTATTTGAATGATATTTTCCTATATTCTCCAACTTAAATTATGGTAATGATTATTATTATTATGTAACGAGTAGATTACCATAGATTACACGGGCTTTTGATTATTTATTTAAAAAAAAATTAATAGAGCCCAATTGGGTTGCATAAATATATTAGCTAAATCTTTTGGAATGTTTGATTGAATGTGTGGTGATTTAGATAGCAAACGTTATGTGAAAGACTCATTCACTCATACTATTCTTTGGATTTACAATCACTCACAAAAACAATGTTAAATCAAGAATCAAACGCATAACTTGCTAGATAGAAACGAGACACCAGCATCTAACCAGTTCGATTTCCCATAGAGTTTCTACATGTTCTAAACAACCCATCAAAGCATTACTCTTTCGTTTCCTATAACAGTTTATTACTTTTAATAACTCATCCTTCTCACATTCATTGTTTTCCTATTAACAACATATTAATCTAAAACGACTCATTGATCCAATCCGATGTTTAAAAACAAATATGAACAATGTAAAATGGTTGAATGCGAGTTTCGTGAAGCTTTATTCACATTTGTGTTGTGGATAATGTGGATAAAATTTTTAAATCTTGAAAAAAAATCTTGCGTCTTTCCAACTCTTTCACGTAGATTGAAAAAATCAGATCATTCTCTATGTTTCGACACCGTTTTCATTAGTTCATAGAATTTTATAATAACCTTTATGGCAAAAAAAAGATCCTTAAACATCTGTTGTTTTTAATACACAACTAGATTTTGACCCGCACTTAGAAAGTGCGGGTTTAATTTTCTTTACAAATTTTACTTTTTATTCATTTTGTTAATAGTAATTTAGATTTTTAATTATGTAATCTAATTTTGATTATAATTGTTTAACCAACATTATAAACAGTGAGTTAGCAATTTAGTTTTTTTTTTAAATGAATTATGTGTTATTTGGAGGATTTATATCGTAAGGATTAAGAGATTAAAATAACGATTTCGCATTATATATTTTAATATGTGTTGTATCGTAAGATCATAGTTTGGAAAGAAAAAAAATATATATATATATGTGTGAAAATAACTATTGTAAAAGTTATGTGGTATATGTTTAATTGTTATTATATTTATCTAAAATATTATTTTATAAAATACATGTTGTAGTCGTATATATAATTTGCAAATTTGATGGAACTATCCGTTAAAAACTTCATTCAAACATAAAGCATAATTTGACGCTTCAAATATTTGAATAATATAAGTATGAAATCATTTTATTATTTTTATTAAGTTTAAAATATATCAACTGAAATTATTTACTATATGCGAATTTTTTTATAGAAAATTTATAATCGAGATTGACTAATTAATTTTTCAACCCGTTTAATTAATTAAATATTTTTCAGTTTGATGGAAAAACTTGCTAAAAAGTACAATAGTAAAAACATCAATCGTAATATGTATATATATATATATATATATATTTGAAAAAAGATATTAAAAGATATTATAAATATATTTTGAATTAAATAATAAATTAGAGAATCTTAATTTATATATAATAGTTGATGTATAAATTATTAATTATATTTATCAATTAATTTGTTTTGATTTTAATTAATTAGAAAAGTGGGACCCATTAGAATTTGGTTGTTTGGCTACATGTTTAATAATTGTCTTGTTTGGAAACATGGATTGTAGAGATAATGTTATATTCCCTAATTACTCTTAATGAAATTTAATTAAATCATTAATATACATTGTTTTACAGTTTTACCCTTAATGAAGGTTACAAATCCTAATAATATCAAGGGCAAATTCCGGAAACAACATTTATGTACCATGACAAACCTTCCTGTTTTAATAGATTAGATTTTAAGGAAAAATTACTGGTGATAATATTCACTAACCAATTTATTACTAACGTAACATTTTATTAAATACTTACTAATACATATACTTACTAAAACAGCATACATTTTTCTGCCAAAAGATAACACATCCAAAGTTTTAAACTATTAATAAGAAAGCTATGGATTAGTCTATCTTTCCTAACAAGACTTGAATTTATGGGCAAAGATTCAACATTTTTCCAAGAAAGTCATTTATAGCCACAAACTACACACTCACATACTTTGAATAACTTTAGCTTCCTTAATTAACGACAACAAAACAAGAAAACAAATCTAGTGAACGTCATTAATTACGATGATACTAATTAACATTATTCAATTTGATTACATATATGTTGTTCATCAACATAAGTCCGCCAAAACCAGATTATGAAAAAGGAAAAGAAAGAGAACATGTTTTTGTTGCAAAGATAAAATAGTGATGTGTATACATGTTTGTATACAACGATGCAAAAATTGTATATAAGCATTTTAGTAAATATAATATTGATGATAATAGCCGAGGAACGAACGAAACAAGATACAAAACAACAAATTAAATAATGAGTAAAATACTTATTGACATAAAGTATGTAAATATTTTCCAAACAATCATAAGCTATTTCGTTTGTTCATATTTTTCATTGCAAAAACTTTGAAATCATATAAATTATTTGTATTGCGTAGGACAAATGATAAATTCATCTAAACAATTAATTGACAATGAGATTAACTAATGCACTATTTGATATTTATTTTAAAGTGTGTAAAAATACTTATGATAAGCTATATATCTTTATAGAATTACCATAAAAGTAGAATATATACTAAAGTTATATGAATGTACAACAAGTGTACAAGCATACCATAATTTTTTTTGTCAATACACATTTTGTTAATCAGTGAACGTGTAGATGAAAAAGTTAACTCTATTGTTGAACAACTGAAACCCTTTTAAATCCACAAATAAATTGTTTACATATTTTTATTTATTTTTCCTGTAAATTCACTAAAATTCTATATGAAATCAAATATTTAAATATTTTTTTATGACTACATAGTATTGAATTTCAATTAATATCCACATATATGCTTTTCACATATATTTTGGTGTCATGATAGTTTGTTGAAGTTTAACCTGGGCAAAAAAGAAAAAAAAATATATCATGCAATTAACACATTATTTATACTAATCAGATAAGTAAATTCAAAATTTAGGAGAAGACCAATTAACTTACATTATTATCATATAGAAGTTCATCCAAAATTGAGTAAATATGCGGGGAAACCAATTGATTAATGTGGGGAGGGGAACAACTGTATTGGAAACTTTGAACAAATGATAATATTTGTTTCCCCAACTTTTGAAGCTAATCTTATTTGATGGTCAATGTATTTTAGTGCCTCCACAAACAAAAAACAGAAATAAATTAATAAAATTGTATTATAAATAAAATAACTATGAATATTCGTTACTCGCCTCTAGATTAGCTAGCTTTAATGCAACTTTCATATCATTTTCTGAAATTTCATTGGCTTCAACATCAACTATCAACACTTTTGTTTTCCTGCACATATATGTTAACTTCAAATCGCTTAAGCAATGTTGTGCATAATTTAAGACTTAGGTAGTATAAAATAGAAATATATTTGTAATTTTAAAAAGTATAATGAATTAACAATACATTTTACCTCATCTATAGAGAAATTTACAATTAATTTTCCCAAAATCATTTCAATTCGAACGACTCCAATATGTCATTCCCATTGAAGACCGATGACATAATGACAGCCGATGTCGCATTAATTGCCATGATAACATGATCTATCATTCCATCTAGTGATATAACACATGAGAATACCTACACTACACATAACAAATTTGATAATAGTAAATAGTTGTGCATGCATTTATCAAGTTAAAATGTAAAAAAATAATACATGAATTTCTTTCGTCAATCCTCTAGGAATTAATGGTTTAAGCGATCTAGTAATTAGATCGCCGCATAAGATTTTCCTCGCTGAAAAAAACTAAACTATATATCTTTGTAAAATTACCATAGAAGTAGAACATATAATAAAGTTATATGAATGTACAAAGAATGTACAACCATAACATAAAATTTTCTGTCCAAAACACATTTTGTTAATCCATGAACATGTTGATGAGAAAAGTTAACTTTACTGTTGAAGAACTGAAACCCTTTTAAATCCACAAATAAATGGTATTTATATATTTTTCATCATGTAAATTCACTAAAATTAATTGTGAAATCAAATATATAGATAAAATTTTATGACTAAATAATATTGGATTTCAATTAAAATCACGAAATAAGGTTCTTCTTGTACTCGGACCATTCATGTAAGGTCTTCACGAAACACACTTTCATATCTTCAACTGGTTTCTTATTGAATATATCAAGGAGTTCAGGCTGTATATTATGCATGAAGTCTAAGGCTTGATCAATTCTACTAGGTGAGCATTTCAAGGAATGAACATGATATACCAACTATTTCAATGTCAGAAGAATAAACATAATGCAATCATATGAATTTGACTATTGGAAAAACTATAACACATCTTTTTATTGTTTAACATTTTAGAGAAAAAATCAAACACAGGGCTTGGTATAATTCCATCGAAGAGAATGATATCCTTTTAAGAAGTTTCGACTAGGCCGAGGCTCATGATCTCAATTGATTTTGTAAAGGTTTCTCTAACTCTCTTAGAAAAAAAAACTTCTATGAATGAGATTTATTTATTAAAATCCACAATTTGTTTTCTCAATTATTAAGTGGGCATTAATTGTTTACGTATTTTATTTAGTTAGAGAATGTATATTAAAATTGTAAATTTCTATAAAATTTAGTGATTTCCAAATTTAACTATTGTAATTTAATTACTATTTACAAATCCGTAGGTTTACTCTCGAATTTATGTTTTTGTATTCTTAATGTAGAAATCGCTCTTAATTCATTAAAATAAATTTTAAAATCAAATCAATAAGTGAATTTGTATGATTGAATAACACTTAATTTCGACTAATATTTAGAAATTACTAAATGATGAAAGATTTTGACCAAAAAAAAATTAAAATCTTTAATTCAATAACAGATGATTTTGGTTGATTTTTTTTTTCTTTTTCTTTTTCTGGTCAATGATTTTGGTTGGATTTTAAAGCAATACCAATAACCCCACTAAAATCCAGTAGATGTAGAAGGTAAAAAGAGAAGAAAAAGCTTCCTGCTTTAAGGTTTTCAAAATTTGAATCTCTCAAGTTCATACGTAAGAGGATGTAGATCTAGATCTAAGAGCAGTTATGGAACAAAAAAGTCTGATTTTGCTCCATGGATTCTGATTTCTTCAACCTCCAATGTTTTCTCCATGGTTGCTGGTTTCTGATTTTGCTACAATGGTTACGCTCCGGCTTGAACCAACAACGATTGAAGCCTCTTCCGCTGTTAAAGCGAGATATCTTACACTTTGTTGTTTCTGAAAGTGGTTCATGTTTTTGTTTTCAATCTTTGAACGATCTAAACATGTGGCTTTGTTTCCACCATTTCCAACTCAAACCTTCTAGCTTTGTGCTAAGAATAATTAAGTCTGCTAAAGACCCATTCTCTTTAACCAATTTGGTCGATAGAGAAAAGTCTCTATTGACTATAGAACCAGATCCACATCTCCCACACCATCACCGTTGCTCACGGAACTCTTTAACGGGCGCTCTCTACATGTCGGAACCACCTGAGCCACTTGATCCATCCTCTCCTCCCTTGACATCCGCTGTTCCGTACTCTCCAGTGTTCTATTTCTATTATCTTCTTCTGGTATTTACAAATCCAATCTCAGTGACGAACCGTACGAGCTTCAGATCTGACGCCTCCGCTCTTCTATCAACTTACCCTTTTGGTCCGGTGAGTTGCTCGACCGCTATTCCGCCGCTAACGTCTCCACCAGTGAGAATCCTGGCGAGAAAGACTTCTGGATCTCTGGACCGCTTCCACATCTTTGCCGTATGCTCAGCCGCTCGTCCCTCTGCCTCTGTCGGAGAACCTATTATTGACGATGTTTCACACACTCTCGATGTATGTTCAACCACATGTCCGGTGCTTTATCCCCTGTTAAGAGGCGTTCCTCATCAGCTCCTCCGGGTAGCAATCGGAGAATCTCCAACTTGTCCGATGATGTTCAACCAGTTTCCTTTTGTGGACTGGGCTCGTCATTTTCCATTAATGGGCCAAGCCCCCACCTTTTTTCCAGCAAACCAAACGTGTTCCTATTTTTTCAATATTCATACCACTAAAGGGTTTGATGAACCGGTATTGTACCAAAATGCGTTATCACTTTCCTCCTTTATACCGGAGAGATCAATTTTATTTTCCTTCTCTTCAAGTAAGAAGAAATCTCATTCGAAAACTTTCCCTCGTAAGGAGGTGCCCTTTGCTTTTTTGTCTTCTGATTCAACAAATTCTAAAATTTTTAATGTTAAAGTAGGTTTGGTGGGGTCCCAGAACCCACCCAGTCCCCGCATATGAGGACTTTAGCTTGGAATTGTCAAGGGGCCGGAGCGGAGCCTACTACCCGTCGACTGGAGGAGATGTGTAAAATGTATTCTCCAGGTTTTATGTTTTTATCAGAGACAAAGAATGACCATCATTTTCTGCAAGACTTGCAAGTATCTTTAGGGTTTGATAACCTCCACACTGTGAATCCGAGAGGATATAGTGGAGGTCTTGCTCTTTTCCATTCTAAGGATTTCCCGGTTAAGATTTTATGTCTCGATGATCGTCTGATTGATATTGAGACCATTATTGATGGAAATCGTGTTTTTATGACCTTTATTTATGGTGATCCGGTGGTTAAACACCGAGCTTATGTCTGGGAAAGACTTATTCGTATAGGCATTTCCCGCACAGGTCCATGGTTCATTATAGGAGACTTTAACGAAATTATAGGGAACCATGAGAAGAGTGGTGGAAAAAAACGCTCAGAAGCTTCTTTCCTCCCCTTTCGAGCCATGATAGATTGTTGTGGTTTCCTTGAATTCCCGTATCAAGGAGACCCTCTTTCTTGGATTGGTCGGAGAAGAAATGGCTTAATAAAATGCCGTCTTGATAGAGCCTTAGGTAATGAAGAATGGCACAATGTATTTTCCCACACAAAAGTGGAGTACCTTAAGATGTGGGGATCGGACCATAGGCCTCTCCTCGCATCCATTCTAAATAAACCCGAAAAGAAAAGACGTGGTTTTCTATTTGATAAGCGATGGCTAGGGAAACCGGGGCTAAAGGAGGCCATTACAGCCGGTTGGAGCCATACGCTTCCTAGAGGTCAAAACTCCCTTTCATGTTGCATCCAAAATTGCCGAAAATCGATCTCGGTGTGGAAGAAAAATACTCAAACAAATTCTGAAATTCTTATTAAAGAATTACAAGATAATATTGATCTTGCCCATACCGATGAGACTATCTCTACGGAGGAAATTCTTGTATTAAAAGGTGAACTATTGGCAGCCTACAAGGAGGAAGAAGCATTCTGGGAGCAGAAGAGTAGGACGACTTGGCTTCGGTTTGGAGATAACTTTACCAAATTTTTCCAAGCCATCACAAAACAAAGGAGAGCAAGGAATAAGATCCTAGGACTGTTAGACTCTAATGGATGTTGGGTAGACGATGAGGAAGGAATTGAGAGAGTTGCAGTAGGATATTTCGATGCTCTCTTCACATCTTCTTCTGTTGGCGATCCGAACCCTCTCTTCCAGGACATTCCTGAGATTGTCACTCCTACTATGAATGCCGAGTTAACTCGGAATCCATCGAGTGAAGAAATTAGAAAGGCATTATTCTCATTAAATCCTAGTAAGACTCCTGGTCCAGATGGAATGACATCATTATTCTACCAAAAGTTCTGGGATGTGGTGGGTCCAGAACTAACTCAGTCTATTATGGATTTCTTCACGAATGGATCTTTTGATCCAAGATTGAATGAGACAAATATCTGCTTGATCCCGAAAGGAGATAAACCTAGGGAAATGACAGGTTTTCGTCCAATCAGCCTCTGCAATGTGAGTTATAAAATTATATCAAAGATCTTGAGCTTGAGATTAAAGAAGATCCTTCCGGAATTAATTTCCGAGACCCAATCTGCCTTTGTAGCAGGGAGACTAATTACAGATAATATCCTTATAGCACAAGAGAATTTTCATGCACTCCGATCTAATCCCTCATGTCGTAAAAAATTCATGGCCATTAAAACCGACATGAGTAAGGCTTATGATAGAGTCGAATGGTCATACCTCTCCTCTATTATGAGACATTTGGGTTTTGACCCAAAATGGATTGGTTGGATTATGTATTGTGTGACTACAGTCTCATACCGCATCCTCCTCAATGGAGTGCCTAGTGGACATATCAGACCATCCCGTGGTATACGCCAAGGCGACCCCATTTCCCCATTCCTCTTTGTCTTATGCACCGAAGGCCTTATTTCTCTTATCCGGAAAGCGGAGATGAATGGGAGGATCCAGGGACTTCGGGTAGCTAGAGCCAGCCCTCCGACGTCACATCTTCTCTTTGCTGATGATAGTCTATTCTTCTGTAGAGCGGAAATACAAGAGAGTAAGGAGCTTATAGACATCATTAGAACATACGGAGAAGCTTCTGGACAGCAAATTAACTTCTCTAAGTCTTCTATCATGTTCGGTAATGATGTCCCTCACGAAAGGAAAGGTGAAATCAAAAGAATCATCGGTATTTTTCAAGAAGGAGGGATGGGTTCATATCTCGGTCTACCAGAGCAGATCAATGGCTCGAAGGCGCAAACCTTTGCCTTTGTCAGAGATAGAGTGCAGAACCGGGCCAGTACTTGGTCCTCAAAATTCTTGTCTCGGGGAGGCAAAGAAGTTCTTATTAAATCACAAGCCCAAGCGGTTCCGAATTATGTGATGTCGTGTTATCTTCTACCGAAATCGGTATGTTCCAAATTAAGAAGTGTAATTTCCAATTATTGGTGGAGCTCCAATGCTAATAGTAAGGGTATCCATTGGGTGGCATGGGATAAACTATGCTGCCCAACCTCTGAAGGAGGCCTAGGGTTCCGAGCATTGGAAGAACAAAACCTAGCTCTTCTTGCGAAACAACTTTGGAGAATTCTCAAATTTCCAGACTCGCTTCTAAGTAGAATCCTAAAAGGGCGATATTTCAAGTACTCAAGCCCTTTAGAGATACAAGTCTCAAATAGACCCTCTTACGGTTGGAGAAGTTTGATGGCAGCTAAACCTCTATTGGTATCAGGTTTAAGGAAGACTATAGGATCAGGATTCGGCACTAGAGTTTGGAGCGAACCTTGGATTCCCGACTGTCCGGCTCGTGCACCGAGAAGTATCAATAATGAGACTGATCCACATTTATATGTGAATTCACTTATTAATTTTGAAACAAAACAATGGAAAGTAGACCGTCTTCGAGAGCTCTTTCCACCAGAAGACATCTCCCTCATTTTGGGCTTACATCCGAGCAAGTTAGTCTCGAGGGATAGTTATTGTTGGACCTATACCAAATCCGGAAACTACACCGTAAAAACCGGTTATTGGGCCGCGAGAGCTCTCTCTCGCCCGGCTTGCGAACCCCCTTCTCAGGGACCAAGTACTACGGTACTTACGGCGCAAGTTTGGAAGTTAAAAACCACTCGGAAAATTCAACATTTCGTGTGGCAATGCTTGTCGGGTTTCTTACCTACTTGTTTCTCTCTTACATATCGCCATATTGGCAGAGATTCCACTTGCCCCAGATGTGGTGCAGAGAAAGAGACTATTAACCATGCTATCTTTGAATGCCCCCCAGCTCGTCAAGCGTGGGCACTTTCGCCTATTCCATCTGCCCCTCATATCTTTCCATCCTCTTCGGTGTTTACTAATATGGACTTCCTCTTTTGGAGAGCGAAAGAGATGATGGGTTCTGAGGATTCCATAAGCTTCTTTCCATGGCTTATGTGGTTTATTTGGAAGGCTCGCAATAGAAAAATATTTGAAAATTTTAATGAAGATCCTAGACTGACTCTAGAGAAAGCTATACTTGAAGAAGAAGCATGGCGAAAGGCTAATACGGAGGAAGATGAGAATCTTCTCACAAATTCCTCGCAAAGGATTTCTTCATCTATTACCCTTTCACGAGTATGTCTCTCATGCTTCATTGATGGTTCTTGGGTTGAATCGGATTCGATAAGCGGACAAGGGTGGATCGTCCAGCAAGGACTTGAGATTGTGCATTTGGGTCTTAAGGGATCCAGAAGAAGTCTTTCTCCCCTTCATGCCGAGCTCGACGCCCTTCTCTGGGCTATGCAGTGTCTTCGGAAACTTCAGCTGACTAGCGCTTGCTTTTTCTCGGATTGTGTGGAACTCACTAGTATGCTCGAGGATCCAATGGAGTGGCCCTCCTTCTCGTCGGAATTGGAAGACTTCCGCGCTCTTAAGTTTTTCTTTCCTAGTTTTTGTATTAAGTATGTTAGTAGAAAGTTTAATACCCGTGCTGATAGTCTTGCTAAAAAAGCTAGAGCACGTGGCCTTTTATTTTCCCATGTAAGTTCATCGGTTCCCGATTGGCTTTCCCTCGAGGAAAGTCGAACACCGAATCCTTAATAAATGAAGCTTTTGATGTCAAAAAAAAAAAAAAAAAATCCAGTAGATGAAAAATAAAATAAAATAAAATCCAGTAACCTATCAACTCCTGCTAAACCCTTTTGTGACTGTGTTAGATCTTCTTGCTTGGCTCTACGCCGCCTTCTCTTCTATCTATCTCAAAATCCATCATCCTCTCTCGATTAGTTCCCTCTAAGCAATCGTCGATCTGAGAGCAATCTATTCCTGTCGCCTTCTTCGTCTGGTTTTGTTTCCTGCGCTTCTTCCTTTTCCAAGGTTTGTGCTCGATCTCAAATTATACTGATTGAAACTCCTAATTGTTGTTTACATATATAAAACCCCTAATTGTTGCTCCCCTTCGTTTGATTAGTAAACGAATCACTGTTTTAGCGATTCATGTTTAGGCAACGGAAAGCCTAAGCTCTGGGAATATAAGAGAAACCCTAATTAAATTCTCAGTCTTTTGATTGAATTTATGATTCATTTATCAGATTATCGTCTAAAGTATGGAGCTTTCTGATCTCACCAATGGCAAAATCAACAAACCAAAACAGCCTCCAAAACGTTTCATCAAGAATCAAATCCCTGAATCAATCCTCAACGACGCGTCCCTTAACGCTGCAATCTCCCTGCTTCCTTCAATCTACCAGTTCGAGGTTCATAAATGCGTTTGGCGTATCAAATCATTAAACGCCAAACGCATAGCTCTGCAGCTACCAGAAGGTCTTCTTATGTACGCACTCACACTCTCTGACATCTTCACAACCTTTGCTGGAGCCTCTCACTGTTTTGTCTTAGGTGATGTTACTTATGGAGCTTGCTGTGTTGATGATTTCTCTGCTTGTGCTCTTGGTGCTGACTTGCTTATTCATTATGGACATAGTTGTCTTGTCCCTATTGACTCTACAAAGATACCTTGCCTTTATGTCTTTGTTGAGATTCAGATTGATGTCAAATGTTTGTTGAACACCATCCATCTTAATCTCTCCAGTGGGGATAAGGATATTATTCTCGCTGGGACGATTCAGTTTACTTCTGCGATTAGAGCTGTGAAACCGGAGTTGGAGAAGCAAGGGTTTAGTGTTTTGATCCCTCAGTCAAAGCCTTTATCGGCTGGTGAAGTTCTTGGATGCACAGCACCTAAGATTTCGAGGGTTGAGGATCATAAAGACTCAGTGTTGGTGTTTGTAGCTGACGGGAGATTCCATTTAGAAGCATTCATGATAGCTAATCCGAAGATAAAGGCATTTAGGTATGATCCATATCTAGGGAAGCTGTTTCTTGAAGAGTATGATCACAAGGGAATGAGGGAGACGAGGAGGAGAGCGATTTCACGTGCCAAGGATGCAAAGACTTGGGGGATTGTGTTGGGGACATTGGGAAGGCAAGGAAACCCCAAGATTCTCGAGAGGTTAGAGAAGAAAATGATGGAGAAAGGGATAGATAGCACAATTGTTTTGATGTCGGAACTTAGTCCCACGAGAGTGGCGTTGTTTGAAGACTCGGTTGATGCTTGGGTTCAAATAGCGTGTCCGAGACTTTCTATTGATTGGGGTGAGGCGTTTCTTAAGCCGCTTCTTACAACTTTTGAGGCTGAGATTGCTTTAGGATTCATCCCGGGTTGGTGGGAGAAGAGTTCTTTGAGAAGAGTGGATTCTGCTTCATCTGGCTGCTGCAAAGAGGAGAAAGAAACGAGCTGTGCTTGTAGAAATGAAAATGTGGAAGATGATAAGAAGGACGATGATGGGGTGCTGGATGGAGATTATCCAATGGATTATTATGCACAAGAAGGTGGAGAATGGAACTCATCATATCTCAAGAAGGCATCTCGTCCTGTTCGAAAAAACCTTTGACCGTCTTCTGTAGTTTAGACTGTTGTGAGGTTTCGATGATGAGAGTAAATTCTCAGCAGATATTACCCACACAAGTCAAAAGGCAAATGGGTTTGATAATGTTCCTGGTGCTGTCAAGATTCTACGGATGTATTATTGTTGGTGAATGTTACTCGGTGAGGTGTTGAAATGAAACCAACTTGTTGATGTTTATGAGACTGACAACATGAAGAGCGAAGACTCATGCTCAGTTTTACTACAAGGGGGTGAAGATTAAACGGCCGTTTCTGGAGAAGCTTCAATACTTATTACTCACCTTTACAACTGAGATTGTCTTCTCAATTTTGGGTTATGGGTTTATGGGTTTATGGGACTGAAGTGAGACTACGTTTTTCTGTACTGAAAACTGATGATCTTTTGTTGCTAATTGGACCCGGTTTTGTTTTTGTTGTGAAATTTTCGGTTAGGCTTGCTTTGTCATGATGTAAAATAATTATTTTTGTTACAAGAAAACTTTAGTTGTTATACCCACAAACAACTTTAATTATAATACATCAAAAGCTGATTTTTTTTTGTCGTCAAAAGCTGATTTATTAAAGTCAACTCTTTGTAATATTCAGATTTTTTTTTGTCAACCGTGCGGCTTTGCATTAAAGCCAAAGGACAAATACAACAAGAGTTAACATTACAGCACAGACAAAGATAAAAGAAAAGTCTAAATTGTAATTTAAAAGATAAGAAGGAGAAGGCCACATGTTCGTATGGAAGGGACGCCGGCATGTACCGACTGCCAAGCTGGTTTTCAGAAATCCGCCGGGAGGCACGGCAACGTCCGATTTCTGTCACAAAAAGAACTGTTGCTGCCGATCAACCAATATGTTAGAAATACCGCCAGAGAAGGACCGTGTGAAGAAGGAAAACGGCTTCAATTAACTCGACAGAAATACCACGCCGAAGAAGTTTCACCGCCGACCAAACACATAATCGATTTGACCAATTAACTCCCAAAGCCAAAGATGGGATAAAGCTGTGAAGATATTACTTTAAGAACACGAAATCGCCAAAAGAGATAACAAAGAAATCAGACTTCACGGCGAGATGAAAACAAAGAGAGGAGATCACCAAGCTCCGATATTAATCGGAAGAGAGCTCATATGAAAACAGTCTAGTAGAACCAAAACCGGAACCTTATTTAAACCAAAACCGATCGAAGTAAACAATAAAGAGATCGGTGAGACACACAAAACTTTGAGGAAAAAATTTTTAAACTCACAAACAGAGGGAGATGAGAGAAGAGCAAGAATCAGAAAAACCCCAAATAGTAATCAAACCAAATTTTTACAGAGAAGCTGTGGTGGCGTTTTTCGGCTTATGTTTATCATCTTTGAATTATCATATACAAATCATTAAAATCTAGAAGTGTACACTTATGAGGGGAAATAGTCAAATATTGTTTCAAAAAAGTTAAATATATATAACATATGTGGAAACTACACCAAATTAATCATCAATATTTTAAAACTTAATAAAATCCTATATAGAATGACTGTAGTTGTGTTCTTAACATTTTTGAACTATATTTTTAAACTATTATTTGTTATTAGTTATAAAATTCAACAACGTATTTTCAATCAGCCAAGCAATATTAAAAGAAATTGAGTTTGAAAACCACAATCGAGTTGACTATTCTTTGAGCTTTGATTTGCTTAGGCAAGTTCAAGTTGATAATATTTTTAATCGGCGTCTTAACCCCACACAAAAAGACTTACTTCAGGACCACGACGACTAATCTCGTTAACACATTTCTGATTAATCTCTAATTTTCCAAACCTATAGAGGGATTCAGATCATATCTAGCCTGTCGCCATGCGGCTTCTAAAGCCCAAAAAAATAAGTCCATATACAAAAACAATTTTTTTCTTTCTTTCAAAAAGTGGCTAACAACACTCGAATCTTGCACCTCAACACCTTTACGGAATGCTTCAGTCACTATACCACAATGAATTTTGTAAAATTTGATGCCTCAAATATATCATATTTTTTGGCGAATAAAACATGGGTTTTACCAGTTTTAGTCCAGAGTTAGTTCTGGTTCAAACTAATTTCTAAAAGTAAGTGCAGTCCATAGATAAAAAAAATTCGGATATTTAAATTGATCAAAACAAAAACCTATATCTATGTGGGTGTCCGAAATAAATATGTGTTAGTTTTGCATAGCAAAACAATTGAATCCAAAATATGGTAGCCTAGAAAACCCGTCCTACCACCTGACCACAAACATTCATACAAATTTCTGATATTTCAACAGGAAAACAATCAAAATCACATGAAGATTCAAACATGATCTTCAAAAGTTTGAGCTGAAATGCATAAAATGTTAGACTCTTAGTAACGTTATAATCCATTTACACCGAATACTAAAGTGGAATAAATATATAGATCGATCGTACAGTAAACAAAGATGACATTTGCTATGTTGTTAGGGACATGATATTGGGATCGCACACTTGGACATCATTTCTTTATTAGTTTCGTTGAAAAATTACAAAATGTTCTCTTAGTATATATTATCGGATCTCCTCAAGAAAATATCACTCCAATTCCACCACCTCTCTGTCCCCCATTTTTAGTAATAAATAATTGCAAAATATTTCTATTTCCAGCAAAGTATTAATTATATATAAAGAAATGCCTAAAAAAACGGGTAAACGACCTATTTTTCCCCTCAGAACTATCATATAGTAACACCTTAATATTTTTCTAGTGCCATAGATTTTCTTGAACCATGCATGGTTCATGCTTGGATTTTCTATTATTTATGCAGATTTCATTTTGTTCGACGCTAGTAGAAACCGCTACTACAGAAAGACACTTACGTTTACAACTTTACATATGTATATATGCTCATTGTTACATTTTTATATATGGAAATGGTTTTGGAGATTGACGATTTGTAATGTGAATTTTGTTTGAAATAAATTACTATCGAATCTATAATTTTTTTTTTGTGAGATGTAAAATGGTGATCCCAATAACGTGATTTAATATCAAATTAATTTCCATTTTAAAATATTTATAATCAATTTTTTTCTTTTCAAAAATATATACATATATGTGCAAAACTCGCTCTTCTTTTGAAAATAGGAAGAAAGAATCACACTGCAACATTTATTTATATGATTCACTACGAATTATAAAACAAACATCTGGCAAATCATCAAGCAACTATTGATACCCTAGAGAATCATCAAGCAACTATTGATCCAAAATTTTCAAAAAATATTTACCTGTTAAATGTTATAACGACACGAAGAAAATTTCTTTTATACTGTTTTGAGGTTTGGCTAAAAGTGATATGTTATCTCCAACCAAATCATCGACGTGTTAGATTCCATGCAGACAAAGAAAATTAGTTATTAATTATTATTATTTTTCGTCAACTAGAATCTTGGTGGTTCTCTCTTACAATATTATCAGATTTTTTTTGTAAGTTTATTCAGTTTGTTAATTTATTTCAAACTGAACAACTTATTTTATCACCACTTTTAGTTATTTTTTACGTATCATTGCTAATGAAAAGACGAAATCTTGAATGCTCAACCCCCAGGAGATAGTGATTTGTTAAATAGATAATATGTGTGTTATCGGATGAAAGTGATATGTTATTGTAGAAAAAGGCGACACTATAGCACTAGAACAAACCCACTAAACATATCTCTCTATTCATTTATACTAACTATATACAATATTATTGAACAGGAGATCGGGCGCGTGTACACGCGCCCGATCTCATTCTCTCTCTTTTTTCCAGAAACTTCTCCGTCGAAGCTTTGTGTTCTTGGAGGCCTCTCCGGTCCGGCGAGGTATCGCCGTGGTCGTGAGAGGTCTCCCGTCTTGTGAAGTGCGTCAACGTCCGATCGTGGTGGCAGGAGAACTCAGAAGATGTCTCGTTTTTGTCTCCTCCAGCGTTGAGTGGTGTGGTTTCCTCTCGCCAAGGCGGTGCGGAACCGGCGAGTGACGAATCGAAAGCCTCAGGTTAGTCGTGAGCTCTGGAAGTCGCTAGAGGACGTGCGGCGTAAGGAGCGAGCGCAGGGGTCTCAAGGTGAGTTGTAGATCTGGTTTCGTGTCTGAGGAGGCGAGTGGATCGGAGGGAATCGAACCGGGCTGAGGGAGTGTCGCGGAGGTGGTGGCCACATCGAAGCGACTGCGGTGGAGCGGCGGGCCGTGCCTTGTTGCATGTCGCATCACCGGAGAAATTTCTTCGGCAGGAGGAGATGCAAGATGGAGGCGGCTGTGGGAGATAGGTTCTCGTCGGGTATGGTGTGCGGTGGTTGTCGCCGATTTCGAAACTTGTTGGGAGCAGGTTTTACCGGTTGAGTCCGTGGATTCCTCGAGAGAGCTCCGTCGCTGTCGGGAGAAGGTGAGTCGTGGTCATGGTCTGCGGATCCGGAACGGCGGCTGAAGGTGGGTCTTCTGTCGTCCGGGAAGGACTCCGGTAGTTACCGCATGTTAGCCGGATCGAACCCGCCGACGGCACGGCGGCGACATCGTGTGTTCGTCCCTTAAAAGGGTTAGTGGCAATACCGTAAATTCATGTCCGGTTTGAGGATCCTCTGCGGTTATTTAGGTTTTAGTTCGGTTATTTTACTTCTGGGTCAATTCTGTTGTAAACCCGATCGATCCCGGTTTTGGATCGGTTTATTATTTATTATATAATATAAAAAAAAACTATATACAATATTACGAAAGATGTGGTGTAATATAAAGGATTAGTTCTTTTGTGTTCCGGGTTTAAATCTTTTTTGGTATAGAAAATTAATTTTTAAATCGAATTATCTTAACGTTAATTCCGAAATCGTGAGAAATTATAAGTTTAAGTCCCTGAACTTTCACGATATTAAAAAAAAATCGTCATATCAATTATACTAACTATATATAATATCATCATATCAATAAACAAAAGAAATATCTAAAGCGTGGTTAAGTGATAAAGAGAAAAGTTTGAAAGTGTATCACTTCACTTTTCCAATGTTCGATCTTTCTTTAAAACAAAAATCATATCTGTGTGGGAAATATGTGTTTGGATTTAAATCCATGTTTTATATTGATAATTGGATAATAAGTGATTCTGCCTTTTGCATTAATCGAAAATTATTCCAAATCCGGGATGAATAATGTGGTGATTATTCAGATAAAAAATTATTTTATATAATTTTTGGTGCGTTTTTTTTCGGGGCTAACCAAATCAGCCGATGAAATATATAAAAAGTAAACAAAACATAAATATAAATTTGACAAAATAACAGAAATATAAATAAATATTAATATCAGATGCCACTGTGATTGCGCCACGTATTGGATCGAGCATATGTATATAGTGATGGTGAGAAAAAATCAAGTGGATTCCATGACTAGAAACTACAAAAGTGTCAAATGAGATTCTCATCATGTCTTTATAAAGCAGATTCCTTTCTTTTATTGTTTTCATCTCTTCTTCTTATAATTTGGAATATCTGCAAATCAATTTATGTGCCAATCATCACAATATCTGGTTTTCATTTTTCATCGACACGCATGCGTATTCTTTTTCTGTAATTCGCCAATCGAATATTCGAAAATTATTGACTATTATCTTGAGCTTTTTTAAAAATGTATATGACAATATGTTTAGCTAGTAAACCTGGTCTTTTTTTTTTTTTTTTTTTTTTGTCAACAGCAAATGCTTCTACCAGTTCTCAGCTAGCCAAGACGGTGAAACAGGATTTACATAAACAAAATAAGAAGGCTGGATCCTTGCACCACGTGCTAGTTTGTCCGCCTTTGTGTTGTGTGCTCGTGGAGTGTGCGTGATAACGAACCTTGTGAAAAAACTCTTGCGACTCTCATACTCGTCTAAGTGTATCATGAAAGCAGGCCATTATGTGGGTGTAGACACTATCTTCACCAGCTCCAAACAGTCTGTTGCGAAGGTTACATCATCTTGATTCCACCGCTTCATACATTCCATAGCCCAAATAAGTGCTTCGAACTCTGCATGAAGTGGAGATAAGCTGCATCTGATGTTCCTTGCTCCCATCATGATATATCTATCGCCTTCGTAAGCTACTAAACCTGGTCATGTTTCTACATTTAGCTAACACTATGCTTATCTAATGAACGTGGATAAACGCCAGTGTGATCATTGTTTTATGCATAAAATGTTTTGTTTGACAATTAAATCCATCAAATGGTGGTGATCCCGTTGAAAAGATCACTTTAAATATCTTTTTTTCAGAGTTCTAGTTTTTCATTAATCATTTATAAACGTTTTCAATTAAAAAAAAAGGATTTCTATGGTTCTCGGAAGATTAGTTGGATTTTGATTTTGACTTCTTTTGATTAGCAAAAAATACAATCTTAGTTCTTGTTTGTGTGTGTCCATATTGCTCTCTTGTTTATGTATGTATTAGATGTTTGATGAGCCCTATATGAAATAAAACAAATAATGTGTAAGAAAATTAGGGAATTCAGGAAAAATCTTTCAACTAAAATACTTGCCGTCTTTTATTTTTCAAAACACACCGTTTTGATTTAACGGGTGTTTTAAATGGAAGAGTTAAAAAAGAAACGGACAATTAATTTTAATTTATTTATTAAATATTCAGTTGAAGGAGTTTTTATCGGAACAATTTTTAGTTCATGGGTTTTTTCCACTAAATTCCCAAAAATGATTAAGTCATAGCTTGGCTAGTTATAAGAATTTTAAGTACTATAGACAGAAATTACATGATATATATTTACATATCTATTGATGACAATGCCAAGTAGTTATAGTGCTAGAGAATTTTTATCTCCCAAGTTGTGCCAAGTCCCGAGATTCTTTAGCTACCCTATAAAAAGCTATCATACGGCTCATTCCAAAGAAATCAGCATCAATCACAATACACAAACAAAGTTGGAGCAACAAAGGAAAACAAAATGTCAAGAGAAATAGAACCACTAATAGTGGGAGGAGTGATAGGAGATGTGATAGAAATGTTCAATCCAAGTGTGACTATGAGAGTCACTTTCAATTCCAACACAGTCGTCTCCAATGGCCATGAGCTCGTGCCTTCTCTTCTCATCTCTAAGCCTCGCGTTGAAATTGGTGGCCACGATCTTCGTTCATTCTTCACCTTAGTAATAATACTAAACTTTAATTCTTGCTTTTAAACCTAAGTATTAAGTACTTAATTTTGGTAATCTCTTCTAACGTTAATCTTTTCTTTTACTTCGAAAGATCATGATGGACCCTGATGCCCCGAGTCCTAGTAATCCTTATATGCGTGAATATCTGCATTGGTACGTCTAAAACTTTATCATTAATATAGCACATTTCTTCACACATATAACAACAACAAAGTATATCATATACTTTAAAAATGAAACAATGAATCATGTGGGGTTAGAGCCCATCGGTAAAAAGGCCCTAGGTAGCCCTTTGCCACCTGGGTTCGATTCCCACTGGCTACGGAGATTAAGGCCGAAGGCCCAAACCTTTCTTGTTATTCAAAAAAATATATACAAAAATGAAACAATAAACAACATGCCTTCTTTGTGATGTGTTATTTGTTCATCGAATTCAGGATGGTGACAGACATCCCCGGGACAACCGATGCTTCTTTTGGTAAGAATAATCATTAATCTATACATCAATAGTTCAATGCTAAGATGTTGATGAAGATGATGATGATCAACATTGATTGATTGATTGTAGGGAGAGAGATGGTGAGATACGAAGCCCCTAAACCGGTGATTGGGATACACAGATACGCGTTCGTTCTGTTCAGACAGAGAGGGAGGCAAACAGTGAAGGGGGCGCCGACAACAAGGGAATGTTTCAACACAAGAGACTTTTCTTCATTTTTTGGTCTTTCACTACCTGTTGCTGCTGTCTACTTCAACGCCCAACGTGAAACTGCTCCTCGACGACGTCCTTCTTACTAATCAACTATAATATAAATATCATATAATAAAGACTATACTATATATAGAAATAAAGTTCACTATACCTTTATGTGCCAAAATAAAGTCCTAATCAAGCACATGGTATGTGTTTTTTTTTGTATGTTCAAACCAAAATAAATAAAGAATGCCATTTTGGTACTTGAAAAGATAAAAAAGTTTTTTTTTTTACTTAAAATGATTTTATATATTCAATATAATAAATCAAAGAGAAATACAAAACCAGATAAACCGGAAACAATCCCGGAAAGTTTTACGAGAACAAACAAAAGCCCTAATTTTTTAAGGAAGACCATAGCCGGCAGAAATTACATCTCCGGAGCCAAACCAACTATACAAGACTTAATAGAGGAAAATAAGAAAAGGAAAAAAAAAACAACTAAAAAAAGTTCTATAAAGCACGAAGAATGGTCAATAGATGGTCAGCACCTACCTCTAACACCATCAAGTGCAACGTACACGCTAGCTGGAGAACTCAAAATTATCATAGTGGTGGTGCGTGGATTGCAAGAAACCAACACGGTTCCGTATTGTTCCATGCGCGGGATGCTTTCACATGTTCTCCGGACCGTTTTGTAGCTGAAACCAAATGTATATTTGTGTGGCATCAGATTGTACCATGGTGATTGAAGTGCTCGCGAATCCGCAAGCTTGGCCGAGATACATGTGCTTAATTTCGAAAGTTCTGTGCTTGAAGGAAGACTTTGAATCCTGTGTTTTCGAACTTGAGGCTATTGCTTGTAACTCAATCGCAAGGGATATAGCTGACAGTGTTACTAGAGATGGGAGATTTCGATCGTATTTGTCCATTGAGGGTCCTTCTTGGTTGCACGACCGCCTGCTTAGAGAGGCTATGTAGCGCACTTTTTCATCCTTGATGTAGGATTTAAGCGTTTGCTGCAATGTTCTGTTTTTTATGCTTTTAGCATATTTGTTACTTTTCCTTTGGAAATAAACTATTCTAGACGTTAAAAAAAAAAAGCAATCTTTTTTTTTCCAATTGGTAAAAAGAACAAACTTACAAATATAGTTTTGATGAAATAATCAAGAAAACATATAATTTCACTAATATCTGGCTACAGTTTATATCTGGCTCTTGGGATTAGTTTCAATAATAAGAACAAACTGTGTAGTATAATTGGTTCTTAGCCTCTACACTTTTGACTCAAAAGCTTTTATTATTTCTTTCCTTTGGCACTCTAACAAAAATTAGCATCACAAAATAGAATGCACACAATGTTGAATCACTTCTTCTTACTGCTGTTCTTCTTCCTTCCCTTAACTTGGCTCTCCAAAGCCTTAAGCCTCTTACTAACAGGACTCAACGATCCTGAAGAGATCCTCGGGTTTACTGTGGAAGGGGGTTCTGTCTGGTTCTGAGTATGGTCCTGAGTCATGGCTTTCATTTTCTTGAGAGCTGCGAAAAGATCAAAGGAAGGTTGTTGACCTGGAGGAGGTGGAGGCAACTCAGGTATCTTTAACATCTTCTTCACTTGAGGACGCTTAATCACTGTCATTCATCAACACATCAAAACCATCCATTGTCATTGTTATGCCGCAACTATAAATCTTAATATAACACACACACACTTACCAAGTCCATACGTAAGAGAGAACAGGTTGGATGTGATCCAGTAACAAAATATGGCCTGTGGAAAACTCATTGTCATAGGGACAGTGAGGACAGCGAACCCCCGAAAAACGTTTTTTATAGTACTTGCCATTGGATTTCCTTCCATGCCTTCTTGTGCATTACACTGAGAGGTGACGGATTCAAGCTTCAGTTAGTAAGTCTGACAAGATGTCAAACTGTTTAAAAGTTAGCAGTAACTGTACCTCAACGGTTATCAAGAATGTCAATGCTGTTATAACCGGTAAGATGTATAAGCTGTCTGGTGTAGTTAGATCAGTAAACCATAATGCACCTCCGGTTTGGAAAGAAGGTACCTTCTCTGCCATATTTCGAATCTGTGGAAAGAAAAAGAAACTGAATGAGAGATGAGAGATCAAACAACATCAGCCAGAAGGCATCTTAAAGAATGAAAGGTCTTACAGCAAGGAAAAAGCAGATGAACAGAGGTCCCTGAATTAACATTCCTTTCATTGGGGTGAATGGAGTGACACCATATCTGTAAATTATAAACAGACAATGTATTGTTATGTGGACATATCTACCAATATACTCAATGTCATATGATTCTCGACCAAAACAATAGCCGGTAGAACACTCGTTTTAGTAAATATATACAAGTTTATGAGTTTGGATTCTGTCATAAACATATCTCATTTACTTTAAATTTAAAAGCAGCTTACTCTTTAAACAAATTCTTCATCTTTTTTTGACCTTCTGCCATCGTAACCTGGTCCATTCCCTGAACATAAATAGGGAGAAAGGAAATGAAGATACGGATATTGTTAGCTAAAGCTGATTAGGGCGGGTATGTAGTCAGTGCAAAAGCTATTAGCAGAGTAGCAATAGTGAGCAGGAAGGGCATGATGTATGGCTCTGATAACAAAATTTAATGTACCTTATTTTCCATTTCCTCCCGAATGGCCTCCAATCGCGGCTTCATCAGCTGCATATTCATAGAACAGACTACTGATGGATATATATACAAAGAGATATTGGCATGATATAATACTGGGTGTTAACCTAGTGTGAGGGTATTTTATACTATCTCATATCTGGTCATAATAGCTATAAAAGATAGCCAGAAAAACTAGCTGACACATTCAGAGTTCAGACTTAGACTTGCTTACACTCATTTCTAACTCAAGATTCTTCTATCTCCTACTCTAGTCAATCAAACGTTTACTGTGTGCATTCTATCAAGCGGTGAAGAGATCCTCTAAACCGAGGGCTTACGGTTCTTTTACATGTAAAAACGCAAGCACAAGGGAAAATATCTCGCATGGATGAAACAAGAGAAATGGTAATAGATGCACCTTCCTAAAAGTTCTCCAAGTTGGGAAAAAGGATTAAACGAGAAACACATACCGATAACTTCATTGTGTCTTTCATTTGTTTGATCAAGAGAGGAACTGTTGATGACCGGATCAAAACTGTTGCTATAACAATGGATGCCCACCTGTTAATAGAACAATGATTAAAGAGGAGGGAATTAGCATGCCGTTGAAATTATAAAAAGATATGCAAACTAGCTGATACGCTAACACTGAACAATCGACGCAGATTGATCAAAGTGAAACATGACACCAAAAAAAAAAAACTTTTTCTTACCACTCAAAACCTGTGTATGAATGCACCATATCAATGCAATGCTGAAGGGCCGCAATAGGCAAGAAAGAGTCAGCAGATGCAACTGCAACTTCACTGACTGCAGCAGCAGCCTGAGCTGGCGCATCTTGCAATGTTGACTCAGTTATGACTTCTGCGATGTCGGAAATCACACCAATCTTTTCTGACCCGACACCATGTGCACTTGACATATAGCGATAGAAAGCAAAAGCTGACGCGGAATTAGGAACCAGAGGCACATGTAACCCTCCTCCAGAAATTTGGGAGAAATCCGAGTTGGATCTTTGGTGAAGAAAGCTATGGTAGCTTCTTTGAGATGTGAATGAATCCCCTTCATTGTCGTGATCATTCTCACGAGGGATAATATGAAAAGATAGTTGCTTCCGTCGATTGACAAGGGTGGACCTTATAGATATAGCTCGCCTGAAAGCCATTGCAGAATCTAAAACAAGATCCTACAGTAGTAAGGAAAACGTTAATAGCTGAAGACTGCTGATTGGTGAAGATGTGATTTTCAGATTAAAGTGTAAAGCTTTAAACATCGATCATACTGAAAAGATAACTGACTGGTGAAGATGTAATTTTGGTCACGGATATGTGATTTTCAGATCGAAAGAGTAAAGCTTTTGACATCCATCTTACTAAACAGATTCCTAATTCCAATTTGACAACGAAAGCACAGAGAGTCAAGTTCCAATTTGAAGAAGGCATAGATGAACTGGAAACAAAATCTGATTGGAAAGCTGAGAGATTTCATAACAGCATCAACTCTCACACACACTTGCTCATATATTGAATCTGAGGCTAAAGATGGAAAACCTTACGAATCAAACCAAATCCTAACAGACTAAGAATAGAAAAACTACTTGAATGAATAGAGAATCTGCAGAAGTTGAACCTGGCAATGGAAGAAGAAGACGGTGACGGTGAGACGACTATGGTATTACGGCGAAACAGAGACGGAGGAAAATGACGATGAATTGGATCCACAAGTGTTTGATGGAGGTAAGTGAAATTAAGGGTTTTAGTTAAACCGGTTGGTTTAAATTTTGGGTGTTGTTGAAACCCGAGCCAAATCCGATTGGGTTTACTTTGGGTTCGGTTTTGATTTTTTATTTATTTGGTTAGGAGGAAGAAGCCTAATGAACAATCACAAAAACCTAAGAGCAGCTCCATCAATGAAACTGGGGGAGTCTCTTAGGCAAAAAAAACATTAAAATAATGTGGGTCCCACGTGGGGCCCACATTTTTTTTTAAAAACCGTCGCTTAAATCCCTTGTCTAAGGGACGCTTCTTAACCCCGTCTCGCCACGTGTCAAGCTCTCATTGGTCGATATTTTTTTTTTTTTTTTTTTTTTTCCGACTTCAAAAAAAAAAAATAATAATAATAATAATAATAAAAAAATTAAATTAAGAGACGCACCATCGTCTCACTAATGAAGTTGCTCTAACCTCATCACAAAGTCTACGCTACCGTGAAGTCTCCACCCGAGAAAAAGTCCGGCGAGCAATATCTTTTATAAGCCTCTCGATCTAACTATAGAGATTGTAACGCTCCGACCGCCTCATCCATAAGCCTCACACCAGTTCACTCGGCCGGTGAACTTACCTTTGTCCGACAACCGTTTGTTATTTTTATGAAGTTTGTATAGATCATTTATTTTTCAACTAATTGAGCTTAATCGCACTTAATTTTGTTTTTTTTTCTATGGACAAATAACCGAAAAAATAAGAGCATTTTAGCAACATATTTAGCCAAATCCATTCTTGTAAAACTCTCAACATATATTACAAATTGGGGTGTTACATTTCACTTTTTTTCACAAATCGTAAAGTCTTTGTGGCACATCAGGATAGTTATTCTTGATGGTGTGAGTTTTCACAGACTCACACGTTTTCGGTTTTGACTATGATACCACTTGTAACATTTCAATCGCCATCGTACGCGGACTCTACGCCTGCTCCTTTGAACTGTAGGCTCATCTTCTTCTGACGGTCGGTTTGTCTCTACAATCACCACACGAAATTTCTCTGTATTTTATCCTCACTCGCACTATACGGCAAATCACTTTACGATAAATCACACGTACTTCAAACTATTCCAGCTCAAACACACTTAACTGTAAAGTTCTCTCCGGATAAGTAACTGAAAATGTAAATGCATTTTGACGATATAGGTAGATATATCAATTCTTTTATGCCTCTCAATATAAACTACAAACCAGAATGTTATATCGATACTGATGGTATTATATATATGCTCACCACTGATTTGTTTTTTTCTTAAAAAAAAAAACTTCATATAAACCTCATGGCCTTTCACACAACCTCTGTTGCAAACCAAACTCCAAACATGCACAGAAACGGGGAAAAAGCCTCCTCACGTTTTCGTTGTCTTATCTATAAACCTACCCTAGCTTGTATAACAAGCAAACACAACCTAGCTCTAGTTCAGCCAAATAAAGATATGACGAGATTATACTCTCCAGTGTTGGTGTCTCTCTTCTTATTACTTTCAGCTATATGTTCAGCCACCTTGCAAAACGCGGCGGATTGTATAGCGGTTGGAACGCTAATATCGTCATGCACAGAGTTTGTGAATTACGGGTACCCGGATCCAATACCCGGGTCGAGTTGCTGCGACGCGATGACAGTGCTTGGAACTTACTCTGATTCGTCGAAGAAGAGACAGTGGCTCTGTAATTGTTTCATTGATCTCATCAATGTCTATAACTCAAACGCCACCACCATTTCTACCGTGTCTGGCTTCTGTGGCATCGTTTTGGGATTTACAATCGACCCAAACACCGACTGCAACTTGTAAACTACTTTATTAAACCTTCTCTCTTCCAAATCTCTTGCTTTCTATTACTTTATGATTGATTTATTTTCACCTTTTTCAGCATTCAGTGACGGCACAAGACTTTGAAGGCTCAGTGTGGATCAAACTGAACAGAGTATTTATGAGTGTTTAATCTCAGTTTCGTGTGGTTCAAGCAAGTAATATTCCTCTTTATTCTAAACAAGATGTATTAAACTCATAGTTCTTGTCTTAAAAAAACAGTAACGAACGTTACATCGGTTAGTTTGAGTTCGGTTTCGATTTTTCACTCAATTTTTTCCGGGTTAACTTGGATCGAAGCAGTTTAATTTATTCATTGATTGAACATTAATCAAGGAAGATAAAGAACAGAGTTTGTGTTCCTTATTTTGCAAGGAATCGAAACTTGTTAAAAACATTGTAATTGTTAATGAAACTAAGGGTAAATTCATTTATTGCCAATTGATTTTTAGTTAGAGGCTCATAACAAATCCAAATTTAATATGGTATCAGAATCACCCGATATTGGACCATACGTAAATGTTGTTCGCACAATTAATGAAACTAAATTTCAAATCTGTAGTTGGAGAAATAATTAACTAATATATAAAACATTAGTGTCAATCAAATCATTGTGAACTAGTTGGAATCAGATAATAAACCCAAATTTAATTGTAATTTACATATCGAGAAATCTAAACAAGAAATGAAGAACGCATTCTTGTTTTCTCGCTCTGGTTCCGGTTCAGTCGATCAGAAACTCCTCCTCCTCCGTTGTAACCAGGGCTTCCCACGTCCAAACTCTGCTCTGCAACCGCCGTGTAGTAATAATACTGTCCCTGAACAGATCTCTTATAGCCACTGGTCTCATTAGAGACCTCAAGTCTCTGTTTCGGCGCGCTCTGTGACCGGACTTTAGCTTTGTAAGACTCTGTGTTAGCCATGTAATTCGGGTGGTAACCCAAGTAGTAATAGTTATTACATCCCCAAGAATACTCGCTTCTCATCGTCGACGTAAACGGAGTTCTTCTTCTTGAACCACTAGACCCAACAACTTTAGGACTATTCTCTGTACTTCTCGGACACAGCAAAGATTGTTGTCTTTTCCTCGGAGACTCGTTGTTTCTATCTGAACGTTGGGGTTTAGGATGATAACGTGGCTTCCAAGTATCGACTTCTAGGATCTTGTCTTCGTCTTCCTCGGCTTGCCAGCTGCCACGGTGATCAGTAGGGATGATTTCAGCGTTTGAAACGCAGCGTTTGTGGAAAGAAGCGGAAGGAGGGTAGAGTAGAGTGGTTGAGGAGTGGAATGAAGCAGAGGAGTGAGAGGAACGAGAGGCTCGAGTACGAGCTTGAGATTGGAGACGAACTAGAGTCTGCATCCTTCGAAGCATATCTGCAGTTTGCTTTCTCACTATGTGTCCTCTCACTAAAGCTTGAAGCTTTACTAATGCCTTTAGTGCTCTTAGTGCCCTCCTCGCCTGAAATTTTCCACATTAACCAATAAAAAAAACTTCAATTCCGACAGTAAAATAAAACAAGACACTAAAAAAAATCCGGTTCGGTTCGGTTTAGAAGCTTTTCCCGTTATTTAGATTTAATTTTATTTTTGGTTATTTCGTATGTAAACCCGATTCGATCCTCGGTTTGGGACGGTTTAAAATTATATATTATTATATTGAAAAAAAAAAAAACAAGACATGTTTTGATTCTTTGTTTGAGTTTGTGTGTTAGGTTTCTGGTTAACATTTCATGAATAAACCACAAATTTAAGTATCATCTTAAACAAATTAATTGGTTAACTGTAAATGTCAAGGACTTAAGGCTAAACAAGAGAATTTTTATATCTGCGTTTAGCGTTTGAAATTTGCACAATACTGTATTTAACAAGAAACTGGAAATGTTTTGATTTTCTTTATCACATGTAAACACAAAGTGAAACGCATAAACTGCGTTTGAACATAACCTATATGTAATAAAGTTTCTTATTTTCTGCCAAAATGATGATTGACTCCATACTTGACTCAAGTTTTAGGTAGAAATTGGCTCCACCAATTATATAAAAACGTTTTGAGTTTGCTTGAAAGTGAAAACAATGAGGGATTTTAATAATTTGTTGAGGACATAATCATGGTTTTGCCAACTAATTTTAAAGCCCAAAGGAGAAAAAGAGTACTAATAAAGGGATGGTATGTGGGTTAGTGAAATTATTCTATTTTGGTTTAGTTTCTCAACCAGTTCCACTTGTACCAAAACACTTGATTTTAGTAATTACAGAGCCCACCATTTGCAAAAGTATGTCTCAAGGTCAAATGCACACACACACAAGTTCTTATTTTCACATTGGTCGATATTCGAGAACATTAGATCTTGGAAACTTGAAAAAAGTGTTAGAACATGGTTAATAAAAAACAAAACTTCAAAAGTAAAAGGCAAATAAAATATTTAACTTTAAAAGTTTTTTCAGTTAAAAGAATTCAAATTTAAGTTTCTTGAAAAAAAAAATGCTCCTAAAGAAAAACAACCCATGTGTAATAGTAACAGTGTAATACTAATCAATGTGTTATTTATTTCCATATAAATTCATAATCTTAAAAAAACTATATAAAGGAAAAAGAACTTGGCCTACAACTAAGATCAATGAATTCATCACACCAACAATGAATGCAAGTTTTATTTTAAAAATTTATGTAAAGCTAAGATCCATCACCAGAAAAATGTAACTCTTTTTTTGGGAAGAAGCTGGCCATATAAACTATAACTATTCATAACCACGTAAAAATATCGTCGACAGATGCTTATGAAGTTTTTTGTGCAAAGAGTTTATAAAGTTTCCAAGAATCTTCTTCTTCGTTTCAAAATTGTTTGTCATCCTTCTTCTTTAGTCTCTTTCTCTGGGACCAGCCCCCTCAAGAAAAATAAAATAAACAACAAAAATATGCCCATTGTTTCCATTTTCAAAAACTTCGGTAGAAAATAACATAAATTTTGAATTCAGAAGTTTAAAGAAATTTTCTTTATCTATAGATTAATTGAGGAAAGAACTGTTTCAGAGATTAAAAAAATTGAAATCTGTTATGAGTTAGTTAAAAACTCAAACTTTCTACGGTGAGAAGAAATTAACTAACCAGATAACCACGGAAAGAGGATTGAATCTTCACCGCCGCTATATAATACTCCTGAGCCCACCGACGTTTACTCCCTCCACAGTTTCTCCCACCGGTTCCACTGGTGAGTCTCACGACTTCCGCCGCAGCATGAGCAGCAGTTAAAGCAGCTTCCGCTACCACCGCTGTCGCAGCCGCCACGGCTATCGCATGTTTGTCGGCGTTTTCCTCCTCATTCACGGACGTCGTCGCCGGATAAGAACGTCTCTTGCTGGACTTTGAAGACGCTGTGGTGAAGCTCCACCGCCGTCTGTCACTCGAGGGAGCCGATTTATCCTGCTTCTTACTCCCGAAAAGTCTACCGAAGAAGCCCATCGTTCATCGTCGGTAAACAGCGTTGGTGAGAGAGGGTTTATCGGAGATATTCTCCGGTTAAACTACACTTCATTTAATTACTGAGAAAAATTGTTTGTTTTGCTATTAAGTAAAGAACCCAAAAGAATACCATAAACATTTGGGGTATGGAGACTCTGAGCTTACTATAACGACTCATATATAGTACATTTCCAAGCGCCTGATTGTAGCTTGTTTGTCACACGCGTTTTAGGTCCGGACATTCAATTTTTCGATTTAATTCGGTTTGGTTTATTCGGTTTTTTTGGATATAAAAATATAAAAATCATTAGAATATTTATGAAATTCGAATTGATTTCGGTTCGGGTTTTTCAGGTTTCAGTTTAGTTCAGATAATAAAACTGGAAACCGACTAATATTAAAAAGATCCGATTCGACTACGGTTCAGTTCTTTCTAATTTTCTGATAATTTTGGACAATTCGGATGTGGATAACAATTTGGATAATTCAAATAAAAATTTTAGATAATTCATGTAGTTTGAATAAAAATTGTGTAGTTTTAAATATTCGATTAAAATATTTGAGTTATGTAGGATAATTCGTTTTTAATAATATTTTATTAATTTTAGTTATTTGTTTACTTTAAATTTAAATATAACTAATATTTTTAGATTAAAAATGGTATTTTGGTTAGTTGGAATATACATTCAGTTTTCGATTTGGTTCTAGTTCAGTTCGGTTATTTCGGATATGAAAATTTAGAAATTATTTAAATATTTACGAAATTTAGATCGATTTAGTTACGGTTCGGTTCGATTTGGATTTTGATTTTTGTGTCTAGACTTTTCCAAAAGACACGTTTCTTTTTGCTTTGGTTGATGATGACGTAAGTAAAGAAAGACTCAAGAGGAGTTGTTAAAGTCAATGGGTCTGACTAAATGCTACTAACCGTACCAGATCTCTGGTCTGTGATTCGGTTCAGACCATTAAATATTTAAGACGTCATATTTTTTATAAATAGAATAATTGGGAGGACGTGTCATTCTTTTGAAGCCCATTACTCACTGCAGTCTGCAGCTTTTTCACATTATATGTGGGGATGATCAGTGTTTTCTTTATAGCCAGGCCATATAATGTAACATACATTGTTAACTTGTGATAGTGGTGGCATATCCAAACTCTCTCTTGGACTCAATTATTCTCCAAGTTTAACCTTAATTTTTAAAAATAAACGAGTGATTAGTCACCAAATTAGCTCAATTTTATATAGGTTTTTGTTTGTTTATTCGTCTATTTCATTTGTTAAGTTTATCCTCCTTGGTCACTAGGATGCAGTTTAGAAGTAAGTCTATAAACAGGAAAATAACAGGGAACATTCCAAATTAATACACTAGCTGTTCCTGTCTGTGACCCTAGTAAATGCGATCCTGAGGTCGTATTCAGCAACCATGCAATTGGTCAGGGGCACTTTATAGACTTTATAGCATTTAAGCACATAATTTTAGACTTTCTAGCCACTATATAGACTTTCCATGCTATATGAGCTATATTACAAAAGGCATGGCTTAAATTTTTTATTTCCAATAGTTAAAGTACATGATTATAAAAATTTATAATTAGCATAGCTTTATTTATTACACTCATATATAAAATTTACAAGCAAAGTTACCAACACTAGATTATGAGAAAAAGCAGAAGATATATAGACTTTCCATGCTATTACACAGAGCTATTACAAAAGGCATGGCTTAAAAGTTTTATTTCCAATAGTTAAAGTACATGATTAAAAAATTTATAATTAGCATAGCTTTATTTATTACACTCATATATAAAATTTACAAGCAAAGTTACAAACACTAGATTATGAGAAAATGCAGAAGATATAAAACACTAAAAGAACAATTGTTTCTCTTTACTTTTTTTATTTGTTCCATTTCCATTATTTGTCTCCAGAGCCAGACTTGGACATAGTTTTTTTTAAATGTTTGAATGAGACGTCCACTTTATAAGACTCTCATTAAAAAAAAATATTTATATATAATGTAATATGTAAACAAAAAGAAGAGTTGAAAGAAAAAAAAAAATGAAAGTTTTGATGAGTTCTTATATATTATTATTAAATATAAACCAAAAAGAGTTGTTGTTTTTAATGATTATTATACTTTTAAAGATAAATTCTGTTTTATATTGTTTTTTTATTTTATAATTCTTTCAAATGTTGTTTTTTATGAAAATTCTGATTTTGGTTTTTTTCCGAATAGTGTTCCTGAAATCTTAGATTTGGATCTTCTTGTCTTCGAACTGCCTTTTTTCTTAAATAAGTTAACTAAATATCTATTCACAACACTATAATTTACACTATATTTGATAGTTTTAACATTAAAAATCATTTCCAATCACAATACCAGAAATCACACTAAAAAGGTTTTTTTTTATTTAATATTTATTTAATTCATCATTTAATTAATAAAATAAGTAAATGGTGTTTAGTGTTGTGAATAATACTAGCAAACCAAATTTATTCACAATATATAATAAATTTGATGTTATTTTAGAGTTCTATTATTGATGTTTAGTCTCCAAAAATCACATTATATTTGGTGTTTAGCGTCCGAGTGGAAATGTTCTAAGACCAAGTCCATCGGGCGTCTCTTAAGAGAAATGGGCTCGATTTCATAGGCCATTTGGATTTAAAATAAATGTTAATGGGTATTTATGCTAAGGATCGTCTCTTATTTTAGAGACTTAAGATACTGTCTCTAAAAACGTGGCATCAGCCTATTGGCTAATTTTTATCTCTTTCTCTCGAAAATCTCTGTAATCTCAGCGAAGAAGAAGAAACCATGGCTTGAAGAAGAAACCATCCGTCTGAGTTTCTTTCGTTTTTGATTTCTCCTCCTAATCGTAAACCCTAATCTGTCCTTTAAGCTCGGTAATGGCAGGTCAGAGCAAGAATAATACTCCTGAGATCTTCGAGCTCAACAATGGATCCATGCAGGTCAAGGTCTCAAATTATGGCGCCACCATCACCTCCTTGTCTGTCCCCGACAAGAACGGTTCGTTCTCTTCTCTCTTCCTCCCTTTTATGAATCCCTTTTCTCCACATCCTAATTAATCAGCTGATGATCAAGTTTCGTTTTGCAAATTGAAGGGAAATTGGCTGATGTAGTTCTCTGATTCGACTCGGTGGATCCGTATGTGGTAATTTTCTCTTGAATTCACCCAATTCTTTCATTGATCTCTACACATATTTCATTGGATCTGATAAAAAAAAGGAGTTCTTATTAATGGCTACGGATGTATCTGATTTCAAACTCCACCCATATGATTTCTGTTGTCTGAATTTGTGAATAGATTTATAAGCAACAACAACAGTTGTGTCTGAAATACTTCGTATGCATAGTGTCTGAATCATTGTGTTAAGAAGTATATTTGTTCAGGTCTCTTTTGGTCTTGTGATGAATAAATTGTTTTGATGACATCTGAAGTTTGTAGCAGTGGTAATGTATCTGTGTGTTTTGTCTGTGAATCTGAACTATAATGTATATTATATGTTTGTTACAGAAAGGGCTTGCACCATACTTTGTGTTGAGATTCAGATAAAACTCAAATGTTTTTATGAACTTGTTGCAGATTTTGGTGTGGCAAGTAATATAGGGATATGTTATGGAAGAAACGCATATAATCTTCCTCTGTTGTCTTTGAAACTCTCTGATTGACAAGTGGATAACATAGGAGGTCAGTATGGAGTTGATATGGGAGGGATAAGGGGAAGGAAAAGAGTTGTTGATGGTCCGGTGGAGAAAGTAGTGGAGAGAAGACAGAGGAGGTTACAATACCACAAGCCAAGGAACAGTTTTAAATTAATGCAAGTTGTTGACCAAAAAAAAAGAAGACAGAGGAGGATGATCAAGAACCGTGAGTCTGCTGCAAGGTCTAGAGCAAGAAAGCAGGTTAATTTTAATCATTTGATATTCGTTTGATGACTATGAATGTTCATTGTAGCGGACAAGCTAATCTTTCTTATTACTTTTTGGGGTTTTATGAAGGCATATACAGTGGAATTGGAAGCAGAACTGAACCAGTTGAAAGAAGAGAACGCTCAGCTGAAACATGCATTGGTATGATTGATCTAACGTTGTTTTTATTCTCTTTTGTGAAAGAGAATGTAACAATTAGCTTTTCTTTATTTTCATTAGGGAGAGTTGGAGAGGAAAAGGAAGCAACAGGTAAAATATTTATGATACAAGCTTATGAGTTTTTGCATTTCTTGGAACGAATGTGTTGTGTCTTGGAGAAGTTACAATTGTCCATTGTCCATTGTTCTTTAAATTGAAGTTGAGTTTGTGAAATTGAGTAGCTTTTCATCAGTTTATAGCAACATTTTTATGTAAGTTGTGGAAAGTATGAAGGCCTAGCTGTGTGTCTTATGTATGCATTGTGATTGCTTCCATAACAAGGATTTTAATTTTAAGAACCCTAATTTGAGTAACACCAATGGAGTAGTAAAAGAGAGAGGGATTCTTAACAAATCACATCAAACAAAAATATTAATAAAAAATTTCTAAGAACCCCTAGTAGAGGTACACCAATGTGTATGCTCTAAGCATTTATACATGCATACCACGTACACACACACACACATTTACGACTCACATTAGCCAAGCTAACTAAAGCTGATATATAAGGTTAGATCCTACTTAATTTAATTGAAATAATTAAGGTTAATCCATTTTTAGTCCAACAAAATATAGACCTTTAATTCAAGGTCGAGGCTCATCGAATCTTAGGCCAGGTCTTTTTGGGTTGATCATAATTCTTGTTTGTATCGCATAAAGAACCTTATTAATTATCTTCAAATATATGTAACGTATAATCTAAATGTTTGTAGGTCTAGTGGTTAAATAGATGTTGATACAATTATACAAAGATATCGTATACAAACTCAACTTTATGATATCATAAAATAGCTTTTGAAGGAAGAGAGGTGGCCGCACGGAGAGCGTTGCATAGACAATCTTTGTTAGTAGATTGGAGGGCAGCACCATTGCCGCACACACACCTGTACATTTTCTAGATCGTTGCCACAATCTTGGGCTTCAAGTCTTGAACCACTAGTCTGGTTTCTATAGCTGTCATGGCTAGAGAAACAGGACACCAAGAACCGCTGCCAAAGACTTGAACTGTTCCATAGTCAAATAAATTTGTTTTTATTGTATGTTTTTTTTTGAACTATAGAAATTCCGAATTTTATGTCCATAGCCCGAAATCAGCCTTTAGATAATTCTTCCTGTCCTAATGAAAATTTGAACCCGATACACAAAAAACCATGTTACCACTAGGCCACCTTTGATTTTTATTTGATGTAGCTATCTATATAATTTAAGATATCACAGTTACATATTGTGCTGAATCTAGGATTTAGTTATTGAATATCTTTTTCTTCTTCTCAATTGTTCTGTGTAGATGTTTGCATCAGCTTTAAAAAAACAAGTCAAAAATGTAAAAGTAAAAAAAAAAGAAACTCGTTTTAAAACAGTGAAAAGGTACAATATTGATTGATAATTTGATAGTAATGAGTTCTTGGACAACAGTCTTCTTCAAGAATTAGACAACACTTTTTCCAAAAATTTCATAAAAACAGAAGCTACACAACAACCACAGCACAGTAGACAAGTTAGCGTTGATGAACCTCCACATGAGATTCATATTACCTAAGACAGCTCTAGTCTTTAGTACTCATTCTGTACAAAAAGACAACATTAAGAACGACTAACTAAAGACCTCATGCCTTCCAAGGATATCCCAGGCTTTCATCAACCTCACTGCTAAAAAACCCGTTATTCGCAAAGTTGAGAGATGTGTTAGAGACCATACCTTCCTGGTTTTGGCTCTGTTCTAACCCTTTAACGCCTCTGAATCTGTTGGAGGTGCTTGGTGTTTCCATTATGGCCCCATAATCTGTTCTGTTTCTTCCCATGTTCTGACCAGAAAGTGACTGTTGCTGTTGTTGTTGGCCGGAGCCTCCATTGGTGTTTGCCATCTGTTGCCATATTTGGTGAATCATCTGTTGTTCCAATGTTTGGTTACTGCTACTACAGGAAGGTTGTTGGTTGTATTGTTGGGGTGAGCTATTATAACTGGGGCTTGGCATTTGCTGACGAGGAGACATATGGGAAGAAACACCGCTGATTGATGGGCTCTGCACAAAACCAGGCAACAAAGGACTAGCTCCTTGATAGCTCGGAGATGGGCTCGGGTTTCTTGATGGCTCTTGATGGATTGTACCGTTGGTTGTCTCTACATTCGGCTGGTTTTGTTTCATTAGCATGGACTGGTAGTTGGTTAGCGCAAAGGCTGCGGCTTGTGGAGAGCCGGGAAGAGATCCCTGACCGCTGCTCACATTGTTCATCGGTATGTTTATCCCTGAATTGCGTAAAGCCATTAGCTTGTTGAGACTGTTCCTATCAGGTGGAAGTCCTCGAGCAGCTGTTGCTAGTTGTTCCATCTCCTGCATCTGCGATTTCCCTGTCCTCATTTGGTATGGATAACTCTTCAAAGCCTCTGCATATGTAAGAGGCAGCAAGTTTTTATAAGCACAGAGAAAAGAAAAAGAAACACAAAAGCATTCTGATGAATCACAGGGAGAGTTATGTTTGAAATTACCAATTGGACCAACTTTTTGGTCACGGCAGAAGTCAATCATATCTTTCATGCTGCTGACAACCTCAGAGATCTGTTAAAAATAAGAAAACAAGATGTCAAGAGAAGCCACGAGGATGATGCAGAAAAATAAGAAAGTAAATAGATAGATACCTGCAAACACCGAACATATCGTTTGGAGAAGCCCAAGTCATTGAGTGAATGCGACTCCAAACTTTTCGCTAGTTGACGTCCAGCAGCCATGACCCTGGACCAAAAAGAGTTGGTATCTATCAACACATCATATTTGTATCTAATAAGCTGAACTCGCTTAGATTTTAAACTTACTTTATCACCGTATAAAATGCAACAAATAATGAAATTGGAGTGATTGAAAGAAACAGAGAAGAAAGAAAGGTAGAAGTTTTCTAGACTCATTGACTCACATGTTGCTATTTGCTTGCAAATCCTGCTGATGAATCCCATCTGGTCCACTTTGATCGATTGTGCTCTGGCATTTCTCAGCAACCTGAAGCAATTGGTTCACCTGCACGAACCAATGACACAAGATATTCCAAAATCTCAGAAACAGGCATTCAAAATAGAGTTTCAAAGATTGCAAGAAAAAACGAATATTACTTGTGGGGCTACAAGGCGGCGAGGAAGTAGCTCTTCATGTCGACGAGTACAGAACTCCCATGAGAGAATCTGGTGAAAAGTATAAGGATAAGCAAAACTACTCTAATATAAAGTTATTTGGAAGCAAAAGCTCTTTGAACCTTTAGTTCTTGAGAGAATATAATCCGAAGGTGGCCTTCACGAACAACACGGATATGCTCATACACACTCTCCTGGACTGCTTTTGCGTATTCTAACATCATAATTCCAGAAGCAAATCTGCGTTCTGACGGCACACTCAGATAAAGAAGCTCGTCAAGGACTCCACTTGCAAATTTGATTTCGTTAAGCCTTGGCAAGACATCAAAAGTTGCTTCTGCACAATTCATAAGAAAAAAACTTACTAAGAGAAGATGTTTAGCTACAATAAACATCTCTAATGTTTCCATCTCCTTAATCAGGGGATAAATACAATGTTTGCTAATTCTGGAACTTACCAAATCCTCTTCCCGACTTAGAACCACAAAGATCACACTGCCACTCATCCTGCAAACAGGAAAAAGAAAAACAACACGAAAACGTTTACATTAGTTTATATCATATGAGTATTAAACTTTAGGACCAGAATCTAAGAATCAAACTATGATACACTTTCAAACTCAAAATACATCTATATAACGTTTTATTGACGTTTAGTCCTTTGGAGTATAAACAAGCACAAACAAAAAAAGAAACAGGTGAGGAGACAAACCGTGGCTGCCTGAGGAGAAACACCAAGTGCGTTATGCCCCACATTATCATAATGAGAGAGACACCATCTTTTCTTTGCACGAGGGGAAAAATACTCCGTCACGAATTTCCTCCAATAAGCAATACAGCCCTCCTACAAAATCAGCAACAGGTATCTGTCAAGAGCTTATTATACTATACACATAGATTAAAAAATCTTGAGTAATACATGCATACTCACAGAAGGCCTTTGCCGCTGATGATATAGGTACTGCATTAATCTTCGAGCGCAGACGCTATTTTCATAAGGTCGTGGCCCACCAGATATTTGCATCTGCATTCCTTGTTGTTGCAACTGTTGCTGCTGCTGCACCTGTTGTTGCTGCTGCAGCTGAACCCGCTGCAATGGTGGTAAGGACTGGAGATACTGTTGCTGCTGCCTCAGCTTTTGTTGCTGAAGCAAAAACTGGAACTGTGGGTTTTGGCCTTGTTGCTGCTGCTGCAACAACTCCTGTCTCTGAAGCCACTGACGTAAAATCTGCTGCTGCAGCGCATCATCCTGTTTTGAATCCAATCGAGGTTTTTTCCGCGCTTGTGTTAAATTATTTGGGTCCTGAAAGAAAGATTCAGAAGCACGACGACTCATAGCAAGCGGGAATTGATTAGCTTGCGATGTAGGCAGTGATGTAGCACTAGATCCTCCTCGCTGAACACTAGGATCATGATGTGAGCCTCGTTGCACAGCTGTGGACCCATCAGCAACAGATGACCCAGAAATGGCGATATTGTTAGAGGAGAATGACATTGGAGAAGCAGGTAAACGCATATACGATTCGTTATTGATGCTAGCACTGCGCTGCAAATTAGGCCCGCCACCAGAGAGCCCTGAGTTAGCATCTGTGACCATGGAACTAGCTCCTGCGCTTGCTCCAGGAGTTGAGACACTCATCAAAGCCGGATTGTGCATCTCATTAGAAACCATACTGAGGTTGTGATAACCACCACATCCAGGGACAGAGTTAGATGAATTCCCGTAAGAGGAAGTGAAGTGAGAGTTCATGAAACCTTGGGATTCATCATCTCCTTGGAAGAAAATTCCGGAGTTTGAAGAAGATGGGGTTAATCCACCAGCCATCTATCCCAAGCTAGTTTCTTCTCAAATGCGACACAAATGTCCCACCTTTTTTACTGGGTTATCTCTACAACATAATATAATGAAATCAGATCAAGAACATTGTCTTCTATCGCAACAAACACTCAAATCTGGTGCTCTGAATAGCACAAATACAAAAACTTAAAACAGTAAAATAAAAATCCCAAATCCAAACACTGAGGAACTAAAGCTGATTAAGCTCATAGAAATTAGCTAAAGGGTCATCTTCCCCATCCTAAAAAACTCGCATTCCGAAGAAATCACAAAGTCCTGAAATCAAAACCCTAATTTTTAAAGTTCATCACTTCACAAAAACTTAACCCAGAAACTAACTCACCATCCTCAAACAAAAAATAAACATACAATCCCGTGAACGAATTCAGAAAAAAATCAATAGAGAAGAGAAAAAAAAATCACAGAAATTAGCTAACGAATTCAGGAAAAAAAATTGGGAAGAAGGAAGAAACAACATACCAAAAACTGTGAAGTAGAGCTTCGATCAGCAAACAACAAAGTAAATTCACGAGCAGATGATATCAAACTAATGAACCCAGACGAATCGAAGCAGAAAGAGGAAGAAGAACTAAACAATTAAAAAAGAGAATTATTTGATGTGTATAAATAGAAATTCAGAGAAAAATAGAGCTGTAAACAGGAGGCTTCTTTATATACCTAGTGGAAATCGCAGAGCCTGAACCTGACCGGACGAGCCGGTGACCGTCACTTTACTATTGTTACATGTACTTTTTATTACCCGTTGGTCAATACTGACACGTGTGGAGTATGTGATAACAAGTATCGGATCGATTGGTAACCTTTGGACGAATGATTACGTGGCGAAATTTTGACCCGATGATCTGTAAAGGTAGTATTGTTTGTCATCGTCCGATTAAGAGGTGGGATCCTCTGCGTCGCATGTAGATTATTTCTTTTCTAAAATAAATATACCAATGATTGCAGCTGTACATGAGTGGGCTGAGACAAATATCCACTTTGTTTGCTTCGGATACTTACCTTAATATTATTCACTATCACAATTTAACCCCTTGTTTTTACAATTCTGTTAGCGGGCTAAGTCCACAAGCCCATTCAGTATAACTTAATCATCACTATAAGCCCATTATTAGCCGACTAAAAATACCAGAAACAAGAATTACAAACACGTTGACAAAAAAAAATAACAAATACAAACACAACAGGTCAAACAAGAATTACAAGCTTTAAACAAGAATAGTGATTATTATCATCATATATCATTCTCTGAGATTTTTTAAAAGATGTCGTGTCAATTTTTTTTTATAAAAAAACAAATATTTTTATAGGAAAAATATATCAAATGTTCATAGTTCTTCTTTACAACCAGTTAAACATATAATTTAAATTTAAAATAGCTTCCAAGTTTGAATATGATGACTAAAACAACATCCCGAATCTAATATCTAAAAAAACACCATACCAAACTTATAACATAATACTTAAGGTAATCTTTAACTCAACAAAATTGTGAGAATTTTAATCCAAGTCGTCGTACATGATCAACCAAATACTTCATGATAATTTTATCATCAGAATCCTATAAAACATATACAAACACAAAACAATGAGTAAATTTGATATAACAAGTTCGATGTACTGTATGAAAAAGCATTTTACTTGATCAAATGACAACATAAGTTCCGTCAAATCTGCAACATCATGTTCCTATATCTAATCGATATTCAAATATCAAATCTATCGTATGTCATGTTACATGAAAGTAATCTTAGTCACAAAAGGATCGTTAAATAATAGAAACTAGAGTTACCTGATTTGTAATGCTCATGTCCTGACCAGTAGGAATATACTTTTTCGAATTAGCAGCAAACGGGTTCCAAGTTTCTTCATTATTGTTACCCTTCAAACAAATCATACATTTTGTATATATGGTTAGGAAATTTTCAATCCATCAAGAACACACCATATGCATATATATATATATATATATATATATATATATATATATATATATATATATATATATATATATATTCAGTTGTCAATTAAAATAAACATGATTTACATTATTAAAATTACAATTACTAATGTCTTCAAAAGGATAAGCAGCAGACACCTCATGATTATCACCAGTCACTTCACCTTGATGCTGCACCATGCATGTATATATGAATCAAAACATTACCTTCACATATGTGAAAATGGATAAATTAATATAAACTATTAATTAATCTACCTGATTCTGATCAAACAGCAAGTTGATTGTATCGCAAGAAAACTCGTTGATGCCATGGTGATCATTAAATATTCTTGGATTATTTTGTACATGAGCCACACCACCGGTTTGAGCATTCAAGTAGTTATGTGACTGATCCTCATTGCCTAGGAACAATGACAATGCAGAAGGAAATCTTGATGTTGAACTTTCATGGTTACTCATGTTGTTGTTATTAAAATTCCATTTCATGCCACCCAAATTTTCACCGAAAGATCCATTACTGGTACCATGATATCTTATTCCACCAGCATTAGCATTATCATGAACTATAACTTCATCAAGAGAGCCATTATCATTACTGGTACCATAAACTCGACCAAGAGAGTCATTCCCATTAACTTTTACCCCACCTAGAGAGCCATTATTATAGACTCCAGTTCCATCAAAAAAAACATTACCATTACATTGAACTCTTGTTCCACTTAGAGAGCCATTACCACTTATGTTGTTATTGAAGTTCTAGTTCATGCCACCCAAATTTTCACTAAAAAATCCATTACCGATACCATGCACTCTTGTTCCACCAAAAGAGCCATTAGTATTAGCATTACCACTACCATGAACTAGAACTCCATCAAGAAAGACATTATCATTACCGGTACAATAAATTCTTTCTCCACCAAGAGAGTCATTACCATGAACTCTTGTCCTACCAAAAGAGTCACTACCATGAACCTTTTGACCAATAGTAAGATTAGAGTTCATACCCAAAACATCGCTTGTTGTACCATATTGTCAAAATTGAGGAGCTTGAGACTCTTGAGATGTTCCAGAAATGCTTCTCATTTCCTCGTTTAAAGGTAACATGCCACTCGGAACCCCAAGGCTGCCACTCCTAGGCAACAAGTGGGATCCGATTTGGCTCAAATTGTAGGTGGATCCACAGTTCATGTAGTTGACAGAGCGATGAAAACCGACATTATTTTTCATCATAGGGCTAGGTTGAGCAAGACCATAGCCACGTTGGGAATTGAGAAGATTGTTACTGCTTAAGCTTGTGTTGTAATTGTAAAAGTGTTGTAGGTTGATGCAGCATAGCTCTTCTTGCATGTTCTACGTCATCGTCCTTAACTTCTTTCTCAAAAACCTTCGGTACGTCTGTGTAGTGTCAACACAACATTTTTAGTTATATCACGTTTTATGAAATTATATGTATGATTAAGTACTTTTTGAGAAATGGGTACCGTTTAAGTATGAGGCAAGATCAACATTCAGATCTAAATTCAGTTGCGGTGATTAAGCTTTTAATAATGTTTGTTACCTCAGTTCTCTATTTGTTTCTCTGTGACACCTCCAAGACGAGCTTGTCCATGAACTTGTATTTCTTGTCATATCCCCAACCTGGATTACTTTGCAGTGTCCAAGTTTCAGAATAACATCATTACATTCTAAGAGAAATCTCTGGTAAAAATAGAGTGATGATAAATGAAAGATTTTGGGGGTGGTTAAAGATATCAAACCTTAAGACTAAGAGCAGCACGATCTGAAAATCGTTTCACAGAATCAGGTGCACTTTGGGGAACTGTTGTAGCAATTCTATCGAGTTCCTAATTTTTTTTGTCTTAGCAGTTACTCGATCTGGACCACTGTAGTGATCAAAAATCTCTTTGATAAGGGGTGCTTGCGCCATCACTTCATCAAGTTTTGATCCCTCCGCTCCTCTACTTCGTGCAAATAATGAGAAGTTTAAAGTGATTAAACAAAATAAATTTATTGCGTGGATGCATAAAAATCAAACCCTACAAATTGTGAACAGTGTTAATTACCTCCCATTCTTCTTGATCTTTGATTCCTTCGTAAGCTACTATGAAAGGCTTCACCTTCTCAAGGCACTCACGTAGAGACATTGGTGGCTTCTCATCAATGTCAGGATTTGATTCAAAATCAGGCATCAAATATTCTGGCTCACACTCAATCTATATAAAACAAAGAGAGAGAGAGAGAGAGAGAGAGAGAGAGAGAGAGAGAGAGAGAGAGAGAGAGAGAGAGAGAGAGAGAGAGAGAGAGAGAGAGAGAGAGATCCATTTTCATGCAAGCCAAAAAACAAAAAAAATGTAAACCGCTGTCTAATAATGCGAAAGATTGTGCCTCTCTAGGATTACTTATTAAATCATGCTTTTCGTTACAAAAGCTTTCAAAGTTCAATCTGAAAAGCAATTCCGACCTTTAGACTTAAACTGAAAATATACAATGAAGGTGGGACAGGGTAAATATAAACCATAACTAACTAATAAAACAAACATTCAGCGCAAATAAGCGAGGTTACGAGTGAATTTTTCAAATAAAACTTTATAAAATAGAGACATTAACATTTTGACCAAAAAAGAGACAACAAAAAGGAACAAATATAGCTAGCAAATCCTTCCAGGAAGCGACTGGCCATATTTTCAATAACTTGCAGATGAAGAACTCATAAGCTGAGAGAGGCGATGGAGACAAGAGGAAGCGGTTTACCTTTTATTTTTCCAGGTGCCACAGATGATTGGTTTTAAAGTGTGAGGGTGGCTTTTGGTTTGTATGGATGAATTGAAGTATTAAAATGGTCTTTTGGACATATGCATTAATGCTAACATAAAAGGTAGGGAATCAGAGAATATCCCCAAAAAAATTAGTGTTCCATAAAAATCCAAAAGGTGATAGAGGTGAGAAACAATGAAAGTGTGGAAAATTAAGTGGGGATATTAAAAGTTTGAAAATTAGATAAACTGGAAAGAGAAACACTGGAAAGAGAAACAAAAACGGAATCAAAAATACCAATTTTTTAGGTATTTACAAAACTGTCATTATAGCATAAATCAATTTACGATGAATATTTATTCATACAATAACTGCGAATGTTGGTCATCCAACAATGTTATTTTGTTAACTCATTAATATTATCTATTTTTCATACAGTTATGTTAGCTAGATAATTAGCTGTTTGAATTATGTTATTATTTGCCTCGCAATCATGTTAGCTAAACCCTAAACCTAAAATTCAAAAACTAAACTATAAATTCTAAATCCAAAAACTAAATCCTAAACCATAAACTCTAAACTTTAAAGCTAAAAACTAAATCCTAAATTTAAAAACTAAATCCTAAATCCTAAACATTAAAATCCAAAATCCAAACCCTAAACACTAAACCATAATTCCTAAACAAATAAAAAGAACAAACATAGCCCAAGAAAGTATAAAACATTTGTACATTTCATCTACATAATGTAAAGTAAAAGATCAGTGGCTTTAAATTCAAAAATCCAAAGACGTTAAATGTAAAAAAGTAACGATAACAACTTACTTAAGATGAAGACATAAGGAGACATTTCCCAATGTAAACGTTTAAACAAATGAAGCCTAATAAACCTTTTCGACAAACAAACCTCCGCACGTGCACCGAGAATGGGTTAACTAGTTATTGTGAAATAATTAGCTTTAGTATCTCTTTTGGGTTTTTAAATATGATAACTATTTTGGGTTAAAAATATTAAGAGGGGAGAGAACTTAGTAGTGCACCGAGAATGAGTTAACTAGTTATTGTGAAATAATTAGCTTTAGTATCTCTTTTGGGTTTTTTAACAGGATAACTATTTTGGGTTAAAAATATTTAAGAGGGGAGAGAACTTAGTAGTATTAAAGAATTACAGTGGGCAAAACACGATTTTGAAGGAAAACCAGATTAATGAATATTTTGTGCTAAATATATACAAAAAGTATTTATCAAGATGATTTTAAATATTTGATATATATATATATATATATACCACTATTTAAAAATAAGAAGTATTTGATATATATACCAGAAAATACTATGTGCTACAAAATCTAAAGAAATTTAATGATATTTACCAATAAATTAAAAAGATAATCTGAAAATCTTTTAGTTCAAGGAATTTTGTAGTGTCCAATTTAGGATTGATTTACCAATTAGATTTTCTTACATCTTTGTTAGATTTATTAAATGAGTATTAAATTAAATTCTTGAGTTTTAAGCTCAGATGTCTACTTCTTATTAATTGTCATGTTTAGTTGTTTTAAATGATCAGGTGATAGATGTCGTGGTATTTTTTATGTTTGATTTTTTTCTAACTAAAAATACAACGTTCATTTAACAGAGTTTTTGTTTTTAACTACTTAGTGGAAATTATTTGATAAAAAGAATAAATGACAAATATTTTATTAAACGTTGTGACGGCTCTTCAATAACTGATTGCAAATGGTGACGGCCGTGAGATTAAGATTTGAAAGGATAAATGGCTCTCTCTAGACACCGTCTGGAGTGTTTGGACCTCCCTTTTTGGAAAACGTTTTTTTTATTGTGAGCGCTCTCCTAAATCCAAGTACCAACAATTGGGATCCCGTGGCTATACGGAACATTATTCCTCAGTATGAGGCGGAGATACGGAAGATTAACACAAGCTCTAACCCGGCCCGAGACTCCAATATTTGGCTCATTGATAAATCCGGGTTCAAATCACTTTTGGTACGAAGAGTTACTTAAATATGAGTTTCTAAAGACTGTCTTCGGACTTGGGAAAGATTATGGGCCTAAGAACCAGAACTTCCACTGTTTACAAAAAAAAAGACATTTGAGGAGGAAACGTCGAGAAAATGCATCGCCACGTACTTCAGTGATCATAACCACAGTATGGAAAACGTTTGATTCTAATTCCACCTCCTGGGGCAGAAGCTAAAACGGTTAAACCCGGTTCATCCAAAATTCATAATGGGAATTACTTGATTCAGATTTTTGCAACTTATGTGGTTTTCTTTTTTATTTTATTGTTCTTATTTTGTAAGTAAACTTTTATGTTAATTAATGTATCAACTTTTATTTTTGTCGTGTGCCATAAATTTGAAGCTTTAAGGATATCTTAAACGAATAGTGATTATTATCAGCATATATCATTCAGTGAGAATGTTTTAAAGATGTCATGCCAACTTTTCTATAAAAAGAACAAACATAATTTTAATTGAAACAAATATATCAAATGTTCATAGTTCTTCACTACAACCAGTTAAACATATACTTAAATTTTAAATAGCTTCCAAGTTTGAATATAGTGACTAGAACAACATCCAAAATCTAATACAGTCTAAAACAACACCATAACAAACTTATAACATAATACTTAGGTAATGCTTAACTCAACGAAATTCTGAGATCTGCTTTAATCCAAGTCGTCATATATGATCAACCAAATACTTCATGACGTCTTCATCGTCAGAATCCTATAAAATATATACAAACACAAAACAGTGAGTAAATCTGATATAACAAGTTGGATGTACTGTATGGAAAAGCATTTTACCTGATCGAATGACAACGGGAGTCCCGTCAAATCTGCAACATCATGTTCCTATATCCAATCGATATTCAAATATCAATTATCTATCGTGTGTCATGTTACATGAAAGTAATCTTAGTCACAAAAAGGATCTCTAAATGAAAGAAATCAGAGTTACCTGATTTGTAATGTTCATGTCCTGATCAATAGGAATATACATTTCCGAATTAGCAGCAAGAGGGTTCCAAGTTTCTTCATTATAGTTACCCTTCAAACAAATCATACATTTTGTATATATGGTTAGGAAATTTTCAATCCATCAAGAACACACATGTGAATATTCAATTGTTAATTAAAATAAACATGACTTACATTAGTAGAAGTCCAATTACTAATGTCTTCAAGAGGATAAGCAGCAGACACCTCAAGATTATCACCAGTCCCTTCACCTTGATGCTGCACCATGCATGTATATATATGAATCAAAACATTACCTTCACATATGTAAAAAAGGGCTACATTAATATAAACTATTAATTAATCTACCTGATTCTGATCAAACTGCAAGTTGATTGTATCACAAGAAAACTCGTTGATGCCATGGTGATCATTAAATATTATTGGATTCTCTAGTACAGGAGCCACACCACCGGTTTGAGCATTCAAATAGTTATGTGACTGATCCTCATTGCCAAGGAACGGTGACAATGCAGAAGGAAATCTTGATGTTGAACTTTCATGGTTACTCATGTTGTTGTTATTAAAATTCCAGTTCATGCCACCCAAATTTTCACCGAGAGATCCATTACCGGTACCATGATATCTTATTCCACCAGCATTAGCATTACCATGAACTATAACTTCATCAAGAGAGCCAGTATCATTACTGGTACCATAAACTCGACCAAGGGAGTCATTCCCATTAACTCTTACCCCACCTATAGAGCCATTACCATAGACTCCAGTTCCATCAAGAAAAACATTACCATTACATTGAACTCTTGTTCCACTTAGAGAGCCATTACCACTTATGTTATTATTGAAGCTCCAGTTCATGCCACCCAAATTTTCACCAAGAAATTCATTACTGGTACCATGCACTCTTGTTCCATCAAAAGAGCCATTAACATTAGCATTACCACTACCATGAACTATAACTCCATCAACAGAGTCATTATCATTACCGGTACCATAAAGCCTTACTTCACCAAGAGAGTCATTACTATGAACTCTTTTCCTATCAAAAGAGTCATTACCAAGAACCTTTTGACCAGTAATAAGGTTAGAGTTCATACCCAAAACATCGCTTGTTGTACCATATTGTCGAAATTGAGGAGCTTGAGACTCTTGAGATGGTCTGGAAATGCCACTCCTTTCCTCATTTAAAGGTAACATGCCACTTGAAGCCCCAAGGCTGCCTCTCCCAGGCAACAGGTTAGATCCGGTTTGGCTCAAATTATAGGTGGGTCTAGGATTCATGTAGTTGACAAAACCGGCATTATTGTTCATTATAGAGCTAGGTTGAGCAAGACCATAGCCACATTGGGAATTGAGAATATTGTTGCTGCTTAGGCTTGTGTTGTAATTGTAAGAGTGTGGTAATTTGATGCAGCTTGGTGATCTTAAGTTGGAGATCATAGCTCTTCTCGCGGCCTGTTTTACGCCATCGTCCTTAACTTCTTTCAAAAACCTCCGGTACGTCTGTGTAGTGTCAACACAACATTTTTAGTTATATCACGTTTTATGAAATTATATGTATCATTAAAGTGTAGCTATTTGCGTATTCTATGATGTAAGATATTTGATGTACAATAGCATATTAATATCATGTGCTTTGAAATATACTATATGATTAAATAATATGTTCCTTGGAAGCAATGTTAATAGAAGATCGAACCTGTAATTTGCTGGCTATATGTGCTCTTGTTAGGAACTCCACGTTCATGAATTCTAAAATCTTCTTAGGCGTAGCTTCTTCAAATTTTTGTCACACACGAAGCAAAAAAATAGAGTATTAGTATATACACTTTGAGTTCCAAATAATTTTAAAACACAACTAATAATGTAAACAAATAAGCTAACATGTGAAAAGAAAAGTTTAAAAAATGGTTAAGTACTTTGAACACCAATGTGTTGAATGGCTTTGAAAAACTGATGCTCAAGAGATCTCGTCCATTTGAGCTTAGACTTTTTTATGACCAATGGTCTAGAATTTCCATCATCAAGATTTTTGGTTGGATTTGTCGTATGTACTCTTTCTATTGAATCATCTGTATCGTTTTTATAAGTATATGTTATATAATAATAATGAAAAACATATCTATAATACCACGTTGACATGAAATTACCGTTCATCTTATAGTTTAAAGCATGTTCGCATATGATGTTGAGATCGTTTGGTTTGATTGGTTTTCTCATGAAGCCTTTTGCTCAATTTCTTTGCTCACGTCTGCTGAAATCACTGCAATAATTAATCAAAACAGAAATAAATCAAAAAGAAAATGGTTAGCATCAATTAGGACTATAAGAAAAGTGTTAAGAAATAAAACACTGTATAAGAAAATCTTCCATATCAATTAGTTGTTGGCTTCTAGATTTTATTTTCTTTTCGACACTGACCTGATATTCTTCGAGATCTAATTTTCTCTTACAATTTTGTTTCAACAAGATAAGAACATATGACTTAGTTACCGACGTCCATTTATAGCTCATAACCAATATACAGAAATACGTTTATTTTTTTACAATTTTTCTTATTGCATTATGTTTCTATATACGTGAAATGTCCTTTAAAGGATTATATTGGTTTACCTTTCCTACAATGGAATACACCATTACTTAGCTGTCACAAAGTGTTATACGTGTAAATTATATGTATATAAAGAAAGAAAAAGTAGTATAATAGGTTTGGAAAGTAATTACCAAAAGTAAAATACAGGTAATATTGACCAGTACTGTTTAGTAATATTTATTAAAAATAGTCAAATGAAAAAATTAGCTTTAGTATCTCTTTTGGGTTTGTTTAGTAACTATTTTGGGTTAAAAATAATTAAGATGGGAGAAAACTTAGTATTAAAGAGTTACAATGAGCAAAACAAGCATGTTTGATTTAGATAAACCAACTCAAAGAACCGAAACAAGAAAAGGTTTGAAAGAAAACCAGATTAATGAATAATTTGTGCTAAAAATATACAAAAAGTATTTATCAAGATGATTTTAAATATTTGATATATAGATATACCACTATTTAAAAATAAGAAGTATTTGATTTATATACTGGAAAATACTATGTGCTACAAAATCTAAGGAAATTTAATGATATTTAGCAATAAATTTAAAAAGATAATTTGAAAATCTTTTGGTTCAGTGATTTTATTGTAGTGTCAGAATTTTGGATTATTTACCAATTAGATTTTCTTACATGTTTGTTAGATTTGTTAAATGAGTATTAAATTAATTTTTGAGTGTTAAGCACATATGTATGCTTCTTATTAATTGTCATATTTAATTGTTGAATGACTAGTGGTCTTTACCTCCCCTGCTTACATGCGGGAGTTCTTTTTTTTTTTCGTCTAAAGGATATTATATTAAACAAGGTCGAATACATGGTCGGACACAAAAGTTGGATATAATGTGGATAACAAAGGTTACAAAGCCCAAGAAGATTACGGGAACCATAGCCCGAGAGATTTACAAGAAACAAAAACGGCCAAATTTCAACTTACCGCAACCAAAGGACCAACTAAAACGAAAAACTAAAAGTGAACAATAAAGCTAAAAGAAGGACCGAAAGCCTATAACTCAAACCGGACAAAAGCACCATGCCACACGGGAGTTCATATTTTGAAAATAGTTGTTATTCTATATTTTTTGGTAGTCCCACAAAAAAACTTATACTATATATTTATACTATGCCTTGTTGGACATGTTCTTCGTCTTGAATATGAATATGTTGTACCTACAAATACATTTAGAAATATTTTTATCTCCATTTACCATTGTGGTTTAGGAGACCATTTCCTTGAATATATTTGGTTATTATTATTATAGTAAATATATTAGATTCATTTTACTGGTCGGATAATTAATGATAATGTATATTAAGTCAATTTATGAAAGATAGTGTGGAGTTAAATAGCTGACCAAAAAAAAATGTAGAGTTAAATAAAAATGAAAGAAGCATCTAAGCCAAAGATAATTTTCTACGTGGTAATCTACCAAAGAGATCGTATTTATTTGTTATGTCCCACTCTTTATTTCTTTATTTACTAGAAGGATACATTAAGGCGGTTTAGGTTTTTGTTTTATCGAAAGAATGAAAAGATTTTGTTATGATTATACTCTCTCTGTTCCTAATTGATTGATGTTTTAGGATTTTCACACATATTAAGAGACAAATTAAAACATGTTCATAAATGCATCGTTTTTTGTTATTTACAGTTTTCTATAATTGTAAACCAATAACAATTTAATAAATTTTATTATCTCTCTTGAAGTTTACAATTCATCATCATTAATGGATAAAAATTGCATAAAAAACATAAAACATCAATCTTTATGAAATAAAAATAAAATCTAGAAAATCAATCTTTTAGGAACGGAAGGAGTATTTGTCTATTATATCGAATTTTGGGATAATTTATAAAAAAGGTTTAAAGGTTTGTAAATATTTAACACTCACAAAATATAAAAACCTAAACAAAAAAGTATTTACCTTAAAAAAAAATTTTATAGGTATTCCGTAAAGATGTTTTTTCTTTTAGGATTTGCTCGAACTATTCACAACAGAAATTTATTGCATGTATTCCGTCAAATCCTTTATCCCTGCACGAATACCAAGTTTACCGACATATGCAATATACTTTCATTCATTGACGTTATAGCTCCTTGAGAGCGATCCACTTAACTCAAAAGGCTCGAGGGTAATAATTTTTCAACAGTGGTTATCTCTGAGGCGATGTCTTGAAACATGACCTGACCAAAGTTGACCAAAGTTGACCAAACATGACCTGACCAAACTCCCAATCAAGTGTTGCTGCGGAATCTGTTTCATGTAAGTTTTGGTCGGACTCGTTTGATGAAAACCAAGTGAGTTCTTGATCTGATATTCTGTTTCATGCATGAATAAAAAACAACTGTAAGGGTATTTAGTTACAAAATCTAATCAATTCCCTACTGATATTTATGCAAACATCTTGGTTAATTCGGTGTGAAATACACAACCTAAGCAATTAAAAAGGGAGAAGATCAAGTCATAAACTGATAAAGATATACCATATTCTTTGTCATGTATGCAATATGAGAAACTCTTCTTGCAATAGAGATCAAAAAAAGAAGAAGATACAAGCTATAGGATATTTGGTTTTTAATTAAGAGCTCGTATTTTAGTGGTAAAAGTAGTTGTAGTATCCTTCGACTGTCGGCATTCTTCTATTGGAGGAAGAAATAAAATATGTAAATATATTATTTATATACTGTATCATATGTTTGATTGGCTGAGTGTTAGATAACACACACTACAGAAAAAGAAGAAAAAAAGGAAAGAAGAGAGAGAGATAAGAAAGAGTGAAGAGAAGGAGAAAAACAGGGGTTGCCGGTTTCATAAAACGTGACGATCGGACCTTCAGACGTGGTCTGATCTTTATGAAACTTTGAAGTAAGCTTCATGACGCAGTGGTCTTAAGATTCAACGGTGGGTTTTGAATTTCAACGGTTGTTTTGTCGTAGATCGGAGTTTTAATGAAGCTGTTCTGTTTTGAAGTGATTGAGACCAATGTTAGGTGTTTGAACAATCCAACGGTGATATCTTCTCTTATTGAGCTGCAATTTTTCAGAGCTATTTTTGACTTGTTTATATAGGATTTGAGCGGTGTAGATTGGATTTGGTTACCGGAATCCTTGTGAACTTAGAGTCGTTTGAAGCTGCATATTTCTGAGCTTTGTATAGCTCTCTTGTTGATTCTTTGTGTTGGAGATTGCTCTTTGTTGAGTCTTACTCTCTGGTTTTGTTCTGTGGAACAGAGAGGACATGGTTGTAACTCAATCTATTTTATATAGTGGATTTGGAGTGGACTATAGTCATGTGGTTTTTCCTTCTCACATCGAGGAGGTTTTCCACGTAAAAATTGTCGGTCTCGTTTTCATTTCGTTTTTGATCTTGTTTCTGCCTTTGCATATATTTTTCTCACAGACTTACACAAGTGCGGGAAAATATATTCCGCTGCGCCACTGTCGCATTTCGTGTCCCCAATAGAGTGGTATCAGAGCTTGTGGTTAGTGAGCTTTGGATTTCGGTAACTTTAGGTTTTTGGTTCTGCTTGTGTGAGAGATGGAAAATATGGGCAGAATAATCAGTTTGAATGGTGCTAATTATCATATATTGAAAGGCAAGATGGAAGATTTCTTTTCGTCAAAGAATTTCATGTACCGGTTTTTCAGGAGAAGAAATCCGATGAGAAAACGGATGATGAGTGGAAGTTGCTGCATCAACAAGTTTGTGGTTCGATAAGGCAGTGGATAGATGATTATGTTTTGCATCATGTTGAAACAGAGACTAATACTCATTCTTTGTGGTTGAAGTTGGAGCAGTTGTATGCTCGAAAGACCGGGAATAATAAGATGTTCATGATCAAGAAGTTGATTGAGTTGAGGTATCATGATGGTACTCCGATGACGGATCACTTGAATGCGTTTCAGGGATTAATCAACAAGTTGTATGACATGTGTATTCATTTTGAAGATGAGATTCACGGTTTGTGACTTCTTGGTACATTACCAGATTCTTGGGGAGTGTTCACGATGTCTCTTTATAACTCCGCAGCGAATGGTGCTATTTCGATGGACTTAGTGAAAAAATAATATGCAGTTAGATCTGCACCGTTACTCTCAAGGGAGTTGAAAGCTCCAATAGAAAGCGAAAACACTAAAACAATAACAAAAACCAAACTACAAGATCTGACCAGTCACCAGACCCGGCACGAGTCAACGCCGCAATCCCAGAAACCCGTAAGGGTCTCAGCCAAAAGTTATGTAGCAGGCGAGAAAGCCATGCACAAGCCCCAAAATCACCGCCGAAAAGCCGAGAACAGATGCACACAAGCCTGAGAGTGTTATAAAACGAGTCTGGCGCACGACGAAGCCTGAAATCACGTATGATCTGAGATCCACCCCGAGCGAGACGCCGAGAATCCACACACCTTGCTTGGTACGAACCACCGAGTAGACAAACAAGAGATCAACTCGATGAAACCAAAACTAGAAAAGGCGAGAGGATGTTGCAAAAGGGAAAGCATAAGAAGAAGTAGAAGAGTGGAGCCTTCCCGGTGCCGGTGAAGAGCGCCAAACACCGAGAAAGCGGCGAGATCTAAAGGGTCTTTAGCGGAGGCGGTTGGAGGCAGAGCTTGATACAGGTTTACTCATATTATTTTCGAGTCAAACCACACAATTTTCCACATACTATGTTATTTTGTTGTGTAGTTAACTTATATATCAAATGAATCCATATTTTCATAATGTGCATGCAATCTATAATATTATGGTTTTATAATTATTAAGCACGTTAAAGATTAATATATGTAAATGATGATTACAAATAGAACCCTTTCTTTTTTACATTAAGAAAAATAAAAAGGATTTTTGTGAGTTATCATCATAAAATGAACAAAAGCAACAAACTGGTGATCTTAAAAGATCGATTCCTCCCTGACGGTTACAACTCTCCGGCCGACGAGCCTTGAGAGAAAAAAAAAGACCAGAAAAAAAAAAACACAAGAAACCCCAAAACGCTAATAAGATTCACCACAGAAGAACAAAAACATTGCTTCTTCTGCGAAAAACACATCTAAAACAACTTACTGAACACCGGAGAAACTCGCCGGAAAAAAGATAGAAAAGATAAAAAGAGTCTTGAATCATTTTTCCATCACTTTGCTTTCTTGAGAAGAACGGTGGTTCTGAAAACGGCGTCGTCACGGACAAAACTCCACCAAAGATAAGAGAGAGGGATTCCTGCAGCTCTCCAAAGAGCATGAGCATCAACATAGCCTTTGTATGGTGTGAAATCAAGCATTCTTAGACACATTGTGAGTATACTCAAGAAAAAGAAAGCTCTTAGCTTCCACTTTGATGGATGCGAGGTTAAAGCCGCCCATATTCCCCACACCACTAGCTCTACTCCTCCTATTCCGTATATAACTTTCCGGTGAAGCCCTGTAAAATTGTAGAGACAGAGTAATATAAGTTTTGAAGAGAAAGCCGCATTTCGTATCAGAATCTTAAATACTCCTCCGTTCAATTTAAGTGTCGTTTAAGGTTTTTTCACACATTAAAAAAATAGTGAAATTGTTTGTTTTACTCTTCATTAATTATATATAACGTGTTCACATTTACTATTAAGTTAAAGGAATATTGATAAAACCGGAAAACTTCGTTAAAAGTTGCATTGAAAATGTAAAACGACACTTGTAATGAAACAAAATTTAAAACGACACTTAATATGAAACGGAGGTAGTATATCCCAAAAAAAAAGATCATACCTTCATCAAGGTTGTAGAAATTGAGGTAGAGAATATGAGTTGCTACAACTGCAAGAATAGGTGCAGTAACCATAACTTTGGCAGATTTATCATGTACACTGAAAGACCTGATTATAGCTAGAACAAGCGAAAATCCGGCTAATACTGTAGCTGATGAGTAATCTAGCCTCTCTGTCAATTCAACATCTCTATATACCGAATCCGGAAAAAAGAAACAATCATGAGTGAGAGGTTTTTTACTTGACGGATTTTGACAATCTAGTCGGTTTAGAAACTAGAACAAGGAGATACTAGGACACACTGTCCCACATCGGTAGTTGGAAACGATCTCATATTGGTGATAAGTGGAGTGGCACATATCCCTTATATAATACTTGAGATCGCTTCCATTTACCGATGTGGGACATTATGTCCTAGTAGGAGATAGATGAATGTTACCTGCTGTGACAGACACCACTCCAGAAGAGTGAGTTCATTACAATGATGGCATAGATATGTAACAATCCATTGTACTCGTAGTAAGTTTTCCGGTTTGGTTGGAGAGGTAAGTTATAGTAAACGAGGATGAAGTATGAGACCCATCCATGGAACTGTATTGCAAGGTCAAGAGCAGAGAAAGCAACGGAGACAGGTTCCTGAAGAAGTATAAATATGAGGAACAAAACTTGCTTGAAACACACAACTGCTAAAAATTTGTTTCCTGAAGCTTACCTGAATTCCATAGACATGTTTGAGTGGCCATTTACCGAAATATTTGTTCGGTTTCTCTCCGTTTCTTTTTCTTTCTTCTTCTCTTGTCATCATGCATTCGTATTGGCAATCACTTTGGCAATCCCATTGTTTCCAACGTAGGTAAAGTGGCTCTTGCATGTACCAAGGACCGTCGATGGCTTTTCCATCAGCTGAAAATTTACAGTGTTGGAAGCAGTTATCTCCCACGCAGCCGGTTTTCTGACATTGATCAACACAGGACCTGGAAACCAATCAGCATATTAAAGGAACCTATTGATAAGCAACTGAACCAATGACATGGTTATGAGCAAACAGAGTAGTCTTAAACAATGTCACATCCTGCTAGAATTGTTTGATATTCCATCCTCATATATTTAGACACACCCAATAAGACCTTATTACAATAAACCCTGGTAACAAGTTCTAGTCTTTGTCTCGTCCCATTAAGCTCAAGACAGAATAAGCGATTACATGGCCGACAAAGCAAAAACCAACATAGAGAGAGAGAGAGAAGTTTCCACTAAACAAAAAAGGAAACAAGGAACTCATCAGTACCACTTGAAGCTTCTATTTTGTTTGCCTTTTTAATCTTTTGCAACAAAAACAATGACCCTACAGTTCTAATCAAAGCCTTGTGCAAACACACACACACACACACACACACACACAAAGAGTTTATCTTTTTAACGTGTTCCAACTCTCACCACAAGAGTTGCAAAGTTATCTGGAAAAGTCAACCACATAGTTATAATCCATTCCCCACCATCTCCTCATCACCCCCTCTTTTGTGGCTCTAATCAGCTTAAGTTTTCCACTAAACCCTTTGAAAATCATTCATACATACCTAACAAAGAAAAATCTGTTTTTTTTTTCCTAAAAGAGGACTGATTTACAGCTGTAAGTTCTTGTCTGAACTCGAGAATTTTCACAATAGTCGAAATCAGTAACGAATCCTGCAATCACTGAATCTTAACGGTCGACACTTACAGTAATCCAATAAAAACTATCCAACGAACTTATATATGAGAGCAGAGAACTAGTCATAAATTAGAAATCGAATCTTAGAAAACCAAACAGAGAATAAAGAGAAGAAGTGGAGAGTTACTTGTAAAGAGGATCAGCATCTCCTTCACTCGCTTCCAGTGTCGAAACAAGACATGAGACCGCAACAACAAGCAGAACCCATCGCAGATTTCGCGCCATCCGATTCTCAAACGGGAAGAGAGAGAGTAGAGTATGAAAAAAAAAATGAAACGAGAAGAAGCAAGAAGAGAGCAAAAAGGATGAAACTTTCTTCTTTGGGATTATTTTGTATCTAAAGGGACGAGTTAGTCGGTGGATGATCGGAGAAATTGAAATGGGTTCGGTGTGGCAGCTTCTTCTTGTCCATCAAATCGCGGAGACAGGTGGATGCATAGTGAGAGAGAGAAGAAAGAAGAAAGAAATCCCGTGAGGGTGAAGGAAAAGCGCGTAGCCAAAGAGATAGTGACGCGTGGAACACTGTAATAAAAAGAAAAAATATCACAGACGTGCTTTGGGGGAATACATGACAGCACGATGTTTCATAGCCCTCACGTTCAAGTTTATGCGCGTGTGAAGTAGAATCTGTCCCCCGATATTTTGGGAAGAGGACGAAATATTTCATTTTTGTTGATTTAACTCTGTTTATCGTTAAATTATTAAGAAGTAATTAATTTGTCCTAACACTACACACCAGAGACTTGACTAAATAGGTAATGAATATAAAGTCAAACAAATCAGGGTTTTTAAGATTTTAAGTTGCGATCGATCAATAGGCATCGGGTGATACGATACACACACAAAATCATTATCATCCTAGAAGAAAAAGAAAGAGAAATATATTTTCTGAAGCGTAGTAAAGAAAGATCAAACATGGTATATTATGTTTTTTTTTTTTGCCAAATAACATGGTATATTATGTTACACTTGGTAATTAGTTATTTATGAGTACGAGGAAGATTTGATTCCACTTTCCCAAACTCATATCTTTTCTGAACGAATTTATATGAGTTTTTTCTTCTGCAATTTCCTCTAAAAATATAGTTCGGACTGCATTTTTCACTTCAAAATAGAGTTTTGAAATAAATTTTCTTCAATAAGACTGCATTTTTCACTCTAAAATAGAGTAAAAAATATGATTACTCCAAATATGAAGTAATCTCATTTTTGTTTGTTCATTATTGCATTTTTACTCTAAAATGGAGTATGGTTGGAGTAAAACTCAACTCCATTTTAGAGTGACTCCATTTTAGAGTAAAAATGGAGTAGCTCATTGGAGATGTCCTTAGACTTGCGACAAAATAAATATATGTTAAATTTTTTTTTGTTATTTTTAAGAGTGGGTTGCTGGTTCAAAATATTTTTGGCAAAATGAGTGTAGGTCAAAATATTTTGAATTGGTGATTCCTGGATATCTATATTTTATATTAAAAAAATATTTTTATTGTTATTTATTATTTTATTAATTTAATCGAAAATAAAATAATATATATAAATTTGTTAAAACATCTTATTTTATAAAAATATAACTTTATGTTTTTAATATTAATTTTTATTTAATAAATATTATTTATTAAAATTATATATAATTAAATTTTAAATTAGTATTTAAAAAATTATAAACTATTTATAAATACCAACAAATTTAAATAGAACAGTACGGATTAATTTTTATTTTGTGGGTTTAGCATTTAGTGAAACGGGTTGTGCGGTCACATTTCACAATCAAACAAGTGTGTGCGGTATGTGGTCAACTCACATTTACTTGTTCAAGCTGTAATTTGCTTTTATATGCTCACAAGTCACAACCATATTTTCTATCATTTATATTCAAATATTCCACAGTAATCTAGAAACATTTAATTCAAAATAGTAAATGTTATAATATGTTTATCATCAAGAATCGGAGACTGAAATAACAGCCTGTAGATCGGCGAGACACTCCGACGGCAACGAGAGAAACGTGTTCATAAATAAATCGTCAATAGGCTCGACTTTCGCTACACCGACGAGCCTACACTTTCCTTCTCCGTCCATTCTCTCCCCTCTCCCTCTCTTTGACTCACCTATCGACTCCTCCGTCGTCAACACCGTTTTCACCAACAACGGCGGAGCTCTGTAAATATAACTCCCTCCTCCCGCCGTAAAACTAAACTTAGCAGTGAACTCCAGTTCCACCTTCAAATCAATCAAAACTCGAACACCAAGAAATCAAAAAAAAAAAAACAGAGGATTTTTTTTAATTTGAATTTGTACCTTCCCGGATTCTGGGTCGACGGTTCCTTGGAAAATCTCCGGAGATATATCGATTTTTAGGAACGGTGGTAACGGAAAGCCGAGAAATTTCGTGGTTTGGTTTGTCAAAGAAGGAATATAAAGAGTGCCCACATCGAAAATAACAGAAAATTCAGAGCTCGATGCTCTGTTTTTGTCTTCGCCGTCAACGTCAATTTTCCGGGCGGTTCCAGCGCCGGAGCCTCCTTTAGGAGAATATTCGAAATCGGGATATCTTGAGATGCCAAGCTTACCTGTTCCAATCGTCTTGAAACTTACACTGTAGAGATTACTGGGAAGCTGTGTTGTGTTGGGTTTAGGACTTAGGGAACTTGAAATTAGTTTGATTTGGTTTGGGGATTTGTGGTTGGAATTGTATCTTTTTGGGGATTTATAGATTGTTCTTGTTAATGGGTTTATAGATGAAGCCATTGTCTCTCAGTTTTGTTTTCTAAAGAATTTGTTATGATGGATCGATTTGAATTGAAGAAAGCAAAATCTTATCATCACATTTTGGAGTATGTGGCTAGTTTCTGATGTTCATCCTTCACCTTGCAATTGTATGTGTTGGCGATATTTTGGGCCTATCTAAATTCGGTAATGGGCTGAAAGGGAAGCTATATAGATAGGCCCAACAAAAAGTGCGTAGATATAATCTCATTCAGTTTTGGGCTCGATCTATTTATGAACTATGAAGTCTACATAACCAACCGGGAAGTTTTGTTTCTGGTTTAAGTTTAAGCTATGGAACATGGTTCATGTTGTCGTGTATATCATGCACATTGTAATCGTTTTTAGTTACCAAATTGACTGTATGGATAACTTAGAAAAACGTGTTCCTGTGAATGTGATTTCAAATTCTCGAACTTTTCATCTCCTACAATATTATCATAAAATTTGCGTTTGCGCCACAAAGAGTCAAAGACACTTTGACACACACACCAAAGGAATACTTGTCCAGAATGCAAAACATGTTTTCAAGTGTCTCACTTAGGCATGGGACTTCGGTTTTTTCGGTTCGATTTTTCGGTTCGATTTTTTTGGTTTTTTCGGTTTTTTATTTTTTCACCGAAACTAACCGAAATAAATTTTGGTTCGGTTCAGTTCGGTTTTCGGTTTTTTCGATTATTAATTTTTTTGTCAAAACTAACCGAAGTTTTCGAAAAATCGGTTAATTTCTGTTACTTCGGTTTATTCGGTTAATTTTGGGTATATTCGGTTATTCAGTACGGTTCGGTTCGGGTAATTTCGGTTAATTCGGTTGACTTTGGATATATTCAGTTATTTCGGTTCGATTCGGTTTTATTCGAAAATTTTAATATTTTTGGTTAAAAACGGTTTATTTTGGTTTATAAAAAAACTTCGGTTAACCGAACGGTTCGTCGAACCGAACCGAACCGAAAACCGAATATAATTTTGAAAGCCACCGAACTAACCGAACTAAATTAACCGAACCGAACCAAACCGAAATTTTTCGGTTCGGTACGGTTCGACAAATTCGTTTCGGTTAAAAGTCTCAGGACTAGTCTCACTCCACTATCCCACATCCAATCAAACTCAAAACACACGATTGTATTTTATATATTTATAGAAAAGTATTATCACACTAAAAGATATCATAATGATAGATACAAAACATGTACTCCTTTTGTTCCTAAATGATTGATGTTTTAAATTTTTCACACATATTAAAAAGACATATTAAAATATGTTTATAAATGCATCGTTTTTTTGTTATTAGCAATTCCATATAATTTTAAACCAAGAAGAATTTAAGAAATTTTATCATATTTAAAGTTTACAATTCATCATCATTAATTCTTAAAGTTTACAATTCAAACACATTAAGAAGACATATTAAAATCATTTTTTTGAAGAACGGAGGGAGTATAAAATATATCCAATCAAATTAGCATCTTAATATATCTATACTATATAATCGCAACTCAGGTTCATAAAACGTTTCGTGCGTATGAAACACTTAATAGATACTAGGCATATGCCCGCGCTACGCTGCGGGTGTATTATTTAAAATATTTTTTGTTTAAGGTTTTTTAAAACTATTTTATAGCTTATGATAATTTTGTTTTATAAAACAATTCTCAATTTATTTTGCCGAACTTGTCGGTCAATTTCATGTCAAATTATTAAAAGTTATTTACAAATCTAAAACAAATTTGAAATTATTTAATAATATATCTCTTCTTTCTTATACTCCGACGTTTATGACACAAATTTCTTCTTCTTTGCAATTATTAAAGTTTCCTTCGCAACATAAAAGATTGTCGCTTCTTCTCTAAAGTACACATGAAAGGTTAAAATACTTATTCTATAAATGAGATATTGGAACAAATATAATTTCTGCATCTCTCCATAATTTTAATATCATAGTAGATAATTAAACTTTTTTAAAATGTCGCAGTCCAAGAGCTTCAAACTATGTCCTCCTCCGTACACTTGAAGATTCGTTTGAAGATTCTCTATCTCTCATCATTGATTCTTTCTCCGCACAATTTATTCCGTGATGATGTCGTGACCAGCTTATAATCATATATCTAATCCATGAACCTAACACGAAAACACGCCAAATTCATGTAGATTGTTAGACATATATTTCACAAGAGCGGACAGGAGACCAATGAACCAAGGAATTGTATTTGTCGAACATTAGCTATGTCGCTCGATCAAGCAAATAATAGAGAAAATCAGTAACACTCCATGATGAATCAATATAGAAAAAAAGATATCTATAAGCATATAAATCAGACTTCTCTCTCTGCTGTTAAATGTTTAAAAGTGGCTTAGCTAGCAGCATGGGGTGCTCCTTAGGATCAATCATCAGACAACTCTTTCAGGCATTAAGAATATTTTAGAGATGACAACAACAAAAAGTAAGAGAAAAACTAAGACTAACTGCTTAATACTGTTACCAGAAAGCATGTTCCCATAAATTGTCCACCAAATCCCAATCAGGAACGATGCCATCTTTGATGGTTGACAATATATGGTTACAGTAAATGAAATTTGTAGTTAACAAACCACTTCACAATTACCTGAACATTGAGAATACATATAAAGCTAGCTGCTTTGGTTTGAACAAACAATTTTAAAAGAGAGAGAGAGAAGTCAATCTAATTACCTTTCAAGAATTTGATATGGATCTACGACAAGCTGGAGCTTCCCATCAACCCATATAGAGTATCTGACATTTGGGAATAATCTATGCAACAGAAGCTTCGGAATCTGTAAAAATGCATAAGCGTTTAACCCAATTCATATTTTGATACCACAAGAAAACATTCAAATCTTTGATTATTTATCCTCAAATATTTTTTTTAACCTTTCCATTACGCCTAGCATCAGAGTAAGAGACATTATGGACAACAATGAACCTCCACAATCCCACTCTCTTGTTATCGTCTGTGCAACTTGAAGTGTTTTTAAGATATGTATGCGTTTCTTCGTCAACAAACATGTAGAACGGGATGTTCTTCCTCGCCATTTCACTGATGTTCACCGGTTCTTGAATTATGTCATACTTCCCTGAAAAAAACAAAAGATTGAAATTTTGTTTTTGGCTATTTAAACAATATATGTAACACAGAAATTTTCTTTTACCAAATATCGCTGAAGCAACAATCACATCGAGGAACTGGTCTAGCTCAGGAAGGATTTCCTCATCGATGTCAAATCCGGTTTAATGGCCCCGTTTTGTCCTTTGACAAATCTGCTGGGAAAAAAAGGAATCAGAAAAGTAAAGCTCTGATGGTTGTATAAGAATCCAGAGAATTAAGCCGAGATAAGCTTACATGCAATGCAATGTCATGGACTCTTTTATGTCAAAGGAGTTAGTCCTATGTTCAAGAGAAGGCTAACCTCCAAATTCAGAGCCTCCTTGACCTTCTTCACGTTTTACAGGACTCTCATCATGGATATATGTCAAATTCTTGACAACGTGATTCAAATGGTTGCTTTGCTGAAACAAAATCCTCATCCATTGCCTCTATTCCATCTATTTTCCCAAAAATCTTATGTATACATGAGAAGAACCCATAAGTTGTAATTCATATGTCTGAATCACGCAAATCTACCATAAGAACGACGAAGCTCACAGAAGCTTTGGAGTCATCAAAATGCAAGAATCAAGAGGGATATTGAATCACCTTGATTAGTGTGTTGAGTCGTAGTGGTAGGCTTCAAAGGCGCTAGCTTTAAGACAGTAGGAGACGGAAAGCCATTGTTGTGACCCCTCATCTCAGTCTCCAACCAGACTCCTTGTCAGGCTTGCCTCTTGTGCTCATCAACGGCTTAGGAGTTCCTAGCAGATGATGCCATCCCGGCTTGAAATATCGGAACATGGGTCTTTGGATCGATCCGATCGAACACCGTTTTGACAGCAAGACACTGGTCTTAGTCTGTTTGATTTAAAGGAAGATTAACATAGATAGGTTGAGAAGAATGACTTGGATGAGGAAGTGTCGATCTATAGGAGGAGGAGGAAGCAATCTAGGGTTAAGAGAAAGAGCTATTTTGGAAGATGAAAGGTGTCGATATATTCTTTTTTTTTTTGTCGGCAACTATTCATTGATAAGGTCTATTGGGCAATAAAGTACAGAGAAAAGCGACAGAAACATGGGCTTAAAACAAACGGAAATTAAGTGGCCCAAAGCTGATCCTAATCAACTCGAGAAGGATGAGTGACAGCCACGTGTACACCAACTCTCGGACACACGTCGATGACACTAGTGTTCCACCATGCACGCCGGCGACAGTGATATCGCGGTACACCACCGCTGGTGAATTCCATGCTCGTATCCGCTAAAACTCTACCGATCTTCTTCCCGGATATAGGTTCACCGATGGTAAGCTCTAGAAAATAACAAAAGATCTTCACGATCCGAGCCACCTGTGCTTCAGGGAGAAATTTATCATCCGCAAGGTCCAATTTATTGACCTCAATTTTGTCCCGATCAAACGATCCCATCAACTCATGCCGCGAAACATGGAACGGAGATTCAGTATCGGAACTTGTACCCTCGCAAAAGAAGCTCGAAGAACATGAAGAATCCTTGATGTCGACGAACATAACCCAATAAGTAGATCTGAAAACTGAACCTCCCTCAAATAGATCGTGAGAAAATATGAGGAAAGCCAAGGATCCAGAAGAAACTAACTAAAAAAACGAAAAGTCGGACAAATCCCATCTTTAACAAGGAAAAACGGTGGGAAGTTCGCCGAATTTATTAGTCGACCGCCGGCAACCGGAATCGGGAATAACGAAGCGGTGGATCTAGTGAGAAGGAGGAGAAAGTTGACTAGAGAGAGAGAGTTTTTCAAGGTGTCGATATATTCTTTTGGGCCGAATTTCCACAAATGATAAAAAAAAAAATTTGGACAGATATAACGTGACAAATTGTTTAGTTCTGATTGGTGTTTGATTTTTTTAATTAAAACAGGTGTCGCCTCCAGAATCTCTCCTCATGCTGAGGTGTCATGTTTCTACATTTTGCTATTATATATATAATTTTATAATGCTTCCATGATGTTTTTAAGAGACTTTCTGCTGTTGTGGAAAATATAAGCCTATAGAATTGGGACTGCCTTTGTAAAATATGGACCGATCTGACTTTGTCTAAATTCATTTTAACCGTTGGTCTTCGCTCCTATCAATTAGCCATTTTTCCGCACGCCATTAACTATAGAGATTCCCATTATCACATTGTCAAGTACTATCAAAATCAGTAGTATATATCATTCATAAATTGTTCGTTATCTTTTCGATTCAAATACATGTCAATATGTCATCACCTCATCGGTTAGATGACTCAGATCCACCATCTGCTATGTGTATATTTGGCTAGAAGTTTCTTTTTTCACTTTTGTTTTGTAAGGTTCTTAAAACGTACTTCTTACGTTACTGCTGAAAGGATCAAGATTATAAATAATAGACTTTGCTACGCATTTATCACTATATGGATTTTTTTTTTTTTTTTTTTGCGAAATTGTAAATATCATTATAAAATGAAATGTAGGTGTTACAAATTGAATTGTCCAATAAACAAAACTTAATAATTGGTCCCATGGCAAAAAAAGGATAAAAAACATGGAAGCAAATTCAATCGGTATTTCTGAACCTTTAGCTTGGTAGCAGTAGATCCGAAATAGCGATAAACGCTTGAAAGCTCGGCGACCGATGAAGAGGCGCACGGCTAAAGGCAAGACCGAAAAGGATGGAAAATGCTCAAATAGAACTAGGGAGTGGTTTCATCCGGCAACCTGAGCAAAGAGTCTTTCCTCAACGATGGCAGGGAGGCCCGATTACCGATTGTCCTCATCACCTAATCGAAACACTCACTAACACACCTAGATCCGACACGAACCAGGATTACACTAACTAAAGGAGCTTAATAGCGGCTGTTTGTTCCCCCAAGCTCTTTCCCCGAGGTCAGCGAGAATCGAAACCACGCATCACCACTCCGTAGCCTTACTACCGCCTCCTATATCTAACAAAGCGCAACCATACCAAACCGGAAAACCCGGACCAGAGCAGAACCCAACAGACCCAAGGCAAACAAGCCAACCAATCCCACACATTATTCGAACCAATGAAGCAAGGGAGATGGCTTGATTAGACCGGTATAAACCAGGTCTAACCCAACCTAATCAAAATTTGTCGCCATCTTCGCAACACAACCTCGACCATCCCGAGCCATAGTTACAAGGAATGTGCAGGAAACAAATCCGAACAAAACACGATTCACCGGAAGAAGAGCGAAAAGGTGAAGCAAGGTCTTGACCGGCTAGCAAAACCGGGCTAGACATGCTTAACCAGCAACTTGGTATCGCCGACAAAGCCAAAGCGGACCAAGCTACAGTTTTGCTAACTCCTCGTCGTGATTTTAGTCCGGCAAACAAAGGAGCATAATGGACACGCCGCACAGGAGCCACGAACCACCGTCTCCAGCAAACCAGAGACTACGCACGAAGCAGAGCCGCCGGCAAGAACGAAACAAAGAGCAGACCTCCGCAACACCGAGAAACCCCGAATCACCGACAGAGACTAAAACGGTGCCACCGTAGCCGTCGCCACGCCCGCCTCAGTAACCGCCGACTTCCAACAACCTTCGCCGGAGCAACCACAGACGACGGGATAAGTAGATCTGAGAGCCTCCGCGAAGAAGACGACCACCACCCCTTTCAACGCCAACCCCACCGTCCTCGAGCAGGATGCCGACACAAAAGGGGAGCAACCGCCGCAGCTCAGACACACCATGGACCGCCACTGCTTGCCGGAACACAGAGCACCACCGAAAGACCGCGGAGAGAAAAGGAGACGGCGCAAAACGCAGAGATGCTACTCACGAGCTGGACTGACGGGAGCGAAATTGAAAAGCAGATGCCCTCCCGCGACGCCGGCGTTAGCCGACGCCGGAGAGAGCTGGACGCGCGCTCGAAGACGGAGGTTCGGCGAACGGATCTAAAAAGAGAGAGAGAAGCGCGTATGGGTTACGCGCAAATTATCCCCCACTATATGGATTAAGATGCAATATATATAGGAGAAATACATCTTTCTTCAAACTATCTTATTCTTTACTTTACTTTCTTTTATACAATTTTTTATCTGTTAGGATCTCACAACAGAAATATAAAGAGATTATTAACACTAATACATCAAGGGTAAATGTTAATTTACTACTAACTCCTAATTGATTTTAAGTTAAAAGTTTAACTTAACATTGATGGAAGTAAGTCTCACATGGTAGAGCCATTCGATGTTGGGTCATCCGTGAATTTTATTCCCACAGTTGCTCACACATAAGCCGATAAGCGTGAAAGAAGTATTGATGAAAATAAATCCTACATTAGTAGTTGAAAATCCAGAAACCTTAGACACTTTCTTTTAAATTATTATAGCTTATTAGGTTGCTCTTTCCATCTTCAACGATAAAATTAAATCATAGTAAACAAAACAAAAGTATATAGTTGAACTCTTTCAATCAATTATATAAATTCATTAAGTCGATGTTATGACTGGCATTATACACCACAGTCCACAGGACAGGACAACCGATAAGGTGACAATTGGTTCGATGTTATTTTATCCAAAGTATGAATAATAGAGTCGAAGATACGTTGACAAAAACCAAAATATTGATTGAACTGATGAACCACTTTTTTTGATTAAAAAAATGAAAAGGGTATTTTGTAATTTCAGAATTTTGAAAGTCATGCATAATATCTGTGGTTGATTAAGCAATCAAACAGGTAGTTGGAACGTTGCCTTTTCTGGAAGTTAATATAGCTTACGTGACATTCAGTGGCGGCTACGTTTCTCTTAACCCAGTTCTCCAAAAGCCTAATACGGTATCCTAATCTTTTTTAACAATATATATGTAGTATATTAATTCAATACCCATACATAATATCTAACTTGTAATTGTCATATGTATATTTTTCATTATCCTATATTCCCTTTTCTTATTTTATTAGAAAATACACTACACACATAACATGTTAAAGTATAAATTTGCCACCTATTCTTGTTGATTGAATACTTTTTTTTGAGCAACCATAACATTAAATTAAAACATATATATTCAATATTTTCTACCAAGAGTGTTGGCTGTTTTTTTTTTCATCTAAGAAAATAATATATTAAAACCAAATTTGTTACAACACAAACCAAAAACGAAATAAACTATATATTTATACGAAAAAATTAAAACCGACTATCAACATGATAGCGGTAAAGAGAGAAAAATACTAAACTTGAAAGAAACGAAAGTTTAATACCTTAATATTTTGAGGGAAGCTGAAACCGGAAGGATATATTTTTCTGAAAACACTTTTTAACACAAAATCAAAAACAGAAAACTATAAATAGTGGATAGCGAAAAGAGAAGCGGACGCAAAACCATAAACATTTTTTAATCGTAGCCAAATAATCCGTAAAAAAAAAACAGAAAAATCAAAGCAAAGACTAACCACACTAGATTAAACTCAAATACAACGATTATTTTATGAGTAGATAAAACAAAATAAATTGTTACTAATAAATTAATAATCACTGATAAGGATATATATGACTCGACTCAGAGGAATACTGAAGAAGGTGGCTGAAAAGTTGTAGTGGGTCACGACCGTTGACCTGCACCGCAAGAGACCAAGTCTCTCTAACCAACCAACCAACACAACACACAACCCATAAAGTCAAAGACGAAAATACCCTCGCTTCTCTCACCAATATAAACCCCGCTCGAGCGCATGTAAGAGATAAACTCGAAGATTTTATCCAAAAAAGAAGGTAGAAGGCATGAGAGCTTCAAGAACAGCTTCTTCAGACATGAGTGCTTGGTGTTCTGCTGTTGTGTTGTTGTCTTTGATACTTTTGTTATCTGTTCGTGAGAACAACGCTTCTGATTCAGTCAGAGGGTCTCAGTTCGTAGAGAAACCTTGCGAAGAGATTTACGTCGTCGGAGAAGGAGAAACGCTTCACACCATCGGCAACAAATGCGGCGACCCTTTTATAGTTGAGCGAAACCCTCATATCCATGACCCGGATGATGTCTTCCCGGGTCTTGTTCTCAGGATCGCTCCTTTTTACTTCTCCAGAAAAGTGTAAGATATATAAACAAAAAGTTATATGTTTCTTTTAATTTTGTATAAAGCATAGTTTTTTCCTCTGTAAGTATGTATGTATTTATGTATATACTTATGTAAGTCCAAAAGATTTGAATGAAACAGAGCAAAAACAGAGTATACCGAGAGTTTGCTTGTTCATGTTTTGAGGACTTACATATTCATTTAGAAATATTTTAGGGTGTAAATGATATTGGATCCGATTGATGAACAAAAGCGGAACGGTTATATTAGCGGTTAGCAAAAGTGGTAAGCAGTTGAATAGTGCAAAACTGTAAGTGAAATCTGTTAGCGAAAGCGGTAACAAAAAATGTGAGAATAACCGATTTTACAGTAGTTTTTGATAACATATCTTATTGATATACAAAGCGGAACAATTATATTAGCTATTAACGGAAGGAGTAAAGCTTTTGATATCAGTTTTGTGACTGGTAATAATTAAAACGAGATACTTCTAACCGCAGCTATTTATCAATCAAAACCAACGTTTTCCTGATTAATAACAAATGTCTCTAATGTTTTTATTGTTGTTTCATCAATCAAATCCATTAGTGATAAATAACATGAAAAGGAAAATATTTTCTTTTGCGTTGAATACAAAACTGCCTGAATTATATCTAACTTAAATTCTGGGCAATAATATTTCTTTCCATTTTGTTTGTTTTGACCAAAACTAATAACGACACTCATAGACTAAATATGTCGTCATCTCCGAAAAAATAGCTTCTAATCTCAACACAAAATGTCTACAATTATAATTGAAAACAACATATTATTACTGTTCATGTCGACATTTTCTCTTCAAAATTACACATTATTTCTAACCATTCAAACAAAATTCAATACCTTGATAAACCTCTGTAAACAAAAGATCTTATATAAATAAGCAGCGTGAGTTGCTCACTGTTACAAACCAACAAAGAAAGAGAAATAAAAAACCCTAACGTGCCTCAAATGTCAAAGATGTGTTGCTTTAAAAAAACCCTAATTTCAGCTTTCATTTTCTTTTTGGTTATTCTACCTCTTCTAGTCTCAGCCACGGAGGAAGAAAACGAATGCGGTGGCTCCAACGGAAGAGGCTCCGCGGCGGAGAAGGCAACGGTTCTAAAGTACAAGATCGGAGCTTTCTTCTCCATCTTAGTCGCCGGAGTATTCGGAGTCTGTTTACCTATCTTTGGCCTCAAGTCAGAGAGTAATTTCTTCATGTTTGTGAAGGCATTCGCTGCCGGAGTAATCTTAGCCACCGGTTTTGTCCACATTCTTCCAGATGCCAACGAGAGTCTCACGAGTCCGTGCCTCGGAGATCAGCCACCGTGGGGAGATTTTCCTATGACGGGACTCGTCGCCATGGCTGGGGCTATTTTGACCATGTTGATTGAGTCTTTTGCTTCAGGGTATTTGAACAGATCTCGGTTGGAGAAGGAGGCTCAGATCTTGCCGGTGAGTAACGGTGGAGATAAGGATCAGGAGCAGTCTCATACTGGCTCTGCTCATACTCATGCCTCACAAGGACATTCTCATGGCTCTTTTCTTGTTCCCCAAGATGATCTGAGGAAAAAGATTGTAACACAAGTAAGTAAACTCACAGAATTTGTCGTTAAGATTCGAAATGAAATTCTTGATTATGAACAAAACCCTGTTGCCAAATTCCAAACTTTTCTTGAGTATTGGTCACATGTTCATTTCTTTTTATATGGTGTTAGATATTGGAATTGGGGATTGTGGTTCACTCAGTGATCATAGGAATATCTCTGGGAGCATCTCCGAGTGTAAGCACTATAAAGCCTCTCTTGGCTGCAATAACTTTCCATCAACTGTTTGAAGGTTTTGGTCTTGGAGGTTGCATTTCTGAGGTAAAAGTCTATCTTCATTCTCTCATTTTGTGATTCTATATATATCAACATTGGCTGAACTAGAAACGATTTTTAAGAGATCATAATATATTAATTTAGTTTAAATAAAATAATATATGATATTAGATCGAAAATAAATAAAAAATTTATATGGATTAGTGAATTTTATGAAATTTTAAACATAAATTAGTGGGGTCAAAACCATTTTTGATTAAATATTATGCGATTTTAAGTAAATTTTAAGCAAATTTTAAGATAAAAATAAGTAAATTATTAAATTCATAAGAGTCATGCACTACAAGAAAAAATATGTATAGCATCAGTTATAATATGTCACAAAAATAACTGATACTAGTTGGAATTACTTATTAACAAATGATATTAATTATATAGTTTAATATCAATTATCATAAATGATGTAATTGTTGATTTATTTGGCATCACTTAACTAAATTTGATACTAATTTACTCTAAATTGCATCATTTAAACAAAATTGATAGAAAACAAAATCTACATCGATTAAACAACTGATATTAATATCAATCAGTTTTAACCTTATTTATTATAATTGATGTAAGATTTATATCAACTAATAAATGATGTTAACAAAAAAAATTAATCAAATAACTTTTGTCCCACATCTTTAAGAAACATGAAAAGAGAAAATTTACTCATCTATAAAATCAATACATCACATTAGGTAAGATGAGTTGATTTTAAATCAAATTAAAATATTTCATCAACAATTATTTTAATATAATATATATTTAAGATATTCTTTAGAATAATAAATATAAATTAATTATTGTTTAAAATTAGTAATACTACTATCACATGTTGTAATTGTTACAAATATTAATGTCAATTATCAATAACTGATATAAATATTTTCATCGTTTTTAATAATTGATGTAAATATTAGTATCATATATTCTAAGTGACGCAAATAATTGACATCGTTTATGGTAACCGATTTAATTTAAAATCACTAATTATAATTGACGTTAATGTTACCATCACTTGCTATAACCGACTCATTAATTTGCATCACTGTTTTCAGACTCAATTACATAAGTGATGGTAACACATTAATGTCATTCAATAATTAATGTAATTATAGAAAATAAGTGACACAACACACCATGTTTTTTGTAGTGATGTGACCCCCCTTAATCCCTTCTTGTTTCAGCCAATGTATATCAATTGACTGATAATTTAATAAACAAACTGAGTTAACATCGGTGTTTGTGTTTGTACAGGCAAATTTTAGAGTTAAGAAAATTTGGATTATGGTCTTGTTCTTCGCACTCACGGCACCAGCAGGGATTGGAATCGGTATTGGAGTGGCTGAGATTTACAACGAGAATAGCCCGATGGCACTAAAAGTGTCAGGTTTTCTTAACGCTGCAGCCGCGGGAATCTTGATTTACATGGCGCTTGTTGATTTGGTAGCTCCTCTATTCATGAGCCACAAAGCTCAGAGTAGTATGAAGATACAATTAGCTTGTAGCTTTTCTCTTATTTTTGGTGCTGGTTTGATGTCTCTTTTAGCTGTTTGGGCTTGAAATTTTGAGATTTCTTTTTAGGTACTTGGGCTTTGCAAATGTCTAGTTTTTTTGTTACTTGAGATACTTAAGAAAAAAAAAATTGATTCAGATTTGAATACCATGACAGATCAGTCAACTTTTTACAAGATGTTATCAGCTCTCTTGAAAAGGTTATGAGAAATAGAATGTATATCGAAAAACCCTAAGCCTAGGGTGTCTAGTGACGTGAAACGCAAGGAACAGAAGCAGCCACTACTTGGGGGGCAACGCAAATCACTCTACAACAAGCAGAACATGAAAGTAAGAATGAGATTTGACAATAGTTAAAAACTGGATGATGATTTTGTAGTGAGCCAAATGACTCACACAACTTTGGCTCTTCATAAAAGCATAAAATCAAGAGATCACATTCTTGTCGAAGCGATCCGTTTTCATTTTGTGGATATTCATGGAATAACCCCTTCAAAAAGGATATGCCATCATCAATATCACTATAGATTAATTATCTACAGTTTCTTTTCTTTTTCAAGGGAAAAATGTTCTTATAGTCGCCTGTTACATGCGTTTGTGTGTGTGTGTGTGAATGTATATCAAAAACATACTTGAATGGCTTCATTATGAAGCAAAAAAATGAGAGATATGAGAAGCAGCAAAGCATCGTCAAAAGTCAACACTTTGGGGGAAAAAAGAAAATGGGGATGGATATCCATGGAATAACCCATCTAAGCATCTTTTCTTTTCTCTCAATCACTCAAAAATGTCAAAAGTCCCCATTATTATTAAAAACTTATATATATACCAAGCCAAGGAGTCTATGAATAACCAACTTATATATATAGCAAAAAAAAAGAAGAAGAAGAAGCCACAATTGAGGAGGAGGAAGTTAACAATAAGCGGAGCAGTAATAGGGCATCTTTCTATTGGCACGTGACTATGTGATTTGCTGTTCTTTAATTTGTGTGTGTGTGTTCTTGGTGTCTTTTGGCTCTGTCACTTGCCAAAGGAGAGTTGCCCTGTCACTGCTTCCCGCTTAAATTACACAATCCTTCAAACCTGTTCCGGTTAACTCCAATCTTCCTTTTCAAAGAACTGAGATTGAAACACGTAACGAGTAAGTTTTCACGTTCCACATATTCCTTTTTACTTTCAGGCTTTCTCTTTGTTGGAGTCAAGTCTAGCACTTTCCTAAAAAGACCTAATCGTGAGTTTAGGTCGGCCCAAAGTGGAAAGTCGGAAATAAGCACAAGACGGTAAAAACCTAAGTTTTACCGACTTGAAAGCAACCGACTTACATTAGGGTTTCGGAAGGTACAAGCCGATGGAACGAATGCGGCACAAAATATGGAAATATTCCATATCTCGATAGGCCGAGATATTAGGAAATATTCGCATTTTGAATAATGTAAACAGACTTTGTAAACCCTATATAAAGGACTTCATATCAATCAATAAGACACGCTTTTCATAATACCTTAAGCCAGAGAGACTTAGAAACGACTTTTAACTTAATTCCTCTCAGGCGACTTACACAGATTTCTTTACCGGCTTCCATCTCGGAAACACCGGTTATAAACCCTATTTTCCTAATTCTCACCGTGTTTATTAATTCTTTTTTTAGAATCCCTAATTTCAAACCTGAAACTCTTCCTATCTTTGGATAGACCGAGTTACGATCTCATACTCTTTGCTCTCACCTGAAAACAAACAAAACCTATGATGAGAAGAAGAAAGCCTTCCTAGCGACAAAAATTGTGACTTTTGATATACTAGTTTCAATGACATTTACTTACACATTGCATCTTTTTACTTCATTTTTTTTTATTCATGATCTACGGTTCAAAAATCTCTAAGATATTTGAATCGGCTCAAGAACTTCAGAAAGTAAATATTAACCCGTGATTTTATTTGTAAGGGGGTTTTAGAAACAGAGGTTGAGGAAAACGCCGCTAAGCTAAACGTAAGCAAACCTTCTGTTTCTGTCGGAAGCTCTCGGAAATGATATTTTCCGAGTCTTATTGTCCTTTAACCTTCCGTGTAAATGGGTCTTTGGGCTTTATTGATTCAAGACTTGGCTATTATTTTCCCCAGGTTACAACAGCCCAAAACGTTTTAAGAGATTGTTATTCAACTTTTTCGTATTTTAATAGCCGAAAGTTTGGGATCTTAAACCAGGCGCAGGCCGGAACAAGAATCGATGGTTACTTTTGGGTAAAAATATTAGCTATATTAGATTTAAAATAATCAATATACTTAAATTTTATGTACAAATACGAATTTCTTGTTATATTTAAACCAAATACCCAAAATATTTACATTTTATATTTATATTTTTCAAAATTAATCAATTTTTATAAAACGTAACCAATTTTTATTTTTATTTTTTTGGGTATTTTGGTTTTTTGGGTAATTTAGATATTTTTTGGGTAGTTTGGTTCGGTTTTTCGGGTAATTCGGGTAATTTGGTTATTTTTGGGTAGTTTGAGTTTAAAAGTAACCAAAATCAAACTGGATCCGATAAATTTTGGGTATTTTTCGGTTCCTAACATAATTATCCATACCGAATTGAACCGAACACTAACCGAACTGACCCGGCCTGATTTTTCCCCGGTTCTTATTTGGTTACTAGACAACAATAACCGAAAAAACCGAAAATCGAATTAATTGAACCGGAATTGAATGGGTAACCGAATGCCTATGACTGTTTTAAACCTATAATTTCTCACGAGTTTAAAGTTAGACTTTAAATAATTTATTTTAAAGATTACTCGAAACCAATCCCTTGTATTACCACTAAGAGCTCGCAACTGTTTTTTCGAATGAAAGAAAAGATTATTTGTAAACACCGCGCCAGATAGGGGTTAGCGGTAAACATTATAAGATGATTAAAACTTAAATCTATTTCAGTTTTTTTTTTTTGTTAAACTAAAACAGCAAAACTATGCAATTTATTTTGTTAAGAAAACCAGAATGGGTAAGGCAGTATATTAAATTCAGTCAAGAACAGTAATTGAACAGGTGAAAAACCAAATAAGTGGAAGCCATGTGACAAAACACTGACATGGTACGATGATGTCGATGACCACCATTTCGACACTGTTTCTTTTTGGCGTGCTCCTTTCTATACTGTTTTCCTTTTCTGTTAGCGACTGTTTATTAGGAACTCGTTGTGATAATACTATTCCTACCATGGTTATGAATATCAATTTCGCTTCAATTTTAGTAAGAATATTCTAAGTATTAAACGTTATGGAATTAATACATATATATTATTTACTATTATGTACATATATTGTAGATTGAAAGAGATCAATTTTAAGTCTTTTTCACCCAATGCACCGTCTAAAAATATTGTTTCATGAAAAAGCGCCATACCTATCTACGATGAAACAACATTTTTTAGACGGTGCATTGGGTGAAAAAAGGCTTAAGAATGGACAATTTCATTCTCTGAGTGAGCAAAAACTTGGAGAACTTGGAGATGTTGGTGTTATTGTGCTGGTGCAAACAAGTTTTTTTTTTTGTTGGTTACAGATGCAGAGAGCATTCCCACATAGTTTTGACCATTATTTTGAAGTTAAGGTTTGATCCCATCCTATTATTTGCTAAATAAATCTGACCAATATCATCTTTTCATTGAAGTTGATGATATTTTAATTCTTGTTTTGGTTTGGTTTGTTATTGTTCACTTCTTTTTGTTTCGAAATTCAGTTTGATTTGAGACGAGTTAGTATTTTTTTTGTCTCTTTTGTCTCTTTTTATATTGTAACTGGCACATGTATGAAATAAAACGAATCAGGTTTGTTTGCTTTTTTCCCATCAGACTGAGTAGAGATGTCAAACAGGTGATGGTAACATTTGGTTCACTAGCCCGTTAAACCGCATAAAATTTGTGAGTCGGTTTGGATATAGGTTATTTGGACCGCAATTCGCGATGGGCAACCAGGCACGACCCAAAAAGAAATTGAACCCACATTGGGTTAGAATACTTTGCGAAGAATGGCTCAGTTGACATCTCTAGGTTTATGCATAACGCAAAAAATCTCATATTTGTGGGACGAAGGTGCAATCAAAATAAGATGGTTGTGTTATTTCCTAACATTGAATAGAACAAGCAAAATGGAGCATGTTTTTTTTTTTTTTATTATCAAAGACGGATACATTGTTCAAATACAAAAGAAAAACATATTAAAGCTAGATATCAAATTACTATATCGAAGCCATAAACCCGAACAAAGGATATGAAGCGAAAATATAAACAAAACTTTTCTTCTTTTTTTTTTGGCATCAAACAAAACTTTTCTTAAAGATAAGAGAAACAAAGGGACCGGATGATGTCAAAAAAAAAAAAAAAAACAAAGGGACCCCTGAAAACCCTTATAGCATTCTAAATCGAATTCATAGCCATAATTCGAAAAGCTTTCGAACTTAAACCGAAACAGACCATAAAATGCCAGTAGCGAGAAGAGGAGCATTCATGTCTTTCTTTGCTAAAAGATATAATAATTAATTAATAAAAACAAATCCATCTTCCAGTATTTTTTTATATTTTCCCATTATTTTGACATTATATATATAAAAATACACATAAGATTTTATATGTTTCATTATGAATATAAAACTGAAAATACCAAAAACATAAACAGTTCTATATATAATATATTGCTCACAGCCCCTCACTCTTTCTCTCTCCCAAATTTTCCTATTTAGTGGAAACTTTATGAAATCCGTATATCTTTCTTCATCGTTAATTTTACTGAAATAAGGTAAATTAAGAATATGTTTTCCTCAGTAGATCATAAGGCTCATGCAAGAAGAATCTTTTCTAATGCGTTAGTATATATATTATATTCTATAGTTATATTTCGTACGGCTTTTGTTCTAATGTAACATTTTGAACCTGCCACGATTGTCTTCTTCTCAATTAGTATTTATTAAAGGTTGAGATACTATAATTGGTTCACAACTACAGCTATTATTATTTATTTACTTGAGTCGTTTTGAGCTGCAGGATTTTAATTTGTTTTTCAAGTAGTCTAACTGCAAAAATTGTGTTGAAATTTGATAGGCATTGACTAATTCATATATATATATATATATATGCTATTTTGAATGATTAAATGAAAATGGTTTGATTGTTTCATATTTCAGGGATTTGATCTTTGACCAGAACCATTAAAAACATTTTTTTATTTTCTAAATGAGAATCACTATACCATCACCACTTAATTATATGTGATAGATGTTTTTTATTAATCAAGGGTATTCTAAATCTATAAAAAGGTTTAGACTAATTTTTAAGGTAAAGTGTAACTCATGAATAAATCTTTTTCCGAATATTCAAATAAAGAACTATATTAATATGGATGTCGAAAAAAATGTGTTTTATTCGAACTTGGAACGGAACTTGAAACGTGTTGATGATGCAAAGTTGCAAACCCTTAAACTGTGCCATAGATGATGCAAAAAGTAAATACGTTTTTACTAGATATGGTTGATATATATATGTAGTTGTTTGTAATATTATTTTACCAAAATAAATTAATTTTTGCATAATATGTTAATATTAAGTTATGATAAATAACTCTGAAAACATTGGGCCAATTTTTTATTTTTGTGTGTGTGGAAATTATGAATATTAGTCCTGTTATTTGGGGTGACAAATATGTCTTTAGTCCTGTTATTTGGCATCTAATTATCCTGTGGTAGTGGCGAGGAGAAGATATGGACTGAAATTAGAAATATGCTACACTTTTATTATTATCAAGAATAAAAATTAAAATAAGAATAGTAGTATCATTTTATTGTGACCCATACCAAAAGAAAATAATTAAAGCATTAAGAAATTTGCCCTTTCCTTCTCTCACAGATCATCCTAGGGTTCCTGTACAAAAAAGAGAGCCCGGTTACCTTTTTCTCTTTCCATTTTTGTTGAGTTTCAGTTTTTTTTTTCTCCTCCTCAACGTTGGATTCATCATTCATCTACAGATCTTTCACAACTATACTCTTCTGAGAAATTCTTGATTTAAAATTAACCCTTTCTTTACTTTAAATCTCTTCTTCAATTAATTAATCTGCCGACATATCTTCTCTCTCGTGTGAGATCTCTCTCTCTCTTACCGGTCATTGGTTGGTTTAGGGTTTCAATCTTTACATGGTTTCCATCTTTACAGATCTTGTATAGACAGAACAAAAGAAGTCACGAGAAGAAAAGATGGTGAGAGGAAAGATAGAGATGAAGAAAATAGAAAACACGACGAGCAGACAAGTGACTTTCTCAAAAAGAAAAAACGGTTTGTTGAAGAAAGCTTATGAGCTCTCAGTACTATGTGATGCTCAAATCTCTCTCATCATATTCTCTCAGAGAGGAAGACTCTACGAGTTCTCTAACTCAGAGTATGTCTTCAATATCTTTCTAATCATTTAGTTTAGTTTTCTTGATTTTAACCTTTTAATTTGGGGTTAATTAATTAGACTTTATAAGTTATGTGTATGTGTTTGGTCTGAATTTTTCTGAATCGTAATTGACTAAAGCTACCGTCTTAGATATTGGTACTTGATGAGATTCGATCCTTGTCTGAATCCTAAAGATTTCTTTCTTCTCTACTCCTATTAATATAATTTTATTTTATTTTTTGTCTATATATCTAATAACTTGATTGGTTAGAAATCTTGACAAGCTCGTTTCTTATCTATCTGATTTTTTCATCTAAATGTGTAGATTTATATGTGAGTGTGTGTGAGCTAGCCTAGGGTTTCCAAAAGCATCTTGAAAATATGAACATAAAACATCATCGGAACTAGCTCTAAATGTGATTTAGTTTAGATGATTATTTAGTCTGATCCGTACCAAGTTGCACATATTTATTTGCCTCTAGTTAGGTTTGTGTGTACTATCATTTTTGGTTTTAGCTATGTCTTTATTTTGGCTCTACTTTTGTAGTCATACTAATTATGAGTGCTCTTCTTCATCTAATTCAGGTGTGCAGTGCATACATATTTCCCTGTCTCTCTATATATATGCATGTATATTTATGAATAAAATATTAAATTACATATTCAAGAAGAAACCAATCTAATTAAGCTTGTGTTGTAACTAAAGATAAATCCAAGTATATAAGATAAGATTGTGATTCTTTTTGCTCTATGGTAATATATTTTTTAGTTAGCAATAATTGTTTTGGATTCAGTTATCTGATTTTGGGCAAAATAAATTGCAGAAAATAATTGAAGTTCAGTAAATTGAGACATATTATAAGAAAAGGCATGATAAATCCATAGGGCATGGGTTTAAATAGTTACCTATAGAGATATTATTAACCAAGAAAATGTAGTACAACTTGAAAGAGATGGGGCATTAGGTGAATCTATACTAAAATCAAATTAATAAGCTAGATTTTCAGGTTTCATTCTATGCTAGAGCACGTGTTGTATACCTTTAAATTATATTTAATTAGAGATCAAACAAATAAATAATGAAGGTTTATAGGTTCATTAATTATAATTTCTCATATGTTTTGACCATCAGCATGCAGAAGACGATAGAACGTTACCGCAAGTACACAAAAGATCAAGAAACCAGCAACCACAACTCTGAAATTTACATCCAGGTTTGTTGACAAACTTTTTTTCGGTCTAGATGATTTTTACCATTATTTTGGGGGAATAAAAATCAGAATTAATTTATATATTTTGGCTGATGTCATAGAGATATACATGATTTCATGATGTTGATTCTTTTTTACTTTCATGGCCTACCAAAACGATCAAATCTTGAGAGATATGTAGCACTACGTACAATGTAGAACAATTGATTTGCATTTTTTTTTTCAAAAATTAAGGATGATGATCAACAGTGTATACATACATATAGGATCGATGGTCACAAAGATTGTTCAACAGTTTATATTGGCCGTATACAAAGATTATATATTGATGTTTTTACTTCTTTTGCCTCCTATGTGATTTCATTTTCTGACCGTACGTAATGTAGCAATTGAAGCAAGAAGCAAGCCACATGATCAGAAAAATTGAACTCCTTGAGTGTCACAAGCGGTATCATGTCTTAGCCTTTCTTTTTCTTTTTGTTGCCACCTTTTTGATTGTTTATTTGCACTAGTAATGCAATGATCATTTACGTTTACGTTATAAAAGGTATTTTTCTTTCTAAATGAACCCATATTAAACCAAAATTCAACTTTAAACTCAGACACAAAAACCAAATAGAAAGAAAGAAAAAAAAATCCTTTCGTTTGTGTTAAATGTTTGCCTTAGTAGTATATAGTTTACAAAAAAATGTTTATGAAAAAACTCAAAAATGAATATAGTTGATGATAAGCATATTTCACAATTACTCTGAATTTTCTAAGAAATATAAAATTCTATAGAAAATACTTATTATAGACAGACTACATAATTATAGTTCTGTCTTTGATATCAAATAATAGAACTATTATGGAGTTTTTACAAAATAATGCAGTCATTGAATCCCTTTTACGTGTGTGTAGGAAGCTGTTGGGTCAAGGACTTGCTTCTTGTTCTCTAGAAGAGCTTCAAGAAACTGATGGTCAACTCCAAAGAAGTTTGGGCAAGGTCCGAGCAAGGAAGGTATATACTTCATTACTATCTTGGTATATATGATGATGCTAAAATGCAAATATATATGTATATATAGCTGTATATAAGTGTTGAAATGTATATTTTCCCATCTCAGCCGTCTAGTTATTGCCCTAAATTAGATACAAACTTGAACACTGATTTTTTAAAGTGTTTTGGCGAAGATAACTCAATCAATTTATTATAACATCGATCCAGACTTGTGTGTATGTAATTTCTATGTTAAGAGTTTGTATCATGAAAATGAAAATAGTTGGAATATTTTTTAGGCTGAGTTGTTCAAGGAGCAATTGGAGAAGCTAAAAACAAAGGTATGATACCATGTAATATGTTAATAATGTGTATATATATAGTTTTATTTAGTTGCAAATGTGACTTCGTTTCAGGAGAAACAATTGTTAGAAGAGAACGTCCAGTTACATCAAAAGGTAATCCATCTCTATTTCCGATTCATATATATACATACTATATACTGATGCTAGTCCAGTTTATTTGTGTGGTTGATAAAATTGCAATCTATTATGAACAGATTGTTATGGATCCATGGAGAGGGTCGATTGATCAACAAAAGAAATTCAGAGTTATTGATCTGAATCTGGAAGTACAGACTGATTTATTCATCGGCTTGCCAGAGAGACACTGCAAATAACACTATATTGTAATTTGTATGTTTATTTACAGTCTTTAAAATTCTTCAATAAATTGCGAGGTATTGATTTGTAATAATATCTTATGATTGTAGTCCTTACATAACTAGTATGAGGTATATAATTGATGTAGATTAAAACTTTTTATTATCACGGTAGAATCCCATTTTTCTCTAGGGCAACGGTTCAGATTTGTTATTAATAATGAGTCAAAGGCTCTAAGCAAAAGCATTTGCTCCGCAAGTTATGGGCTTTTAAGAGCAATAAGGGCCCCATGGACTAAATTAGTCTTTTCTTGCCGGATCTGATTCACAACCAACAACCCAACCGTCTTAGTTTCAACTACTGCTTACTAGGGTAATAATAAGATGCACATAGTGTGTTTTATGTTACTTTAAACAATACTAATACTCAGTATAGGAGATAAACGCATCAGCTCACGGTTAGAGGATGACCATCGATGAACTCCTAGGGTTTTTAAGTTATTTTTTAATTTTTTTTTTCGGACAGATTAAAAAAAAAATGAAAAAAAAAAATAAAGCGACCAATCAGAAGCTACCACGTCATATGAACAGTGTAAGAAACAGGTTCTTAATTAAGGATTTTTAGAACCCGATTCTTAACTATTCATGTGAGACCTACAATATTTTAATAATTTTTTCTTAAGAACCTTACCCTAAAAACTCTCGATCGGTATGCTCATAGCTCCTTATTCTGCTGTTTTTGAATTTTGAAAACCCACTAACTTCGACCGTTTGCTTCTGTTAAATATTTAATTCATCAGATACTTTATATAATAAGATTGTAATGGGTCATCAGAAATCAGACAGGTAGTAAAATAAGTCATTAATTATATCTAATCAATATATATATTTCTCTTACACCATATATCTATTTATATTTATATTCATTTGCGGGGGTGTATTGAACTTGGTATTTAGAGTGATTTGATTTTTTATAAGATTTTGAATGATTTTAATGGTTTTGAGTGATTTTAAAGGAGTTGTTATGATTTTGTATTAAAATCCCTTACAATCCTACCTAAAACCATGAGATTTGAATCTTTGTATTTTTAACTAGAAAAGTCACCTAAAATCCCCTAAAACCCTCTGCAGTCATTAAAATCTCAATATTTAAAACATTTTCAATAACAGTGGATTTGATATGATTTTAGCAAATTCTTGTTTGAATAACAATGGATTGTAAATGATTTTAAGTGACTTTACATAAATCTCAAGTTCAATAACACCGGATTTGGAAAGACATTTTAAAATCATAAGTTGAATAACAGCGGATTTTAAGAAAACCTCAAAATCTCTTAAAATCCATAGTTCAATACACCCCCCTTAGTGTCGCAATTTTAAATAGGTCATTATTTATATTCTTTTTTGCAGCAGTAAATTCATCCCCAATTTATCGATGAAAAATTATATACTAATCAAGTATCATGTTATCATATTAATACGTATTTTAAGGTTTATTAAATTATATATCAGTCCCCAACATAAAATATTTTGTACATTTATCAAAAAAATTACTGAGTTATTTATATGAAAGTAAAAAACATTATTAAGTGCATTCTCGTACGTACGTATGTTAGAAGAGCCATGCAAGGCCGATTCGTTTTATCGTCTTTCTAGGACTTTTACATCTGCTTTCTAACTTTACACTTTTCCTTGATTTTCTGTAAATCCTTTACGGGTTTCCTTTGCATTTTTTTTTCACAGAGTCCTTTGCATTTTTATAGCCACAAATAAGGCACTCATATTAATAAAAGTAATATACTAGCAATTTAATTGGAACCAAAAGTAAATTATTCTCTTTTCTTAAAAGGGTCGTCTAACTGCATTTCCCTTCTCCTAATGATACGTAAAAAGTATAAAAATTAAGAGTAATGTACAATTTACTATAATATGAAAATACCATTAAAATACTATTTGGAAAATACATATGCAAAACGTAAGAATGCTAAATTAGGCTATATATGTTAACATATTTAGTATATCTCGAATATTATATATACACCAACAACATTTAGTCCCTACAAACTGGGAAATAATTAATTAATATCTGCAAGAAAAGATGCAAAGAGGTGAACTATTTTATATGAACACATCATTAAATAGATTTTGGTCAACCCTAGTAACATATGTTGAATCTACTTATCAACAGAGCAGTTAGCAAAGATAGATCATATATTAAAATTTATCTCACCCATGTGACTGTTCTTATCTTATATTTTTTGCTGCTTATTTTAAATTTCCCGCTCAACGGTCGACGATTTAGTTGGACAATCGATACACAATATGACAAGTATGCTCATGTGGGATTATATATACGAATATATAAATAAAAGACCTTAATTTGAACCTTTGAGCATAGTTCATTTATAGATGATAGATGTAAAATTTTGGATATTTCTGAATGTTAAATGTTAGAGACTGAGTCATCCCTTAGAGCATGTACACCGTTGAAACCTATACTGAGTTTCTTAAAAAAAAAATATAAGGCGAAAAAAAAATCAAAAAAAAAAATGGATCAATTATGTAGCGCCGACGTTCTTAGCTAAAGACTTTTGAGATCGTTTGTTAACTATTGTTGTGGGCCCCACGAATAATTTATTAAGAATTTGCGCTAACTAAGATACGACGTTGTTCGTGCTTTTATAATCTTAACTGTTGTAAATAATTAATTTGAAAATAGTTACATCTGTCATTGTCTCATTGATAGATGATCAATGATAAAAAAAAAAACAATCAGATTTTCGTTAATACGACTAGATATGATGATGTGATGTGAAACACGATAAATGTTATAATTATATAGTTCGATTGTCTGATTATTTTTAATTAGTTTTTCTTTTTTGAACTTTATGAATTAAATTTTTTTTCCATTGCTGAATGTTGTATTGATAATATGGGGTTGTAACGAATTACATACTGATTAGAGTTCCACAAGGAAGTTTGCATGTCTAGTCAAAGTAGATTTATAACATTAACAATATATATATATATATAAGAAATATTATATGCATTATAATATATATATATAAGAAATATTATATGCATTATAATTTGCATGAGTGGTGTCTTCCACTACAAGAGAAACTCTATTTCCTGACGGCAGTCATGACCAAAATCGATTGGTCAGTAATTATTGACGGATTAATAACTGATTTTTGACGAGCTATCATCACCGTCAGTTATCGGTCAAGAAAATTTGACGGTCACAATCCATGAGTATCTGGTTAGGAATTTCTGATGGAATTATGACCGATTATAACCGTCAAAAAAATTCTTGACCGAATTCTCACGATTCAACATCTGTCACAAAAATAATTAACCAAGTTTTTACCGCTATCTTCTGTTAAAAAACCATTTTGACCGATTCCGACGGATATAGTCGTTGATATATTTGAAAAAAATAGGCGAGTCGATCAGTATTCCGTCAATAAATATGCCCTCAGGATTCAGTAAGTATTCGGTCACTATTCTATCAGTATTTGGTCAGAAAAACCTCTGGTATCAACTATAAATATTAAGTCATTCCTCATTCGTTAAGCAACAATGTGGTATTGTTGTGCTTTTTTCTGCAACTTGATTTAGAATTCCGTAAACATGTTAGGCTTTTACATCAAGTGTAAAATATGGTATGCTTTTACATCAAGTGTAGAATTCCGTAAACATGTTTTGAAGTATAAGCTAAATTCATAACATAAACCATTCATAAAAAAATCATTCATAAAAAATGAAAATATATTAATTTTAAAAATTATAGAACAATAACATAACAATTGAAATAACAACCGAAAGATAAGTTAAAACTAAAAACACTTTGGAAAATTAATTTTCAATATATCTAATATTGCTTCTTCAATTTCTCTGTTGGGAAGAAGTTCTCTGACGAGGTAATTTATCTTGTTCAAATCAAGTTGTCCATTGATTAGCTGTCTTTCGTTGCGATACGGCTTATTCAGATCAAATTTTGGAATGTCCGGTTGTTCTTTTTCGTGAAACGGTTTGTTCAGATCAAAGTTTTGTTTACTTTCTTTTCGTTCCATTTTGTTTTGAACTTTTTTTGTTACGAAGATAAAAATAGTTGCTTGTTTTTTTTATAATGAATCCATATCTAAAAATAGCTATATTAATTTATTATTTTTTCTTTCAAATCTAGCAAAGTCAAAAATCTTAAATCTACTAATTAGGAATACAGAGTTTTACTAATTCACAATCTAAAAAAAAGTAAATTCATAATTTATAAGTAATATCATCTAATTATAAGTGATTAAAAAAGTGAGGAAAGTGTGAAGAGTAAATAAATAATTATGTGTTTTTAATTGATTAAAGTGTTATGTGTGTTTTAAATATGTGTGTTTGAGTACTTATATAAAAAAAATCAGTGGTTTAATAATATTACACTAACTGGTCAATAAAAGGTCAAGAAAAACACTGACCGATTCTTGACAATATGTATTTTTTGGGCAAGCGCCAATAATTGTCTAACCCGCGGGCCCGCCTTAATTATTTTACACCAAAATTATTGTCAAACCTTCCTAATTATTCCTCACAGAATACTGACCACATGTTTAATTTTTTTTATCTATTACATTTTCTTATTCAAGACAAAATAGCTATCACGTTCTTTCTCCCAATACCCTTAACTTTTCTGAAACCTCCATAGCCAACCTTCCACTCCGCCGCTCATCCCGCAGACCCTTCTTCTCCTGCGTCTTCTTCTCCCTTTCACCTGCATAAAGCTCTTTCTCTCCCTTTCATCTGCCGATCTCCTTCCATTGTAAGAAATTTTTTTTTTTATGGATTTGGATGTGTTTAGGGTCTAACTTTAAAACCTTAGATTCATACATTTATGTTTTAATCTTGTTTGGATATGGGCTTCTTTTAGGAGTATTAGTTTTTAGATTAGGAATTTGTTATGCATCTTAATTTTGGATTAAGAATTCAATTTGCTTGAAATTTTGGATTTAATCTCACATGTTGAGGCTGTGTAAGATCCGATGAGTCTGTATGTTCCTCCTATATTTTCTGTGAATGTCTTAAGAAGTGTTTAGCAGAGAATTGTTGAAAGTTGTGATAAAAGCTTGAGATGTTGTCTTCTAGTCATTTCATTTCGTGTTGCTTGCAGAGAGAACCGGCGAGGAGGCAAAGGGCGAATCAGCTTTGGCAACATCCTTTCATACGTAGGAGTCAGAACCAAAACAGGTCTCCTCAGAATCTACATCAACTCTTGCCTCCTCCTTGTCCTCTGTCTTCGTCTTCTTCGCCAACCGTAACGTTTTTCTCATCCTTTTTGTTGATCAGTCTCTTTAGCTTTAAGCTTGCCTATGACATATACAGAATTAGTTATGTTGAGTGCTAGATATGATCAAGATCATATCCACATGCTTTAAGCTTAATACAAAAGAAGCATATCTGATTTAGTTATGTTGAGTGCTAGATAACTGAAGGAGTGCTTTGATTTGTAACGGAAAAAACAAAAACTTTATCTACTAATGAATTTCTTGCCTATGACATATACAGAATTCCTTGGAATTCAACTTGCTTTGTTGCCCTCATTTATCCATCTCGGGTTGCACCTTAATGGCTTAGTTAATCAGGGTTTAGTTTTGTCTGATAATGTTTCTTCACTCTAGATTGTTTCTGTCTTGTTGTTAGGCAAATTATGTATATAGCTTAAAGCAGATCGTGATTTTAGAATCATTTTGCACTCATGATTCCACTCATTGTTTGAATATGTCTATCACTAATCTCAGTCGTGTCTGTTGTTGAGGTTCCAATTCTTATACACAGGTTGTGTTTTACAAGAATTCAAATTTGCATTTGTTGACCATCATTTGATCCCGATTCCTGCTACCATTGCTTATAATAAATCTGCTTATATTATACTAAATAGCCATGATGTTCTTCCATATTTGTTATGCTTTCATATCAGAAATTGTTCTTTTTCTGATTTGTAGGTATACCCGGTTTTTTTATTCGATGGGACCAGACTGAAGATATGCAACAAGAGATTGCGAGTTTGCGGGAAACTTTGTTGGAGAAAGACGAGAATATCAAAACGTTACACAACTAGGTCGACAAATTGAAAGCTCAAGGGTTTGATGTGATGTCATTCCTCAAAGAACAATTTCGGGAGGTTTCCAGCAGCAACATCATAGTTAGGATGTTTACTATCTGCAAGTTTAAAAAAATAGATTGTCTAATAATCTAATTATCTTTTTGTATCTTGTGTTGAATGTTTTCAGTATTATTGTAGAACTTTATATTATCAATCTAAGTTCTATTTTTTTTTTAATTCAAAATATTAATTTATACATTTAATATAATTTATATGGAATAATATATAGTAAATAAATAAATAAAAAGTAAAATTATTGGTATCCGTCAGTATTTGGTCAGAAATTTTAAACATGATCCGTCAGTATGCGGTCAGAAATTTTGGGAGTTTGTCGGATATGTCGTCGGTAAGTGGTCGGTAGTTCGTCGGAAATTTTGATCAAAAAACGGTCAGTAATTACCCACAGCTTACCGAGGGTTGATGCCGTCAAAAATTTTTGACCAGTTTTTGACGGGTTCAATATTTCTGACCATTTCAAACTGACGGCCTATCGTGGTCAGAAACCGATGAGGAATGTCTATTCCTGACGGTTTTCTCACCGTTTCGACCGTCGTGAAATTGTGTTTTTCTTGTAGTGTTCATTACGACAGATGTAGCTTTAATCTTTACGTGAATGTCTCGGGTCCATGCAAAATCTATCTTTCGTGTTGTCTTTTTACTACTTTACAAGGTTCTCTTCTCCTTTTCACTTTTCTTTTCTTTTCCCCCTTAAAAATAGTATTTATGCTTTAAAAAATAAATATTATTCTTAGGCCCCTTTATTATAATACAATCGTCAGAATTTTTAAGTTCTCTGAGATGCACAAACTCTCATGACATGATAACAAAGGATACCTAAGATTCCTCTTGAAATATACGTACGTTTTTGTACTCATCGTCAACGTCATAATCGTCAAAGGCTTTTGAAAATTTGTTGCTTCATGGCTGTATGTTAATTTTTTTTTTAATTCTTTTGATTTTACCATATTCTTTATTTTCAATAACAAAGTAAGACACATGAGGTCGAGCAAAATGAGATAAGTTGAATAGTAGACCAACAATCACATATATATGTGAAATATATCCAAAGAGTACCATATATGTCATCTCTAATTCAACTTTTCATCAAGAGGGTTATATAATTATAGTACTTTCATATATATATATATATATATATATATATATATATATATATATATATATATATAACTATTAAGAATGTGAGAATATTGTCACATGACCATAACTATATTGTCATATTTCTTATGGAGTGAATAAATCTTTCTGCAAAAAGTTTGAGTTGTGTCACATCGTCAGAGAGCTTGATACATCTTAGCTACAAGTTTGTTTTTTTGTTTCCTTTGATCAAAATAAAAAAACCGAAGCGGTCTAATCTTTTCTAGATGATTTTTTAGGTTTATAAATGTTTTTTTTTTGAACATAGGTTTATAAATGTTTGACTGTTTCATGTATATTTTTGTGTACGTTTTGTGAAAGTAAATATCTTTGGTCACTATTATCACTAGAAAAGCATGTCCACAATATTTCATTTTGTTTGTTCGCATGACACAAGAAATGTAACTGTATGCAGTACATTTAGTACATGAGACCACAATATAGTTCTATCTACATCATGATAACTCATTTTTAGAAAATACTTATAAGATTAAGACAAACGACTTTATATGCAGAACAGACCAAACTATTGATTAAATTGACAATGTAAAAAAAAAAACATTATCTGGAAAATAAACCAATGTGGTTTCTAAACACTAAATAATGTTAAAATTAATTACTAAAATTTCATAATAAGACATAAGGCTAATTTGGCAAAAGCAAAATTCAAACAAGAAAAAGGGTTTTCCTTGAAAATAGTATAAGCTTCTTTAGGATACCTTAAAATAGTATAAGCTTCTTTAGGATGCTTGTATAGTATTTTCAAACCTATACGACTATTTGAATCTAGCTACGATATTATTTCAAATATTTTTCCATAGACCCCTTGATTGTGATTTAGTGTCATCAAAATGAATGAAACAAAACATATTGAAACATTTTTATTTTCAGTTTTTCTATACTAAAGAAAAAGACAAAAATTTAAATAGTCAATAATTTAGGTTTTGAATGGTAGATGTAATCGAACGAGTTAATCTTAGTCAAAATATTTTTTTTTGTATCACTCACAATTTTTGGTTCATATCGGTATAAATAGAAAAATATCAAAACAATTGTAGCAAACCAAATGCGTACTATTTATATTAAAAACAAAAAATTCAGTCCAACCCAAAAATATTATGATTTAGTCCATAATTAGTTTAATCCGGTGCGATTATAATAACCTTTTAAACATTTTTATAGACCTATGGTATCCCATCGGTTTTTTAAACTTCAAAACTACAATCTACGTATGCGTCCTTTTTCATCAACGGTTCTTTAGAGTGACTAAATGAAGCATGTAAAACAAGTAAATCGAACCGTGAGTATGGTGCACTTAGGCTCGTCTCCTTATCACTATACCAGAGACATTTGGTTAACTTTTCAAACCTTTCAAAGCTTTAAAATCAAAAATATTCAAAACACTGACAAATACTACTATTCTTTAGTCCATGAGAGCATATGCAAAACCCATGGGATGTTGGAATAGACGGGGGACATAAACATCTGAAAATTGACAGATCTATACAACAAGCACCATACCCCGGTCCACACCACTCCACATTTGAAAGAAAGAAAAAATATATTTCAGTGTTATTATAACGGCAACAAAGATATTTGAAAATTAATATAATCAAAATAAAAACGATCTATACAAAGCAAAAACCAATAGATGGCAGCGATGTGGAATACTATTTTATACACGTGGGTGCCTCAATCTCCTATGGCAAAACAAAGTGGACGAGTCATGGTGGGACCCCACATTTGAAGGGTATCTCGTCACGTGAACTCCCCACGTGCCACTGACATCATCGTTTCTCTTAAGCGGCGCCGTTTTGATCCACGTGTCGTAATAATCCGTCGTCGTTTCCGTTACGAGTGTTTCGAGGATTCCTCTCTCGAGCTCCGTCACGATTCCTTCGCCTTCCTCTTCATATGTCGCCGTCTCCGGGAAATCTCCGGCGACTAAAGAATCAATATCTTCGAGAACCAAACACTCTGCTAACGGAAACTTCTCGATCCTCCGACTCAATTCGTGTATCAGCTCCGATCCTTTTAGATTCATCCGAGATTCAATCGGGTAACGGCAAACCCAAGGTTTCAAATTGATGTGCGGTTTCAAGATATCGGCGAGGATCTCATCGAGTAAATGGAACAGTAGTTTTCTATTGCATCGAAGAGCTAGCTCTTCCGGTCTGCTCGATGTAATAGCGAAATGCTCGAGAAAGTAGAAGATTGATGGATCGAGTGGGTGTGAAGGAGAGAACCATTTAGCGTATGAAATTGGTGTGTCTTTATCGATTCCAGTTCGTCTTAGAGTTCTTGTTATGTACTCTAACTCCCCGGCGGCGATTGGTGTAGTTTGTGATGATGATTGGCTCTGAAAACTAGGAAGCTTTGATGATGCTCTGTTTCTCGATGATTGTGCATTTACATGTAAGTTTGACTGCAAATATCAGAATAAAACATTAAACTTTGGAAAACATTAAATGTCTAGAAAGGATATGGAAGCATTGATTACCGATTTGTGAGGTGATGAATCTTTCTTCTTGATGGTGTGAAGAGAGGGAACAACACTAGTGAAGCTGGTGAGATCATTAATGGAGAGAGAAGTTTTCTTGATGGAAGACTTGTCTCCTTGAATAAGAAGAAGACTGTTGTTCTTGTTGTTACTTGTTGCTGGTGATCGAATAAACGGCTCCTCCTTCACTAATCTCGACTTGAAATTCTCCTGTTTCTTGGATTTCTTTGTAGATTTGCTCTGTTTTTTGTCTTGCTCTGATCTTTGTGGCTCTTCTTGCACTGTTGGTAACCTGGTCTTGTCTTGAACCTTTACTGTTGGAGCAACATTATTTGTCTGAGGTGATGAGGCTGGTTTGGTTTTGGGGATTTCCGTTAGTCCTAATCTCGGGGACGATGAATCATGAGTGATGATTATGATCTTAGAAGCTTTCTTAAGCTCATGAATCTCTCTTAACTGTTGTTCTTTGTTGGTGATATCAGTTCCCATTCTTCTTCTCCGGCTAACATTCTCCTTCAACTGCATCACTATCTGCCTAGCGTAATCTCGTGGGCTCCGATTCTCTTTATCTTCATGTATCTTCATCTCTTTGACCCTGACATTGTTAACACCAGATGACACGTTGATGTTGTCTCTGAGATGAAGAGAAGAACGCTGGTGTTCGTAACAGTTAACATCGACTGATCTCCTTCCGAGTGAAATCCTAGGTGTCTCGGGAAGAGATCGTGTACCTCCGTCGACAGAGTTTCTTTGGAGAGAGTAATGTCTGTGTTTGTTGGCGTGAGAAGATCTTGTTGTTGGTGTCTTGTTGTTGGTGTGAGTAGGAGATGATTTGTAATTGTCCGGAACAAGATCAAGACCCATGAGTCTAGCGACCAAAGTTGGTGTCTTTACACTCGGAGAGTAAGATTCAGTGGCTGCAAGTGATGATGATGATGATCTTGCTTGTGGTTTGGTCTTGATTTTAATACCCATCTGCAATTCATGATTATGGTCATGAGTATTAGAAAAAAAAAGGAAGAAACTTTTGGTGAACCCAAGAAGATAACAAAACAGAGTGTTAATTTTTATTTAGTTTACTTACAGAAACATTTAAATTCCCATCTTTTCTAGACGGTGAAAATGGAGTTTCCTCCGTTGATTCCAAGCTGTTTCTCGGCGCATCAACGCCTGAGATTGATTGTTAAATCAAGTTATGTATGTAAAGAGACTTAGAAGTGAAGAGTGAACAAAAAAAGATGGTACCTTTGGTAAGATGAAGATGGTGATGGTTAAGGGGAAACTGTAAGTGGTGTAAATCGAATACGTTAAGGACAGCACTCATGCATCCCGCCGCCGTTGGAGTATTTTCACCGGGAGAGGAAGACGGCGGCGTTTTGATGTCTTTCTTTAACTTGCTTGAGGATTTTTTCTTCCCTCCTCCGCCGAGCCAAGACCAGTCTCTTCCCATTTGTTTTCTTTTCCGGTTTAAGGATTTGGTTTTGTTTTCTGTTTGTTGGAATAGTTTGTGACTTGAGGAGGAAGGAGAAATATAGAGTGAGTGACAAGATTAATGTTAAATACTGTAAATACTATATAATATAGCTGAGAGCCTGAGAGAAAGTGGATCCAAAAAGTGTATAAATAAATAATACTATCTCTATTTTGTATTCATTTCGATAGAGTGGGTGGCTTTCTTTTTCCTCAGCTATTTTTTTTTTTTTTGGTTTCGTAGGCTTTTTTAACTAGGAAAAAGTTTGTCAGACCATGAACATCAATGGTTCTTAAGGGTGGGGTTCTTAACTATTGTTCTAAAAAATTTTATTTAAGAACTGGTTCTTACACTGTTCATGACACGTGGCAGCCTGTCATTCGTCTATTTTTTTCGATTTTTTTTTTTACACTTTTCCCAAAAAAACAAAAAAATTTTTTTTTTTTTAAGAACCCCTTGTGTATGCTCTAAAATCAATTAATATTTTGAAAATAAAATGATGAAGAACTGGCTCTTTGTGGTTAAAATAAGATAAATGTTTTTGGTTAAAAAAGGGCAACTACGTAGTGGGGGGCCTGCTGGTTTTGGCTCCTCTCTGAAATATATATGCTTGGTATTCTGTCGATATCACACAACGTAATATACTGTATATTTATTTTTATTTTTCTGTTTGATAATATATAAAATTATAAGATTATAGTGTCTATGTATATCTGTTGGAAAAAGACATATCGAGAGCTATTTTCTCCAGATATTCAAGAATTCTTTTACAAAGAAAAGTTATGGAGGCTAAAGCAGAAGCTTGTCCAATCATATCATCAAATGGTTTTGGGAAAATGAGGGAGAAGCTTCATGCATACTGTGTTGACTTTATAATTTGAAAGAAAGCCACATGGTGTTAACTAGACTTTTCAGGCTTGGGTTGAGAGAGAAACTTTCTCTCCGGCTCTCCGGCCTTCTTTTCCGATGTTGATCTTTCAGAAGGTTCGGCGAGCTTTGGAGGTGGGGTTTTTTTCTGATACTCTCTTGCGCTTCCCCTTTTATCTTTTCCGGTGAGAGATCTTTTTTTCCCGGTTGTTTTGAACCCGCGCCGATCTCTTCTGTTAATTTTCGATCGGCTTCTTTAGTCATGTTTGAATAAACTCGGGGATTTCTTCTATGGCTGGCTTTCCTTCCGATTTCTCGGATTTAGCCGGATTTCCGGCTCCTCCCGCTTCTGCGGTTCCGATCAAGCCTCCCCTTTCACCCCTCGCCGCTCTCTCCCTGTTCTTTCTCAGCCTCGTTATCGAGCTTCCATATCGACATGATTAATATCGCTTCCGTGTCCACCGCTTTAGAAGACAAGCGTATGGTGGGTCCTGACGGGTTTCTAACCATCGTCGGCGGCAGCGTCTCCTCGTTTTTGGTGGTTTCCGGCGATGCTGTGTAACTGATTTCTCTTGATGCAGGTGAGTTTCTCGGTGCTTTTGGACGTTTGGATCGGCGGGTGGTCTTCAGCAAGTGCAGGAATTTGGTCCGGCAAGTTGTGACCCCGTTTTCCTCCACGGCGGTCAGTCTTCCTCGGCGGTTCTCCGACTAGCGACACGTGCACGGTTGCATGTCCGATTTTGTGTGGATTGCGCCATGTGGCGTTCCTATTTTCAATTTTGGGCTTTGTACTTTGTCGTTTAATTCTCGTAAGGGCTTCGGCCCACCCGAATGTTGACCCTGGCCCGTGAATAATATCCCTCGTTGACAAAAAAAAAAAAAAGAAAGAAAGCCACATGAGAGTAAACGACTAAACGTCACTATATGCTACGTACAAAGTATGCAAGAAATAAGAGTTGGGTCGAATTGTTTTTTTGCATCTATTATATTTATAATATTTTATGATGTACATTGTTACTGAACTCACTACCATGGATTTGTGGACAATGCACTTTATAATATGTGGAAACACGATGAACTAAACCATATATTAATGATTAACAATTTTAAAATATTAGTTGTTTAATGATTTAAATTTATGATAAAGATCTGCTAAATCTATTGTTTAATTGTGATGTTTTGTCATAGTTATATAGAGTCCGATTGTTGACCAAAACCGTAACGATTATATTAGCGGTTAGAAACGGTAAACGGTTGAATAGTGCAAAATTGTAAGTGAAAGCGGTTAGTGAAAGCTGTTAGCGAAAGCGGTAAGAAAAAACTGAGAATAACCGTTTTAACTGTAGCTTTGAAAACGTTTTCGTAATTGGTAACAAAAAAATCGGTATGCCTCTAACGTTTTTACTATTAAATCACCAATCAAAGCCATAATATTTTCTATTTGATTCTTTAGGAATATAATTTTTTTTTTTTTGCTACTGAAAATGTTTACGAGTGGCTAAAAGTTGATTAAAAATTTGGAACATTGTAGATTTGAATAAACATTTAAATATTAGGCCATCATTATGTGACTTTGAATGATACTGTGATTTATATGTGCGTGTGATTAGTATGTGTGAACGATGCATTTTAGAAATGATGGGATTTGTTAAGATTATAAATGGATATACAATTTAAGTATGAGGTTGATTATCTTATATTTTAAAATGTGAATAGAATTTAAATGCGTTTAAAACACAAAATTACTAAAAATACACTATTTATTTTATTATTATCTTATCCCAAAAATTGTAAAATCATATTTTATTTTGCTGATGTATATTACTCATTGTCATCAGACTCATCATTATCAATATCACATGTTCGTGTTCAAACAAACAAGACCATAATATATAATTACTTGCATATTTTGATTCATAAATTCTTAGTGCACCATTTTCCGACAACTATTTGTCAACACAATATAGAGATTAACACCTAATTAAGATCATAACGAAATGTCATGGAGAGTATTCAAAAAAAAATAAAAATAATTCATACTAATTTCTTATATGATTATATACTATTGTATAGTTACAATCTGTGTAAGACTGGCAACAATAACAGTACTTGTCTGTAAAAAAGTTCCTCAAAAACTACTGAAAAGCTCAAATTACAATAAGATTCGTACACGAACATCCATGGCGGTGTTACCGAACAACGAGGGGATCTTCAACCGTGACCCTTATGTTTCATACCATGACGTCTTGATCCTCCTTTCAAATTTTATCCTAACTTTCATTTTCACTTTTTTTTGTTGTAAATGTTAAAACTTTCAGTTGACTTCCTTAATAATATCCAATAACCATCAAACAAGTACGATGTGATCTTTCTCCCAATTTTCAAAATTTGCATAGTAATGAGTAGGCGTGGGCGTTCGGATATTCGGATCGGATTCAGATCGGGTTTTTACAGATTTCAGGTCTAACGGGTATAGAAATATATAATCTATTTAAGAATATGTATAATTTCTGATCGGGTTCGGATCGGATTCGGGTCGGGTTCTCTCGGGTCCGGATCGGTTCGGGTCTGCTATTGCCATACTTGCAAAGATCTGAATTTTTACGGGTACTATTCGGGTTTGGATATTTACATGTTTTTTTGGATATTTCCGGATATAAAATACCCGAAAAACCCTGCAAATACCCGGATAAACCTGCAAAAATATACGAAAACTACATGTTTTATCAAAAAAATTTCAAATTTTATCGGATTATATGGGTCATACAGGTCCTATCAAATTTTATGGAATCGGTTATTAACAGGTTCTTAACAGGTTCCTAACAGATTACTAACAGGTTTTAACATGTTCTAATAATTATTTAGTATAATATTTACAGGTTTCAACGGATACCCGAAAAACCCACGGGTAAAATCCAGACTCGAACCTGTATCCGCGAGTCTTCGATCGTCATACCCAATAGATTCTAAACTTTGGACTTGGACCCGATCCGGACCCGACTTTTCGGATCTGTTTAGGTTCGGATTTTCGGATCTGGATAAAAATACCCAGACCTAATAATAAGTAGCAATAATTTATTGACAAATATCATATTGGTTCCACTCATACGGATACGTATAATTATTCTTCCTTAGATTGTATGTATATAAAGTAAAAGAATTTAAGCTAGCAGTGAAAGCTCAATTCAATTTTAACCCATAGACCATTGTGTACAATTTAAATTCATAAATGAAGGGAAGACTGGACCATAACATCATTATCTATATTTAAGTGAATGTGGCCAATACAAATCACATGAAAATTTTAGTGTATGGTCATAGTACATTCCAAATTAAAATTGTCTTATAATTTAAAAAAAAAACTAAAAAACAAAATAAGGGAACAAGACGATTTTTTTTACATAAGATGTGCTTAAAACAAACAAAAATGGAGAAGAGAGAAACAAGTTGAATTGTCTCTCCAGTCTCATACTAATTAAGTAAGATACCAGTTTGCATTTCTGGATTTTTCTTCTATATACATCAATACAACCTCCTTCCAACTTTGCTGTCACCTATTAAGGACCACACCTTCTAATATACATATATCTAGGGACCATTTTTGATATGTTTGTTTAATTTGTCAAGATTCTCAGTAGTAATCACAATTCAAATCACATATATATAATTTATTGGTTATTTACTTATCTCATAAGTCCAACATGAATGGATTTAATATTTTATCTAAAAATTTGGTGTACAGTAACATCTTACTTTGTGATATATGAAGAGAGATTTAAGAAAATTGATTTGATTATCTATGTTACCAAAATGCATTTATATTTTCAGTCACTTGTTCATATAGAACTTCAGACTTAAGCGTGCTTGAGTTGGAGTAATTGAAAGATGTATGATCTATTAACAGGAAGTGATTCGCGGTATCGTACGAGTGGAGATAAACACATAGAAAACGGTCGTGTCATGATTGCATGGACAGTAAACAAATATTTTGAACCTTGCAAAATTAACAAATCGACCATCGACCGAAGGTAGGCCCATGGACTAAGTGAGCGAACGTGGAACCACGAAAACTTATGATCATGCTTTTATAGAAGATTCGATGATCGTTTGGTAACATGTATTGAATATTTGATGATCATTTGGTAATTCATAATTTATTGGTCATCGTTTGATAGTCAAAACGATCATTGTAATTCAATGTATTGAAGAATCAATGATCGTTTAAATTAATTTGAATTCTGATTTAGGAAACTTTGGTTTTAAAAACATGTAATGATTGTTTGTGAGTCAGAACTTTGGTAAGATTTAGAAACGTAATAATTTTAAATGTTGCTATTTATGTACATAAATGTGACTTTTATCTTGACGGATTTTAAAGTCCAATGGAATAGTACTAAAATATGTCATAGCTAGTAAAAAGTTAGTAGAATTAATGTTGTTGTATAATTTCTCCCGTATGGCAGAGTAGCAACATTAATGTGCTAAATTAACCAGTGCCTGCTATAAGGAGTAGCTAGGTCCATATTCTAATAATGAAACATAACTCTTGGGCAAATTAAATAATTTGCATGTAAATGTTCAGTGTGTACCTGTGAGTAAGCTATTGTGCCCACAGGTTGGTTCTTCCAAATCTGTACCTAAATTTAATTCGAAGACTTATTTAAATCGAGATGGTACAAGTCAAACAAAAAGATTAGTTCTTTGAAAGATATATAACTTCTGGTTCTAGATACATAATAAATGGCAGTATAAACAAAAACTAATGAGATGATCATATGTAGTATTAGGCCCGGCTTTTCCAAAACTTCAATTTACAATTTGGGCTATGTTGGACCCAAATATTAAGTAGGTCTATTAGGTCTTTACAAAGCCCAAATTCATGATCTATGTTAAGGCAGGTCCAAACTTGGTCTGAGTGGGGAAAGCAATGAATTTTCAAAGTTACATCGAGGCAAACAGTATACCAGTTACATCCAGGTCCAAACTTGGTCTGAGTGGGGAAAGCAATGTTTTCTTCTACCTTTTATTACAAAAAGGTGGGATCCAAAGACCATAAGCCATTACAAAGATGAAATACTGATTCTACCTATCAACACGATACTGGAAGCATAAAATAAAACTAAGCCCGAATACAATAAACATGAGACCCAAGCCCTAACGTTTTGCTTAAAGAGAAGTTGAAGCGGGTAGAACAATCCTCCAGAAGTAAACACCTTTCAAACAAGATCATTAATGAAAAATTCTAGAAAACGGGAAAGTAAAAAGGAAGAGCAAACGCGGATATACTAAACCTTCCTAGACAGAGCCAAATGGAAAACTACCGAAACCGGAAGAAAACCAAGACAAGGGTAACCCGCTAAATCTAAACTCAAATACGACGATAAACAATTCATAAACCTCATATGCAAATCTATTTCTTTCACACTTAATCTTAATCCTAACAAAACTAAATCGAGCATTCTACATCCCCGCACAAGGTTAGCCACCAGTTACAATATAACTACAACTATGAAAAATGTAGTAATGTATTTTATATAAGATGTCAAACTTTAAAATTAATTGTTAAATTCATGTTAGTCATAGTCTTCAAATTAATAATTAGTGGATTGGTTTTTATTTTTGATATATTAAAAAAATTTCATTTATCGATATGAGATTTATTTTCAATATCATTTCTCACACTCATGAACAATTGTGAAAAAAACATTCAAGGATGATCTAATATCAAACATCTCTTGATACCATAGTAACTACAAATTTATCATGAATTTTCAGTTCAAAATCAATCGACAAATAATAGATTAGCTTTTACCCTTTATGTATTACAGTATGTCATTGTGGAACTTACTTTCATAATAGTAATTGATAATAATAAATCAAATAAAATTAAAAATAAACAAAATTGTAGATTCCACCTGATGTCACTCTTCACATCTATACTCCTATAAATATCATCTCAACAACTTTATAGAATGACTCAAGAGTCAAGAAAAAAAAGCTTTCAAACCGCAAATATGTATCCCATCACATATATTCCTCATATAAGCTTCGATGCAAAAGTCTTAAACCACCAACCAAACAACATACCATCAGAATACATATGGCCCGACGAAGACAAACCCTCCACCGACATCAAAGAGCTCCAAGTCCCTATCATCGACATCTCCACTTTTCTCTCCGGACAAGACAACCATGTCACGGCTTCTCAAGCTTCTAGGCTTGTGTGTGAAGCTGCGAAGCTTCACGGCTTCTTCCTAGTCACAAACCATGGAGTCCACGAGGGGATCTTGGCACGTGCCTACAAGTGTATGGACACGTTTTTTAACTTGCCGGCTTCGGAGAAACAGAAGGCCAGGAGGAAATATGGTGAGATCTCCGGTTACGCCGATAGCTCTGCCGGGAGATTCTACTCGGAGATGCCTTGGAAGGAAACGTTGACGTTTAGGTTCTCTGCTGTGGAGAAGCTCATGAGCGGCACGGAAACCGTTAAAGATTACATTTCTAAGACAATGGGAGACGGGAATGAAGAATTTGGGTAACATCTAATACATATTTATAACTAATCAATAATATACGTTTTAACGTTCAAGAATTCATCTAAGAAATTGAGAAAACGTGGTTCTAATTTTCTTAGTTTTAACTTTTAACAATGGTTGGCCACAAAAAAAAAAAGTTGGCGACAAGAATTTCGATTTTCTCATGGGACTAGTAAGTCTTTTTTTTATAACCGTGGGGATCTCAAATGTTTTCTAGGTCAAAAAAAAATTAGTACTCTTCTTTCTTTCGGGATGTCCAGTTATCAAAAAGACAAAAAAAAAACAAGAATATATTATTATGGTATATTCAAAATAAAAATAAAATAAAATTTGTCATAAATTATTTTTAAGGTATCTACCGTAATTTAATTAAATGTAATAACATTTTCTCCCTCGTTATATATATATAAAATTTAATAAAGATAAATATTGAGATTCCAAGAATATATATGAATGGTCTAATTAAGAATATACTTTTTGTGATTATTCCATGCAGAAAAGTGTTTCAAGAATACTCAGAAGCGATGAACACTCTTTCGCTAAATATCATAGAGTTTCTTGGAATGAGTCTTGGGATGGACAGAAACTATTTGAGAGAGTTTTACCAAGATAACGATTCGATACTTAGGTTGAACTACTATCCGCCGTGCAAGCAGCCAAATCTTACATTAGGGACAGGGCCTCACAACGATCCGACTTCTCTAACCATACTTGATCAAGACCAAGTAGGTGGTCTTCAGGTTTTCGTAGAGAACCAGTGGAGATCCATCGCTCCCAAGCCTCGATCATTCGTGGTTAACATCGGCGATACCTTCATGGTAAATTAACATTTTCTTTACGTACGGGACATAGTTGTTGACATTTTGCAGATACATATTTAAGCGTGACTTATCCATATGAAATCTATAAAATTTAACAATACCATCAAGTATAAGTTTATAGATGTATTAACATAAAATCATTTTCTTGACCTTATCATGCAAGAAACTTGATAAAAAAAAAATAGTCCGAGGACTTGTGGTCAAGTGGTAAGGAGAGAGATTTGTGACGCCAACACGTTTAAAGTTCGATTCATCTGCTATGCGAAACTAAAACATACTTTCTTGGACACCCACATGGATTTTGGTCCTTGCTTTCGGCTCATTTAAATATCCAGAAAAAGGATTTATCCATGGGTTGCACCTTCTCTTTGGGATTAGTCTATCTTATTTTAATTTCAAGATTGCATATATATGTAGGCGTTGACGAATGGAATATACAAAAGCTGCTTGCACCGGGCGGTGGTGAATAGCGAAAGGGAAAGGATGTCATTAGCATTTTTCTTATGTCCACAAATGAACAAAGTGGTGAAACCACCAAAGGAGATACTAGAAGTGTCCGGCCAAAGACTCTACCCAAATTTTACATGGTCTATGTTTCTTGAGTTCACGCAGAAGCATTATAGATCCGACAAGAACACTCTTCAAAAGTTCTCAGACTGGCTTAGGAGCAAAGAAGTTATCGACAACAAACTTGCCGGAGAAAGTTAGAAAGAGAGAATGGAAAACATATTGAAGGGTTTGATTCAGTTCTTAATGGAAATTTCAGTTAATGTTTTCGGAGCTTCAGATATTTTATCTATAAAGAATAGGAGCCAAACAGCCAACTGCCATAAATAACAAGATTCCCAAAGATTAGTATGAGTTTTAAACCAGAATTCCAGATTATTTAAAAACAACCAAAGTATCTAACATAGAGAAATTGCAATATATACCTATCCATGTTGATAATTTTTTTTTTTTGAATTTTCAGGTGTATCCGGGCTTAGCCCGACTAATCACCTGATCCGGGGAGATTTGGATCTTACCAATACCTTAGACCTGCAAGGCGTGAGGCCCCCTCCCAACGGGTTTCGAACTAGGGGCACACTAAAACCAAAATTAAGTGAGGCCTCCCTATCCATGCTGATAAAATTAAGTGACAACTTCCTGACAATTTCTCACAACTCTTTGTTTTAACTGTTGAAATGTAATTACTTTATGCTCCTCAGTTTATGCAAACACAACATTAGTACTCATAGGAATTAGAATTTCTACATGTATTATGAAACATATAATACAATTGTTTGTTCATAATTATTTTTATTTTCCCAACAATTATAACCAAAAGATAACCACGACACTAACAACTACGATACAACACTCTGATTTTTAGTACAGCACTATATTTAATATTTTTATAACCTTTTTCGTTCAAGTCATTGTAATTCATTTTTTTTCTTCTGGAAAATAAGAGCCGATCTTACTTTATATACGACCGACTATTTGTATTTAAGGGTTAAGACAAGAGAACACAACATAGCAAAAGAATGCCCCATTAAGTAATTTTCTTAGTGGTTTCATTTGAAATCTATTGGCTGATGATTCCGCTGTACATTAAACTCGATAGTCGACACATCTCACACTAAGTGCTTTTTGTTTGCTTCCTCCTTTGTATTGACAAGATTAATGGTATAGATTGTCAATCACTACAATGCAATCAGTATAACTAAGAGATTCACAATAATATCATGAGATTATAAGAAATTATTTACATTTAAATTTTATATTCTCCAACTTTACTACATAAATGTATGTGCAATCACTAAAAAATTAACTTAATCCTTTTAGACTTTTAAAAGTTATGAAAAAAGCTTGGAAACATTTAATTTAATCATCCAAAAAACAGTATTCTTCATTTCTAAGCACTCATCACCTCAAGATGTCCAATCATTTCAACTCTTTTCTCCACTAATACTTACAGTGAAGAAAAAAACATTAAACCAAACAAAATATATTTTGTTTGTCTCTAAATCTATGCTAGATTCGACACAGAGTAGGGGTCTGGTGTACCAAGTAAAGAGACAAACGTATTTTTGTTATTGTAGGGGCTCTGCCAAATCTATTGTTTTTCAATCTAGGTATTATTATATAACTGTTTCATGAATAAAGTATTTAAATGAAATTAATCCTCCAAAAGTATTAATTAAAGTGACATAACTATATAGATTAATCTTCTCTAGAGAAATGTGTGGGTTGAGTTCACTAAACCTTTCAAACCAACACTCAATCCTTCAAACTTTTGAACTCTATATACATTAACTTATATGTGGACAGTGGACTACCAAATGACTAGATTACAAACCTTACTCAATGAAACATATCAGATATGGTCTCTCCTTTCGAATCGATCAAAATATTTAATATGATTGGTTTTTTTTTCACTTAAATATACTTATATTAACAAAATAGAAATCCAACCAAACATACAACACAATTTTCAGAAACAAAAACCAATTATTTTTATATAAAAATACCGAAGAGGAAGTCTGAATGTTTATAGGAGAAAGCCAGTACAATTGATTTATAATTACCTAATATCAGAAGATTCGGGGTTCGTGAACCCGTAAATCTTTCAGAGCGAAGTTCAGACCGGATTAAATTCATTCTTTTTTAGAAATGAGACATCTTCCAACTTGGATCCAACTCATGTCTGGTACTATATGTCCTTTACTAGTTGAGCCAACTCCGTTGGTATAATTACTTACAATTATAACCCTAAACAAAAACCCACCCCTCACTAACAATTATAATAAAACACTCTTATGCTTTTTATCATTTGTGAACTTCACCATCTACGGGGGAAATTATGTAAATTACAAGGACAACCCATATAAATGTTTAGCTTTGTCTAATTGCGTTTAAAAGAATGACATTTTAAGGTGATTAAGACAAATGAGAAATTGACACATGGAGATATAGTGGCCAAAGCCAAGGTAAATTGAACCAAAATAGGCCTAACGATGACGCAACTTTGAGCCCTGGCTTGCTAAAGACTAAAGTCACAGGCAGAATTCTGTCTTCTTATTTTCACCTCTTTTTTTTGTCGTCATTCTTTCTTTTAAATACTTACAAGGCACCAATAGTTTTTATGCCTATGTAGTGTTTGTTTGCCCTACTCTCGGTTTTCACCATTGGGAATAATATTACTACATAAAAAAACAAAAGAAAAAAAAAACTGCTAAGAAAAAAACACATTGACAAGGTTGCAAGAAAACAAACGATATATCATCTTATGAATGAGTCCACATAAGGAATTAGTAGCATGGACAAAGATCATGCGTCACACTCACTACCACAAATTCACAATATACTAGATCCTCTCCATATCGTTGGCTGATAAATGATCATCCTTAGTAAAACTGAAATTTGGATAACTATATATATTGTCTAATGATTAAATAGTAGGTAGATCACGCTTAGTTAAACTCCGAATTAGATAACCACATATTATCTAATCATCAAATATATAGATGAGCAGACAACATATGATTATCCAATTTCACTGTACATATTCCCAAATGTTAGACAAAAAAAACCTAATATACCTATCATACAAGGTTTATTTTGTAGAATACATAAGTTCATTTAAAAGACCAGTTGGATAAAGTTTTTTCACAAAATTAAGCTCTCAAAATCTATCACCTAGTACTCTTTTGAAAAATATTGCCGACCATGAACATTAAAAAAGAAATGCAAACAATGTAAAAATGATAGTAAATTACTGATAAAAATGAATGTATTTTTAATTCATGATTAGACACAAGTTTTCTTCTCTGGATAAGGGTAAATAGTTACATGTGCTCAAACGTGAAGTTTGGAGATGATATGGATGCGCATGTGTTGTTTCATGGTGTCTTAAAACTTGACATATCATATAAATCACATTTTATAATTATGTAGGGTTTATATTTTGAGGCATTTTAAACATGGATCTTAGTTTATAAGTATTATTCATACATTATTATTCATACATTAATAAATGATAAAACTAATAGACTGGTGTGTGCCTCAGCCTCAATTCATGTTTCCCTAACGTTTTAGAAACTTCTAATCAAAAGTCTCTTTGGGCCCTTAATATTTTTCTTATTTAGAAATTTTACACAAACTAATATAGATAGGAAGATAAATACTTTATGGGCCTTAAATATTGGGCACCTTAACTACTTAATCTTAAATGGGTCGTCAACTCTTGGGCCTTATAACTTTTTATTTTATGGATTAAAAAATGAAAACGTTAACACAGTTACAGTTACATTACAGAGGAAATGAAATTTGTGATTGAAACAAACAGAGTTTTACGCTTGGAAGGATCTCCGATCTCAGCACCGTGAACATCGCCGTCGTTAAACTGCTCCACCACTTCCACTCCCTTATTCTTCATCAACTTCGCCACATCTCTCTGCCGATCAATCATCGGATCTAACTCTCCTCCAACCACCATCACCTTCCATCTCAACCGTCCAATTTTCTCCAAATTCTCCGATCCATCTCCCACCGTCGGATTCGAATACTCATGATCTCGATCAACACCAACAGGGAGACTTAGATCCCAGAAAACGTCGGTGACTATGGACGGACAAACCTGATCGTTCACAAGTCTAATCTCAGAATCGCATCGCTCTTCGCCGCCGAAGAACGGATGATGTAAGATCAATCCACGGATCTGTAACGGACTCAGATTCAGATCCGCGGATCTTAGCCCGACGTTGTAAGCCAAGTTCCCGCCGGCGCTCGTACCCATGAGGAACACGTTGGAGAAATCAGCGTGAGATTTGATCCACTCGTCGTCTGAGTTTCTAATCCACCCCAGCGCATCCACCCCGTCGTCGTACGCCGCCGGGAGTCTGTGCTCGGGAGCTAGCCGGTACGAAGGGGATGCAACGATCGCGTTGAGATCACGCGCCATATCGGAGCAGAAGTCGTGGAAGAGTTGGAAGTCGACGCTGCCGAGGATGAATCCTCCGCCGTGGTAATAGACCACGAGAGGGAGTTTTTCAGTTGAAACGCCGTCGTTTAGGGTGGAGGAGGGGACGTAGAGACGCATCCACGTTGAGTTTGACTGGTTTACGGAGACATCTTTGGATAGGACCGGGTTTAGTGGGGAAGGATCCGGTGTGGCTGGGACGATTGGGAACATGGTGAGGTCGCGGGTAATGGAGCCATCTGAGTTCTTTACGATGCGGAGATAAGCGTACGGATCAGAGACTGGAGATGGTTCCGACATATTTTGTGTTTGGTCTTTTTGGATTCTGTGTGTAATAAAATGATTCTGCAGTCTCGTCTTTATATAATTGCTAAAATCAGGTAGAAAAAATATTGTGATTTATAAAAATGAAATAAGATAGTCATAGCTAATAAAGGCAATATTTGACTTGTAAGAAAATATAGCTTAATTCATAGGGGAAAAAAACATATTTATTATACCGTGTAAACTTTTTGACCTTTTTCAGCTTTAAAAGTTTGAATATTACAGTATAATGTTTTTTTTATCAGCTGGATGTTAACAAATTGTGAACTGATTAGTTTTCGTTATTCGTATAAAATTTGGATTTGAATTGAGAAAAACTGCTTTTCAAGATTAATTTAAATTGTGCTAGCAAATCCAAAATGTTTTATTTAATTCAAACTAAAACCTGATAAATAGTCTTACGTTAACTATGAAATAAGTATTTTTCTATTGGACGAAATTGATATGAATGATTGACTCAAATACCCAATCAATTAGTGTAGTTAATGCAACCCAAGTGGAGAAAGAAAAGATAAACCACATAAACAATGACAATGACATTGCAAGTGGAGAAAACGTAATGCTCTTTACTTTCTATTTTTGTGTATTAAACAAAAGACCTTGCTTGGTGCACAAGTCGTTAGCACGTCTCTTTCGTTTATCAACAAGTTGCACAAAATTCAATGGCCAAAACATATTTGAAGTTTGCTAATTATGAAAACATAATGGGTGCGATTGGTGTTGAAATAGTAGAGTACTACACATCCGGAACTTTTTGGAGCCTTTGAGCGGTCCAAAAACTCTCGTTTCTCTCTCTACAGGAGATCTTTTTGGCGATTCTGAAATCGAGGTTTCTCCGGCGGATGGTGTTACCGCCGATGTCGGAGAGGTCTCCCGTGTGTTATAAGGGCTGAGCATGCAAAGCCGTGGTCAAAGGCGAGCCAGAAGATGCTCCAGTTGGCTCTTCTCTAGCAACGTGTGGTGGGATGCTTTCTCGACGGCGCGGGCGGTGGCTGCAACATCGCAAATCAACGGGCCTTTGTAAGTCGTGAGCGTGGAAACCGTGTAGAGGACTGGCGGCGGAAGCGAGTAGCGCAGAGGAGGGAGTGCTGCTTTGGATCTAGCCTCCGCAAGCGGCGGAAGCTGTCGAGAAGGTTTTGAGGGGTAAGCGTTGCAAGCTAGGGAGGTTTCGCGGCGGGGTAGCTAGCCGTCGCGATACGGAAGCGCTTGACGGCGGTGACTGGTGAGTTGGCCCAATTGCTAGCCGGAGCTTTCGGATCCGCCTCTTTAGCCGGTGTAAGGAAAACTCGAGGCGATCGTTAGGATAGATCTGAGAATCGAAATCAGGTCTCGGGTTCGAAACGGCGCGAACTTAGCTTTGCCGGTTCACCGGGTAATTCCGTGGAGTGCGGCGTGGAAGTTTATCGCCGCCGGGAGAAGGTGAGAGGGGATCAGGCCCTCCGGGTTTTCGGAACGTCGGCCGGAGTCGGCTCTTCGCGCCGTGCGGAAAGAGGCCCGGCTGAGGACGCGAGTCTCGCCGGATCATTGCCGCCGGCGGAGGTGGGCGGAAACGACGAGGTGATCCTAAACGATGCCGTCTAGAATTAGGGCTTCGAGGATCGGTTTGGGATTCCTGCGGTTTAGGTTGGTTTGTTTTTTACTTTTGGTTATCGCTAATGTAACTCGGTTTATTTCCGGTTTTGACCGGTTTAATTAAATTAATATATATTAAAAAAAAAAAAAGTGTTGAAATAGTAAAAACGTTTGGGGGTATACAGCTTTAGTTGTTACCAATCACAAAAACGGTTCAAAAGCTACAGTAAAAACTATTACTCTCGGCTTTTTCTTACCGCTTTCGCTAACAGCTTTCACTAACCGCTTTCACTTACAGTTTTGCACTATTTAACCGCTTACCACTTCCGCTAATCGCTAATCTTACCGTTCCACTTTTGGTTACCAATCGGACCCAATAAAGATAATAAAGCGTTAACACTAGTATTTAATTAAGAAAGCTTAGATTAAATTAAAGAATATATAGAAGAATTGTGTTTCCATACTCAATTGCACAAAATTGATAGGGGACAAAACAAAAGAGCTTTCCCCTTGAGTTGTTCATAGAAAAGAAAAAAAAAACACACAAATACTATTATAAAGTATAAATTGCCACAGCAATAGGTGTTGGGTTATAGAGTTTTTCACCATCTCTGGCCTCTACCACCACCACGACCAAATCTGCTGCCACCTCCTCTGCCACGACCTTGGTAGCCACCGCGGCCAACGAATCTTCTTTGCATTGGTTCTCTCTCCTGAAGTTTAGGCAACTGCTTCACAACCTCCAAGCTAACACTTCCAGCATTCTTTTGCCCAGCTGCAATAAACTGGTCTACATCCGATTGTACAACATCGAAAACCGCACCTTGTCCATCTGCTGTTAGAGTTAACCCTTCAATCGAATTAACCTTGTCTTCTGGTAAGATTCTCCTCAGTATACCAAACACAAATCTGCTCAACCACAATCATCTTAGTATTTTCTTTTCAATGTTTAGCAAAGACTACACAAGCAGAGAGAGAAACAAAGAAAGAACATACGATGGTGTGTACATGGGCTTCCCAGCTTCAAGTAGTAGTGTGACATGGTTCTCCATTGATGTTAGAAGTGACCTTTTCTTAATCTCAGTGAAGCCCTGCAATCAATGACCATTTCAAATCTCTTTACTACTTTTCTTTGAGACAACAACAGAAAAAAAAGTGATTGTAGTGAGACAAACCGCAGTTTTTGCAAGAGCTTTTGCAAGGAGTACTTCTGCTGATACACCAGAATTTTCTAACAGTTCCTTGGCAGCCGCCATAAACGCAGGAACCACACTGCATTTGACATATTCTTGGATAAATATGACATTTCTAAATTTTATCTTAGATTTAACAAGAAGATTGTGTTAACATTACCTGTCACAGACTTGTGTAATTTTCTCAGCAGCTTCCATACCAACAGCTCTGGCAATATCATTAGGTTGTGGTGCAGAAACGTGCTCAAATTTTATACCAGCTTGTTTCTCAATTTTTGATACACCTGACTTTCTGGAATCGTATAGCATAACCGCAACTCCAGTGTTGCCTGCAACAGAAATAAAATACAGATTATGACAACATCAAGCAAACCTAACGCTATGAAGCAAACTGCCTAAATAATGTATGTGCTTTACCAGCTCTTCCTGTTCGGCCTGACCTATGAATATAATCTTCAACATCACGTGGAGGCTCACACTACAACAGAATACAACAGTATGTTAGAACATCAACGAAGTATCAAACAAGAATGATTATAGCTCCAGGGCTGCCACTAACCTGGATAATTAATTGCACGTCATTGATATCTAGACCACGAGCAGCAACGTTTGTAGCAACCAGTGTGGAGAACTTACCCTTTCTAAATCCAGCAAGAGTAACCTATAATCACAAGATTCATAATTAGCAAGCTGATGCTGCTTTGGGATTCAGTAGGATAAGAAGAAAATTCAGATTCTCCTCACTTAACTTTTCCTATGAACCAACTTTGTAATGAAAATATAATAACATACCTCACGTTGTGATTGTTGTATGTCACCATGCAAAGGCCTAGCCCCGGGTAACAAACCAGAAAGTTCAGAAGCTTGATCTTTAGTCTCAGTGAAAATGATGGTATTACCCCCACTGAATTTGTGAAAGATTAATAATTGTATAAGAGAATTGACAACTAAATCTCCGGAAAAATGATTACGTAAGTACTAAACGGTACCTGCTATATAGACTGATAATATCAGGAATCAACCGAGACATGGCTTGCTTACTGCAAGGAAGAGCAATGTGTCTAACACTATTACTGGCCTTCATTTTATCATTACCAACAAGATCAATAGTCTTCTTATCTGGTTTAAGAAACCTAGCAGCGATCTGGTAGCAACAAGAAAGATATCAGGCATATATAGATAGGAAAGCTTGACTCATGAAAAAGAGTAAAAACGAAATATTTGAAAGGGACGCACGTTTTGAACCCATGATGGCAAGGTAGCACTGAAGAGAAGCGTCTGGACTCTTTTAGGATCTTCCACCTTCCCTGAAGATCAGAGAAATAAAAGATCAATATAACAAGAGTTAGTTTCTTCACATCAAGGAAAAAAAAAATACATTACATACCTAGTATAAGTTCAACATCATCAACAAATCCCATTCGCAACATTTCATCAGCTTCATCAAGAACACGGAATTGTAGATAGCTAAGCTCAAGATTTTTCCTTTCAATATGATCCTGCAATGAATTTGGTTTCAATCAACAGAAACTCAAAATTGGTCCTCTCCATAAATCTGAGGTGAGAAAAGAGCAGGTGACATACCTTGATACGACCAGGGGTCCCAACTACAATGTCAACACCTCTCTTTAATTTATACTCCTGAGGTTGGTAAGGATCACCTCCATAGACACAGCAAGAAGATAAACCAACTGCTCCTCCGTATGTCTCAAAGTCAGCAAAAACCTACAAAGGAACACCATACCATCAATAAAACCTAAGGTAACACAAAACAAATCCGCACCAAATTTTGGAATAACATCTCCTCAAAATCCTTACCTGCTTGGCCAATTCTCTGGTTGGTAAAAGTACCAAAACACTTGGTGGCCTGCCGTATCCATTCTTCCTTTTGCTTTTGGCAGGTCCATTGATCAATGATTCCAATATAGGTAACACGAACGCTAATGTTTTACCCTGCACCACACCACATATGATCAGCAAAGCCGCTAACTTCGAAAAATTCACTCCAAACAAACAAGATATTCACAATATTGAATCCGAGATTCTAATAGACTGAGCAATTCAATACAGAGACCAAGGCATTACAAAAATAAACCTAATTGCAATAACAAAAATCAATCAATACCTGACCAGTACGAGCCCTTCCAACCAAATCAGCACCATCAAGAACCATATCAAAAGTAGTCGCCTGAATCGGGAAAAGAGCTTCAATACCCTTCTCCTTAAGCTTCTCCCTCACCGGATCCGAAATCCGAAACTTAGAAACAGCGTTAGGGTTATCAACTTTGACATCCTCCACACTCAGCTTCACCTTCTTACTGCTCTTCTTCTTCTTCTCCGCCTCCGGCTCCACCAGCTCAGAGCCTGAATCGCTCTTCGATCCTTCCCCTGATTCATCTACCTCTGCAACCTTGCGCTTCTTCTCCTTCTTCTTACTCTTCTTCTTCTCAGACTCTTCTCCATCAGAATCGGAGAGTTTCAGCTTCTTCTCCTTTTTGGAGACCTGTTCTGGGGTGGTTTCTAAGGCTATCTTCTTCTTCATCTTCTTCTCCTCGGATAAAGCTAATGAAGGCATTAGGTTTGGAGAATAGAAGGAAGATATAGAGAATCTCTCCTGCTTGTGAGAGATAGAGGCGGTGGGAAAGCAGGGAGAGAACGAGAGGAGGAGACAAGTGTAGGGTTTGCTATTTCTTATATAGATTGTTTCGAGATATTTTAGAAGGTCGTTTGATCAGAGCCCTAATAAACGGACTTTAGGTCTGTCAACTTGCCGTTTTGTTATTAGGATAGAAGAATGCGTGTTGGCTTTAAGAAAAAGCTAAATTGAATAGAATAAAAACAATATATGTTCTGTATAATTACAATATTGATACATGATAAAATTATGCATCTCATACTGAAATTTGTGATCTAACTATTTGTTTTGTATCATTAGCCATGTTCGTTTGCCAAGCGGTTGCGACTGACGATAATGGTATATTGTTGTTTGTTTATTTTCTGCAACCTCTTGCAACAGCCGCAGCGTCTAGTCAGACCATTCTGCATCTAACATTTTTTACTTAGTGATTATAAATTTGAACCATAAAAAACTATGACTGAACGATGTCACAACCGCCAACAACAGATAATCGAACAACCAAATTGTTAAAATATACTTTTTGGTGTAATTGTAAAATATATTTATCAAACTATGGAATATATTCACGTTTTAGTTTTAGTTTTGTATACAACAAGATCTATACACTGGTTTGAAATCGAAATCAAATCTCAAACAAAAATCGGCTTTCTAACCCTCATGACTACAATTTATATACACAATTCTTTGGAATGGCTAAATGGAATATGCAGGACAGATGAATCGAATCTTGAGTGTGGTGCACTTAGATCCCGTCTCTTTACCACTGCACACTTGGTTATCAATTTGTTTTCTTACTCATGTCTAACAAATTATATTGCTATTGAATAGCACAAAATCTATAAGGAATACACTGCTAACAAAATCTACACACTGTAAATTACAGTAGTAACTTCATCATAGCTTCATAGTTATTACAGATCTGAGATAAATCTTCTGAGGAAAAGCATATTTATTCTGCATAAGTCCTCCTAATATGTTCACACAAACCCGACATTAAAACCAAAACCATAACATCTTACAAGAACAATATTGAACCGGCCACAATAAACCCCACCAATATGAGCAGAATCCTTTCGAGACCAATGGCTAGGACATAAGAATCCGAGGCGCTGTTACAGTAATTGAAACCATACCATATACTGTCAGGGACGTGTGTGTTATACTGGAAGGTGACCGCTTTGGAGCCTTGGCTGTATATCTTTACACTTTCTGGAATCCAACCATCGGGACCAGACCTGTAAAGATACACATAGCATATTTGGTATGTGCATGGTCCGTTTATCCGAAATGTGTCTGATGAACATTGCTCAAACGTGTTTGTAGATGGATCGTCAAGTCTTGGTGCGTATATCTGTTTCAAGAAAACCAAAACCCCAGCTGTGAGTTTCATAGAACCAAAGCGAAAACTGGACAATACTTACGGTCTACTAGGAACAGAGACAATAAAGATTCGACAACTAGTTTCAACTTTCAATCAAAACCAATCCATTGAAACTTCCATATGATCCAAAGATGTGTGTATATTCATCTCAAGCTAAATTGTGGATGCTGTAATCGGGCATCTAAAACATGAAGTCAAGCAGAGCAATCTTGGTAGTTGCATTGAGAACCAAGAAAGTATGTATTCTTCTTCTAGGAATTTGCAGAATTCGACGAACTTTAGTTGATAATTTCTTCAATAATCAATACAAGTGAAAATCTTAGGCGTATTCAATAGCTAACTAGCATCAAGAACTGACTTGGCCATGCTATAAATCAAATGAAACCAAAGATGAACTGCTACAAACAGAACAATCTATGAAAATCCATTGTAAGATCAATCATTAAGAATGAATCAGATGCAAGCGTCAAGCAATTGTGTGAAACTAACTTTGTATTGGAATGAAACATTCAAAATGGAACCCTAGGCCAATTGATAAACCAAGTCTTTACCAAATCAAAATCTCATTCACCGGGAAATCTTACCTGGTTTCCGTATGCATCGCCGAAAGCAATACTGATTTCGTCACGCGTATACCTCGATGACGAACAGCTCGTTGAGATGGTCACTGTGTAAGAACAACTAGTCCTCAATTTCTGCATCATCGATCAGAATTTTACATCCATACAAGGATAATCATTAGTTTACCGGGAAAATCCTATACGAGAAAAACATACAGAGGCTGACATTAAAAGAGAGCGAACCTGGATGAGGCTGACATTAAAAGACTCAGCGGCGTGAGGCTCTAAGACTTTGGATTGGGAAACAGAGAGGAAAATTGAGAAGACGAAGCAGAGGAGAGTGAAGAGACGTATTGACACCATTTTCGGTGCTTCTCGAAATCGCTCGCAGAGACGAAAGTAAGGGAAATCGATACAGTAATCTAGAAGATACAAAAAAAAAAATCTCGAACCGGGTTAGACCGGGACAAATTGAAACTAGTTAAGAAATTGCGGGCCTCTGGTCCAGTTCTTTCGCTTCCCACCTACCTAATTAGCCCAACAGATTTATTTAATTTTAGCCCAACAGATTTATAGATATATAAAATATTTGAACCATCAATCTAACATGTAATGAAAAGTCCGTATACGGTTTGTCTTGTGGCTTCAACTGGTGGATTAGAGTAATATAATCTGTTTTGGTGGATTAGTCCTAATAAATTTTGACTTTAGTTGTTTCAATTATCTTTTTTTCTCAACTCTTGTGGATCTTTGTGTTATAGTGTCTCGGTTTAATTCGATTTTTGTTGATTTTAGTGGATGTGTTGGTAGCTCTTTATTAATGTTGTTTATCTTAACTCCAAGAATTATCGTTTATCCGTTGGTTCTTGATTCCGGTATCATTTTGTGATAACCGACTTTAGACTATTATGTTTGTATCCGAGCAATGTAAATTATATCGGTAATGAAATGAAATCTTTTTAGTGAAAAAAACTTCAAGTAATGAAACTATACAGTATACACTGGTTGTCTCCAAAAGAGAATATATAAACGAGAACTCCACACATATATCAGCTTCCATGACTACTCCATGAAATGTACATTCCAAATTAAACTAACCCTTATTCATCTCTCAACAAAAATCATAAATTTACAGTGTAATCATAACCTAACTAGAGCTAAAACTTTCCAAAACCCTTATTAATAAATAAATAATCATTTATGGAATCATTTTCCTCCTTATCTTCATTTGTATCAATTCTCTTGCTCCTTGAATCTCCTAAAAACTTCATCTACAGCCACATCGAATGCGTCTTTGAAAGTCTCTAATCCATTCGGAGACTTTGCGTATACCAAATTCGGTATCAAATCGATCACTCTTTCTCGCATCCTCCTCACATCTTCTTTATTGTACCGTTCCAACACTTCCTTTATAGACGTCGTCCCGTTTTTCACTTCTTTCCGGTCTATGAAAACCGAGTAACTATCCAGTTCATTCGGTAAAAACCACTTATACCGCATGTAAGCGGTTCTGGGCCAAAAGAAAACAGGAATCGAACCGAGTAACATGCAATCGAAAATTGACCGGCAGAAGCTATCGCCTCGTGGCTGAAGGCAGAAATCGGAACCGAGAAAAGTCTCCAAGATCGCCGCTGAGCCGTTCGAGCATTTTCCTCCGGTGCAATCCACCGTCCTGCTAGCTCCAGGCGAGTCCTCACAGTGACGAAGAAGCAAACCCCTGCAATCCACCGATGCAATCAGTTATTGTCCAACTTTATATTTGATTTTCTTTGATGTGTTTTGTTGTCAGCATCTTCAAGGTGATCTTTTTTTGTACAAAAACACATCTTGAAACCTGAAATGTCGCAATGGAACTCTAAGAAGTAGACACATTGATACTAACACTTCCATATCAAAGTCTTTATATGGCCCGCAATAAAATATTGTTACCTACGAAAAGACTTGGATGAGCGCTGAACAAAGAGTCCAATGGGCCATCAATGACAATGTTCAAAAACGAATCCATTTGTAACCAGTATTGGGTCTAATTCTTTTGGGTTACCGGTGGAGGAACAAAGTAATTTGGATGGAGTATAAAATAAGAACCAATTTTCTTTGACAATAAGAAATTCTAATATTTAGAAATGTTTAACATGTAAGCTTTAATTGGTAATACTTAATTCCGTAGAACTGTATTTTAAACACGATTCCGCATTATGTTTAAACGCATTCCGCAAATTACCAATCAAACTAATGTTAATTTCACAAATAATCTATATAAACTTCACTTTTCTACTAAATTAATTTTCCTTTATATTCTTTCAACGAAAATGTAAATCTGTATTTCACGTTTTCTCTTTAACAATTTTTTATGATTGACAAATTTTTGCGGAATAATATTTTCAAACGTGGAGCTTACAAATCAAAACCTTAGTAATATGTAAGACATAGACACAAAGCAAATGTATCTAATTAGTTAAACTGAACCAGAATACTACTAAAAACAAATTTGAAAACTTACAGGACAAAACTACAAACCAAACCAAAAAGATAAATCTGCAAAAGTTAAAATTCAAACATAATTTAAAAACCCATATTATCATGGTTCAATTATTTTGATAAAAGTAGTAAACTAAACAGAACCCTAGATTGGGAAACCTCTAACGAAACAATGCTTTAATAACTAGTTTCAACGGCTGGGATCAACAGATGGTGCATTGCCCACCGTAAGTTCCCCCTAGGGATGGTGCAACAAGCCAGTCCCAAATCAGTTACTACTTACTGAAACACAACAACAACCATCGTCTCAGCTTTATTGTATCAGCTTTTTACTAATGAAGCATACATGTAATGGCGTGTCACATCTTTGCCTCGTATCCATTAATTCTCTTCTTCCCATTGGTTTCTTTTAATAGATATCTATTGGGGTGAACCAAGTTTACCTCATTTACTTTTTTTTTTTTTTTTTACTTTTCTCAACTACCTCATTTACAAAAGTAAAAGAAAAATACTTCCCCACGCGTTATAGAGGTATGTGACATTAATATACGAAGTGGAAGCCTACGAGCCAGCCAGCTTTACGAAAATACAAACTCGTTTTGTTTTACACCCTGTTTCATAGCTTCTATTTACAGTAAAAGTGTGGTCTTCTCACATAGTAGGTTATAGCTGAACCCATGCACCTTTGGAGCCCTAGAGACGCTCGTAGCTGAACCTACACTAGTCTTCAATTATTATTATTATTGGTTGTAAATTTTGTATTCATCTACTAGAACGCATAAAAACTAAAACTAGAACTAGAACAACCATGTGCTCCAGGCCTAGTGGTAAAGGGTTGTGAGTGCGCCTCCCGCCACTCAGGTTCGAGTGCACCTGGCCACCGGAGGATTAATCCGAGGTCATCGCCGGCTCACCAGGACAACACGGTAATGTCAGAATTGACCATCCGCACTAGTCGGGACCCATCTAAAGTGGGGTCCGGATACCTGGTTAAAAAAAAAATCATTAAAAAAAAAAAAACTAAAACTAGAACGATGATTAGTTAGTTGTTACTTGTTACTATGTGGTGAATAGTGAATACAGCAACGAGCAGATACATGCAATTAACAAACAAAAGAGGGTTGAGTCCATTATTATACTCTTTTGACATGTTACTGCAGTGACAACAAACTAAACGAAAAACACATTAAAGCATTTAATTTTTGAGAATGGCGGACCAAATTTATTTCTTCACAAAATAGTCCATAATATATTATTTTAATTTTTGTTTTTCTGTTTATATTATTACGAACCCAAAACTACAAATGATATAAAAATGGTTTTAAACATTCACAAACTAATCAATCTTAATCATTTTTATCATTCAAAATCTAAGAATTGTTTGGTATGTTTTAAATCAAAACCATTGTGTAAATAATACCTTAATTGAAAATAAATAACATCTAAATAGGTCTATATACTTTCTAGATATTTTAAAATATATACAAAAAAAGATTCAAAAGTTTGACCGATATGACGGTTTAGACTGTGTAGTACGACTGTACAAAAAAAGTTCTGCAGTCTAAAGACCAAAACCAGTGCAGAAAAAATGTACGGTCGGACCAATTCATTTTAGGAAAACAAAATCATTATACCAAACTATTTTTCCAATACATTTCGATGAAACACATCATCTATACTATTAAAACAGGTGACTGACCATGGTACATAAATGTTGTTTCCGAAATTTGCCCTTGATATTATTAGGATTTGTAACCTTCATTAAGGGTAATTATGGAATATAACATTATCTCTACAATCCATGTTTCCAAACAAGACAATTATTAAACATGTAGCCAAACAACCAAAATCTAATAGGTCTCACTTTCCTAATTAATTAAAATCAAAACAAATTATTGATAAATATAATGAATAATTTATACATCAACTATTATATATAAATTAAGATTCTCTAATTTATGATTTAATTCAAAATATATTTATAATATATTTTAATATATTTTTATTTTGTTTCAAATATATATATATATATATATAACGATTGATGTTTTTATGATTGTACTTTTTAGCAGGTTTTTCCATCAAACTGAAAAATATTTAATTAATTAAACGGGTTGAAAAATTAATTAGCCAATCTCGATTATAAATTTTCTAAACAAAAATTCGCATATAGTAAATAATTTCAGCTGATATATTTTAAAATTAATAAAATATTAAAACGATTTCATACTTATATTATTCAAATATTTGAAGCGACAAATTATGTTTTATGTTTAGATGAAGTTTTTAACGGATAGTTCCATCAAAATTTGCAAATTATATATACGACTACAACATGTATTTTATAAAATAATATTTTAGATAAATAAAATAAAAATTAAACATATACCACATAACTTTTACAATAGTTGTTTTCATATATATATATATATATATATATATTTTTTTTTCCAAACTATGATCTTACGATACAACACAGATTAAAATATATAATGCGAAATCGTTATTTTAATCTCTTAATCCTTACGATATATCTCCTCCAAATAACACATAATTCTCTAATTTATGATTTAATTCAAAATATATTTATAATATATTTTAATATATTTTTATTTTGTTTCAAATATATATATATATTACGATTGATGTTTTTATGATTGTACTTTTTAGCAGGTTTTTCCATCAAACTGAAAAATATTTAATTAATTAAACGGGTTGAAAAATTAATTAGCCAATCTCGATTATAAATTTTCTAAACAAAAATTCGCATATAGTAAATAATTTCAGCTGATATATTTTAAAATTAATAAAATATTAAAACGATTTCATACTTATATTATTCAAATATTTGAAGCGACAAATTATGTTTTATGTTTAGATGAAGTTTTTAACGGATAGTTCCATCAAATTTGCAAATTATATATACGACTACAACATGTATTTTATAAAATAATATTTTAGATAAATAAAATAAAAATTAAACATATACCACATAACTTTTACAATAGTTGTTTTCATATATATATATATATATATATATATATTTTTTTTTCCAAACTATGATCTTACGATACAACACAGATTAAAATATATAATGTAAAATCGTTATTTTAATCTCTTAATCCTTACGATATATCTCCTCCAAATAACACATAATTCATTTAAAAAAAACTAAATTGCTAACTCACTGTTTATAATGTTGATTAAACAATTATAATCAAAATTAGATTATATAATTAAAAATCTAAACTACTATTAACAAAATGAATAAAAAGTAAAATTTGTAAAGAAAATTAAACCCGCACTTTCTAAGTGCGGGTCAAAATCTAGTCTATACTACTAAAACAGGTGACTAAATATGAAATTACCCTTGAATTAACGTGGAATATTACTTTTTGTGCCACTGCTTTTATTAGAAAATTTTAGATTTCATTAAGGGTAATTTTGGATTAGTAAATTTTGGACTATATGTGGACCATACTAAATATTCTCTCATTAATGATTTTGTTCAGAAATATATTCACAATATCTTTTAATTCCTTTTGTTATAAAACTATTTTATTTTTTCAAATTTTTATTAAAATAAATATTAATTTCGAATTTCTTATTGAATTTACCATAAACTTTAATTATATGTTAATATAAATAATCTCTAATTTATAATTTTTATTCAAAATATATATTTTATAATATCTTTTAATATATTATTAAATTGAAATAAAAATATATATTTCTATTTAAAAACAATCTTACAAATATATTTTAAACTTATTGTCTTTAAGAAAAAATAAGCACTAAATCCATATTTATTACTAAAAATTTTATAAAAAAATTAATAACATTTTAATTTATTAACTTAACATACATTTTATATTTAGACAATTACATAACATAAAACATATTGAAAATAAATTAACCGATTTCGATTATCTATACTATTAGAAAACATTTTGATTATGGGAAGACAAGTTAAAATATGTATAAAATAATTTAAATTGATATATTCTTAATTTGATAAAAATACTAAAATTACTCAACTTTATATTATTTGATTAATTTTGATTACAATTGATGTTTTTACGATGATATTTTTTGAATAATTTTTATCAGATTTTTAAATTACTTAAAATAATACAAGATGAGTTGAAATATAAATTAATTTTTTTTATAAAAATATTTAAAAATATTTATATTGGAAATCAAGTTAAAAATGAATTAATCAATTTTAATTATATATTCAAATAAACTTAAATCAATCCAAAATGTTAAATGAGATTATCACATTTTAGTTACATTTTGATTAAAAAAATTAACATAGAAATTTGTATATTTAGATTATCATAAAATGGGTTTAAAAAATAGATGAACCGATTTCTCAATTATCTATACTATTAAAAACTAATTTAACTATTGGAAAACGGGTTAAAAGAATTTATTAACTTATTTCAATTGATATATTTTTAATTTGATAAATTAATAAAATTATTCAATATTTATACTATTGGAATATATGTTGAGTTTGGTTACGATTGATGTTTTTAGGATGACAGTTTTTAGGAATTGTTTTATCAAATTAATAAAATGTAAGATTGTTTTTAGAAATATATATTTCTATTTAAAAACAATCTTACAAATATATTTTAAACTTATTGTCTTTAAGAAAAAATAAGCACTAAATCCATATTTATTACTAAAAATTTTATTAAAAAATTAATAACATTTTAATTTATTAACTTAACATACATTTTATATTTAGACAATTACAGAACATAAAACATATTGAAAATAAACTAACCGATTTCGATTATCTATACTATTAGAAAAAATTTTGATTATGGGAAGACAAGTTAAAATATGTATAAAATAATTTAAATTGATATATTCTTAATTTGATAAAAATACTAAAATTACTCAACTTTATATTATTTGATTATATGATAATTTTGATTACAGTTGATGTTTATTTTTGAATAATTTTTTATCAGATAATCTATTCATTTAACATTTTTGGATTGACTTAAGTTCATTTAATATTTGTATAATTAAAATTGGTTAATTTATCTTTTTAACGTGTCTTTTAATGAACATAATTTTTGAAAAATATTTTATAATCAAATAAATTAATCTATACATCAACTCATTTATAATTGTCAAAGTATTTTAAAATTTGATAAAACAATCCTTAAAAACTGCCACCGTATAAACATTAGCCGTAACCAAACTCAAAATATATTCCAATAATATAAATATTGAATAATTTTATTGTTTTATGAAATTAAAATATATCAATTGAAATAAGTTATTAAAATTTTTAACTCGTTTTCATGTAGTCAAAATTAGTTTTTGATAGTATAGATAACTAAAATCGTGTATATGTATATATATATATATATATAAGATTGTTTTTAGGAATTGTTTTATCAAATTAATAAAATGTAAGATTGTTTTTAGAAATATATATTTCTATTTAAAAACAATCTTACAAATATATTTTAAACTTATTGTCTTTAAGAAAAAATAAGCACTAAATCCATATTTATTACTAAAAATTTTATTAAAAAAATTAATAACATTTTAATTTACTAACTTAACATACATTTTATATTTAGACAATTAGAGAACATAAAACATATTGAAAATAAACTAACCGATTTCGATTATCTATACTATTAGAAAAATTTTTGATTATGGGAAGACAAGTTAAAATATGTATAAAATAATTTAAATTGATATATTCTTAATTTGATAAAAATACTAAAATTACTCAACTTTATATTATTTGATTATATGATAATTTTGATTACAGTTGATGTTTATTTTTGAATAATTTTTTATCAGATTTTGAATTACTTAAAATAATTTAAGATGAGTTGAAATATAGATTATTTTTTTTATTATAAAAATATTTAAAAATATTTATATTGGAAATCAAGTTAAAAATGAATTAATAAATTTTAATTATATATTCAAATAAACTTAAATCAATCCAAAATGTTAAATGCGATTATCACATTTTAGTTACATTTTGATTAAAAAACTTAACATAGAAATTTGTATATTTAGATTATCATAAAATGAGTTTAAAAAAATAGATGAACCGATTTCTCAATTATCTATACTATTAAAAACTAATTTAACTACTGGAAAACGGGTTAAAAAATTTATTAATTTATTTCAATTGATATATTTTAATTTAATAAATTAATAAAATTATTCAATATTTATACTATTGGAATATATGTTGAGTTTGGTTACTATTGATGTTTTTAGGATGACAATTTTTAGGAATTGTTTTATCAAATTTTCAAAATACTTAGACTACTATAAATGGGTTGGTGTATAGACTGATTTTTATTATAAAAATATTTTTCAAAAAATTATGTTACTTGAAAGACATGTTAAAAAGATAAATTACCCAAATTTAACTATAAAAACATTAAATTTCATAAATTAATTCAAAAATTTTTAAATAAAAATTATCATATTTCAGTTACATTTTGATATATGAAATAAATATAAAAATATTTACATTTACGACATTATAAAACGAATTGAGAAATCTATTAAACAATTTTAAGTATATATATTTTTCAAAACAAATTTTGCCTACTGAAAAACGGGTTAAAAGAGTAATTAGTTTTAATTGATATATTTTTTATTTTATCAGTATTTAAATTATACATAAATTTGTAATCACGCATCAAAACTATATTATTTAAAACAAAAAATTATATATATATATATATATACACGATTTTAGTTATCTATACTATCAAAAACTAATTTTGACTACATGAAAACGAGTTAAAAAATTTAATAACTTATTTCAATTGATATATTTTAATTTCATAAAATACTAAAATTATTCAATATTTATATTATTGGAATATATTTTGAGTTTGGTTACGGCTAATGTTTATACGGTGGCAGTTTTTAAGGATTGTTTTATCAAATTTTAAAATACTTTGACAATTATAAATGAGTTGATGTATAGATTAATTTATTTGATTATAAAATATTTTTCAAAAATTATGTTCATTAAAAGACACGTTAAAAAGATAAATTAACCAATTTTAATTATACAAATATTAAATGAACTTAAGTCAATCCAAAAATGTTAAATGAATAGATTATCATATTTTAGTTACATTTTGATCTATGAAATAAATATAAAAATACTTACAATTAGACCATTATAAAACAATTGAGAAATATTTTAAACAATTTTAAGTATATATAATGTTAAAAATAATTTTTGCCTACTAAAAACGGATTAAAAGAGTAATCAGTTTCAACTGATATATTTTTAATTTTATAAATATTTAAATTATACATAAATTTGTAATCACATGTCAAAACTATACTATTTAAAACAAAATTATATATATAATTAAATCAAAAACCTAACAGATCGAATCCAACAATTTATATATTAGTAAGATTGCATTTTAGACAAAAATTATTGATTTTAACAATTTTTAACTGTGAAATCACGGATTTTACTAAGTTAGAATTAATTTAAATAAAAAGTATTAAATAAAATATATATGCGCTTTTACAACAATAAGTTAAACTAATCATCTATTAAAAATAAAAATAAATCACAACTACTATAAATATATTAAAATAATATCAAAACAAAACTAAAATTTATTATTTTTTCTGACATTTAACACTACACCTTCATATTTTTACTTAATATAAATTAGATTGAATATTGAATAAACTTAATTTTTAAAAATATAAATTTAAGATAAATATTTTTGTTAAAAAATTATAAACCCGCGCTTCTTTAGCGCGGGTCAAAATCTAGTTACTCTTTAATTTGTTTTACTTTTGGACTGCCAATAAAACGATGGTATAAGGTTAATTTTAAACTGTTTATTTCATTTCGTATTTATCGCAATATACAATCCCACCAAAATTTTCCGCCCCATTAGTACAACTTTTATTGTGAAACCATACCATAAAAAACCAACATGTGACATGGTCTCTATACAACAGTAAAAAATCACATCAGTATGAGTTTTATTTAAATTCCTGACTCACTAAAAAAAAACGAACGGTCGATAAAAAGGTAACCACAAAACCCAAACCGGTCCAACCGGTTTCCTCCCAATCACTATCAAAGCAATAACTAACTCACAAGAAAAAGCATAGTATAGTCTAGTTTCTCCACATCGCGGTCCACGCTATTAACGGTGCACAAGAATTATCCACCGTACGATCAGACACGCATTATAAATCAGACTCGTCGTGTCTCTCTCTTCCCCTGCATTGGAAAACGGCGTCTACAACAGACGGCGGGTCATATCCCCGTCAAATCACCTTTCTATATTCCTAACCCCGTTAACTTCTCCGTTAACCACAAATGCTAATTCGTATTAGACATGAGCAAAATACCCAAAACCAAAATATCTAACAGATTTAGAATTAAAAAAAAAAACCGAACACAAATCGATAAAATATTCAAATGGATCATAAACTCCTACAACCGAAGAATCGGAACCGAATTCAAACAGAACGAAGAATGAATGATACCTAAAATATCCAAATAATAAAATATATATCTAAATTATTAATTATAATTATATTAAATATAACAAAGTTATCCAAAATTATAATTAGAAATCCAAATATATTGATTATTTTTAGACCAAAATAATTAAATTATCTAAAATAAACAAAATATATAATTTTTTGTTATATTTGTCAAAATTTGGACCAAATTTTTTTCAAATGTAATTAATTTTTATTTCTGTTTATACTTTTTCAAGTATTCGAAATCGAACCAAACCTAAATGAGAACTGAACCTAATTCGAACAAAAATTATAAAATATCAGAATGAATCTTATATATCTAGATTCGAAAACAAAAATCTAAAAAATCCAAATTAAAACGGATACCCAAAAATCCATGCCTAATTCGACTTTGTGATCATGGACTACTAATGTGAAGTAGAGTGGCTAATATTTCAAACGTGACATAATTATCATAGTTAATGTTAATATATAGATATATAACTTGTACATATATACTCTCACTCTGACAGATTTGTCGTGGTCTTCATAGTTTCTCTCTCATGGACTCAGCCCTCTAGTTATATACACTGTACAATACCTCACTACACATCTCACTCTCCATCTCTCTTCTTTAACATCTCTGGCTCTGCATTTCTTGCAGTTCACGCTAATCTCCTGTGCTGGTTCCCTTATCTCTCTTCAGCAATGGCAGAAGGAGCCTAAACATTCGTCTTTTATGTTTGGTTCCACTGTCTGCTTTGTTGTTTTGAAGTTTCTCTTTGGCTTCTAACTAGAAACGAGCTTTTTGGCTTATTACCACAAAAAGAAACAAGAAGGAGAAGATGCAGAGAATGGGTTTAGGTTTAACAATGGTGGTTTTTATGCTTCTTGGTGTTGCTTCTTCTCTAAACGACGAAGGTTTCTTACTGTTATTTTTGTTAAAAAATTGATCTTTTGGGTTATGTTTTTGAAGAAAGCTCTCTCCTTTATTGTGTTTTGGCTTTCCAGAAACTAGGGTTTAAGCGGTTCTCTTTCAAAACTCTCTGTAGTCATTAAGAAGTTCTATCGAACATTTGGTTTACCCGAGAAAGAAGAGTTAAAGCTGAAAGCTTTTTATTACCCAGTACTTAGCTCTGGCTTGTTCTTCAAAAAATGCAATCTTTTCTCTCCATTTTCCAAGAAATCTGATCATGATTAGTAAACAAGAGTATGTTTGTTCCAGGACCATGGAAAGAATGTATTTTTATTCCAAGCTCTCTGTGTTTTCCGGACGAAAATATCTAAAAATTAAAGCTTTCAAATCCCTATTTTGGGTCTTACATAAAGCTGTGAACTTTGAAGGAATCCCTAAGTTTGAGTTTATCTAATTGTTTATGTCTATTGAAACTATATGACAGTTATTTTATTTTGAATCTGGTTATTAACTAAAAAGAATGTCTTAAATTAATCAACAGGGAAAGCTTTGATGGCAATAAAAGGCTCATTCAGCAACTTAGTGAATATGCTATTGGATTGGGAGGATGTTCACAACAATGACTTCTGTTCTTGGAGAGGTGTCTTCTGCGACAACTCTAGCTTCTCAGTTGTCTCTCTGTAAGAATCTTTGTAATGTTAAAAGTCTCTCTTTTAGTTTGTTTTCCAGGTTTTAAAAGTTAGAAACTAAGTCATTTTCCTATTGTGTTAAAGGAATCTATCAAATCTGAACCTTGGAGGAGAGATATCTCCAGCTGTTGGAGATCTACGAAACTTGCAATCAATGTAATAGTGGTTTTTTATTTCTGAATGAATTTAAATGTTTCAAAAGTGGTACATAAAAGGCTTTATCCAATTGCAGAGACTTGCAAGGGAATAAATTGGCTGGTCAAATTCCAGACGAGATTGGAAACTGTGCTTCTCTAACTTATTTGTAAGTTTTTCTTGTGAACCAATTTTTTTTTGAAGATTTCAAATTTTCAAGTCTTAGATTTGAGTTCTATACTCTCTTTTGTACAGGGATTTCTCTGATAATGTGTTATATGGAGACATACCTTTCTCAATCTCTAAACTCAAGCAGCTGGACACTCTGTATGTGTGATACTGTTCACATTTTTCCTCATTTTAATGTTCTTGTTTTTCCCTAATGGATTTATGTGAACCTTTCAACTTATGGATATATCAGGAACCTAAAGAACAATCAGCTGACTGGCCCAATTCCAGCAACCTTAACACAGATTCCAAACCTTAAGATACTGTGAGTTATGTTGTTACATTCATTTTACTTATGAGTAAATATTTGGAAACTGATCTTGACATATAATTTTTGTTCTAATCATTATGTTGCAGTGATCTTGCAGGGAACCATCTAACGGGTGAGATACCAAGGTTACTTTATTGGAATGAAGTTCTACAGTACCTGTAAGCACCTCATTGTCATGTTCTAAAGTTCACACCATATTGAAGTTTTTCTCTCCTTCTAATGTATGCTCTCTCTGCAGCGGATTACGTGGGAATATGTTGACTGGAACGTTATCTTCTGATATGTGTCAGCTAACCGGTTTGTGGTACTTGTAAGTAGATCCTATACTCTTGCCTTCTTTTGTAAAGCTCTTGGTCTTTATATCTGTCTGAGTTTTAAAATGTGTTTTGTCGATCAAGTGATGTGAGAGGCAATAATCTAACTGGAACTATCCCGGAGAGCATTGGGAATTGCACAAGCTTTGAAATCCTGTATGTGTCTGCTTCTTATATAAACATTAGTTCCCAGCATAGAACTGTACTATGGACTTATGTCTTTCGATTTTACAGGGACATATCTTATAATCAGATAACTGGAGAGATTCCTTACAATATCGGTTTTCTCCAAGTCGCTACTCTGTGAGTATTGAGACACTACAACCTTACTTTGATTCAATGATTATAAAGATGCAGTTACTGAATATTGTATTATTTCTTCTTGAAGGTCACTACAAGGAAACAGATTGAGGGGTAGAATTCCGGAAGTTCTTGGTCTAATGCAGGCTCTTGCTGTTTTGTAAGTTCCTTTCAGAAGGACCAAACTTTTATATTGAATTTGGCTCATCTGACTTATTCATATTCCCAGGGACTTGAGTGACAATGAGCTAGTTGGTCCTATCCCACCAATACTTGGCAATCTCTCATTCACCGGGAAGCTGTAAGTCTTCTTCCTATAAACCACATTGTGCTTCATATCTTCAGCTCTTGGCATGTATAAATACATGTTTTTTGTTGGATTAGGTATCTTCATGGCAACAAACTCACTGGTCCCATCCCATCTGAGCTTGGGAACATGTCACGCCTCAGCTACTTGTAAGCTTGTTTCAAACTTTAAATATGTTAACATAGCTTTTGCATTCCATATACTTATTTTGTTGGTTTTATTTTCCTGTTTTGGCAGGCAACTAAACGATAATCAACTAGTGGGAAGTATCCCACCTGAGCTTGGGAAGCTTGAGCAATTGTTTGAACTGTGAGTTGCCTTTTTTTGATTTCTCTAAAACTGTTTCATTCTAATTTATTGTAACATTATGTTTTCAACATGAAAGGAATCTTGCCAACAACCGTTTGGTAGGGCCGATACCATCTAACATCAGTTCATGTGCAGCCTTGAATCAATTGTAAGTATATGGTGAATCTTTGTGAATTTATAGTTTACTCTTCTTCTTCACAAACCTAAGTTCTGCTTTCAGCAATGTTCATGGGAACCTCTTGAATGGATCCATACCATTGGCGTTCCGCAATCTTGGGAGCTTGACTTATCTGTGAGCTTCATTCTATACAATGCAGTAACATTGCATCTCTATAAACATTTTTAGTGACTGTTTAATCCTGTGAATGCAGAAATCTTTCATCGAATAATTTCAAGGGTAAAATACCAGCTGAGCTTGGACATATAATTAATCTTGACAAACTGTATGTCTTCTCACCTTTGTTACATCCCTTGTTATTTGTTTAGTTCAAATTTGTGCCAACTATTCATAACATTTTTGTTTCCAGAGATCTGTCTGGCAATAATTTCTCAGGATCTATACCATTAACCCTTGGTGATCTTGAACACCTTCTCATATTGTAAGTCTCCAACTTCTGAAGCTGCAAACTAGTGAAGGCTTAAAGGTCTCGTTTTTATTAACCTGCGAACTTTTCTTGATTGAATAGAAATCTCAGCAGAAACCATTTCAATGGACAGTTGCCTGCAGAGTTTGGAAACCTTAGAAGTATTCAGATGATGTAAGGCTCAAAGTTGCTTCTTATTAACCATCTTTGTTACCTGACTTCTCTGTTTCTCATGCAGTGATGTATCATTCAATCTGCTCTCAGGAGTTATTCCCATCGAACTTGGCCAGTTGCAGAATTTAAACTCATTGTATGTTAACCGTATGATCTTATCTTACACATTATATACAGAAAAGCAATTTAGATCTTTACATATTTGTGCAGAATATTGAATAACAACAAACTTCATGGGAAGATTCCGGACCAGCTTACAAATTGCTTCACTCTTATCAATCTGTAAGTTCTCATTGTTAGAGATGTTCACTTACAGTTATCGTTATGAAGATTTAATAGTAATCTTCTTCTTTCTCTTAAAACGTTTTAGGAATGTTTCCTTCAACAATCTCTCCGGGATAATCCCTGTAATGAAAAACTTCTCACGTTTTGCTCCAGCCAGGTATGAAGCTACTCTCAGTAGTCTGTCATTATGATCAGTACTCATAAACTGTTGATGTAAAACTGATTCACTTTCTTTGTATAGCTTCATTGGGAATCCATATCTCTGTGGAAACTGGATTGGATTTATTTGTGGTCCTTCTTTGCCTAAATCCAAAGGTATCTCTTCTCAAACTATTCTCTAAGCAGAGTTTATGTAGACTTACTCGGCTTTCTATTCTTGTCCATTGCAGTATTCTCCAAAGCTGTTGTGGTCTGCATTGTTCTCGGTGTCATCACTCTCCTATGTATGATATTCATAGTGATTCTCAAATCTAAGCAGCAGAAGAAAATCCTAAAAGGCTCCTCAAAACAAGCTGAAGGTAATGATGATAGCTTCAAAGTTTTTCATTAACTATCTTCTGTTCATTAGGTGTTAATACCTCTCTTATCTGTTCCCCTCAGGCTCAACCAAGCTAGTGATTCTCCACATGGACATGGCTATTCACACACTAGATGATATAATGAGGGTAACAGAGAATTTCAACTCAAAGTTCATAATTGGATATGGTGCTTCTAGCACAGTCTACAAATGCACTTTGAAAACTTCCCGACCTATTGCCATTAAGCGACTCTACAATCAGTATCAAAACAACTTGCGTGAGTTTGAGACAGAACTCGAGACCATAGGGAGGATTAGACACAGAAACATAGTCAGCTTGCATGGATACGCCTTGTCTTCTGTTGGAAACCTTCTGTTCTATGATTACATGGAAAATGGATCTCTTTGGGACCTTCTTCATGGTAAGTTCAGTTACTGAATGAGTGATTTGCTTAGGAAATGTAATAAAAGTTTTCTTTTTTAAGTAGGGGCATTGAAGAAAGTGAAGCTTGATTGGGAGACGAGGTTGAAGATAGCTGTTGGAGCTGCACAAGGACTTGCTTATCTTCACCATGATTGTACTCCTCGGATCATTCATCGCGACATCAAGTCATCTAATATACTTCTTGATGAGAATTTTGAAGCGCATTTATCAGACTTTGGGATTGCTAAAAGCATTCCAACGAGCAAAACACATGCTTCAACTTATGTTTTGGGGACAATTGGTTATATAGACCCAGAGTATGCTCGCACTTCACGTCTTAATGAGAAATCTGATATCTACAGCTTTGGGATTGTTCTTCTTGAGCTTCTTACCGGGAAGAAAGCAGTGGATAATGAAGCTAACTTGCATCAACTGGTATATGATTCATGAAACACTTTGTATGGTCTTGAACCTTTGAGTTAAATTTGTTTTTGTCTTCTGTTGCAGATCTTGTCAAAGGCTGATGATAATACTGTGATGGAAGCTGTTGATCCAGAGGTTACTGTGACTTGTATGGACTTGGGACATATCAGGAAGACATTCAAGCTAGCTCTTTTATGCACAAAGCGAAACCCTTTGGAAAGACCCACCATGCTTGAAGTCTCTAGGGTTCTGCTCTCTCTTCTTCCATCTCTGCAAGTAGCCAAGAAACTACCCTCTTCTGATCCATTAAAGAAGCCTACAGACTATGGAGTTAGGGACCAGCAAAAGCAGCAGCAAGAGAGGAGTGAAGTAAGGAACCGTGAGGAAGAAGGTTCACAATGGTTTGATCAATTCCATGAAGTTATCTCCAAAAGTAGCGTATAAAAGTGATTCTTCCAGGGTTTTTGCTTGCTTGCTTGCTTGTTTCCCAAGGAAGATGGTGTTGCTGATTTGAAGTTAAGGGATGGTTTTATAGTGAATTTAGTGTAGTACAAGGGGTATTTTGGGTAAGGAGAATGAACGTATGCTTTGATGTGGGAAGCATTTAAGACAACAACAAAGGATATGTGAAGTTAATGTTTGTTTTCTCCCAAGAACATGGTCACGAGTTCGTTAAAGTCTTTAGCTTTCTGATTTAATGGCTTTACATATGAACCCCACAACAACAAAAAATCAATGAAATCACTTTATCTATGCATATTTCTAAACAAGTATACAGGTTTGGACATGATAAGAACATCTTCAAGGTGAAGATTAAGCACTGATTAAGGTCCCTGCAACTTCTTGTGAATCAAATTTCCGGCATAAATCCTGGCTCCTGTTAAAATTATATCATCAGTGGTGTTTGATTTCTATGTTGGCATGTTGTTTGTTGATTCATTAGAGCTTTAATTACCTGTTAATATCTGTCCTGCAAGAGCTCTGAGTTCCATATTTGATACTAGTTGCTTCACCGAGTTCTTCTTTGCTTGATCTCTGTCAAGAAAAGGAGAGTTTTGTATTCAGTGGGAGCCCTGGGACTTTTAACCGAACCGAATTTGCCGAACCGAACAAATTTTTTTTGGTTCGGTTCGGTTAATTCAGTTCGGTTAGTTCAATGGTTTTGAAAACTATTTTCGGTTTTCGCGACGAACCGAACGGTTAACAAAAGTTTTTTAATAAAGCAAAATAAACCGATTTTAACCAAAATAATTAAAATTTTCGAACCGGACTGAAATAACCGAATATACGCAAAATTAACCAAAATTCTCTGAACTGAACCGACCCGAATAACTGAATATACCCAAAATTAACCAAACTAGCCGAAGTAACCAAAATTTTCTGAAACTATCCGAAATTTCGGTAAAAAAAATAATAACCTAAAAACTGAAAACCGAACCGAAAAAATTTCGGTTAGTTTCGACAGAAAAATTCCAAACCGAAAGACAGAAAACCGAGAAACCGAACCAAAGTCCCAGGCCTAAGTAGGACTCTTAATGAGTTTTTAGAAGTAAGCTGCATTGTTACCTTTGAGTTTAGTGGGCAAATATTAGATTCATACACTTGGCAATTTATCTTTCTGCTGTGAATTCCTTTCACTATCCTACCCTTTGAGGAAGCAATGGGTTTTAACCTGCAGAGAATGTACGTGAGAACGTTTGAATCTAGCAACTAAACTAGACCAAGGCTATACAAGAAAAGTAGTAGCATCATGGAGTTTCAAAGCTAAGCACTAACGTTCTGGAGTTAGTAGCATCATTCTCTTGTATGGCATCAATCTTAGCCTGCAATGTGAGACATCATTTGAATAATGTGTGAACATAGAGGTGAGAAGAAGTTAGAGGTCGGCAAAGAAAACATTTGAAAGATGTCTGTATATGGTTGGATTTGAGACTTACATTTGAAGAGCGTTCCTTTGCTCTCAGTGATGTTCTTAAACGAAATGCCTAATGAAGAAATTCTGTTAACTCATGTGGGAGGATAAAAACTTTGGACTTGTGGATGTTGGAAGATTAGTTATACCTGAAGATCTTGAGACGGTGAACTTTTAGGTAAAGGTGTTGAAGAAGGTTCAAGATTGATCTGCAAAGGAATCTAAAACATTAGTCTTGTTTTCTAACTAAAGTTTCTGAGAATGTGGTAGTGAAGATTATAATAAGTACATTTTTGTTAGTAGTGATTCTTTTAGATGAATTAGTCCTTGATTTCACATCCTGCTCGGTTTCTGAGTTAACCTTAGACCTGAAACTCCCCAGAGAAACATCAAAACATGTTTTATAAGGAAGCCAAAAACACTATCTTCTTGACAAGCAGACATTCTGAGTACCTGTGTCTTTCAGACCTTTCTGCAGTTCTGAGATTTGGTTCCTTTGGAACAGTGAGTTTAGATCTTCTGTTGGAGTTAACTTGAGACACCTGCAGTGATACATTAACAAACTCATTGGAACCATTGCCGTAAAGATGTCCAGCATTAGCAAACTCGTTGAATCCATTACGGTAAAGATGTCCAGCATTAGCAAATTCAAAATCCATAACACATAGTCACATCTTTGCTATATACTGCTCTTATTGCTATGCTCAACAACCTTTGGAATGGTCATCATTTTCATCGGAATTGGAAGATTTAAGTCTCTTAGAGTTTCCCTAATTTTTATATTAAGCATATCAACAAAAAATATAACACCCGTGCAAAATGTCTAGCTAAAAAGACAATAACACGAGGTTCTATTTTTTTTCCATGTAAGTTTGTCGATACCAAATTGGTTCTCTCTCAGGAAAAACTTAATAATATCGTGTTTCTGTTGTCAATCAAAAAAGGGGCTATGCAGCATTGGTTTGATGTACATTCTAACAAGGGATCTAGTACTAAGCTGATGTAACAATTTCAATTCAAATTGGCTCAAATGAAGCTACACTCGTTGTAAAAAGAATTTTGGGTTTTTGAATTAATTTAATATTTATTCAAAAAACAACAATTAAAAAAACACTGAGTTACAGACCTTAGCTTCAAGTTTTTGCCTTTTGATGTCTTGGTTCTGTAACTTAGAGACTAAGATCGGAGATAACTTATCACCAAACCTGCTTAATGATCTCTGACATCTGAAAACATCAAAAACCATTTACTGAATCCCCATAAAAAAACATCAAATTGACAATGGGTTTCCTTATTTGTTAGTACCTTGTCAGAAGTTGAACAGAGTAAATGTCTAACGGCTTGTTCTGTCTTGCAAGCAAAGAAGCCGTAGGTCTTGTTAAAGTAGAGCTACAACTTGGTTTGGTTTTTGATTTGGGTTTTGTCTTGGGGACATCTTTAACCTTTTGGTTATAGTATATGAACCCTAAACAACAAGTAAACTGAGGTCTCAAATATGCAAACAAAGATTCCAGTTTAAGAGAGGAATCATTATTACCGTTGTATTTATCTTTCCGACTCAGACCGGTATCCAAGGATTCAATGACCGGTTTTGAGATCTCGACAGGCTTAGTCTCTGAGCTAGTGTTTGTAATTTGCTTAAATGGCTCAAATTTCCAATTGAACTTTGGGCTAAAAGCTGAAAAAATATTTAGACAGCAAAAAGACCAAATTTAAAAAGACAAATCTTTGTAATAAAAAAAAAAAACAGAGTCTTTGCTTGCGTGTGTCTTACGCGAAGGAGGATAGTTTCCAGCGGATTCGAACCAGATGTCGATTTCTTCAGTCTCGGAATCAAGCTCTGGTCTGGAGAAATCGTAGAAACGAGGTGCATCAAATTCGAAATCAATGTCGAATTCATCTAATGAAAAATCTTCTCCAGATAAAACCGGAACCATGATTAAGCCGGGAGAAAGAAAATTCCGATCTGAGACGACGGAATTCGGAGTGGGAGATTTTCACATTCAACCGAATTACAAATGAATATGAGATGTTTCTTCTCCGTATCTCTCCCTCCCTCCTCCTTGAATGAATTTCCAGGAGAATTTCTGGAAAGAAAATTTCTCCAGAAAGTTAGGGGGAGAGAGAGATGGAGAAGAAGAGAGAGAGATAGAGGTAACGGCCCTAATCCAGTTGGCGCGGATGAGAAACGACGGTGATCATTGCTCTTATGTACAGCTCACAAATATTGGCTTTTGAATTTTCAGTTTGGCTCTTTAGTTTTTGAAATTACAAAAAGTAACCCCATATTTTAATAAACTGATTCAAACACCAATATCTTTTTATCCAGTAAGGAATCAACTCTCTCTCTAGTTTTCTCCACCTTCTCTCTAAGCATTTTTCCAACACCGATTTCCATGGCTTTTCTGGCTGCCGGCGGAAGTCGGTAGTCTGGTTGTATATATTTTTTGGTGACTTTTCGGTGTAATACATTTCCAATCCCAATCGGTTTTGCTGCGGTTTCTGCCGCTTTTTGCTTCCGACCTTAAGTCGGATTTTCCTTCCGGTGTAGATGTCGAAATCTACGATCTTCTCCTCACAGTTCTTCCATCACAACGCCGCCGACCTCTTTCTCTTCTCTTCTGCTTAATAAGGCGTTTTGAGTCGCCGGTTCCATGGTCCGAACAAGTTTGAACGGACTCGATTGGATCTTATCATTCAGGTTAATCTTTTGTAGATTCCCTGTTATAAAGCGCATGGATTCGATAGCCACGAAGCAGTTGATAAAGGCATCAATTCACTATGCAGCGATTTGGGGTGGTTGGAAAGAGATCGATCAGCCGGTAATTATGGTGTAGTGACTCAGAGCATCCACATTGAAGGTTTTTAAGGGTGAGTGTTCTTAACTATTCACGTGGGACCCACGTGAATAGTTAAGAACCGGGTTCTAAAAATCCTTATTTAAGAACCGGTTCTTACACTGTTCATGACACGTGGCAGCTTGTCATTCGTCTATTTTTTTTTCGATTTTTTTTTTTTTTTTTACACTTTCCCCCCATTTTTTTTTTTTTTTAAGAACCCCATAGAGGGTTCATTGATGTATATGCTCTCACCACTACCGGAATCAGAAATTTGACTTTTTCCGGCGGTTGCATGCCCGGTTTTTTCTTAGCAGGACGCGTGGCATCACCCTTGGACGCATTGATTTCAATACTTTTCGGTTTCTACATGTACTTGAGCTACGCCCATTTTCATACTACACTTGTAATTCTGGTTTTGATGTTCATTGCACTTGAAATATTATAAAATAGACGACAAAAAAAATCCAGTAGTCTTCGTATTCCTTAGATTCTTGAGTTAAGGGGAGAAATTGGGCAATCCAAAGATAATGTAAAGAAAACAAATATACGAAAGATGCGTTCTCCCAACAGTCTTACCTGTAAAACTTTTTGACTAAATATTGAATACTCTTTTTGTTTCCTAATTTCTTTCCAACAATTTTTTTCTAGGAAAATAACAACCTCTGTCTCATTCAATCCAGGTAAAGGCCTCCATTTTCCTGGAAAACTTTGAAATTAAGGTTTCCAATATCAGCAATTAAAAAATGATTATTGCCCTAATATTTTGCATCTCATTTTGCTTTGAATGAAACATCCATAACTTGTTATTATTTTGAGAAAACATTGGGAGGAAAAAAATCTGAATGTATTTGTTTGTAACAATCTTTTTTGACAGATTTTGGAGATAATAATGTCCAAAACTCAAATTGAATCAGTTTGTGCATCTCTTCTCCAAGAACTTGAGGTTTGTAATTTGTGATTGCTTCAGCTCCAAGAAAAGTTTTCTTTTCTGTGTACAAAACTAATGTCTTTCTGTTTCTGAAACAGATTCTATGGGACGAGGTTGGAGAAACTGAAACCGAAAGAGAGAAGACATTGACTGAGATTGAAGACGAATGTAGAAAAGTCTATGATCGAAAAATTGAAAAGGTTAAAGAAAAAAGGATTCAGCTAAGACAAGACATTGTTGATACAGAAGCAAGAGTCATTGCTATATGTTCTGTAATGGAAGAGCCATCGAGTCTTGGAAGACAACATCAATCTGATCAAAGTGGTAGAAGTTTGAAAGAAGAGTTAGTAAAGATTCTTCAGAAACTTGAAGATATGGAGAAGAGAAAATCAGAGAGGAAGAATCAGTTCATTCAAGTTCTTGAAGATATAAAACGTGTAACACACGAAATTAATGGAGAATCTGATGAGACTTGTTCATCTGATTTGTCTGTTGATGAATCAGACTTATCTCTTAGAAAGCTTGAAGAGTTACACAGAGAGCTTTACACACTTCAAGAACATAAGGTTTCCAAAACTTAACAAATTACTCTTAACTTTCATTTAGTTTCTTGATCAAGAAGCAAGAAAGTTAATACTAAATTTGCGGTATTCTTGGCTCAGAGAAACCGGATGAAACAGATTCAAGATCATCTAAGAACTCTGGAATCACTTTGTTCGGTTCTCGGTTTGGATTTTCAAGAAACTGTTATCAAGATTCACCCAAGTTTAGTAGAATCAGAAGGGTCAAGAAGTATAAGTAATGAAACACTTAACAAGTTAGCTTCATCTGTAAATCAATGGCATGAGACAAAGATACAGAGAATGCAAGAAGTCAGTCACTTCAATGTTTCCCAAACTTTTTTCTATGTATCTTAAGACTTTGTTCTTATATATAATCCATGTTATTGATTGCAGCTTCAAGATCTTGTGACAACAATGCTTGAGTTTTGGAACTTAATGGATACACCAGCAGAAGAACAACAAAAGTTCATGCATGTTTCATGTAATATAGCTGCTACTGTTTCTGAAATAACTGAACCCAATAGTCTTTCCACAGATTTGCTTGAAGAGGTACATTGAATCAACTATTCTCTTATTTTCTGAGATTATTTTTTTAGCTGATTGATTGTTTAATGCTTAAAGGTTAAAGCCGAGCTATGTCGGTTAGAGGAACTGAAATGGAGCAAAATGAAAGAACTTGTTTTAAAGAAGAGGTTAGAACTTGAAGAGATATGCAGAAGAACACACATTGTTCTTGAAGACCAAGATATTGCAGTGGAGAATGTAATTAAAGCTATTGAATCAGGTGATGTGAACCCTGAAAATATACTAGAACAGATCGAGTATCGAGCTGGGAAAGTGAAAGAGGAAGCTTTAAGCAGAAAAGAGATTCTTGAAAAAACTGAGAAATGGTTTAATGCTTGTGAGGAAGAGAATTGGCTTGAAGAATATAATCAGGTTTTACTCTTTTTTTGTTTTTTCCAAAAGACCCAATCTTTTACATTATGCCGTTATGGATGTTATGATTTGGAGGGGTGCTAAACTCATCTCCAACATATAGGATGAAAACCGATACAACGCTGGAAAAGGATCTCATTTAATCCTCAAACGCGCAGAGAAAGCTCGAGCACTTGTTAATAAACTTCCAGGTTTCATATAAAATGATCCCAAGACAGTTTTCAGATTGTTATATTTGTGAATCTTTCACTAACTGAAAGTCTCTTAACTCTTCTTAGGTATGGTTGAAGCATTAGTTTCCAAGATCACAATTTGGGAATCAGAGAAAGAAGCTGAGTTTCTATTTGATGGTGTATGATTTACATTCTTCTCTCACACAAAATCCTCTTTTCCTCTTTTTATTTAATGGGTTATGTGCAAATAAATCTTTCAAGTGTTGTCAAATTTCGAATCAATCCATCATCCGTATTAAATGCAGGTCAACCCCTAATCTCAGGCAAACAATTATATAGTCCACACGTGACTTTGAAGTTGGGGGTTGACCTTCATTTAACTCGGATGATAGATTGATTCAAATTTAGCGGCATTTGACGGATTTTTTTGCAGAAAACTTCATTTAATTGATCATTTTATTCTTATTTTCTTCGTTCAGAATCGTCTAATTTCGATGCTAGAAGAATATACAGAACTCAGAGAAGAGAAAGAACAAGAACGTCGCAGAAAAAGGGTATGTAGCTACAACTCTTTTGCATCAATATTGAATCACTAAAAGCAATGCTGGTTGGATTTTGGTTTTGTTTAGGATCTGAAGAAACTTCAAGGTCAAGTGACACCAGAGCAAGACAAAGGAGTTCCTACGAAGCCTCTAACCGCGAAAAAGGGTCTTAAAGTATCAACTAACAAGAGATTTGCATCATCCCTTCAAACTGATTCGCCTCGCTCAGCAAAATCTAGTACATCTCAATCACGCCATGACTGAAAAAGATGGAGCAAAGACATCAAACAGTTTTTTGTATGCTCAAAAGATGCTAACTCAGAAAGAGGGTCTCTATAAGAAAGGAATCTGAATGATTATTGGATCATTTGTATTCTGGCCAAACTCAGATCCAAGTGTGTACACACACTGATTATGTTGGGGAAAGAAGATTTGACTTTGACCGACCAAATGTACTTGCAGCAAAACTCATGTCATTTTTGGCCAATGATCTTTTTAAGCTTCGATCTCCTCATGAAAATTTATAAACTTTGGAAGTGTACTTAATTCTTTACTACAATTGCTTGAGTGAATCTAAAGATTTAGCTTATCTTGAAAATTAATTTGGTCAGTAGATTTTCAAAGCGATTTTCTTTGGTCAACGTTATTACAAAAGTGATTAACTGGAAAAAGACAATGGAGACTGTCAGAACTTGGTATTATTATTATTTTTCCTTTTTCTTTTTGAAATTTAAATTCAATTTCGTTTATTTAATTACAAATATTAAATTTCCAAGACGGACGTGGATCTTTCCCTAAACCAAAATCAATACTTTTATTTTTGTAATTATTATATCGATTTTAAAACTAATTAAATCCTTAATATTCGTATTAAATAATACAACTGTCTACATGATATTTTTTAATATAATTTATTTCTTTTTCCTGAAACTTTTCCGTTTTATTTATTTATGTTCCTTTTTTTAATTTGCAAAAACCCTAAATTCAGTCCTATAAGAGAGAAATTATCTTTTGTGAAAAATGATCGTCTCTCTTTTGTGAAAAAATTGGGGATATTGCAGGTAATTTTTGGGGATTTTTTTTAATTGCTAATTTTCCGGTGAGATTGAGAGGTTAATCTCCACTGAGAAAGCTTCTGCATTTTTCTGCTACAGTGTTGGTTTTCAGCTCCAGAATTGTTGTAAAGTAAGAAAACCAAATCTATAAACTGTAACCAAAGTTTTAAGCTTTGATCTTTGATCCTCTGCTTCCTTTCTGTAACTTTCTTTCTCTTCTAAAAGGTCAGTTTTTTTTTTTGGTGAATTTAAGGGTATTTCTGGGAATTTGTGGCTATAAATATGGAGGAGAAAGGTGGAGTTAATCCAAGTGTGGTTAAGGGAGATGAAGGTTTGGCATCAAGAACAGAGTTTCAACAAAACCCTAGCTTTCTCCAATTCGTGGGACCCACGACGGTGGTTACTCCTCCTCCTCAGGCTCCGGCTTCTGCTCCGACTCCAACCACCGTGAATCCTGGCTCAGCCGCCGCAGCGCCGCCTCTGCCAAACTCTAGCGGAGGGTCAGATCCGGCGAAGAAGAAGAGAGGGAGACCGAGGAAATACGCTCCAGATGGAAGTCTGAACCCTAAGTTCACTTCGAGACCAACAACTCTCTCTCCAACACCAATCTCATCTTCGATTCCATTCACTGGAGATTATAATCATCATTGGAAACGAGGAAAAGCTCAGCACCAGCAGCAGCAGCCTGTTGATTTCATCAAGAAATCTCACACATATGAAAGCAGCCCAGGTAAATTTTGCATCGGTTTCAGTGAGATAGAGATCTGATCCGATCTGGGTTGTATTTTGATGTGATTTTTATGTGGGTTTTTGAGATGTTGGGAAAGTGGGACCAACATAACATAACTGGATTTTGCTTGGGTACACTTTTGTCTGAAGAAGCTATACAATCAGACCAGTTAGAGACAGAGAAAGAGAATCTGATGATGCTGACCGAACTAAAACTGAAAATAAAAAGTAGATAAAAAAATTAAAAACAAAGAGAGATTATCTTTAGAAGACAAGAGTGCCTAGTTGTGTTAATTGTCTGAATTCTGATTAGCTTAAATCTGTTTTAATTACTGTCTAACTCTGGTGGCTATAAAGGGACTTGTATGTTCTTGAAAGGTACGGCCTTTATCACCTTATTAACTGATTGTAATGGATAATCAAGTTAGTTTACTTGAGGATTAGAGTTTACTGATTGGTCAAAGTCAATAGCATCATTATGATTCTGTTTTTATCTATTGCAGCTGCTCCTCCTGGGCTCTCGTGTTATGTGGGTGCAAATTTTACAACACATCAGTTTACTGTCAATGCTGGTGAGGTAATAAATTTTACAACACATCAGTTTGTAGTCAAAGCTTTGTGATATTTGGATCTTGTTTGTCATTGTTTTGAGAATATTTTGTTTTTTTGTTTTATCAGGATGTAACGATGAAAGTTATGCCGTATTCGCAAGGATCTCGAGCTATATGCATTCTTTCTGCAACTGGTACCATCTCTAATGTCACACTTCGTCAACCTACCACTTCAGGTGGTACTCTTACATATGAGGTAACCGGAATTAAAATGCTCTGAAATATTCCACCATATTTTAGTGGTTCTTGAATCAAATTCTTGTCTTAGGGTCGATTTGAGATACTTTCGCTATCTGGTTCCTTTATGCCTACTGAAACCGGAGGAACTAAAGGCCGGTCCGGTGGTATGAGCATTTCTTTAGCCGGACCGAATGGCAAAATCATCGGCGGTGGCCTTGCTGGTATGCTCATAGCAGCCGCCCCTGTCCAGGTAAGGCAATCTTGAATTTTTTGGGTCAAAACAGAGTCTTGATCTTGATTGTGTTCTCAAAACAAAGAAACACAATCTTGATTAGATTTTTTTTTGTCATCTATGCTTTTAATCTAAGTCAAAGTAGGCCGAATATTTCGATACATATTTACATCAAGAGTAAAGAAAAGTCGGATTTTTATTTCACATAAATTCCCTAAAAAGTCTTTATAACTTGTGAGTTGTGACAGGTGATAATGGGAAGTTTCATTGTGATGCATCAAGCAGAACAAACGCAGAAAAAGAAACCTCGAATCATCGAGGCTTCTCCTCCACCACAACCACCACAACAACTACAACCTCCGAGTTTCACCATAACCACCGTGAATTCTAATCCTCCCGCGGTGGCCACAGTCGAGGAGCAAAAACAACAAACCTACGGCGGTGGTGGGATAGTGAGACCGATGCCTCAAATGATGCCTTCTTCTTTCCACAACGAGAATTCAGCTATGAACAATTTCACAACGACCTATCATGGATACGGGAATGTGAACACGGTTACTAACAAAGACGAAGATGACTATGACGATGGTGGTGATGATGATTCCGGCGATACTAGGAGCCTATCTAACAGTGGTTGAGCTATTCTCGGAGTTTCTTGTGTAGAAAGTAAGGGATCTTTAAGGTCAAAATTGATTCAGCTTTTCTTTTCTTCGCTCTGCTTTTTTTAGAGGGTTGTTTTAGGTGTGAGTTTTTTCTTCTTCCTGTGTGTGTTTTTGTGACCGGTTTAGATTAATTATGTTGAAATCATCGATTAAACGATGTTTTATGGTTGCGGTTATTGGGACTAAATTTTACTATTTTGCATATGACATGGTTCGAACTAATCTCAATTTTTTCTCTCTCTGTGATTCAAGATCTTAACCAATCACAAAGTTCTCTACATACTTTTTGTTTTAGACAATATAATGATTCAAAATCTATAAAAGTTTCAATGTACTACAAAATTCAGCATTTAAACTGTAACAAATAAAGTATGTAATCAAATAAATTTCGTACGGCGATCGAGAAAGCGATAAACGATTATTTTCTTCCCGTCATTGATTATCAATTTTTGCCATCATTTCCGACAAACTTGGTTGGTTTTCTTCCACAAAATCTCTATCCGGCCTCCATATATGTTCTAACTTCCCCATTAACCCCACTCTCTCAAGCGGTTATGAACAGTTTGCACTTTCTATATCCCATTTTTTCGCGATTTGGAGTATTAAACCGCCTCCTTGGCCTTTCATCGAACTAATCAACATACATCAACCCTTTTCTACTCTCAAACCAAATTTAATGACTAATAATCTCTAAAAAAGAATGCAGAATATCATCAACCTTGGTATGTCGGATGCATCAGTTGTCTTGCCATCGACGGTTTGCCAATAGACTTTACACACAAACCATTTCGCCTTGGTCGTGTGTCCGGTCAATCCTTGAAAGCAGAATGTTCGTGCCATGATCACCCAATTGCCTCGACTTTGGGGACTTGAAGACTCAGTAACTTAAAGAGTCATCGCGCCTGACCGAGTTCAGTTCTTGTTCCAGTCTGAAGAAGAAATGAATATTGCTCTGCCTCGCTCTCTATGATATTTTGCAGAGTGGATGCTCACAATTACTCATTAGTATCCAAATCTATCAGAGGAATCAATGAAGATCATACTGTTATTGGTTAAAATTCACGGGATCCCAGTCGAATTATGAACCCGTGAATTTGTGGATTTCATCGCTAGCCAACTCGCTCTAGTGTTCGACATGGATTTTGATGTGAACTTGTCTCATGTTGATTTTCTCAGGGTACAGTTACTATGGAATGTGGATTATCCGCTCCAATTTAAGCGAAATTTCCAATTCGTCCTCAACGGGAATATCATACTTAGCTTCCTCTTTGAACGACTTCGAAATTTCTGCACCATTAGTGGCAATTTGAAACACGATCGTAAAGAATGTCCCTTTCACTTTGAAGATGACAATGATGGGTATGATGACGAACCTCACCATGATGACCACAAGGAAGACCAAGATCCTCAGAACCCCAACCATCAACCTACTAACATCCAGGACATTGAAGTAGTTCATATGGGTAACACTGAAAAAACTACAAAATTATTATATATGATTTAATGGATGCTCATTAACTTATGTTATAGAATGTTCTAGATTTACTTGTTTCCAAAGTTATACATGTTCTCCAAGTTGTATCTCTATATATACTATGTTCTAAAATGTTCTAGATTTACTTGTTTCCGAAGTTATATTTATTCTCCAAGTTTATCTCTATATATACTTTTTATTATCAATGGAATAAGACAACATTTTCTTCTTTCTTCTTTGTCTCTTATTTACAATAAAAACAACTATTTTGATTACATTTACAAGAACTAAACGAATAAAGGGGCTAAATAATAAATATAAATATTAGATGTCCGTGGTTCTAAAACCCTTGAACCCCCAGTAGCGACGTTGCCTCTGCTGATCGTGACTCCCCTTCACGCCATTGATTCCGGTTAATCGGAGCTTCAACTCTTCAATTCACTTCAATTTTCAATTTTGTTTCATCGTTTGTGCGCTACATCGTTCAATTAATCTTATATGTATAACCTTAGTAAGCTAATTTCTCGTCTATCCTCCGTTTCCCTTAACCCTAGCACAAAAGCGTCTGGGTTTCTGATTGAAAACGCTCCAAAACTCATTCAATCTTTCGGAAACCGAAAATTCTCCGGGAGTTCAGGGTCCGATGGATTCGGAGGCGACGATAACGGTTGGGATATCCCAACGGGAGAATCCTTCGGAGGTACAGGATCCGATGATCTTGGTTGGGACAATAAATCAATGTGGTCAACTGGTTTGACCACAGAACATTTCGATGGTGTCTCTGTTGGCCGTCCTTCTTCCGACAACACCGGTTCTGATTCGAGTGATGTAATGAGCAAGTTGGGTCCTCGAGAAGTCGCTATGGTTAACGAGATGAATGAGTATGATGATTTACTAAAAGAGATTGATCAAGATAATAAGGAAAGCAAGGCTTTTGTTGATGGGATTAAACAGAGAATGATGGAGATAAGTGTGTTGCTGAAGCAAGTAAGGGAGCCTGGAGCTAGAGGCTCTTATCTTAAGGACTCTGAGAAGACTGAGATGTACAGATTGCATAAAGAGAATCCAGAAGTTTATACTGTTGAGAGACTTGCTAAGGATTATAGGATCATGAGGCAGCGTGTTCACGCCATTCTTTTTCTTAAAGAAGATGAAGAGGAAGAGGAGAGAAAACTCGGTCGTCCTTTGGATGATTCCGTTGAGCGTTTGCTTGATGAGTACCCTGAGTAAGTGTGCATTGTTTATGAAAGATCAAAGATACAAACTTTGGATAGGTTGCTGAATAAATGTGTCTTTGTTTTCCTTAGATCGTCATCTAATATTTGTATCTCATGCAGGTTCTTTATTTCGCATGACCGGGAGTTTCATGTGGCCTCACTCAAGTACAAGCCGGGCTTCAAGGTCATGCCAGAAGGATGGGATGGTACAGTCAAAGATATGGATGAAGTCCATTATGAGATCTCAAAGAAGGAGGATGACATGCTTTATGAAGAATTCGTCCAAAGGTTTGAGTTCAACAAAATGAAAGTAAGTCCCTTACATTCTGTCTGTTAAGACATCAAGTGTTCTGTTGTTGTTCTTGATGATGATAACATACACATTGTCTATTTTGGTGTCTTAAACCAGTGGAGAGGAGAAGTGAAGTGTCACAAGTACAGCAGACGACGTTCATCAGATGGATGGAAAATCACGATTGAGAAACTGGGTCCTAAGGGGAAGCGTGGAAATGGAGGTGGGTGGAAGTTTGTGAGTCTTCCAGATGGATCAAGTCGGCCTCTCAATGAAACTGAGAAGATGTATCTTAAGCGGGAAACCCCGCGTCGTCGCCTTAAGATACTGGCAGGTTCCAAAGGATCTATCTTAGGAAGAGCTTGCAGAGCAAAGAAGGTGTCAAAGAAATGGAGGTTGGTGATGATGGATTATGCAGAAAGAATGAAACTTAAAAAGCAAAATAAGATAAAATGATAAATTGTATTTATGTTGAAAAGACGATTATGGTATTTGAGAGAATTATCTTGGGAGTGAGCAATCATAAATGTTTAAATGTTACATGATAATGTTTTCTTGCCTAAGAGCACCATCAAGAAGTTTGTAGGTTGTACATCTACATTTCATGTCTTAGGAGCCTATGAATGTGTATTCTGCAAGACATTGTATGCCAAGTTGCTTTTAAAACTACTTCCATAATTCTTTGTATCAGAACCATACTAATGTGTCATTTTCAATTTTTTTTTTTTTTAAATTACCTTCCATCGTGAACTACCTTTTAATTAAAGTACTGGAATTTTTTGAAGAAAAATGTAAAATGTAGCATGCTTGGATCGCCTAAAATATTATATATATGGTCTGCTTTAAAATATTGGTATTACTACGCAAAACAAATTTGGTTAAAAATGTTCAATGTTTTTTCACAACAAGCTTTTCACAAAAATGCCTTACAATGTACAATCCAATCAAACAAGACATCATAAATATGAACGGTGTTCACGTAGTTTGATATTACTGGAAGTATTACTAAAAATTACTAGCCGCAACGTAAATATACGGATTATTATATGTTTTACCCAAATAACAACAATGAAAAAAAAATTAAACACACAAAATAGTTACTACACCATATCATGAGCAAGAACCACCACAAAATATAGATGGGATGACACATAAAAAAAAACAGCAAAATAAAATCCAACTCCACCAACCTCACATATGAGCGGGGTAGAAAGCCATCTAGTATTGATCAATAATTAATATAAAAAAATTAGAATTCAAAGCAAAGAATTTGATTAAAATAGACTACAGAGATATTTATCCATTATGTTTATTTTAATAATTTATGTTTTAATTATTATTTAAACATCTAATTATTTTTGAAAAATAAAGTAAATAGTTTTATAACAAATCATTAACCTTAAAATAACAAAAAATAGAATTTCATTCTATGGAGCATTTGCCTTGTTGGTGAAAGCTATGAGAAATGATTCATTCCACTCGTTTTTGTTACTTCTTCTTTGTCTATCCAAAATAATTGAAATGGTGGTGTTTTGATATATTTCTTTGTTTTTCATAATATTCATGTTCTTTTATCATCATTTTAGTTGTGGAGATCATAAAATTATTTTTAATGACTGTAGAGACTGCGCACTAATCCTCTTGTAACTGTGATTTGTTTGTTTCATTTATGCACAATAGTGGAACATAACACCAAAAGAGCTAAGTAGATTTGTGTTTAAAATTTTAAATGTCATTATCTTTGGACCAGATTTTTACCAAGTGATGTTTTGTATGGTTGATTGATTGATTAGTTATCATGTTCGACTGAATTTCAGATTCTTTTTACGTTTAGTTTTTGATTCTTTTATTTGAGATTTTTTTTAGAAAACAAAAACAACGCCGGGTCAGTAAGTTCCTCATCTTACAATTGAACTAGGCCGTGAATCAATTTTCCGGAGTGGGAGCATCTTATAGGTAATTTGAACAAATTCTCAAACTGTGAACTGATAATTTTGTTCCATTCCTGTTCTTCTTTCATAAGTTTTGCAATTTTTCCTAGATATTGAGGTTTCATATAAATGCTCTGGCATGATTTACTTGGATATTTGTCACCGACAAATAATCTTTCCAGCAAATTAGAGTTCTGGAAAACTAGAGTTTGAATATATGTCTTCAATTGAGTGAGACAAATACAAATTTGAATCTGAGAAGGGGAAAACTAGATAAGATGATGAGCATTAAATTGCATATGAATGGCTACCATACTAATCTCAAATTTCTTTTGTGATTTTTCTTATTATTTATACAAGCAAAACTCAATATTCTTGTATAATCTTTATTTTAAGTGAATTCTAAATAATATCCTATTTTGTATAATCAAGCTAATCAAATTTTGAGGAATATTAGATAATCATTTAGATCCACTCTATCTAATAAAAGAAAATTAATATTTGGAACTACCAAAAATTCAAAATAAAATATTATATTAAAATATTAGATTAAAGTATTAAACATATCATACAAGCTAATAATGTGAATAATAAATAAGGAAACTCTAGTTGGATTACAAATGATATTTTAAAACCGGATTTTCTAATTAGTTCAAATTGATCGTTTTTTTGTTTTATATCGAGCTTTTATATTTGATTTAGATCAATAAATAAATTGCTTTTTAATAAAATTCAAACCGGATAGGTCACCAGTTCGGCTTGAAGTCAAGATCTTGTGCAATGGAAAAAATTATATGTTTTGTTTCAAACATAAACTCTAATAATTTGTTTATGACTTTGTGCGTTACTCTCTCTTTTCAAACTTATTAGCTCTTCAAATAAGATCAGATTCTTTCTCTAGTGAAGATTTTGAACTCCTCTAAGACTCTAAGCTGCACAATGACCTCTATGAAACCCTCCAGAACATTTGCCAGATGCATTTATTGTTATCTCTTTTGTTCATTCCTTGTTCATCTAATGTTTATGCTGATGATATTGTTAAAGCCTTGAACAAATTGTACATTTAAGTTTTCATAATATTTTTTTTGGCAACTAAGTTTTCATAATCTAAGAAGCATAGTTAGATCCGGAAAAAAACAACAACTCTTTAACTCTTTTATGAAATGTACCAATGGAATTCTGAATTTAGGGTTTAAAATGTAAGAAACCAAAACTTCTAGTCTATTATTGAGGTAAGAAACTAACAAAACAATCATTTGCTTACATTTGTAAAACCAATGGAATACAGGGGCTAAGGATAAATAAAAAAAGATATCTAATCTCTCCCCCAAATTCTAAAACCCCGTCGCTATTGGCCTCCGTTGGTCTTCTTCATCGTGATTCCGATTAATCGGAGATTTGACTTGAAAAGTAAATCGTCGCTCGGTATCCTACCCTCAGGTACCTAGAAATGCTCTCCATTTTGTGTGTTTTAAGATTGTTTATTGGATAGTTACTAGATCTTCAATCTTCATGTTGTTTCAGCGTTCGATTGAGCATCACTAGATATGTTTAAGCTCAGTAGGATCATTCCTCGTCTATCCTCGGTTTCCCTCAACCCTAGCACAAGTTTGTCTGAGTCTCTGATTGAGAACGCTTCAAAAATCTTTCAATCCATCGGAAATCGAGCATTTTCCGGGAAATCAGGGTCTGATGGAGTTGGAAGCAACGACAACGGTTGGGATATCGCAACGGGAGGATCGTTCGGTGGTGCAGGATCTGATAGTCTTGATTGGGAAAACAAATCAATGTGGTCGACTGGTTTGAGCAAGGAGCATTTCGATGGTGTATCCGTTGGCCGTCAGAACAACGTGAATCCTTCTGATAACACCGGTTCTGATTCGGTTGATGTGATGAGTAAGTTGGGTCCGAGAGAAGTAGCTATGGTTAACGAGATGAATGAGTATGATGATATGATCAAAGAGATTGAGAAAGATAATAGGCATAGCAAGGGTTTTGTTGATGGGATTAAACAGAGGATGATGGAGATGAGTGTGTTGTTGAAGCAAGTGAAGGAGCCTGGAGTTAGAGGGTCTTATCTTAAAGACTCTGAGAAGACTGAGATGTACAGATTGCATAAAGAGAATCCTGAGGTTTATACTGTTGAGAGGCTTGCTAAGGATTACAGGATCATGAGGCAGCGTGTTCACGCCATTTTGTTTCTTAAAGAAGATGAAGAAGAAGAGGAGAGAAAACTTGGTCGGCCCTTGGATGATTCTGTTGAGCGTTTGCTTGATGAGTACCCTGAGTAAGTACTTAACTTGGAAACTACTTTAACTTGTGTGCTACTTCAGTTTTACTTGAACAGTTTATCCGGTTTTGTCATTATACATATCCTTAGATTATTGAGGTGACAGTAGCATTGTTAGTGAAACAAGATACAAACTTGGATAAGTTGCTGATATTTATACCTCATGCAGGTTCTTCCTTTCGCATGACCGGGAATTTCATGTGGCCTCACTCAATTACAAGCCCGACTTCAAGGTCATGCCAGAAGGATGGGATGGTACTATCAAAGATATGGATGAAGTCCATTATGAGATCTCAAAGAAAGAGGATGACATACTTTACGAAGAATTCGTCCGAAGGTTTGAGTTCAACAAAATGAAAGTAAGTCCCTTGGTAAACCATACTACATGTGGTCGTCTGAGACAGTTTCCGCTCTATATGTTAATTATCAAGTGACCTGCTTGCAACTTAGAAAGAAAAAGCTTATTTGTAGAAAATACAAACTTCATCGTGTTCCTGGTTCTTGGTTGATTGAGATGTGTGCTGAGAGCCTGAGACTAGATGCAAGTATGGAACATAGAAAGGCAAAGCTAGTTTCTTTTCTTGGTAATTCTCTTAGAAAGAACGAAAGTAAATGATGGCATTGTTACTTGCTTGTGGGTAGTTTCATTTGATAGAATCATGGCATTTTATGGATAGGTAATAATATCTACTCTCTAGCTTGTTGTAAAGGTGTTAGACATTCTTGATCATTGATTCTTGATGATAATAAAATAATGCATTAACTCTTTTGGTATGTTAAACCAGTGGAGAGGAGAAGTGAAGTGTCACAAGTACAGCAGACGACGTTCATCAGATGGATGGAAAATCACGGTTGAGAAATTGGGTCCTCAGGGCAAACGTGGAAATGGAGGTGGCTGGAAGTTTGTGAGTCTTCCAGATGGATCGAGTCGGCCTCTCAACGAAGTGGAGAAGGTGTATGTTAAGCGCGAAGCCCCACGTCGCCGCCGGAAGATTCTCCCTTGATTCTTAAGAGAACCAGAATCCATCAATGGTAATTTCAAGATGGGAATGTTACCGTACTCCTGTGTTTTCGTGGAGTGTCAAAGTTGAAACTTAAAACTACTTTGCTTTGTTTGATCTCAAGTTGAATAGTAAGATGAGTTAGCTTTTGTTTTTGGTTTTAGCTCTTACTTTTTTAGTGGCCCAACTTAGACCATAAACAACGGGGTTTCTTAACTCCAGTATCTTAAAAAAAAATTATATTATATTATGTGGGTCCCACAGCACAGTTAACATACATGTCCTTAAAATCTTTATCTAAGGATCGTTCCTTATACTGTTCCATGGCAAACCTTCCTGTTTTAATAGATTAGATTCCGTTTAATATTTCTATTAAATTATTTATTTCATTTGATTTATTGTATTAAAAATATAATGTTAAGTAACTATAAATCAGACCCAAATTAATCTAATCTATTAAAACAAGAAGGTTTGCCATGGTACATAAATGTTGTTCCCGGAATTTACCCTTGATATTATTAGGATTTGTAACCTTAATTAAGGGTAAAACTGTAAAACAATTTATATTTGATTTATTATCTCTACAATCCATGTTTCCAAACAAGACAATTATTAAACATGTAGCCAAACAACCAAAATCTAATGGGTCCCACTTTCCTAATTAATTAAAATCAAAACAAATTAATTGATAAATATAATTAATAATTTATACATCAACTATTATATATAAATTAAGATTCTCTAATTTATGATTTAATTCAAAATATATTTATAATATATTTTAATATCTTTTTATTTTGTTTCAAATATATATATATATATATATACACACATATTACGATTGATGTTTTTACGATTGTACTTTTTAGCAGGTTTTTTCATCAAACTGAAAAATATTTAATTAATTAAACGGGTTGAAAAATTAATTAGCCAATATCGATTATAAATTTTCTATAAAAAAATTCGCATATAGTAAATAATTTCAGTTGATATATTTTAAAATTAATAAAATATAAAAATGATTTCATACTTATATTATTCAAATATTTGAAGCGTCAAATTATGCTTTATATTTGAATGAAGTTTTTAACGGATAGTTCCATCAAATTTGCAAATTATATATACGACTACAACATGTATTTTATAAAATAATATTTTAGATAAATAAAATAACAATTAAACATATAGCACATAACTTTTACAATAGTTGTTTTCACATATATATATTTTTTCCAAACTATGATCTTACGATACAACACAGATTAAAATATATAATGCGAAATCGTTATTTTAATCTCTTAATCCTTACGATATATCTCCTCCAAATAACACATAATTCATTTAAAAAAAACTAAATTGCTAACTCAGTGTTTATAATGTTGGTTAAACAATTATAATCAAAATTATATTACATAATTAAAAATCTAAACTACTATTAACAAAATGAATAAAAAGTAAAATTTGTAAAAAAAATTATACCCGCACTTAGAAGTGCGGGTCAAAATCTAGTTATGTTTTAAGCCCATAACGTTTTTGGTCTGTGTATATATATTAACTCCTAACATCAAAAAGTCCAAGCTAAACATTATGTACAAAGGCCCACTCGAAAATCCTAACAATTCTAAAATCAGACCCAATTCATATATACTCGTTGACAAATAACTTGATGGGCCTGTAAAAACGAACCGCGTTGGACAAAGGCTAAAAATCGGCAACTAAACATTAATGATTCGTAATATATATTTGAGAATGACATATTTACCCTTAATGAAGGTTAGAAATCCTAATAATATCAATGACAAATTTTGGAGACAACATTTATGTACCATGGCAAACCTTCTTGTTTTAATAGATTAGATTTTTCTGTTTTTAATAGTTTAATGGAGATTCAAAGTTATGCAGAAAAGGTTTAAAAGTTTATTTCAAAATTTATGTTCACTGAATGTATAAAAAGAACAAATAAAATAAAAAGACAAAGAGATATCCATAATAATAAAAAACAGTAATAAAAGATGATGTCTCCTGGAATGGTCGAAGCAGAATGTGTAGCCACTCACTGTTCTCTATCGTTGTCTCCTCCTCAACGTTATCCCAATCCCACGTTCGCTTTATTTTTATTCATAAGTTGGTGTTTTTTTGTTTTTATCAATCATCAATCGATTAAATTATAGTATTCATATTTTTAATCCCTATAATTGGTTTCTGCTATTTAAAAGATCCAAGATTTTGTTATAGTTCCAAAGTTGTCTAATATCCCGGTGATTTCATTTTGGTCGGAAAAAAATCTATCAAAAGACTTTTTGAGATATGCCCCAACGATAATCTAAGAGAGTGATCATTCATGATTCATGTCTGTCTACTGTTTTAGAATATTTTTAGGGTAAAACCTCGATAATAATTGTAGTGCATGCATCAAACTCCAATTATACGCACACCTTTTTTCATTTTGAGAAACATTATACGTACACATTACACATATTGAAACGTTTAACGTTATTTAACTTCGAAATACATAAATATTTTACCATCTTCATATTTCCAAGGTACTTTGAACGCCGGAAAAAAATATATGAAACGTGAGTATAGCGCAAAATTCTACTAGTGTTAATATTTGCCATTATGTTAAGAAAAATGCATTTACACATTCGATTCACTTTACATATGATCACAAAAGCTGAATACATATGAATCCTATCAAAAATAATGCAAGACAAGTTTATATGATTGATACTATATATCTTACACGAGCAAAGAACAGGGCTATATCTGTTAGACTCAAATCAAATTCAAGATTGAATCAAACCTTATAAGAATGATCAGACTTCAACTATATATTTTTCAGCCATACATGCTGTTTTTGGTACAATTTTTATGTTTTCCTTTATTTTCTTCTTTGTTCATGATCTAAAATTTCAAACATACCAATACTAACTGTTTAGAGTTGCACTTGGACCACAACATTTTACATTTCAATTTTAAACCAGAGCAAAATCTTCATGAACCTTTTTGGACCAGTTCGGTCTGGCCAAATTAATCTCCAATACCCTTATCTTGATAAGGTACGTATATAAAAGCAATAATAATGACAGATGCATGAAACTAGTTCAAGTGGAAGAAAACATTATACACTGAGATATCTTCATCAAATGTAAGAACATGTCTCAATAAACCCAAAACTATTCTACCATTCTTTCTGAATCATATCTATCAGCATGGGACATTATGGCTCTTTATGTATTTGGATTCAGTGCATCCTTTACGATATTTTTTTTGTAACTCCATCTCAGTAGTAGCTATCGCCACTTTAATATATCGATTTAAAAGTTTATATAAATTATTTTTATCAAATATATATCCACTAAAATTCAACAAGACAAATCGTAGCCATTTGGTATTTATATGATACTGTAGAGTAGATGTATGTTTTTATTATTTTTTTAATAATGTGAAAGTTCCGGATCTTATATTTATAATTTCCTAGAGATCCGAAGTCACCGTCTGAAAATTCCGATTTAAAGAATTATCACTTCGACCCTAAATGGTACAAATAATGTGAAATTATTGGCATAAAAATGAATGTAATAGAATGAATAGAATCTAAGTAAAAATAGAATAGAATCATCTCGCTTATTTTTTATTTATCGAAATTGTAGAAGAATTCCCTAATTTCTTTTGAATTTATGTGTAGATTTGATGGAATGTCTATTCCATTTCATTTCATTCCAAAAAATACAATTCAAGATAAATGGTAAAAAATTATAGAATTAGCCATTCCACATAATTTTATTCAAAAAATGGTAATCCAATTGCAAGATATGAAGTTTAAACCTAAAACATAAAGAAACCAAATCCCTAAACTACTACTATGACCAAAGCCGTTGGGTGGTAGAAGCTGAGGAAGCTAAGGCTGCGGCCCTCTGAAACTATTTTTTATCGGCTCTCAAGTATAAATTAGCTTCCTTAGCTTAGTGGTATAAGTCCTAAATATTCCCCACAAGTACAGGGTTCGACCCTCACATGTAATTTTTTTTTTTACTATTGTTTAAGACATCTTCTATGGTTAAGTTATTTTTTATTATGAATTTGAAGAGACCGACCATTTTTCTAGTTTGCGGTCCTCTAAATCCTAGGGACGGCTGACCATGACACTAACACTTTGGTTCGAGTATATAGATATATATGTTTCCGCATTATATATAGCTTAACATTAATTTATATGTCTTGGCTAGCACAATGATTAATGCATAATTAGATTAAGTGTATATGAAGCTTCATGGAAACCCGTACGAGAGAGGACGGTCACTAAATTGTACAATCAAGAACTTAATATATACATATATCAATTAATCTAAACCGTACGTTCTAATTAGTTTTGTGAAATCAAGAATCTAATCTTGTAAGAAAAACTGAAGGCTTGTTGTCAGAACAAACATGGACCCATGTTCTCTATGTCCCTAAGATGTGTATCAATCTCAATTCACTTCTTTGTTGCACTATATTTTAAAATGTTTTATTTTTCTATATATTTAATCTCATTGAGATCTCCATTTGCCCCTGCTGCACTAGACATTACAGCTCATTGATCCATATAATTCAAACTCGGTTTTTCTTTCTAATTAATTAGTTTTAAACTAATCATATTTAATTTGGGTAATAAGCGTTGAAACTATCTATAGATATAAATATAAATGGATTATATAAATATTAATGTTTGTGTTCCTAAAGATGCATGTATACATGTTCAAACATCCAGACTAATGAGTCATTAGTAATGACCTACGTTTAAGCCATTATTCTTTTTTTTTTGCCATGATTCTTTTTTAGATCATTCTTGTTTGTGTTTGTTTAAGTTACAATATTGTTCCGGGTAAATTGTTTATAATTAAAACAATCATTATTATAAACTATGCGTTTTTGAAACATACATAACAACAAAATTTGTGAAATCATTAGTACAAATACATGTGGTTTCTTTTCCCTTCACGTATATTTTGCCAATAAAAATATTTCTTGTTATGATTAAGAACTGGGAGGCACATAAGTGGGTATTAATTAATTTTTAAATTACCACTAAATACAGCCCTTGAACATAGTCTTGTTCAGTTTAGAGACCACAAGGAAAAGGAACATTAACAATGACAGTACCTAAGTAGTCTCTCGACAATGAGACAATATGCTTTTAAAATATATGCATATGTATATCATATATACCATATTGTATACACGCATGGTGACTACTATTACAACTTGACCAATAAAATTTTATTATATCCATCTATTTATATCAAAAAGAAAAGATTCATGAAACTGGACCAGCCTGTTTGAATCTTGTCCCATTCACAAATCTCCAATATATAAATAAAGACATTTCACCCCTAAAACCAAAATCATCAACCACTTCAAAACTTTCTAAGCAAGAGATTGAGAGGATTTTTCTAAGATTCTCAAATCAACTAAAAATAAATGGCTTTTTGGTCTGCTGAAAATGCTACTAAAGCATATCTTACTACATTGAAAACGGTAAGTATTTATTTCTTTTTTTTTTAATATATTCGTAAAAATTATAAGATGTGTTTAACCAAGCCTAATTTAATCGGTTTTTATTGAAATATGATATGGATCGATGCTAAAAAGATAACTAATATTTACCTAGTTTTCTTGAATTAATGTAAATATATGAATTTTGCAGGACCAAAGAACAAAAGAACCAAACGTGGCTGAGTTCATATCGGCATTAGCCGCCGGAAATAACGCAAGAAAGATCGCCGTGGCTTGTGCCGGAGCAGCAAACGCTGACATACTCGTTGCCCTAATCGCTGCAGCTAATCAAACGCGCGGTCAAGTTGTATGCGTTTTACGTGGCATCGAAGAACTAATCATATCCAAGAAAATGTTGGAACCATCAGAGATTCATCAGATACAATTCGTAGTCGGAGAATCTAATGACAACACTCTAATTAATGATCATTTCGGAGAAGCCGATTTCGTCCTCGTTGATTGTAACCTCGAGAACCACCAAGATATCGTTAGAAAGATCGTTAATCACCATGAAGAAAACGCAAGAAATGGCGGTGGAAGCGGTGTGGCCGTTGTGGTGGGTTATAACGCGTTTTCGAGAGGTTCTTGGAGGTTTAGCGATGGGAGGAGAACACAGTTTTTGCCTATTGGTGAAGGGTTGCTTGTGACGAGGGTCAACGATAATGGTAATTATAAGATGATGAACAAGAACAATGATAATCATCATCACCATGTGAGAAAGAGTCATTGGGTGGTGAAAGTTGATAAGTGCACAGGAGAGGAACATGTGTTTAGGGTTAGGGTTCCACGAGGTGAAGCCATTATTGAAGCTTAAATTAAATCTTTATATATTGTTGGGTACTTTAGAGCAAAAATCACCTCTGTGATGATGGTTCAGACGAGTGAGAGTAGTAAGAAGATTAGTTATTTTGTATAAGTAATTTAAAAAGAGTTTTGATTGGTATTGGAGTGAAATGTTTGTATGAAGTCTTTTTATTTTATTTTTAAAGACTTTTTTTTGTTGTAAGTGTGAATATGAAGAGATGTGTTTGGTTTTTTTATTTCTTTTTCTTTTTTGGATTTTACTTTTGTCTTTTCGTGAGCATATGTACACACATTGTGATTCTGGATGTTTAGCAAATAATTATTCAAAAATGCACATGCACGAGAAGATGGCATCTGAGAGACCGAAACTATAACAATGAAATTAGAATAATAAATAATTAAGGTGTATTTTACATCTATGCAAGCTATATTTTTTTTTTATACAATATCTTCAAAATAGATGTAGATGTAGATGTTTATGGCGTACTATATATATGTGTATTAGTATATTCATATATAGCTAAGGTGTGTGATTTTTATTTGGTCTGATTACTCGACTTTTGATTCTCATCATTTGATTCAAATATATGCTCAAAGCTTAAAGGATAGTATATTTGTAGTTATAGGATTTAAATTCTCATCAATCTACATTTTACGAGTCATGGATGTTAATAAGGCTTGTACACAAACTAGGGGGCATTCAAGATTTACTTCTTTGAATTAGACATCGCGTTAAGAATGATATTTGAAAAAAAGATATAGGTTTGAGTTAGGGGGGGTCACCATATTGACAATGATCCATTCATTAATGCATGCATTGTCACAATCTGCACGACAACAATCGATCACGCACGACACATGACCTTCCCTATCCCCATGACCACACCCCCCAGTTGCCTTATCCATCATAACTCTATAATAAATTTAAATGTCGCTGTAATAAAATAAAATTTAATAAATTTCTCAATATGTAAATTTTTTTTAAAACAATACTTATAATGGAACATATGTTTATCAATACTGCATGCAGAGATGGACGGACTCCTATAGACTTTATCATGTCTTCGAAATATAAATATTTCAAAGATTCAAATGGAAATAGATTGTTCAAATTTGATGAAAATGCTAAAGGATCTAGGGAATTGACCAACGTTCTCGCCAAAGTTTAATATGTTTTAATTGATGAAGTTTTGTTCCGGAAATTTTTTTCTATCGGGACTGTCTAGTTTATATGAAAGAAATAAATTCTTTGAACACGTACTTCTTTTTCAAGAGAACCCGCTCGAACATTAAGTCGGCGTAAAATCTAGATAAGATTAATGGAACATATGTAGCTAGTGTATATCAAAATTCAATCAATACAAAAATTAACTAACCAAACATCAAAAGTTCAAAACCAACATCAGTGAAAATATATGCAAGATTACATTAGGTAATTTTAAAGAAAAACAATTGTTTGTTGACAAAAAAATGTTTCAATGAAATGGACCATATACCATAGTATTAAGAAGATTACATTAATAAATGAGCTATTTTCATTCATTAAAATGAATTATGGGCTTCTTCTAATGAAGCCCATATTTTTAAAAGCCCAGTAATGTTCTTCATCAGTGACCAGAAAGATGATTCTCTGAGCAAACCCTAAGAAAAACCCTGCCAGTTTTCGAGAGCAACAAACAACAGTTTCTTTGTGATCGGAAAACATGGTGGTTGGTCTAAGAGAGTTCGCGCTTAGAACCGGAAATGGCTCCGGAACACCAGTTCTGGACGAAACTAACGGTGAGGAACTTATGCACATGCAGCCTTCCGTCGCCATCGCTCTCGGCAATCGGTCCGTCGAGTCTCCCGGAACTCTCTACATCACTTCCAGGTGAAATATTGCTCAAATCCTATCCTTCTCGATTGAACCTTTTGGTAAAACAGATTGTCATAGTTTACAGAGATTAATAATGTTTCTACTTTTGATTTTTGAGCAGGAAATTGATTTGGCTAAGTGATGTTGACGTGACAAAAGGTTATGCAGTCGATTTCTTATCAATCTCGCTTCATGCGGTTTCTAGAGATCCAGAGGCTTATTCATCTCCTTGTATATATACTCAGGTACTGAAAACCTCTTTAGAATTGTGTTTTCACTTGAAAATTTGTGTGAAAACAAAATACCTTTGGTGAAATCTGCTTTATACGAATGGAAAATTTCTGGGTTTGATTATGTTCTTGTTGTTTGTTGTGATAAGTTCTGAGGCAGAAACGACTTACCAAGTATGTAATTTGAGTACTTATGCTTATGATACGTTTCAAGAACTATAGCTTGGGATTTGTTTTGGAATTTTAGAAGATGGCTTAGACAATTTGGTTGGATTTGAGATGAGTGTCGAAGTTTTTCCTGAGTCTTTTGTTTCTTAAGTTAACTTAGTATCTGTTCATAAGCTTTGGCTTAGTGCTTAGTACCGGACTTGTAGCCTTTATACTGTGGGATGATTTGCAGCTTCTTCGCTGATCAGACTCAGAGGATTACGAATGGAAAATTTCTGGTTTTTATTATGTTCTTGTTGTTTGTGTTAATTGATAAGTTCTAAGGTAGAAACGACTTACCACGTATGATATATGAATGCTTGTGCTAGTGATAAATACAGGACTAACAGGACATGGTTATGGTTCAATGTCTGCCTGATGTTTGCACTGAGTTGTCTTGTTTTTTTCTCTGCTTTGTCTTCTCAAATTTTCTTCCTCTAAGTTTGTGGTTCTATTTTTGAAGATTGAAGTTGTAGAAGATGAGTCTGAAGAAGATGATTCTGATACAGAATCCACTGGAGTATTGGACTTATCTAAGATCAGAGAGATGAGGCTTGTTCCTTCAGACTCTAGCCAGTGTGAGTTTATATGTAGCATTCTTGAGAGCATAATTCCTCGTTTCATTACAAGAGTATCGGATGCTAAGCAGACATTTACTTTTTGTCTTGGTCTCTCTGACAGTGGATACTCTGTTTGATATATTCTGCGAGTGTGCTGAGCTCAATCCAGAACCAATTGAAGGTAAGCATAAAGATACAACATTGCTACTATGAATCGTTAATGCATTTTTGGTTCTCCAGCCATTTACATTTCCGTTACATTCTACCTTTTCAGAAGAAGAAGAAGAAAGCGGACATAACTGGGTGTTTAGTGCTGATCAGATGGATGTTGGTGGAGGAGGTAATGTTTTTTCTTAAACTCTGAGAACACTCAAAGATTTAATGTTCATATCGAATCATTGATTGGTAAGAAGAAATGTGATATTTGTTTTGTGTGTCGTATAGCGGAAGAAGATGCAGAATGGCAAATATCTCAGAGTCCGACGAGTGTAATTGGTCATTCCAACGGTGAAGAAGGTCTCGCTCAGCCTATGCTCGAGGTAAATGGAAAACATGTGCTTATTATATCCCCTTTTTTTTTTGTTTTAAGTAAATTTGATCTGACGGTTGTGTTTCACACTGTAGCTCCAAATCAATGATGAGAGGTTTGACGATGCTGAAGAGATGGTTCATGAAAGCGAGACCAAAGATCACTAATTTGTTCACAAATGGACACAATGTAGTCTAAAACATAAAAGTTTCTTTTGTTGAACACAATGTCGTCTGTGTGTTCTTGAACGTTTATATGTGCTTTGCTCAACTAGTTACCTCTCTCATTAGTGATTGATTACTCATTGAGTAACCCTAACGTAGTAGATCCTACCTGACGTCAAGAACATTGCTCCTTAAATTCACTACTCTCCTCCAAATCTGCCAAGAATCATATTCTGCAATGTAATTAACCAACTTTTGTTGGAGCGTGCCTGCACAGCAACAAACTTAGGATATATCAACCACTGGAAATTCTAGTTTTATGTTAAATGTAACACAAATATTTACCTTCCCACCGAGCCTAGTCACTATTCTTATAATCATGGGCTGTGCTAAAAAAAAACCCATCATAGTGTATTAGAGAGCCTTCTCGTTGAAACAATAAGGTCAGGTGAGCCGAACGTTAAACTTTGCTTTTATCATGGGCTGTGTTAAAAAGCTATCATAGTACACCAGAGAGCCTTCTTGTTGAAACATTATGGGCTTCTATATTTCTTTACGACCCAGTCATTTGGATACTATTTCAAGTATTTCATCATCCTAAACTTTTTTTTAATAAACTAAATTTATTATCTGATTATGTTTTTTATTAAGTATAGTATCAACGTGTTGTAATTAAAAAAAGTGTCTAGAAGTTTAACGAAAAATATCTTAGTACCGTGTTTTTTTGTCAACCCTGAAGAAAACATCAGGAAATGCTAATTTTAAATTTGGTTATATAATATTGGGTGATTTTCGTTTCTAGAAATGGGGAAGACATGCATTTTGTTGGAAGCACGTTGTTCGACATGAATATTCTTCTACTATATGATCAAATTAATTTATTTTTAAGAAAAATATATTATTACATATATAAAGTTATAAACTCACACGCATTGAGCATAGTAAAAAACTGAGTCCCCCACTTCCCGCGAAAACCTCAGTCTCTCTCCTTCCTCCCTTCTATCTCTCTCTCTCTCGCAACTGCTTCTGTGTGCTATGGTTTTGATAAATGAGAAACAAAAATAAAAGCTTATAATGTAAATATGAAAATCCAGTTAATTCTCTTCAAAATTTAAAAGGATATTCAGATTTTCTCGATAACAAATGTCTACGACGGAACAGTCACCCGAGAATGATCAACCAACCACCGCCAAACATCTGAAGAAGATCCCTGCGATTCCATCTCACCATTCGGGGACGGAAAAAGAAGAAGATGCATCAGCCAAGGCTAACGAGGGGACGCCGGCATTAGCTGCAGATGGTTCGACGAGCCACGATTCTCCCGAAATTCTTGGTCCTTCTTCCTTAGGTCTCAACCATATCAGGACGAAATCATCTCTCGCGCCGCTAAATCAGGATGAGAAGGCCGCCAAGGAGAAAACTAGGGTTGGGGCTGCTGATGCTCGCGCCGATGCTCGTGCCAGATGGCCGATTCCTCCTCATCAACCCGATCTGGGTAATCTTTTTTCGTTGGCTCGATCTAGGATTTCAAACATCAAATTCTGAATTTCCACTTGTTTGGACGATTTATCAGCTTTCGAAGCGACGATCATGATCCTAATGACGATGACTTTGTTTGTTGCTTTGTTCTCTTATAGGAAAGAAAGTCCAATGGAGCCAATCAAAATCTCAACGGGTGCCTGTAAATACCAGTCCAGGGATAGAGGTGAATTATTTTCTCTGTATGGGTTTTCAAATTCACATTTCTAATTGCTTTTGATGTTTGATGTTTGAGGTTTCTAATTTCTTATGAATGCAGACTACTCACGTAGGTCTTGCAAAGGAAACACATTCTCCACGTTTTCAAGCGATATTGCGTGTCACCAGTGGACGGAAGAAGAAACCTCATGACATCAAGAGCTTTTCTCATGAACTCAATTCTAAAGGTGTACGCCCTTTCCCAGTTTGGAGATCTCGAGCAGTTGGCCACATGGAGGTTAGTATTCTCTTCTGATGAATTGAGATTGCTACATGAAGGTTCTTATTTGCTTGGTTGGTGTTTTTTTAGGAGATTATGGCAGCGATCAGAACCAAGTTTGATAGACAAAAGGAAGATGTTGATGCTGATTTAGGAGTTTTTGCTGGCTACTTGGTGACCACTCTAGAGAGCACACCAGAATCTAACAAAGAATTAAGAACGGGTCTGGAGGATCTTTTGGTTGAGGCTCGTCAATGTGCAACCATGCCGGCAAGTGAGTTCTGGGTGAAATGTGAAGGAATTGTTCAGAAACTAGATGATAAACGTCAGGAGCTACCAATGGGAGGTCTCAAGCAAGCTCATAATCGTCTTCTTTTCATCCTTACTCGCTGCAACAGGCTCGTCCAGTTTCGTAAAGAGAGTGGTTATGTTGAAGAACACATTTTGGGAATGCACCAGCTAAGTGATCTTGGTGTTTATCCACAACAGATGGTAGAATTATCGCGGCAGCAGGACCTTCTTCGAGAGAAGGAAATCCAAAAGATTAACGAAAAGCAAAAGCTTGATGGTAAACAAGATAGTCTTGATCAGAACTCGAGCAGTGGAGCTGATGGGAATGAAGTAAATACTGCTAAGAGTACTGATTCGACTTCGAGCAATTTCCGGATGTCATCCTGGAAGAAGCTTCCATCTGCTGCTGAGAAAAACCGTAGTGCTAATAACACTCCCACGGCTAAGGGTGAGAGCAAAATCCAACCAAAAGTTTATGGTGATGAAAACGTTGAAAGCTTGCATAGCCCGTCAGGCCAGCCTGCATCAGCAGGAAGAAGTGCTTTGTGGGGTTTCTGGGCGGATCATGAATGTGTGACATACGATAACTCCATGATTTGCCGTATCTGTGAAGTTGAAATACCAGTTGTACATGTAGAAGAGCACTCTCGAATATGCACCATCGCTGATAGATGTGACTTGAAGGGAATAAATGTGAACTTAAGACTTGAAAGAGTAGCTGAAAGTCTTGAGAAAATTCTGGAGTCATGGACACCAAAGAGCGAAACCCCGAGAGGAATTGCTGATAATGCTAGATTATCAACATTTAGTAGACATGAAGATATGGATGAATTCTCTCAGAGATGTCCAGATGACATGCTTGACTGTGTTCCTCATTCAGAGAAAACAATTTCTTTGGATGAACTGAATATCTTGAATGAAGTGTCTATGGCCAATGAAGCAAAAGACTCGTCAGCAGGAAGCTTGACACCACCATCACCAGCAACACCAAGGAAAAGCCAAGTAGATTTGCTACTAAGTGGTCGAAGAACAATAACAGAGCTTGAGAATTGTCAACAGGTATAATGTTTAACTTTATCTTGCGGAAGTAGAGACTTTCATGTAGGGATGTTAAAACAACCCTTTCGTAAACGAGCCTAAACGGGCTTCATGTATAAAAATGAGCCCGTTTAGACCCGTTTAAGTCACATATGTAAACGGGCTTACCCGTTTAAGCCCGTTTATTAATCGGGTTTTTATGATTTTTAAACGGGTACCCGTTTAGACTCGTTTAACTTTAAAATTATTTTTTTAATAATTAAATAATAAATCATAAAAATACTATTAATTATAGAAAATTCAAAAAAAAATTCCAAAAAATAAGAAAATATATAAAATAATTTAAAAGTAAAGATTTAAATTTTAATGTTAAAATAAAAATATTTAGTTTATATTTTATATTCCATCTAAAATTAAAGAATTTTAATAAAATATAAATGATAAACAACAACCCATTTACTTGATTAAATTTTTATTTTAAAATATATAAAAATATTTACAAATTCAAAAAATATAGAAAATAGTTTTTAAAAGTAAATATTAAAATTTTAGTATTAAAATAAAATTATTATTTTATATTTTATATTCGATCTAAAATTAAAAATTTTAATTAAAATATAAATGATATATTAAAACTTTTTATTTCTAAATGTATACAAAATAGTGTTAAAGTAATTAAATATCATATAATAAATTATCAACCATGCTAATAGAATATAAAAGTAATTGACAATAATTTCTAAATGTATACAAAATAGTGTTAAAGTAATTAAATATCATATAATAAATTATCAACCATGCTAATAGAATATAAAAGTAATTGACAATAAATTTTTTTTTTAAGAGGACAAAATATTAATTATTATGATATATGAATTATATAAGAATGATAAAATACTTAACTAACAATATTTCATTAATATGGTGTTGAATGTTGATAAATATACAAATTATAATATTAAAAATATATATTTTTTTTGTATTTTTGTTTTTTATAATAAAAAAATATATTTTTAAACGGGCCTAAACGGGTTTAAACGGTACATATATAATTAACGGGTCTAAACGGACGGGCCTAAACGGGTCCAAAATATAAATGGGCTTAATCGGGTTCGGGTCTAAACGGGTACGGGTCTAAACGGGTCGGGCCTAAACGGGCAATGAAGAATTACACATCAACACGGCAATGAAGAAACCATCTGCAAATACTGACTCGATTTTTAACTCGATGTTACTAGATTTAAAGACTCACTAACTCTCATTTGCTTGTTTCTTTATTTCAGCAGCACATTCAACTTCTCATCGTTTATCCTAATTTTCTGCTTTGAGTTGACAGATAAACAAGTTGCTAGAGATTGCTCGCTCTGTGGCAAATGTGAATTTATGTGGATACAGCTCATTGGACTTCATGATTGAGCAGTTGGATGAGCTAAAGTACGTCATTCAGGATAGGAAGGCAGATGCTCTCGTGGTCGAAACGTTTGGAAGACGAATAGAGAAGCTATTGCAGTAATCATTTTTACTTATCATCACTACTGTTTAACTGCAAATTCGGTCAAGCTGATTTATTGTTTATCGAATCCAGGGAGAAGTACATTGAACTCTGTGGACAGATAGATGATGAAAAAGTAGACTCATCAAACGCCATGCCGGATGAAGAAAGCTCAATGGATGAGGATACAGTGCGTAGCTTACGAGCAAGCCCACTTAATCCACGTGCTAAAGATCGAACATCAATAGAAGATTTCGAAATTATAAAACCAATCAGCAGAGGTGCATTCGGAAGAGTGTTTCTTGCAAGGAAAAGAGCAACTGGTGATTTGTTCGCTATAAAGGTTGGTGTTACTGACATAATTCTCTTCCAGCTTTGGCTCTAGTAATTTGTTCTAACCGTAACCATGATACAGGTTTTAAAGAAGGCTGATATGATCCGTAAGAATGCTGTTGAGAGTATTTTAGCAGAGCGTAACATCCTTATCTCAGTTCGTAACCCATTCGTGGTATGTAATGTCGTCACCATGAATACACTTGTGAAACTTTTTGGTGTATGGTGCTTTCTCTAATGCTTCTATTAGCTGCGCAGGTCCGGTTTTTCTATTCTTTCACATGCCGTGAGAATCTTTATCTGGTCATGGAGTACTTGAATGGAGGAGATCTCTTCTCCTTGTTGAGAAATCTTGGTTGCTTGGACGAAGACATGGCCCGAATTTATATTGCAGAAGTTGTAAGGCCGTTTCTAAAACCTCAAATGTGTTCAACTGTTTTGGGGTCTTGATTAAGACTTAACTCTCCAAAGGATAGAAGCTGAGTTTAATCAAATGTTTTTTCAGGTGCTTGCATTGGAGTATTTGCATTCTGTAAATATCATTCACAGAGACTTAAAGCCAGACAATTTGTTGATCAATCAGGATGGTCACATCAAGGTCAATAGCTAAAGCTTTTTGCATTATGATCCAGAATTAATGTGAGGCCACATTTTTTAACAAAATTTTCTCTTGTAATACAGTTGACAGATTTTGGGCTTTCCAAGGTTGGTCTTATCAACAGCACAGATGACTTATCAGGTGATGCATCATTGGGAAACAGTGGATTTTTCGCAGACGATGGAACAAATACTCAACATTCACAAGGCAAAGATAGTCGCAAAAAACATGAAGTTGTTGGAACACCTGATTATCTTGCACCTGAAATACTTCTCGGAATGGGTCATGGTTAGTATATTTCATAAAGGGAATTGTCTTTGTTATCAATGTCATCATGTATCTGTTCATGGACTTATATATTATCACTCACTACAGGTAAAACCGCTGATTGGTGGTCAGTAGGTGTTATTCTCTTTGAGATTCTCGTTGGTATTCCTCCTTTTAATGCAGAAACCCCACAGGTATTGACCTCATCAGATAGCTCAAGACATTATTCTAATGGCTTAACATTCTTTTCATTCATGGGTTTATGCAGCAAATTTTCGAAAACATTATCAACAGAGATATACCATGGCCTAATGTGCCAGACGAGATATCTTATGAAGCATATGATCTAGTAAACAAGTAAGATCACACACTTAAACTTCATCTCTTTCCCGCATTTTCTTTACCTTAACCGTATACGCGCCTTTTATCAATCAAAACGAAACAAGAACATGTTAATTGTGGTAACACTGGCTGGTTATGTCCTTGTTTCAGACTGTTAACCGAAAACCCTGTCCAAAGACTAGGTGCAACGGGAGCTGGAGAGGTAAAGCTCTATTAGTTCATCCCCTAGCTAACATTTTTCCTTGAATCTGGATCAGTTTTCTGAAAATCTACTTACAGGTGAAACAGCATCATTTTTTCAAAGATATTAACTGGGACACGCTTGCCAGGCAAAAGGTTATTTCCATATTCTGATCACAAATTAAGTTCCCTGAGAAAAAAAATGAATTTCATATACTAACTTTAGTTTTGTATCTTTTGTTACAGGCTATGTTTGTACCATCAGCTGAACCACAAGACACTAGTTACTTCATGAGCAGATATATATGGAACCCGGAAGACGAAAATGTTCATGGAGGCAGCGATTTCGATGACCTTACAGACACATGTAGCAGCAGCTCATTCAACACACAGGAGGAAGATGTATGATGACTCTCTTTTTAACTCCTTATCTTCACTTCCATTTCTCTTGCATTGCGCGGGACACTTGAAGTGATATAACAAATGTTAATGTTGTGAAAACAGGGTGATGAGTGTGGTATCTTAGCAGAATTTGGAAGTGGACCGAATCTTGCTGTGAAGTATTCCTTCAGCAATTTTTCTTTCAAGGTCAGTTAAATTCATACGCTATCTCTTCTCTTTGGGCTCTACCTTTGGATGTTTATTCATTTGAGAATGATTTTGTGTTAATCAGAACCTCTCACAACTGGCTTCGATCAACTACGATCTTGTCCTAAAGAATGCTAAGGAATCAACAGAAGCTTCAAACCCGTCAGCCCCTTGAACAAACAAAAACTAGCTCTCGACCAGAAAGATGATGAATGTGTGTATTGAACATCTACCTCATGTTCAGGCCGTTGTTCTAGTAATAATAACTGGGAAGCATAGCAATAGATAGGAGCCAAAAAGAGCTATAGAGATTTCATATCTAAAGCCTGAAACCCCCCCTCAAGATTCTTCAAGATTATTACTCTCTGTCTCTCTCACATATGTATACAAAAAGTAACAACTACTTTGTTTCGTTGTTGGTGACATATGATAACTTATTTCGAGGAATCGACTCAAGAACCAAATTAAGCAGCTGGTGAAGAAAGATCGTACCAATCTTCACGTTAACGTTATATATATAAAGAAACTTTTAAATTGTAGTAAAGATTTTATACTTTGAACATGCTTACTTAATGCTAAGACTTTGCTCATTGCTTTAATATCTTCATAAAAAAAATGAAGTTTCTTTGTAGACAACAGACAAAGTTTGTAAGTGTGTCTTTTTGTGGTTTATCTTATAAATAAGAACATCAAATGGATTTGACGCCAGAGAACCTGCAAATGCGAAATGAAAATCTGAGGAGAGTGGAGACTATGAACTATCTATCTTTAGTGACATATAAAAAGTTTGAATGGTAATATCAATCATGGGCTAATTTAGGTGTGAACTAAACCACTTTACTTTTAGATAGCAGTTCGTTGCAGATTAAATATATTTGTTAAAAAAAATTGGTCCACAACGAACTTTTTCTTTTTATATGCACTGCTCTAAACCAAATAATGTGAATGATAAATAAAAATGGTTTTAACCGTTCGCGGAGTTCGCGGACTAAGACTAATCTGTTTTGAGTGCTACTACCATTGAAAGCAAAAATGTTAAAGAACAATTTATTGTTGATCAGGAAACACAAAATAGTACTAGCCCTTGATGTTATTCGTTAAATTGGTCCAACAACATGAATCTACGTAAGGGTTTAGAATGAAGTAAACGAACCTTATAACTTACGGCTCAAAATCTAATCAAACATGTGTTTTTCCTCTCTCTCTCTCTAATCGTCGAAACATCCAAATTCCAAATCTTCGTATCCTAAATCTCCATACTTCAACCACAACGATGATGAAGAAGAACATGATGAGGTAATGTCTCCGGCCAATAGCATCGTCAGCTCTCCTGCGGAGGAACCTCCTCCTCCGTCACTCTCCATTAAAAAGCTCCACGGTTGAATACTGTCACCGTCCACGTCAGCCAAGTGGTTTAGATTTCCTGCTGACGTGTCATTCTGCAAAACCACTGGTACCTCTGCCTTGGGCGGAGGGTTCTCCTCCTTCTCGTGGTTGACTATCTGTTGGTCAAACGGACGATGTGTGTTTGGATCAATACCCATTCTTATAAGCTTCCTCTTTATATGAGTGTTCCAATAATTTTTAATGTCGTTGTCTGTTCTTCCCGGTAATTCTGCTGCAATCTTCGACCATCTACAATGTTATAGTTAATTTTATACACATTATTAATCAAAGGTTCAAATAATAAGTATCTTTTCTTGTTATAAGAATGGAATATTGTTCATGTAAATCAAAACAAATCGGGTCGTTAACCTAGTGATAATCCGATTTTAACGATTTTGATTTAATATATAAAATTTTCATTGACAAAAGAATGAAATATTGTGAAATATAAAACAGTCATCTACATTTTACTAGCATCTAACTATAAAATAAAATAAAATAAAATATAGTTAGATCAATATTTCTGTACTATTATGCAAAAAAGGTGAAATTAGTAAATTATTTATGATGAGAATAAAAAACCTATTGCCAAGTCGAGCATGAAGATCAATGACTAGTTGAATTTCCTCTTCACTAAAAAGACCTCTCTTAAGATCTGGCCTTAGATAATTAGTCCACCGGAGACGGCAACTTTTGCCGCACCGCCTTAGCCCGGCCAGTTTGGGCACATCTCTCCAGCACCATCCGCCGCTTACTCCACGTGTCCTTAAGAAATCAACTAGTTTCCCATCTTCGTCAGCCGTCCATGGTCCCTTTCTCAATCCAACCTCATCACAACATGGTTTACGACCACCCATTTTATTCTGTCTTTTTCATATATCAACACAAAAGTGGTATAACCAAGTTTATCTCAACTAACTAACTATATATACACATACTTATGGAGTTTCTTGGCCCTTTCTTGGGGATGCTTTAGATAAATAATTATTATCAGTATATATGTGTAATATACATGACGTATATAACGGTGGGGTCGAAAACTCGAACCGAAATTTCCTAGGAAATTATGTGACCGATTGATGAGCTATAAGAGCAACTCCAGTGGTGGAACGACAGGTAAGTTTCTTAACTCAATTTTTTATTAATTTTTTTTTTTTTTTTACAGCTGTAAAAAAAAAAAAAAAAAAAAAAAAAAAAAAGTGACGAATTAACATTCGCCACGTGTACGATACAGGTTAAGGGACGTCTCTTAACTAAGCTACTTTGCATACGGTTTCTTAAAAAAAAAGTGGGTCCCACGTGGACCCCACGTGGGACCCACATTATTTTATTATTTTTTTTGCTAAGAGACTGAGGTGGATCTTACCACTGGAGTTGCTCTAACCTTTTCGATAAGGTACCGTGTAACGAAGTAACGTGTATTATAATTCGATATAAAACTTTCCCAATTTAGAAACTTTGTTACAGAGTAACCTAGCGTAATTTTTTTAATATATATCCACCTTTCATATCACTGTTAGCTTTATAGTTCATGTTGGATTACTCGTTAATTTGATGATATTTAGCTTACATTTTTATATTTGCAAATTTTTTATATACTCCTGGCACTGGCCAAAACAGACATATATACATATATGCAGATACTGAACAATGTATTTAGTATCTTTACCTCATTTCTCTTATTTTCAATTCTTATATTAACTTCTTCTTTTTTTACATCAATCTTATATTAACTTGGCTCTTTAGAATTATATAAGTTTATCCAAATGTTTTTTTAAGTAAAAAAGAAGATCATGCTACTTGCGTTTAGATCATGACAAGAAAATAGGACTTCGTAAATAAAGTCTTGAAATAGAGACAAAGAACATGAGACTTCTCTTTTAAGATTTAACAAACTGTTATTTTGTTAACAAAATTTAAATTAATGACGTATCATCAACACTACATATCAATTTATCTAGCAATATTGGCCCACTGAGATTTATAAGAAACTAATTAAGAGCATGAACAACAAGGGTTCTTAGGGTGGAGTTCTTAAGAGACAGCCCAAAACAACAAACAAATATCTCTACTCTTGGACACTTTTTGTCGTTATAATATACAGTTCTGTCCATCGGTGAACCTCTGCACTACCTACCTACGTGTTCAATGGTCAACGCATCAGCTAATAGCTAGTGTTGTTTGAAGTTTTAAACCCTAAACATTCTTTTGGATATTCCAGCTTTTCAAACTTAAGAAGTTCCTTGTTTTTCGTTTGAAGTTAACGTGGTGTTGTTGGCAGCATTAACTGCAAGCTTCTTGAGTCTTTTTTATGTGGGAGTTTATATATAATAAAAGACTTAATCAAGACTTTATGTCTAATAGAACATGTGAGAGAGACACAAAGTCTACGAAATATTTGTTTCTTTATGTTACTGCATGTAGTGTGTATCGTCGTCGTATCGGTTTAACTGGATCCTGTCATGTGGTTGTAAATCACTAAGACTCATTAACATTATTTTGGCAGATGATCGTATAATATATAAGTTGAAAACATAAATGAGCACTTGTCTTGCCACTATAAATACTTCAACCTCAAACTCTTTACTATCCACACATAATTGTCTCACTCTCTAGAAACTGAACACCAATGGCAAAACAATACAAAGATCTCTTTCTCTTCCTCTCCCTCTCCTACCTCTTCTTGGCGGAGCTCACGGCCGCCACCGCTACTACCAACGCCGCCGCAGGAACTTCCAAGAAAGCTCTAAACTTCATTAAACTCTCTTGCAAAAGCACAACGTACTCAGACGTGTGCGTCCGTTCTCTCTCCACATATGCCAATACGATCAAGACAAGCCCTCAACGTCTTGTTAAAACCGCTTTAGCAGTGACCCTTAAACATGCCGAGTCCACGAAGCTCTTCGTCTCGCACCTGAGGAATAGCCAGTTCCGAACACTCCAGGACTGTGCCCCGTCGGAGTCATACGATATCAGCATTGGATTTCTGACCAAATCAATCCAAGAGCTGAAGCTTTCTGACAGTTCAAGTGATCAGAGCCAGTTTCATATGAGCAAGGCTCAAGCGTTTATCACTTCGGCCGAGGATGACTGGGGAGTTCCAAACACTTGCTCAGGACGGTTCTCTACTCAGAAGAAGTCAGTCCAAGCCCGGTTAGTTAACTTGCGCAAGGAAACAAGCAATGTCATGGCATTGTCTAAGGCATTTGCTAAGAATTAGTCGATAACCCTTCTTTTGTTTGTATGTGTTGTAAGATCCTCAACAAATGCTGATTTGGTATGAGAAGAACAATAATAAAAGTACTCTTGAAATGAAACACGAGAAACCCTATCTAAAAATTGTTATAAATTACAATATTAGATAGCCCTAGGATTTTTAACCGAACCGAACTTACCAAATCAAACCGAATAACTCGTTTTGGTTATTTCGGCAAGTTTGAAAATTATTTTCGATTTTCGGCTCGGTTTGATGAACCGTTTGGTTAAACAAAGTTTTTTGAATAAACTAAAGTAACCCGATTTTAACTAAAATATATTAAAAGTTCCGAACCAAACCGAATCGACCCGAAATAACTAAGGGTGTAACTGGTTTTTATTTGTAGGAATACATGGAATTAAATGAATTAGAAGGAATGAAATTAGAAAAAATGGGATAATTGTTTTATTCCATTTCATTTATCCCTTTTATTCATGAACATTTTTTATCATGAATAATTTTTAACTTCATTCACAATTTTTCTTCTTTATCCCACAGGAATGTGTGGAATCAAAATCTTTTGTTTTCCTATATAACTGGTAACATTTTTATGGAATTTATAGGAATGATCTATCCCACACAATTCCATTCATAAAAAGAGTATTCCAGTTGCAGCCTAAATACACTCAAAACTAACTGAATCAATTGAAGTAGCCGAAATTATCTGAAACAAACTAATTTTATTCGAATTAGTACGAAAAACAAACTAATTTTATTCGCAACTTCAGTTAATTTTTACTAAAATTAATAACTAGAAAAACCAAAAAATCAAATCGAACAAAAACAAATTTCGGTTAGTTTCAGTAAAAACAAATCCGAAAAAGTCGAAAAACCAAAACCAAACTAAACCAAAGCCAAACTGAAATCGAACCGAAAAACCGAAATCCCATGCATACTATTTCACATCAAACTTTTACATTCTCCGTGAACTTTTCTACCTTCATATGTAACAAACAAGAGAATTAGTGGTCACGGGCTTGACCGAGTAATCTTGGGCCGTAACAATATTCTTGGGCCTCTATCGAGTGAAGCCACAGACTTCTTCACGTTTACGATGGTTTCCATTTCCACTTTTCGTTGAAATATTTTCCCACTCCTTTTGCCAAGGCGGTCGAGTCCACACTTAACGGGTTCGATTGGTGAACAAAAGCAGAACGGTAAAATTAGCGGTAAGCGGAAGTGATAATCGGTTAGAGAATAGTGCAAAAAGGTAAAAACAAGCGGTTGGATAAAACGGTATAAAAAGCAGAGAGAAAAAAAATTAATATTATTTTTACGAACGCTTTGATGATTGGTGACCATCAAAGCGGTAAACCCCTTACCGCAACGGTAAAAAGTTACCAATCGCACCCAACATGATAAAAATCCTATAAAGATATATAAAAGTAAAAGATTATCTTTATATATTTTTTTTTTTGAATGAATGTAAAATTTATTCAATCAAAAACATTATACATCAAGTACTATCATGTTGTTTGTTCTTGTGGAAGGAAATTAATTCGTACAAAGAATGAATCAAATGTGCTAATTCCCTAATGGGTAACTGTTGGAATCTTTGTTGCAAACCAAGTTTCCAGTCCATCTTTATAAAGCTTGCCACCTTCTTCACGGATAGCCGAGATGCGATTCCGAATCGTTTTGTCAATAAATCTGACCAGAGCTTGCTCATTTAAGTGAAGATTATCCTTATATTCCACAATTAAATACGTAAACATAAAATAAAATCTTATGTATGGCCTTACGCGGAGAAGGTGGGTACGACGGTGCATTTGACCCAGTAATCTCTCTGGATCACGTTCATATATCACATGTCTAGGCCAGAATTATTGTTCAGTTGTGACTTGTTTCATTGCAATTTATCATATATATATATGCCTTATTTTTTGGGATTTCTTGTTTTCGTTCTCGTCGTGTCCTCCGGCTCTTCCCTCAATTATTTTCTTGGAACAAATGTTTCATTATTGTAAGACCATCTCCGATGTATAACTCCATTTTTCACTCCAAAATGGAGTAACTCCAAAATGGAGTAGTGTTTTGCTCCAATGTATTATTCCATTTTCTACTCCATAAATAGAATATTCTATATAGATTCTTTCATATTTTGCTTTTTGTACATTTTAATTATAAAATTTACAAATTGATCCCTATATATTTTATTTTTTCGTAAATTTTTTTATAATTTATAAAATAATTCCACTTTTATAATTTTTATGAATAATAAAAAGTATTAAAAATAATAAAATTTTATTTTATAATGTTAAATAATATTTATAACCGTCACTAAACAATATAAACATATATATTTTTAATAGTATTTATTATTATATTCATAGAATAGAGAAATTTAAAAATTTAATACTTAAAAGGACCATTTTGTAAATAAAAAAATTCTATTCCAAAATGGAGTGGAAAATGGAGTTACTCCAAATATGGAGTAATCTCACTCATTACTCCATTTTAGAGTGGAAAATGGAGTGGGGTTGGAGATAATTTTACTCCAAATCCCATTTTGGAGTGGGAAATGGAGTAGGGTTGGAGATGCCCTAAAGGCCCCACCCAAACAACAAATGATTTCAACACTTTTGAGGAGATATTTTAGTGACGCCAAAAATGCAATATCAAACAAAATAGATATTTTAGTACAGTAAAAAGATTACTTGTAAACCATACACCTCACGTCTCTGCTCCGTACCGCACAAGAAACAACAGTGCGGTTATGTCGGTAAGCCAAGGCATTATACTTCTTTTTGGTTAAAAAGATGAGGCATTAGCCATTCATTAGTGTAATCTTAATTTAAACATAATTATAAATATATATTATAAACTATTACAGTTACTATTTAAAGTAGGCTTGAGCAAAATATTTATAATGGAAATACCAAACCAAACCGGAACCGAAAAAGAGAAATCGAATCCGAACCAACAAAATATTCGAATGGATCCAAAACTCCTATATCCAAAAAACCGGCACTAAATCCGAACCAAACCGAAAATCGAATGATATCTCAAACCAAATATATTGATTATTATTAGATTAAAATAATTAAATATCTAAAATAAATAAAATATATGAAAGTTTTGTTATATTTGTTAAAATTTGATAATTTGTATTCAAATATAGTAATTTTTATTTTTGTTTTGTGATTTTTCGTGTATCCGGAACTGAACTGAACTCCAATAGAACCGAATCGAAATCGAAATCGAAATCGAAATTCTAAAATATTTGAATGGGTTTTATGTGTATGGACTCGAAAACTCGAAACTCGAAAAATTCAAACCGAACTCGAACGAATACCCGAACGTTCATGTATAATTTAAAAGGTATTCACCAATACTAAAAAGTTAAATTTTGTAATATGTGTGGATCATAATACATGCTACATGTTTGATAACTAGCTTTGTCATAATGTTGTATGAAAATATTTTTCTACAAAATGCTTCAAATGAGAAAATGGAACTTCGTAGAACATGTACTTCTAATAAATTAAGTACGACTATTAGCGATTACGTGATTAGTTGGTGTGGGCTTTTTCTTTAAATATACTCCTTCTGTTCCTTAATGATTGATGTTTTAGAATTTTCACACAGATTAAGAAATAATTAATATTCAGTTATAAATACATATTTTCATTGATTAAAACACTTTCCAATGACTATTAACCAATAGTAATTTAATATAGTTTTTGGAATTCACAATTTATAAACATTAATTAGTAAAAGTTGCATAGAAAACCTACAACATCAATCTTTTTGAAACAATTTTTTTTTCTAAAACATCAATCATAAAGGAACGGAGGGAGTATTTTGGTAGATGTTTTGTGGAATAATTGCACCCAATGTATCTTATTCATAAAGTAATAATAATTTTGTATCTTTCAAAAACTCGTTGCAATTATGTATTTTTTTGTCTTTTATCGCTAGCTAAAGACTATTTTAACATTTCCTTTTGTCTTTTTGTGATAGATAGTTAATGACATAAACTATCCACAATTATATATACTATCCATCTGAATTTATTTTTATTTTTAATTTTTTTTTCTTTTTTCTTACATTCTCTTTCTTACTTTATGAATTATTTTTTACCCTACGTTTTTTTTACTGTGGATAGGATGAATTAAGTGAGGTTTTCGGACTTATAGACCGCCGGAATGAAGATAAAATAGACCGATGTACCGGAATTCAAAAAAAAAAATTAGACATAATACGGAATTTGCGAAGGGATAGTTTAGAGTATGTGGATACTTCCTACCTATGGTAAGCACCTTGCATGTGACATGATCACTGTAGTATCCACATGGATAAATATTCATTCGTAATTTCTGTAGTATCCACAATATGTGCTATTCGTGGATACTAATATGTGTGACCACTACCTATCCACTTGGCAGTGTCCACGAATAGTCGATATTGTGGACACTTAGCTTAGACTGTCCATTCGCAACTTCCGTATTAAGTCTGAATTTTTTTTTTGAATTCCGATAGATCGATATGTTCTAACTCCATTTCGGCGGTCTTTATGTCCGGAAACCATACCCAATACATCATCTCCACCGTTCCAAAAAATGTGGGGTGAAATAAAAAGAAAAGTAAGAAAGAGAATGAAGAGGGAGAAATAAAATAAAAAAAATAACAAAAAGAATGGACTTATCCATCCATGCTCATTTTCTTTCATTTTCTCTATTTGTGAAGGATAAAATAGTCTTTTTACTGACAGGACTTACAAAAAAAAAACACAAAATTGAACAAAAATTTGGAAAGATACAAGAATGCAATGAAAAAGATAAAAAAATATACTCGGTGATATTCATCCATGTTTTGTTGGGGATGACTTTGTGCAAATCCAATAATTATTTATTTCCTTGTATTATATTACGGCTTGATTGGTGGAATTAATTTATACGACAAATGTTTATCTCCACTCGTCTCCGATTATGTTTGATATAGGGTCCGATTGGTGAACAGAAACGGAACGGTAAGACTAGCGGTTAGCGGAAGTGGTAAGCGGTTGAATAGTGCAAAGCTGTAAGTGAAAGCTGTTAGCGAAAGCTGTTAGAGAAAGCGGTAACAAAAATCTGAGAGTAACCGTTTTTACTGTAACTTTTAAAACGTTTTCGTGATTGGTAACAAACAAAGCGGTAAGTCTCTACCGCTTTTACTATAGCGTCACCAATCGGAGCCATAATATGCATTGATATTTGACGTTATTATCTGCACCGACATTTAGTGGACCCTGCCAAATTTTTATATGAAAACACACAAATCCGAAAATCAAAAACTACTCGTCTTTTCCATTCCAACTAATAATTGAGCTCTGAGCCTCTGCCCTACGTTAATATAACATCATCTAGAAGTAGACATCATTTAGAAGTAGAGCCGGCCTCGAGCATAAGCCATATAAGCGACGGATTAGAACATCCAATTAAAAAAGGTATTTTTCTATATATTTTCTTCATTAATTTATATTAAAAAATATTAAAAAGGTATTTCTAAATATATTTTTCATAATATAGACATTTTAAAATATAAATTTTTGTTAAGATATTTAAATAAAATTTTGAATAAAAATTATATTAAAAAATATTTTAGTTTTGAATAGGACATCCAAAAATATTGGACCGGCACTGTCTAGAACTATGATTGTTTTCACACGTAATGGTAGTCGGTATAGTTTGACACAATATCTTCAACCTAAGTAACTATATAATTCATGGAAGGAACATGAAGATGTAGACGACGTCTTTCACCATTTTATGCGGAACTTTAAAACTTATTATGGACAATATCTTGTTTTTAGAGGGTGAAATATTTACAGTAACAATCGAGACTGGTTATTCAAATATGGTAACATTTTCAAGTATTTTCGAGAAGTTTTTATTTATTTATTTATTTTTATAATTATGACTTTCTAGTTCCAAATATTTAATTTTACAAGATTTTGCATTCGGATATGCGTTCGAAAATTCTAAATTTAAAATGTGATTAGGTAACCAAATAAAAATAACTAGATAATTTCATGTTTATGGAGAATCGATCTTTGACCTAGACCAATATAGTGATTCATCCAACAGAAAAAAAGTTTGTATGTTTTTAGTACTCCCTCTGTTTCTAAATGATTGATGTTTTAAGATTTTCACACATATTAAGAAGACAACTTAAAACATGTTTATAAATGCATCGTTTTTTGTTATTAACAATTTCCTATAACTTTAAACCAATAACAATTCAAACAATTTAAATATTTTTTTTTGAAGTTTACAATTCATCATTATTAACTAATTAAAAATACATAGAAAATGTAAAACATCAATCTTTATGAAACAAAAATAAAATCTATAACATCATTCTTTAAGGAACGGAGGGAGTATTAGTTTTAATTTCTAGGAATTATAATGACTTTGCTAACTTTTTTGCAAAAGAGACTAAAAGACGTATATTATATTCTCTCATATAATGCATAACGAGTTAGATTGTTTAATACAAACAACATTGGTTTAATATACAAAGTGATTGTTGACAAAAATAAAATAAAGTAACTACACATGTTTTGTAGTTATGCAATTTTACATATTTAGCGACTAAATTTTTTTTATGTCTAATCCACTGTTTGTTTTCCCGTTTTCAGGGCTTTTTAATATTCCACGGCGTGTTACCAATAGTAGCATAATTGTTCCCACTATAAATATTCAACCCCCAGCTCTTTCCTCTCAACACACTCAATTATCTCTAGCTCACAAGAAACACCAATGGCAAAACTATATCAAACTCTCTTCCTAATCCTCTCAATCTCCTACTTCCTCACTACCGCCACCGCAGCCTCACCGGCCGGAGCTTCCAAAAAAGCCGTAAACTTTATCCAATCATCTTGCAAAACCACCACATACCCAGCCGTGTGCTTCAACTCCCTCTCATCCTACGCAAACTCCATCCAAACAAGCCCTAAACGTTTAGCCGAGACTGCTCTAGCCGTTACCCTAAGCCGAGCCCAATCCACGAAGCTCTTCGTCTCGCGTCTGACGCGTTTCAAGGGACTTAAGAAACGTGAGGTCGAAGCCATCAATGATTGTGTCGAGGAGATCAACGATACCATCGACCGTTTGACCAAGTCGGTCCATGAGATGAAGCTATGTGGGAGTGCTAAAAACCAAGAACAGTTTACGTTTCACATGAGTAATGCTCAGACTTGGACTAGTGCGGCTTTGACCGATGAGAACACTTGCTCCGATGGGTTCTCGGGTCGGTTCATGGATGGACGGATCAAGAACTCGGTTCGGTCTAGAATTGTTCACGTGGGCCAGGAAACCAGCAACGCCTTGTCCTTGATTAATGCATTTGCTAAAAAGTACTAATTCAAGACTAGCTTTTAAGAAAAATATTTTGTCGTATGTAAAATATCAATATAAATAGTAATGTCTCGCTAAATGTGATATATAATATGTAGATTTTGTTGGATTTTTTTCTTGTGTGGTTTATACTAGTGTTCGTGTGTATTTTGAGCTATAAGAGCATCTCCAACCCCACACTATTTCTTACACTAAACTCTATTTTAGAGTAAATTCTTCTCCAACCCTACACTATATCTCACACTAAAATAGTGTAAACCTATTTTTTACACTATTTTTAGTGTAAACCTATTTCTTACTCTATTTTAGTGTTAAACTTTTTTATTTATACAATGGTCCTTTAACTTTTAAATCTTTTATTTATATCTATAATCAATAATAAATTTAATAATTACTTACTATAAAATCATTATTAAATTATTAAAATACTGAAATATAAAAATAACAAAACTTAAAATAAACAACACGGAAAATACTCAAATTTTAAGATAAACAACACAAAAAATATAACACACCAAAATTATAATTTAAAAATCCGGTAAGTCATTTCTGGATCCTCCAAAATCGCTAAAGTATTGTCCGAACGAAGTAGTCTTTTTATTTATAAGACTATTGACGATGACCCGCCAATAGTCTCATCGTTGACATCTAAGTTTTGAATAAATGAAGATAGAGAAGTTCATTTTCCACTTCAAAATGCTTTAGTTGATCATTTGTTGAAAAAATATAGTAATGGTGATATTTAAACCAAAATCTATTAAGTTTTATTATTTTCATATGATGTAATGTTTTTTTATTAAATAAATGTTTAATTTAAATAATTTTATAATATAGAAATTTTAATATTATAAGTTATTGTAATTTTGCAAAGAATAAACAAATGGGGTTGAATTGTAAATTTTATAAATAAAAAGTATTAATAGTAAACAAAAAGATGGAATATACTTAGAATATTCTATTTTTAGTGTAGAAAATAGAGTTGTACATTGGAGAGAAATCCAACTCTATTTTAGTGTTACACTATTTTAATGTAAAATATAGTGTTTTACATTGGAGATGGTCTAAAGGTTTAAGAATATGAGTTTTCTAGATGAATTGACATTAAGAAAATGGTTGATTATTAAAATATGGACAAGCTGGCACAGACAACCTTCCTTCATTTCACACACATTACTTTTCTTGTGGCAAGTTGGGCACACATTTTAATGTTTCTACATCAAACTTTTTTTCAAACAAAGAAGAGAAGGTGAAAATAGACACCGCCAATAATGCCAATTAGTTGATGTCAAATTGGCAATAATCCCGGCATTGTAAACAATTAATCGAATATGTTGACGGCAAAACACTACTCCACTCTGTTCCATGTTTTATAAGAAAAACAAAATTCTATCTTATTTGTTTTTTTTTTAATTGTGAAATTTTATGAATTTAATATATTATAACTATTATTCTTCCTGTTTCATTTTAAATATTTTTTCATACAAATTAAAATCATTAAAAAAACCTTCACCCTAATCTATACACTACTTCATTTGATATAATTAATAAGCTAAAAATAAAAAATAAACTGAAAATATCATAAATTTGTATTAAAAATACAAAATGATAAGTAATATAAAAAATTACTTAAAACAAAAAAATAATATAAAACGGAAGGAGTAATATTTTACGGTATTATTTGCTAATAGTTAAAATATTTTGAATTAAGTGTTAAATGACAATTTTTATATATAAAAACATTTATATTTTCTTAATTCATGTGTTTTAACCAAAATATCATATAAATGAGACAGATGAGTACTATTTTATATTAGTACTGTTGTTCTGCCATTTAAATCTCAACTCTCAAAAATGGATATTGTTGAAAACTAAAACAATACAAATATATATATGAACATAAGAGCAAGTGTACTGGAGGTTCACAAGGGCTTTATGCACAAGTTCTTAGGCAAATTTAATTTAAAATAAAATAAAAAATGCATTAAAACTAAGAGTCGCCTCTTACGGAAGAGCTTTTAAGGGGCAAATTCTTAACTATTCTGCCACGTGTCATGAGCCGATTGGCTCCTTTTTCTTTTTGAATTTTTTTTTCTAAATACAAAAAAAAAAAATTTAATAATAAAATTTTTTTAAGAATCTCAAGAGGGGTTCACTACTACACATGCTCTAATGTTTTATAACCTAAAGGCTAAAAAGAATAAATGGATTTGATATTTGGATGTTAGAAATAATTATGCATTCTTCGTTCCAACTACCAACCATGTGGGATGACTGATGGATACGACTTTTTTCCAAAAGCTGTGCCGTGCAGATAAACTGGTAATTGCTTGACGGTTTGGTCCTTGATTTTTGCAATCGCTCTGATTCTCTATACCATTATCGTACATACGATCGTACATGGGTACAATACGAATGTCTTCATCAATCCCTTCAATCCCTTCAATCCGGAGAAATTTTTTTTTATGCGACCTTTAGAAAACAGTCGGTCTACTAATATGTTTTCTTCAATTTCAACGTGTCAAATCGATGTTTCTTGGGTGGATAATGGCGCGACAAATGGTCTAAGATTGTTTTTCAAATATTCTTTCAGAAAAAAATACGCGAGAATACAAGGATTGAAACTTATCACCACTTCACGCCGAGTTGGACAAATTATTTCGGGCAATGTCTTGGAAAAGGGAATCTTCTCGGTGGTAATCGAGACAGACTGCTTGGACATTTTAGCTATGACAGAAAATCTATAAGAATAGCCGGATTTTAAGACGGAGTTATAATTCTTCACTTTCTTTATAGCTTTTTTCAGTTTCTATAAAAACAAATGTATGTGTCGACTCCCTTGTAAAAAGGACGAGAACACAGGATATTATACTTTCTTTCAGTTTATTTTTTTGAATGATAATTCGAACTGATCAACAGTGATTTAATATATGTTGTTTGTTGACCCCAAAAAAGATGTGCAATACAAATGCCTTTCACCTACCTCTCCCCGAAACAGTTTTGGGCTTGAAAGCCCATTTTATAACCAGCCCCTAAGTATTTTATAGTATTGAACAAAATAAAATTTAACAAACAAACAAAACTATGAGATATACACACAGCACCTTAATATGGACTTGACAATACAATACAACTTGACACTACAATACAACTTGACACTTCTTATTAATATGTGTGTGTGACGTGTTTCTAATATGCAATTTAGGATAAATATGGATATTTTTTTGGAGCAGACAAAATGATTTGGGGCCAAATTGGATATCTTGAAAATGACAATAGCCACAATTAGCTACGTTAATTACGATTACAAGGACGATTAGAACCTTATTCTCACATTCATTGATTACAATTACAAGGACGATTAGAACATTAAATGTTTGAGGGTTTGCATTACGTCCACAATTTGCCTTCCACGACCGACATCTTTTAACCCTTTATTTCATTATTTAGTTATCATCTTGTCGAGTGTCGACTCCATTTGCTTCTGAAAGAGACCACGAATTGCCCATGTGGGAATGATCTATTAACCATTCAAGTAGATCATTCCAAATGTGATTAATGCTTAATTAAACTAATGATTATGTTTGGCTCAAAACTACAAATTCCTAACCCTACACTCGGTGTCTTAGCCGTGTGTTGCTTTCACATTTTAGATATTTCTCATACTTCTTTCCCATTATCTTTTATAAAATAAAATATCTTCATTCATGCAACCAAATACCCACTTGTGTATTGATTTTTAAAATAAATATCATCTAAATCCTCTCTATATAAGCCTTAGTTAAATAGAAACACTACAACACACATCATCACATCCACAATCTCATAATATATATTTAAAAATGGCTGAATCTTTTAGATTTAATCATCACTTCCTTACATATCTTCTCATAACCATTACCATAACAACGCTCAAGTCGGTCCATACAACAACAACAACAAACACAGAGTTCGTGAAATCATCATGCACTTTCACAACATACCCAAGACTCTGTGTCACTTCACTCTCAACTCAAGCCAGTCTCATCCAAACCAGCCCCAAGCTCATGGCTCACGCGGCTCTCAACATCACATTAGCCTCGGCTAAAGCCACGTCAGCAATGATGGTACGTCTTTCGACTACTAGTCGGCTCAAACCGAGAGAAGTCTCGGCCATGAGAGACTGCGTCGAGGAGTTAGGTGACACGGTGGAGGAGCTTAGGAAATCGATTGGTGAGATGGGTAAGCTAAGTGGCTCGAACTATGAGGTCTACATGAGTGATATTCAGACTTGGGTTAGCGCGGCTCTGACCGATGAGAACACGTGTGCGGACGGATTTAACGTCCGGGGAGATGTCATGAAGGGAAAGGTTAAGGTTTTGGTTAGAGGGAGGATTTTGGTTATTGCTCATTTAACCAGTAATGCTTTAGCTTTGATTAATCACTTTGCTTTTATTCATGGCTAGAGAGACTGAGATATTTTTAGTTTCTTTTTTATTGAATTTTTGTTTATTTTGTGTGTATAATAAATAGTAACATGTGTAGTTGTCTGTGTATAATAATATTATTGCAATGCATTATGTATGTGTTTGTCTTAATACAATATAACATTTATAAACTAATATTTTTTTTTTGTCAACAAAATACATAAAAAAACCTATCCTTCACTAATCGAGTTTAACGTGAATTGTATATGACGGTTTGAGACATGCACTCCATGCTAATCTATTTGCTATCAAATTTTTTATATGCAATATATGAATGAAGTCGAAAATCATAAAATACTATTTTTTGTTTGAACTCCTCTATCTGGATCGACAAAGCTAGTCATATCAATTTCAAATTAATGAAAATTTTCAATTTCAAATTAAGTTTTCATTCTAATGAACATTTCAATAAATTAATATTTCATTAAATTACTAAAATATCATGATTTTCAAGTTACTAATTTATAGAGATTTTACTCTATTCCTCAATCAATATATACCAAATAAAGTGTTTCCAAAAATTGAAAGTTGGTTTATAAAGATTTTTCCAACAAGATATTTAACACCTTTTGTTTGCTACCCAATAGTTATAGATGCATCATTTTCATACTTTAAAATTTTCCAATAATTCATTATTCTACATCACATTTACAAGCAATTTACAATATGCTGTATTATTGTAAAAAGAGCAAAAAAAACTAAAGTTGCTGATTCTGGTTAAGTATTTTCAACAAACCCGGTTTAGTACAATTCAATAAAGATCTTCGAGATTGAACCATAATACCAAACAAAGCACGAGCCTCTCTCAACTAGTTCTCTTCACACAAATATAAATCATCCAAGTGTGACTAATCGTCTCTGTCAACTTTTGTCTTCTGTTTTCTCTAGAGTGTGAACCGGTAATTTTTTTATCTTAACCGGGATTTGTTGTCGGTAAGCGAACCGATGCTCAATTTGTTAATAAATTAAAGTGAGCCCGGCCCATCACATGTATGCAACTGTACATATTTCCTAATTATTCACTTCAGATAATTATCTTTTTGGGTTTCTGTGTCTAAAATTTTGAAATTCCAGTGCCAAAAAAAATCAAGTCAATCCAAGGGTTGCATCTCCCCTGTTTGCGGAAGCTGAGTATGCTCGTTGGGCAATGCAGAGTATTGCAGCTCTTGGGGTAAGGAAGGTCTGATTCCAAATCAACCACAGAGACCTTGTAGTGGGATGGGAGAACCAGGATCACTGGCATAGCAGCTCACCCATCCTCCGGGAACTGGGGCAATCTAGCAAAGAGTTTGAGGAAATGGAGATGGTGTATGTCCCAAGGAAAAACAATCAAGTGGCGGATGTTTTAGCGGATGCTAATCTTATCTAATATTGTATTATCTCTTTGTTTTTAGATAGTTGGCCGCAACCTTTTGTTTAAGTTGATATACAAAATTTTGTATCTTCTATTTAAAAGTAAAAATGAGTTATTGAGAATAAGAAAATATAGTCGGAGAAATACTCTTTCCATTTTGATATCTCTTTAAGACGAGCAAACTAGTACAAGGAGGAGATTTTAGTAGACCATCATATTGAAAATATAAAATTTACAATAACCGTAAGTAAAGGATGACTGATTTAAATGAATGTAATATTTTTGCATAATTTAAATAAATTTAATATTTTATAAAATAGCATGTTATCCAACAAAATATATATAATAGTTTTCTAAAAATATACATGAAATAAATAGATATATCTATAATTTATTCATCCGGTTCTGCAAATAAATAACCAAGACATATTCATTGCATTATACAATATTCTATTACATATTGAATGAAAGTACAATCATTCGAGCCCTTTGATTGTTCTAATTTCTTAGTCATATGATTAGTAGCTACTAGCTAGCTATAATTCTCATTATTATTAACTATATGAGGTGACTCTACTAAGAAGATAGAAGAAAATGAAGGGTTTTATTTAACAAAGAAAATGAAGGTTTTTCTCCCTAATAATTTAGCATTAGGTGTTGACCAAAAAAAAAAAAAAAAAAATTTAGCATTAGGTGAGAGCGTTGACAAGAGGTGCAGGAAACGTATTCACAAAGTGAAAATATATTTAGCACTAAAAAGACATATTTTTGTAATTATTTACCCTTGAGATTATTTAAAGAGAGTTATATTATTTACGAGTCTTGTGCACGAGTGATTTTTTATAGTGTATGATCTACTCTCTTGTACTTAACGACAGAAATTTTGATTGGTTAAAATCTTACAAATAAACGAAGAACATATCACCGTTACATAAAATGCTGCAATAATTTCCTTCATTTATGCTATTTGATGCCTGCCGTTGATGTCATTACTCATTAGTATGATTATTAAATAAAGGGTTAATCATGCCTACTCTAACATACGCTTGAAATGCTGATTTTTTATATTACATAGTATATACTAAATATGGATTTCTGTAAATAAGACAAAATCAAACTCTAATGTGCCTTATGATTTGTATTTGGTCGGCATACTCCTATAGGCTTATATGATCATGAACAAAGTCATGTTAATCATGTCTACTCTAACACACTCTTGAAATTATGATTTTTATGTTATGAGACTATGGATTTTTGTAATAAGACAAAATCAAACTCTAATGTTCCCTATGATTTTTATAAAAATTGGTCGTCACACTCTGATAGGCTTATATAACCATGTATAAAGAAGGATTAATCATGCGTACTCTAACACACTCTTGAAATTCTGGTTTTTTCTATATATTATCTAATATGGATTATTGATTTATGTAATAAGACAAAATCAAACTCTAATGTTTTTTTTTAATAACTCAAACTATAATGTTCCCTATGATTTATATATATTTGGTCGGCATACTCTTATAGGCTTATATATATGACCATGCATACAACTTGGTAGAGAAATGATCTCCGAAACTCCAATCATGTTTCAAGATATTGGCTCTAATTGGTGACCAATAAAATGAACTAAAAGAACGTAAAAAATGGATAAAATGTCATTTAAAGAATTGAATTAACCAAAAAATAGGAATGTAGAGGAATTATCAAGGGAATTTTTGTTCCTCATCAAATTAGTAGGGGAACTTTTTTGTTCTTTCATTCCTTAAACATGAGGAAAATTAAAAAATATTGTGGGACCCATATGTCTGAATTTTGACAAAAAATTTCTCTTAATTGATAATAAATTTAAGGAATTAAAAATTTATCATAATTCTTTTCCTAAACTATAGTCACCAATTGGTATGTAAACTTACACCTCATATCATCTTTTATCTTCTTTCGAGGAAAACTTGCTGCATTTATAACTTTGCAACAAATAAAATTTCCTATTAACATATATGGGTCATGTACTCATGTTGTGTGTAGGGGTGGACAAAATACAGGAATCCAAAGATCTAAACCCGACCCGGCCCAAAAATTGATATCGAACCGAATCTGAAACCACAAAATATTTGAATGAGTCTTAGACTCTTATGTTCGAAAAACTAAATCCGAACAGAATCGAGAACCGAATGGATATTTGAAATATCCAAAATATAATTATATATCCAAAAATATTAGTTATATTTAAACTTAAAATAATTAAAACATTCAAGATTACTATTATAAATTGGAAATTATTAATTATTTGAAAATTAAAATAATTAAAATACCCAAAATAACTGAAATATCATAAAATACTTAGTTATAATTATCAAATTTTCATCAAATTTTATTTAAATTTAATTATATATATTTATATTTTTTTTATATATTTTGGGTATTGAATCATATCCGAACTCGAATGAAACCAAACTGAAACTATAAAATATATGAACGGGGGTTTTATCTCTAAAGCTAAAGATCCGAAAATCCCGAAACGAATTCGAATGAATACCCGAATGCTCACCCATAATGTGTGTGAAGTATATCGTCCAATAGAATAAGGATTGGTGGATATAGAAAATTAGAAATAGGTAAACAAAATACACACTCACTCGTGAGCTTCACGTGTAGCCTACTACTTTGGGAACCATAAAATGATAACGGGTCCACTAAGGCCAAGTCATTTGACCAGAAAGAAGGGCGGTTCGTTGGCAATGGCTGACTTGACAGTGGCTAGGACCACGCCGGACTCGCGAGTTCAATCATATACTTTCTAGGGGGACCAGCCGAGCGTCTTCAACCGCAAGATATAATAATGTGACTTTACTGGTTAGGATGGAACAAGCTCAACCGATTGGTCTTCAAGTTCGGATTTGCAAAGAAAACGTGTGATGTGATTGTTCGAAAACAATAGGGCCAATAACTATCTCTTTTATTATACAATAGTTTCGTTTGACGCCATTAGTATAAAATTTGACCTAAACGAGTTATATAAATTTTGACCCGTTTAAGCCCGCAGACCTATTTAAGAATATACAAAAGTAAATGGGTTCAAACAGGGTTGACCCGTTTAGGCATGCGGGTTTAGCGGGTATCCCCGCAGACCTAAACGGATATCCGTTTATTTTTTCGAATTTTTTTATTAATTTTTTTTAAAAACAAATTAAATAAAACGATGTCGTTTTACGTGATCTTATTTTTTGTATACTAAAAATTTTAAACAGACCTAAACAGGTCGGTTAGTTAAAGCCCGGTGATTTTAAGTTAAACGGATTTCAACGAGCACCAAACTAAACGGACCTAAATGATAGAGCCTTAAACGGGCCCGGATTTAAACGGGCAGGGTTTAAACTGGTCCAGGCCACCCATTTTAACACTAGACGCCATTTCTACATGCATGCATATATGCTTATTAAAAATAGCGAATTACCACACTACATGCATCAATAGAAAAGAAATACCACAGTATAGGAGACATCATCCATCGACTGTAAGTAGGTATTACTCACTAAAAAAGTGTAGCTATTTATAGACTACTAGAATGATATAGAAATTGCAGCAACAATCATAGTCTTTGCAAGTGAAGAACTGGAGATCGAAGCGTACTGCTTAAGAACCACCTTTTTATTTTATATTAATACACAAGAGAAAGAAAGAAAAGAAAATGCCGTAGAAAAACTAGAGAAGGAAATAAGGTCTAACGCATTAGGTCATAACATTTCACTATATAATCTAGTGATCCACATATGGTTTATAGTTCTCTTATCCTCCCTTTATTCGAGAAAGAAATTTATTAGATTTTGAACATATAACCACTGTTGGGCGAAGCCAAGAACCGGTCCCTTTATTCAAGTGTTTGTTGTCTCTGTAGTTCAAAAAATAATAATAATTTAATATCTTTCGAGTGTTATATTAAATAGTATGTAAAGTAACAAATTAAATGTATGGGCCAATCTGCAATGTGAATGTAAATTTAAGGGTTAGAACGAGAAATACAAGAACAATGGTGGGGACTAAAGAGGGTAAAATGGGTCCGGCACCGAAGGCGATAAGAGCAAATCCATCGGCGTCTCTTAGCCATGGGTCTCTTAAAAAAAATAATAAAATAATGTGGGTCTCACGTGGGATCCATTTTTTTTTTTAAAAACCGTATCTCCAATTCCTTATTTAAGATACGTCTCTAGCTTGGTATCGCCACGTGGCGAGTTACTACTGGTCATTTTTTTTTTGTTTTTTTTTTCGCCTTAAAAAAAAAAAAAAAAAAAATGAGTTTAAGAGACTTACCTGCGTCTCTGTGATGGAGATGCTCTAATAAGCTTTTTCGCCACGATGATTTGCCTGTGTTATTACGTAACCACTCATGTCACGCCACGTTATTTTATTACTGATTTAATTATGTTACTATTTTTTGTTTTTACAACAATTATTTTTCCTGTTTCTCTTGAGTTCACAAGAATTTTTGTTTATTACCATAGCATCTATCAAAAGTTAACAAAATCGTCTAATTACGAAAAATAAAACAAAACATTCAATATACATAAAAAACCTTCAATATACATTTTACACAAATATCATAAAATTTAAGTTCCAGCTCTCAAAAATATATATAATTTTACCAACGGTGCGTTGGATAGTAGCTTCCACACAAAAATTAGTCTCTTGTGTCTTTGATTTGATTCTGTTGGAATGAACCTCTAGCACCATGTTATCGGTATTGGGAAGAGAATAATCCCGGCCCAAAAAGATTAGTCGAACCTAAAACTTAGAAACTTCTCGGTTAATAGGTATATATATATATATATATATATATATATATATATATATATATATATATATATATATATATATACAATTTCTTCCAAAAAACCCCTTCCAAGTTGTAAAAGTTCTTTAATGGAATTCTTTTTTTTTGTTCAACAGTTGATAAGTTAAATTTCCTAGCTGAAATATTTGTAAGTATTTTGGAACATTTTTTGTAACTAGTATTAAACCAAGTAGTATAGTCTTACAAGCTTACCAAATACCAATGTATGTTCATATAAACATTTTATATCCATGAAATTTTGTTGTTGTCTCATCATCAATCAGGTCATCAATACATACAAGACTAAAATAATACATATTCTTTAAAGTAAAATAACATGCGTATCAATTCCACCAAACGAATCTAGTAACCTAACATGAGCAACATATTATATTGGTGTTTATATATTTGACGATCAACGGTCAAAAAAAAATGGACTGATTAGTTTAGTCCAAGAGTTGTCTAAAACGATATTGTCTATAGTTGTTTGAATCAATCATACTCATTTTGCATGCCAATATTTTAAATATAGTTTGGTCTTGATCGTCCAAATTAAACGTAACGAGTGGATGACACACAAAAAAAAACAAATGCAATGTTCATTTTTGCTTTTGAGAGCGGTATGATCTCACACCACCGAACCACAAAATGTGACAATTGCGGCGGCCACCGTGACCATATCACCCCGAACGCAGAGCCATACATAACCATTTTTTATCAACCATATATAACTAACTAATTTCTTCAAATAAATTAATCAGAAGTAGTTTTTCTTTTGAAAAAATGTCGCATTCAATAGTTGGTAGAGATGGTTCTAAAATATTACATTACTTCTCTATCACACACATATAAAAAGTGAAAACTTATCCAACACTTCAAATAGAGAGAAGAAGACAGTGATAGCTTAGTTATGATTTTTCTTTTGTCGGCAGCTTAGTTATAATCAAAGACCCCCCCCCAAATATCCAAATAGAATCCTCTGTTAATAAAGTATGGAATAAAAATCACAAATAAAATAAAATAGAAAGCACATTTCCATTGCATCATGAGAGTTTTTGTCTCTGTTTACATTTACATATGCCTATATATATGGGTGGGTACATATAAGCCTAGAGAATCCGCCGATATGGGAATACTCGAAGTCGTTCATGATCTCAACAGCATAAACAAGACATAAAAGAGAAGAACAAAATCGAATATTCTTATAAATCTTGCATATATAAGAAGAAGATTCAAGTAAGTTTGTTTCAATATATAGAAGTATAGAACCATATGTGAATTCAAGTCCTCGTGATGTTACAAAATCTTATGTCACTTTAAATATTTCACTTACACGAGATCTTAGGTTCTAGGTATGACTTTTTTCTTATTTAAAGTATGAGACGACTACATTTTTTTTTTTTTTTTTTGTAAATTATTTCATGTATGTAATTGTTGAAAAATGTTGGAAATTATTATGTTCTTTCTCCTTTTAATAACATTTTCATCAAATATAGTGCACAAATGGGAAGTAATAATAGGTTCATTCACGCAGATTATGGAAAGTTAACTACTAGTTTTAAACCATGCATAGTTGCATACTATGATTCTTGTTTTTTTTAAAACAATTTATGTGTGGAATTTGGTTCAATCAATATATTATGAAGTAATCACACGTAAGTTTTTCATAATTAAGATTTTTCTTTTCATAATAAAATGGATCACAAATATACTTTAGTTATAATTACATGTGTGGAAAAATAAAGATACATAGACTTACTTGAATACTTGGTTTCACATTAATTACAAATTTATAAGCATATGTTTCTATTCACCTTTGATGATAAGTATATGTTGCAAATTGCCACAATGCAGAAATTTATATTATTCAAAAATATCAAATGGAGAGTCTCTCACACATTCGTCCCGGTTATCGATTCCATCCGACCGATGAAGAACTCGTTGACTATTATCTTAAGAAGAAAGTTGCATTCCCGGGAATGCAAGTTGATGTTATCAAAGATGTTGATCTCTACAAAATCGAGCCATGGGACATCCAAGGTATGCATGCATTCCAACATTCCTTTTCTATTTCATTTCCTAAACCATGCATGCTAATACACTAGTTGTTTAAGGTTCATATGTTTATAATTCATATAATTAATTGACAATAAATGTATAGCCTTGTGTTCCTTATATATTATTCCATCCGTCTGTTACACAAAGATGCATGTTTTAACATTTTCACATTTTAAAAAATAATTTACAATACCAACCTTAATTAATCTCTTATTAATATTATTATTACTTGCAATTTTATGTTGGAAAATGTATTCTCAATTAATTTTTGAAAAGAATTATGACCAAATTTTATTATTTAGTATGGATAAAATAGGAAAACAATTCTAAATTTTACATTGGAAACACACAATTTATATTTTTGTGAAACCATTTTTTTTAAAACATACATTTTTGTGAAACGGAAAGAATAGATATGAACTCTCATTTTATAGTCGATAATGTTTTTTTTTTTCTCTCTAATATACATAGTTATGTGGAAGAGGGACAAGAGAAGAAAGGGAATGGTATTTCTTTAGCCACAAAGACAAGAAGTATCCAACAGGGACACGAACCAATAGAGCAACTGGCTCAGGGTTTTGGAAAGCAACGGGTCGAGACAAGTCTATATACTCAAAGCAAGAGCTTGTCGGGATGAGGAAGACTCTTGTGTTTTACAAAGGCCGGGCCCCAACTGGTCAGAAATCCGATTGGATAATGCATGAATATCGTCTTGAGACCGATGAAAATGGACCACCTCATGAGGAAGGATGGGTGGTTTGTCGTGCTTTCAAGAAGAAATTAACGACGATGATTTACAACAATCCAAGAACAATGATGGGATCATCATTAGGCCATGAATCTAAATGGTTTGCTAATGGTAATTACTATCATCTTCCTGATCTAGAGAGTCCGAGAATGTTTCAAGGATCATCATCATTACACCCTTATGGTGTTGTACTAAGCACTATCAACGCAAACGCAAAACCGACCACATTAATGCAAAATGATGAAGGTGATCATGGTCATATTATTACTAATGATGATGATCATATGATTATGATGAACACAAATCATCAATCAAGATTACTACTCAACGATGATCATAATGATGAAGTGATGGATTGGCAAAATCTTGATAAGTTTGTTGCTTCTCAGCTAATCATGCGCCAAGAAGAAGTTAACAAAGACCCATCTGATAATTCTTCGAGTGAAACTTTTCATCATCTTTCTGAAGAGCAAGCACCAATGGTTTCGATGAATGCATCTTCTTCTTCAGGATCCTTCTACTCTTGGGCATAAAATACACATGTAATATCCAACCTCAAACGTGTGTGAATCCAAACGCCTATATTGAGGCTCATGCTTATTGATTACAATCATTACATCATAAGCATGTCTTAACGGCTACTATTTATGATTTTATACGAATATTGTTTATTTATTATGTACACTATAGTTTGTTTGGGTGTCGACCGGTGTAACTTTATAGTTTTATGAAATATAAACAGAAGACTATACTTATTGCTAATTGTGGTTATGGACTAATGTTAACCAACCACAAACAACCGGGTGGGTCATAACCTAATTTGGGATCTTAATTCGGTTAATAGTTAGTTAAATATGGTTTACATAACCAAGTGGTTGTAGACTTGTAGTCTAGTAATTCTTACTTGGTGGAGGAATTGTCGTTGATTTAGGGGTCGATTTTCTTCAAACATGAAATTATCTAATTATTTCTATGTGGCCATCTAACCGCTTTAAATTTGGAATAAATTAAAGAACGCATACTCATATACAAAGACTCGTGAAATTGGTCTTTATGTCTAAAAAGTCTTTAAATCCCACGGTTATAAAAAACAACATGGTTTACATATATTTTTAAAACAGTAAATCAACTAAAACCAAGGTTCGTGGAATCTTGAATTTCAAACTTAAATTTTATGGAAAAATCAGATTCCGAACTTTTATTTCAGGGGAAATTAGGTCTTTAACTTTTGTTTTGTGTTCACATAAATAGAAGATCGTTAGTCCTCATCTTTCAAGAATTCTAGAACACAAATCTTTCAAGAACTCTATAACACAAGAATCAAACTGATGCAACAAGCATAATCAAAACATAAGTGTACAAGTTTGGGAACACAAAAGGGATTACAAATAAACTGATAAAAACACAACACACTAAGCAGACACAAGAGACAAGGTTCGAGGGATGAGACTGATAAACAGACACCAATCTCTTTATCAAGCCACTCCCATTATTTTCTCTCTTCATAATTAGAAACATTCAAAACACTAAGCAAACTACAGAGACTCATTAATTATTCCCAGACAACAACAAAACAGCCTCTGAATCACATACACATAGATCCATCACTCTTCTTCTGTTTCAAGCATCTGAACAATCTGAGTCACACCCTCTGCGATTTCATTGCGGATCATACTGTCTGGCATATCAAATGTTCTTCTCCTCATCGACAATTGTTTCCTTTGCGGTTGCGGGTCTACAACATCCAACATTGCTTCCAGCTCATCCACCATTGACCTCTTTGCTCCTCTAACCATTACATCAACTCCCTGATACCAAAACAATCAAGTCCCACGGTTCTTAACAGTCAAAACCTTTAAACCTTTCTAGCTTAATCTATTTCTTAACTGTACTACAATGAAGTTGAATAGTAAAGGGCTCAAAACTGATCTCAATGAAGAGCAAGACTAGAAGTTCACCAGATTGAGACTAAACAACCACTAAGAAATACCTCTATGGCATCAACTGTGAGAAGGAGTACAATGATCTTCTCAGAGAATTTCTGGCGCTCCTCTGCATCACGAGCAATCAAACGACGGTAGCTGAAGTTGTGGAATGAAGCTCTTAGTTCCTTCAGTTTGGTCTTTGCAATAGCTAGATCACGAAGAGCACGCAATGATTTTGACCGGTGAATCAGATAAGCTCTGAAAGCTCTCTGGATCATCACAGCAGCATATTCAGGAGACATTTCCTTGTTCTTCCCCTTCTTACTCCTCACTGCTCCACTTCTTCTGGAAAACGCCTTGAAAACCATAACCATTAAGATACAAACATAGTAAGTACATTACAGTTAACAATGACATTCAAAAATATAAAAAAACATAATCTTGTAAATGATTATTCTAGTGATCAACAAGGAAATGCTTAGTATCATCACTACACAACAAGCACATAAAGGTTCAACTTTTCACACACCAATCTCAATCATGCCAATCAAAATCAATCAACTTCATAAACTAATACAAACCAGAGAAACGTCTCAATCCCACATTTCAAAATGCATAACAGAGTAAAACCAAGAGACTATATATATATATATAGATGTATACCTTCCTGAGAACGATGGCTCTATGTTCTTCAGACTCTTCTTCTTCTTCTTCTTCATCCTCCTCAATCACTACAACACGTGGTTTCTCCTTCTTCTTGCTCTTCTTCTCCTTCTTCTCCTTCTCCTCATGTTTCTTCTTCTCACCACCAGAAGAAGCTTTGATCGTGTACGTGTGCTGCATCTCACCATTCTCCCTCTCAGACTTCAACTCCGTCGTCCAATTGTAACTCTTCTTCTTCTTCAACTTCTTCTTCTTCTCCGCTTCAGCAGCCTCAGCAGCAGCTTTCGCCTTGGCCTTCTTCAAAGCAACTAGCTGACGTTCCTCATCCTTTTTCCCGCCTTTAATCTCAGTCGTCCACGTGTACTTCCTCTCCCCCAAACCTTCAATCTCCGCTTCCCACTTATACTTCTTCTCCATCGATCCATCAACCTCCGCCTCCATCTTGTACTTCCTCCCCGGCGGACCCTGAATCTCCGCCTCCCATCTATACTTCCTCTCTCCAGAGCCACCCTTAATCTCCTTCGTAAGTTTATACTTCCGGTCAGACTCACGCCCCTTAGGTCCCACTAATCGGTCAAACTTAGTTTCCAATTCAGAAACTCGATCGCAGAGATACTGCAGAGGATAATCCCCCTCCACTCTCCTTCGAATCAGCTGGTACTTGCAAGACGAAGGAGATTTCTCGATCTTCACCAGATCCGTCACGTCTTCGAATAGATCAAGTGGAGAAGGTGATGAAAATCCGAAAGGGAAAGCGAGATCTTCAACATCGTCGTCGATGAAGGAAGGAAACCCTAATAGTAATGCTGATGGTTCGACGATGGAGGTTTCTCTGACGATGAGAGGAGAACAAGTGTAGGGATCGAGGAGATCGATTCTTCGAATCCAGCTCATGGTTTGATAAGTGTTTGACTCGGGTTTGTGAACTCAGCGAATCAGGTCACGAGTTAAAAATGAAAGCTTTGACAGAGTTTTTGTTGTTGTTGGGGTTACTGTAATAATGATAGCTACTGAAAAAATCGAGGTTTTTAATTAGAAAAGTTTTATCGGATTTGGCATCAAAATAAAGATGAAGATGATGACAAATTCTTGAGTTTTACGATGAGATTGATTGACAAAGCAAGAACAGTCAAAAACAAGTGGGCCTCAAGGGCTAATTTGACATTTTCATAGACGCAAATCCGGTTGGCCATTTTGCCTTTGAATTTCAATTTTAAAATAAAGTTTCGGGAGCTTATGTTTGTTTGGTGGTCGCACGTATTTGTGTGTTGTGGCTGTGGCTGCGATAATAATTTATATTTGTTTGGTTATTGTATGTATATGCGGCTGTGGCATGCAGTTAAACGCTGCGTCTGCAATAAAAAATTTAGAACGCCGAAAAAATTAGTGTTTAGTCGCAGGTATTTACGACTGCGTTAACATTATTTGTGTTCGTTTGGCTATTGCAGATACATGCGACTGTGGCTGTATCAATATATTTGTATTCGTTTGGTATTTGTGGTTACGGCTGTGGCTGCGTCTTTCAAACGAACAATAACCTACAGCTACGAAACAAATAACAACCTGTGACAATATTACTATAGCTGTAGACATAGCCGCAGTCACCTACGATAACCAAAAAAAATGAGTTGAATACAATAAATGTTTGTCATTATGTAGTTAATGTACATTTAAAGATTGCTTAAGACATTCTTTGTTCTTCTTACAAATTGGTTTAGCTAACCGAAAATATAAATAATTGAGAATAACCAGGTATCTACATATACAAAGGACGAAGATGACCCTGACGCGTGTGAAATATTACGGCGACAAGCGAATCTTTCGGTGGGATTACACAACCTGGTAAAAAGATGGCAGGCAGGCACATTGGGCCTAGTTCTTCCCACGTGAGCCACAACAAAAAGTCTTTACGTTTTAGGCTCAGTTTCTCACTTAAGACTGAAGTACTGGATTGGCAAATAAAAGTTTGAATGTTATGCAGTTCTATAAATACTGAATAATAAATACAGATAAAAAAAAAAGATTTTGATATATATAGATCTAGGTGAAAACTGAAGCATAAAATTTTAAAGCCATCCATGTAGTTTTTTTTCTTGATTTCTCATGTATTTATTATATGCATCTAGATCAATTTTTTTATTTATTAATTTTATTTTGTTTTGCATTTAAATGATGAATAAAAAAAAAATTACCCATTATATAAAAAATTCAGTTATTATGCATATGTATTGCACTTCATTCAAACCCTTAAAGTCACTATTGATTTCCCTTCAATCACTCGTTATATAATCTTTGGATCAATAATTTATATGCCAATCGCTTGATTGGTATTTAACCTAATCAAAGATAGTTTTAGATTATAAAATTATGTATTTTTTTTAACCTAGCATCTATGTTAGGTTTCGGCGTTCGAATATTTATGTTGAATTAGAGTCGGGTTTATTCAGATACAAATATATTCAGTTAAAGAAATTTTATACCTATATAGAATTCGAGCAAATTTTGGTTTGAATTCATGTCGATTTTGGATCGATTCAGATAATAAATTATTATATCTATAAAATATCCAAAATAAATAGATACATTTTAAGTTCGGTTCCAAATACTTTCGATTTTTTATGGATATTTTTTTATCCAAATTACCTAAGAAATATTAACTGATTCAAACTAAGCAAATAATCTTCTTCCGTTGTTCCATCATAATCTTCATTAGCATTAGACATGAGATTATCTTTGATATTTGACGCTATTTAGGTAAAAAATGTATCAATTAAACATTTATACATCATACTATATATAACATATAATAACATAAGTTTTACTAAGTCAAAAAAATAATCACATACTTCGCATTCCCTAACTGTAAAGCTCTTAGACACGAATGAAACTAAACGTGACTAATAATGTTAGAAATAAACCTTTTTAGTAGGTTAATGTCTTTGATTCGAATCTTCGGATATCTATTCAGGTTTCGAATAATACATATATCCGAACCGAAATCCATGTATATGCTAGCCAAATACCTAATAAAGTAAAATGTTTATTTCGGTTTGGTTACATGTTTAAATATTTTTCTTTAAGTTCAGGTCCGGGTATTTTGTCGATGGATCCCTAAAACTCCCAAAAGTCTCTACAACTACTCCAGGCCCAATTGAATGGGCTATAGCTTAATTACATTAGACCCAAATAAAACTTTCGAGTGACTAGGCCTTACAAACCCATAAGATATTTAGGGTTTTCATTCCTGTGAGTCTTTTAATATTTAAGGTTAATTTTTTTTAGCTGACTGCTACTTCCTTCATCGCCGTCGTCGTCGTCGTCTCTCAGGTTCCTTCATTTTTGACTTTTATGTTTAACTGAACTCGTCGGAATTTTGTTTGTGTGATCAATCAGCTCCTGATTTTACAGAAGAAGAAATAAAGAAAGAGGTTGAAAACATGGCTTATGCAGCAATGAAGCCTACAAAGGCTGGCTTGGAAGAGCCACTTGAGCAAATTCATAAGATCAGGATTACCCTCTCCTCAAAGAATGTCAAGAATCTAGAGAAAGGTGTTTAGATCTTTTCCTTCGATTTTGATGATCTAATCGTCTCATTTTAGCAATCGTCTTGTTCATTATGCTATGATTTTGATCAGCTGTCTAAGTCCATATAGAATTTTGAGGGTTTATAGTGTTTTAGTTTTAAGAAATCTGTAGATGAATCAATTTGCCAATTCTTAAGTTTGTGTCTTATTGGAATTGATTCAAATGGAAGATTTTGATGATTTGGGTCAAATGGTTCGTGTAGTGTGTGCTGATTTGGTTCGTGGAGCCAAGGACAAGAGACTCAGAACCAAGGGACCAGTGAGAATGCCCACTAAGGTTCTTAAGATCACTACCCGAAAAGCTCCTTGTGGTGAAGGTATGTATAATTGCTCTCTCAACTTCACTTTGCCTGTGTATGATCTTTCATTAGTGTGATTAGACTAAGGATTTAGGTCTTGTAACATGTGATTAAGCTCGTTAATTTGGTTTGTTGGCAATGCTGAAACTATTTACCATTGATTTTTAACAGGAACAAACACATGGGACAGATTTGAACTCAGGGTTCACAAGCGAGTGATTGATCTCTTCAGCTCACCTGATGTGGTTAAGCAAATCACTTCCATCACCATTGAACCTGGTGTTGAGGTTGAGGTCACCATCGCCGACTCTTAGATTTTTGTTTTGCTATCGGAATCTCTGCAAGAAACAACAATCTCTTACTTCGAGCTTACACTTCTGTCTCTCCGGTTGATGTGAAACTTGTTGTAGTGAAACTTTAGCTCTTGTGTTTTCTTAGTTGATGAGATTATATATTTCCAAAGTTTTTATTTACATCTATCAAAATTATGATCATAATTGCATGCATCCACTAATTTATTTATACAACATACTTGTCAGACTCTTGAATTTGCCATTTCAACACAAGAAAAGTATAACAATTTTTTTCCATACAAATCAAGAATAACAAACATATAAATATGCTTTGGTGTCGTCGTATAAAAAACATTATTATCTTCCTCCGGTGATCACCTGAATAAACTATAAAGAGTAGTGAACCTTCTACATCGTCTGGAGTGTTTAGCTGTTTCTAAAATTTCAGTTTCCCGCTCATTTTGCTCCCAAATCCAAAAGCCCTCATTTCAAAATTCCAAATCGGCTCATAATAATCTTCCATAAAAAAATAAATCCAAAATTAACTTCAGATTCGTCTCTCGAAACGTTTTTTTATAGAGTTCATCGTTTTTTTGCTCTGTGAGTGGAACAATCTGAGGGGGAAGAAGAAGGAAGATGCACATAAAGGAAATATGTTTGGAAGGATTCAAATCATACGCGACGAGGACGGTGGTGTCTGGTTTCGATCCTCATTTCAACGCGATAACAGGACTCAATGGGTCGGGGAAATCCAACATCCTCGATTCCATCTGTTTCGTTCTGGGTATCACTAATCTTCAGCAAGTTCGAGCTGCTAATCTACAGGAGCTCGTCTACAAGCAAGGGCAAGCTGGGATTACTAAGGCTACCGTATCAGTTACCTTTGATAATTCCGAGAGAAACAGGAGCCCTTTAGGATACGAGGATCATCCCGAGATAACTGTAACTAGACAAGTAGGTTTTGTTCTTTCTCTTTCCGATCGAGTTATCTTCCAATTGATTTCAAGTAGATAGCTTTATCACCGTCCCTGTGAAATTACTGATGCAAAGATGATATCAGTTCATGGGGTATTTTTCAATTAATTTCAGACCCTAACTTGGAATTTGAGTTTTTGTGCATTATACATTTGTACCAATTTGTGATGGATAATAAACCCTAGAAGGAGGGCTTTAAGGGCTAAGGTGATGGTGAAATAGTTCTTTTCATTTCCTTACTGTAACATTTTTCTTTGTATCCTTTTGGTTTTGAAGATTGTAGTTGGTGGTCGGAACAAGTATTTGATAAACGGGAAGCTTGCACAACCAAACCAAGTCCAGAATCTGTTCCACTCAGTGCAGCTTAATGTCAACAATCCCCACTTTCTCATCATGCAAGGGCGTATCACAAAAGTCTTGAACATGAAACCTCCTGAGATCCTATCCATGCTTGAGGAAGCTGCTGGAACAAGAATGTATGAGAACAAGAAAGAAGCTGCACTGAAAACTCTTGAGAAAAAGCAAACCAAGGTTGATGAGATTAACAAGCTTCTAGATCATGAGATATTGCCAGCTTTAGAGAAGCTGAGGAAAGAAAAAGCGCAATACATGCAGTGGGCTAATGGTAACGCAGAACTAGATCGACTAAAGAGGTTCTGTATTGCCTTTGAATATGTTCAAGCAGAGAAGATTAGAGACAACGCTGTTCATGGGGTTGAAGAAATGAAGGCGAAACTCACTAGTATTGACGATGAAACAGAAAAGGCAGAGGAAGAAATAAAGGGTATTGAGAAACAAATAAAAGATTTGACTCGGGCAAAGGAAGCCACCATGGGGGGAGAAGTAAAAACTCTGTCGGAGAAAGTGGATTCACTGTCTCAAGAAATGACACGTGAATCATCTAAACTTAATAATAAGGAGGACACCCTCTTTGGAGAAAAAGAGAATGCTGAAAAGGTTAGAGACCTGAATAAAATGTTTTTGTTAGAACTGTTACAGATTCTCAACTATTTCTGACATGTACAACTTCCTACTTGGTGTTGCTAGATTGTTCACAATATAGAAGATTTGAAGAAATCCGTAAAAGAGAGAGCCTCTGCTGTGAAGAAGTCTGAGGAAGGAGCGGCAGACCTAAAACGAAGAGTCCAGGAACTCTCCACCACATTGGAAGAATGTGAAAAGGAACACCAGGTAGTACCATCAAAAACATATTATTGTTTCATGCCAAATAATATTCGTTTGATTTATGTTTAACATAATAATCGTTTGATTTATATTAACTTGTGTCCCTTGGTTATCAGGGCGTACTAGCTGGTAAGAGTAGTGGAGATGAAGAGAAGTGCCTAGAAGATCAACTACGGGATGCAAAGATTGCTGTTGGAACAGCAGGAACAGAGTTGAAACAGCTGAAAACCAAAATAGGACACTGCGAAAAGGAGCTAAAAGAGAAAAAGTCTCAGTTAATGTCAAAACAGGATGAAGCCGTTGAAGTGGAGAATGAACTTGGTTCTAGAAAAAATGATGTGGAACGTGTAACAAAGGCACTTGCATCTATTCCTTACAAAGAGGGTCAAATGGAAGCATTGGAGAAGGTTAGCACGGCCACCTTAGTTAATTTCGTCAACTCTTACATGAAGTATACATATCTAACTAAAATATTCGTTTAGGACCGCGAATCTGAACTTGAAGTTGTGCAAAGGCTTGAAGATAAAGTGCGTGGTTTATCAGCTCAATTAGCAAATGTTCAGTTTACATACCGCGATCCTGTGAGAAACTTTGACCGATCAAAGGTGAAAGGTGTTGTCGCAAAACTAATAAAAGTAAAAGATAGGAACTCAATGACAGCGTTGGAGGTAAGCTGGGTATCTTATCATTACACAATATGCATTGTTGGATTTCAATTTTCTAAAGTCACTTTGCTTCTTGTTTTCAGGTTACTGCTGGTGGTAAGTTGTATAATGTTGTTGTAGACTCAGAAGAAACTGGAAAACAGCTCCTTCAAAACGGTGCTCTTAGGAGAAGAGTTACAATTATACCTCTGAACAAAATTCAATCTTACGTTGTTCAGCCTAGAGTGCAGCAAGCCACTGCTAGATTGGTATGTGGATCTTTTGTTTCGTATTTTCATAGTTAATATCTTCGATTTTATGTTCTTTGCTAATTTTCTATTTTATTTTCAGGTTGGGAAGGATAATGCAGAACTGGCACTTTCTTTAGTCGGGTATAGCGAAGAATTAAAGGTATCTGATACGTCATCCTCGATTTATCAAGTTTTCAAGAATATCATAACATGCATGGCTCATAATCTTCCATTTCATTCATGAGCTCTGATAAATGAATTTAAAGTTCAAGTTCTGTTTTGATTGATTCATGGTCTTTTGCAGAATGCCATGGAGTTTGTTTTTGGCTCCACTTTTGTTTGCAAAACTACTGATGCAGCAAAGGAAGTAAGTCTTTCCCAAGCATTTAGTATAATACATTATATGATGTTAACTTAGATTTGACTCTACCTGGAATATGCAGTATTGAGATGATTTTAATTGTCTGAGCTATTTTTCTAGTAACATAATATGCATTTTTAGCTGTGCCTTCGGTATATAGATTGTTATAACTACCTCTGATCATTAAAGCTAAGTGAAACACATGATACACATATATGTCAAAATTTGGAACACTATGTTATCTCTTTAAGTTAATGGAAAGTACTTAATTGTATAGCCTTTCTGGATCTGGTTCTAGCAGTGGGAGAATGTTCTTGATGGATCAGATCTGATAATCGATTCTAAAGTTTTATCACTTTTGTTGGGTTACAAAAGCAACATCTACTGTACTTTGATTTCGGTCCCATTGTATTCGTACTATTTATTAGATTTACTTTTTTCTAATTAATTCTTGCAATAGTTCACCCTTTGCCCTGCCCCTCATTGTTTCTTCTACAGGTTGCTTTCAATAGGGATATTCGGACTCCAAGTGTCACACTTGAAGGTGATATTTTCCAGCCAAGTGGTCTTCTCACTGGTGGGAGTCGCAAGTATGTCTTTCTGAGACTTGATTTCTTATGGATGTGGTTCAGTACTTAAAACTCAGGGATAAAAACATTTTTCATATCTATTCGTTTTCCAGGGGTGGAGGTGATCTCCTTAGGCAACTTCATGACCTGGCAGAAGCCGAATCAAAATTACAAGGACACCAAGAAAGGTTGGCTGACATTGAAGCGCAGGTAAACCCTTAAGCTATTCTTCCGCGACATATCTAAAATTTGGAACTTAACAGGTGCACTAGGCATATTTCGAAATTACTAAGCAACTGTCTACAGTTTCTTATGCTATCTGATTGCTCTCTTTGGGCTCTGCTTGTTTATCTTGACATCTCAGATCAAAGAGCTTCGGCCTCTTGAAAAGAAATTCAAAGACGTTAAAGCACAGCTGGAGCTAAAAACGTATGAATTGTCCTTATTTTTAAAGAGGGCTGAACAGAATGAGCATCACAAGGTTTATATCTCCGTCTTCTCCCTCCATCTTAATCTACTTTCATATTCTCTTTTCTTGATACTTGAGACACATATTTACACTTTCTATCCCGCCTACCTTTTGTATATATATAGCTTGGCGAAGCAGTACAAAAACTTGAAGTAGAGCTTGAAGAAGCGAGATCCCAAATTAAAGAGAAGGAACTTGCTTACAAGAATTGTGTTGACGCTGTCTCCACATTAGAGAAATCCATCAAAGACCATGACAAAAACAGAGAGGGAAGACTCAAAGCTTTGGAAAAAAAAATTAAGACCATCAAAGCTCAGATGCAGGCAGCCTCCAAAGATTTAAAGGTATTCTGGATCTTTCAGTCGAGTGCTTATATGCCACTCAACTTCTTGAATCCTATTTTATCATGGAAACATTGCCTTCTCTTAAATTTTTGGAGTTTTTAAAGTCTTTTCGGTGCTTTCAAAATTTGCTGTAACGTTCTCTGTGGTTCTTCATGCTCACAGAGTCATGAAAATGAAATAGAGAAGCTTGTGATGGAGGAAGAAGCGACTGTTCAGGAACAATCGTCCTTGGAAAGCCAGTTAGCTTCATTGAAAATCCAGATTACCACTCTGACTTCAGAAGTAGACGAGCAGCGGGCCAAGGTAATTGTAGTGTTGCTACTCTTGGTGAGATTTGCTAATGAGGAAATCTATCATGTTAAGATATGATTCCTCCGCAGGTTGATGCTTTACAGAAGATTCATGATGAGTCTCTTGCCGAGCTCAAGTTGATACATGCAAAGATAAAGGAATGCGATACACAGATAAGTGGTTTTGTCACTGACCAGGAAAAATGTCTGCAGAAGCTTAGTGACATGAAGCTTGAGAAAAAGAAGCTGGAAAATGAGGTATTCTTTCTATCCCGTCTTCTTGTCATGTATTGGTTTGTGCATTTTTATAGAAGTGCTATTAGTCGTATCCATGATTCCTTTTTAATGTTTTGCATTTGCCGTAAGCTTCTTAATGGGTAAGATACATCCATTCATTTAAGTGGGTATGCTGTTTGAAGTGATAACTTGATTGTGACATATGTTATATATTTATAGGTGGTAAGGATGGAGACGGATCACAAGGATTGCTCAGTGAAAGTCGACAAGCTTGTTGAGAAGCATACTTGGATAGCATCTGAAAAGCAACTTTTTGGAAAAGGAGGGACAGATTATGATTTTGAATCTTGTGATCCGTACGTAGCTAGAGAAAAGCTCGAAAAGCTCCAGTCAGATCAATCAAGGTATGTGTATGAGGATTAACATTTATCTAATCTTCACATTCTGGTAGAGCAATATAATAATCTTCTTCTGTTCCTGGCTATTCATTCCCCTCATGAAGCTTGGAAAAAAGAGTGAACAAGAAGGTTATGGCTATGTTTGAGAAGGCAGAAGATGAATACAATGCGCTGATATCGAAGAAAATTACAATCGAGGTTAGTTACTGAGTGCTGAGGGGTTGATCCATTTCAATAGCTTTGTGTAATCACTAATGGAACTTTTACTCATTAGAATGACAAATCCAAAATCACGAAAGTGATTGAGGAGCTTGATGAGAAGAAAAAAGAAACCCTGAAAGTTACTTGGGTTAAAGTTAACCAGTAAGTTGCCTTCTTTCCTTCAACAATGAGTTTCTTGTGTTCCTCTCTATTGTCTTTGCTATTAGGCTAATGATCTAATTCATTAAACCCTTATGTTTTAGGGATTTCGGATCAATCTTTTCAACTCTACTACCTGGCACCATGGCAAAACTAGAACCTCCTGAAGGGGGTACCTTCCTTGATGGTCTTGAGGTGCGTGTTGCCTTTGGTAAAGTTTGGAAGCAGTCATTATCAGAACTTAGTGGAGGGCAAAGATCCCTTCTTGCGTTGTCGTTAATCTTGGCGTTGCTTCTCTTCAAACCGGCTCCTCTTTATATATTAGACGAGGTACATCTCTGCTTTTTTCAGTTTCAGAATTCTCAGTTCCCAGCTGATATTTGAAATTCCCGTAAGATCTTAAAGGGTTTGGTTATGTTTTCCATCGTGGAACACTGATTCATGTTTTGAATTTGTGTCAGGTTGATGCAGCTCTTGATCTCAGTCACACACAGAACATAGGAAGAATGATAAAAGCTCATTTCCCTCACTCGCAGGTCAAAAACTCTTCTCTCGACCCTTACTTAATCTTATGTTGTTCAAAATCTGGTCTGAACCGTCTCTGCTTTTTTTTGAAACGTCACAGTTTATCGTGGTATCTCTGAAAGAAGGAATGTTCAACAATGCCAATGTTCTTTTCCGAACAAAGTTCGTTGATGGAGTTTCGACAGTCCAGAGGACAGTTACAAAGCAGACCAAGTGATCTCTGCTTGTACCTCAATCGAATCATAAGATAAATAAGGATTCATCACTACTCAGATTCTGCAAGCAAATGTTTCGCCAGTGTATCATTGTCCATAATTTAGATCCAAAGCTTTCCTTAAGCTTTAGGTTTTAGTCTTGCAGTTTTCTGTTGGCTGTGGAGAGATGTTTGGTTTAAGTAATGTAAGTGCGAACCACTTATGGTTGTCTTGATGGGATTCAAAGCCGGTTAGGTTTTGTATCGGTTCTGTTTGTTTTGTAACAAATGTTGTTTGCTACAAATGTTTCCTTTCAGTTGAAAAGAATTATTGTTTTGGTTAACTTCTATTGGTTGGATACATGGTAGGATTGTTAAACGTATTTTAATTTATTCTTCTTATATGTTGACAAAAAAAAAATATTCTTCTTATATAACTATCATCATAGCATGACATTGAATGATTTGTTTTTAACTAATTCATATGAGTGAGATGCTATATCAATCTAGGAAATTTTGGTCACATCAGTTAAGATTCTACAATTCTAGGCTGGGTAGTATGCTCGTTTAAAGCTTAGGCTCTATCAAGCGGGTAATGTAGGCTGGCTAATGGGAGATATGTATCGACTTATCATATTTAGAGTGCACTTTCTAATGCTGATAATTATGTTCCAACCAACACAAATTAATACATAGCAACCAACACAAAGCTTCATTTGTTTTATTTTTGTTTTAGTTCAGTTTTAAGATAATTATGCAACAAGAAATGTAATATATAATTAAAAAAAAAAAAAAAACAGAGACACATTTTGAATATTGAATTAACATACACTTGAAAGGTCAAAATGTTGGTAAAAACTGATAAAAATTAAAGTGGTAGTTGATATTTAAGTCTAGCTTACAAAGCTAATATTTATATTAATAGGACTGCAAATTTCGAATTGAATAAGAAAATAATAAACCACATGGAAAAAGATTTGTGAAATCTTTTGGCGGTGCACTAGAAAAACAGGAACATGACTGGCTTCTGTTGTAAAATACTGCATGAACCACCATTCCATTTAAATAACTAGATATATACCCGCGCTACGCCGCGGGATTTATTTTAATATTAAAAAATTTTTTTATTTGTTAAATTTATAATATTTTAACTGTTTTGTAATTAAAGTTACATAATTATAATTTATTCAAACAAAAATTAATTAGTTAAAAATTTTAATTTTAGTTGCATGATTATAATTTAAGCAAACAAAAAATGAGTTATTTAAAGAGATTTTTTAAAAAATATTTGGATGATTAAAACATTAAAAAGAAAGCGTTTAATATTTTTTAAGTTTTTAACTTAAATTTTATACATATTTTTATATAAAAACTTATATATAGCAGCCATCTCACGCTCTCCCTAGAGAACTTTGATTCCTACTTGCATTTGGTTGTCTGCATCCGTGGAGAAAACCTAAGAAGCAAATCATAATGAGAAACCAATATATTCAGGATGCAATATATGAACCGTAGAGAAAGCTAAGAAGAAAACTACAATTAGAAATCAATAGATTCAAGATTCATTTACCTGAGATTTCTTGGTGGGGATGGTGGTGTTTCGGTTAATCTAGTGAAGATTCCTCCAAGTGTTTCGATACCAAATGAGAGAGGAGTCACATCCAAAAGAAGCAACTCTTTGACATCACCACGGAGGATACCACTTTGAATAGCAGCTCCCATGGCAACCGCTTCATCGGGGTTAACACCTTTGCAAGAGCTCTTTCCAAATATCTCATCAACTATCTTTTTCACTTTGGGAACACGGTCATTCCACCAACAAGAAGAACCTCATCGACTTCCTTAACCGTGACTCCAGCATCCTTCAGACAGTTTTGGCACGGGGATCTTGTTCTCTCAATCAACTTGCTGACCAAAGCTTCAAACTTTGACCTTCCCGTTGTATGGCAACCACATGCTCGTTACATCTAAGACACCGGAACGATGCTGCTGAAGCGCAGCGGGTCCTTATACAGTAGTAACAGTACCTGCCACATGCCATTCTTTTAACTGTAAGTAACACACTCATTGTCTTGCAACGGAAAGAAAGATATTTGAACGCCCATGAAACTGTTATTTCACAGGCTCTACGGCTTATGTAATAATTATGGATTTAGGTGTGAAGGTTAAATCGTAACTGATTGTTTACCTTGTTCGGCATGCAGGAAGGGTCACAGACAATCTTTTTGCATTTGGCAGTCTCTCCCTCGGATGTTACACCAGTGAGGCAGTGACCTTACCTTCTTTGTCAAACTCAACCTGTCATAATATTAACATTGATATATATGAGTACAGCGTCCCTACAAAAAAATCTCACACCCCTTCCACTCTTGCAGACTTGCACCACAAGAAAGAAAAACCAAAGATGAGGAAGAGAAAATACCGTGAGACAGCACTAAGTCGTGCAAATGCCTAATTAAAGAGAAGAGATAGAGAAAAGTCACAGAAAAATCAAGAAATAATCATCTCAACCTTAACGAAAATTCAGGCAGAAACAATATGGTCATGGACTGTCGTAACCTTTCCCTGTAACAACATCTCAAAAGTTCATCTACCATTTGTTTTCCTCAAACCAAATAGAAGACACACATATCCTATTGTTCATGCTTCACATAAAAGGCAGAGATATATTGAATATACCTTGCAAATAAAAATCGTCTCTGCCTATTGTTTTTCTCTCCCCTTAATGAGTGCATATTAAAGATCTACTATACATGAATGTCGTCAACACTATCAATTCATAAAAGTCCTATCAAAAATCTTCCAATGAATACCTTTTTCATTACACGTAACGAAAGGAAAGTCTTTGTAGCATACAACATACCATGAATTTCCAGCAGCATTGGAAACGATGTATACAATATCCATGAATGCACACCCGCCTGAGAACCTAGAGAAATAGCCTCCACAGCAGCAACAAGATGACTGTCCTCAAGCAGCTCATTCACCATTTTTACTTTACTGGTTCAGAAGAAAACAACGATGTCAATGGGTTTTCTATAGTGCAGGGGAACATTTAGAATTGTCAAAGGTTTTGTTTAATGCATATTATGACAAGAGATCTCAAAAGTTTCATGATATTTCAGCAAAAAAACTTGAGCATTATGATTGATATGACTCATGACAAGGACATAGGCAGTTCAACTCTTGGAAGTTGTAGTGATCACAAGATGGTTACTTATCACCTGGAAAATCCCATACCTTCCGGCACCAATTTCTCCCCTAAAGGTGTAGAGCTTCTGGCACATTTGTTCACAAAACAAAGAAATCGTCTCAGTAATACAATTACATCTCAGAAAGTCTACTACATCTTGAGAGGGTCTTTAAACATGAGTTAATATTTACCAGTTAGATAGCGTTGTGCTCTTGTGATCAAATCTGACCTTCCAGATGCTATGATCTTACAAAGTTAGAATGAAACGGGTTATTACAATTACAATGACATGCCACTTTCAACAATGAATGGAGATTAACTATGTCAGTGGAACTCCACCGACATAATACTTAGTAAGAGAGCAGAGTATCTACCATTAGATTTCCATCAAGAAGCTCAAACATTCCTTTAAAACATTGGCATCAACTACAAAAATTTGCTATTTTCAAAAATCGAGTTCTTGGCAAACTCCTAATTACGGCGAATATCTCTCAACATATAAACCCTAGAAAATTCGATTTGGGGAAAAAGTAGAGATTAGTATTACCGAGATCCGTTAACAGATGGAAGAGCAAACGAAGGTGGAGATGGAGCTACGGACAACCTTATTTTTGGTGTTCGATCTCATCGAGACCATGTACCTCGAAAAGACAGGCTTTAAAACAGAAGAATACGGAAAATTGCTGTTGATTAAGGAGATGTATCAGGGAGATCGGAGATGCTGAGTACGGATCTTCGATATGTGCTTCAATCGAATTCAACTGACACAGAAGAAGTATGCAGATTATGATAGGAGAGAAGATCGACGAAGACAAAATTGAAGAAGATTTGGATACATCGTCGACGACGAAGCTCTAATATGTTGTTTTAGGGATGCGAAGAGACAAGAGAGGAGGAGACTAATTAGGGTTTTCAGAAGCAAAATGAAGTCATTCGTTATACGACGATATATTCGATTAGGGACATAAGAAACATAGTTGGCGTGACGTGGACAAATCTTTTAATATGATTGGTTTTAAAAGTAATTTCATTAAACTGATGTGTCAGCTCCACAGACATTCCAGGGGCTGATGTGTCATGCCCTGGAGATGCACAGCTTCCTTTATATATATATATATATAATTAGTAGTTTTATCCATTGAAGAGATTATACAATTAATTTAATTGTCAACGCTCAATTCATATGTAATTTGGTTAGTAAGCCAACGGTTGCATGCAAGTCGCCTTCGATTTGACTTCCTCTCACCTTTGAACTATTTTATGGAAATCAAATCATTGACAAGTAATCGCATGTCAAACCGCCCTTTCTAATATATTATTATATTATCGTTGAAACGAATTCTTTTTCCCCCTTGAAATCGCCTCTTCAAATGTGGATGAGATTCTAAATCTCTAATAATATATGATTCATATTATAAAATTACAACATGTTCCTGCTGATCATTTATAGTTGTAGTATATACCATATCTTTGAGACTTACGTTATCATAGGTAATATAAAACTATTATTCCGCAAAACAACTTGGAAAACTAAGAATCATGCTGGTTTAGTCTGATATTTTCTGTTATGAAAAAAGGAGAACATGCATGATTTATGATATGGTTTGTGAAATAATTATTATAATATACTTGTTTCATATTAAAAGTCGTTTAAATTTTCACACATATTAAAAAAGTTACAATTTTACCTTTTATTAATTATATATATAATACATTCACACTTACTATTAATATAAATGAATAAAGATAAATCTAAAATTTTAGTTAAAAATTGCATTCAAGTTGTAAAATGATGCATAATATAAAACGGAAGAAATATATTTTTGGAGAATTTTGTAACATACGATAAGGAACTGTTATTCTAATGTGACTTAAATCTTAAGATACTCACAAATGAGTCTTTCTTGGGTGAGTAAAGGAATGTTACAGGCCGAAGGCGGTTTAGTTTCTCCTTGTATCGAGAGAATGAAAAGATCTCGTTACGGTTTCTATTTGTTTATTGTATCGGGTTTTAGAGCAATATATAAAGAAATATAAGGATTTGTAAATATTAACACTCACAAAATATAAAAACCCTAAACTAAAGGGTATCTGCCTTAATATTGTTTTCTCTCTAAGTATTCCGTAAAAATGTTCTCTCTTCTAGAGTTTTACTCGGATTCTTACAACATGAATTACTAGTTGTCACTTATCACGAAAAAATAATGCTAGATCATTGCTCCAACGAAAAGTTAGATGAGTAAAGATTTAAACAGTTGACAATGTAGCTTGTGAAATTGCCAATATAATCAAGTTGCAAAATAAAAAGGTAAGAACAACCATAATTTTGGAAATACTCAAAACACTAATGAGGAAATTTATTGAAGAGAGAAGATATCATCTTGAGGTTTGAGAGATGAGGATTTGGGTAGGCTAAGAAAATCCCACAAGACATGGGAAAACTCTCGTGCTTCGATATGCCTCCATAGTCCCATTAATTCCTTCATACACATTTCAAAGTTCATAACAATAAACTATCATAATATACTCCATATATAGGCCATATTTTACATTATAATACTTGATGTCATAAGGGAAATTGTTTTATAAAGAATAATGAATGTCAAGATCGTTGACCTTTCAATGGTCTATATAAACATATCATAGACTCAACAGAGAGAAACACATTGAGACTATAGAGAGAGAAGGAGAAAAAAATAGTAGTAAGAGAGATGAGGAGTGACATGGCACGCCTCAGATGTGGGAAGACGATTCCATTGCTTGGAATGGGAACCTATTGTCCTAAAAAGGATCGAGAGAGCACCATCTCAGCCGTCCATCAAGCCATCAAGGTTCATTTTCTCTCTTCTAAATTTTATTTCATGTCTTTGCTATTTATCATAAGAAAAACTATCAAATGATCTCATTATATATAGTGTGTGTTTTTCTCTCTTGTATATCACTTTCTATACCATCCCCATAATTGAAGTGATAAGTACACTCAAGATTAGAGTAGTTATCACTTGACCACCAAATATGATTAAATTATATATATTTGTATATTTCTTTTAATGCAAAAGCATAACCTGATATACAAATTCTTTACAAGTATGAAAATATAAAATAAATTAGAAAATTAAAATACATAAATATTAACTATTCCACTAACAATAAGGAATTTGTTAGAGTCCATGTTGTAATATCTCATAAGCTTACTTCTTGGACTGGAGACAGGTAGGGTATAGACATTTTGACACAGCAAAGATATATGGATCAGAAGAAGCTCTAGGAACTGCATTGAGTCAAGCTATCTCCAATGGAACTGTCCAAAGAGAAGATATCTTTGTCACTTCAAAGTTATGGTCTAGCGATCACCATGACCCTATCTCTGCCCTCACACAAACTCTAAAGTAAGCTTCTCTCGGCAAATACAAACACTCACCAGATCAATATCTCATGACCATTTTGTTTATGACTTTATAGGACAATGAGGCTAGAGTATCTTGATAGTTACTTGGTTCATTGGCCAATAAAGCTAAAGCCAGGAGTGAGTGAGCCTATCCCAAAAGAAGAAGAGTTTGAGAAAGATTTGGGGATTGAAGAAACATGGCACGACATGGAGAGATGCTTGGAGATGGGTTTGTGTAGATCCATTGGTGTTAGCAACTTCTCTTCTAAAAAGATCTACGATCTCCTCGATTTCGCTTCTGTTTATCCCTCCATTAACCAGGTTTGGTTGCAACACATTACTACCAAGATTTCTTGCTTTCTTTGGGGGAGATTCAATAGACTAAGATTTTGTGTATATGTATAGGTGGAGATGCACCCATTGTGGAGACAAAGCAAGCTAAGGAAAGTGTGTGAAGAGAACAAGATCCATGTAAGTGGATATTCACCACTTGGTGGGCCAGGGAATTTTTGGGGATCAAGAGCTGTGATTGAACATCCTGTCATCAAATCCATTGCTCTCAAGCATCATGCCACTCCAGCTCAGGTTGCTAAATAAATAAATACATAACTTGCTCTGTTTCTTGACCTTTTTTCCAAGAGCCTATCTAACTTATTTAAAAAAAATTGGCATTGCCTTAATAATTTTTATTTTTATAAACATTTAAAAAATACATAATAAATTAAACATGGAAACTTAACCACAAATGAAAAGAATAATACTAATCCTTAATTAACTATAACTAATATTTAATCTATACATGAAGGTGGCTCTAAGGTGGGGAATGTCAAAAGGGGCAAGTGTGATAGTGAAGAGTTTTAATGGAGCAAGAATAAGAGAAAACAAGAGAGCCTTAGAGATTGAATTGGATGATCAAGACTTGTCATTCATTGACCAATTGGAGGAGTGGAAGATCCTGAGAGGAGATTTCCTTGTTAATCAAACCACAAGCCCTTACAAATCCATCCAACAACTTTGGGATGATGAGATCTAATTGATTAGGGTTTCATTTTATTCCATCCAAAATGTAATTTCATCTTCACACTATGTTGCTTATGATAATTATTTTCTCATTTTGGTATATAAAAAATGTCATTACAACTTGAAAGAACACCCTCTTGGGTGGTTTGATTTAATCCTTTTTTCCATGGAACTACAAAGATTTCTGATTTCTGAGTCCTGCTCAAAAACTAATTAATAATTATAGATATTGTAGGTATATTTTTTAATGACTAGGAGGTTCGGAATCCGTAGGACCGCACATTTTCTAGGGCGGGGTCAAACCATGTTAAATTCACTTTTTTTTTTAGAAGAGACTCATGTAAACAAGAATCAAATCCATGTTGGTGAAAAGCTAAGAACTACATTTACGAACTAAGCCAACTCTCGTGTTGGTAATAGTGTAGATATATAGCCCACCTTCCTAAGAGCTTTAGCCGCTAAATGTTTGGACAATAGTGTTGTGCCATGGATCAGGCAAGTGTTGCAACAAGTTCTCAAATGGCCCTTTTATAGTCACATTGTGTTGAACCACAAACCCTAAAAACGCCAGCATCGCCAACCTCCCTGCAAATAATAAAACTTTTATAATCAGGTTTCTTGCTTAATAGTTAAAATGTTTGTGAATTGTGATATAATGTCTTGTTAACTAATCTTACGCTGAGCGGTTGATGTAGTCCAAGTGGTGGAAGGGTCCGAGGTGGCAACCACCATCTGGGTTCGACTCCAGGCGGAAATAAAAATGCCTCCTCTGCTCACAACGCGGGCATTGGGCCTAAAGCACAGGGAAAACCCTCCCAGGTGAAGCTGGCCTACGGCCTGATTGGGTCCAGGGAGATTAGTCTGGACCTTGGTCTGGGATCCTCCATGGATTATCAAAAAAAAAAAAAAAAAAACTAATCTTACGTACCGTTGGCGAGCTCTTCTCTAATATGGTTTTGTTTTAAAACTAACTAGATTTTGACCCGCACTTCTAAGTGCGGGTATAATTTTCTTTACAAATTTTACTTTTTATTCATTTTGTTAATAGTAGTTTAAATTTTTAATTATGTAATCTAATTTTGATTATAATTGTTTAACCAACACTAGATTTTGACCCGCACTTAGAAAGTGCGGGTTTACAAATTTTATTTTTTATTCATTTTGTTAATAGTAGTTTAGATTTTTAATTATGTAATCTAATTTTGATTATAATTGTTTAACCAACATTAAAAACAGTGAGTTAGCAATTTAGTTTTTTTTTAAATGAATTATGTGTTATTTGGAGGAGATATATCGTAAGGATTAAGAGATTAAAATAACGATTTCGCATTATATATTTTAATCTGTGTTGTATCGTAAGATCATAGTTTGGAAAAAATATATATATGTGAAAACAACTATTGTAAAAGTTATGTGATATATGTTTAATTTTTATTTTATTTATCTAAAATATTATTTTATAAAATACATGTTGTAGTCGTATATATAATTTGCAAATTTGATGGAACTATCCGTTAAAAACTTCATTCAAACATAAAGCATAATTTGACGCTTCAAATATTTGAATAATATAAATATGAAATCATTTTAATATTTTATTAATTTTAAAATATATCAGCTGAAATTATTTACTATATGCGAATTTTTGTTTAGAAAATTTATAATCGAGATTGGCTAATTAATTTTTCAACTCGTTTAATTAATTAAATATTTTTCAGTTTGATGGAAAAACCTGCTAAAAAGTACAATCGTAAAAACACCAATCGTAATATGTGTATATATATATATATATATATATTTGAAACAAAATAAAAAGATATTAAAATATATTATAAATATATTTTGAATTAAATCATAAATTAGAGAATAATAGTTGATGTATAAATTATTCATTATATTTATCAATTAATTTGTTTTGATTTTAATTAATTAGAAAAGTGGGACCCATTAGATTTTGGTTGTTTGGCTACATGTTTAATAATTGTCTTGTTTGGAAACATGGATTGTAGAGATAATGTTATATTCCCTGATAAATGGCATATAACTTGGTTTTGCCATATATTCCCTGGTTTTGCCATACATTTTGAGTGGTACTCTCAAACTTGGTTTTGCCATTTATCAGGGAATATATTATAATATATGGCAAAACCAGAGTATGAAATCATTTTAATATTTTATTAATTTTAAAATATATCAACTGAAATTATTTACTATATGCGAATTTTTTATAGAAAATTTATAATCGAGATTGGCTAATTAAATTTTCAACCGTTTAATTAATTAAATATTTTTCAGTTTGATGGAAAACCCTGCTAAAAAGTACAATCGTAAAAACATCAATCGTAATATGTATATATATATATATATTTTTTTGAAACAAAATAAAAAAATATTAAAAAAATATTATAAATATATTTTGAATTAAATCATAAATTAGAGAATCTTAATTTATATATAATAGTTGATGTATAAATTATTCATTATATTTATCAATTAATTTGTTTTGATTTTAATTAATTAAAAAAGTGGGACCCATTAGATTTTGGTTGTTTGGCTACATGTTTAATAATTGTCTTGTTTGGAAACATGGATTGTAGAGATAATAAATCAAATATAAATTGTTTTACAGTTTTACCCTTAATGAATGTTACAAATCCTAATAATATCAAGGGCAAATTTCGGAAACAACATTTATGTACCATGGCAAACCTTCCTGTTTTAATAGATTAGACTAGATTTTGACCCGCGCTAAAGAAGCGCGGGTTTGTTTTTTTCTAAAAAATAAGTAAGTTTAAGTATTCACACCGCAAATTATATAGATAGTGGATTTGGAGTTATGACATATTATGAATAGAGTTTCTATGAATCAAAGATTTATTTAAGAATGAAAGTTGAAATGAATTTATAGAACAATAGGATCGAGAATATACAAAAAGATCGAGTATTTCTGGTAGTATCGTTCTCAGACATGTTTTAGATGATTTTATTTGAATGAGCTTAATCTTTGTATACTTCGATCTTTCTGGTTTTTGCTCCACTTCTTTCTCTCCAACAACTAAGCATTTCCTTAGCTTATGTCACATAATTCTGAAATACGCGAGAATATTGCACTCTTAACCCGTTATTTATGGAGATTTTCTCATTCAGTTCGATTTTTGACCGATTACTTTTGATAGTTCATTGAACTAAAGTTGTTTGAACGGATTCCTTTTGATAGTTCATTGAAACCTTTGTCCTAATTTTCATCTTATGGGTCGAGCCTTTTTCTTTATGTGCATTTTGTTGTGTGAAGTTCAAAACCAACAGCGTGAATGCATTAAATAAACTTATTTGAAAATAATTTTATAATATTTTTTTAATAAAATAATCATTATATAAGTTATTTGATATAAGTTTAATATATATTATTGTGATTTTAAATATTTATTTTTATAGAACATCGTATCTTCATATATAGAATTTATTTGTATTTTTAATATTTTAATATTAAATTTATAAAATATTTTATAAATTTAAATATTTTAGTTGTTCAGAATAAAAATATTTTAATATTTTACTTTTTCAGAATAAAAATATTTTATATTTATAGTTTTATAATGAAGAATCATATTACTATATCGAATTTATATAAAGTCATAGTTAAATTATAGTATATATATATATATGTAGATATAGAAAAGAATATTAACAATACATGGTTACATTTATTGTAATAGAATAAATAAAATAAATATATTATGTTATTATTATTTATTTTAAACTATTATTTTAATATTATATAATAATTTATTAATTTTAATGATTATATAATTTATAAAATAATTATGTATTAAATTATATAATTATATGTACCAATTGATTTAATAACTTAATTATGCTTGATTTTATTTCTATAAATCAAATTTTAGCTAATAATAATTTATAATATATATTTTAATATTAATTTCGAAATTAATTATTATTTTTATTAATTTTTGAAAAATATTTTTGTTAGATATGATTAAAATAGAAAAGGAAAACAAAATATATTATAAGATATTATGAATAAATCAAATATAAATTGTTTTACAGTTTTATCCTTAATGAAGGTTACAAATCCTAATAATATCAAGGGTAAAATACGGGAACAACATTTATGTACCATGGCAAACCTTCCTGTTTTAATAGATTAGATATCTCATTATCTAGATGTAGTTATTACGTGTGGATTAGATCAATACTTTCTTTGTTGGTCTAAGCTTTGTGATATTATACACTAGTTTTTCGTATTATTATGTAATGTAAGTGTGTGTGTGTGCGCGCTTATATACAATACCTGCCGGTGAGGTAACACCGGTGATATTATATAGTAGTTTTTATCCATTGATTCCTCTTCATTGATGAAAAAATTCTCATGGCTTTGATTTTAAAAGTGGTGAGTAGTGACCACCATATAGTGAATGAAACCTTCGTTTTCTAGCTCAAAAAGGCTAACGAGGTGTCGTTTTAATCTTAATTTCCATTCCCGATATTTCGGGGTCCGGCCCATTGGACCTTTTGTTTTATAACCCAAAAATTTTGATATCTATTTAGAAAACCACATCCAAATTTGGTTTTGGAACCTGTAATGTATAAAAACCGATCTTCTTAGATTTTGAAAATACATTGAATTGATATGGTTTTTTCTTTTTAAAAATGTGAAATTAGTATATCATCTAACTTTTTGTAGGGTGGAGATTATGTAAAATTCAGACTTTGTAATGGATGTGTACGAAATAAGATGAAACAATAACATGAAGATTGAAATTGAGTTTGCCACCTAGCTATAGAAGAGCTAATAGAAAGTGATTAATAGTTTGTATATTAACAATCAACTTTTGGATATCAAGATTCATATATATACTTCTGCGAGTTTTTAGATTCATGGTTTAGATTTTCATCTTAGTCAGTTTCTTTAGGCACACTTGGCGGCATGTCAGAGAAAGATGTCACAATAACAATATGTTTTTATGATATGAAACTCCAAATTCTTGAAAAAACCAAATTTTATGTGGTTATTATAAAGAAATTATGTCTCACTCTTTTGTGGTTTGTATTTTATTTCCATGATTCTTCTTTTTATTATTTTTAACAACAAAAAAAAGAGAGCATGGTTCTTGCTCACCTTTTCACATTTTCTCAATAGTTTTTTGGTTGGGAAAAAACCTTAAAAATACCCGATCTGAATTACATTTGCCAGAAAAATACACAAACTTTTAACGTTGCCTGAAAAATACACAACGTTATTTTGGTTGTCTTTTAAATACCTCAACTTTCAAATTTCGTTATTTTTCATCTCCGTTTTAACCATGGTTACGTTAGCTTGTTAACGGTTTTTGAAATTTGGTGTCAAAATAACAAAATCTGAAAGTTGGAATATTTAAAAGGCAACCAAAATAATTTTGGGTATTTTCCAGACAACGTTAAAAGTTAATATATTTTTTCTAACAAATATGATTCATTTTAGGTGTTTTTAAGGTTTGTTCCTTTACCATTATGTAGATTCTCAAATTTAATTATCAAATTAATCTTTGTGAAGGTTCACTTTCAACAATTGACGCAGTATTTGAAGACTTTGAGTATCTTCATACGATAAAAGGGAAATCGACAATAGTTGAATCACCAATCTCATCACAAAAAGTAAGATGAAACAACACCACCAACAACAAAAAAAGAGGACTGAGGAGTACGGCATCCAGCTCAACGCGCCAACATGTTTAAAAGTTACGAGCAACCCGTCAACAACAAGAGCATAAAGTATGTGAAAGACAACCACAATCTTAGAGATGCATGACCACCAAATTGCAAGAAGGAGCCAAGATCTGACCAATAAATAAAGACAAATGCGACGGTGGAAATCAACAAATGATCTTTCTCCAAAGGAATCCGATCGAGAAAACCCTCGATTAGAATTGATAAATCACGTCAAGATCGATAACACCAACCCCAAGGGGTATAGAACATGCCTTGTTCTTCAACTATCCTAAATTTTAGCTTCTTTCAACGAGATAATTATAGATCCACTTTACTGGTGATCAATATATATGCTCAATGTTTAAAGTGAACCGATTGAGAAAGGGCATAACAGTAGGAAAAAACATATTTATATACGCAAATTGAAAAAAACCTTAAAAATACCTGACTTAAATTATATTTGCCAGAAAAATACCCAAAGTTTAATTTCGTCTAGAAAATACCCAAAATTATTTTAGTTGCCTTTTAAATACCCAAACTTTCATTTTTTGTTATTTTTACCTCCAGTTTTAACCATGGTTAGGTTAGTTTTTAACGGTGGTTAAAACCGGGGATAAAAATAACAAAATTTGAAAGTTGGAGTATTGAAAAGACAACCAAAATAACGTTGGGTATTTTTCAGGCAACGTTAAAAGTTTGTGTATTTTTCTGGCAAATGTAATTCAGATCGGATATTTTTTAAGGTTTTTTTCCTTTTTTGATATCAGCAACACACTTCTTGTCTACCTTTATCTTTTAATGTAAAGAACAAACCACTTTGCAATGAGATTAATTACAACAAAATAATAATTATTGCTCAATATAGTATTTTTTCCGAACATCGTTCTAATTATTTTTCACACATATAAAAATATATAGTTTTTATTATGCTTTTAATTAATATATTACATAAGTTTTTTTAATTAATAAATTATAAAATAGGGATAAAATTAAAATTTAGTTTAAAATTTTGCGTTAAAAACATAAAATGATATTTTTTGTGAAACAAAAACAAATTTCTAGAATGATATTATTTGTGAAACAGAAGAAGTATAAGTCATTGATCCAAATTTCAGTAAGTATGTCCCTAAAAATCATATATAGTAGTTATATAGAGCAATATTTTACGTAGAATGGTAGTTTCAAAATACAATACTGATCACTACATAATTTACAAAATATAATACTGTTTACTATATTGCGTGTTATATTTGAACATGATTTATGATTATTTTTCAAAATTGTATTTAATTGGTTATATTCGAAGGAGCTACTTAATTTATGGCCAAAAGTCAAAAGGCAAATTTAAATGGTATCTTTTCACATTTTTAATTTACAGGGCGGAGTACTGTCCGGTCCTTCTTAAAAGTGAAATAGATGGTTAGCTACTTTACACAAGTCATACTCGTAGGAGAAGCCATTCATGTGGAAGTCTACTCATCTAAAGTTTCCTTTGTAATTCACTTTCTAAGTGGACTTATCTTTTCTTTCAATTATTCACTATTTTCTTCCAATATCATGTTCATCTGATCAATTTTTCTTTTCGGGCTATGATGTGGTTTCTGTCAAAAAGTGGATTGAAGTATACAGTATTTTTGAATCATAGTGGAGGATTGACTCTGACTTCTAGATGGTCGATGAGTCAATGTGATTAGACGGTGGTTAATGTGGGCATATATGTGCATTCTGATTTTATTACAAGATATATAAGTGGATTAATGACATACTATAGGATTTGCGAAAGCAAAATCCAACGGCCAGGATGGAAAAAAAACAGGTGAGCAATATCTTAAGTTTCTTTAGATTAAGGCTGGGTAAACCAACTTATCGAAACCGAACCAAAAAAGGTTTTGGTTGGTATCCGATTATAGATAAATAACCGATTGTGTATTATTTTAGAAAACCATGTTTATCGGTTCTAACTGAACCGAACTAAAAAACGAAAGAACAACCGAATAACACCAAAATTATTAATAATACTCATAATTTACATTTATAACATGTTAGTCGTTAAACAATATCAATTTGAAATAATGTTAAATTGTAATTCAAAATGTTATATTGGGTAAGTTAAACATTTAGAGCCAAAAAAGTTTACAAAATACTTAATATGGTTTGATTATTCTTCCAAATTATCATGTAAACAATAATACATGATGATCATTTTTGGTTATTTCGGTTTGTTCGGTTAAATATGGTTATTCTGGATAAATTTGATTGAATATAACCGAATCAAACAATAATCGAAAATAATTTGGTCCATCTTCGATTTTCAAATTTCAAAACCATACTAACCGAAATCGAATCAGAATTTTAAATAACCAAATGAATACTAAACCTCTACAATTGAAAAAAAAAAACGAAACCGAAAATAACTGACTAAAATGGAACCGATAATCCGAACGCACATACCTATTTTAGACCCTAAAAATGCATTTAAGGTTGGAAAGCGTTTGGGCATCAATTAAGGTTGTAAATTTGTAAACCTTTTAACTATATTTTCTCTTGTTTCATGACTCTAACACTATTGAACAAAAGAAACTTAGTTAATTGCAAAGTATACAATAACTTGGTTACACGATGGCTTCTTGAGATAAGGACAAACTGTTTTGCCACAAAGTGAGATTATGAAAAGGGAAAACAAAGGAAGACAAAGCAACTTGTCATGCTCTTTACTTTCAGAGCCAACAAATACGGTGTCCCACACTTTATAGTATTAAATGGAAATTTAAAAATGGTTTAGGATATCACATTTGTGGCTGATACTAATTGAGTTGTCCAAAATATCTAAGTTGCTATCAGATACACACCAGACCCCAAAGTTCAGAAAAGTAATAAAAATTTGGAAAACCATGTGACCCATTGTTTTGATATGGTTGGTCAACAAATTATCTTAACAACAAATGCATTTCTTAACAGATTTTGGAGATTTACTAATCCAACAAATAAAATACCACATGTACTAGAAAAAATTATAACACATGAAAAAATGATTTGAAATATGACACTCCGACAATAAAGGACTTCGATTTTTAATTTATTGCAAAGAGTGGCGAAAAGTAAATTTATTTAAAGACTATTTTAAGAAAAACCTAGGCCTAAACTGTTAAACCCTAATATATGTTCACCCTAATTCTTGCTTTTTGTTTAGCATGTTTCCATATTCAACAAAATAAAAATCGAATTGTCTTAAGCTTGTGCTGTCTTTTCGAATTATTAGTTATATCGCATAAAAGAGGTAATATTCAAGAAAACGTTACTTTTATCCATTATCTGATCTTATCTTGTCTTTATTTATCCACAGATCCACTCATGTGTAAAGTGATGTTTACCTCATGTATTTTGTAACAGTTCTACTGTTAGCTCTATCAGGCTGTCGAATAGAATGAAAATAACGGTAAAAATGAATTTCTCTTCACCGTTATTTATTCTTACAACAAAAAACACGTAAGCGACATCTATACATGTTTATATAGTATATATAGGAGGATCACATACGTTCATGGAAATTGATTGATCTTGATAACGCAGCTGGATTCGCACAAAGAACAACAGAAGTCTCTGTTTCTTCTTTGTTAATCTTAACCTCTTTTTTGGAACCAAACCCTTTGAACATAACATCGTTCTTGATCCCAAGTGTTGTCCATATAGAACTCTTAGCAGCTTCACTAGGATCATCAACTCTCAAAGTCTTAGGAACCAATACAGATCCATTCCTCTGTTTGATCGTCTCATCTTCGTCTCTCGAATGCTTACCAAGAGTAGAATTAGGACTTAAACTAGGAGAAGAAGACAACATTGGCACGTTCCAATAAGGGTAAACCGGGTAAAAACCGGTGTACGGCCATGCAACTCCAGGAAAGCAATTCAAACCGTTCATTTCTTTGTTACGTGTTCTTGATTCAACAATAAGGTGGTGGTCATTGGTCTCTGTCCGAGCTGCCACTAGCTTCGGATTGTGATCATCTCTGAGGCTGAAGCTAAGGACCGGACCGTTTGTTTCAGACATGGTGACATGACGGTAATGTGAAGACGAATATGATGAGTTGCTCTTGTTCTTGCGTCGTCCGGCTCCGACCGGGACACTTCGCATGGTTCCACCTGAGGTCCAATATCTTTGACAAGCTTTGCAGAAATGGCGAGGTTGGTTTACGTTGTAGTTGTTGTAGTAACAGAACTTTGTTTCCATACTGTTGCATCTTGGACATGGAAGAATCTTGGTTGGTTTCTTTAGGGTTTTGTCTTTCTCCGCTTGATCAGTTAATGTCTTGTTTTGGTTCTGAGCCACGAGAATTGAATCAGATTATTATAGCCGGATGAATAAAAGAAGGAAGAATTTTCAAAGCAAATAGTAAACTGATTTTATAACGAATTAGCTAAGAAAAACAATAAAAGGCAGAAATTAATTAATAATTACATATTAATATATATGAACAAGAAGGTTCTAAAGAAAATTTTGGTGGAGAAAAGGTCTTTTGAAAACAAGCTTTACCAGAAACCTAAAGGCAGAAACCTCAAATACAAAAAACAAATAATATTATACTAAATATTATTATTATATTAAAAGAATATTTAAAATTTCTGAAATTCTCATCCATCATTTCTCATTTTAAAAAAAAACATATGAGTTAAAGTTCTAAGAAATTTTAGAAACTCTCATAATTTACTAAATATATTTAGTATAATATTATTTTTATTATCGTTTGGGGTTTCTTATAAAAAACATCAGATGCTCTAAACTCTCGGCTACCTTTATTCATTTGATTAAACAAAAAAAAGAAATCATTTTTAATAAATACTATTATTTTATGGAGAAACAAATTAGCTTTTCATTTCACGAAAAGTCACCAAACAAAATAATACTACAACCTCAAGTTCACAAAAAAAAAAAAAAAACCCAGAAGCCCGGAACAGAGATGTCACATGTAGGATTTTAGAACATTAACTTTAAGAACTACCTAAAAGGCACAAGATCTTACTTATTTTCAGTAGAACTTTACAAGCTACTATCATATGACTCATATAAAGAAATAGTTTACACGTTCAATAATACATTAAAACATGTTTTCTTCGATCCATCTATGTAACAATAGCAAGAATCAGTACCTTGTCTGCAGATATTACATCTTGTTCAGCCTCGAAACCCGTCGAAAGTGGAATTTTCATTCCAAAGAGCTTAATTGCTGGATCTTTACTTTCCATCATTATTTTCCTTTTTTTTGCTTCGTTTTGTTTTGTATTTTTGTAGGTCTCTCTGTGTTTTTCTCAGCAGAGTTCTCGTCGTTTTGTTTCGTTTTTTTTTTTTGGATTGGGAAATTTTGGTTTGGAAAATCGTGAGAGTTGAGATTTTGATACGTTTTAAAAAGTGAGGTGGATTACATGTCAGCATTTTTGTTCGATTTTCAGCCACAAGTTTATGTGGCCTCTGATATTTTACTTTTCTCCCAAACCCTTTACCTGATGGGTAATCGGATCGGGTTTAGGTGTCCATACCATACTGAGTTATTTGTTCTTTAAACTTTGTCCCAATTTATAATTCCGATAAAAAGAAGAATTATTCTTTTTGTTTTCGGTCAACTTTGTATTTGCTAAGAAATGTTCACTAAACTTTCCGTTGAACAAGCAAAGCATATTAAAAACTCAAATAGTACCCGAGTTGTTGGCTTTGTTGAATATATGTAACTTCTTAAAAGAATAAAGGCTAAGATCTCAGGTTCGAGACACGGTGAGGAAGAAGAGAATGGTACCCCATTACGTTCCATTGAAAAGCATTTTTGGAAGATTCGGGATATTGCAACTTCTGAATTTGGCCAAGCGTATACTTTTTTCACTTGTCATCGTAAAACCGAACCTAGTCGAGAAAAACAACCCATTACATATAGTTCGAAGCTCTTTTTCCCTTTCTTTTGGCCTTTCACAAATCTATTTTATATGTCTTAAACAATACTCCCTTCGTTTTAAAAAAAAAAGAAAATGCATAAAATAGCACAAAACATACTTTATCATAAATATAACACCAAGGAAAATAATTCACATTTTTAGGATTATTTTAATTAGAAAGACTTTTATAGCATTATATAATTTAGAGTTTAAAGTTAATTATTTAGGGTTTAGGGTTTATTATTTAGGGTTTAAGGTTTAGTATTTAGGGTTTAGGGTTTATTATTTAAGGTTAGGGTTTAGTATTTAGGATTTAGGGTTTAATATTTAAGGTTAAGAGTTAGGGCTAATTTAGTGACAAAACATGTTTTGTGCTATTTTTATGATTTTTGTTCCTTGGTGCTATATTTTTGACATGTCATATTTTTGTGCTATTTATGCGATTTACCCGTTTTTAAAATACATATTGGAACAACATATAAATACAACTCTAAGGGTTTGTGGTCAAATGGTAAAGAGAGGGACTTGGGACGCTAATACGTTTCAAATTCGATCCACCTGTTATGCGAAACTAAAACACATTTTCTTGGACATCCACATGGATATGGGTCCATTGCTTTCGGTCTATTTAAATACTTTTTTCTATAGGTTTGGGATACTCCATGTTAAAAAAGAAAAAAAGAACATATAAATACAAACAATCATGTCAAATGTATAGAAACTTTTGGGTAGGTAAATGTCAGCATCGGGAGGGAGGGCTTTGGTGCAGCTCACACGAGAGTTGCTTTCTTAGTTTATACGTGCAAGGTTTTGATTGGTTCATAGAAGGATAAAAATCCTTCATTTGAAAACGATATACACTCTTGATTTTGGAAAAGAAAAAAACTATACCTTAATTTCTTTTCTTAGCTGGAAGATTTTATCAATACTATATAGATGAATCTAGCTGAATCTGTGTTGAAGTAAGAATATTAATACAAACGCAACTGTTATATAAATAAGCATTTTGATTTATTTAGTTGATGATCCATGTTTTTTTTCCACATGTACTGAACTATCGATCTTTTTATATCATCCAATCTTTTGTCATATTCAGAACTATATATATATATATATATATATATATATATATATATTATATGGATATTATGACTATATAGCATAGCCAAATCCATTTTTCTGGACTGCTCTTTAGTGAGAACTCAATAATGGTAAATCCGATAAAAAAAGAAGTTAGAATTATTCTCCAAATTAATGAAAATATTATTAAGGGAAAAAAAAATCAAAACCATAAAGTATGAACGAAATTCATTTCTGAGAGCCGGTTGTACGTTATGATAAAGGAGACTAGTCAAATAATGTGAGATGTCGCTCTCTCATTGGCTATTACTGAAAAGGTCTTTTAAGTTTTCCTCTGGGACAATGTATGATTATCAACTTACCTGGGGATCTAAACCAAACTTTGCCTTTTCCCACATCAGATTCTATTGTGTCAGATCATAGATTGTGACAAACTATTTGATACACAATCAACATTCAACTCCTAAAATTGGATATTTTGTCAAACGACGTAGCTACGAAGGTAAAGAGGTCTAAGGAAGACAAAGACGATAAAACTAACTTCCATAAGCCCAACAAAAGCCCAGCAAACTGACTTTCAACGCTAACATTTCCAGACTTTAGCTGATGTTATTATTTGTTTATCAGCAGCCCAACCAACACTATCAATTGAAGGTGCTGGGTTTGGATTTGATATTCTAACTTTTGTATTTTTGGTTTCAAACAACTTACTAAGCACAGTTGAATCTATCATGGGTCGGTTACTGAATAGTTAATAGTTTCATTTTGGGTCAGCAAAACGTTTTGGGCCATATTTATTACATAAGGCCCGTTCTTTCAATCCATTTTAACATCATAAAATGGGAAACATGGCAGATTTCAAAGAAATTGAAGCATTTTTTTTAGCAATATAGCTGATAAACTGATGATTCTTCTCCGACAAAATAAGAGTAGCATTCGACAAGATCATAACTTAATAAGTTTTTAGCAACATAACTTAACATGAAAGCTTCAAACTTTCAATCTATAGCAACGTAACAAGAGTAAGAAACCAACCAAAATCATTTTCTGAATCTCCCGCCTCTACCACCACCACGACCACCTCTTCTTCCACCAAAACCACCGCGACCTCCCCCACCATTACCGTTAGATCCAGGAGTCTTCATGTTTTCAGGCAACGGGAGGATATGATCAACGCACTTCCTGTAGCTGAAATCATCTGCAGAGTCATCTTCCCTAACCAGAAAGAAGCACCTGCTTTTCCACATCGGGTGGGTTCTTACTTGAAAGGCTTTGATCCCTCCCCCAATCTTCTTGTCAGGCTCAGAATGGCCCTTCTTGATCAGATCTAGCAGTACCATGTGTTCATACTGAAATGTAACAAGTTAGTTAGAAACTTAGAAGCTTCAAAGAAACTACAACAACTAACATTCAATCTTCTAACATTAAACAACATTAAGACACAAAAATATTATAATTCAAACACAAGCCACTATGGTCTATAAACATGATGCTGTACATATACCTCAATTTATCCTTCTCCTAAACACATTGCATAATCCAATATCCACAACCATTATATACAATCAATAATAAGAGCTAAAACAAAGTTTCTAAATACAAACTCAATCAAAAATTAAATCATAGAGCTGATAAAGAACACATTTTTGCAAGGAACTTCGAGCAGTAATCAGAGTAACAGCTGCAAAGGAACCAACTTTTCAAGCTGTCTCAGTTTAACTACAAAGCACATGACTTTGATTATATTAACCTGACAAATCCTGTTTCCTAAACAAGTCGCATAATACAATCATATATAAAAATTGAAGCTTTACAATTTAGAAAGCAGAGGGCAAGAAGAAATGTAACATCAGAACAAGCCATACCTTATTGACATCGAGATCAGTTGGCCAGAAGTGCATAAACTTGGTAAAGTAATCGAACATCGCCACAGAGGTAACAAACTCCTTCGGACCAAGCTTGACTGGACCCGATTCGTTAGACTTCTCTTCCTCTCCCACCTTCTGCTTCTTTGATTCGCCTCCTTCCTCTGCTTCTTCCGTTTGCTCTCTCTCACGTTTCTCTGCAGTTTCTTCGCTGGTCTCGGCTTTCGGAGCCGCGGCTTCGACTTCCATCTCTGATTTTGAGTCTGGGTTCACTTCGGTCGACACGGTATCGACGATGTCTTGTTGTTCCGCCATTGTAAAGTTTTCGCCTTTTCCAACTTTCTCTTTCTACGATTGCTAGTGCTAGGGTTTAAGCTTTGTGTTGAGTGTCCTACTGAAAATCGGCTAAGGCATCTTTATATGTGATTGGTTTCGATTGAACCGAACCGGTTTTATCTATTTTGTTAATTGTTTTTTTTTGTCAACTGGATTTCATTCATGGACCAATGTAAGTGTTACAAACGGGCCAAGCCCGATACAATGAGAATCGAATACGCGTAAAGAAACGTGGGGATAAGTCCACTACGTGGCAACACCAGACAGAAGCCGGCATGCATGACGCGTCACACAAAGAAAGCACCGCCGGAAAGCGCAGCCGCCGGGAGAGAAAACTGCAGCCGTAGCGAACCGGACCAACTCACTGTTACCATCGAGGACCGCTTGCCGATCACCGCATCCCAACACAACCGTCCAAAAGCCACCTGCATCCAAAGAAGAAACTGAAAGCAAATCGCCGTAGAAGACCATCAGAGCCGTGGAGGCGCCACCGCCGGTAGGAGCAACTCCTAAATGTATCCCTTAAACGTTTGTCATCTAAAGTAGGGCACGGAACCGATATTATTCCAAACACTCCGAAGGAACATAAAGCAAAGCGAGGCTAAAACTCAGAGGAAGGACGGCAGAAGAAGAGATAGGGAGCGAGATCGAGAAATCTCGCACAGCGAGAAAAGTCGGGTTAACCCGGCGAAATCCGAAAAGTCGGAAGATTCATCAGCCATAGAAAGCAAATCCAAAGTTTATTGGGATCAAAGAGTCGAAATATATACAAGATCCGGCATGAAACCAAAACAAACGGAGAACCACCGATGGATCGAGAAGAGCGAGGGCAACAAACACCGAGAAAAAGACAGCCTCCTCTAGAAGATTGGAAAGAGAGAAAAGGAGCGGTCAAAAAAAAACTTGGAGGGCAGGAGAAAAGAAGAAGAAAAGACAGCCTCCTCGTAGTCGGCGGCGATTCCGTGACACCGGAAATCACCCCACTCGCTCTCTCAGCCCAGCATTATTATGTTGTTAATTGTTTATTTATATATACTTTTTGGTCATCTGATTTTATTATATCTCTTCAAATTAATGTAAAGTCTTAATTTTTTTTTATAGAAAAACTGACAATATTTTTGTTAAGTAAAAAAAAGAAATATATTTCTTGAAAAAAAAAAGATTTTTTGTCAACTAATAAAAAGAATTATAAAAATGCATATAGTCAATCTTGCAATGCCATATTTTTTTTTTTTGCGGTAACTGATATTTTGATTAAAATCTAACGAGTCGAGTATAATAACATGGAGTACAAGTGCAGAAGATCAAATGAAAAGGGTGAGAGGCCCATAATGAAAACCGAAAATTGTGTGGATTAGAACGAACAAAGCTCAAAGCTTAGTCATCCACGCATCAACTAAAGGGGCAAAGGAAGCATGCACCGCACTACCGTCAGATTCCGGTCTCTGCATATCGCCATCAACACTGCACTGTCGTCACCTACCAACCAGATCCACCAATATCGTCGCAATCGCTACATCTAGAAAAAAGCTTTTACATTTTCTTTGAAATCGCCAAAATTATGCGCTTGAAATTCTGCAAAATCCATTACAGGATTGAATCGCAAAGAGGATGAAGAACGAGACAGGTACGTTCAACTCGATCGGACCATATAACATTTGTCTTAAAAGCGTTTAGCGAGTTGAAAGGAAGAGGGAAAGCGGTCACAAGTGTTGTGACAGAAAATGCACCATGGAAAAGGTTGAACTAAACTTAAACACCGAAAACCGTCTGGTATATTACACCTGAAAACATCAGAAAAAGAAACGAACAACGAATCCGGAGATTTGTTTAACGAAATCCAAACCAAAAAGACAAGGAAAATTGTTTGGATTCGCCAAAGCCAATAACAGAAACGAAAAAGCAAAAATAACCCGACCGTCGGTTTGGCTGATGCCGCCACCGACAATCGAAGAACGAAAATCTTCGATCAAAATTTATAGAAAAAATGCAAGAAAAAAATTACAGAAAAAGACAGAGATTTGAGAAGACCGATAAAAAGTCTTGCAATGCCATATCAACATCTCAATCTTAAATTTCTAAAAATAATGAATTTTATCCTATTTGATTCAAAATAATTTCTTATATTATCTAAAAATCTAACAATAACAAGGATTGATACAAAAATGTATCTTATTATCTTAATATAAGTATTGGAAAAAAAAAAAACAAGAATTGGTACAAAATCATAACACCACGAAACTAATTCCGTTACCGTTTGGATTAAGAGAGAGAGATTCTCAAGTCTTCTCAACTCAACATGTCTTTTAACAGACGTCACCGTGTCAAACCGTCAACCTCCATAGCTCTGGTTTGAGTATTTGTATACACGCGCTTCGAGAATTTTATTACTTATCTGAATCTTTCAGACCGAACATCATCATCAAACAAGAAAACACATACATTTGTCCGAATTTCGTTTGAGAGCTGTCCCTTGAAGAAATCGGAAGAGAACTTCTTTTCCCTTTGTACGATTACAGAATATTTCTATCGGGTAACAATAATCTTTGATCTTTGTTGTCGCTAGAGCTACGATTGTTTGTTTCTGCGATTGGGAATTTTGATTTCTGCAGTTTTAGGGTTTCGTTTCTGAATTGTGATCGAATTGCATCTCTCTCTTTCGTTTTCATTGAATTCTGAATCTCGGGACTTTTGAGGAAACAATTGAGACGAAGGACCTATCTTATTTAGATCAGAATCGTCTTGATTAAGGCATTTCCCCTGAAATTTCAGCTTGAAGGATATGAATTTGATTGTCTTAGCTATGAATTATGATGCTTGGCTTCGGAAAAATGACGACTTTTTCTTGAAACTATAACATTTGTCATTCGGGAGCTTCTTGGTTTTTTACAGGTCAACGTTTTTTTCGTATTGAGTGTAACGTGTGGGAGATGTCTGATCATCTGAGTTCATGTACCGACCGTCTCGTAACATCTGATCACCTGAATTTAAATAAAGGATCGATTGAATCTTCTGGAGAAAGTTCCAGAGCTCAAGACACCACAAGCATATCTATAACTAAATCTATGGATGATAAAACTGAGGAAGAAGAACAACGCGATGGTGAAGAGGAACCTCTTATCCAATCAGTTGAATGCCGTATATGTCAAGATGAAGATTCTGTTAAGAACCTCGAGTCTCCATGTTCTTGTAGCGGCAGTTTGAAGGTCACATATCTTTGTTGAATTCTATTGTTCTTATGGTATATTCCAGCTGAAAACTGAATCTTTACTGTTTTGTCTGTCCAGTATGCTCATCGGAAGTGTGTTCAACGTTGGTGTAATGAGAAACGCGACATAATCTGTGAAATATGCCACAAGGTAAATCAAAATCATTGACATGTATAATCCTTTTCATTGCAAGTTTACCGTTTTCTTAGGTTCTGAATGGTAGTTGCGGTCGAAGCGGATTAATCCGCGAGCGGTCAAGACCCTTTTGTACTATTCACATTTTTTAGTCTAGAATAGTGCGGACAGAAAAAATAAAGTTTGCTGCGAACCAATTGCGAACAATTTTTGTAAAGAAATAAATTTGATCCGTAACAGACTAGTTGGACCCAAAAATAAAGTGTTATATTCCGCACTTGATTTAGTCCATTGTAACGGCAGTAACATTCAAAACCTTACTTATGTATATACTGACCATTTTTTCTTCTCCTTTGATGATAACAGTCTTATCAACCTGGCTATACTGCTCCACCGCCTCCTCCCTCTGATGAAACCGTAATCGATATCAGGTAATGTCTTCTGAATCTATGTCTCTTGTGTCTCTAGGCTAAAAAAATGAATTTTTATCAGTCTTATTCAAGACACTTTACTCATGCTTTGGTTGTATGTTATGCAGTGAAGATTGGGCTAATGGTGTTCCCTTAGACTTGAACGACCGACGCATTTTGGCAATGGCGGCTGCTGAACGCCACTTCTTTGATCCGGACTATGAAGAATATGCTGATACCGACTCGAGTGGAGCTGCGTTTTGTCGCTCTGCTGCTCTTATCGTGAGTCCACATTTATATCTTTAAAGCATTATGATCTATCTTGGAATGGAAGCCTTATTGACAGTTAAATGACAGTTAATGGCGCTTTTATTGCTACGACACGCCATGAACCTTACAAACAACAACTCAGACGACGAAGTAGATGATTCAGCTTTCTTTTTTGTAAGCAAAACTTTTTACTCAACAATAAGGTATGATGCATGGGTACTTCTAAATGGTGCCCTCCCACGTTTCTGAGACGGCAAATTTGGGGACAGTTCGGAAACTTCTCTGAGAAAATGAGAGAGAAAAAAATATCGAAAACATAAAGAATGAAATTTTAGAATGTTTTTAGACGGTTATGATTCAAAATTGGTTTTATATAAAACTAAATCTCCTTCTAGTTTGTTATGTTGAAATTTAAGTGTAGTTTTGTGTATAATTATATGCATAGTATTTTTTTATATGTTTTTCACATATCTCCGCCGTACCCATATTCATAAACTTTTAGTTTGCCGTTTTCGGTCCCCGTTTTTTGTATCCGTACACGTATGAATGCTAACACACCTAATTGTTTTTTGTCTTCCTTTGGTTACCGCCAGCTTTTCATGCTACGTGCTGCCGGTTTTCTCCTCCCTTGTTACATAATGGCTTGGGCCATCAGTATATTACAACGCAGAAGACAAAGACAGGTTCCTAGATCTTTGAAAACACACACATAAATCTAAGCTTATGTTTACTTATGTTTTTTTTGTTTGTGAACACCAGGAAGCAGCCGCTCTAGCCGCTGCAGAAGTTGCGTTTATGATACACAGCGGCGGTGGCGGTGGAGGACAACGTAGAGGAGGATTGCACGTTGTTGTAGCACCTGAGTTGATATCGAATCCACAACACCAACCTGAAGCTTCAGCACAATGATTATACTCCTAAGAACCGGTAAAAGAAACTAAAATATCATCATCTAAGACTATGGTCTCTCTCTCTGTATGTAGTAGCTGTTTGTTGTTTTATGGGGTCTTGTTCTCTTCTTTGTTTACAGTACAGACGAGAAAAGAAAGATTGTTCACCAATTGATTTATACTTGTTTTTTTTTTTTTAATTTACTCTTTTAGAATTTCTCCATATTATTATGTATATACGTATTTTTAAGAAAAATATTCAACATATGAAATGGCAGAATCATAATTACAAGCGTATAAAACTTCCCATGCCCAAGACAGATCTGAAATAGAAGTTGTCGATATAGAGACCATCAGACCTAAGAGAGAGGTTTCTCTCTATCGCCTCTCTTCTTTCTTTTTTTCAGAAATTGATCTTTCAGAAGAAAGTGACGAGAGCGATTTAGCGGTTATGTTGTCTTTTGTTCTATATCTAGCGTAGTTTTGGGGTTTTTTCTGATCTGGGTTTGCTCTTTCTCTCTTTATCCTCTGGTCTGTGATCTTTTTCCCATAACTTTTCTTCTTGTGTTTCGTGTTTTTATTTTGGTTTCATAATCGAAATAAGTCCATGATAGTTTTTATGGCTGGCTGGTTATATTCCGACTTATCGGATTTTACCGGATCTCCTCCGGTTTCTCGCGCTTCGGCGCTCTCGATCCGACTTCCTCTCTCCTTTCTCACCGTCAATCTCTGATTTTCGCTATGCTTAGCTTTTGATCTGCCAATTGATCAGGATTAATATCGCTGTTGTAACACTGCTTTAGAGGACAAGCAAAAGTGGAATCGGATTGGTCTATGTGCCAATCTGGTGCCGGCGTCTCCTTGGCCTTGGTCGCTCCGGTTAAGTTATGGTAACGTTTTTCTTTTCTCGCAGGGTTTCTTGACGGTGGTCTCCGGAAGATTCGATCGGTGGATGGGTCTTTCTCAACTATGGTGAATCGGTCGGGCGAGGTTCAGCTCCGTTTTCCTCCACGGAGTCTGCAGGTTCGCGGCGGTGCTTCAGAAACGGGACATGTTGCTTGCATGTTCGGAGGGTCGCAGAAGCAGCCACGTGGCGTCTCTATCTTCTGCCTTCGGGCCTGTTTTGGGCTTCTTGTTATTTTCACTGTTGTTGTAGCGGTCCATTTGTAATTACAGCTCGGGCCCATGAATCTATTACTGTTGACAAAAAAAAAAAAAAAAAAACTTCCCATGCCCCAATTTGTCTTGTTATCGACCAAATGGGCCCTTTAATAGGCCCAAATAATATGGAGCGGCTATTATGGGGTGGTCCACTTACCTTGTTGATCCCATGAGAGAAGAGTCAAACTCCTTATGCCAGCATTGAGGATTCTTACATCCGAATCCGATATATACAAATACAAGAAAGGGTGATGGTACAACTAGTCCGGTTTTGATCCCAAGATATTTTAGATATCGGATAATAATTGAATCTGAACCAAATCCGAACAGATATTATAAGTAACTAAAATTTTATTTAATTTCAGTTAATTATGATAGGTTCAAATATTTTTAAATAGTTTGAGTAGTTTTATTTTTATAATTTTTTGTAATACGTATATTTTTAATATTTTATGTAATTTTGGTAGATTTTTTTACAGAATTTTCGGATGATTCTAATATTTTCAAATATTTTTCGAGTTTCAGATATTTTTTGTATTTCGGATATCCGAATCCGACAAGATAAATTTTGAACCGAATCCGACACGATGAGGGTGATTGGTAATGGCTTTAAAATCTCTCTAAAGCCTAATTTCTCTTCAAAGCACACAATATAATCTAATCATGCTTTGTAAATATTTTTCTCTCCAAAGCTCTTTATTATTTTTTATTTTTCGTTTTGGCTGTACAAAGCTAAATATGCAGAGCAAAAAAATTAAGCTGTGAAAAATGAAAATATTTTCAGAGCCAAAAACCTACATCAATTAAATTTAAAGTCAAAACAAAAAAATCTACAGCATAATTTATACAACAAAATAATAAAAGCCACATCTTTTCTAATCAACCCCGATATATAAAAATATTCGAACAAAATTTCTAACTCTAAACTCGAAAATTTAAAATCGAATCCCATCCAAATCTGAATTAATACCCAAACGTTAGAGTGGAATTAAATTATAAAACCCTAACGAAAAGGAGTATTCGATCGGTGGCTAAAGCAGACTCATGCCTCTTTTTTTTATAAGTCATAACCAGCTTGATCACTGTTTTCACAGCCACAAGTCAAGCCCTTCACATGTTAGCATTGAATACTCTTTTCTCCATTTTCTTTTAATTTACATAATAATTCTTTTATTTTTATATTTTCAAAGTTCTGTCCACCACTAGATTTTGCCTCCTATATTTATTGTACGCATATTGTATACGTATGAATATGTCTTTTTTTTTTTTAACACTGAATTTCATTGTTTTGGAAAATCTTACAAGAGTTTTAAACCATAAAGAAAGATACCAATAGGTACCATAAGAAAAGCCTAAACAAGGCAGGCCAGAGCTCGCACGAGATTTAGCTAGGAAACTAGCTATAGCGAGATAGATTTCTTCTGACTGAGAGTAGGCATTAGAAGCTTTTAGCCATTGATAGCTTCTTCCAGAAGATTGTTGTGAAGCCAGTAGGGACCATTGCGTGCGATATACGATTGGTATTTTCTCCACCGAGTAACACTTGTAGCAATCTCCGATGCACAATGGTTTGCTTCTCGGTTGATTACCGCACATGACCAGCTCCGGAAAATAGGTAGACGAGAGGTAATCTGTTCTAGGTAGATACGATACAGTGGATAGTCCTGAGGTCTGTAGATAGTCTCTCTAAGTTGAGCAGAGGTTGTTTCAAACACAATATGGTGAGGTTGCAGCGTGCTTAAGCATTCGACAGCCCATTGAAGCCCTGCTATTTCAGCTTCCGCCCATGATTTGATATGAGAGTAGGAGCGTCGACTGTGTAAGACAGTGTTTCCTTCATGATCACGGAGGAGCCAAGAGACTCCGCAGTTTCGATGCTCACCTTTCCATGATGCTGCAATGTTGCATTTCAGAGTGTTCAACCTGGGTTTCGTCCATTTTTCCACAGGAGTGTGATTGCTAGATTGTAATCCTTCATCTGCATTTGCTTTGGAGTGGACCTTAGACCATAATTCTGCATCTTCAAAGGCTTGGAGTACAATGCCATCAGGCGATAATCGTGATTTCTCGAAGACAAAGGCATTCCGAGCTTTCCATATATGCCATAGTAGCCAGGGGAAAGCCATACGTGTGTTTTCTGCAACCCTGCTATCTCCACTCTTTTGCACCAGATAGTGTATATTGAGCATGACAGACTGTTGAGAGAAACCCGCTTCTGGTATTGGATATTGCGCAATACTCCATACATCCATGGCCCGGGGACAAGAGAATAGAACATGACAAATTGTTTCCTGCTCGAGACCGCATGATTTGCACATTGGATCAATCATAATTCCCCTGCTACGAAGGCGTTCAGCAACTGCTAAGGCTCCTGCTAGAGATCTCCATAGAAAGTGCCTGATTTTGGGAGCGGTTTTGACTTTCCAGATATTGGACCAAAGGTTCTTTTCTAATGGAGGTAGACTGACCGCATCATTCGATTGATTATTGAACAGAGAGTTAAGGAACTTGTACCCACTTTGAGAGCTGTACATACCAGATTTTGAGAATCCCCATATCACAGAATCTTGCAGGTTGATGGCGGTCTTGATTTTCAGAATGGTATCAGCGTCTTGCTCCACAAATAGTTGTCTGATTATGTCTGCCTTCCAAATTCCTGTATTCTGATCCATCAAGTCACCCACTTTGAGTGTTAAATCCACTATACCAGGCCTGTACTTAGGGGGACGAGGTGGCGTGTCCGTGATCCAGTTTTCTGTCCATACATGAGTATCTAGTCCGTTGCCGATTGATTTGATCATACCTTTTTGAAGCAGCTCTCTTCCATGAATCAGACTCCTCCAGGCGAATGAAGGTCTGACGCCAATGTTGGCCTCTAGGAAGTTGCTGTTCTTGAAATATCTATGCTTGAGGATCTGAGCTAGTAAAGAAGAAGGATTGTTCCAGATGCGCCAGGCCTGTTTTCCGAGAAGAGCTTGGTTGAATCTTTCGATATCGTGGAAGCCAAGACCTCCTTCTTCTTTATTTCTGCAAAGTTTATGCCAGGCAACCCAGGGAAGTTTCCTTCTATTAGTACCGCTGCTCCACCAAAATTCTGTCATCGCACTCGTAAGCTTTTTGCACACATCTTTGGGTAGACGGAAACAAGACATTGCATAAACCGGAAGCGCCAAACATACTGATTTCAGAAGAATTTCCTTCCCACCTTGTGACAATGACTTAGAGTACCAACCATGCAAGCGGTTATTCAGTTTTTCTTGAATGAAACTGAGTAATTTCCTTTTGGATCCGCTGAAGCACTCCGGTAAACCTAAGTATGTGCCTTCTCCTCCCTCCGTTTCAATACCAAGAGCTGACTTAATCTCTGTTTTCTCATGTTCTTGCACCTTAGCTCCAAAAATGATGGATGACTTGAGAGTGTTAATCATTTGTCCGGAAGCGTCTCCGTAAAGTCTTAACACTTCTTTGATTGCTTGGCTCTCGTTGACTGAAGCTTTACATAACAATAGGCTGTCATCGGCGAACAATAAATGGTGGACAGACGGACTGGTTTCAGATAATTTGATACCTTGTATCTTTCCAGCCAGTTCCGCTTGATTGAGAGCATGAACCAAGGCCTCGGCACACAGTATGAAAAGGAAAGGTGATAAGGGGTCGCCTTGCCTTAATCCTCGTTCCGGTTTGATGAAACCATGAGCTCTGCCGTTGAGCAGTACCGAGTATGTGACAGTAGTAATACAAGATAATATCCAGCTGATCCATTTCCTTTCAAAGCCCATTCTTTCCAGCAAGATTTCTAGGAAATTCCATTCTACCCGGTCGTAAGCTTTTGACATATCTGTTTTAATTGCCATGTACTGCCTTGAGACGAAGTCGTTAGTCCTTAAGCCATGTACCATTTCGTGTGCGATCAAGATGTTGTCCGATATTAAACGACCCGATACGAAAGCTCCTTGAGTGTCCGATACCAGCTCAGGAAGCACTGACTTTAGACGATCACATAAAATTTTGGATATGATTTTATAGTGAACAGAGCATAAAATTTTGGATATGATTTTATAGTGAACAGAGCATAGACTTTCTCTACTCAAAAATCGAGAGAAAGCAGGGATTAAAAGAAAAGAGCAAACCCTCTGGACCAACTAGAGGAGGCTGAGCTCAAAAAGGTGTCTCGAGGCAGAACCACTCCTGAATATGTCTATGCGTATCTTCCTGTTGGCTCTTGATTTTTTTTTTTTTTCCTAATGATATTGACAATACGCCCTATAAATAATGTGGGTTTCCAATTGGATATTAACACAACCAGTCATTATTATAAAGCCACAAATCATTAAGCTATATAAATTATGTGGGTTTTGTTTGATAATATATCTTTATCACACATTCATTTGGACATTGTTTGTCGGATGCTGGATTATTATATGGCTTTTGTTAAGATAAAAGTATCCAAACGCTCCATTTTTATGTTTGTTTCCCAAACTTAGTCATATTTTATATAAAAAGAATCAAATATTTAAAATACGTAAATAAAATCTTTGTAACAAATTCTCAATACGTTCATATAAATATTTTTGAAGAATGGTTATTGGATGTAAAAAAAATTGTTGACTGTAATAGTTAATTTTAAAAGTTGCGAAATTTTTAAAAGTTGAATAGATTTAACAAGTGTGTTATGAATTCTCATTAGATATTTTGTAGGGATTGTCACTAGATATTATTGATTTGTATTTGTATTTTTCTCTATTTTTTTCATTATAAAGCAATATGTATATATGATTTTGTAGAAACTTCTAAATATTTTTATATAAAAATTGTGATTTTATATAAATGGCTTTGTGTGTATATGTATATGTATGTTTTTATAGTTTTTAAGAATCTCATAGTTAGATACACGTTATATTTTGAGAATTGAGTTCTATGAATAAAAATGTTTAAAAATTTCATGTTCCATAACATTAGATTTGGTAGAATTATAAAATTAATGATAACTGAACTTTCACATATATGTAAGGTTCAAAATAACCAGAAACGTTAAAAGACATTGTGTATAACTATACTATATGCTCCACAAAGTACAAACACACTACACTAATAACGATGGTATACCATTTGTGTTACGTTCAGAAACATACAATTAAGAAAGAAAAAAAAACAAAAAGATTATATCATCAAAAGGGGAAAAGAGTGTTGCAGAGCTAAAAGCTACCAAAGACTCTAAAACCCTGATGCAATGATAAGCATATATATTATAGGTTATAACTTTCTATAATATTTGTTATAACTCATAACTAATTAAGCCCTCAAGTTATTCCACTTAATTTTGTTCTAGAACATCGCTTCTTGTCCTTCTAACGACATACCAACCATATTCTCATCAAACAACCATTTTTCCAACAAAGACAGAGATCCTTGCGATATCAAACCAGTATCTTGGTCCATTGTTATTGCCGGTTTGCTCTCTTGGTCATGGAAGAAGCTTGTTTCATGTGTCAACTTTTGAGTTTCTTCCATGGAATTGAAGCTAAAGAAAGATTGTTCTGAAGTTGCTGAAGCAAGTGGTCCGGTCTCTGAAACCGGTGATGAGGATGTTAAAGTTAATGTTTTTGGTGTGTCTTTCATGAAATCTTGAAGCAACCTAGCGATGTTCTCAGCACTTGACGCATATACCCCTGATCGGTATGGTTTAGTAGTGGTTCTTGTAGTGGTGGTTGTGGTTATGGTAGAGGAAGGAGAAGAGGATGGATCACAACAACGGTCAGGTAAAGCTGATGAGAAGCTAGAGATGTTTTGTGGTATGATTACTGGTGTTGACAATGATGATGAAGATGATGGGGATGGTTTTTTGTCTAATGACAAAGCTTCACAAAGAGCTTGCTTTGCCATGTTGATATCTGTCTGGAGTTTTCTCTCCCATTGACCTTTGCTTGAGCTTATTTGATGTTGCTTTTGTGAAATAGTGTTTGATGAAGAGAAGCCATCATTATCTTCTTGACCAGATTCATTGATCTTCTTGAGCTTCTTCTTCAAGTGAGTGTTCCAATAGTTTTTTATATCATTGTCTGTCCTTTCTGGAAGGTATGATGCTATAGCTGCCCATCTATACACAAAGAAAAACATATTTAGATCTTATTATATACATACATATATACCTAATTAGAAAGGGTAACTTTAATTTGTGGTTAAATGTAGATCATGTGCATGTGTATACCTGTTGCCTAAAAGGGCTTGAAGATGAACAATCATATTCTCTTCATGGTCAGTGAAATTGCCACGCTTAATACCGGGTCGAAGATAATTAGTCCATCTCAATCTACAGCTCTTGCTACATCTTCTTAAACCTAAAACACCAAATTAAACAAGATTTTAACCCAAATAAATCAAGGAAAAAGGGATACAATAGTCATTAGAGATGTGTGGACGAAAGAGCCGGTGAAATAACTTAGGCTATTTAATTCAGTCATCTTTAATGATCATACCAACCAAGGCAGAGAAAAATATAAATCATAAACGCCCAAGTAAAATATAAATCATAAAAAAGCTAACTAGTAATTGATCAAGAAATTAAAAGGACTAACCTGCGTTCGTTGGGACAGATCTCCAGTTTCCAGAACCATGTTCTTGAATGTAAGAAACCAAGATGATGTCTTCCTCTGGTGTCCATGGCCCTTTCTTCACTCCAATCGTTTCACAACAAGGTGGTCTTCCCATTTCTTTCTCCTTTCAGTATGAAAATATATTGTTTAGGGCAAGAAATTCAACTTTTTAAAAAGGATTTTGATGAGATATTAGAACAAAAGTGTGTTTTTTTCTCAGAAAGCTTTTGAGGATTAAGACAAAGAAAGTCCAAATGGGTTTGGTTTTGTCTGAAGAAATGGAGAGAGATGTTGGTTATATTTATAGAAAAAGTGAGTAAGATTAGATGAGAGAGAGAGGGCAAAGAGAGCAGAAGATGAGGTAATCAGTAAGTAAGTGTTAAATTAATGGAATGAAAAGCAACAATAATTAAGGGGCTGGCTTTGGTTTTGCTTTCAAAGAGTCAACATGGCCAGCAAAATGCATTTACTCTCTTTCTCTACAAAGTCAACCCTCCTTCTATGGACTTACACCCGTTTCAAACAAAAATATTTTGTTTTGACATTTGCGTTTACTAATTAACAAAAAAAAAATTATGAGAAAGTGTAATATATTTGGTGTTTGAAACACGAAACTAAGTAACTACATAAAATGCCCTTTCATTTATGCTGTGTTTTTTTTGTCGTAATCATCTACAACTTTCTTATATACTCCAAATTTTATCTCAGCTGATAAACTATGACACGGCGACACAATTACAAAATAGTGGACTATAATTAGTTTCATATACCCTCGTTGCGTTTTTTATTTTAAACTAATTTTGGATAAAAGAAATAAAAAAACTCAAACATTAACACAAAAAAAACAGTCGGCTTTTAGGACCATGACAACAACTTCTAGTAATCTTGATCGAGTAATTTACTTGTGTTAATCTATCACCAAACTCAAGTTTATATATGATAATATTTTGTGATGAATATGTTCTGTTTTTCTTTTTTATATATATCCTATCGGCTGATTCGGTCAGCCTTAATTAAAATGCACAAAAATGTTATAAATGGATGGGCTACGACATAACCTATTTCAAGTTTGGAATGCTTTCCGATTAATGTTAAAGGTAATTATATCGCATATTACTAGACTACCGAATAAACTGTTTGGACCAAACTAGGTTCAAACCCAAACTTTTCACATATCCATGATTTTTGCTTTCGATGAGATTTGAATTCAGTGAGAATGGTGTAACATATTCTCAAGTCAAATACCAGGACCCCCGATGCATGGGCGTGATGAATAAGTTCTAGTTATATTGTTTAAACCATTGAGTTCGATATCATCTACACGTAGAGTTTTGACCATGGCAATAACTTATCACATTCACGTATGTATGTGTACTATGAATATATCTCAGTTTGGACATTCAAAGCCGTGTGGTGCTGATAAATGCATGATGTGTAAGATAAAGGTGGTGGCACCGAAAGAAGACAAAATTAAAGGAGAGGGAAAAAAATCGATATTGCTTGAGAAGTTTTTTTTTTTTTTTTTTTTTTTTTTTGGTACAAAGTTTTATTTATTTGATAAATATAATAGCTTATAATAGAGAAATGGGTTCTTAGAACAGAAAAATAAGTTATTTTGTTTATTAAATAGATTTTGAGTTTACAATGCTGAACCGTTCAGTAGGGCTGGGCAAAAAACCCGGAACCGAAATACCGAACCGAACCCGAACCGAAAAAGAGGAACCGAACCCGAACCCGAACCGGTAAAATACCCGAATGGGTCCTAAACCTCTATACCCGAAGAACCGGAACCGAACCCGACCCGAACCGAAAACCGAATGGGTACCCGAAATATCTGAACTACAATTATATAACAAAATTATAATTACAAACTCAAATATATTGGTTAGTTTTAGACCAAAATAGTTAAAATACCCAAAATAAATGAAATATATGAAACTTCTAGCTATATTTGTCTAAATTTAACAAATTTTTGTTCAAATTAACCAATTTCTATTTTTGTTTTATGATTTTCCGGGTACCCGAACCCGAATCGAACCCGAATGGAACCGAACCAAACCCGAACCGAAATTATAAAATACCCGAATGGGTCTTATATGCCTAGACCCGAAAATCCGAAAACCCGAAAGATCCGAACCGAACCCGAATGAGTACCCGAACGCCCATGCCTATGAACCCATGATGCCGCGTCTACACGAATTCATCTTCCGGTTGATCAATATACTACATAACATAATTTGATTTTCTTGATGTGATTTAGAAGGAACACTTTTTCGATATTATACATAAATAATTAGAAAATGTGATATAAAAGTTGTAAACGGTAATATGGATATATATATATATATATATATATATATATATATTTAATTATGGGAAAATACCAAATAATACATAAATTATTTTATTGTAACCAAAATACTTATTTTATTATTATTTTTTAAAATTAACAAATTTGTGGTTAATTCGGCCAAAATGATATACCGTTATATAATCTAACATATTTATTGGATAATGTTGACCGTACCATTTACTATGCAATTAAAACGAAACGTCGTATATTCTAAATGGAAAAATTGCTAAATTTACAAAATTTATATTTGTTTGGCAATTTTTCTATTTAGACAATACAACATTGTTTCGTTTTAACAATATAGTAAACGGTACAATCAATATTATCTAATAATTTGGTTAGATCATATAACGGTGTGTTGTTTTATCGAATCAACCATAAATTTGTTGATTTTTGAAAAAAATAATAAAATAAGATATTTTTGTCAGTTCTATAATTCATATATTTTGTCAAAATAAATAATTTATATATTATTTATCATTTTTCTCATTTAAGTTATTCTAATTTTCTTAGAAAAAATATTCACCTATTTCCAAATTTAATTTAGCAACTTACACCACGCAGCCCTAATTTAATGTCAGCTCCGTTTTTGTGAGTACATCCATTGAATTGTCGACCCATCAAAAGTCCATAACTTATGAGGTAATATAAATCTATGCCGTGTTTTCTTTTTGGTAAGTATAAATATGTCCGATTTATTAAATGTGAGCAAATTCTTATTAAGTATATCGGCAAATTCAATAGCAAATAAATTAATTCGGTTTAAATTTAATTTCGGTTGGTAAAAACTATAATTATAAATTTCGAAATTTTGCACAATATTTTTAAAAAATATATATATTACAAAACACGCCTGGCTGTGTGCATTGAACTTCTGAAATGAATAGAAAATTTCATATATGTATATATGCACTTTAGTTCCAGCAAGCAAATTTCATTAATATCAAACTGAGATTATAAAGTTAATACACAAATTTTCAAAAACAAATTATTACGTGAGCATAACCATAAGTTATAAAATAATATTTTCACAAAAGTTAAATAATAATTCGGTGGAAATTTCCCACAAACATCTTTCTCGGGAAAAAATCCCATAAACACCACGTCCTTGGGATGCATCGCCCATACCTTTTTATTTACTCATGTTCGGGGTTCACATATTAACTTTACTTTGACTAAATGCCACATAGATACCTATTTATATACATAGTACGTATATTTTATCAATATCTATTATTTTATAGGACTGTACTAACTTTTAAATGCACATGTTATCTAATTTCTTTTATACGTAGTAACAAACTCATGGAATAATATTAGTTTCCGGTAAAACCAGACTTTTCTTATGTTTAAATATTCTTATTTACAGACGATCGAGAAGGGGATTTAATCTTCGTATCATTTTTTTTGTAAATAAAAGTACAGAAGTTTAAGTTAACTAGAAGATCCTTTAAAAAAAAAAAAAAAAAAGAAAAAAAAGTTTAAGTTAACTAAATAATAATTGGCTCTACTCAGAAATTTGGTACAATGGTTGATCTTGTTCTGTTCCCCTTAGAGCATGATTATCCATGATATTCATCTTGTGTATCTTAGTATTTTTTAATTAATATTTTTTGTATTATTTAATTAATATTTTTTATCTTTTTAGTTCTATCCACTCCGCACGCGACACCTGGCATGATACTAGTATCTTAAAACTCTTATTTAAGATATGTATCATGAGAAATACATATTTTTTCTTTTCTTTTTTCCTTCTCCTTCTTGGATACCGTGGTAAGATCCGGCTAAGATACATGGATAATCATGCTCTTACGTTTTGGATCACATATGTGATTCCCCTCTCTCTTTTCTACTCTTCTACCATCTTTCTGTTCTCTTTACTTTCTGCTACTTATGTAATGTTCATATGTTTTACTTAATGAAAACTTTTTACCAAATAAAAAAAAACTAAAATAATAATTTCATTCAGAAGAAAAGGAGCAAAAAGGATTTATATTTTTTTTTTGTCAACGCAAAAAGGATTTAGATTGCATTATGAAAATGCGAATATTATTCAATATAACAAAAAAAGTACCGACAAAAAGACGAGAAAGCTATATTTGCAGTAACATATATAATTATTATATATCAACCCAATTTAGTATATAATTAATTAGTCAACTAACTGCGATATAGTATTCACTTTCATCTTCGAGCTCGAACTTATTGTTGTTTGTTTTATCTTTTTTTTTGGTTCAATGTTTGTTTGTTTGTTTTATTTACAAACAATTTGTAAGTTCCTACGATGTTTCCTATAGGTTCTAGAAGCTTAATATTTGATATATAGAACAAGTCAACGACTCCTGTCGTCTTTTGGATATATGCAGACAAAATTTTAGATCATATCTTATTATATACGCTATCTCACTAAATAATTGGTAGGTTAATTTATAGGGTTTAAAATATCAACACAAAACTTAGGGTTTACTATTTTAATTCCCAAAATTTAAGGCTTTAATTCAACTGTAGCGACACGTGCCAGCATCCAAAGAGAGAAATCAGGAAAGTTTCTTCAAAAATAAATAACAACAGAGTTATGCACTCATCTCTATTGATGCAACGATCTGATATCTAATCTGAGGTAAGTCTAGACATTTTAACCGGAACCAAAAAACCAAACCGAATCCGATTCAAAATAATTGAAAAATGTGATTTGGTTTGTTAGCATAAACCAACGGTTTCTATTTTTATTACACGTAGTTATTAAAACAAAACCATGACCGAATAAAGAATCAATGGTTACTTTTGGATACCCAAAATATAATACATATCAAAAATATTAGTTATATTTAGATTTAAAATAACCAATATACTTAAAATTTATTTATAAATATGAATTTTATTATATTTAAACTAAATATCCAAAATAACCAAAATATTTAAATTTTATAGTTATATTTTTAACAATTAATCAATTTTTCGTTAATGTAACCATTTTTGATATTTTGATTTTTTGAGTAGTTAAAATATTTTTTTGAATAATTCGGTTTGGTTTTTTCGGATAATTTGGAAAATTTGATTATTTTTGGATAGTTTGAGTACAAAAGTAACCAAAATTTAACTGGATTCGATAAATTATAGGTATTTTCTGGTTTCTAACACAATTATCCATACCAAACCGAATAGTAATCGAACCGATCCGATTCAATATTTTCTCAGTTCCTATTTGGTTACTAACAACGATAACCGAAAAATCGAAACTCAAATTAACCGAACCAAAACCAAATAGATAACCGAATGCCCAAACCAAATCAGAGGCCTACAGTGATCTTGCTGATGTATTTTTCAGGAGACAAAGATTGCCATTTTTCGCCACATTATATTTTCAAAAACTTTTACTTTTTTTTGGGTCGAATTTTACTTTTATAAATTAGAAACTAAAAGTTCACAAAGTAACATAACAAACAAAAAAGCCAAATAAAGGGAAAGCAACATATAGATAGAGACAAACAAATTTCTCAAACAACTAAAGATGCAGAGTCGTCCTCTAAACTTGACATCCATAGCGGTAGAAGAGACATTGCAGCCGTGGAAGTTAGTAATCACATGAAGTGTCCTAAAATCCGCAATTGAAACAGCATCAAGTGCACAATTGACAATCGCTAATACAGTAGCAGCAAAAGAGGCATTGAGGCACCAATTTCCTGAACCTGTAGAAAGAGTAGAAACCGAAGTTTCAGAACTCGTTAACAAGATACTTCCTACATCAATACCACACAAATAGGTGGAATCAGAAGGCAAACAATCTCCATAAAAGATAAGAATGGACAACCAAGGTCCAATGAAACCCAAACACCCGGATATACAAAGATATCATAAATCAACTCCACATGAAACCACAAGGGAGTAAAAGTCAATCTCGAAACTTTCTGAACCGAAACGAACTTCAAACGGGCCTGCAAACCGCAATAAAGATCCTCAATCAGAGGTAAATAAAGGCTAAGAAACAGCCACATAACCTCAAGTTGAGGTAAGGGGATATGTTGAATTCGATGATCATGGAGCTTAAATCCTAAGATAGTATCAAACAAATCCGGGGTAAAACAGGGGGTACCCAACCTGTCAAATACGAGCCAATGAGCCAATAAGGAAATCGATATTTCATATTGAGGCTAGGAGGAAGCGGGAGACACCCCATTACAAGATGGTAACTCATAACCAATCTTGAGCAACTTCTGTAAGTTTCAAACCACAATTTAAGGGACACAGAAACTGACCACGAAGGAGATCTTCTGTCTGGTGGGTCTGGCGGGTCCGGTGGGTCTGGCAAGAGGCAAATCGTCCACGGAAGAGAAGGCAACATCCAGCTAAAGGGAGCAGGATGAAGAGGAGCCCAAGCCAAAAATTCAAGATGATGCTTTGGTGGACTGGTGGACATGCCAAATTCTACACAGGATGAGGCCCATGTCCAACACAGAAGCGTTGGCCCAAGGAGGGAGTGTACGGTTTCAGCAACTTCTCCGGATGCGAGAAGCTTGGCGGAGGGATATGGCGCCTCCAGGGATGGGCAAAAGAGGAAGGTTATCGCGGCAGAGCCACAGAGCAGAGAAGGGTATGAGGTGTCCGACAGATCTGAAAGGTGAGGCGCAAAGGACGATTCCCAATCCGAAGAAAACCAGCGGCGGAGATTTGATGCCCGTAATGGATTTGGGATTTGGACCAGCTCCGTTAAGGATTGTGACACAGAGTCGGAGAAAGTGGGGGTACCAGCGAGCGGCGGAGGCTGAGACCAAGGCGGAGCGACCAACGGAGGCTGCCTAACGAACACCTAAAGAGCTCTTGTCCAAGGAGCCATCCGTTGTGCCGAAGCCAATCCAGAAGTCGGAAGATACCGATTTGGAGAGAGGAGGGGCGAAGGTGGATGGGAGATGTAGGAAGATTCGACAAAGCTCAAAGGTAGGAGGAGGAAGACGGGTGGGTAAGGTGGATCCAGAGGTTCCGGCGGAGCAGGGCGAGAACGTACCTCAGGAAGAAGAAGAAACAGAGCTAACAACGGCGGCGGATCTGCGGGAGGTCTTAGTTGGGTTGGTGGATGAGGCTGTAACTTCCCCAATGTAACAAGGAGCATGAGGGGAGCAGCTACAGGGTTCGAGAGGAGGAGGCGGGATCAACGACGGGACGGCGGGATCAACAACGAGACGGCGGGGCAAAGCCATGGCGATGGCGGCTGTTCTCTTGTAAAACAACAAGAGAAGACGGCTCATCGAGCATGTCGAGCAAAGAAGGCATCAGAGCTTCGATATTGAGAAGCGGCGGAGCAGGAAGAGGCGAAGGAGCGAGCGCGAGGGGCAGAGGCGGTGGGTCAGGTGGCTCCGGAGGCTTCAAATCCGGCGGAGAAGCACCGGATGAGGTGGTCATGACGGGTCTCTCGACTGAAAGGAGGAGGAAGGGCGGTCGCCGGAGTGGAGAAGGCTTACCGGAGGTTGGGTTTCGGGACAGAGAGGATCCTACATTAGGGCGAACTTTTGCTCAACATATATAACATTAACATTTCATATAAAACAAAAATAAAATCATCAAATCATCCATCAGTTAAATTGCCAATATGAGATCAAAGACTCTTACAAAAAGAATAAGCATTAGTGTATACACATGCTTAGTGAAGGATATACACATGCTTATTTCTTTTATTTCTATGGAATTATGACATGTTACTTTTATAAGAAAAAAAATAATCTAAAGGACTGATCCCTAAGCGTCATTAACTACATGACCATAATAATTTTGACCGATTCAAAGTGTAAGGCAAACACAAATCTAAGAAAGCATATTAACTTTTTCCAATCCAACTTGCATCCTCTGATTTTAAAATGGCACGGGTCACCTGTTTTAAGACTGCACTAGATTTTGACCCGCGCTAATGAAGCACGGATTATGTTTTCTATCACGTATTCTAGTAGACAGGTTTTGTTTTTAATAGTATAGATAATTAAATTTGGTTCATCTATTTTTGACCCGTTTAATAATGGTCTAAATATAAAGATTTTTATGTTTATTTTATAAATCAAAATGTAACTAATATATAATAACCCGTTCATTTAACATTTTGGATCGATTAAGTTCATTTTGATGTGTTTTTATAATTAAGATAAAACCAATGACACAAAAAGTAATATCCCCCGTAAAACCAAGGATAGTTTCAAAAAAGATCACATGTTTTAATAATATAGATAATATTACTATATCGAATTTATATAAAGTTATAGTTAAATTATAATATATATATGTAGATATAGAAAAGAATATTAACAATACATGGTTACATTTATTGTAATAAAATAAATAAAATATAATAGATTATGTTAAATATATCGATTATCAATATTATTATTGAGTTTAAACTATTATTTCAATATTATATTCTATTTTCTTATTTTAATAATAATTTATTAATTTTAATGATTATATAATTTATAAAATAATTATGTATTAAATTATATAATTATATGTACCAATTGATTTAGTAACTTAATTATGTTTGATTTTATTTTTTAAGTTAAATTTTAGTTAAGAATAATTTATAATATTTATTTTAATATTAATTTCGAAATTAATTATTATTTTATTAAATTTTTGAAAAAGATTTTTGTTAGATATGATTAGGATAGAAAAAGGAAAACAAAAGATATTATAAGATATTATGAATAAATCAAATATAAATTGTTTTACAGTTTTACCCTTAATGAAGGTTACAAATCCTAATAAAATCAAGGGCAAATTTCGGAAACAACATTTGTGTACCATGGCAAACCTTCCTGTTTTAATAGAATAGATAAGTCAGAATCATTAATGATATTTTCGGCAATTCAGATTAAATCTTCTGAATTATATATACAAACATATACAGCTATATAGGTTAGATATTTTCACTAAGTTATAAACATAAATCTAATACGACGAAGGCATTCAAATTCCGAGTTAAAGTTAGGTAAACATATTAACTCCAACAGGGAATTATTATATTGTGGTTGGAGACAGTTTTTCTCTCTTTTTTGATATCGTGATTGGAGACTCAGTCACTTCTTGAATATCTATTAATGTGCATAGTGTTTAAATTGATTTTGATGGACTCAAACCTTAATATAATTGCTTCGGCAATGGCAAACTGTTATGGATTTACTTTAGACTTATAGTTTCTTTATTTTATAATATTTTGGTGAAGATAAATTACAAAATATGGTCATATTTTTACAAAGTACAAAGGCATATATTGACGATCGAGTGAAGTGTGAATTATTTTCCAGTTTTATTATGTCATACAAAAATAAAGAATTAATACCGTGCTTAAAACAATTAGTTGTAGCACATTGGTTTGTTTCACGTTGTAGAAGTTTTTTTTTTTTTTTTTTGAATTTTCAGGTGTATCCGGGCTTAGCCCGACTAATCACCTGACCCGAAAAGGTTTGGATCTTACCAATATTTTAGACCTGCAAGGCGTGAGGCCCCCCCCCCCCCCCAACGAATTTCGAACTAGAGACACACTAGAACCAATTCCGTGCACTAAACCACTAGCCTACCTCCGCGTTGGTAATAGAAGTCTTGAAGAGCATGTTATTATAGTTAACGTTCAACTTCATGCATTATAATATCGTGGAAAAATTCTTCATGCATTTAAATAAATACTAAGATGGTAAATAGATTGTTGTAAAAAAAGATGGTAAATAAATTTTAAAATTCTCCGATTCTGTCTTTTTTTTTATTCTCGACTATTGAATTCAAGTTTTCGCTGTGGAGAGATGGTTTACACTTAAATACGCATTATCAACTAAGTTACATTTTTTTTTTCCCAACGTACCAAACGCTTGACACTATCAACGACAGCTTATAATTTGTCTCCATTATTGGAAACTTAGACTTGCTGTATATAAAATGTAAATAATATGATTTCATAAAGATATATGTTTGTGTAAATAATAACATAACTAGTTAAGGGTAAAGTCCAACTGCATCGGACCGAGATAACCATGGTAAAAATAATAGAAGTGTTCTTGTCTAACTTGATAACATTAATTTGCCTTCTTCTTATTATCCACAAGCCTTGCCATATATCTTATGTGTTTTACTTAAGTTTATGGTTTTTACCAAAAGAAAAAAAACTCTAGTCTTTTGTTTTGTTTTGTAAACTACTTTTATTTTCTTACATTTTTAATATGATTTTTTCATTAAAAAAAAACTAATTAGGTTAGGGTTTGATCTTAAGTACTTATATGATACCCATTGTAATTAGTCAGTACAACATTTTGTTGTGTGTTGTATGACAACGCATCTATACACGGGTTTCTAACTATTAATTAGGTTTAGCTAAGCTACTAAGCCTATGCCAACATAAACCTATTCATTTTTAAGAATAAACTCATCAACGAATCGTACGTAATCTAATCTACCAAATCTTATAATCTACCTAAACATTTTGACTTGTCTAAACTAGTTTTTGTTCTACTTCTGTCTCGAAATGAGAGATTGGGTGCTTAAAATGAGAGATTTATCTAGCTAGTTTTTGTTCTACTTCTGTCTCGAAAAAGACATGTTGATGTATATATCCTTTCAATGATCAGTGTCGTTCAATTTAACGAGAAAAAGAATCAGGCCACCTCACATTCATACATTGATTTCTAGCCGACGTCTGAAAATGACATACTAGTTGATATTTACCCTTCTTATAGGCCCTGGCGATCCACGTCAATTATAGATTAACCAATTTTACCCTAAAGATGTTATATGGTTAAAATGATCAAGGAACTATTTATAAAACAATACCAATCTTGTTTTCTTTCAGGAAAACTATCAACACTACTTACATTCTCGGGACATAGTAATGTTGGTTTAATCATATTCAATTATCTGAAACTAACATATTTTAAATACTTTCTCGGTAGTGTTTGGTTTGGTAAAACGTCCAACTAATCACAGAGTAAACATTTCAGTTGGTAATAAAATTCATGCAAGTTAGCTTTTAGATAAGCCTAAGATCGAATACCGAAGAGCCCGCATAGATCTTCTTGCTTTTCGTACTACACCAATCTTTCATAAACTGATACCGACACGTACATATCCGGGATACCGTTTAACAACTTACTACCTCAACAAGTTTGGATTATCTGACACACTAAAACTTTATAGTAAGTATCGAGATAAAGATGCAAATATCTTATTAAGATAGATACGATAGATTTGAGTCTATCTTCGAGAACTACTCTAGGGTTTATTGTACTTGTATATATACTCTTCATTGTACATTCAATAAACACACACTTTACATTCAAATCATATCATGGTATCAGAGCTAAAACCGATCTAAAAACCCTATTTTTTCGATTCCTATTATTCTACTCTTTTTCTTTCTTCTTCGATTTTTTGTTCTTCACAAAATCGATATTTAACCTACTTCTATTTATCGATCGACATCTTTATCAACTATGTCGACAGATTCTACTACTACCGAGAGCTATCCTAGTGATTCTCCTTACTATCTACACCCTTCTGATAATCCTGGTGCGCTAATTACTCCGGTTCTTCTGCGAGAAGACAATTATTCAGATTGGGCTACTGAACTTTGGAATTCTTTACAAGCTAAACGCAAAATCGGATTTATTGATGGCACCATTACTAAGCCATCTTCAAATCCTGATCTTGCTCGCTGGATCGCCACAAATTCGATGATCGTCGGCTGGATCCGTACCTCTATTGATCCGGTTGTACGTTCAACGGTGGGACATGTTGCTGATGCATACAAACTCTGGGAATCACTACAACGTCGGTTCTCGGTTAAGAATGCCGTCCGAAAGCATATGCTGGAAGATGAGATTACAAACTGCAGACAGAATGGTCAATCTGTTCTGGAATATTTCGGAAGACTTTCGAAGTTATGGGAAGAGCTACAGAATTTCACATCCCCTGTTTCATGCACTTGCTCGGCTGCTGCATCCCTTGAAAAAGAACGTGCGGACGCTCGTGTTCACAAATTCTTGTTTGGGCTTGATGAAAGCCGATTCTCTTCTATTCGGTCTCAGATAATTGATGATGATCCCTTACCGGATCTCAATACTGTTTACTCACGTGTTATACGATCTGAGCAAAATATACTCTCTGTTCGTACTCAGGAAGCGAAACAGGATGCAATTGGCTTCTCGGTACGCTCGGATGCAGCCGCTAACTCAGTTCAATCTGCCGCTACAGTCACTACTCGCAGTCGCGATCCTAACCGCTCGTGCACTCATTGTCAACGAAAGGGACATGATAATACTGAATGTTTTCTTCTGCACGGTTACCCGGATTGGTTTTTAGAACAACAACAACAACGTTCTGCAACTGGTTCGGGCCAGAGAGGTCGTGGTGGTCGATCAGGGCGTGGTCGAGGTCGATCAAACTCTACGAGAACTAGCTCCGATGATCAAATCACTAGTAATGCTACGTCTGTCTCTAATGACCAAATCGCGGCGCTCATTAACCTTCTTCAAAGTCAGCAGACGAAGCTAAGCACCGATCGACTGTCTGGTAAAACAACTTTAACTGATGTTATCATTGATACAGGGGCTTCACACCATATGACAGGCGATCTATCCCTCCTTCATGATGTTAAGGATATTTCGTCTGCCTCGGTTGTGTTTCCAAACGGTCGTGATTCACGAGCTACTAAGACAGGGACTTTGCGTCTCGATTCTCATTACTCTCTGTTTAACGTTTTATACGTTCCGGATTTCAACTGCACTTTGATTTCCGTTTCAAAGCTTCTCAAACAAACTGGATGTTTTGCCATATTTACTGATACGATTTGTGTTCTACAGGACCGTTTTATGAGGACCCTGATTGGAGTCGGTGAAGAGAGAGAGGGGGTTTATTATTTCACGGGCGTCAAAGTTGCGAAAGCTCATCAGACAAGCAAACAGAAGTCTTCTTCTTCTGGAGTTCTGTGGCATAGGCGACTAGGGCATCCGTCTTTCAGAGTTCTTTCTTCTTTGCCGGTTTTGAATAGTTTTTCCTTTGATGATTCTAGTAGTTGTGAGATATGTTTTCGAGCTAAACAAACTCGTGGTGTATTTCCAGAAAGTATTAATAAAGCTAATGAACCTTTTGCCTTGATTCATTGTGATGTCTGGGGACCGTATCGCACTCCTTCTTCTTGTGGTGCAGTTTACTTTCTTACTATAGTAGATGACTTCTCTCGAGCTGTATGGACATATCTGATGTTGGAAAAATCAGAAGTACAAACCTTACTCAAGAACTTTTGTTCTATGTCCTTGCGCCAGTTTGGTAAAGAAGTTCGTATTATTCGGTCCGACAATGGGACTGAATTCATGGTTCTATCTTCTTACTTTCGGGAGAAGGGTATTATTCATCAAACTTCCTGTGTTAACACTCCGCAGCAGAATGGACGAGTGGAACGCAAGCATAGGCACATCCTAAACGTCGCACGTGCTTGTTTGTTTCAAGCTAACCTTCCGGTTACATTCTGGGGCGAGAGCATCTTAACGGCAGCTCACTTGATAAACAGAACACCTACGCCTGTTCTAGATGGGAAATCACCTTACGAAATTCTCCATGGTTCAACGCCAAACTATGATCTGCTTAGAGTATTTGGTTGTCTGTGTTACGCACAAAAACAACCACGCAACACCGACAAATTTACACAACGCAGCCGTAAGTGTCTATTTGTTGGATATCCGTTCGGCAAGAAAGCTTGGACAGTCTACGATCTCGCCTCCAACGAGTTCTTTACCAGTCGAGATGTTGTTTTTAACGAAGATGTGTTTCCTGGTGTGTCGGATACACCTCGTGTTACTCCTGCACTTGATATACACCCTGCATATTTGGATGACTGGTTGCAACCACTAGCTCCAGCTCCTGTTGATCCAGTGACAGCTCTCCCAACTGAGCCTACTACAGTCGCATCCGTACCTTCACTACCGCCTACTCCCGCGCCTGCACCTGGATCACCATCTACTACACTGGTCACAGCTCCTCTTGAGCTTGAACAATCTCCTACTTCACCTGGTTTGCCGGAATTGCTTGGTAGAGGACAGCGTCAACATAAACCTTCTGTTCTTCTAAGAGATTATATTGTTAATTCTGCTCTTACTCCTGAAGACCCCTCTCTCGATTCTACTCCTTCTCTTCATCAGGTGTCCTCTACAACGGCTCCAGGTACATCACTTTATCCTATCTCCGATTATCTCTCTGACATCAATTATTCCTCCAGGCATAAGGCATTTATATCGAAGCTACTTACAAATGTTGAACCGCAACATTATCATGAAGCCGTTATACATGATGTATGGAAGAAATCAATGATTGATGAGGCTAAAGCCCTTGCACTCAATGACACTTTTATTATTACATCTCTACCGCCTGGTAAGAAAGCTATTGGGAGCAAGTTGGTTTACAGGATAAAATACCATTCTACTGGAAAGATTGCTCGCCACAAGTCACGTTTAGTTGCTTTGGGTAATCGTCAACGTGAAGGGCTGGACTATACGGATACCTTCGCCCCGGTTGCTAAGCCTTCTACTGTCCGCTTACTGCTTCAAATTGTGGCTGCCAAACAATGGGAAGTTCATTAAATGGATGTACACAATGCTTTTCTCCATGGTGATTTAGAAGAAGAAGTTTACATGAAGCTACCTCCTGGTTTTCAAGGCACTGATCCCACACGTGTGTGTCTTCTCAAAAAGGCTATATATGGTCTTAAACAAGCACCACGTTGTTGGTTTGCAAAACTCAGCACAGCCTTGAAAACTTATGGGTTTGTTCAAAGCAAGGCAGACTATTCTCACTTCTTCTTTACTCGTGATAAGCTGGTCCTACATATCCTTGTTTATGTCGATGATTTCATTATTGCCGGGAATGACATTTCTATGATGCAAAAGTTCAAGAATTATTTGAGCCGCTGCTTCCATATGAAGGATTTAGGCAAGTTAAAATATTTTCTTGGTATTGAAGTAGCTAGGAATGAAGAAGGAATATTTCTTTCACAAAGAAAATACGCCCTTGATATAGTTGCTGAATCCGGTCTTCTCGGATGCAAACCAGTCTCGGCACCTATGGAACTCAATCATCAACTTGCGCTCATCAAAGGGACGGGTATGGAGCATCCTGAACGGTATCGCAGGTTGGTGGGTCGCTTAATCTACTTGACATTTACTCGGCCTGAGCTTTGTTATAGTGTCCATATCCTTTCCCAATTCATGCAACGTCCCTTGCCGGATCATTGGGAAGCTGCGATGCGCGTTGTACGCTATCTTAAGGGGACCTCGGGTCAAGGCCTTCTTCTTCAAGCCTCGTCCGATCTAAGCATTACTGCATTCTGTGACTCGGATTGGAACGCGTGTCCTATCTCTCGACGATCACTCAGTGCATACATAGTTCTGCTCGGTAACTCACCTATATCTTGGAAAACTAAAAAGCAAGACACAGTTTCCATGTCATCTGCCGAAGCAGAATACAGGTCAATGTCTTATGCTTTAAAAGAGTTGAAGTGGATCAAGAGGCTTCTTCTCTCCTTTGGTATTCCTCATGACAAACCAATGCGCCTCTTCTGTGATTCTAAATCGGCCATATACATTGCTAAGAATCCTGTTTTTCATGAGCGAACCAAACATGTCGAATCCGATTGTCATGTTGTTCGTGATGCCGTCCAAGAGAAGCTTATCACCACAGAGCATATTTGTACGAAGGAGCAACCTGCGGATTTATTGACCAAGGCTCTTCCCTCACCATCCTTTGCTTATCTCTTGTCCAAGTTGGGTATTCAAGACCTCACACCTCCAACTTGAGGGAGGGTATCGAGATAAAGATGCAAATATCTTATTAAGATAGATACGATAGATTTGAGTCTATCTTCGAGAACTACTCTAGGGTTTATTGTACTTGTATATATACTCTTCATTGTACATTCAATAAACACACACTTTACATTCAAATCATATCAGTAAGACTCTCAAATATGACTTCATATGTGACATGTATGATGTATATCAACTGTTCAGTTGATGAACTTTTTTGATCACCATATAATCATTCATCGACAGGCGCTAGTATTCGAACACATGATACAAAGTAAAAATAAGAAAACAATGATAAGGAAACATTCTTCTATTCTTTAGAAACTTCGAAACCATTCCACCACTCATTGATATTTTACCATCCCGCAGTCGTCACGTAATGTATTGACATGAAAACATGTACAAGTGTACGGTATAGATCAGAACATGTGTTGCACAATACGACAGAACAAAATACTCAAAACTGAGTTAGGTATGTTTTGGGTCCCACCTTAAAAGAGATATTTTATCGTATTGCTATTCTGTGGTCCCCGCTTCCTAATTAGGTCTATGCCACATGTCTTCATATTGGTGCGATCACTTATGCTTCTCCATTCCTTGTCCCATATCGTTAACGTTTAAACGTGTCGACGGCAGAACGAAGATCATAGTAATAATATATTAAGTTACGAAATCTTTCAATTCGAATTTACTCGATACATAATGGGCGGCGTCTTATTTAATTCTATTTTCTAGATTTAGTATGTATGATATACTAAACGTATTTTACAAATTATTGGCGATTGAATCATTTTATAAATATTATATATGGAGATGTATTTTGTATGAGACCATACGCTCTTGGTATGTGTCATACGTGATATAAATTTTGAACGTGTCATGATATTAGAGGGGTTCATAGTTGACTATGTTTGCAGTTATGAGCGCCATGATTGTAAGTCGATTCTCATTTGAACTTGTTCATATTATGGAGATACTAAAAACATGTCCATCTGTGGAGTTCTTATTTTGTACAGATGAAAAAAAAATAAAGGACCAATCTGAGCTCGTCACGTCATGTAAACAGTGACGAGCCGGGTTCTTAAAGTATCTTAGCTAAGAGCATCCACATTGGTGTTATCCCCCACTTGGGGTTCTTAACACTATTTTATTAATTTTTTTTTGAAACTAAAAAAAAAAAGTTGTCCAATCCCGTCTCGACACGTCACGTGAACAATGAAGAAACGGGTTCTCAAAGTCTCTTAGTTAAGAAACTTTGGTGAGGTTTCTTAATTTTTTTTGTCGGTTTAGACTGGTTTTTCCAGGATTGTATTGACATTTAACTGACTTATATGTTAATACATTAATGAAATTCAGATAATAAAAAAGTTTCTTAGCGCGGATTACATTTGAAAAATCTAAGTAATTGTAGTATAGTATATACACTTATAGCATTGAAAACAGACAAACAAAAAGTTTGCCTTAATAGTTCGGAGAATTAGTTTGTTGGCTTCAATGAGATTTGTCGGATCCAAAACCGGTGCTGGCTCCGTGGCTCGGCAATATATGATCCACCTATTATCAGCACATAATATTGGGACCATATAGCAATAATAAAACATATGCAAAACTTCGTACTTTCTGAAGTTATGTTATGTGCCCACTTCATAAAGATCCATAACAACATCTTTATATTTAAGTTAAAATTGATTAACGAGGAAATTTTGGGTTTGAATATAACAACATAACAACATCCTTGATGTAAAAAAGGTTTTTTTTTTGGGTTTGAATATAATTTAACATTCATACAAAAAAAAAATTGATTAACGAGGAAATTTAAGTTCAAAAACTTGTATAGCACGTACAATTCATTGAAATTACCCATTTCACCGAATTCCGGATCGTTTGAAATATTCAGAAGCTAGTATAATTAATTACAGGCTAAGTGCTAATTTAACTTCGAATTAAGAGATGCATGTACAGTGGAGTAAGTTCGCCGAGAACCGTAAATTACGTATGTCTATCTATGTATATTTTATTTGTCACCGGATCGTTTGAAATATTCAGCCTATATATACTACATAATTCCAATGTCATGTAACCATTTCATATATTGTTTTCCTGGTCAACAAATGTTCGAGCTCATTACAAGGTTTTTTGCTAAGGAATCAACAGCAACATTAACTGATTTTGGTACAAAATAGAAATTAATATTCTCAAACTCATTAGCAATAGTAAATGCCAATTGTTAATTTGAGTTTATTATAAATTTCCAATGCAAAATTATTTGACAATGAGTAGATTGACCATAATTCTTTATATATTAGTGTTTCATATTTCTGATGTGGGATTCTAACATCCTCTCGAAATGATGTCTCTTATTGGCACATCTCGAACCGAATTCCATTTTAAAACCAATAATAAATCTTTTTGAGTCATTCTACTTTAGGTTAAACGAGACTCCGATACCATGTTAATTTAGACTTATTACGGGATTTCAACTCAAGCTTAATTAACAATGATTGGATTAGCCATAACTTCTTACATATTAGTGTTGATCCATTCATATTTCCGATGTGGGATCCTAATATCAGCTAGATAACTAAAAATCTCCACTCTCTCCTCTCTTGCTTTGATGAGATTAACCAATGTTAGTGAATCCATGAAAAATGATATATCTTTCATCTGTGTAACCTTTGAGATATAGCTTCATGCATACTATGCATCAATGCCCAAGTTTCTGCTTCCAAGGCCAAGACTACACATCTTCTAATTTTATTTTCTATTGGAATCAAGTTTACAGGCAACATATAGATCATAGGCAAAGGATCCATGGCTAAGATTGCACAATATTCATATGACATATAATAATTTCATATAAGTAGTTAGATTGAACAAATCAACATCTTATCGATAAAAATGAAGGAAAACATGCAAGATTATTTACTGGCGTATTAGTTAAGAGTTACCATTATCTCACACGCAAATTTTATGTGTTAAAATAAATGTTTATCTAGTTATAGAAATGGAACGTGAAATTAAGCAAGATGGGGGTCCAGTTTTCACAGAAGATCAATAATAGTTGTACTAATCGCCATACCAACTTGTCTAGTTGTGATTTACACCTACATCAAATTAAACCAACCCAAACCAAACCGAATTCGGCATAAACGGCTTAACTAGTTGGGCCACGTTACGAATCCGGCCCGTACTAAATCCGCATTGAGCCCATCAAGAAACGAAGTCCAAATCTCAAAAAATGTTTCACCGTCGTTCTAGGCCTCCCCGAGCTCTGTCTGTCTCCCTCTGTCAGAGTTGCTCATCACAGGTTAGCTTCGATTGATAAACCCTAGCTATTCAATAACGAGAAATCTTCAATTAGATTTATTCAGGATTCGATCGGAATGATCTGTTATTTGTGGAATTAATCATTGTGACTTAGAAACACTCATTTCAGGTGTTCTGATCAGGAACAATCATCAATTGTTTGCGTTTACAGAAGAGGTTTTCGCTGGAAAACAATGGCGGGTTGGCAGAGGCATCTACAGTTAATTCGTCAAGTTGGGAGAAGAGTGAAGAACAGTAACATTTCGACAGCCAATTACTCTTCAACTCGGAATTTGGAATCTCCTTTCTCACAAGGTGAATGCTTTGTCTTTACCGATGTTGAGTTTTACTCATTTGGGTTTAGAGAATGTTAAATCATTTGTCTTCTTTGTGGATCTTTAAAATGGCATGTCTTTCGTTTTTTTTTGCTCGTGAACTAGGTTATTTGCAGGGTCTCCTGAGACCAACCTACTCCTCTAGACCACTGCATCATTATCTACAACAAGTGGTAATGCTTTGTCCGCCTTCCGAGTTCTTCATTTGCTACTTCTGAATCTACGTTTCTTCATTTGTGATAGGAGTTTCCTGTTAACTCTTTGAGCACTTTGCTTCCATGTTTTGATAGAGTGTATAGATTGCAAATTTATGTTTCTTCACTTCTACATTGATTAGAATTTTGAACATAGGGGAAGTGAGAATGCATGTGGTTCAGGCCGAAAACACACATCTTTTGGAACTTAGGAACCTCTACTTTTGGGTATGGAAGTCATGGGATTCTGTTCTATACTTTCAGGGAATTTCGACCTCGAGACAACTGAAGGCTGGTGAAGAACCTGTGTCATCACCTTTGTCATCTCCAGCTCTGTTGGGTAGTGGGAAAGAAGAAGAGCAGAAGATTATCCCAAAGCGTAAGAAAGTGCAGGCTGTACTCAAGGCCATTAAGCAGGTGTTTTCTCTTACCCTCAACAGAATCCGTTTTTCGCATGATCTGCTTCGTTTTCGTTTTTGTTATGCTTCCAGCTCAATCTTGTTTGCTTGTTTCAGAGTCCTAAGAAAGTCAACCTAGTTGCAGCACTAGTACGTGGTATGCGGGTTGAAGATGCTCTGATGCAACTGCAGGTCACAGTTAAACGGGCTTCCCATACTGTGTACCGGGTAATCTCTCAGATCTGAGTTTGAAACAGACAGTTCGTTCTATTGATACAAGTTAATCCATTGTAATACAGGTTATCCACGCTGCCCGAGCAAATGCTGCTCACAACCATGGACTAGATCCTGACCGTCTCATCATTGGTATGTACTAAGGATACTGTATCCTTAATTTCTTCTATGTTTGCTGCACTAAGGAACGAGTTATTTATCTAAGCTTATGATATGTGATGCAGCGGAAGCGTTTGTGGGGAAGGGACTCTTCAAGAAGAGGATATCTATCCATGGAAAAGGAAAATGCGGGTTGATGATAAGACCAGAGTGTCGCCTAACTGTAATAGTTAGAGAGACGACTCCAGAGGAAGAAGCTGAGATTGCGAAGCTCAAAGTTCACAACTTTAAGAAGCTAAGCAAGCGGGAGAGGCGGCTTTACCCTCACAAGCTCATAGAGACAACTCCAATATGGAACCGCAGAGGTACTAAAGCCAATCATCGATCCTCAGAGTTGGTGCCATCTCGCTAGTGTCTTTGTCCCCCAATGGTATGTGCTCTATGCACCTTCTTGTTTGTTTTTGGTCTGACATTGTACTGGTTCTCAATAGGACCGGTTTACTATTTGCCTTCAATAAAATGTTGCAAGAACGATCCAAATCTTTAGATTCAGATTAAGGTACAATGTTTAATATATGTTACTTTCAAATCCGACTTGCAACAAACAATGCAAAACTTAAGACTGAGCTAGAGACATCTGTCTGAAAGCCCTAAGAATCTCTAGGACTTGTTCATAAGGAGGACTTAGATCTTTGACCACATCGGTTTCGTTAATAGCATTGAGCCAACAATAGACACCAGGAACTGTCTCTGGGTCGATGATCTTCAGACCCAAAACTTCTTTGTGTGCCTTGTAAGGGCTAAGCAGAGTGCACATCACAATGTCAACGAGGCTCATGGTCTCGTTTGTCACAGTCGGTTTACCATCAGTGTCCGAGAAAATCTCCTTGAGACCATCTTTCTCTATGATGCTCAGCTTCTCCTTCACCTCTGTGAGAGCTTTCTCTTGCTCTACTCCTTCAGTTTTCACCACTTTCATCACCACATCATAAAGCTGCACAATTTCAAGAAAATTCAGTAAATGAAAGTCAAAAACTTTCAATAAAAAGTTGAGGTTTTTGAAAGTTACTCACATGTAATTGGATGTAGCTAGCCCAAAACCGGACTTTAGATCTTCTATAAGGGTCTTGAGGCAAAAGTTGTGGACCATTTCTCCAGGTTTCGTTGATGTATTCAATGATAAACAAGGATTCAGAGATTGGTTTACCTTTGTGGACGAGAACCGGAATCTTCTTGTGAACCGGGTTGTGCTGGAGAAGGGTTTGGCTCTTGTTCTGAAGATCTTCTTGAACGAATAGGTAAGGTATGGATTTAAGCTTGAGGGCTAACTCAATTCTTTTGCTGTAAGGACTCATGAATGTTCCATGGAGTATCACTTTGTTCTCAAGTTCTTCATCCATTTCTTCTTTCTTTGGACCGAGTATTGCTTGATTTAAAGACTTTAAAGTCCAAACCAAGTGGAGGAGAAGACAAGCGTTAATAGTTCGGTCAAAAAACCTTGTCCATCAATCTCATAATTGACTTGTTGATTTTTCTTCCTTTTTCTGTTTAATGGTTTATATAATTCAGAAGAATGTACATACTACATAGTTTAGAAACATTGCTCTGGTTTACATACTAAATTTACTCCGGTGAACCTACAGAAAAGCTTGTTAGCTCGGTATGATCTCTAAGCACACTCTAAAACCCGTTATTCATGTGACCTAGATGTTTGATCTCGAGACAGTTTAATTTGTTGGTTGTTTCTATATCTTCAGGTGGATACATCAGCCAAATATGTTGGTCACTCGGCCTTTGATGACACATATGTCTACTAGCTGGGACCGGCCCGTTATTATTTAGCTCATAAAGCCCAAATGTGACCACAATGAAAATTTTGTTATATGATACCTTTAAATACATAATATATTTTTGGCGTCTAAGCTTTACCAACTTTAGCGCCGGACCAGCCATGATACTAGCAAAGCTATTTTTGGCCGGCTGTAGCTTATTATCATTACCCATCTTTGTATACCATATACTATTGTCTTTTGCTTTTTTTTTTGTCACTCTTTTTATGAAGTTGTTACGGTTAAAGATTTTAATATCAAAGTAATAAGTTTAATGCATAGATAATTTTTATTTTGATATGAAATTGACTGTATGATCGGGCGTGGTAAATGTGTAAGCACCATATAAATTTTGTAATTCCAAAATAAGATAAGACAAATGTATAGTATTTCCTTAGAAATGTATATAGTATTGCCATGTTGCTAGTTAGTAAAGGCATTCCCACGTGATGGCGTTACATATGACACAGTCCAAATCAGCATCGTTATAATTGTGAACCGACATTTTCTGTAACCGAAACGAACCAAGAAGTTAATGCATCATTTTCATTACAATAAAATAAAAATGTCTTCTTCTTTGGTTTTTTAAAATAGCATAAAACGTTTCAAAGCTTAGCTAATCTAATATATTTTTTTTTTCCAACAATCTATGTATAGTATTTTATTTTCTTATGTTTTTTACCAAAGAAATAAGTATATTATATTATTTAAATAAATCTTCTACATTACGACTTAGTAAAATAAAATTAAAAATTAAAAATGCTGGTTCACGCGAGACATCGTAACGACTAAAATAAGTTAAATTAAAATAAAATTAAATTCCCTTTGCTCTCTATTTCATTCGCTCTCCGTCCTTTTCTCTGCTTCAGTTTCTCATCCCAACAAGCAAAACCCAAAAACGGATCGAATCAATTTTCTCTTTAAGAAAAATTCTTTCTTTTTCCGTTTCACCTAACCAATTGATTCTCTTACCTTTTTGTTTCCGATCAATACCCATTATCGCATTGCATCTGGGTTTACAGGAAAAAAGGGATTTCTTTTCTCGTTGTGGAGAGGTGCTGAAATGACGACGAACATTGGTATGATGGACAGTGCTTACTTTGTTGGAAGAAACGAGATTCTGGGTTGGATCAATGACCGCCTTCATCTCAATCTCACTCGTATCGAAGAGGTATATTTGGATTCTTTGTTTCTGCATGTGGGTTTCAAAAATGGCGGATTTATTTTTACTGTGTGCATTGTCGTGAAATTGATTTGAAAAGGCCGTGCCTTTTTCCTTGAAGGCTTGAAGGGTTTTGTTTTGATAATGTCGGTGGCATATGAAGATTGATTTTTGAGGAAAATGTAGTGTTGATCTGGTGCAATTTTGCTGGATAATTTTTGGGGGAATAGGGTTTGGAAGTGGGGATGAATATAAGATATGGGTTTGATTTGTTCTCTCTCGTCATTTACAGAATTTGTTGGTGTGTTACTCTCACTCAAACACTTTATGATCTACAACTAGTGAGTTGTGAGTAAGCTAATGCAGATTTTGATTTCCAAATTATTAACTTCTTGCAAGTATCTGAACATGGTTGGTTTACCTTTGGTTCTGTCTGATAATCAAGGTGTTTTCGAGTGTGTTAAGATGCAATTTCATTGACTCTTGATGCTCTGTGTGTTTGATGCGTAATGCTTAGCCACTGGAAGCAATTCATATGTTTGTTGTTGAATATTTCGGTTTATATATCAGTTTTTGGTTTGATGTGTTGATCTACAACTAGTGAGTTGTGGATGAGCTATAGAAGATTTTGATATCCAAGTTATTCATTTCTTGTAAGTATCTGAGCATGGTTGGTTTACCTTTGGTTCTGTCTGATATAGGTGTTTTTGAGTGTGTTAAGATTTACTCTCTGATGCTCTGTGTTTTGATGCTTAAAGCTTAGCTTCTGGTAGCAACCCATATGTTTGTTGTTGAATATTCCAGTTTATATATCAGTTTTTGGGTTTACATAAAAAGTGTTGCTTGCAATTTTATGTTGTGTACTGTATATTTGTCAGCTTGATACCTTTATGCCTTTGATATTGAAAAGGCTTCAAGCAAGGGTCATTAATATGTTTTTACTTGTTTGATTTCAACTGATATTCTTGTAAGTAGGCATTGAAACTGTTCTAATTCGTCTTGCTTGTGAGACTCTTTATCTAAGTGGCTTATGTTTGTTTGTTTTTTGGTAGGCTGCATCGGGTGCTGTTCAATGTCAAATGTTGGACATGACCTTTCCAGGAGTTGTGCCAATGCACAAGGTGAGTTTATTAATTTTTCACATTTTATCGGCATCTCTTGTTTGATTCTTCGCAGAGCAATCTAAATCTTCCACTTCTAGGTTAATTTTGAAGCAAAGAACGAGTACGAGATGATACAAAACTACAAGGTCATGCAAGAAGTCTTCACCAAATTGAAAATTACAAAGGTAATTATTTTCATACATTTAAATCCTGTGAGCTAATACCTTCAAACATATGTGTACCTCTTACAATGTTGTTGTCTTAATGGGAAATACACCAGCCATTGGAAGTCAACAGGCTTGTCAAAGGCCGACCACTAGACAACTTGGAGTTCCTACAATGGCTGAAACGTTTTTGCGATTCCATTAATGGCGGTATTATGAATGAGTATGGACCATATAGCTACCTTCTATCTCGTCTTTTGTTTTTCGATTAATAACTGAATGTCTTCTTAATGGCACTACAATGGTTTCATCATTGTAGGAATTATAATCCTGTAGAACGAAGATCAAGAGGTGGCAAAGAGAAGAGCGTAAAGGGATCTAGTAAGGTTTCAAAGTCATTGCAAACAAACAATATGCATCATCCTCCTCCTCCAGTCACTACTTCCAACAAACCACCTGGTCCCAAGCAAGCAAAATCACATGCAACTGGAGGTGGGAGCAACTCATCAGCTGAAGTGCAAGCTCTGTCAAAGGAGGTAACTAAGCATCTAATCATTTGTTTCTTCAGGTTAATGAGGATAAACCTGTAATGAAACTTTCTTTCACAATACCAGCTTGCAGATCTCAAGGTCTCGGTTGATCTCTTGGAAAAGGAAAGAGATTTTTACTTCTCTAAGCTCCGGGATATAGAGATACTCTGTCAGACTCCTGAACTCGGTGATCTTCCGGTAAATATCATAGCAATGCCTTGTTTTTTGTTGTTGTCTTTGTTTCCCTTCGTTTGGACTCAAATCTTTGAGAATATGATAGTATGTATTTGTTGAAACCACAATATTTGCAGATAGTGGTAGCGGTTAAGAAGATATTGTATGCAACAGATGCAAATGAATCAGCACTAGAAGAAGCTCAAGAGTGTCTAAACCAGTCTCTAGGTCTTGACACTGAGGAAGAAGAAGGAAAAGAAGAAGAAGATGAAGCAGAAGAAACAGAGACGACCCAGACTTAACAAAAACAAGTTTCAAACTAGAGAACAACAACGACGGTTCAATGCCTTGTCTTAGAAGATAGATCACTTTGGAGAGGATGTTTGCATAATATTCAATTTACCCTAACCGGTTACTCGGTTTTAAGTGAAACGACCCGAATTCTGTTCCTTTCTAAATGTAAAAGATTATCCAATTGGTGCATCTTTGTATCAGTGTTTTTTCTTTTCTTTGTTCAAATATAAGTCTTCACTGAAATGGATTAGAGACAGTGTTACAAACTCACGTTTAGTCATGGACGTTCGGGTATCCATTCGGATTTGGGTCGGGTATTTTGGGTTTTTCGGTTTTGGATTATAAGATTCATTCGGGTTTGGGTCGGGTATTTTGGATTTTTCGATTTTGGATTAGAAGATCCATTCGGGTATTTTAGATTTTCGGATCGGGTTCGGTTCGGTTCGGTATTTTTCGGGTTCGGGTTGGGTGGGTATTACCGTATTAGACTTTAAGAACCGGAAAAATCGAGTATTTGAGTACTTCGAGTATTTTGGACCCGAAGTAACCAAAATATAACTGAAGTAACCATAATATACCCGAAATAACCAATTGGTTCGAGTATTTTGTATTCGAAGTAACCAAATTCTAACCGAAATATCCGATCAGTTCGGATATTTTATACCTGAAGTAACCAAACTCTACCCGATTAACCTAAAATCATCCTATAAAAAAATGATTTATCTGAAATGTATCTGAACTACTCAAAATATCTAAACCTATATAAAATATTTACTATATATAATTAAAAGTATGGTTACTTCGGATATCCGTTCGATTCTCGGATATTACCCGAACCGAGCTGATACCCGCAAGTATCTAGAATCAAAACCCATTCGGATATTTTATTGGACCCGGACCCGAACCGAACCGGTTTTTTGGGTCGGTTTCGGTTCGGTTCTTCGGGTCCGGGTAAAGTGCCCAAGCCTACTCACATTGGTGTCAAGCTTGATTATAACCTTTTTCATATCATTCTTTTTGCAGATCATATTAGAGAATGTAACAAGGGGAAATCAAGTCAAACAATGCCAAGATAAACTCGCCATTTTGGGTTGTGCTTTGTACAATCAATAAATAGAATGTCATTGTCGACTAAATGCATCTGACAAGGCTGCAAAACCAGAGATATCCTCGAGTCGACCATGTTCCACCATCTTTCAAAACCCATCAGTCCACCAAACCCATTTGTCCAAGATGGATATGATAAGAAATAGCTGGGCTTCCACCATTGTCTATATAAAGCCTGTATGCTTATCTAATGCAAACATCTCATGTGGTAGCCGGTCAACTCTGTAGCACCTTGGAACGTTTTTACTGAAATGACCGAATCAACCGATAAGATATATATAAAAAAAAATAGTAAATAATGACAACTGAACTGATCTGATTTAACCCTTGACTCTTGATGTATCACACATTTCTTCTGTTGTTGGTCTATTATATTGGGCCATTTAGAAAACGTTGTAGCCTCAATAGTAAATAAATAAATCAGAATGGTTCAGTTTTATGGACTTTTGGGATTCTTAAATCCAAAAAATTGAATAGAACTATATAATTGTTTTTTAGAAGAAAAAACAAAATGGTTTTTAAGGTCAAGGCGATGGATAAAACGTGTGTCGGTCGTGGCTTCTCAAAGAAGAATAATATTCTGAGAGGTCCCGTGTAAGTAACATCGTCACTATTTCAGCTTCTGCACCTAAAATCTAAGCCCACGTTATCAAGAGGGTACTTTCGTCTTTCCATGTCGGCCAACCCGCTAACTCCAACACGGAATCGACCCATGAAAACAAACAACTAGCGGCCGCCAACTCCTGAATTAATTTACAAAAAAAACCTAACTACTTGGACAACTAGACATCTCTTTTGTTTTGTGTTGTTCAAAAAAAAAAAAAAAGACATCTCTTTTGTTTTGTCTTAAAAATTACAGTATATTAAAAGAAAATAATTATTTTTTGCTCAAAAAAAGAAAATAATTATTTTTTAAAAATAGTGCGTGTTTAAATGTTGTTTACGTCTTCTCCACGGAGAAAAAGAAAATAACTTCTGAATTTTCGACTTTAAAACTTTATTATAAATAAAAAGATAAACCGCTGATTACAGTAAACCAAAGGCGGTTCCTCCAGTTTCCATTTCTGTAAAATCTTTTCTTATATATATTCACTTGGAGCTCAAGTTCTTGTTCTTTCTATAAATAAAAACAACAAGAAACTATTCAAAGCTTAAAGATTTTTGTGTGAAATCAATTCCTATGGATTATTTGAGAACAGAGTTTCAAGTCGATTCCGAGCAAGAAGGATCAACGATATCAGAATCTGGAAGCTGTGATTCATACCATCAACAACAACGACCATCTTTTGCAGACGAACACGGGCTTATGGAGTTACTTGAAGGAGATAAAGCTTATGATCTTATCTACCGAAACTGTAAATCTGGTCTCGGAGATCAATGCCAGCTTCTTTCCATCCTTAGAAACGGGTTCAGAACCGTTGGATCTCGTGCTAAGTTCAAGACTTTTCAGATTTTCCAAGAGGCGGTGGAGATGAAACACGTCGGTGATGGAGGCGGTGGAGCTAGAGTCAAATATGGTTGGTGCGCCGTCGCTAAAACAGAGTTGAAATCTATTTTGGAATATGGGTTTAGTGGGCAGAGAAACGATGGTTCTTATGGTCGTGGATTGTATCTCTCGCCGGATAATGCTCTTCTTGAATGGTAATTCAAATCTTTCAATCTATAATTCTGAAAAAAAACATTTTTTTTCCGACAAGCTTTTTTTCCGACAAGCTTTGATACATTGGTCTCACTGTTTTTTTTTTTTTTTTTTTTTTTTTTTGCCAGTTTGAAGGATTCTTCTTTTGAATCAGAAGATGGGATGAGATTCTTGTTACTTTCGAGAGTTATACTTGGAAAATCTGAGATTGTTCCACGAGGCTCGACTCAATCTTGTCCGAGCTCTCAAGAATTTGATTCAGGTGTAGATGATTTAGCTTCTCCTAGCAAGTATATTGTGTGGAGCACACACATGAACACACATGTCTTGCCTGAGTTTCTTGTCTGCATCAAAGCTCCATTCAACTTCAATCGTAAGTAAAACCAAAACTTGAGTTTTCTTGTTCCTCTGTTCTTGATTCTGACATGATAAGTAACTTTTGCAGGAAGTCCAAAGAGATTGAGATCACCATGGATGGCATTTCCTGTATTGATCAAAGCATTATCGAAGTTCTTACCTCCTTCCCAAATATTCATCATTCAAAAACACTACAAAGATCAGCATGTATGTGTTTTTCTTTCTTCCCAATTTCTTTTTTTGTCAACTTCTTTTAATACCCTTTGAAGTTCCGGATCTTACACCCATAATTTTTCACGAACCAAAATCTTTTAAATATTGGTTTTGATTGGTAACACATGATTAACCGCGGAATGGCTGAATTGTATTTAAAAACGCGATTTCACAAGTATTGTGTCTAAACGCAATTCCGTCGTTCCACGAATTACCAATCAAACTAATATTAATTCCGCAAATAATCTATATATAAACCATATTTTTCTACGGAATGAATATTTCTTTGTATTTTAACGCAATTTTTCTTTATTTCACAAATTTTTATGATTGTCAAAAAATTTACAGAACGTTTTTGTACGTGATTCCGCCATTTCGCAGATTACTAATCGGGCCATTCTTATCTAAAGAACATCCTTCCGTATTATATTACACATATTCTAATTGTTGCTTCCTTTTGTATACAACAACAGAACAGGAGAATCTCTCGGAGTGAACTAATACAACGAGTTAGAAGCATAACTGGAGACAAGTTGCTTGTTCATATCATCAAAGCTTTTGGACATAAAGTACAACAACAGCAACAGTAAACAAACTCCATTGAAGAGATCACTCAATAGCCCATGGTTTTATATCTGCTGCATTTATGGATTCTCCTCAGTGTTTCCAGCATCATAAGGATCAAGACCCGGTCCACAGATTTGTATGAGTAAACATATAGGAAGAGTCTGTTGTTGTCTTCTTTCAGGATAGTGACGAAATTTTTATTTTTTTCAACAGACTATTTTATGATTGATAGGATTAAAGTTACGTATTAGCTCTTCTTTCAAATACTTTCAACATCAAATGTATCATCTGTCTCTTTAGTGGATTTCTAAGCAAAAACAGTTGAGGAAAAAAGACAACCATAGCCTAGTGATAGTACAAAGGATTGGTTTTTTTGTGTTCCGGATTTAAACCCCCGTTGGTACGAAAAAAAGTATTTTCTAGATCGGAATATCTAAATGTTGATTCGGAATTAGCTAGAGATTATGAGTCTAAAATCCAGAAATGTATTAAAAGAAATATATTATTATTGCTATTAATATTCAATAGAGTTTCACAATAATACCTCTGTCTCAATCTGCCTCACCCTTTGACTAACTAAGTCAACGCTTTATTCATGATTCAAAGTTGCTAAACCTCCCCTCAATACTGAAACTACAAACCAGTAGAGGCAAACTACAAAACTCATTTTTATTCGATGCTACAGCAAACTAAGAGGTCCTCTTTAGCTACTTTATTTGGTAGTAGTGGACTCACACACACCACTCACTTCTTAAGTGGATGGAGGAAGTTCCCAACCATGTGGAATAGGACCATAGTCATAGATGATCTCTCTATGGCATGACCACACCAGCTTTATAGCCTCTGGTGTCCCTATCCCTGCTCCTCTCGGATCCCCAGCCGGTCCAAACCTGTTGTAACATAACATAACTTCTGGTTTACTTTTATTCCAAAGAAAGAGGAATAGAGAGATGCTAATTTTGAGATTTTTTTCCCTCTCACCAGTGATTCTGAGGAGCTCCAGTTGTTCTTCCTCTCAGTCCAGCATATGTAGTCCCATTCACCGAGTTCCCTATCACTTCCTGTTCACATTTGTTACATCAATATCTTTGAGGGATAGAGAGAAGAAATTGATGATGGTGAAAGGATTTGCCTGGATAAAGATCGGGTCGTTTGAAACAACAGCTGCAGTTAGATGAGCGTGCATCCTCTCTAATGCATCCAACACTAGAGGAAGTTGATCCTTTTTGTACTCCGTTACAATCTGGACAAACAGATCATTCAGGTATGATATAACACACAGATCATTCAGATAGAAATTGATATTTGATATACCTGAAATGGTCCAAAGATTTCTTTGGTGACGAGTTCATAGGTTTTACTGTCCTTCAAGATTTCTTCAATGGGAACATAAACAGCAGTAGGCTCCAAAGCTCCGTAGATAGAAGGAATTGAATGATTCTTCAATGGTTTCCCACCAAAGAGAAGCTTTGAGCCTGGAATCTGTAGCAGATTCTCCGTGTGCTCCAACATTGCCTCAGTTGTAAACTTTAAACAATAATGAAAGAAACAGTTTTAATGATACAACTTCATCGGATGATTAAACAGATTGAAGAAATTATGAAACTTACTGTTAGGACAGGACCAATGGTCAAGTCTTCCAGTTTGCGTCTTCCAGCAAGATCTTTTAATTTGGAAAGAAGAGGGGTTTTTGACCAGTTCTTGAAGAAAGAAAACACATTGAAAGCAACAAAAACAAATTAGAAACTGGAAGTAACCAAAAGGATTCAAAGGATCAAACCAACCTCGTGCACAAACAGCATAGACTGTGCAGAACACTTCTGTCCACTGCACGCGTATGCATCTTGATCACATTGCCATGCAACATAATCAACCTGACATTGGAACACTGGGTCAAAGATTACACTCACATCGAAAGAGGCTTATGGAAATACAAATAGGATGTTTATAATAAGAAACCTCCTGAACATCTGGTCCCAAGACTTTCCAATCAAATCCAGCATCTTCCAATCTGATCCGACCCTTAAGGTCAAGTGCCAACTTTTCAGCTACTCTAGAGCTACCTGTGAAGAGGGTCATCCTTGGATCCGCCTGCAAAACATTGAATTAGAAAAGCCTGTGGAGACAACATACTTGTGAATTCCGGAACACAAACCTCTAACAATATCTTGTTCATAGTCTTCCCATCTGAATTTATAAAGTCAACATCTTCAACGGGTAAACCACAATAGTGCAGCAATCGCATCATTTGCTCCATTACAATGCTCACCTTTCCAAGTAACATTTGTATAAGTTTCAAACAGATGGAACCAATATAAGAACGAATATATGAATGTGAAAGATAAGTAAATACCTTGCTGTCAACTTTAAGAAGAGGTTTGTTACCCATGTATAAAGCCCCCATCAACTGAAGTAGCGGAATCTCAAGTGGAAAATTGAATGGTGTAACAATCGTTACCTGCATCAAACATCTACGACTTCAAAAACAAAGCAGAAAACAGAATTATCACAAGCTACAAGCATCTAGGAAGAAGGCCTTACGGGACCATAAGGCCAGCGGTAGCCATGACTTTGCTGTCCAAGATGATTCCCAGGTACTGCAAAAGACCGTGCCAGGAACCGCACCTGATAAAAGATAGTGAAGCAGAGTCATTGAAGAAATATTCTAAATGAATGCATGTACTTCTTGAAAGTGATAACCAGGAACCAACATAAAAATATGTAGAGATTCATGTACCTGATCGCCGCAAAAGTTCTCTAAGAACTTTCGTGTAACAAAGACTTCTCCAGCAGCTTGCTGGTAACTCTTTGGAGCAACTCTTTGAATTAACCTCGTGAAGAAATCAGCTACCTAATAGTGTATATAAGCATATCAATAACCAACAACCAGTAGCTCAGTACATACAATATTCAGGAAATCTGAGCTTTTGAGTTCAAGATTCGAGATTCAAAAACGTAAAACATATGTTACCTTAGGTAAGGCGAGCATATGAGCTGCCTTTGTCGAGATATCTCCATATAAAAGGTATCTGTCGAAAACATGACCATAGATTTTCAGTTTATTGATTTATTCAATGAACCAAACGAGAAATAACATAATGCTTCTTAAATCCCAAGAAAACCATACCTCTCTGGAGATTTGAAAGGGTTATGCAGACCATGTTTTGGACACTGTGATAAGCTCTCAACAAATGGCTGCAACATAGAACAAAGGAAAGATAAAGTTAGAATTGTGACCGATACCAAGTTGATGTAAGAATGGTTTTGATGGACCTCGAACCTGAATTCCTGATTCCTCCACTTCAGCAACTTTAATGAAAGGTTCTCCATTCAGAGGATCCAGAAGCGTGTTATAGTTCGAAGATCCTATCCACTTTCCCTGCACTATAGATACAAAGGAAAGTAGATTCTATGAAATCCACAACAGCACTCCAAAGCAAGAAGCTTTTATTCATTTACATGGCTTCAATGAGCAATCAAAACTCAAAAAGTTCCACCAAATTCAGAGACACATGAGATACTAATCACTGAGAAGTGAACACCTACCAAAGCTCTGTACTTCAGCAGGGTGAGCACCAGATATCTCCTCAGCATCTACGGTAGCAAAAGGTAATGAATGATTCAATCTGCAAAACGTTAAGGATCACATCAGGTACCTTATAATCATGAAATGGTAATCAGAACGAGAATCAATTCGATCTCTAATCAAATAACATCAACTTCTCATGGACACTCCCAGATGCGGAAACTCGATTATGTAACAAACTAAATCCAAATCTTAAATTTTTAAAACATCAACTTGCTAAAGTTTTGTCTTTTTATATAAAGTATATCTTTTTGAGAACATATCAAGGCAAAAACATGCAAACACAAAAGAGAAGAACAATATTACAAACAAAAAAAAACATGATCAAACGAAGGTTTAATGAGAGATTGAAAACCTGGAAGTGGTGAAAGAAGCAAGGAAGCTCGATGATTTGTCGTAGAGAGATTTAGCTCTCAGTCCTCTGCTCGCCAAAACTCTGTACATTGCGTAAGATCCAGAAGAGACGGAGGAAGATGAAAATCAGACGTTTTTTGAGGATTCGAGATTGGTAAAACTGAGTGATGTACGTTTTGTGGCTTATAAAAAGGAGTAAATGGTTTCCCCTGATTGATTGATTTTTAGATATTTATATATTGTTTCCTTATTTAAAGATTATTTACCATCCAACATCATAATTTTTAGAGAAAAGTCATAAAATAGCACCAAAAAAATACCTTATCATAAATATAGCACCAAAGAAAATAATTCACATTTTTAGTATTATTTTAATTACAAAGACTTTTATAGCATTATATAATTTAGGGTTTAGAGTTAATTATTTAGGGTTTATGGTTTATTATTTAGGATTTAGGGTTTAGTATTTAGGGTTTAGGGTTTATTGTTCAAAGTTAGGGTTTAGTATTTAGGGTTTAGGATTTAGTATTTAAGATTTAGGGTTAGGGCTAATTTAGTGATAAAACATGTTTTGTGCTATTTTTATGATTTTTTCTTTGGTGCTATATTTTTGACAAGTCATGTTTTTGTGCTATTAATGCGATTTGCCCTAATTTTTAATTGCTAGTTTTTTTTTGTCATCAATTGCTAGTTATATAACCAAGATGAGGAAGAAGCATATTCTCTTCTATTATTCAAAAATTCCTCTAATTAAATAATGTAAAAATAAGTAAATATAAATGGATTAGTGTAATATCTCAATTTGTGGTATATGTGGGAAAAAATTAAAAAATAATTTGCTAATTGCATTATAAAATGTAATTATTTTTTAAATTATTTATATAAAAAGAATTATAGTGTTAAACATGTTTAAACTATAATATATAAATAATTAATAACTTATCAAGAAATGATGATCATATGTTTTAAAAGCTTTTGGGACTAATAATTTGATCGTCAGACTAAAATAAACCCACACAAAAAAACAAGTATGGAAACCATAGACGATTACAATTAGTTAATTAAGACTGATTTATTACATAAAATTCAGGATTAACAAAAGGAAATATGTAAACTAAACATGTATAGATGTAAATAAAAGCAAAGTTAATCCATTAATCTTAATTAGTAAATTAAAATGGGGATAGCTTGCTGAGTCACGTCCGCTTGGGCAAATTGACGTACTTGTTTTGTCTTTACCCAAATCCATTAATAAATATTAAAACCAATAAATTAATAAAAATCCTCGAAATATTAATTTGGAAGAAAATAATTTTAATATCTTTTTCTTTCTCATTTCTTCTACCATTTCCTTGTGTAGATTCTATGGTTTGGTGAAGAAAAAAAATATATCTTCGTTCATTCTCTCTATTACTTTTTGCTATCATCTGCTCATAGATTTTCATATCTATTCGTCTCCAGTCGATCGATCGAAGGTAAACATCGAAAAAACCCTAGCTTTTGATCACCTGCTGGATTATTCTTCATTAAGCTTTTGAATTTTAGGTTAGTCAAGCTTTTTCGTTTGAATCTTGACATCTTAGAAGATGAAATCCCACTTGCTGTTGTAATTTATATGGACTTCTTCCAATTTTGTATATGGGTTTAGTATTTACGAGAAAAGTTAAGTTCTTGTTAAAGTCATGAAGGCTGGCTTCACTATCCATGAATCAAACTTATCAATCCAAGACTCAAGTCTTTCTTGTTTAAATGATTTGATCTCTTTACAAGTTTGGTGTTTTTTGTTTCTATTGATTCAAAATTGCATTAACCTTTGGGCTTTAGTGGTATTATTGTAGCTTCAGGTAGATGAAATAAGTGTAGATCTTGGTCTCTCTGCTTATAGTTAATATGAAGATTCAAGAAAGTCGAAAACTTTACAATATGTGTTTGTGGGGAATGAGATTACTGCTACCACAAGTGAGAAGAATCATAAATCTTTGGTCTTTCAATGCAGACTTTGAGAAGGTTTTCCAGCAATGGCAACTCCAGCTAGAAAGAGACTTATGTGGGATTTCAAGAGACTGCAGAAAGATCCTCCCGTTGGGATAAGTGGAGCTCCTCAAGATAACAATATCATGCATTGGAATGCTGTCATCTTTGGGTACAACAATATCTTTCACCATCTTTGTGTGTTTCTGTATTTTTGTTTGGCTGTGTAAATTAATTGCTTTGTTCATTGTCTTTGCAGACCTGATGACAGTCCATGGGATGGAGGTAAAATCTGTCTCACTATACTTTCAACATGTTTCATCAGTTATATAACTGTTAGCTAAACTAACCCAACCTCATATTATTAATCTGTTAGGTACCTTCAAGTTGACTCTTCAGTTCACTGAGGACTACCCGAACAAACCCCCACTAGTTCGGTTTGTTTCAAGGATGTTTCATCCAAACAGTAAGCTCAATCATTCACTTGAACATATAGTAAACGAGTTCTTGATCGACAATTAAACTTTGGTGCAGTTTATGCTGATGGAAGCATTTGCTTGGATATCTTACAAAACCAATGGAGTCCGATATATGATGTTTCTGCAATACTGACATCAATCCAGGTTTTATGACTTACGAATTCGACATTGCTGCCTTTTGCATTGTGGGGTTAAGCTCACCAAGATGTTATTTTTTGTTGCTTTACTACAGTCTCTGCTTTGTGACCCAAACCCTAGTTCGCCAGCAAACTCAGAAGCTGCAAGGTTGTTCAGTGAGAACAAAAGAGAATATAACAGGAAAGTAATGGAGATTGTGGAGCAGAGCTATGTATAATAATATGGTTCAGTTTGTATCGACTATTGAGTAGTACTTGGTGATTGCATAGTTTTATCATATTGACTTTGTATCCAAGTCATTGAAGATTTATAAGTTTCAAAATGAGTTTCTTACCCCAGAATATATTTTGATAACCTTTAAAGATTAGTTTAATAACTAATTTTATCTTTTCGTTTATCATTTTTTATAAGGCTAATTTAATATGAAGATGTAGAGTTCTCGGTTTATATTTGTTAGGATTAAGATTATATGTGAAGTTAGATTTGTGTTCTGAGTTTATGTGTCGTCGTATTTGAATTTAAATTTGCACAAGTTGTCCTTGCTTTGATTGTCTTCCGTTTTAATAGTGTCATGTCTGGTTTTTTCCGTTATCTAGATGGTTTTTTCAATAGTTTCGTTTTAAAGGTTTTAATTTCTCTCAAAACGTTAGGATATTGATTTCTGGTTATCTTTCGAGCTGCGTTTTAAGTTTTATCTTTCCAATATCATATTGGTAGTCAGTCGGTCTAATACTTTTCATTGTAATTGGCCTTTGGTCTATAGTTTTCATTTTCTTAAAAAACAGTAGACGGAAAAAAGAAAGAACAAGAAAAACAGAAGACATCTCAAATGAAGAGACGGAGAGGAAAACATAACACATTACAAAAGCAAGTAAATAACATATTTGTTCTGTTTTTCAAACCAAACTTTTGAAACAAACTTGCAAAAGCGTTTCAACTATGTACCTTAAACAAATCAATTCAAACCCAAAAGAAAAAAAGCAGTTGATTGAGATGTGAAGAAACGTTTCTGTGTTCTTCATTCAAACCTGGATATCTTCTCCTGCACCAACAACAACCTGCAGTGAACAGCAAGCTCGTGTTAGTCTTTTAGCTACAGAAGCGAATTAGATCAGATCATCTGAACTGAAGAACATTTTTACTCACAGAGTTCTCTTTGTTCTCCATCTTCTTCATTTGCTTCACTGATTTAACATCACCTATACAAACATTCAACACCATCAGCAACACAAATGGTAACACTAGTATGGTTATTATTTGTTTACCTTCTTTAGGAGCAGGTTTCTTGGTGGATTTCTTTGTCTCTTCTTCACCTTTCTTAGTCCTGGGCTTAGTGATCCTCTCAGCTTTCTTCTGAGACTTATCGTCCTTGCTTTCTGCAACTGTTCTTGGATTAGCAGAGTTGGTTGCAAGTGATTTCTTTGGCTTCACTGGCAGGTTGTTCTTAGAGACAGTGTCCTTCCAGTTTGCACGTTTCTTATCTGAAGGTTTAACAACAGTCACGACTGGAAGAACACCATCTTCTGATTCTTGAACAACCTCTTGGTTCACATTGATTACATCCAAAGACCTTCTAGTGTTTCCTTGTGGGATGGTTTCTGAGACCTCTTCCTCCTCCTTGGCTGTTTCTACGACAGCTGAATCTTGTGAAGTATCCTCTTTCATGATCTCTGATGTGATGTTCGAATTTGTAGGAGTGGAGAGTGAGCTCTGAACATCATTGTCATTGTTGAGGGAGAGAGTTGTTTCTTCAGCCACCACAGAACTGGTCTCTGAGATCATCTGAGGCTGCTTGGATTCTTCTGAGATATTGTACAGTTCAGATAGTTCCTTCATAGCATCAGCAAGTCCATCCAAGTTGTTGCGACCAGCGTATGATTTCAACTCCTCTTTCATCTTGTCAAGTGGCTAGATTATACAACACACAAAGGCAATGAGTCAATCAATCAAACAAACAATCAAGCCTTATTCCAATCAAAGCTTTCATGGAATTAGTATTATTACCTCACACCCTGCATGAAGAGCAAGTTTAAAGAAACCAAGAGAGATGGAATGTTTCGCCACTGATTCAGCTAGCTTGATATGAGCCAGCCAATAAGTAGAGGAAGACAAATCTTCAACTTTTCTTCGAGTCACTGATCTCAGGCCACTAGAGGTAGGTGTTTCATTCAAGCACCTGGCATTGACTGGTCTCTTGACCTTGCTTTCTGACAAAGAAGTGACGCTGCTCCTGACTGATTTAGCAGAAGAATTGCTTGAAGTCTTGTTTGGAATCGACAATCTTCTGGGTGGCTTGGTGCGATCAACACTCTTCTTAGCAGACAAATCAAGAACTGTAGTACTCTGACTAACAGCGGATGCAACTCGTCCCCTGAGATTCAAACCACACAACAAATACATAATCCATAATACAATAATAGAAACTATAATCGCTACAACAAAGGTTAATATAAACTCAAACACAAACTAGACTACAATTTGATTTCTGGAATCTATCATCGTATCCAACTATTCAAGCCCAAATTCGCCAGTGATGCAGCATGTAATCGATACCAGATCTGAAAGTTTGAATAAAAACATACAGTACCTTCTGGGAACTGAAGAACCTGAAAAATCTGGAACAGGAGGCTTTCCTTCCTTGGATTTGAGAGCCGATCTGAGTGGATACCTCAGTTTCGAGTTGATTGAGTTTCCTATTATGAAAATTTCCACGAGAGATCCAGTCAGAATTGAAAATTCACGAATCTGAAACGGGAATCGACAATGACAGAGAAGGAATTTAAGATCGAATTACCAGAAGCAACAGAGCTCACGCTTTTCTCCGTCGATTTCTCCATGGATGATAAACTGAAATTCTCTTTTTTTGGAGTGGGAATAAACTGAAGATTTCAATTTTGAAATATGTGAGAGCGGAGATATCTGACTTATAACAAAGTTATCTAATATTTTGAAATGAATAGACACGCGTCTGACCCCTGTACTATTTGACATTTTCTCATATCACCCCTTTATTTAAGCTGTCCAGATTTCGACATGCATTTGATCAGTAGTAATAGTCCTTTTAAAGAAAAACAAAATTCAGACTTGTATATATATATAAGAATTTGTACATTAACTGCTTCTTATTCTTAAAAAAAAAGATTTCGAGGAGTGATGTAATCGTGACTTAAAAATGGGGATTTGGTTAAAAATCAATAGTTTGGGGTAGAATAAGAAGATATCTGAAGTAAAAGGGTCTAGTTTTGAATAGTTTATGAAATATATGCGTAACCTAAATTTTTGTTGCAGTTTGCCTTGAGAGCGGGAACTTTTGTTGAAGTCTCTTTAAGAATCTGAGAGATGATAAGTATAGTCAATATGAACCGTCCGATTTGGAATATTCGGAATCTGAGGGCCCACGATTTCCCAGACGCTCCGTTGTGAGTGGGGTCTCTTTTTTTGTCAAGTTTATTCTTCGGAAATTCAAATTCAAATAAAGCGCCGCTGAAAGATAAACCGTATGTTATACGGTTAAGATTGAAGGGCTTTTTAAATGTGTAGATCCATTAATGTTTCTCAGTATTGGGCTTCACTCGGCTCAGATTATTATGTGAAAACACTGTATGTATGTATGTATGTATGGAGCCCGACAGAGAAAATTTTGTAATGCCTGCTTGGCTATGTATGGAGTCTATCGACTGTCAACAGGTCTGCAAAGACAATGAAGAAAGAAATTCGTTTACACAGCCAATATTTTGAAGCATATTGAAGACAAATAAAAACAAGAGGGAATACTCTTGATACACACATGCGAAAGATATGTTTTAATGTTGAAGTCATAATGTTTTGAGAGAAACTAAAACCGTCAAGAACACTTCTTCCATATTAACAAATATTTATAATTAAACTATTGATAGAAAACTAAAATACGAAAAATTGGAATTGGACTGTTACGCAACAGTACGAAACTCCAAAGACGCAACCAAACATAATCCACCGACACCAGGAAAAACCAACACAAGAACAAAACCGCGAAATCTAAATCCATATACTATGAGAAATAAACATAAGAAAACGAGACGTGAATATAATTCCTCACACCTAAACTACATTTTAAATTTTAAATTATGCATTTCTATTACTAGTTATATAATTCATAAATAGTTTTAAACATTGTTGGTAGATCATCAACGATCTATTATACTTCACTAGTGCACACTGTATTACTGGTTCTTCAGAGAATATTGTTTCAAGTTTGTGTGTTGGATATAATGTGATCTATGTGTTTGTGACCTCAACAATTTTAAATTGTGTTTAGTGGAGACATGTTTGTATTTGTCCTTAGACTGCATAGTGCATGCTTCGGACATTAAAAAACATACAAAAAACCACTAAGACAAACTCATTTTAAGTTTTGCTTCTTATTTCTTTCAAATCACGCGTTTATGTTTATGATATGGGTTGTGGTGTTGGACTGTTGGGAATGCACGTCGACATCTTTGTGTTGCTCATTAATGTTGTGTACGATTGGTCTACAAGAAAGGTTTGTGTGTATATAAAAGAAATACTGTATGTTTGAGAATATATAAAGTTTAAGACGTTTACACATATATTAAAAAATAATTCAGTTTTAGTTATTTTTCTAACTAAAACATCATTTATTATATACCTAAACATAATTTAACCAATATTAAAATAATATTTAGAGTTCAAATGGAACAATATTTAGAATTCAGATGGCCAAAAAACAATAAAAACTAATTAATTTTACATTGAAAATTGAAACATTATATAATTCGAAACAAAAATTCACTAAATCATCATATATATTATGAAACATATGGAATATCTATCTATATTGAATCATCATGGATAATTAAGAAGAAGCAACAAATCATATCAGTTTTTAGACTTTGTTATTGGCACGATCTATCTCGATAGATGAACGTGATAACTAAGTCCTCTCCAAGTTTCAGATAAATTAATATGATTAAAAACTGGAAAAACACTTCACATCTGCTAGTTGGCACAAAATAGTTATCAGATCAAACATTAACACATGTTTTTTTGTTTGTTCACTGTTGGAACAAGACCTTATGGTATGGATGGGGCATAAAATAATGTTATCCATAGGCTTCTTTTGTGACCTATATAGCTAACTGAATCATATACCATGTGACAAATAAGAATGGAATTATGTGAACTTGAACATAATTTATATGGATGATTGCAGATTTTTCCGCATCAATACTATTAAAAAATTGGAGTTTGGCCTTGATACATAAATGTTGTTCCCAAAATTTGCCCTTGATATTATTAGGATTTGTAACATTCATTAAGGGTAATTAGGGAATATAACATTATCTCTACAATCCATGTTTCCAAACAAGACAATTATTAATCATGTAGCCAAACAACCAAAATCTAATGGGTCCTACTTTCCTAATTAATTAAAATCAAAACAAATTAATTGATAAATATAATGAATAATTTATACATCAACTATTATATATAAATTAAGATTCTCTAATTTATGATTTAATTCAAAATATATTTATAATATATTTTAATATCTTTTTATTTTGTTTCAAATATATATATATATATATATACACATATTACGATTGATGTTTTTACGATTGTACTTTTTAGCAGGTTTTTCCATCAAACTGAAAAATATTTGAATGAAGTTTTATACTTAGCAGGTTTTTACGATTGTACTTTTTACGATTAAACCCGCACTTAATCAAAATCTATTCGATTCATCTAATCATCAATACTATTAAAAAATTGAAGTTTGGCCTTGGTACATAAATGTTGTTCCCAAAATTTGCCCTTGATATTATTAGGATTTGTAACATTCATTAAGGGTAATTAGGGAATATAACATTATCTCTACAATCCATGTTTCCAAACAAGACAATTATTAATCATGTAGCCAAACAACCAAAATATAATGGGTCCTACTTTCCTAATTAATTAAAATCAAAACAAATTAATTGATAAATATAATGAATAATTTATACATCAACTATTATATATAAATTAAGATTCTCTAATTTATGATTTAATTCAAAATATATTTATAATATATTTTAATATCTTTTTATTTTGTTTCAAATATATATATATATATATATATATATATATATATATATATATATATATATATATATATATACACATATTACGATTGATGTTTTTACGATTGTACTTTTTAGCAGGTTTTTCCATCAAACTGAAAAATATTTGAATGAAGTTTTATACTTAGCAGGTTTTTACGATTGTACTTTTTACGATTAAACCCGCACTTAATCAAAATCTATTCGATTCATCTAATCAATACTATTAAAAAATTAGAATCGTTAAAAACTAACTTTTAGGGTATGTGTTATTTACAATTTGTGCCATTTAAGATTTAAAGATGTTTTAATATTAATTAAGGGAAATTAAAGAATATACTTAGCAGATTTTTACGATTATACTTTTTACGATTAAACCCGCACTTAATCAAAATCTATTCGATTCATCTAATCAATACAATTAATAAATTAGAATCGTTAAAAACTAACCTTTAGGGTATGTGTTATTTACAATTTGTGCCATTTAAGATTTAAAGATGTTTTTAATATTAATTAAGAGAAATTAAAGAATATACTTAGCAGATTTTTACGATTGTACTTTTTACGATTAAACCCACACTTAATCAAAATCTATTCGATTCATCTAATCAATACTATTAAAAAATTAGAATCGTTAAAAACTAACCTTTAGGGTATGTGTTATTTACAATTTGTGTCATTTAAGATTTAAAGATGTTTTTAATATTAATTAAGGGAAATTAAAGAATATAACATTTTCTCTATTATCCATATTTCCAAACAAGACAATTACTAAATATGTATCCAAACAATTTAAATATAATGGGTTTCATTTTTCTAATTCATTATAATAAATAAATAAATATATATATATATATATGTATAACCATGAAACTATTAAATCAATTGATAAATATAACTAAATAATTTAAACATCAACTATTAATATATATAAGATGATATTCTTTAATTATGATTATATTCAAAATTCATTTATAATATATTTTAATATCTTCTTTATTTTTTTTTTCAAATATAAATATTTATTTTTATATTATATAAATATATTAAATTAATTTATTTCGTAAGAATTTTTCTTTTACGATTGTATTTTTAGCGGGTTGTTTCATCAAACTGTAAAATATTTAAACTATTATAAGAATGGTTTAAAAAATAAATTAGCCAATTTCGAATTCTAAAAATAAACTTTGCACGAATTTAAAACATAAATTATTAATTAACACCTCCTCCCAAATAACACATTTTTCTTTTTAAAATCTAAATTATTAATTTATTTTATAATGCGGATTAAATAATTATAAAAAAAATTAGATTGCATAATTAAAAAATTTTAATTAGTAATAACAAAATAAATAAAATTTATATTTGTAAAGAAAAGTAAACCCGCGCTTTCTAAGCGCGGGTCAAAATCTAGTGCTTGATGATGATTTCTTTCTTTCTTTGGGGTCCAGCCCTAACAATTCTTATTCTCTTTATAATTTTCCAAAATCCAATTGAATTGAGATCGAACAATAAAACTCTTCTGCCACGTACAGGTTTAATAAATGTAATTGTAACTAGGGGTGGACATTTCAAATTTAACTATGAATTCAGTTTGGTTTTGGTTCGATTAATTAATTTGAATATAGTAATTCTATAGTCAAATTCAACCAAACTAAGTTTAATTTGGTTTGTGTTTAGTTTGAATTTAGTTCGATTCAATTTAATTAGGTTTGATTTGAATTTGGTTTAGTTATAAAATATTTGGTTTTAGTATCATTTAAAATAATTTTAGATTTGTTTTTTTAGTTGAAACTTAAAGTAAATATATATAACTGAATTATTTATATCATATAAATAAATTATAAAAAATGAAAATTAACAAAGAAATATGGCTTAGACTTTATAATATATGAATATATCTACATTGATAATATTATTTGTTAATAAATAAAAAGTACATTGGTTTGTTATTAAACCGAACGGAATCATTTGGATTGAATAAACATCAATGGATTAACTTATATATATATATAATATAGTTTGGTTTGATCGGTTTAAGTTTGATTGGTTTGGTTTTTCTGTCCACCCGTAGCTAAAACCCAATTAATTTAGGTTACATTTCTTTCAATTATACTTTTTATACTTTTGCTCCGACCATATAGAAGGTTCTAAACTTTAAAAATGACGTCATAAAATAAAGAAAGGTTTAAACGTGTGACCAGATATAAAGGTTCATTCTTTTTTTTATTATTATTATTTGGGGTTCCTCGTCACTAACGCGGTTTCTATAGACCCCACACCACAACAACAATTCTTTGCTCGGTCTCTATCTGCTCACCCAAAAGAATTGCATAATCCAATTTTTGTTTTCTTTGTTCTACTAGTGCTACAGATTTTTGAAATAGTTTTGTTTTTAAGAGCTGGTGGTGTGGTGGGGAAGAGAAGTAGATAGATCCAAGATACGGGTCTTGTTTGAAATCAAATTTACGATACTTCCGTTACACTTTTGGATATATATATATATATCTACCTCTTCCGGAAATTTTGCTTATGATTATCCCAAAAAGATTTCTGTAAATGGTTGAAATTCTCTGTGAATTTCGACTGTTCTTGTTGAATCCTGTTGCTGCATATCCATCTGAAACAGAAAGATGTCGCAGAAGAGGGAGTTTGAAGAAGGGAAAGCTCGAGTGGAAGGTAGCTCACCGGAGGATAAGCGTAGAAGATTCAAAAGGTAAAACCTTTTTGAGACTTCTAACCATGTGTTTGATTCAATCGATTGGATATGAATGATATAGTATAAGCTTATGAATATGAATTAGAGGCTAAAAAGTTGTCATCTTTATATATCATGTCCTGCAACAAGAACAGATTTCGTTAAGACATCTATGTATATCATATAAGACCATCTTCTACAGCTTGTGTTGGATCAATTGATTCTCTGTGAATGATCTCTGTGTTCATGGTCTGGAAGTTATAATTAGGTTTGGTTTTGTCTAAACAAAGAATGATGATACTTCTAGGAAGATAAAATTGGATTGGAGTACAAAAGTATGCATACTCTAGCATGTATGACGTTGCTTAATCACCATGATTGAGCTCCTTGATAAGAAGCTTAGCTTGCTGTTGACAAAGCATCTATCTGGTTTACAAAAGTTATTCTTAAATTGATTCATCAGTGTCACCCAGCTCTACTGTGAATTCTCACACATGTTTTCTGGATCCAAAACTTTAGTGTGGTTCAGGAGGTAATGAGATTGCAAACTGTCAAACATTTTCTCGAACCCGTTCTCGAGCCCTTGATTCGTAAAGTGGTACGTATCATGTCAAAAGAATTTAGTACCTATCCCCAATGATCTCGTCTTTGTTTTAGCATCTTAGTGAATATCGTTTGGAACAGGTAAAAGAAGAAGTTGAATTAACTCTTGGAAAGCATCTAGCAGGCATCAAGTGGTAAACATGGTTTCCAAATCAAACTATTGTGGCTGTTCTGTTATAAATACTTTCTTTTCGATGTTCAGGATTTGTGAGAAAGAGATTCATCCTTTGGAATCAAGGAACCTACAGTTGAAATTCTTGAACAATCTATCACTTCCTGTGTTCACTTCAGCTCGTATAGAAGGAGATGAAGGTCAAGCTATAAGAGTTGGATTAATCGATCCTTCAACTGGCCAAATTGTCTCCTCAGGGCCTGCATCATCTGCCAAACTCGAAGTTTTTGTTGTTGAGGGTGATTTTGACAGTTGTAGAGGTTGGACAGATGATGATATCAGGAATAACATTGTGAAAGAGAGAGAAGGAAAGAAACCTCTACTCAATGGGAATGTTATTGCGGTTCTTAATGATGGCATCGGTGTTGTGGATGAAATATCGTTTACCGATAACTCTAGCTGGACTAGGAGCAGGAAGTTCAGACTAGGGGTACGAAT